>HG995377.1:5240000-6490000 GCA_905333075.3 Atethmia centrago
TACATAGATTGAATTTCCTTTCAAGATAATATTATTAATTATTATCTTACACTATGTTTTTGATGACTCAGCATGAAAGCCAATTTCAATCAGAAACACACAAGATCTAGATTCAAACAATATACATCATTGACTGTGGAACGCGCCTAGTGCGTCTAAATAGCTGATTAAGAATCTCCTGCCCGACATAATAACACAAAACCAAGCATTTTTTATGACGCAATACCAAACACGTCCTTTGGTAGTACCATACAATTACAGCGTTGTTTACAAATATCTAACAGACTGTTAAACAGCAAACGTGAGCAAAGGTCACGTCGAACGACGGATAATGAATAAATAAACAATAAAAAAACATCAAACTCACTTTACATTGTTCATCAACATTCAAAACATCTTCCACAGAGCTTGATCTCGACATTTTGAGTACATAGGACTTTCAACCGTGGAAAATACACTTCGAAATCAACGAAAATACGTGGAATAATAAATTTACGCCATACTTTTCAAGGATTTCTGTTCAAAATAAATAAAAACACTCGACTCTAGTTCAGAATAATGAGCACGACAGAGTTGCAATGTCAAAAACTAAAGTTTCCGTACCATACAAAATTCCAATCAAAACAGATTCGATTAAAAAAATCTGTTCAATAACCTAGAAATGTGTTAAAATATTTTGCCAATAGTTTAAAGTATTTGGTAAATATTCAATATTTTTCTTAATTTTTTTAATGGATAAAACAAGATTAAATATTTCCACAACTACGGGAGATATTTGTGACACGATGTGGGTAACACTGAACAAACGTCAATGTTTCAAGCGTTTCATTTAACTCAAAATAGTTAATCTGACAAAAATTATCATTTTTCATCGTGGTGATTAATAATATTGAAAGTAGGCCTTCTCAGGAGAGGAAGAGTAATTGTTTTTGGGCTGAAATAATGACAACGACGTTTCTAGTACCTATATTAAAAAATAAACAACTGGGTGTCTAAAGTCAGGGAAAATTTGAGATGGGCGTCGGCTTATAACCCAGATTTACACTTAAATATCCAGGTAAAATTTCGATCGCGATGATGTTACGAAGCTTCATCGCTCTTCAGGGCTGTTTAGAAATGTAGGTATATTGATATTTGACCAACAGCATGTAGGTACATTAAACATTAGCTTATAACAAAGAGGAGGGTATTGTTTTTAAGCAAACCATTAGAAACTGTCTGCATAAAGCAATCTCCGTACCCGAAAGCCGTTACGAGTACCTACCACCTATTGCCACAGAATCGTAAGACCTGCTTACAAGAGACTCATGAACACAGAACAAAACTTGGAAAAGAGCGTAGCCATAAGTGTGCTATTCTGATGAATCTTGCTTTGGCTCTGGATGCCAAAAAGTAGGGAATGCAATCCGGATAATCCGTAATCCATTAAATCCGAATATCCACACATTTTTACTACGCTTCCAAATCAGGATTTTATAAATCGAATCTGGTTTTTTTAGACAATAAGAAATTTTCGACTTTTTTCGAAAAATATCTCCTAAAAATAAGGTAGCACATTTTTGAGTTGTCTGAAGAGAGGACATGTTCGATACAATAATTGCAATCGAACACGTTTGCTGACCTAGCGATACAATACGGTCCCACTGACGCGACCGCCGCGAGCTCAGTGCATAACGGACAGCAACCGGGTGCATTCATTTTCATCGTTTTGTTCATTTTAGCAATAGCTCGGCATAAACTTTACCTTGTTAACTCTCAGCAATAAACCTTTTAAAGTTATTTGAATGTTTAACTTAGCAGCGTGACGATTCCACCAGTTACCACTTAAGTCGCGCCCCTACATTCGTCCTTCGACTCTATTTAAGGACTTCGCGGTCGAACTTTAGTTTTTCGGAACTGACGTTTCGTGAAGTGAACTTGAACTGAACTAGTGCAACTGCAACACAAGGTTGTATTGCAGTGTCACTCAGCTTAGCTTAGCAGTGACTGGTGGTTACCTTAGCAGTGAGACTTTAGGAGTGACTAGCGGCAGTATATTCAGTTGGAGTGCTCAATAAATTCTCTCAGCGGTACCAGCAACCGCGGTGCTCGGAGAGTACCGTTCCAGGAGCAGTGAGTTCACAGCTCACACTAGCGACAACAGCGGATCACTGACGTGGGAAGCAACCCTCGTCAGGGTAGCAGCGACAAAGGATTCTTCCAAGTAAGATCATTCAATTTTCTAACACAAGCAGCGAGATGGAGAGCCTTTATTTTCTTCAATCCGAGACTGGAGGAGAGGTACGTGCAGGAAATCAAATTCCCTCATTGTTTTGCAGAGCATAAATTATACAATTGCGCAAAGTTTCTTCAAATGCCGAAGGAAATGAAACTTAAAACCCTCAAGCAACTGAAATGTTGTTTTAATTGCATTTTTAATCACAATGGCAATAAATGACATTCCAAGAAACGATGCCTCATGTGTTCTGGCAGGCATCATACCTTATTGCATGATTGTTTTGCTGATGTCCAGCAAAATAATACGAATGATGAAAATCTTAAGATCTTAATCCGTATGGATGTTTTGATTATGAAAAGTCTAAACAAAAACTTACCAAAATCGATCATTTGAAAAGCCTTCGTGGTTGCATTTGAAACATATAAATTTAGCGAATCCAGAGTTTAATACAAGTCGTCCAGTGGACTTGTTACTCCGGGCAGATGCCTATGCTCTTATCATGCTAGATGGTTTGATAAGAAGTGCTGAATCGTCTGCGCCCTTAGCTCAGCAAACATAGCTAGGATGGTTACTGTATGGAACCGTAATGCCACAGTTCTATTGTAACGTCATCGTAAATAATATAGCAGACATTCATAAATTCTGGCAAATTGAGGATATTCACGAGCAAAATGAAATACCAGCGGAAGATCAGCAATGCGTCGAATATTACAATGACAAAATGTCTGAAAGGCGGCCGTTATGAAGTTAGGTTACCGATGAAGCAGCAAGCGAGCGAGAAGCTAGGATCGTCAAAGGAAATCGCACTACCGCAATTAAAGAACTAGAGAAAAGGCAAGAATCTTTAGCTCAGCAATATAAGCAACTCTTAAACGAATATGAAGAGTTGGGGCATATGAAATTAGCGACTCTTAGCAGCGACGGAATACAGTGTTTCTTACCTCATCATGGGGCTCAGCGAGTGGAATCCTCCACTACGAAGTTAAGTGTTGTATTAAATGCATCTGCAAAGACCTCTTCGGGACTTAGTCTCATTGATATCTTGCATCGTGGACCTAACCTACAGCAAAATCTACTTAAGTGGAGACAATAGGTATCTATACGTGTTCACTGCCGATATCGAAAAAATGTATCGGCAGATACTAGTTAGCGAAGTGGATCAAAAGCTTCAACAAATCTTTTGGAGAGCACAGACTGGACAGCCAATAAGAGCACACCAGTTGACGACGGTGACATAATATGGCACGAATTCAGCTCCTTTTTTGGCGATGATGACCCTTCGATTAGCAGCGGACGAGAAGAATATCTTTCCTACAGCAGCAAGAATAATACTAGATGATTTCTATATGGATGATATGGTAACCGTCGCTATACTATCGACGAAAGGAGAAGCAGCATATCAGAACTTAATTCGTGTCTAAGCAGCGGCGGCTTCTTGCTGAGGAAGTGGTCAGCAAACGAGAAAAAATAATTGGAAGAGATAAATTCATCGCAGCAAAATAATCAAGCACCATCATTCATTTTCAAAACTGAAAACACAGCAAAAACTTTGGGCTTGAGATGGGATCCATAAACAGATGAATTCACTTTCCAATACACTTCATCAGCAAATACTACAAGACTCACAGCTTCTGTCGGAAATATCCAGGTTATTTGATCCTTTAGGTTGGCTAGCGCCCCTGACTACTAATTTCAAATTATTGTTTCTTAAGGTCTGGCTCAATGATATTCAATGGAGCGATGAAATTTCAGCTGAGATCAACAATGAGTGAGTAAATTTAACTGAAGATATGGGATGTATTAGCAGATGTAATAACACCACGATGGTTGCAAAGCAAACGAGATGACACTATCCAACTCCACGGATTTTGTGATGCATCTCTTAAAGGGTACGCATGTGTCGTATATGCCAGAATCACATCAAAAACTGAAGCATCGGTAGTACTAGTCGCGACTAAAACGAGATTAGTACCTAACAACAAGACAGTATCCCTTCCTAGATTAGAGCTATGTGCAGCGGAACTTTTATCCAGGTTATATACAAAAGTAGTTATATCTTAGCATGACTGGCATAGATTAAGAAATCTATGCCTAGAGCGACTCTAAGGTCGCCCTTAGCTGGATACAGGGCTATCCAGAACGTTGGAAGCCTTTTGTAGCGAATGGAGTGAAGAAATTATTAGCGTAGCATCACCAGATGTTTGGCATTACGTATCGATTAAGGAAAATCCAGCCGATTCAGCGAGCCCTATCAGCGAGCCTATACAGATAAAACAGCACGGTCTTGTCGCAAATCGAAGCAACCCTTAACTCAAGACCGCTGTGCCCATTATCTGAGGATATCGACGACATCGATTTCCTCACGCCAGTGCATTTTCTAAGTACTCGTGCCGGTCTTACTGTAATAGAAACGGCACAAGATGCGACGAGGATGAGATGGTATTTAGTAAATAAAACGTTCCAAGATATATGGAAGCGGTGGACAGCGGAGTATCTTAGCCAGTTATCGATACGCAGTAAGTGTTTAGAAGCACAAAATAATATAGAGGTAAGTGATATGGTAACAATTTATGACAACCACTTAACCCAGGACAGGATGGAGCTGTCCGTGTGGTGACTTTAAAAACCAAAAATGGGTTTATAAAGCGACCAATTATCAAGCTTTCTATCCTACCTATAGCAGAAAAAGAAGCAAGTAACCCAAAAGCGAGCAAACATAATGGTATTACCACAAAAATAATGAAAGCAGTTGCATTTGAAATATGCAGTCATTTGTGTTTCATTATTAATATTTGTATAAGCGCAGGTATATTTCCTGATGGATTAAAGAAATCTATAGTGAAACCGCTATATAAAAAAGATAATCACGAATTAATGATAAATTACAGACCGATCGCGCTTATACCAGTTATGTCTAAGGTGTTCGAAAAATGCTGAAATGAATACTTATTTAGAAAATATAATATATTAAGTGACGAACAAAAGGGATTTCGAAAAAAATAAAAGTATACATTTGGCTATTTATGAGTTTTTATATAATGTCATGCTAAATGTAGATAAGAGAACACCAGTCTGTGCCATATTCTGCGACATGACACAGGCCTTTGACTGCGTCCATTATAATTCCCTGGCAGAGAAACTTGAAGCCTATGTGTTAGAGGCAACGTTTTAGAATTAATTAAATTGTATCTTCATAACCGTAAACGAGTTACAGAAATCAGTACAATAAATAGAAAAAGTAAACGTGAAGAAACTTCAAGATCAGAGGAACGCGAAGTTATGTACGGAGTACCTCAAGGCTAATTTTTTTTCTTTAGAATTTGGAATTTAGTATTTTGTGATTCGATTCACAATTCTAGCGAATTCACAAAGTTGCAAACAGATTTTTATGGCATGTGGCACATCACTAGCAAGAGTAGTAGACTAGAGAATTTTTGAGGGAGTTGGAAGATCCCGGTCGCTTTTGGTTTTTTTTTTATAACCATGTAAATAGCTGTAACATGGACAGCTTTAATTGAAGTCCGAAACTTTGCGAGTAAATAAAAAAAAACTAGATGACTAATGTCACTAATTTTAAATTTAAAAGTACTGTAATACAATACACATCTAAATAAAATTAAAATTCAGAGTCTACGACCTGTACCTACTTTTTTTTAAAGGCGAACGGCAGGTTTGTATGGGTCTTTCGTACAGCTAATAAAATTTCGTGTTTTGGGATATTTTTTGTTTTAATTGGTAGTTAATACGATAGACAAGCCCTTTATAAATTCATGGATTTTTAAGAACTTGGGACGTAAAAGTTATAACCAGTTTTATTTTTTAAGGTTATGTTAGTAAATAACCTTAAAAATAAAACTGGTTATTACTTATAGGCACATAAACATTGTTTCGGTAATAAAGTATATATTCTAGATTGCTTGTCGCTATTTCTGTAGTGTTTTACTTACTATCAAGTATGTAAATTGAGATGAGGATCGTTCCTACTCAGCGGAGTGCATTAGGAGATACCTATGTCCAGCAGCTGACTGCAACAGTTTGATAATGATGAAGTCCTGATGGGGTTTTGAGTGTAGGTAAATAAAACAATACAGTTAATAGTTTTTTTTAAGTACATTTATTTTATTTATAATTAATTAATTAATTCATAATATTACTTCATCTAAGAAGGGACAGGTGAGGTAATACCCTCATGGCGAGCATAGCTTAAATACCAACATAACTGCGTTTAGTTTACGACTAAATTACGTGTAGTTATTAAAATCTTTTTTTTTATATTATTAATTAATCAGAACTTCTAAAAATAGTACACTTACATGAAAATAAATGGCTTAGTTGCCTTAATATGTGATACAAATTCTAAAACAAAACAACAAAAAAGTAAGCGGTACGAAATCTGCCGTTCACCTTTGTACTTGAATGTAAAATTTGAGTATTTTTTAATAAAACAATAAAAAGTCGATGAAAAAAAAAATTCACAGGGCATGAGAAGTGTTTAGGGGTCTGAAAGGATAGCAGATGACCCCCCAGTCGACCATTCCAATTTGGCACACGATGCACCAAACACCCTGTATATCCTGGAAACAGTAATGTTCATTCATTCAAATTCTCAATTATTTCAGCTTTTGTCTGATGCTCTCCCTAGGGATAGACGTGACAATTTCAAACTGTGTGTACACGGCGCTAAAACAACTCTTATGCGTAAGAGCATCTTTTGCATGGCTCCGACCATTTTTAATCAATTGCCCAAATCATGGAGAACATTAAATATATCTGCTCTTAAAAGTAAATTGAAGAGTTTACTAACTGAAAGAGCATATTACAAGTATATCAGAGTTTATGACAGAGGAGAGATTACTTCGTTTTTGAGATGACGATGTTGTATTTATGACATGTGTTTTGTTATCTGTTATATTTTTTTGGAATAATTTTAATTTGGAATTGAAATTTTAATGATAGTAATTCATATTTTTATTGACTAATTTATGACTACTTTGACATTTAATTTTATCTAAAAAATATGCTTGCTGAATTGTAATTATACCTAATCTTTAATGAATAGTGATGATTTAATAAGTACCCATATAATTTCATAATGTAATTTTGATGAATATTATCACGGTTTATGTACCATCTCTTCCTGCCAATTTGTACGCCACGATATGCGGCTGAACATGTTAGAACTTCTGTATTTCTTTATTATCTTGTATGCAATGTATAATGTACACCATGTTTAAACAAATAAAATTTTACTTATTTACTTATGTATACATGCTTACTTACTTACATGCGGGAAAATTCAAGAGCAGAGACATTGTAAATTTATTTATTTATTTATTTATTTATTTATTTATTTATAGGAGAACTAACAGCTATAACGAATGGATAACAATTGTATAGGCTACACAGAGCCAATTACAGGTTCTCACGGGTAAAAACAGAGAATGTAGTAGAAATCTTAGGATCACTTACAAGCACGATAGAAAAAAATATAAATAAGGTACATCAAGCACTATGCACTTTTAAAAAAGTCGGCGTTCTGCTGAGTGCGTGCAGAATAGGTTTTGGTGGTAAATGGGACAAATGAGAACTCTTTACAAATGATATTAAAGTCCTTAGTCGCTCGCACTATGTATGAGTTTTGCCTGTAGTTAGAAGAAGAAAAAGGAATGAAGATCTGGGGGACATTGAAACACAACCAGGATTTCAGAACAGTCAATCTCGTTAGATATAATTTTTAAAAGAAAAGTGCGGTCTGCTAGTCGACGACGATTTATAAGTGGCTGTAAATGAAATTTCTTGCAAAGATTCATGTAATTATCAGAATGGTATGGAATACGCAACCAAAACCATAGAAAACGAATAAATCTTTTTTGTATATATAAAATCCCAGTGACTTCGAAGCTTTGGCCACTATTTGCTCGATGTATACATTAAATAAAAGGTGGACCTTCCCGCGACCCCGGCAGGCATCGGCCCTAGTGGACTCCTACATTTGTGCTGACGACATCTCTTTGAGGCACGCGTGGAATACAACGCGCCGTCGACCCAGGCCTGGTCCTTACCGGACGGTGAGCTCCCCATTGCTCACCGTCTGCAAGCCCGCGCCTATGGTGGTCGGAAATCCGCCCGGGATTCCCGACGCCCAGGGCGTTTCCTGCGGCGGCTAGGGCCGAGTGGGCGCGAAATTTGCCAACCGTCCCGCCTCCTCCTTCGCGAGCATTACTGCTTCGCAGAAGGAGGTGGCGGCTGCCCATGCCCTCTCGCTCCGTACCATGGCCTGAACCAGGGCCGGACGCGAGAGATCTCTGCCGCCGATCGCCTCTACGAGGACACGGCGGTACTCTGCCCAAGCCGGGCTGACCTCCACCGTATGCTCCACCGTGTCCTCCGAGCGATCCACACAATGGTGACACCCGGGCGTTTCCTCCCGCCTTATCCGACACAGGAACCTCCCGAAGCTGCCGTGTCCGGTGAGGACCTGCGTCAGGCGGAAGGTGAGGACGCCGTGGCGCCTCTCTAGCTAGTCCTCAAAGAGTGGACTTATCGCCGCAATCGTGGCGTGCCCAGGGGAACACCACTTGACGTGTAGTTACTAATAACGACAGCTGGGGATCTGTTTTCAAGGTATGAAGTAAACCAACGATCGTAGATCTACTCTGATACCATTGCTAAAAAGCTTTTTTTTTTAAAGAAAATGTGGTCAATTCTATCAAAGCCCTTACAGTGTAAATGACGTTGACCTGTACCCCATTGTCCATTCTGTCCGTTAGGGACTCATTGAGCAAAGCCAGGTTAGATACAGTTGACCTAAAGAAATCCGTGCTGAGAAGGGCTAAAAGACTGACTCAGTGCTGCGTAAACTTGGTCGTAGGTAACCCTCTCGAAAACTTTAGCTTATATACATAGTTTGGAAATAGGTCTGTAGTTAACTATTTCATTTTTGTGGGTTAGAAGCGCTATGACTACCTCTCGATAAGACTCAATAGCAGATATGACTAGTTCGCTATAGGACTTAATCTCAATATGACTAGATCGCTGTAAAACTAATTAGCTGTTTGACTATATATGCATACGTCCTGTTATCAAAATGAATTATCGATAGGACGTACAATCGTATCTAAAAGTGGCATTAGTATAGGAACTTCATGGAGTACCTACTTAGCTTTACTGAAGTATGAATACACTATGAAGTTCCACTATTAAAAATAAATTGAAACGATAGTTGTCTTTGGCACTTTGAATTTTTATCTTGCATATTTTATTTTTATTAAAAATGCAGAGATATGAAAAATTTCATTTTAATAAAACTAAAATGAATAAGGAAGTACTTCTTCATGATGGCTACCGATACAATTTTGTGTCCAACAATTCAAGCGGATCATTGTTCTGGCGTTGCTACAAGAGACAAGAGTGTAATGCTTCTCTCACATTAAATCAAGAAAATACCATTATAATCAGAAAGAGTCTGCATAAGTGTGATCAAGACCATGTCAAAATGCTATTTAGTCTTATCGAGAGGTAGTCATAACGCTTCTAACCCATTTTTGTGCCCTTTTTTATGCACCGGGGTTATAAAGGCAGATTTCCAGATCTGGGGAACAGAACGTGAAGAGAGCGATTTTTTAACAACAGAACTGGCAAGGGAATGGTTTTAGCACACCCAAACGGGTCAAAGTGCTAATTTATCACATTCTAAAATATACATACTGGGTAATGTAAGGATTTTTAATTTTAAAAACAATGGTTTACGAGATTCCCATAGTGGAATGCCACAAATGGCTCGAGTGCATTTTTTTTGTACCCTAAAGGCTTTATTTGTGTCTGTTGAGTTACCCCATAGTATGAGGCCGAATTGTGGAGTCGCGCGGTGGACTCAACGCAGCCGTGATACGCAGTCAACATCTTACTCTGCGATGAGGTCTTTCGCAGTGTGTAGAGAACGTAAACGAATTTGTTTTTTGTTACTTACTTTTTCTACGTGTGGTTTCCAGGAGAAGTAGTCGTCCAATGCAACTCCCAGAAAAGTACTTGCCTCTGTCTATAATAGAGGTTGTCCATTATAATTAATGTTTGGATTGGATCGCGCAAGACTTTTGGCGGTCGGAACCAGAGAGGCCGGTCATTGGCTACATGCCCATCCTTCTCCATATACCGGTACCTTCCTGGATCCGACCTCGCTTCGTCTGGCGACTGGTCTGCGGCTTGGGGTCACGGTATGCACTCCACACACATGCCCTTATAGCACGGACGTGGACCGACTGGGTCACCACGGACTTTGTTGTCAAAAAAGTGCAGGCCGCTTTTCAAGACATGCGACACTTAATGACATAATCCGCCGGTCTCTTGCCAGCATCAATGTGCCTGCTCTTCTTGAGCCGACTGGCATTGTCAGAGATGATGGCAAAAGACCTGATGGTGTGTCTTTGGCCCCGTGGAGTTTGGGACGGATGCTTGTGTGGGACGCTACCTGTGTAGACACACTGGCACCGTCCCACCACCAACGGACTACTTCTAAAGCGGGTGCAGCGGCAGAAAATGCCAAAAATCTGAAAGTTATTAAATATGGAAGCCTTGGCAGAGAGTACAACTTTGTACCCTTTGGCGTCGTGACCCTCGGTCCGTGGGGTCCCAGTGCGCATAAGTTATTTGCGGAAATCGCGAAACGTCTAGTTGATGTAACTGGTGACCGAAAAGCTGGCGGCTTTCTCGCGCAACGCATCAGCATTGCAATTCAGCGAGGAAATGCCGCCAGCATCCTCGGTACAATGCCCCGAGGGCCTTTTTTAAGCTTAACTTAGTTTTAATTTAATTTAGTTAATGTTAATAATCATCTTGTAATTTGGTTATGTAAATAAATCTACTTTACATTAATGTTAAGTTTTTCTCGGTTGTGACCATAACTATGTCCTAAATTGTACAACTTTTGTTTTATTTCCATTTTCATGCAAATGATTAAATCTTAACCAATAAATTGTTGATTCAATCGTATAGTTAATGTCAATTCTGTAATTATTTATGTCTGAATTAATTGGTGATTTCATAATAATCAATGTCATCGGCAAATAATGTGCATGGATTGGGTGTGTTCAGGAAGATCGTTAGTATAAATAAGAATAAAGGGGGACCTAAAACGATCCCTTGTGATACACCCGAGATTTTGAATTTTGAAAGAGACCTAATTCCCTCCAGTTCTTTATTCTTAGTCATACTTGGAATCTCAACACATTGCTTTCTACCCAGTATGTAGGTTTCAAGCCAACTAAGGGCCGGACCTCGAATACCATATCGTTCCAACTTCGATAGGAACAATCTATGAGACACAAAGTCAAAAGCTTTCAACATGTCGAAGAAAATAACAGATACCCGGTTTCCTATGTCTACTTCATCAATAATACTTTTTACAAGATTGAAGCATGCAAGAGTGGTCGATTTCCTTTTTTGAAACCCGTATTGTTCTTTCTTAAGAATCTGTGTTTATAATTAGTAGGGGAAGGACGTGTATCTTTGGACACTTGAAACCATCTTGTACCTTTGGACACCAAACGTTATTGCAACATAGATATCATTAAAAATATTCTGAACGCATCTTTCGATACACTTTTTTTGTGGTTGGCAAACTTGACCCGAATTTTCATCCATTTTGTTTCCGGCTACATGGGAGAGGGATCTACGAGTACAGCAATATTTCACGTCAAAAGTAACGTAATTAGTCAAAATCCATCTTATTTCATCCGATCTTATTGTGATTAATATAAGGCATTCAAAACATTGTTTATCCAACAACCATTCCTAAGACTTATTTTTGTCATATATTTAACATAAAAAAGAAAAAAAAATGTTTTTTTTATAGATTGGGTCTTGTACCTATGGACATGTAACTGAATGTACCTTTGGACGCGTCCAAAGGTACATGCATGCATTATCTCAGTAATAGTCATATTATTTCTAGTGCCTCGAAGCAAAACGGTAAAGAAGCGCGATCACGTGCCACCTGATTCCTTGAAAAAGGCTCTTCAAGAAGTTTTTGCTGGAGGACACATCCGCAGCGTGGCCATCAAGTGGAAAATCGCAAAATCTACACTGCACAATTACAAAAACAAGCTACAGACGGCGGATCCTACTTCTTTAGATATTTTACCACCAAACTATGGCGTGCCGTATTTGATCAAGAGGAAGAGAAAAACTCGTATCTGTACTTAGAAAAGACTGCATTGTTACATTTTGGTCTCACAAAGACCCATACAAGAATGTTGGCATATCAATATGCAAAGGAGTTGCATAAAACGATTCCAGAATCTTGGACAGCCAACAAAATGGCCAGACGTGAATTGCTTTGCCAATTTATAAAAAAATGGCCACAGTTGTCGTCAAGAAAACCAGAGGCAACAAGTCTAGCAAGAACCACCAGTTTTAATAAAAACAACATGTTGAAATGTTTTTGCGAATTATGGTCAAGTCATGGAAAGAAATAGTTTCAACCCAAAATATATTTATAATTTAGACGAAACATCCATCTTTACGGTTCATAAGCCATCTAAGATCTTAGCGCCAAAAATATTAAACAGCTGGGAAGCTTTACTTCTGCAGAAAGAGGGATAAATGTGACTATGTTGGCTTGTGTTAATGCAACTGGTCAGTTTGTTCCTCCATTATTTGTTTTCCCACGCGTCCATTTCCAGAATCATATGTTGATAGGAGCACCACAGGTAGCATTGGCCGAACAAACCCATCTGGATGGTCGACTGAACAAATTTTCCTTGACTTTCTGGACCATTTCATTGGTTTCACTAAACCTAAAAAAGAAAAACCCGTGCTGATACTAATGGACAACCAGGAGTCACATGTTTCTATAAAAGTTATTCACAAAGCCAAAGACAATGGCATAGTTTTGCTTACTTTCCATCCCCACACAGCACACAAAATGAAACCACTTGATAGGACAGTATTTGGGCCATACAAAACGTTTTACAATAAAGAAGCAGAAGATTGGATGCTAAATAACCCAGGAAAACCCATTACTATCAATGACATCGCTGGAATTGCAGGTAAAGCACACAAGCAAGCGTTTACACCAGCCAACATCACGAAAGGGTTCGAAGTTGCTGGTTTATCGCCAGTTAACTCGAACATTTTTACCGATGATGAGTTTTTGCAACCATATGTTACTGACAGACCTGAAAATATCTCTTCATCAGAGCCATTAACGCAGGTCAGAAACACACCATATCTATCAGTTGAAGGTTTAGCTGCTAATCCAGTTGTATCACGTGACGCTGTTCCTTCTACCTCAAACATATATCCGTCATCACCTTCAGTCGAGTCTGTGGTACCGTTCCCGAAAGCAAGTGCTAGAAAAGGTGACAATTCTGGCAGAGGTAGACGAGAATCCTTACAGATACTCCAGAAAATAATTAACTTATTGCACAAAAACAAACTAGAAAGACTACAGTTAGGGATAATGCAGCAAAGAAGCAAGTTAAAAAGAACCCGAAAAAAAATCTACTTAGCTCGCCCTCTTCTACTTCCAGTGACGACGGTCATATTTCTTACTGCGACACGTCAGATAATGTTAACGATGAGATGAGCGAAGATAGTGACTCAGTTGGTCATAAAGATCAAACAGGTGATTTTGTAATAGTAAAGCTGAGTTCTAAGAAGCAAATTAAACATTAATAGCTAATATAATAGGAACAATTGGCATCATACATACGTTATCAAATTCTATGAAAATACGAAGAAATGATTTAATTTCATAATAGCACAAGATCCGTACGAGGTAGACGACAGTGATATTATTGTTAAATTAGCTCCTTCTCAAAGCATAGGAGGATCGAAAAGACTGGAAAATACAGTTGCATTTAATTTTGCGTTTGAAGACTACAATTTTTTTTGAAGATTTTATTTATATATTAATAATTTAAGTTAAGTAACAAAAAATGATTAATAATATAAGTAATACTTGAGGCTGTTTAGCATATCATGACAAAGAGACTGAATTAAGAAGAGTTACCTGATTATTTTTCGATAATTAGTACATTAAAATTGTTTAAATAGTTCATAAGAAAGTTTATTAAATGATTGAAATTAATTCGATTATTTTATTTTGGTTTTTAATTTAAGTGTCCAATTGTACAATCGGTGTCCTAATGTCTAAGTTGCTCAGTCCAAAGGTACACGAAAGCTCTGTGTACCTGTGGACAAAAATACTACTCTGATAAAAATCCTTCATGAGTAAAAAATGGTAGGATGTAATTATATAGAAAATTAAAGACTCATACAATATGAAATCGACTATTTTATGAAACATACCTAACTTCTGTAAAGCATAAGAGCTATGAGAAAAAAATATTATATATTTTTTTACGAATGTCCACAGGTACACGTCCTTCCCCTACATCAGAAATGATGTTTCTTGTTTGATATTTGTATGAAGAAAACACAAACAGTAAAATTGCATAAAGTACAAGTATTTTTAGAAAAAAAATGTCCGATATTTTGATGTTTTTTTTCGATATATCGAAATTGATATCAATATTTTCTCATGTTTCGATCCGATATAATTATATCGATACTTTGTGGCACTTACTTTTTTCACACTACCAAGTGCTACCCGAGCCGAATAGTTGAGATCGCAAGCTCGCAACACATGCACTCTTAATGTAGGTAATTAAGTAAACAACATTGTCAATATTTATTTTATAATTTTATTTTCCGCAAATTTTTTATTTGTTGGCAGGCCGCAAGCGAACAAAAATGATATGGGCGTGTATTTGGATAGATGGAAGAACCGACATAACTGTTATCATAGTTAATCTCAATGCACGTGATTCGCTGATATAACAGTGACGGATGCTGTCGTTTCTTTGCGGACCCAACTGGATGTTTTATTTCAGCTTAAGCATGACAATGCATGACCATAGACCGTCAGAATCATTATAAAAACACTTGCCGAAGCTAACACCAGAGTCTTAACATGGTCCGCTTACTCGCCAGATCTACACCCCCATTGAGCAGGCATAGGATATGCTTCAAAAAGGGCTCTGCCAAAAATATGAACAACTATACATATACCTAAAATTCGTTTTCATCTGTTACATCGGACGTGAGCAGCCATTTGTCAACGTGATTTGGATGAACTTATATATTGAAGATTAGCTGTTGGCCGCGGCTTCGTACGCGTAGCTTTTTCTGAAATAAAATAAGCCTAAGTTACTCCTTCATACAACCAAAGAATCAGAAATGAAGAGATTCTGAGGCAAGGGAACCGAAATAGCCCGAAGAATTGCCAAACTTAAGTGGCAGTGGGCAGGGCAAATTGCTCGCAGAACAGATGGCCGATGGGGCCGAAAGGTTCTGGAGTGGCGACCGCGTACCGGAAGACGTAACGTTGAAAGGCCTCCTGCAAGGTAGACCATGGAACTTGTGAAGGGCGCAAGAATCCGCTGGATGCGGGAAGCACAGAAACGGTCGAAGTGGCGCTGCTTAGGATAGGCCTATGTCTAGCAGTGGACGTCTTTTGGCTAAAATGATGATGATGATGAAGTTACTCCTTATAACATCAGCTATCTACCCACCCCCTCAAGAACGGTCCAGCCGTTTCGGAGATTAGCCGGAACAAACAGATAGACAGACAAAATATTTAAAAATTGGTTTTTTGTTATAAGTACTGTGACTGTTCCTAAATAACCCTAGGCTGAGAAAATGTTCGTTTTTCCTAATTTTGTAACCATTACTGTTTGGGTCGGTTCCTCCTTTTGAGGAAAAGTCGCACCCCACCGCCGTGCGACTCTTAGAGCTCGTCTCCAGACTGGTCACTCTCCCACCGACAGAGATTAAATGAATTCCAAATATGAAGAAGTCCAACGCCTTGTCCCATTAATAGAACAAAGAAAGGATTGAAATAAATAGTAAATAAGATTTAGGAATTCATAGTTATGAAATTGGGTGTGGTTTTAGAAAGACAATAAATAATAGAGGGATGTAAGTATAATACTCTTACGCTAGCGTAAGAGGTATACGGTGAGGCATTACTCACACGATACTTTACATCTGTACTTGGAGTACTCAGAGCAGCACTTCCATAAAGTGACGCAAGTGACTTTTCAGCGGCATTACGCCGGCATCATGCTCTTTTGGAGACATATATATATTCGTATTATATATCAGTCCTTG
This sequence comes from Atethmia centrago, assembly GCA_905333075.3. Classification (NCBI taxonomy): domain Eukaryota; kingdom Metazoa; phylum Arthropoda; class Insecta; order Lepidoptera; family Noctuidae; genus Atethmia; species Atethmia centrago. The sequence continues at coordinate 5,256,391 of HG995377.1, forward strand.
GACTGGATATGAGATAGATGTGGTTTCTCGAACCCCTGGAAGTTCACCCTTTGCACAACAAGCATATCTGCAAGACACGTGTTCATATCAGTCTAACCGAATTATTGGTTTGTGATAAAGAATACAACATTCAAGAATTACTAGGTAATAAGAGTTGAGAATCGAAACTCAAGAATTATTAATTAATAGAGCTGTGGATCAACTCTCTTAAAGATCTATAGACAGCCCCAAAGCGCCCACCCTTCATCACTTCCTAGTGTTTGAGCTGGGGAGAAGAAGTGACGCAACAAACTCCCCAGCAACACGTCTCTGTCTGTTTAGTTACAACAACTTTAATTACACTATCAGCCTAGGATAAATATTATAATGAAAGGCTCATCCAGTCGTTGCAACAAACTCACACACGCACTGTATTAAGTACTAAATTAATCTAATCGGGGCTTTAACTCAACTATAACTCATACTCGCTATCTAGCGACAGCCCACTCGGACATGGCCTTAGGTATTCACCAAGCCTCCTAACTTAACTCGCCTAGACTCGAGCGTCTGTATCTTTCAGTGGTCTTAAATCGCCTTGTGGCATTCGTATTGGATAGTTAAGACAAGGAGGGATTACAAGTAAACAATGTCAATATAAAATAAGGTTAGGAATTCATAGGTAAGAACATTAAGGAAAGGAAATCTAATTTATTACTTTTCCTTTGATTATAATAGTAAGAAGACATGTCAGGAATACAAAAGGGTTGATATGTGACACGTAACGCTTGCGTTGGGGAATACGAGTATATTACTCTAAGTTACGTTAGTGGATTTCTTTACAATAACTACAGACCCACCCCAAGTGACGTGGGACTGCTTTACAGCAGCTGACGGCGTCGTGCGTGTATTATTAGACCTGAACGCATAGGACCACTAAGGACACTGCTACGATTCTAACAAGCCACGTTCCCTAAGCTCTAGTCATGTCTTACTCAATCCTAAGGCAGAGTACTGCAAAGTTCAACTGTCATTGAGCGAGACACGTTCCAGTAATCACTGGGCACGTACTAATGTAATGATTCCCTTATAACGGCCTAATCACCCGTTACAAAGACAATACAAAACTTGCACAAGCGTACCGCATCGTCAGTCGGTAGTAGAATTATTTACAATTGCTCCTGCTATACGCCGAAGTGGTTATTCCAAATCGTCACTTCTCACTTTCTTAATCTCCCCCATTTAGAGGATGCTTTCAATGTAATCGGCAACCATGCGACTAAGTCAAGCATCGGAGCGTTTCTATCTGGGCATCCAAATGTCGTGTCTCGCTAATAATTTGTAAGAGGCCGATAGCCAGATGTGGTTTAACGAGACACAATTCCTAGCGTTCCTTAGAACGAACTATCAATCCAGTTTAGGAAACTTGGTGAGGTCTACCCCTCTCCCTAAGAGTCTGCATACATCAAGGGCAATGTAAAATATCCTGAAGTAAGTCAGTCCATAGGGATAAGGTAACCATCACTAGCATTTGGTTTGTTTGTGTTCGTAAACAATTACAAAGTGGCATTATAGCTCAAATTGGCCCTAACGAGTTGCGAGTACTAATTCGGTTCAGCCATCCATAAGCGGTGTGACTGCCGTAAGTATCCTGTCTTGGTTGTGGTTGTCTATAGTCTGTTGGTAGAGTAGTCTACCGTCTCTTGTTAAATGTCACACCCAATGGAAGGCTATCTCCGAATCCCTAAAACTAAACGCTGGTGTAGGATACCTCGATCGTCATAGAAAGGAATAATAAAATATAATAGTAAACACTCACCAAATCGTTCACAGATACACTCACTGAGATTCGCGCGCCTTACACACAACTTACATTATACTTGAATAATATAACCTAGTCTAAATATACACTTATTATTACAATTTAACGTATCAATTAAACTGATAACACTTTCACTATCGCGATCTCTCCAAAGTGACATTGTGTCATTATTATCGACCTAGTTCTATCTCTCCTAGTCAAGCCTAATTCAACCGCTCTTTCTCGTGGTCTTTTCACGAACTCTCCTAACTTAACTAGCCTAGTTATCACGTCCATCTCCTGTCGCGGCTCATCACCAACTCCCCTCAGCCCTACCCTTTTCGTCATCCGTTCCGTCTCCAAAACGACCGAAGCGTGGCCTTTTTCCCATGCCAACCGAATACTCAGAATAGGTTTATTGCCTTTTTTGTACTATTTCTCAATTGTTTTAAGGGTCTGTTTGGGTTTTGCCCGAGCTCAATCTATCCTAAGCAGATGTTGGGCACTAGTATTGTGCTCTGCGATAAGAAATCGAATACTTTAGTCGTTTTTTTTACAATTTGTTGAATTAGTGCTTTCGACCTGTCCGTTGTTAATTGTCTCAAGTTTGTTTTCCATAAAATATAAATGGAATGCATTTCGAAAAGGTTCAATATTGTTTTACAATTCCAAAGAAATAGGATGTTTTGTTATTAATTACGGTAAAATGTCGAGCTGTCAGCAAATAAAATTGAGATTTAATATATTTTTAAGAGCCTAATATCGTGAGACAATGTTAAAATAAGAATTTAGAATAAAATATTTTGTTATTAATTAGAAGACATGATAGACAGTCGCATTCCCCCCTCTGAAAATCAGACGCGTGACGCAGTACAGCGGATGAGCTTTCACGATAAGATGAGTTCTGCCTTTCAATGTCGGTATTATAAAATATTCAGGTCTGCTATGTTCATCTAGTCAAATAATTAATTATAGGTATTCCAGTTGGAACATCAATCCAATAAGATCAGAATAGGATGCAAAGTCTGCTATAATTTAGTACTGTTTCGCAGAAGCATCTTCAATCGATACTATTATTTTCTCTATGATACTTGAACATAATATTCTTCAAAATACTCCTGTCACATAATTCAAATTACATTACCACGCTTCAATTCATATCAGATGACCTGTGCATGCTTATAATGTAGTTTTACATACCAGGATCTCTTTCAAGAGTATTTGTGTTATTGTGGCACGCTACCTACAGTGCCCCCACGTTCTAAACTCAGCCTATAGCAGTCGTCGATGAACAGAGGCCTCTCCTTATGCACCTCAATGGTGAGTCAGCGTAGTCAGCTGCCCGCAGCCATATCCAGGAGTAACTGAAATAGTCCCCACATGAACATATTAGATTATATTCCAATTGGACGCCCCCCTCTGATTCTAAGAGGTTAGAGTAGTTTTGAATTCCAATCAGAGTTAAGAAGTTATATTGATTACAAAATATAGGCATCCCAGACTGTGCAACCAATTATTTGTTTAGTGGGACAAAGGATTGTCAATTCCTCCCTCCGATTATCAAGGGAATGAAGTTTAATGCGTGAAGAGGATAATATTAATATAATATTTTAATATCTGACAGATCGGTCTGTATGTTTATCGCTGCATCTCATAAAAATATTGACAAAAAAATTATCTAGCGTGTCTGAAGTGATAACTATATTACCATAACTCAAAACATCAAAATATTAAGTGAGATAACAAAAATCATATTACGGGTAACTTTAGTGTCTAATAAAAGTAAAACTTAGCTTCGTAACAGGAGCCACGCTACAGCCACTGCTGTTGAAGTCAGCCGATGGCAGCTGATTTTGATGAAGCTTTAAACCAAGCGCAACGCACAAACCAATGGTTCAGACAGCGTATTTGCAGCCAAGTGAAGACTTAAATATCCTGGAATTGTAAATAAGGCCACACGAGTATCTATTCAATTATATGGCATACGCCGCCAACTACAGAGTTAGAATGATTTATGTTTACTTCTTATGATGATAGTTCTAGACTAAACTTAGATTCATTTACCTTCCTGATAAATTAATTGTTATTTTGTAAGCTGCACGCTTACTTACTAAAACAGTATTACCTTCACCCATAATAAGGGTGTGTCTTATATCTAAGCTTAATCCACACAAACATATAAACCTCAAACACACAAACACATTCCATATTCATAAAATGTAAGATACAAAACTCACGTTACAAGATATTCTATTTCACGAAGTCCGTTCGGCTTTGATTGTAGTAGTGACGTATCCTGACAAGCGCGCTTGTGTGTGTAAAAGTAGGTAACGTTAGCAAAAAAATCTGATATATATTCAAGTCGAGATTTAATAATCTAAATAAAATTTTGGTTTTAAAAGTATATACATTTTGTAAATAAATTAGATTAGGTTGCAATAAATACAAAAATATTAAGAATATGTAGGCATTTAATTAAGCATTGGTGTTACAGAATGGAAACGAAACAAGTAGGACTATTCAGTATTTTCAATCACGATCAGATAAATTTTCGATTTCCGATTCCGTTTTGCTGTCGTCAGAATCATCTTGTACATTGATTATAAATTCAAAATCGAGATCAAAATATTTCAAGTAGTCTTTTTCAATTTTTTCAACATGAGCACAAGTTTTTTGCCACGTTTCACTGCTAACTTGGCCCAAACTTTCATTGATCAGTGTTTCCGTATTCGTCATGTTTTGCTCGATATTTTTAGATGCGACATAATTTTTAACGATCCCCCAAATATTCAAAATCAAAATCAAAATATTTTTATTTCACATAAACCTACATGGGCACTTATGAAACGTCAGAAGCTAGGTGCACGGTTCCAATTGGTTGTTTCCTATGGAGAAGAGCCGGCAAGAAACTCCACGGTTACTCTTTTAAAAATAATTGGCTTTTACAATGTTTTCAAATTACACAAATTAAGTATGGGAGAACAGTGTAGGCCTGTCGAAAAGTACTTAACAAAAAAAAAAGAGAAAAGGAAACGGTCTAAAGAAAAAAAGATCTAGTCTATTAAGCCTACAACGTTCTCACATTCACAACGTACACAAGAATCCATGTAAAATAATATTAATAATATTAAGTCTGAAATATAAATTGTAGGTATATAATGAAATATTTTCAATCGCATTTAATTCTGGGTGATAAGGGGGAAGGCGTAAGACATCAAAACCCTTGCTTTTTATAAAATCGTCAATCTTGTAGATTACGTGTTGGGCTTTGTACTTCTTTATTGTATCGTACAATTCCAATTTAAGAAGAGATTCATCAAATGCTATACCCTTATCCCTGAGCCATTGCTGCATATCGGCTTTCTTTGTAGATTGCGTCGTTAGTCGTTCAGCCCGTGTGTTGTGATAAGATGCATTGTCTAAGACAATGACAGAGCGCGGAAGTAAATTGGGTAGCAACTTTTCATTTAGCCATTTTACATAGTTATCATAGCTCATATTTGAATGATAATCACCAGCTGTTGAGTTGGCCTTATAAACCAAGGAAGCATTTTCAATAAAACCATCCTTGGTTCCCGCGTGCACTAAAATAAAGCGAATGCCTGTGCAAATTTTTTTTAAAAACGGAGTTCTTTCCTTTTTTTTTTGCCCAGGTGTTGTTTCGCATGTGTGTCGAAAGGACGTAGCTCTCATCGGTGTAGACAATGGGCCGACGTTGAGAGCGGTACTCTGTTATTTTTTTTAAATATTTTAAACGCCACATTTGTATATCATGACGCTCCGTCAAGACTTTACGGTTGTTCTCTGTTTTGCGCCACTTGTAACCTAATTTCAACAGTAACTTGCGAACAGTTTCTAAACAACCTTCGAATCCGATTTTTTCATTCAATGCTGTTCTTAACTTAGCTAATGTTGGAATTTCTTTATGGACAATATGGAAATCTTGTACAGTACTGCGAACCACATCGGCTGTAAAATTATCTATATCCACTTTATTATCTCGCTTTCTCCTTTTCTTCATAGGTGAAGTGAATTTTGATGAAGTGGATGGCAATTCCTTCTCTTCTTTTAATATTCTTTGAACTGTTTTTTGGCTCACACCCGTAGCTTCAGCTGTACGGCGTGTAATGTCTCGTAAATGAGACAAATCACAGTTGAGTTCCATTAATGATTTTGTAAATTCATATTCTTCTCGCAGAAAATGATAAACACTAGCTATCATGTTTCGACCCTAAAACAAAATGTAATCAAAATAATTAAGTAATATAAACATTTTATAACACAAAAAAACATTCATTTTATAAATACTTCTATTGCTATATTAAGTATCTTTGTATAACATTTTAATTGAAAACGTATAAATAAATATTACCTCACTATGGACAACTCTTCTTCGTTTTGTTGCCATGCTGACCTTACTCCGTGAAACAATTTGGCGCGAACTAAAAACCACTACTGATCCGGACCGTGTCCCGATCGACACTGAGCGCTCTCGAGGTTACGCACACAAAAACAATGTGCATGTGCACGCTTGACAACATTCATAGCCAAACGGACTTCGTGACATAGAACATCTGTAGCAGGGATTCGAACCCATTACTACAGTAGCACAAGAACTCAACAACAATCATATCATAACTTACTTAGAAATAGTTACGTCCTTGTATGTGGGAATTGAACCCACTATCGGTAGCATTGGAACCAAAGCCCTACAATCATGTATCCATGCGGGAATTGAACCCACAAGCCGTGACACAGTTATCCAAGCACTTATAAATAAATAGATGGAACCCAATATTCATCACATTGAAATATCACACACATAACACATCAACTAACAAATCATGTAGGAATTGAACCCACCAGTACTTGAAGAATTCAACCACCATTATCAAGTCGTAACTTAATTAACCATAAGTACTCGTAACCGTTGTAACTCTGGCCGTCTCTAACAATGAATAAAACCATAAAACTACGTTGTGTTATTATTGTAGTAAGCCATAAGTTGTTCTTTCTCGTTGCACTGAAGTGAATCAGTACATTTAATGACGAGAATCCTGGTCACGACACCACATGTGACTGTTCCTAAATAACCCTAGGCTGAGAAAATTTTCGTTTTTCCTAATTTTGTTACCATGACTGTTTGGGTCGGTTCCTCCTTTTGAGGAAAAGTCGCACCCCACCGCCGAGTGACTCTTAGAGCTCGTCTCCAGACTGGTCACTCTCCCACAGACAGAGATTAACTGAATTCCAAATATGAAGAAGTCCAACGCCTTGTCCCATTAATAGAACGAGGAAAGGATTGAAAGAAATAGTAAATAAGATTTAGGAATTCATAGTTATGAAATTGGATGTGGTTTTAGAAAGACAATAAATAATAGAGGGATGTAAGTATAATACTCTTACGCTAGCGTAAGAGGTATTTGGTCAGGCATTACTCACACGATACTTTACATCTGTACTTGGAGTACTCAGAGCAGCACTTCCATAAACTGACGCAAGCGACTTTTCAGCAGCATTACGTCGGCATCATGCTCTTTTGGAGACATGGTCCCTAGCAGTTCTTTCAAACTGATAAGCGTGACGAAGCGGCTTTCCCTGCGGCAACCGTGCGAACCGTCCTTGTCTACAACGGGGCGGCTAGTTCTAGCAGCATTGCGTCGGCATCATGCTCTTAAGGAGACATGGTCCCTATCAGTCCTTGGACTGGATATGAGATAGATGTGGTTTGCCGAACCCCTGGAAGTTCACCCTTTGCATAACAAGCATATCTGCAAGACACGTGTTCATATCAGTCTAACCGAATTATTGGTTTGTTTCCCTGTCTTCCAATGAAGCGGAAACTGGCCCCTCTCCAAGAATGCGCGTAGAAGCCCCTTAGTCGAGGCTCGAGAGCCTCCAAGGCTTTCCCAGGTAAGCCCCGACGGCTAACGTCCTGTATTTTTAGCATTCAGTCTGCGTACCGCCACTCTCATCTCTACCTCGATCACCTCCGCAGCATCGTCGTCGTCGTCGTCGTCGGCGGTGTGGTATGCTTCGGACACCGTAGTAGGTGGAGCCATGAGTGGGGAGGGGTGTTCCCGTCTCGAAGGGAACAGAGCACTCACCACGTCCTCCAAAAGCTTGGGCCGGAGACTGCGTCAGCGGGGGAGCTCATGGAGGGAGTTTATCCCGTATCACTTTGTACCGGCATCCCCACGGGTCCCTGTTCACAGTCCGCAGCGACTCTTGGCGGGCCAGTCCCCTGGCCCGCAGGATCTCCACTTGGAGGGCGGTCTTCGCCGCTCTATAGCCCTCGTACAGCTCCACCTGAAAGGCTTCCGTATCCGGAGGTCGAATACGGAGGCTGCGGTGCCTGTTCACTTGTCACCGGGTCACTTGTGTTTGGATATATTTTTTATGCTACGGGTGCTTAAACTTTGTCAAAATAAATATTTTTCACAATTTTTTCCCCAGAACTAACAAATATTCAAATTGTTAAAAAAAAAAGTGTAATGGTAGCATGTATTGCTTATCTATCATTACTATAACAATAAAAAAATAGAATTCTTTAATTTGTGGTGGTGTAGTACAAAAATGTAAAATAAGGGTCTCGACGCCAAAGGGCACAAAGTTGTACTCTCTGCCAAGGCCTCCATATTTAATAACTTTCAGATTTTCGGCATTTTCTGCCGCTGCACCCGCTTTAGAAGTAATCCGTTGGAGGTGGGACGGTGCCAGTGTGTCTACACAGGTAGTGTCCCACACAAGCATCCGTCCCAAACTCCACGGGACCAAAGACACACCATCAGGTCTTTTGCCATCATCTCTGACAATGCCAGTCGGCTCAAGAAGAGCAGGCACATTGATGGTGGCAAGAGACCGGCGGATTATGTCATTAAGTGTCGCATGTCTTGAAAAGCGGCCTGCACTTTTTTGACAACAAAGTCCGTGGTGACCCAGTCGGTCCACGTCCGTGCCACAAGGGCAAGTGTGTGGAGTGCATACCGTGACCCCAAGCCGCAGACCAGTCGCCAGACGAAGCGAGGTTGGATCCAGGAAGGTAGCGTATATGGAGAAGGATGGGCATGTAGCCAATGACCGGCCTCTCTGGTTCCGACCGCCAAAAGTCTTGCGCGATCCGGACCTGAACTGCGGCTCAGAATCGATTTGTATGTTAAATCGCAATAAATATCGTCCCAGCTCCTCTGAGATCTTAGGTTGTCTGGAAATTCTTTACCCGGGCAAGCAATTTGAAAAGCATTCTTGGCATCCCCCAAGCCCGCAGTCTCATAGTTTGTGGACAAAGCCCTTAGGACATTACCTATGAGACGTGACGAGCTATGGGTGGACGACAAAAAGGCTGGTGAAGCAACACTCGAAATTTTGCGGATTCCTAAACCGCCAAACCGAATAGGGAGGGATGCTTGTAACCAAGATGGTTCATTGAGCTGAATATTTAAAATAGTTTATAAACTAGTTTTGACTAAATCGTCTATTGGTGAAAGAAAATTTGGATGTTTTCAAAAAGGGCTACAGCGAAGCACATATGTAAATTTAGGGACAAAAAGGCAAAACTTTAGAATTATAAGAGCATAATGAGGACTGATTTCGAGTAAACAATTTGCGTGACTTTGGAATTTAGAAATAGAGTTAGTAATATAATCAGGAAAAGATTCTTCAAAGATGGGAGAACCCAGGAGGCAAAGTGACTTTCTGTCTACTATTTTGATATTGGGTGCCAGAAAATTTAATTTGGATTTTAAATTATCCAAACCGGAAGAAGTTTTTTGAATAAAGAGTTCACATTTGCTAAAATTTAATTCTAAACCAATATTTTCGAAATTTGTTTTAATATCTGATAAGTCAGATAACACTGTGTCCACATCGCCTCCCAGGCTTCCGTCATCCAAATACCAAACGATAAATTTCGATTTTAAATTTTGAATAATCGGATTTATAGCCAGGCTAAAAATTGCTGGCCCGAGGGGATCGCCCTGCTGACAGCCGACCTCCGAAGAAAGTTCATGGGAACGGTAAATTAATTTTGAAGGTTCTGCGTAGCAGGTAAGCAGGTATTGATAGAGTTCCGGAATTTTGTTCTTAACTTCTGTCAGCTTGGCATCCCTGTTTACTGTTTAAAAAATCATATCTTTGGTACTACTTGGTATTTTTCTTTTATATTTTTTTCTGAATGGCAGTTACTTTTACCATGACCCATTAGGTTATCCATTAATTACTGGACACCCTGTATATATAGGAAAAGAATATTAGTATTTTATTATTTAAAATTTATTAAAAGGATAGTCGACATAGGTGTACTAAAATACTTTAAATGTCGTTTATTTAATTTCAGTATGTTTTAGTATACAGGGTGTTTGGTGGATGGGTGCAAAGCCTGAAAGGGGTGATATCTTAGACCATTTAGAACGTATTAAGCTAAACTTGTCTTAGACGAAGTCTGTTCCTTGTATTTTTTTTTTAAACTCTAAGGTTTTTAACAATAAAACCCTTTTTTTTCAATTAATTGTTAATAGTGTCCAGTAAAAGCTGTTATGTTATTATTTTTATTTATTTTTTATTTATGTGTGATTACTCAAACAAAATAATTCCCAAGCATCTGTGTCATCAGAGAAACATTATACGCCATATTCAAGCTTAAGAAACTTTTAAAAATCAAGAAAATGTTTTGTTTACATCATAATAAAAAAAATAAAAATATAGCCTCAGTTGTTCAAACCTTTTTAAAAACATGCTTGGTTATTGCCCTTTCTTTTGAGGTACTATTTACGAAGATGTCTCATCAACTCTTGGAATTAGGATGTACAAAGCAAAGGTCGAATATTTAATTTTTAAACAGACCAAAATAATGCAACATTTTTGCTAATGCACTATTGTTTTTTGTTAGAACTGATAACTAATTCATTCTTAGAATTATGGTGCACGCACAGCAATCAAATTCTGGGAACTCGCATAACATAAGCCGCCGCGCGACGATAACAAACTTGCCCTTTTACGACTCTCGGGTAGCGTCTAGTGAATTGTTATTATTCAATAGAAATATCAGCTTAGTTGCTGACGATATAAAGTCGTTATTTATTTACACTAGTACTAGTACCCGAGTAGTCGGGTGGACTCGTCACATCTTTGTACCCTCAGTTAGTCAAGTAATGACTGCGCTTGTAACAAGACGTTTTAATTACAAATTCGTGTTATACAATTCACCGCATGAGGTTATGCGCTCCTTCACGTGTTGATTTTGAAGGTGTTTAAGGTGTTGAGCCTTAGCTGTGAGCTCCTTCACTGATTTTGGACTTGTTTGTGTGATCAATCGACTATGGCTACTTTTTCGAATGAAGAATATGCGGATATCGTCTTCATGTATGGCAGAGCTGACGGTAATGGATCTTTGGCGCGACGAATGTACCAAGAGAGATATCCGAATCGCAGATTACCTAATGTCAGAGTGTTTTACACCACATTTCGTCGGCTTTCTGAAGTTGAAAGAAAAGAAAGAAAGAAAAATATTTTATTTGGGACACGCACAAGAAATACAAAAGTAAAAAAAAAAGAAGCATTTAAAACTAAACTTCGAATAAACAATAAAGAATATCCAATAAGAAAGTTAGAATCCATCACGCGGAATCTGGACTCAACCCGGGAAGACATCACCCAAGTGTCGAGGAAGTAGACATTATTGCAGCTTTTGATGCAGATCCTACTACGAGCGTCGGAGTAGTAGCTCGAAACCTCAACATTTCGGTATGGAAGGTGTGGAATACGATGCACCGAGAAAACAAATATCCTTTCCACGGCACGGGTGTACAAGGTTTGGAAAATGAAGACCCCCCACGAAGGATTCAGTTCTGTCGCTTTTTATTAAATAGTGACATTGAAGATGCATGGTTTTTAAAATCCATCTTGTGGACCGATGAGTCAAAATTTTCGAAAGAAGGAATTACTAATTTTAATCTTCATCGATGGACCGACAAGGACAACAATCCACACTGGAAGAAGCAAGTGTCGTTCCAAAGGAAATTTTCAGTTAACGTGTGGGCAGGAGTAATCGGCCGAACGTTGATTGGTCCCCACTTCCTGCCAGATAATTTAAATGGAGAAAATTACCTGGAATTCCTCCAAAACAAGAGCTTCTGGACGAGACTGAAATACTAATATTGGCAATGAGAAGACCAATGATTTTTCAACAAGATGGTTGTCCAGCACACTGGACCCTAAACGTGAGAGAACATTTAAATAATTGTTTCCCAGATAGCTGGATTGGCCTCTGCCAATCCAGCTATCTGGGAAACAATGGATGGGCCCGTCTCTACGGGCCCATCCCTTGGCCACCTCGATCACCCGATTTAACTCCTGTGGATTTTTTTGTTTGGGGACGGGCCAAGGAGCTCGTCTACACGCACGTTGAAATGTCAACTAGAGAAGAATTAATAGAAAGAATCCAAACGGCTTTTCAAGTCATGAAGCAGGAGATGAAATTAAAAATCACCACTACAGAAGTGAGAAGACGGGCACGCGCTTGTATAAGAAACCGCGGTCAACATTTGGAACATGAACAATAAATTATTTTAACAAAAATGTTGTTTTATTGATCTGTTCGAAATAACAATTTTCATACTCAATTTGCTTTGTACACATCCTAATTCCAAGAGCTAATGAGATATCTGCGTAAATAGTACCTCAAAAGAAAGGGCAATAACCAAGCATGTTTTTAAAAAGGTTTGAACGACTGAGGCAATTTTTTTTATTTTTTTATTATGCTGTAAACAAAACTTTTTCTTGATTTTTAAAAGTTTCTTAAACTTAAATATGGCGTACAATGTTTCTCTGATGAAACAGATGCTTGGGATTTATTTTGATTGAGTAATCACACATTACATAAATAAAAAATAAATAAAAATAATAACATAACAGCTTTTACTGGACACTATTAACAATTAATTGAAAAAAATGGGTTTTATTGTTAGAGTTACAAAAAAAAATACAGACTTCGTCTAAGACAAGTTTAGGATTACAGCTTTGGTCCCTTAGTAAAAGTTGTTAATAATGATGTATACAATGTCCCATTTCAGTTTGTCGCAAGTTTTCAATTTCAACCTGTATAACGAAATTAAAAGGAAAACTATCACAGCAAAGTAGGCTTTACAAGTTGAACGAGTCTACCAATTTACATTTGCAGTTGGAGAATTGACCGTGACGTATATCGATGTATGTGAATGAACATGACTTTCAACTACAAAGTTAAGTTTGTTTTCGAGATAAATTCATCCCAACTACGGGACCCTTAAAATGCGATACGCTGCGGCCCGTTGCGGTTGTAATGTGCATTTGGCTCATGTAGGATAATAATAATAGCTACGGGGTTTAAAAAAAAACATATTTGAGGCAAACCCCACATTGGGTACACTACATAAATACGAAAAACTTTATTTCGTCAGGTACAAATACGAATTTCAAAATACCGATTTTCTTAATTCTTAATGGTTCAAAATCCCTAATAAGTAGGTATAACAACTCCGATTTATCATTCATCATATTTTTATATTAATTAAATTCCAAAATTTCAATATTTATAACGTTTATAATTACTATTCTCGAAATATCGAGTTTCAATTGATTGAATAACAAAAATAACGATAATTTGAAAGTACTTTTTTTTGGCAGTGTATTGATTCTTATTTAAAACTACGATTGTTTACTTTTGAATAAAAATGTTTTTTTTTCGAATAAAAATATTTTCTTTCGCTGGTCACAGTTCTAAGTTAACCTAACCCAAATGATTCACCAACAATAGAGGGGATCTGACGTTAATGGCCACTGTTCTAACCTAACTTAACTGAAAGGATTCAATAACAGTACCTAGATGTTACTCGACGCGATAAGGAGAAGAAAACACAAAAAAAAGTAATATTAATACACAAATATTAATAAAAAGTACACAATAACGTTATACGGTACTTATAAATTTTGAATTTATATAATACTAATTGAATCTGAATCAGAATCCTAATTTTATCATTTTATTCGAAGTATAAATTGAAAATCGGAATGTCGTTCACGGAACAAACAAATTGTATTTACGAGTAAAATAAATTTGGTGATTTTTAATAATAGACATTATAATTTTATAGGTATTCCTTCGTCGTTTTTCTTAGGTATTATGAAATTCGGACTTTTGTAAATCGGAACATCGAAATTACGACTTTCGGTGAACTAAATTTGGTGATTTTTAATAATAGACATTATAATTTCATAGGTATTCTTTCGTCGTTTCTCTTAATAAAAAAATTCGGACTTTTTAAAATCGGAACATCGAAATTCGGAATAAAATATTTCGGAGTATTTGGGGGTGCACCACATTACATAAAATATAATTTAATTTCACAATACTACAAAATAATAAATCTGAATAAAATAAAATGTCAATGTGATTAAAATAAAAGAACGTTTAGTATTTACGTACTAACAATAAATAACAATTTATGACGCATGTATATGGGTGATCAGCTCATTATATAATATAATGTTATGCATTAGTCTATTGTCATTGTAACGAATACCTTCGAAATATATTTAATCTTTATTCATTTACGTTACAGGCTGGGTTCCCCAAAAATTGCCAAATGTTCAGTTTAGTAAAATATTGTCACCCAATCTATTTAAAATGGATAGATTTGTGGCTGGGAGTATGTCATGCTCACTCTTATCTCTCGCTGATGGTGGCACGTGTGTTGGATCATGTAACTCTCTTCAAAATGTTTGAGCTGAATAGTGCTAATCCATACGTCACGTTTGTGAATAGGTGCCGTCAGAAGGGACTGGTTATCTATTAGCTGCCATGGCCATTTTTTTATTTTTTTTACGTTTTTTTTATTATGGACGTTTTTAACGTTCTGCATCGTTCTCACATGTATAATTTAAACATGAATCATGTATCCAATATATCGTTTAACTTAATAGAGTGTCCGTGGAGTTTCTTGCCCGTTCTTCTCCATAGGTACCTACTACGCTTTGGAATGGGCAACTAGCTACATCTTTCTGACTGACCGACCCCTTGACTAATCAAAAGTGCCTGTTAATAGGTTTATTTAAAATAAATGCGTTGAGTTTGAGTTTTATTATCATTTTCCTTATGTATTGGAAGGTGTGCTTTACGAATACAGTCACTATGAGAAAGAAAGGATTTCAGTTCGATGTGGGTGAGGTAAAAGGAACGCGCTGTTTCCCTCTTAGCTAACAAAAAGAGGCGACTAGGTTCATCCCACGCATTCTCGCTACCAACTATATCTACAATTTGATCGATGAGCAGATACACTTCGAATCACGGCCGCAAGCGAGATGTCTACGGTACACTAAAATTTAAACAGCTAAAGTGGCGCAATTATAAAATTCGTCTATTCTGGTGTTTCTGTTTTAGTTAATATAGTTATTTTACGCAGTAATACTAAAACCGTTTAATACTAAAACAGTGTGTGAAGTAACTGTCCCTGAAGAATTTATTGCTAAATTGGGACTAGGCAATTAGGTAAGATTTCCTATGCTGTACCTAGAAATGATTTGGGAAGCAAATCGACTGTCTAATTTCGAAAACGGATCGTTTTATCTCATTTAGAAAACATTTAGGAGTGCTTCAAAATACAGTTTTATTTAATTTGGAGATTGAAACAATTTACCAGTGTGCTCTTCAAAAAACTGAAATATTTTTAACAACTGGAGAGGATTTATTTTTATTTAATTATAGTACAATATCAAAATCCCTACTGACTAGGTACTGAATAGGTCAGGAATGTAGGTTTACAAAACTTCGACATACTACTTATATGAGTTTATATAGTACAACAGGCAGATACATAGTACCCCTAGTCGATTTAAAAGTTTCCACAAAGCTGTTGGTGTCAGTATACACAAACTTGTCACTATAACGAGTAACTAAGAAGTGCATATGCTTATTAATCATATGAATTTTTTTTTTGTCTAGTTATGTAAATATCAAAATATGGGACAGCACACAATATTATTTATACTACAATTTAACTCTAACAACTCAGTTACGCAGTCCTTGATTTCTTCTTTTTAGGTTTCCGCAGTAAACAAGGAACTCTTATAGTTTCGCTATGTCCGTCTGTCTGTCTCCGCTCTAGCTCAGAGACACTCAGTACTAGAAAGCTGTAATTTGCCATATATATATGTACATATTTATCACGCCGAAATGTGCTAAAATAAAATCTTAATATTTTTTTTATTAGGGTACCTCCCTTGTACGTAATGTGAGGATGGTATTTTTTTTCTCGACTACTCGTATCCCACAGTGTGGTGTAACGTTGGATACAAACATGTTGCGGGTCTGTGAACACCATTTTTCGATTCATGGATCCGTAAGCGGATATTAAGCATTTTCAAGTAATAGTCGACCAACTTAAATTGGCATTTTTTTTTTGTTGGGTGGGGAATCATCGAATAACTTCTCCAGCTCTGGGCGGAGCGGGAGGGTGTGTCAGACTCTTACTGACTAAAACCCATCCGTATTCCTTCCGTTGCCTGTGTTGCCAGGGGCCTCGGTAACCCTTTGGTACCTTCCCGCGACCCCGGCAGGCATCGGGCCTAGTGGACCCCTACGCTTGTGCTGACGACATCTCTTTGAGGCGCGCGTGGAATACAACGCGCCGTCACCTGGTCCTTACCGGACGGTGAGCTGCCCATTGCTCACCGTCCGCAAGCCCGCGCCTACGGTGCCCGGAAATTCGCCCGGGATTCCCGACGCCCAGGACGACTCCTGCGGCGGCTAGGGGCGAGAGGGCGCAAAATTTGCCTTTCCCTCAACCGTCCCGCCTCCTCCTTCGCGAGCATTACTGCTTCGCAGAAGGAGGTAACTGCTTCAGACTTCCTCTTATATACTTATTATTTACTCTATTCTGTCCATTCGATTAACACCACACTCGCATAACTTAGCAGTTTCATCTCAGCTGAATGTCTTTCATTCATCCCATTTATCGCCCAACATTCTGATCCATACAAGACAGCAGGTTTGTTTTACAAATCTTCCCCTTAAGTTTATGGAGAATGCGGGAGTCACAGATTGTTTCCGTGACCTGCTGCCATTTCATCAATCAGGTATTAATTCTGTGCTTAACAGTCCGATCTACTTAGCCATCGCTTTGCACGAGTGAACCGAAATACTGTTCCCCGACCTGGCATAAACCTAAACTGGTTCGGGGTAATCTCATTCTCCTCTCGCATTCTTTTCTATATCACTTTCTCCCATACCTTCATACTAGGGGACATTACCTTTATCCCACGATAGTTGTTGCAGTCCTGTACATCACCGTTATTCTTGAAGCACGGGTCGGTCGATGTCGAAGTAGAAGATCAAGGAAACGATGGATGGACTGTGTGGGAGAAGATATGGCTAGAAAGGGGGTGACTACCGAGATGACAACTAATAGAGAAGTATGGAAGAAAAACCGACCACAAATAAATTGGTATAAGGGTAGGAGAATGATGACTTAAACCAAAGATGTCGCACTTGCAGAACTTAAGAAAATTTTAATTGATTTTTATGCTACCTTAGCGCATTCCCCTTAATCAAAGAAATAGCTTCAACAATAAATAAATAGAATTTTAGGTGAACTAAAACCAAAAAGATATACACTAAAAAATATCTAGTATACTACATAGAACTGTTCTTCTAAGCAAAATTTATAATAAAATACCTATGCACATTTTAAACACCAAGGAACTCCCACTATTCAAATATAAATTGCGTATTTTTTTAATTGACAAAGCTTACTACATGATCCAAATATTTTTTTAATAATTAGTACCTACTACAATCTGTCACTATACACCTAATTCTTATTTTGTATGATTAGCTTTATAAGTGATACCTACTTAGGAAATTTTTTATACTGCATGTTGAGATAATTTATTATTGTATGCCTACTGTGCAGGACATAATGGATCTGTAATTTACCTACCTCTGTCTTTATAACCTATGCCCACAACAAAAATGATTTGATAGTGATTTGATTTTTAAATGCGTCATTGCGCATCATGCTAGCTGCTGTAGATGACTAAGCATTGTCACGACTCTTCAAAACAAAGTACTTATATAAAAGCGATTGAACAAACAAATATTTACATTCTTATAGTATATTCAGAGCCAGCAGTTGTAGTCATCTAAATAGTACCTTTAATTACAGTTAGAATAACAGTTTTGAGTGTAACAGCTGCGCGATTGTCGCGTGACCAACAAACACGTACCTGAGACGTATGTAAAAACTGTTTAAAATATTATCAATTTATTAATGACCAGTAATCATAATCATAATCATACATCTTTATTAATCTCGACATTTACTTCTTTTACGAAACTATTCAAACAGGGATTGATCAGTATGTGCCAGTATTAAAATATTTTTCACTTGGTAGTGTTGTTTTGGAAGTCGGTTGTTTTTTGTAAAATGGTTTAATTTTTCTCCTTCTAGTTGTGGTAGGTACCTACCCCACACAAATTCGAATACTACTACCTGCTTTGTGAATAACAGTGACAAGAAGGTAATTGCGAGGCTTTCAATTACTTTTTTCATGACGTTTTTGGTCAACCTTCTTCATTGAGTCATTGTCACATTTCGTTTCTGATGTATAATATCTTCCCTCTTATTTTCTGTGGGAGAGTGATTTCGTGAAAAGGGACTGCCACAGGAAGTGACAGCTTGAGTATGGAATAAGTAAGTACTATATAGATTGTAAATAGAGAGGACCGAATTTAAACCAGTGGGCGACCACTATAGTACCTAATGATTGTAGTAAATTCGAATAAATATTTCAGTATTTCGCTTTTTAAAATACTGAGGTTAATTACTGTCGCTGCTCAGTTGCTTATTACCAAGGTGAGATGTCAGATGTTACACATCATGTGCAACTACTGTAAGGCTCGCTCGTTTTTTTTTATTTCTGAAAGTCTAGAACGAATTTTGTCGAGCAAATATTTTTTTGAAGTTATTTTTCTTACTTTGGCTGATGTTTAGAAAGACAGTATTTTTATCGATCGTAGACCATATTTTAAGGAATTATAATTTAAAAAAAATGCGACACAGAAAGAGAAAAATAAAAATCTGAAGTCAAGTGAAAACCTAAAAAATATTAAAAGTCATCTTCATCTTCATCAGCTTCTGAACTATAAATAATCAAATCAAATCAAATCAAATCAAAAATATTGATTTGCTAGAATATGGTACGTAATGGTGTTACAATAATTTTGTTTCTGCATATCCTGCCAAAACGATGGCGTGCAAATTTATACATACTTATAATGTCAATTATTTTAACTCACAAACTACAGATTCTATTGACTTATCTTCTAAATAGTCCTTAATCGTATAATAACTCTCGCTAATCGCTCAACGTACATGATTTCACCATTTCCGTCTGTCTGTCTGTACGCGGCTTAGCTCTTAGTATTAGAAAGCTGTAATTTGGCATAGGTATACATATTAATCGCTATCAAAGTGGTAAAATTAAATCTTTAAAAAAAGTTGTAGGGTACCCTAGGGCACATAAAGTAGAGATGATATTTTTTTTTCTGGTCTATTTCATGGTGTGGGGTATCATTGGATAGGCCGTTCAAAAAATATTTCGGGTTTGTGAAAACATTTTTCGATTCAAGGATCCGTTTGCGTAATATTAAGCTTTTAAGTGCAGTTAAATGCTTATTAAATGCCTGCCGGGGTCGCTGGAAGGTACTTATGGGTCACCGAGGCCCCCGCAACACAGGCAACAGGAAGAAATATGGGTGGGTTTTAGTCAGTAAGAGTCTGACACACCCTCCCGATCCGCCCAGAGCGGGAGAAGTTATTTGATGATATCCCACCCTCAAAAAAAAAAGTGCAGTTAAATGGAAAACTATGACAGCTAAGTAGGCTTTAGGTACAAGTTAACGACTAATAGTCAACCAACTTACATTTGCAGTTAGAGAATTGACCGTGACGTATATCGATGTATGGGAGAACATGTTTATCAATTACAATGTTAAGTTTGTTTTTGGGATAAATTCATCCCAATTACGGAACCCTTCATTGTGCGTGGTGCGACACGCACTTGGCCGGTTATCAATTATATTTTTCTTTACTCCTATCCATACTTTTTAGTAAATTTCATCATTTGAAAAGGATTTTTGAATTTCGGTTAAAAGATGAAATTCTAGAGCCTCGCAATCACAGAGCCCGTTTACAATGAGCACAGAAATTGGGCAGGAGAAGAGTGGCGGTTTGTGTTTTTCTGACGAATCTCGCTTTGGTATGAGGCCTGATACTAGACTTACACGTACTGGAGGACCCCTGGCCACCAAGAGCGTTTAAATCATGCCAGTATACAGTGGTGAAACAATCATGATATGCGCGAGTAATTGGATCGGCGGAAGAACCGGACTGATTTGGATCAGAGGCAATCTCAATTCTTCCCAACTTGTTAGACATGTTTACACAACTGTGAAATGGACACAGTGTTATCTTTGTGTAATAAAATCTTATTTTTGGACATTACAAAGGAACATAATGTACTTAAATGGATCACGAATCATGTGATTAGCTGTTTTAAAATTTCGTGATTGGCGAGATGGGGGACGACATTGTTGCCATCCCGGGCATAACCAAAACGGGACTGCCACAGAAGCGTAGAAGTCGGCACAATCAAAACGATAACTAAAATGCCACTAAGATCTTTGGGCACTCGAATGACGTTGATACCCGGGGGTGCTGATAAAAACTTGTGTAATTGTTTTGTGAAAATATGTATTGAAAAAAGAAGATGGTGGCCTTAGTCCCGATTTTAGCCTCGCGCCAGACGATCCTTGTACTTAGCTAGTTATGTACTTAATCACATTTTGATTCAAAATTAATAATTTTATTTGATTCAGGTTTCAGTGAAACAACTGAAAGATGGGGACTGTAGAACAAACATCCGGCTACGTATCGGTGGCTGACTTTTACGCGGGAAAGTCTGTATTTATGACAGGTGTTACTGGATTCCTTGGAAAGGTAAGTTCTTATTTGATTTCTGTTCTTTTTATACATAGTGATGCAGGGCAGGCCATACGAGTCAAGTGTGGCATAGATACTTACCTAAACTGAGATAACCTAAATATACCCAGTCAATGTTACCTATTCAAGGTTAAAACATAGTCGGGAACACCCAAAAATATATACATAGTACCATAGGATTCAAACCGTAGGTAGGCAACTAAATATGTATTTCAGATATTAAGCCCTTACTTTAGTTTTCCACTTTTATTTATTTCTTTGGGAAAACAAACAGTTACACAAAAGTTTCTTAATTAATAATCCTTAGTATCTAAAGTTATGTGTAACTAGGGTTGCCATACAAATATTTGGCAACCAGGACAAAAAGCGTAAAATACCCGGATTATGGAGCTCAGAACCCGGACATGTCAACAGTTTTTTTATATAGTTCAAATAGTCATAGTCAAGGGGCTTGTGGCTAAGTAATAACAGCGGGTCGATCGATCAGGTTAAGCTACCCTTGCCGCGGTTGGTCCGTGGATGGGTGACCATCTTTACATACCAAGACCCCTTTGTGCCTCGGAAAGCACGTTAAGCTGTTGGTCCCGGCTGTCATTTATAAATATTTCACAGTCGTTACGGGTCTTCAGAAGTCTGACAACCAGTCTTACCAGGGGGTATCGTGTTACCCAGTAACTGGGTTGTGGAGCTTAGAAAGGCAGTCGCTCTATGTAAAATACTGGTATTCAGCTGCATCCGGTTAGACTGGAAGCCGACCTCAACATTGTTGGGAAAAGGCTAGGCAGATGATGAGTTCAAATAGTCATAAATATATTTATTTATTTACACATAGAGTTACAAAAATTCAAACCCGGACTACAAATGAAACCCCGCCCGGATGACCTCTAAACTAGGACAAATCCGGGTAAACCCGGACGGATGGCAGCCCTATGTGTAACTCACAACGTTATCCACATGTTACCTTTGTATAAAAGAACTAACTAGGCATGCGAGTGAATTTACATTACAATTATGCTTAGGTTACAGTTATAAAAGTAGATTTAGTTTGTTAATTTTTGGATTAGAGTATTTCAAAATTTGTTAAATGATAGTGTAAATAGATCTTTTTCCGAAAAACATGTGTTATAATTATTTGCTATGCGATTGGTGCGGCAAGATGGAATGGCAAATAGGGGCGAGCACGCATATCGCGTCTCTTAACAGTTTTAGGTACAACATAATTTATTTACCAAATCTGAGCAGTCATATCTGCTGTCACATATGTCATACATAAACATCATCTCTAGAAAAAGGCGTCTAGACTTCAAGTCCATCAACTTAACATCCCTGCAGGAGTCATTAGGGCTCAAACCATGGCGGCAACGGTAACGCACAGCTTTGAGAAATTTGCGCTGCACATTTTCTAGGCTTTCTTCGTATCTTTTGTATAAAGGATTCCATATTAATACGGCGTATTCAAGTTGTGACCTGATAAGTGCTTTAAGGTGTATGTAGGTATCAGGGCGCTTAAAGTCTGAGGTGGTTTTCATCACAAAACCATACATGCGGTATGAGTTATTAATAATTTTATGAATATGTTGATCAAGATGGAGGTTACCATCTAATATTACCCCCAGATCTTTCACCGACGTAACTTCTCTCAGAGGAGTATTGCTGAGAACATACGTACGTTTTATATTTTTGTTTTTTGTGAATGTCATTTATACACATTAAGAAGTACTTAATTGAATTTTGTTCCTAATACAGTACGCAGAACATTTATTCAGGTCATTTTGAAGTAAATCACAGTCGGTAAGAGTGCGTATTGTTCTGTATATTTTCTGGAAGAATTTTGAATGCAAAACACAATTCCAGACGTCATTAATAAATATAATAAAAAGTAAAGGGCCTAAAATTGAGCCCTGGGGCACGCCAGAGGACACGGTGACCGATTTGGATTGATATCCCCTAATAACGACTCGATGAGTTCTGTTCGTTACGTACGATGTAAACCAGCGAAGTAAATCTCCGCGAATCCCGTTATATGCAAGGTTTTCAAGAAGTAACTCATGGTTCACCTTATCAAAAGCTTTCCAATAGTCTGTGTAAATGGCGTCAATTTGTATCTGCTGATCCATATTATTGAATAAATAATTTGTGAAAGTTGATATCATTGTAACTTAATCTTCGTCGAACAAATCCATGTTGTTGAGTTGTAATAATGTTGTGTAGTGTAGGGTAAATTGCGCCATGTACAAGCCTCTCAAAAATCTTCGATAGGGCAGACAAGATGGAGATAGGTCTATAATTTTCAACATCTTGTTTAAAGCCGGTTTTATGTACTGGTGTTATATTAGGCATTTTCCAAACTTCTGGAAATGTTCCATCAATAATACAATTATTATATACGAAGTATAACGGTGTGGAAATATCCGCGGCGACTCTCTTGAGAAAGTAAGTCGGTAACCCATCAGGACCAAGTCCTTTTGTTGTATCTAACGAGTTAAGCTCTTTTAAAACTTGTTCATGGCTAAACGAAATGCGATTAATAACAACACAATTATCTGCATAACTTTCAGGAGGTATCCATTGACTGTTGTTTAATGTTGATATTTCATAGACTGACTGAAAATAATCAGAGAATAAGTCACAAGTTACGATCAGTTGAAATTTGACTTTTATAGAACACTGAAGCAGGTATACCATTATTTGATTGGCGGTTAGAAACAGAGCTCCACAAATTCTTAACATTTTTCTTTGTTTTGCTCAACACTATCTATATGCTTACAGTAATTATTATTACATTCAGATTTAAATCTACGTCTTAAACAGGAGAATTGGCTGATAAGTTTTTATATTATACGTCTTCCATTTATTCCAGGCTTTATTTTTTGATTTGAAAATGCGACTTAGAAAACCAAATTGGGAATTTCGATGATTTGGTACGAGTCTTGGGAGTATGCTTTCTAATCGAGCCATATAAAATATCTTATAAGGCACTGACACATTCGTTTGCAGACAAAGTACCAAAACTAGCAACCCAGTCAATCTCCGATAGATCGAGATTAATTAGTTCATAATTTGCTTTGAAAAAAAATATATTTATACACTTTTGCTTGCGCGAGGGTCTTAAATCTGGATTTATATGTACTCGTAATAGTAGCACAAAAAGGAGGATGATGACCATCGATTAGCAGTAAAGTACAGGATGTGTATGTAGTACAATCAGTATTGCTGATTAATAAGTCTGGAATACGACCATTGTTATTCCTCACGTTATTTTGTTGTGACCCATTGAGCAAAGAAATAAAGTTGCTCATATGTTCGTTAGTTGTTGAATAATTACGTTAAGTAAAAACATTGCAGAGTCGAGACATTACCGTGTTTGTTAGGTAACCAGCTAAGTTATAGTCTCCAAAAAGATAAAATATTTTAGTGTTGAGGTTGTATAGAATGTAGAAAGATAAAGTGGTCTTGGTAAATTTCCTCAGAAGATTTAAGGGGAATATACACTCCGCTAATAACGCAGTTTCCTTCAGTTTTATTCTCTGGTAATTGTATGAGAATGTGCTCAATATAAGGGCTGACTGGTAGTGCCAAGGATACGAGAGTGGACGCTAAACTCTTAAGCAATGCCACCAAAACCCCTCCACCATCTTTTTTGTTGGTGACAGTGCGATTACGGTCACTACGATAGACACTGTAGCAGTTATCTATAAACTCACCGTCAGAAATATGTGGAGTGAGCCATGTTTCCGTCAGGATTATAATGTCGTAAAAATTCGATAAAATATTATACTTCCAGGTGTTTCTCGAGAAGCTTCTGTACAGTTGCAAAGACATTGATAACGTTTATGTTTTGATACGAGATAAAAAGGGTAAAAACGCCAAACAAAGGATTGAAGAGGTCATTAACACACCGGTAAGTACCTCAAACCTAAATAAAAAAAGTCGTAAAGTATACGTATCATACGATCAAAAAACGGGAAATATGTAGGTAACTGATCCTCTAAAATCTTATTGGACTTCTAATGATGCACACTTTTTTATTTAATTTACTTCTAAAAAACGTTTTAGGTTTGTAATGAATGATACAGAATTTGTTTAATAAATGCGTCTCTTTTTAAAATTATGACCTTTTCTCACAGTCGGTCGCAGTAACTTGGATACCTCAACCAAGTTGGTTAGGTTAGAACTGTAAACAAACGAGCGCGAGCCGAGCGAGCGAAGCGAGCGGTGCCACAGCAGTGGCCGACGAGCGCTAAGTCTAAGCGGGTCGCAATTGCTTGGTTATTTAGTATTTTTGGACTCCAAAATGGGAATTGAGGTTCACAAAAAGAGGCGCATTCATTATAATAGGGTGCAGTTCAATAATACATATGTTAAGGAAAGCAAAATGGGAATTATTTGGGGTTCGATTAAAAACTATGCACTTTATTGTTATGAAGGGTCATTTCAGTTTTGATATTATTAAAAAAAAATCGTTTACCTGGGGTAAACGAATTATTTGAATCAAAACTACTTACTTGTTATGTTATGATGTATGTTATCAACTTTTCATTCAGTATCCGTACTTCCATACTATGTATATCTACTAATATCATAAATGCAAAAGTAACTCTGCGTGTCTGTTACCTTTCATGCCTAAACACTGAACCGATCGTTATGAAATTTGACAGATAGATAGCCCCAGAAGAAGGACATATTCATCCTGGATGTTTGTAGATAATAATTATGAAATCATCGATTTAAATCGAAAGATATGCCTGCCGCGTCAAAAGATGATCATTTTTGTGCGAAGTTAGTATTTTTATACTTAACGGCGCAGGATAGCCTTTACAAGAAGTGGTCATCGCATTAGTGGTTTCACTAGCATCAGATCGTGCCGTAATACCTATAGCAGGCCGTCGTGGACGTTGTACGGCAGCGGCTCCCCTGATATAATCTCTCATTAGAAGACAGCCGCCACCACAGAGTACTTTGCTGAAAGCCACCACGCAACCTTCGATGCGACGCTCTGATAGAGTAACTGTCAACAGCCAAGTGTCACTGTTATCCGACCTTCTCGGTGATTCCAGTAACTTGGTAACCAAACTAGGCGGCGCGGCGCCACTTGTTGCGCCGTCGTACTTTTTAAATAATCTTTGTATAAAGTAAATCGAGTAATCCTTATTTTTTCAGCTATTTTCAAGATTAAAAGAAGAACGGCCAGATTATTTTAATAAAGTAATACCAATTGCTGGTGACATAAGTCACCCTGACCTTGGCATTTCAACGAAAGAGGAAGAAATACTTTTACATAAGGTAGTACCTTGATGTGTGACTGTAGACTCGCACATCAACGTACCACAAATTGTCAAATTTCTCCAAATGATGTTAAACCTTAAAATGTTGATGGTTAAGTTCAAAGTCGAATGAGAAAATTTGACAGATTGTGGTAACTTGATCTGCTGGCGACTGTACTTAGGCACATAATAAATGATTAAATAGGGTCTTACACCAATTTTTGAAAAGTGTCTTAATTAAATTCTATAGTGCTAATATGCCCCAAAAAAAACACAATTTTTTTTTCAATCGATAAGTGCCATAAACATGCATTTAAATTTTACATTTTCAATTTTCGCGCGTAGTTTGACGAAAACGCTGAACGCAGTGGATGCCATGTTGCTCTGTGGTCATGACGTCACTTGTCTATGTAAACAAATGCGCTGATTTATTATCTAACTATCAGTTGACAGTTGACACGTTTTTGTTTACACAGCCATATGACGTAATAACATGGCGGCTACTATTTCATGGCGTTTTTTAACAGATTAGAAAAACTGAAAACGTTGAATTGAATTTTAAAATTTATTTTGTTATTTTATGAACTAAAACTAACATTTTCCGACTCCTTTTTGCCTAAACTATCTCAATAATATATTTATAGATTTTTTCTCGTATATAGTAAAATACCCTATTGTACACGGCGCATTATATCACAATTATGGCAGCCGAAAATGGCATATGGTGTTCCAAGTCTGTTAACCTTAAAAGAGTAGATTTCAATGTTTAAAAAAACATTCGATCCTTAAGGCTCGTGCAGACTGGGGCGATATCGCAGGCGCGACAGGCATATTGCTGCCTGTCGCGCCCGCGATATCACGCTAGTCTGCACGAGCCTTTATGGTTAAATACTTATTGTTGATTGTTGATGTTGGTATTGTATTTTTAATTGTATTAACATAATATCATATTTCAGGTATCCGTAGTATTTCACGTAGCAGCAACCATAAGGTTTAATGAAGAACTGAAAGTCGCTGTAAACACGAATCTTAGAGGGACAAAATATGTGCTACATCTATGTCAGCGTATGAAGAATATCAAGGTGAATTAATGACTAATCACAACATCATCATCATCAGAAAGCATAAATAAATTGTCCTAGCAAAAAACATGTTCAATTTTCTATAGAGGATCTTTTTTTACTAGTGCGCAAATTTTTGGTGCTTAAGACGCTGACAACACCTAAACCGCGTTCACTGTCAGATTGCATAGAAAAGAAAGAGAAGCGCGATGACACAACGCTTGTAATTTATTGCAAAATATGAAGCAATTATCTATTTACTCAAAATTGAGTTGAGTAATCGAAAATAAAAAAACAACCAAGTTCTGCATTCAAATAAGACGTTCTTGTTATTAATTAAATACGTAACGTATGTTGATATTTAATACAGATATTTTGGATTAGAACTCAAGGTAAGAGGTTAGTTTAACGTTAGTTTGTTTCGAGATTTTTTTTCAAAACGTGTTTTGGTAACAACCAAGTTTTGGGAAATATGTTCAAAATTAACATATATTTTTTCCGCTACCACAAACTATACAGATTTGGTACTTTTTTTTCTTAAGAGAAGCCTATTTTGGTCAATTGGGTCTTCTCAGCGCCTTAAATATCAGTAATAGAACAAATTTCCATTAATTGTCCATGCTTTTTTTTCCCGACTTGAAATCAGCAAAATATGAACATACTATTCTCTATCAATCGGTGAGGTGCGGCAGCCGGAACACGCGGCGGGTACTTACGTTACTCGTACGTACTACGTTCCGTTATACCGCGCGCCCGCGCCGCGCCGGCCAGACAAGCCACAAGTCCCGCTGGCAAGTCACCATAAAACCAGTTCTAAAGTAAACATATTTCGTTAACGATGACTTAATTTTTTTATACTAAGACATATTAAAAATAAAATATAAGTTTAATAAAACTCGCTAAAGTTTAATTTGTCAAATTTTGCGCACTTGTTAATTATTTTTCCTGTATAAGCATCACAAATTAGCACCCATAGCTGGTAAGATAAGACCTTCCCAGTATGTACATAAGTACGCTTGGAAATAAATCGTGATCACAAATCGTTTTGTTATTCATATTGTTTTTTAGGGTTACAAGGAACCCTTTTAGTTTCGCCATGTCCGTCTATCTGGCTGTCTGTCTGTACCCGCTGTAGCTCAGAGACGCTTAGTACTAGAAAGCTGTAATTTGGCATAGGTATACATATTACACACGCCGACAAAGCGCTTAAAATATTGTAAAAAAAAAAAAATTCTATAGGGTAAAAAATATCATCCTCACATTACGTGCAAACCCTTGCACGTAATGTGGGGATGATATTTTTTCATAGTGTAATGTCGTACGGTATTCTGTTGTGGGGAAATGCCACTGACATTCAGACTATCTTTGTTTTGCAGAAAAGAGCTGTTCGATCAATTTACAAATTATGTCCGAGACACTCTCTCAGAGAGAAATTTAAGGAGATTAATTTATATGACTGTGCCCCCTCGGTACATTTTTGAAAATCTTTTATATGCCCATAAAAATATAAAATTGTTTAAAAAATACAGTGATATCCATAATATAAATACAAGGCACAAACACAATTTTGTTGTACCTACAACAAGGCTCAAGAAAATAGGTGGCTCATTCAGATGTCATATTCATATTATTCATATATTTATTTGCATTCCATAATGTTTTAAAGGTGTTACAAAGGCTTAGAGCTAATGTACAATTACGGAAAATGTCGGGCACAACAAAATATTAAAATTAAAATAATTCTTAAAATAAAATAAAATTAGGAAAAAAAAAATAACAAACAATATTTTTTAACATTTTAAATACACCATTACATACATACATAATCAGCCTATAATGTTCCCACTGCTGGGACACAGGCCTCCTCTCTGTGAGAGGGAGTGGGCCGTAATCAACCACGCGGGCCCAGTGCGGATTGGTAGATGTCACATGTCTTCGAATTTTTGGTTCTTGGACGTTTTGAGAGCAGTGGTGATGAAATAAATTACAAAATGTAAAGCGCCTGCCTGGGTTCGAACCTACGACCTACAACTCGTTAGTCGCATAATATATCATATTATATTTATCTATGTATCTATGAATGAATCTATGACTAACCGTGAATAGTGTCTGCTTGTATTAAGTAAATTTTTTTGTCATGTATGTATTTGTTTATTGTGTAGTATGCTTTTTCAATTAATATTTGCTTGAGTTTACTTATAAATGTCGTACCTGTCGCTGATCTCATCTTTTAATGCATCTGGTAGTTTATTAAATATTTTTATGGACATTACGTAGGGGCTATTGGAATGTAGTTTCATGCGCAAAGAGGGTAGCATTAACATATTTTTGTATCTGACAGATCGGTGGGTATGTTTGTCGCCACGGGTTGTGAAAAATTTAATGTATTTTCTAACAAATTTGCATATTTCCAGGATATAGACAGATGGTAAGGTGAGTATTTTATGTTTTATAAAAAAGGGTTTACAGCTATCGGTCTGTTCTATGTTGACAATGATCCGAGTTAATTTCTTCTGGAGAATAAAAAGCGTAGGCGCGTCTGTGCTATTCCCCACATCATAATGCCATAGCTGGGCCATGCATGTACGTAGGTATAATAAGTAGTAAGTGCTGTTTGCAAGTCGGTAGTTTTTTTGACTTCTCGAAGTGCGTAGGTGAATTTAGACAGTTTTGATCGTACTTCTTTTATGTGGGGCTTCCATGAGATGTGTGTGTCTATTGTGAGTCTTTATAGCGTAAAGTCGTTAACTACCTCAATTTTTGTGCTGTTTGTTGTAAAGTTAACTAGTAATGGGGATTTTTGCTGAGGGTAGAAAGTCATAAGTTTTGTTTTTTTATAATTAATCTCAAGGTTGTGCTCTTCCATCCATTTTGTTGTTTTATTTAATATCGTGTTTAATTGATCGTTAATATTACTATTAGTTTGGTTTATGTAGTAAGTAAGGATATACTCGTATGGTCCGCGAATAGCACGCATGGTTCTTCCATGATTTTGGGAAGGTCATTGATGTAGATGATGAATAAGAGACATCCAATAACACTGCCCTGGGGAATTGATGCATTTATAATCTTCTTATCGGACCTTACTTGTATTATTTGTTTTTGGTTGTGGTTAAAATGCTCAATTTGCACATATTGCTCTCTATTTTTTAAGTAAGACACAAACCACTTACGAGTATAAGTAGTTCCACGAATTCCTATTCCATATAGTTTATCTAATAAAATGTTAAACTGTACTTTGTCATATGCCTTAGTCATGTCTAAAAGTATGCCAACCGCATATTTTTTATCATTTATAATATTAATTACTTCTTGCATATATTTATAGACAGCTAGGGTTGTTGATCGATGTTTACGAAACCCGTTTTGACCTTCGTCAAAGATTTTATATCTTTCGCAAAAGCTGTACACACGGTCACATATAGCCTTTTCGAAAATTTTTGAAGCCGTAGGTAGAAGAGCTATGGGCCGGTAAATATTGGGATTGGTTTTAGAGTTTTTCTTATATAATGGCTTTATTATAGCTTTTTTAAGCTGATCAGGAAAAGTACCTTCATCAAAGGACTGGTTTATTAGAACACAAAAGGGTACAGCAAGTTCATCTGCACATTGTCTAATGAGAGATGGGGGTAGTTCATCTATTCCGTGACTTTTTTGTTTTTTAGATTTTGAATGATCCTATGCGTTTCTTGACAGTCTAAAGGTCTGTATGTATATGTCAATGTATACGTTTTTATAATAAACTTCCAAGCCACGTTCAAGATCTAAGCCTTAATAAATTCAAATCATTTATTAAAAGTAAGTTGTGCCAGAAAGCCTTTTATACCGTTAAAGATTATATTGAGGACAAAAAGGCTTGGGATTGAGCTGCTCCAATTAATGCATACTGAAACTTTTATTTTATTTATATACACTTTGACATTTAATGATTATTCAAAACACAATGACATATTTACTTTGTGGAGTTTAATATATTATTATTTAAAATATTGTGAATGTGAGGACTATGTGGGTCATATTTTGTTTTAGTGTGTTTCTCAGTTAGCTTCAATGAAAGTCTGGCAGTTTGAGTACTTTATGCGGCCTACCCAAATGTCCTTTCCTTGGTATTTTTCGAAGAGTCGTTGAGCTCCGCTCTGAGTTGAGCTACACGATTACTGACAAATGCGTGCACTGACTGGACAGGTCCGCTCAAATTGGTGTGGTTCTATCCTCAAAAGACCATTTCAGACGCCAACCTACATGGTTCTCTATACACATCAGCATTGATGAATTTTATGTATAAAATGACATGAATATTTTAATTGTAAAGTATTATATTGGTTTCAATTATTGTGAATATGAAGACTATGTGGGTCATTGTTGTTTTTTTCTCATTTAGTATTAATCATGGTCTGGCAGTTTGAGTAATTTATGCGGCCCAAATGTTCTTTCTGTTCGTCGCATCGTTGAGCACTTTAAGTTCTGAGTTGAGCTGCACGATTACTGACAAATGCGTGCACTGACTGGACATCCACTCAGTCTGTGTGGTTTTTTCCTCCAAAGGACCATTTCAGACACCAATCTACATGGCCTTCACATGATCTGACCAAGATTATATCTGGACTTTAAAAGAGACTGTGACCTCTTAGTTTATTTCGGCCTTTCTTCTCAGAGTAGTCAGATAGGAAACGCCGACCTCATCTAGCTTTATTTTAAAAATATGATTGACGTGTAAAAGTGTTTGCACAAACCTACTTACAGAAAATAAATCATTTATCATTTATCATTAACGAGTAATGGTCGACCAACTTAAATTTGCAGTTGGAGAATTGGCCGTAGCATATCGATGTCTGGGAGAACATGTTTTTCAACTACAATGTTAAGTTTGTTTTTGGGATAAATTCATCCAAACTTCCCAAGTACGGAACCCTTAATTGTGCGTAGTCCGACACGCACTTGGCCGGTTTTTAAACTTTCATAGATCAAAAAACAAAAAAAAAAAAAAAATATTTTTACTACATTTACAGACCAGAAAATATTCTATTAATTAAAAAAAAATCACATACCTACCAATAAAAAATAGACTCTTAAATGCAATAGGTAAGTAAAAGCTCTATTGCTCGTGCTTTCAGGCATTCGTCCACGTTTCCACGGCTTATTGTAACACAGGCCAGCAGATACTAGAAGAGAAGGTGTACCCGCCGCCGGTTGAACTCAGTGAAGTGCTGAAGCTTCTGGAACAGTCAAACCATGACAAGGAACAAATTAACGCGTTACTCAGTAAGTTTTAAACATTTCGCATTTCTTCTTCTCTCATATTGAAACGAACTACATAATGAGGTACTTTTTTTAGCAAATTCCGTGGTAAAAGCATAGGTCAGCAAGGTACTTAGTACTTGCACTGAGGCCGAGATCTATAAACATAACTTAGCACGAGCTTTGGCTTAGACATAATCCTGTTTAGAGACAGGACAGTTTGTCAGTTGTGCGATAGTTGCAGAAATAACGCGTAGCCAGAGAACATACTAAGTTATGTTTATAGATGTCGGCCTCATTGCTAAAGATGCACCGGACATGCCTCGGATGGACTCTTCTGAACGAGAGAGATCAGAAAGAAAATATGACACGTTCAAAAGGCCTTTTTTGTTCAAAATATTTATTTTATTACAGAAGGACTGCCAAACACTTACACGTTTACAAAGGCGCTAACAGAAACTTTCGTCGCGGAAAATTATGGAAATATTCCCACAGTTATCATCAGACCTGCAATCAGTAAGCTTTCCAACATACTTCCTTCCTTCATTTGAAAACGGGACATATTTAATTGCTCCTCTCAAAACTTATTGACCTTCTAATATGTAGGTTGTTCGTTTTAGGGTTCCGTAGTAAACAAGGAACCCTTATAGTTTCACTATGTCCGTATGTCTGTCTGTCTTTGACTTAGCTCAAAATCTCTTAGTACTAGAAAGCTATAATTTGCCATGGGAATCCTGGTAATCTCTTAAATGTCGCGTGATACACCTTTGGTGCATAAGAACTTAGGTATCTGGAGTCTGGCGTTCAAAGGGTAATATGTCTTGTTTGTGCAGAATAAACAATATTTTTTGTTTTTTTTTTCTGTTAATTTCCAGTATCAGCATCGTTAAGGGACCCCCTACCAGGATGGGTGGACAACTGGTCAGGAGCCACCGGTATGCTGGCTGCAATCATGAAGGGTGGTATTAGGGTATTGCTCGCCGATTGTGACAATGTGCTGGACCTGATACCAGTGGATTATGTGACTAATCTCACCATTGTGGCTGCTGCAAGGTGTAGTAGGTAGGTTCACCATCATCATCATATTGCGGGCGTCCTATTCCCTTTGTCCTATTCCCCAAACGTAGGTAAATTAGATCTTTTTTTTACACAGTACCCATGGGTGACACCGGGTCCCTGGTAATAAGCCTGCGCCATCTGTTTGTATATCACAGGGCTATATGTATGGCTAATAATAAAATTCAGGTAAAGTATTTGTAATGG
Organism: Atethmia centrago; assembly: GCA_905333075.3. Classification (NCBI taxonomy): domain Eukaryota; kingdom Metazoa; phylum Arthropoda; class Insecta; order Lepidoptera; family Noctuidae; genus Atethmia; species Atethmia centrago. Next base: position 5,290,028 of record HG995377.1, read on the forward strand.
TTCGGTGGTACTACGTCCGACCCGCTTAACGATTTTTATACTGGAGCGGCATTTGTTTTAAATCGTCTTTACTATTACCGAGAGCAGTGGTGGCCCAGTGGTAACGGATGCGACTTACGAGTTGTACGGCGTAGGTTCGAACCCGGACAGGCGCTTTACTTTGTGTAAATTATTTCATCACCACTGCTCTCAAAAAAGTGAAGGAAAACATCGTGAGGAAACCGGCATGTCCTAGACCCAAAAATTCGAAGATATGTGACATCTACCAACCCGCACTGGGCCCGCGTGGTGGATTACGGCCCACTCCCTCTCACAGAGAGGAGGCCTGTGTCCCTGTAGTGGGAATATTATAGGCTGATTATGTATGTATGTATGTATTACCGTATGTATTCACACTCCCTCGAATTGTGGAAAATTACGAATATGTCCAAAAACATAATGGTAAGAGGGATGTGTGGTGTGACATGTGAATGGATAGATTAAGTACGTAAGAGTACATAAGAGGAAGTCTGAAAGTGACACCGGTGACTGAAAAGTTGTGCAGAACTCGGTTGTCATGGTATGGGCATGTGATGCGGAGGAATGAGGAAAACGTCGTGAGAAAAGTTTTGAGTATGAATGTCGATGGCTATAAGAGTAGGGCAAGACCAAAGAAACGATGGATGGACTGTGTGAAAGATGATATGGCTAGAAAGGGGGTGAGATGACGAGTAATAGAGATGTATGGAAAGGGACATGTTCTACCGACCACAAATAAATTGGGATAAGGGCAGGAGAATGATTATATCCAAAAACTTAATGAGTCTGGAACTATAAAATATACAGCGTTCAGAAATGCGTGGTCATATTCAAGGCTGTGGTACAGACCATCAAATTGAACAAGTTCCTCCACGAGACCAACATCGTAATTGCGAAAAAATTATCAGCTGTCCCATAATTTGGGTCGAGTTTGATTGAAGTTTTGTGTGGGACCGCTGATTATTTATAAATACGACCACACCATTTTATTACACGACCTGTATCTAACGAAAAGTTAAGAAATAAACCGTTACTGATGCATTGTTTATAATAAACAATTCAATGTTCCAGGTCTGCCAATGTCGCTGTATACAACAGCTGCACAAGTTCCTGTAATCCCATTACATTAAACAATATATTGAAATACTTGAAAGGAGCGGTATCTAATAATGTATTTGGTAAGTTCAAGTTTACTTGGCTATCTAATTATTATTAACAAGCTTCAGACCGCGACTACATTCGCGTGGAAGTCGTAAGACCACAATATGCACCCGCAGCCCTCAGTAAGAATTTCCCATTAAAGTTTTTCGTTTTTAGTGAATTAATAAACGCCTGCGTTCCTGCATATGGGTACTGCCTAAAGGCTCGTGCAGACTAGCGCGATGTCGCAGCCGCGACAGGCAACAATATGCCTATCGCGCCTCCGATATCGCCCCAGTCTGCATAAGCATTTTACCTCTGGTTGCAAGGCAGTCGTCAAACCGATAAGCTATTTGCTTTGACTAAAACGCCATTCTTATATATGTAATGATTGACTGCTTAGCCCCATCTAGGTATAGCGTGATGATAATAATGTAAAACGTTAAATCTGTAACTATCTGAAAAGTTCTAACCGTTTGCTTCGACTTTTTTTTTCAAGATTTTGTTTCACCACTTTGTCGGCGGCAGTTAATAACGTATAGCTATGCCAAATTACAGCTTTCTAGTACTAAACGTTTCTGAGATTTTTTTAGGGTTCCTTGTTTACTACGGAACCCTAAAAATGACAGTGACATTTTGTGGGAAAAGTTACACATTTTGACCGTTTACAACAAGGAATTGATTTGGGAATAATATTCATCTTACCCTAATATGGATTAAACGACTATTGCAGACTAGCCCTATAACAATATTTTTTTTTTTTTATAGATTGCTGTTAATTATATAGAAGAAGTTTTTGGTGTTACAAAATTCTTATAAATTCTATTTCAAAACTGATTCTTTAATTTTCTTTAGTCAGTATTCTTAATTCTTATTTCTCTATATCTTCTAAATTTATATTATATATATTGTAAGTCGCTTTTCATGTCTGTCTGTGTGACCGCGTTTTTTCTCTAAGCTTCGCAACGGATATTGATGCGGTTTTTACTATAATTTAACACATATACAAACATAATGCAATATTGCTTATCCCCCATAGCAAATAGCGTGATAATTTACAGACAGAACGAACTTAAAGCGAATATCTATGCAAAATTTTAACACAATCTATCTGGTAGTATGTGCGTGATGGTGGGACATACATTCAGATGAACAGATTAAAATTCTTCGCATTATTACTTTATTTTTCGCATTAAAAGTTCCCAGTCCTCGTAGTAATCACTTAATTTTTTAAATATTCAATGTACGGTTTCGACTTCCTTACGATTTTATAAGTATAAATATAGATATTATTATATTAGAATGTACCATCGAAGAGGCCTATATCCAGCATTGAAGTGTATAGCTAATAATAATGAAGATGATGTTCGAATGCAAGGATCGTGAGTTTATTAACGTAGAACTAATAAAATGTATATGTAAAGAATGAAGGGTATCTGTTACTACGGCGTAGAGGCGTCCCGCTCTCGTTTGTTACGCTGCGTAGCCGTCGTACCGTTAGTATTGCGATCTTGTTACCTACGTAGCTTAGCTGGCGTAGGGGGGTGTCTAGTATGTGTTTGCTACGCGTCGTAACGGTGTCGTTGTCCCGTTAGCATTTGCTACGCGACGTAGCTGTCGTACCGTTAGTATCCCGATCATGTTTTTGACGCAGCGTAGCTGGCGTAGTGGGGTGTCTCGTTTGTGTATGCTCCGCGTCGTAACGGTGTCGTTGTCCCGTTAGCATTTGCTACGCGACGTAGCTGTCGTACCGTTAGTATCCCGATCATGTTTTTGACGCAGCGTAGCTGGCGTAGTGGGGTGTCTCGTTTGTGTATGCTCCGCGTCGTAACGGTGTCGTTGTCCCGTTAGCATTTGCTACGCGACGTAGCTGTCGTACCGTTAGTATCCCGATCATGTTTTTGACGCAGCGTAGCTGGCGTAGTGGGGTGTCTCGTTTGTGTATGCTACGCGTCGTAACGGTGTCGTTGTCCCGTTAGCATTTGCTACGCGACGTAGCTGTCGTACCGTTAGTATCCCGATCATGTTTTTGACGCAGCGTAGCTGGCGTAGTGGGGTGTCTCGTTTGTGTTTGCTACGCGTCGTAACGGTGTCGTTGTCCCGTTAGCATTTGCTACGCGACGTAGCTGTCGTACCGTTAGTATCCCGATCATGTTTTTGACGCAGCGTAGCTGGCGTAGTGGGGTGTCCCGTTTGCATTTGCTACGTGACGTAGCTGTCGCGCCATTAGTATCCCGATATTGTTTCTGACGCAACGTAGCTGGCGTAGTGGGGTGTCTCGTTTGTGTTTGCTTCGCGACATAGCTAGCGTAGAGGTGGCGTAGTCCCGTTTGCGTTTGCAGTAGCTACTGAGCGTAGCAATAGTGTAGTGTTGTTTTCTGCCTATTGTAATAGCTTGAATTAGAATCAAAAGCATTCATTTTTTTGTGTTCTAGAAGGTTCACGAATGACTCTCACATTCACCGAAAATAAATATACGCTATCTACGTTAACATTTTTGCTTCAAACAACGCCTGCCTACTTAGCGGACCTATTTCTACGAGCAACGGGGAAGCAACCGATGTAAGTCTTATTTCTTATTATTTTTCTATAAATATAATATAAGTCCTTTCGTTAATTTCACTATTTAATATGACATTTATTTAATTATTGACTGCTAGATTCTTCTTGACCTTGAAAGATAAAATGATCTTCCAATTTAATAATTTTGTATTTTGATATTATATTGTAATTTATGTGTAAATTTTGCATGCCCAAGTGACGGCAGAACATGGAGAACACTATCAAAACTTGTACATCATCTGTACCCCTACCCAAGTTGGCAAAAATAAATTATTTGATTTGATTTAAATCCACTTACGGTGTGTTTTGTCATAAGAGAAATCGATTTAAGAGGCTTAACTTAATCGACAATTTATCATACTAACCGCCACCATTTTCGAATCTCGTTTTAAATACAATGGAAATGGTAAACAAAAAAAACGCCTGTCCTGGACAAACATTCCAATCCAGTCACATCCATTGTGGTTAGCAACGTGTCGCCAAACCCTGAAGACACGTCGCCAACCACTGTTGAAATGGACCCCCACTTGTAATAAAATTCTACCAGTAATCATACTCTTCAAATAAAAACCCAACAATACTACTTGGTTGAAAAAAAATATGACAATACCTACCTGCTCCTTGATACAGTTAGCCCCAAAAAGATGTATAACAAGATGGACAAGGAACCATGTAATAGTTAACAACCATTGTTCCATAACAGTGTGCTCATGCAAAGCTGCAAAACATAGTATCCAATGTATAGTTTGAATGAACACTAAATATTTGTGAACCTGTATTTTGTTGTAATAAAATATTTTATGATTTACTTATTCGTATTTCAAATAAAACATCTTTAAACAAATTACACGTAAGTGACGTCATGCATGAAATGAAAAGGAAAAAAAAAACTTGTTTTTCTATTAAACGAAGTTAAAGACGTGTCGTTCGTTGACGTTAGAAGTCGTATGACGTTATCAGTCTTGTTGTTCTGGCCCTATGGCCAGAACAATGTACACAACAAGACTGATAACGTGCACCCTATGGTGCATAGATGATTTGGGACTAAATGTTTACTAAGTTTTGTACCTATACGTGGATACAATGTTATGAAACAATGTTTGGTTACTGTGAACTAGCTGTACTAGTCAGTTCATGACGAGCTTTACTACTTTTTTTACGCAGTCAACTAAAACTACTATCCGTTATCCTTAGATACATGAATATCCAGTCCAAAGTGATCGCCGGTCGGGATATCCTGGAATTTTTCACCTCGAACTCCTGGGAGATGAAGGCTGATCGTACGCGGGCACTGCATGCGTCCTTATCAGCTGAAGATAGACATCAGTTCCCCTGCGACCCCTCGGATATCAACTGGGATGAATATATGGTTGTGTACATTGAAGGAATCAATCGGTTATTGGCGATGAAGAGCATTTAGGTTTTAAGTTTTATGTGATTATAGAATCTTGTATATTTTGTAGCTAAAGGGTATTTTTTGTACTAACATTAAAATTATTTTCAAAATATTTAGTTTTTTTCACTACCTTATACCTATTCTGTGAAGATACTTTCTGTTAATTTTTAAGGCTTGTGGGGGAATTCTGTGTTTTGCTCCCTTGCACTCTTTACCTTAATGATTGCCCAGACTGAAGCCATAAACTCGGCTTCAATCTGGGATGTGATATTATCTCACGGAAAATATTTATCCGTGAAAATGTTTGGTCCAATGGAAAATTTATGGGGTCACTAGCTCTATACTCGGTACACAGAGGCTAATTTAGATTCAGGATAATTTAGAGATAAACAGAATTCCTGAAAATCAAGCCGAACACCTATTAGCACAGTATTTCAACTAGGGTAGTAAAACGGTAGTAAAACTGTTAGTAAAACTAGTAACGGGTAATAAAACGGTTATAAAAAAAAGCTTTTATTTTACTAAATATTTTCTTAAAATACTTTAAAGTGTACGAAGGCAGTTCATGCCCCAAGTTTTTAAGAAAATATTATTCTATGCTATTGTAAGTTTTATTTAGTACTTTTAGTTCAATAAAAGCTTGTTTTAAAAAAGATTTTTACTTAAATTTTATTTTGTACTTTTTAGCATTAGAATTTGATAAAATATCTGTTTTGTCACCTTCACTTGTAGGGTACTTGTCAAGACAAATCCAACGAGTCCAACACAACAGGGCTATCTTGTAAAGTTTAGGTGTTCCTGTGGCCACCTTCCGGCACTATCATCAAACCCTGGAACACCTTGGGTTATAGTTTTTGTCAAGACAAAACTTACGACCCCACACATTTCAGGGCTATCTTAATTAGTTGAGGAGTCCCTGTGGCCACATTCTAGCTCCGTATTTGTCAAGAGAAATCCAGATAGCCGAAAGCCAACAGGCTGTCTCGTTTCTGTGAAGAGTTCCTATAGCGTGCCTGGACTGTAGTCCAGGACCTGATGATGGAGCTGGAAGCACGCCATAGGAACTCGACGCCATTCGATCTTAGACTACACCTTGGTCTAACGTACCTATCAACTTGTCAAAATAAATCCAAATGGCCGAAGCACAACGGGGCTATCTTGTCTAGGGGAGGAGTTCCTATGGTGGCCTTCCGGATCCATCAAGAGGCCCTGGAATAGACTGGACTGGCCTTGGGCTATAGTACTTGGCAAGACAAACCCAACGACCGCAAACACAATGGTGCTATCTTGTTTGGTTGAGGAGTTTCTATGGCTACCTTTTGACTCCATCATCAGACCCTGAACACCATCTTATATAATAGCACGACAGGGCTATGTGATGTACTTGAAAATTCCGGATAAGTACTGTTGACGGTTGAGGAGTTCTCTCGTTTGAAACTAATCCTGGATGCAGCAGCCAGGTCATAGTGAAGTTTATAATGGACTATCAGAATTAAAGCATATATAGAAGATCGTGTCTATTCAGTTGAACGTTGAGGAGTTTCTTCATTTGGAGCCAATCCTGGGTGTAAAAACAAGTCATACTTATCATAAAAATGCATTGTCTTTGAAACTGATCCAACATGTAAAATTTCAACTCCGTAGGGTATGAGGAAGTGGATTTAATTCAGTTTGCAAGATTTGACCTAAAAAGCAAACCTTGCAAGTTAATTATAAGTTTGTAAGAGTGTTTGTATCTTTTGACAACTAGCACATCAGACTTCACGACAGCACAGAGTAAAACGTTGTTTTCTACATTCTATATAGTTAGGTGCTACCAGTTTTGAAATGTGAACTTGCACTTTTATTTTTATTTTATGCTTCATCTCGCAATGATGAATGTGCAAAATTATCTATTTAAGTATAATTAAATAAGTACAAACTTTTGTACGAGTTAAAAATTTGTAAAAAATATAAAGGCTCCTTCAAACAGGCGCGACACGCGACGCGACACAAAGGCACCGCGTGTAGCATTACAAGCGGTGCCTTTGTGTCGCGTCGCGTGTTTCGCTTGTTTAAAAGAGTCTTAAGAATGGAAGCTGTTCCTTAACTGGTTCAAAAGCTATCTCGCTTATATAATTATTAGAAAAGATAGTGAATTTATGGAAATGAATTTACGTTGACGTTTCAGAGGTAGTCAAGATTTCCATAGTCATTCTAATTATTTGATTTTGTTATTTTTCGTGCTTTTGAAAGGACTATGAAATGTAAAATCTTGGCGCAATCATCTAAAGACTTCAATTAAAAAAAAAATCAAAATAAAAAAAACAAAATATTAAAACTTATAATAATTATTATTTTGTTTTTATTCAAAATTCATTGCCAATTCTTGTTGACATACTTGTAGGCATTGTTGCATTGTCATGAACTTTTCAGACAATGTCTGTGTCTGAAAAGTTCATGATAATGAACAACAACGCACTGCTATGTAGCAGTGCGTTGTTATTCATTGTCTCTTGACTTTAGGTGGTGATAGGATATCCTTTTTGGTCGACACGGCCCTGGCTGAGCATCCATACAAAGAATATCGATTTAATTGCGCGTGAACGCGACTTTACGCGACAGCAAGATAAACAAAAACGTTAAACACAAGTAAGAAAAACTTAACAACAAATATAAAACGAGCGCGACAGAAATTAACCTCAGAATTTTAAAATATCTAAATACTGAAATATTAATTTGATTTTTTTTGTATTATAAAAAGAATATAAATTGTCGTTACTAGTGGTCGCCCACGAGTCGAAATTACACCCCCTCTATTTTATATCTAAATAGTAATATCAATCTATATAGGTAGTACATAGAACTCCATGCGGTCACTAATTCCATGCTATTAAAAAGTACTTACTTATTCCATGCTCAACCTGTCACTTCCTGTCTACACACTTCTGGCCCTTTTTACGAAATCACTCCCACAGAAAGCGAGGGGAAAGATGTTACACATAAAAAATTCTGAGGGATACATTCAATCACAACAAATATAAGAAACTGAATGACAGTATTACTTTCCCCTAAGCCGAAAGACCGAAACAAAGTGGCGCCCAACATGATTCGAATATTATGATAACGCAATATTATTTACGATTTTCTTGTCTTTATGAAAAAAAAAATTAAATAGAAAATAATAAATGGAAGTCTAAATTAAAAGAGGATCCGCCTTACTCGTATTGCCCGTATCATAAAAATAATTTGCTCGATTTTATTTCAAACAGATATATTAATTTATTCTTGGGTCGTAGATTGTAGCTGGAAACTGTATGCAATATTATATTTTACCTGTTTAATATATGCCTACAATTTTAACACTATATTATAGTACTTTTCGACAAAGTACACAACTGAGGTTATTATTTTAAATTGGCGACACCTTTGTTTACATTTTCGATCTCGAATTTCTTTTGGTCTCGCGAAATATTTGTGTTGAAAATTGTAAAGCATCTATTACCTAATTTTGTAATAATGGAAATATAAATGATACATAGTAACACATAGAACGAAACACTACTTAGTTCTGTTTGCATAATTTCCGGATTTGAACATCTTTAACCAGCCAGGGTTACATGCTTTGTGATGGTCATTGCGACAATCAAAAAGAACCTTGGAAGAACGAACAAGAAAAAGTAAAGCGGACTGGTATGTATGTGTAAGAAATAAAAAATCAAGACCATCATCGGTATGGTTTATTTATTCCATTATCGGCCTTAATCATATCCGAAGCTTTTTCAGCGACCATATTCGTTGGTGCATTTAAATTCCCGCTTTTAATCGAAGGCATAATGATGGCGTCTACAACTCGAAAACCTGCTAATCCCACACCTTTGCCTTCAGGGCCCATTGCACAAGTCCTTGAAGGATGCCACTGTGTCGTCGTTCTTTATTATATATATTTATTTGCTATCTTTAACTCCGCCCCTAAGACGAACCACTGACCGAAATATGTTATTAGGATATTTGAATTAAACCAAAAAAACTTTGTTTTATTCTTGATGTATTCAAACGTCAACAGTGTAAAACGTTTGATACACGTTTGGGGAGCAGTAAGTTGGAACCTGGAACTGGCGAGAAACCTGATTATCCTTATCAGAACTTGATTGTCTGCTTGATGTACGACTAATGTCAAAACGCCCTGGACAGCTGCGAAACGCATATTTCAGTATCTTAAGGGTACTGTAGATGATTCCATTTTCTACGGGATGATTAGTGAATATATCTCCGCATACGCTGATGCCGATTGGGCTAACTGTACAATTGACTGCCGTTCGTAAACAGCTATTTTGTAAAACTGCCTAGAGGGCCAATTTTATGGGAGTCAAAGAGCAGCCAATGGTTACATTATCTTCAACCGAGGCTGAGTATATGTCACTGAGTGTCGTAACCAGCGAAGTTGTCTTTTTGCGCAGACTCTTGCAAGAAATTAGTGATAAGGTAGGACAAGTTATTATTTATAACGACTGTCGAGGGGCGCAAAAACTAGCGTCAAACCCTATTCACTATAAATAGATACAAAACGTCATTATATTAGAGAGATGATTAAAAACTGATTAAATTATATTAAAGAGATTGTATCTAAGCATATTGTAGATTTACGGTACATTCTAAAACATGTTATGAGTGCTAACATTTTGACGCAAGCCCTAGGACACTTAAGGTGTGTTAAGGGTATGGGATTTAGTTAACTATAGGCTTCTTTATATCTGAATGTCTCGCTTATACTCGTAGATCTTAGATTATTCGATTAATTGGGAGTATGTAGTAAATACTCAATGTATGTATTAAATACGTACTTGTATATTTGTACTCTTCATAATCTAATTTCTGTATTGTAATTGTAATGTTTATAAAATTATAGAAAAACCACGGCTTACTGCTTTGGATCTTAAGACTTTATATTTAATTAACATCACTTCTGCATTACGGTTTTATGAATAAAGCCTGATGTTCGGAGATGAAGACGGGCTGTTTGGTGCCATCTGAGACCAAACGACTTGAATTAAGGTTATCGGAAACATGCGCACGGTTGAATTTCGTTACTGATGCTAAAACTTCATCGCTTTTCCTTGTATTTTTCAGTTTGACGATAATTGAGCACGGACGGCTATCCTGCAAGTCGAGTTTTTTGACACAAGTTATTGAAGCAAAATCATCAACGTATTGCATGAGATAGTTTTCCCTAATGGAATTACCGTGTTTTTTCTGTAACTACCGTAATTTTGCTGAAAATCAAGCCGAAAACGTATTAGGTTTAGGGCTTGATTTTCAGGAAAATTATCCTGATCTTAAACTTAAGTTCCCAAAGAAGCCTCTGTGAAACGACTATAGAGCTAGCGCCTCCACAAATCTTCCATTAGACCAGAAATCATCACGGATAAATTTTCTCGTGATATAATATCATGTACCAGATTGAAGCCGAATTTATGGCTTCAAGCTGACCAGAAATCATCACGGATGAATTTTCTCGTGATATAATATCATATACCAGATTGAAGCCGAGTTTATGGCTTCAAGCTGGACAATCAGGCAGAGTGCAAGGGAGTAAAAAACAGTATCCCCCACAAGCCTTCAAAATAAACTGAATGTATCTTCTTAGAATAGGTGTGTTCGGAGTAAAATAAAACTAAAAACCTTGAAAATAATTGTAATGGTAGTACAAAAGATACCCTTCAGCTACAAAATATACAAGATTCACATAAAACTAAAAACCTAAATGTTCTTCGTCACCAATAACCGATTGATCCCTTCAAGGTACACAGCCATATATTTATCCCAGTTGATATCCGAGGGGTCGCAGGGGAACTGATGTCTATCTTCAGCTGATAAGGAGGTATGCAGTGCCCGCGTACGATCAGCCTTCATCTCCCAGGAGTTCGAGGTGAAAAATTCCAAGATATCCCGACCGGCGATCACTTTGGACTGGATTTTCATGTATCTAAGGATTACAGATATTAGTTGTAGGTGACTGCGTTAAAAAGTAGTAAAGCTCTTTATGAACTGACTAGTACAGCCAGTTCATAGTAACCAAGCTTTGTTCCATAAAATTGTATCCACGTATAGGTGCAAAACATAGTAAACATTTAGTCCCAAAACATCTATACACCCTATGGCAAAAACAATGTAACAATGTACACTCCAGGCCGAGGTGAAACAAGACTGATTACGTTATGCGACTTCTAATGTCAACGAACGACACGTCTTTAACTTCGCTTAATAGAAGACCAAGAGATTTTTTTTGTCCTTTTCATTTCATGTATGCCGTCCCTTACGTGTCATTTTTTTAGAGATGTAAAATACGAATAGGTAAATCATAAAATATTTTATTGGAAAAAAATACAGGTTCACAAATATTTAGTGTTCGTTCAAACTATACATTGGATACTATATTTTGCAGCTTTACATGAGCGAGCACACTAATATGGAACAATGGTTGTTAACTATTACATGGTTCCTTGTCCATCTTGTTATACATCTTGTTGGGGCTAACTGTACCAAGGAGCAGGTAGGTAATGTCATATTTTTTTTCAACCAAGTAGCATTAGGTATTAGGGTTTTTATTTGAAGATTATGATTACTGGTAGAATTTTATTAGTGGGGGTCCATTTCAACAGTGGTTAGCAACGTGTCTTCAGGGTTTGGCGACACGATGCCAACCACAATGGATGTGACTGGATTGGAATGTTTGTCTAGGACAGGCGTTTTTTTGTTTACCATTTCTATTGTATTTATAACGAGATTCGAAGATGGTGGCGATTAGTATGGTACGTTGTCGATTAAGTTGAGCCTCTTAAATCTATTTCTCTAATGACAAAACACACCGTAAGTGGATTTAACGAAAGTACTTAAAAATAGGAAGAAATAAGACTTACATCGGTTGCTTTCCCGTTGCTCGTAGAAATAGGTCTGCTAAGTAGGCAGGCGTTGTTTGAAGCAAAAATGTTAACGTAGATAGCGTACATTTATTTTCGGTGAATGTGAGAGTCATTCGTGAACCTTCTAGAACACAAAAAAATGAATACATTTGATTCTATTTCAAACTATTACAATACGCAAAAAACAACCCTCTACGCTAGCTACCTCACGAAGCAAACACAAACGAGACACCCCGCTACGCCAGCTACGCTACGTCAGAAAGACGATCGGGATACTAATGGCGCGACAGCTACGACGCGTAGCAAATGCAAACGGGACACCGTTACGACGCGTAGCAAACACAAACTAGACACCTCCATACGTAGGAAACAAGATCGCAATACTAACGGTACGACGGCTACGCAGCGTAACAAACGAGAGCGTGACGCCTCTACGCCGTAGTAACAGATACCCTTCATTCTTTACACATACATTTTATTAATTCTACACTTCATTGCTGAATATAGGCCTCTCCGATGGTATATTCTTATATAATAATATCTATATTTATACTTATAAAATCGTAACGAAGTCAACACCGTACATTGAATATTTTTTTTTAAAGTGATTGCTACGAGTTCTGGGAACTTCTAATGCGACAAATAAAGTTTTTAGAATTTTAATCTGTTTATCTGAATGTATGTTCCACCATCATTCACATACTACCGGATAGATTCAGTTGTAAATTTTGCATTGATATTCGCTATATGTTCAGTCTGTAAATTATCACGCTATTCGCTACGGGGGATAAGCAATATTGCATTGTTTGTAGGTAGGTATTCCTTTATAGTTTACCGCAAATTGAAAAAAGTCGAAGCAAACGGTTAGAACATTTCAGATAGTTACAGATTTAACATTTTACATGATTAGCATCACGCTATACCTTTATGGGGCTAAACAGTCAATCATGACATATATAAGAACGGCGTTTTAGTCAACTTTCCACAAAGCAAATACCAAAGACGACTGCTTTGCAACCAGAGGTAAAATGAAAAAAAATATTCACATAAAATATCAATATATTTATTGTGATTCGTTTTTTTTACATTTTGTTATATTATTGTACACACATCATCAACACTTATATTATATTATGGGATATTTTGGATTTACTCAATTTACTCAAAATTTATTAAAAATAACATACAACATGCATATATTTTCATAAAGCCTATTTATCAGACTACACTCCAGAATAAAAGAATAATTTATTTTGCGTAAAACAATTTTTATTCAAATACCTAAAGAAAAAACGTGAAATAATGGTAAAACTAACAATGAATGTGTTTCTCAAGAAACAGTGAAAAATAAGGAAAAATTAATCTGTTTTTAACAGTTATGTGAAAAATCAGTACGTTCATGCTTTGGATTAAGTTATCCAAGTCTTGTTGTGGTATATTGTCCCAGGTACGGCTAAGATGCAAAAACAGTTGCTCTTCCGTCGCAATGTTTGCAGGGAAATTCCTCAAAGGCCTTCTTTGGAGCATGTCCCAAGCGTGTTCTATGGGGATTAAGCGGGCCAGCCTAAGACCGATACGTCGCGCTCCTGCAACCAGCTCGTCACCACTTTCGCCGTGTGCGGACGGGCGTTATTGTGCATGAACGTGAATTCTTGGCCCATTTGTAGTCGATGGGGGTAGATTATTGGTACTAGCACCTCGTTACGGTATTTTTCAGCCGTCATGGTGTTTCTGATCCAAACGAGGTCTGTTCTTTCACCAACACGAATTACCGCCCAAACCATAACTGTCCCGCCGTGGTATGAATGGACTTCCTGGGGATGTTGCAGACGGCTCTCACGACCAGAAACTCGCCAAACACGTACTTTACGTGTATCGGGATGGAAACCGAACCGGGACTCATCGGTAAACAGCACTACAGACCACTGGTTATCTTCCCAGTGCAAATGTTCACGAGCCCACTCTAGTCGTCGTCAACGATTTCCTCGGCGTAGTGCTGGAGTACGAAGCGGTCTGCGAGCATGAAGGTTAACTTCATGCAGCCTTCTCCTCACAGTTTGGTCACTCCCAAGCAACTGGTGCTCTGACTGGAGCCTCTGAACCAACTGTATGGCCGTAACATTTGGTTGTCTTCTCGCGGCAACTTGCAAAAATCGGTCTTGTCATTAAGTGGTTATGCGCTTCCCGCCCGAGTGTATTTCAGCCACTTCACCAGTAGCACGATAACGTGACCATAACCTTGATATCACGTTTTGTCTTGTTCCAATCTCCTCAGCAATACTCCGTTGAGTAGCTTGGAGCATGCCTACTGCCCTTAACATTTCCTCTGTCGTCAAATGGCAACGCTGCATGATTTACACAATAACATTAATTCGAAATTAACCGATTACTTGTTAGAAAACTTAAATTTGACATAAAAAATAGCCGAAAACGAATGTAGGTAAATGAAACCTTCGGACTTCGCTGCCATTATGCCGCGTAAATCTTTTGTTTTTAATTTATTTTTTCAAATTAAAATTTAGAATCGTTCAAGAAGGTTTACAAAATAAGCTTTCTTCAAAAGAATTTAAAACTGGTAGTATTTTTTGAGTTTAAGAATTTTATACAAAATATCCCTAGACGGTGTTGATGTGTCTATATGATAATTCGTAGGAGAAAACAACAATCAAACATCATGTTTAGGCCTCTTCTGTTATCTATGGTTATAATAAAAAATCGATGTCTATGGTCAGAGAAATCCCGTGTGTTTACAATCTACTGTTATATTATTTTAATGGTAGCCGTTCTTCAGAAATCATCTGTAAGAATGCATTAGTAAGTGTGTCAGTGTTGTGCCATTAGGCAGTACCCATATGCAGGAACGTAGGCGTTAATTAATTCACTAAAAACGAAAAACTTTAATGGGAAATTGCTACTGAGGGCTGCGGGTGTTGACCTCAGGATGAGCTGCGTCTCACACTGACACTTGCTCTGCATATTATGGTCTTACGATTTCCACGCGAATGTAGTCGCGGGCAGAAGCTTGTTAATAATAATTAGATAGCCAAGTAAACTTGAACTTACCAAATACATTTTTAGATACCGCTCTGTTCAAGTATTTCAATAAATTGCTTAAAGTAACAGGATTACAGGAACTTGTGCAGCTGTTGTATACAGCGACATTGTCAGACCTGGAACATTGAAGTGTTTATTATAATAATGCATCAGTAACATTTTATTTCTTAACTTTACATATTATTCCACCCCTACATAATCATGGTCGGTTCACAACTTCCATCGACTAAAAGGTGTGGTTGTATTTATAAATAATCAGCGGTCCCATACAAATTTTCAATAAAAATCAACTAGACCCAAATTTATGGGGCAGCTAATATCTTTTTCGCGATTACGATGTTGGTCTCGTGGAGAAAGTTGTTTAATTTGATGTTCTTTACTGTACCACACCCTTGAATATGACCACACATTTCTGATAAACGCTGTATATTTTATAGTTATGGACTCATTATGTTTTTGGACATATTCGTAATTTTCCACAATTTGTGAGATTGTGAATAAATACGGTAATAAAAAAGACGATTCTAAACAAATTATTTATGTAACGCGGCCGATCCAATACAGGGTTATTTTTAATTGGCAGCTAAACTCCGCAGTCGCGATGTGTATCGATGTCTAAACACGAGGTCGTACCTCCGAATCCATTATAATTAATCTGAATTTTATTATTAGCCTTAATAAAATTATAGCCTTTTTTTTGGGTGGCAATTTGTCAAATAAGTTTTCCCGCCCTGGGCGGAGCGGGAGGGTGTGTCAGACTCTTACGGTGTTATTACAAAACAAAGATTTCTTTTGACATGGTTTAAACCATCGAACCAGTTTTCGTAATTAGAACTTTACTATGATTGAAATGCAGTTCTTTATACAAAACTGACTATTTAGTCCGGTACTAAGTTGACAGTTTTTCATTAAGAACTTTAACGTAGTCGGAATAAAGTTCGAAATAAAAAAATGGCTCAATTATTTAAACCTGGGTCTGAAGATAATCCTTGTTTTGTAATAAGACGGTTACAGTCTAAAACCCACCCATGTTCCTTCTGTTGCCTGTGTTGCCAGAGGCAACGGTATACCTTTCGGGCTTTCCCACGACGCCGCAGGCTTATTATCACGGATCCGATGTCACCCATGGGTACTGTATAAAAAAGAGATCTAATCTACCTACGTTTGGGGGAGGCCTATGCCCCCAATATGATGATGATGGTGAACCTACCTACTACACCTTGCAGCAGCCACAATGGTGAGATTCGTCACGTAATCCACTGGTATCAAGTCCAGCACATTGTTACCATCACCGAGCAATACCCTAATACCACCCTTCATGGTTGCAGCCAGCATACCGGTGGCACCTGACCAGTTGTCCACCCATCCTGATAGGGGCTCCCTTAACGACGCTGATACTGGAATAAAACAGAAAAAAAAAACAAATATTGTTTATTCTGTACAAACAAGACGCACATTACAAAAAACATATTTAAAAAATAAAAAACCCGACAGCTAAAATACATAAGTGAAAAGAGAAAAACAAGCATTATAATCTATAGAATTTTGGTATCGCCGGGGACTAACAAAAGTTACACCATATTTCAGGTTATTGGTTTGTCCCCACAAACCAATAACCTGAAATATGGTGTAACTTTGTTTTAGCAGTTATGTGCTTTCGCAGTCGGGTTTTTTATTTTTTTAATAATTTGTTTTATTTCAAGCTGTTAGACACACCTGATGGTGTGTCTTTGGTCCCGTGGAGTTTGGGACGGATGCTTGTGTGGGACGCTACCTGTGTAGACACACTGGCACCTCCAACGGACTACTTCTAAAGCGGGTGCAGCGGCAGAAAATGCCGAAAATCTGAAAGTTATTAAATATGGAGGCCTTGGCAGAGAGTACAACTTTGTGCCCTTTGGCGTCGAGACCCTCGGTCCATGGGGTCCCAGTGCGCATAAGTTATTTGCGGAAATCGCGAAACGTCTAGTTGATGTAACAGGTGACCGAAAAGCTGGCGGCTTTCTCGCGCAACGCATCAGCATTGCAATTCAGCGAGGAAATGCCGCCAGCATCCTCGGTACAATGCCCCGAGGGCCTTTTTTAAGCTTAACTTAGTTTTAATTTAATTTAGTTAATGTTAATAATCATCTTGTAATTTTCAAGCTGTTTAGTTTTATTAACATATATATGAAAAAGACTCATTACTAGCTATTATTTGATGTCAATATCGATAAAATTTAAAAAAACCTTTCTTCCCTTTTTTGTATTTGCAGATGCAATATATATATATATATATATATATATATATATATATATATATATTATGTAGCCTATGTCAATCCCACAATTAAGACGAATCTAACGACACCTCTTATGTTAAAATCCATCAAGCCGTTTAGGCTACAGAGCGTGCCAAAGAAATAGACATACATACATACATACATACATACATACATACATACATACTACATACATACATACATACATACATACATACTACATACATACTCTCGAAAACATTACCCTCCTTCTGGGGCAGTCGGGTATAAAATACACACTAATAAAAAGTTGCCAGAAGCCTCGTATTCAACAAACAAAGGTTCAAAGTTTGAGTTTTTCTTTAATTACCCGACTGCCTCAGGAGGGTAATGTTTTTCGAGAGTATGTATGTATGTATGTATGTATGTATGTTTGTATGTATGTATGTATGTCTATTTCTTTGGCAGGCTCTGTAGCCTAAACGGCTTGATGGATTTTAACATAAGAGGTGTCCTTAGATTCGTTTTAATTGTGAGAGTGACATAGGCTATAATATATAATATTTATAAATGCATTTGAAAATACAAAAAAAAGGTGGGGAAGTGTTTTTTTTAATTAATTGCAACAATATTGGTATCAAATAAAAGCTAGTAATGAGTAATTTTCAAATATATATGTTAATAAAACTAAAAAGCTTGAAATAAAATAAATTATTTAAAAAACAAAAAACCCGACTGCAAAAACACAACTGAAAAGGAAAAACAAGCATTATAATCTATATAATTTTGGTCTTGCAGGCGGGGACAGTCGAATAACCTGAAATATGGTGTAACTTTTGATTGTCCCCGCCTGCAAGACCAAAATTATATGTATAGATTATAATGCTTGTTTTTCCTTTTCAGTTGTGTTTTTGCAGTCGGGTTTTTTGTTTTTTAAATAATTTATTTTATTTTTTTATAAACATCTTACGATAGATAAAAATATATTATTTTTTTTTAGTTTTAAATGCTCATTTTATAAGGTTCCCTAGTCAACAAGGAACCTTGTAGTTTCACCATGTGCGTCTATCTGTCTGATTGTCCAGGGCTAAGCTCAGAGACTCGTGGTACTAGAAAGTACTCTTTGAACTAGAAAGCTGTAATTTGGCATGAGTATACATATTAATCACGCCCACAAAGTGCTAAAACAAAATCGTGAAAAAATAAAAGTTTTTTTTGCACGTCCATATCATGGGGTATCGTTGGATAGGCCGTTTAAAATTATTGCGGGTGTGTGAAAACGATGTTTCGATATTTTTAGACTCTCCTACAGCAGACCAGGCCTGCGTCGAAATTGAAGGCAAATACGTTATTGACGCAATAATTTCTTTTGACAATAGGCTCGCCCCCTATTACATGGAACTTAAAAACATAACTGGCGAAATGTGAGTGTATTAGGTACACCTCTGCCCAACCCTTCGGGGAAACAAGGCGTGATGTTGTGTTATGTTTGTTAATTTCTTTTAAAACCGGTTCAGCAGCCGGCTTAGACGGAATTTCACCCCAACATTTAAAAGATTTAAACTTTTTCTGTGGGTGATGCAGATGAGCAGCTTATTTGCTCTATTACAAAATTAAATGTTTTCAGGCAAAACCAACGCTGATATTGCCTAACTTTTATTTGGTGCTCATTTGATCGAACTAACTAAAAAGGACGGAGGGGTGAGACCCATTGCTGTGGGGTCATCTTTAAGACGTTTGGCATCCAAAATTGCGGTGAGACATATCAAATTTTTAATTACAGTCTGTTTTCGAACCTATACAATTAGGATTTACCTATACAATTCAAGGCATGGACGGCTGCCTCACTGTATCCTTACAGTGAGGCAGCCGTCCATGCCTTAAGAACCTACCTTTCGTATGATGATTGCGAAATTGTAGTCAAAGTTGACGTCAAAAATGCTTTTAATTGAGTATTTATAAACAGGGATGCTATGCTGACAGAAGTTAAGACGATGACAACACCTAAACCGCGGTCACTGTCAGATTGCATAGAAAAGAAAGAGAAGCGCGACGACAAAACGCTTGTAATTTATTGCAAAATATGAAGTAATTATCTATTTACTCAGAATTGAGTTGAGTAATCGAAAATAAAAAACAACCAAGTTCTGCATTAGAATAAGACGTACTTGTTATTAATTAAATACGTAATTTATGTTGATATTTAATACAGATATTTTGGATTAGAACTCAAGGTAAGAGGTTAGTTTAACGTTAGTTTGTATCGAGATTTTTTTTTCAAAACGTGTTTCTGGGAAATATGTTCAAAATTAAGATATATTTTTTCCGCTACCACAAACTATACAGATTTGGCAATTTTCTTTCTTAAGAGAAGCCTATTTTGGTCAATTGGGTCTTGCCAGCGCCTTAAAAACAAAATTCCGGAACTGTATCAATACCTACTTACAGATATTCTATTTCACGAAGTCCGTTCGGCTTTGATTGTAGTAGTGACGTATCCTGACAAGCGCGCTTGTGTGTGTAAAAGTAGGTAACGTAAGCAAAAAAATCTGATATATATTCAAGTCGAGATTTAATAATCTAAATAAAATTTTGGTTTTAAAAGTATATACATTTTGTAAATAAATTAGATTAGGTTGCAATAAATACAAAAATATTAAGAATATGTAGGCATTTAATTAAGCATTGGTGTTACAGAATGGAAACGAAACAAGTAGGACTATTCAGTATTTTCAATCACTATCAGATAAATTTTCGATTTCCGATTCCGTTTTGCTGTCGTCAGAATCATCTTGTACATTGATTATAAATTCAAAATCGAGATCAAAATATTTCAAGTAGTCTTTTTCAATTTTTTCAACATGAGCACAAGTTTTTTGCCACGTTTCACTGCTAACTTGGCCCAAACTTTCATTGATCAGTCTTTCCGTATTCGTCATGTTTTGCTCGATATTTTTAGATGCGACATAATTTTTAACGATCCCCCAAATATTTTCAATCGCATTTAATTCTGGGTGATAAGGGGGAAGGCGTAAGACATCAAAACCCTTGCTTTTTATAAAATCGTCAATCTTGTAGATTACGTGTTGGGCTTTGTACTTCTTTATTGTATCGTACAATTCCAATTTAAGAAGAGATTCATCAAATGCTATACCCTTATCCAGGGATAAGGGTATAGCATTTGATGGCTCAGGAGCCATTGCTGCATATCGGCTTTCTTTGTAGATTGCGTCGGTAGTCGTTCAGCCCGTGTGTTGTGATAAGATGCATTGTCTAAGACAATGACAGAGCGCGGAAGTAAATTGGGTAGCAACTTTTCATTTAGCCATTTTACATAGTTATCATAGCTCATATTTGAATGATAATCACCAGCTGTTGAGTTGGCCTTATAAACCAAGGAAGCATTTTCAATAAAACCATCCTTGGTTCCCGCGTGCACTAAAATAAAGCGAGTGCCTGTGCTAATTTTTTTTAAAAACGGAGTTCTTTCCTTTTTTTTTTGCCCAGGTGTTGTTTCGCATGTGTGTCGAAAGGACGTAGCTCTCATCGGTGTAGACAATGGGCCGACGTTGAGAGCGGTACTCTGTTATTTTTTTTTAAATATTTTAAACGCCACATTTGTATATCATGACGCTCCGTCAAGACTTTACGGTTGTTCTCTGTTTTGCGCCACTTGTAACCTAATTTCAACAGTAACTTGCGAACAGTTTCTAAACAACCTTCGAATCCGATTTTTTCATTCAATGCTGTTCTTAACTTAGCTAATGTTGGAATTTCTTTATGGACAATATGGAAATCTTGTACAGTACTGCGAACCACATCGGCTGTAAAATTATCTATATCCACTTTATTATCTCGCTTTCTCCTTTTCTTCATAGGTGAAGTGAATTTTGATGAAGTGGATGGCAATTCCTTCTCTTCTTTTAATATTCTTTGAACTGTTTTTTGGCTCACACCCGTAGCTTCAGCTGTACGGCGTGTAATGTCTCGTAAATGAGACAAATCACAGTTGAGTTCCATTAATGATTTTGTAAATTCATATTCTTCTCGCAGAAAATGATAAACACTAGCTATCATGTTTCGACCCTAAAACAAAATGTAATCAAAATAATTAAGTAATATAAACATTTTATAACACAAAAAAACATTCATTTTATAAATACTTCTATTGCTATATTAAGTATCTTTGTATAACATTTTAATTGAAAACGTATAAATAAATATTACCTCACTATGGACAACTCTTCTTCGTTTTGTTGCCATGCTGACCTTACTCCGTGAAACAATTTGGCGCGAACTAAAAACCACTACTGATCCGGACCGTGTCCCGATCGACACTGAGCGCTCTCGAGGTTACGCACACAAAAACAATGTGCATGTGCACGCTTGACAACTTTCATAGCCAAACGGACTTCGTGACATAGAACATCTGTACCTGCTACGCAGACCCTTCAATATTAATTTATCTTTTCCTGATTATATTACTAACACTATTTCTAAATTCCAAAGTCACGCAAATTGTTTACTCGAAATCAGTCCTCATTATGCTCTTGTAATTCTAAAGTTTTGCCTTTTTGTCCCTAAATTTACTTATGTGCTTCGCTGTAGCCCTTTTTGGAAACATCCAAATTTGCTTTCACCAATAGACGATTTAGTCAAAACTAGTTTAGAAATGATTTCAAATATGCAGCTCAATGCACCATCTTGGTTACAAGCATCCCTCCCCATCCGGTTTGGCAGCTTAGGATCTGCAATATTTTGAGTGTTGCTTCCCCAGCCTTTTTGTCGTCCACCCATAGCACGTCACGTCTCATAGGTAATGTCCTAAGGGCTTGGCCCACAAACTATGAGACTGCGGGCTTGGAGGATGCCAAGAATGCTTTTCAAATTGCTTGCCCGGGTAAAGAATTTCCAGACAACCCAAAATCTCAAAGGACCTGGGACGATATTTATTGCGATTTAACATAAATATCGATTCTGAGCCGCAGTTCAGGTCCGGATCGTGGAAGACTTTTGGCAGTCGGAGCCAGAGAGGCCGGTCATTGGCTACATGCCCATCAATCTCCATATATCGGTACCTTCCTGGATCTTACCTGGCTCTTCTGGCGACTGGTCCGCGGCTTAGGGTCACGATATGCAATCCACACACATGCCCTTGTGGCACGGACATGGACCGACTGGGTCACCATGATAAATGATAAATGATTTTATTTCTGTAAGTAGGTTTTTACAAACACTTTTACACGTCAAAACATATTTTTTTAAACTAGATGAGGCCGGCGTTTCCTATCTGACTACTCTGAGAAGAAAGGCCGAAACAAACTCAGAGGTCACCGTCTCTTTTAAAGTCCAGACATAATCTTGGTCAGATCATGTGAAGACCATGTCGATTGGTGTCTGAAATGGTCTTTTGATGAAAGAACCACACAGATTGAGTGGACCTGTCCAGTCAGTGCACGCATTTGTCAGTCGTTGTGCAGCTCAACTCATAACTAAAGGAGCTCAACGATTCAACGAACAATACCAAAGAAAGGACATTTGGCTAGGCCGCAAAAAATACTCAAAACTGCCAGACCATATTAAAAACTAACTGAGAATAAAACAAAGTTAAACAATGATCCACATAGTCTTCACATTTACAATAATTAAAACAATATAATACTACACAGAGTAAATATTCATGTCATTGCATAAATAAAATTCATCAATGTCAATGTGTTAGGACGGATGTCAATGTGATCATTTGAGGACCATGTAGGTTTGTGTCCGAAATGGTCTTTTGAGGAAAGACCACACAGATTTGAGTGGACCTGTCCAGTCAGTGCACGCATTTGTCAGTTGTCATGCAGCTCAACTCAAAACTTAAGGAGCTCAATGATTTGACGAACAATTCCAAAGAAAAGACATTTGGGTAGGCCGCATAAAGTACTCAAACTGCCAGACCATCATTAAAAGTAAGAGACAAAAAAAAAAAAAAAAAAAAAAAAAAAAAAAAAAAAAAAAAAAAAAAAAAAAAAAAAAAAAAAAACAATGACCCACATAGTCCTCACATTCCTAATAATTAAAATAATATAATATAATACTATACAAAGTAAATATTCATGTCATTGTTTATATAGAATGTTATATAGAATAAGAAAATATAAATAGCTAGCAAAATAAAAAGAGTAAAAAAACAACATTCACTGTAAGTTTATTGGAGCAGCTCAATCCCAAGCCTTTTTGTCCTCAATATAATCTTTAACAGTATAAAAGGCTTTTAGGCACAGTTTCTGTTTTATAAAACATTTGAATTTATTAAGGCTTAGTTCTTGAATGTGGCTAGGAATTTTATTATAAAAACGTATACATTGGCATCTAAACGAGCTGCCTATTTTTTTGAGCCTGGTTGTAGGAACAACAAATTTGTGTTTGTTCCTAGTATTTACATTATGGATATCACTGTATTTTTTAAACAAATTGATATTTTTATGTGCGTACAAAAGATTTTCATAAATATACTGAGAAGCTACAGTCATTATATTAATCTCTTTAAATTTTTCTCTGAGGGAGTATCTGGGACTTAATTTATAAATTGAACGGATTGCCCTTTTTTGTAAAACAAAAATTGTCTGAATATCGGCGCCATTTCCCCATAACAGAATACCGTACGACATTACGCTATGAAAATAACTAAAGTATACTAAACGGGCTGTGTCTAAATCCGTTAAATCACGAATTTTTCTAACGGCGTATGCTGCAGAGCTAAGCTTTTTTGACAATTTATCTATATGGGGGCCCCATTGAAGCTTGGCATCCAAAGTTATGCCTAAGAACACAGTGGTATCTTCGGGGTTCAACTCTTCACCCTTTATGAGAACACTAGTTTTTACTTGTCTAACATTAGGTATTGTAAACTTAATACATTTGGTTTTTTTCTCGTTAAGAAGTAGGTTGTTAACATTAAACCAGTTAACTACTTTTTCGAGGGCACTATTTACATTGTCAGTAACCAACTGCTGACGTTTGAGTTTAAATAAAAGTGAAGTGTCGTCTGCAAACAGCACTATATCATGATTATCCTTTATGAGGCAAGGCAAGTCATTTATATAAATAAGAAACAAAAATGGGCCGAGAATTGAGCCCTGGGGGACCCCCATTCTTACTACAGATCCGGGTGATCTTTTCCCGTTAACATCAACTCTCTGAATCCTATCACTCAAATATGAAGTAAGAAGATCCAGAGAAGAGTTTCGGATTCCGTAGTGGTGCAGTTTTCTGACCAAAGTTTCATGAAGAACGCAATCGAATGCCTTGGACAAATCGCAAAAAATACCCAAAGCATCGCATTTATCCTCCCATGCATTATAAACATGTCCTAAAAGTTCAACACCGGCATCAGTAGTCGAACGACCCCTTGTAAAACCGAACTGTTTGTTATGCATTAATTTATGTTTATTGAAAAATATTTGGATTTGATCTAAAATAAGTTTCTCGAAAATTTTACTAAAGGTAGGTAGTACTGAAATAGGTCTATAATTAGTAGGGTCTGATGTACTACCCGATTTAAACAACGGTATTATTTTACTGTTTTTCATAAGATCAGGAAACTCACCACAGTCAATACAATTATTAAAAATAACAGCTAAAGTAGGTGCGACAATGTTTATAATCGACTTAGCAACGTCCACAGAATTACCCCATAGATCTGCGGTCTTTTTAACATTTAACGTGTGAAAGGTTTTAATTACATCTTTACAGGTGACATATTGGAAACTAAATTCTGAATCACAAACTGGAACGTTTTCTATAAGTAAAGACTCTGCGGCAGTGGGTGATGAGTTTAGAGATTTTGTAGTTGATATAGGAATCTCTGTAAAGAAATTTTCAAATGCCATGGCGACTTCAGAATCTGATTTAATTATATTGTCATCAATAGCAAGGCTGTAGTCACTACTTCGGTTGGATGACCTTCCCGTTTCACTATTAATGATATTCCATGTCATCTTAATCACATTACCACTATTTTTAATTTTTGAGCTCAAGTAGCGTGACTTGGCCATACAACAAACTTTTTTAAATAATTTAGAATAATTCTTAACATATAAATTAAATTCAGCAGTGTTTATACTAGTCCGTTCATCATACAACTCATATAGTCGTTTTCTACTTTTATGTATACCAATGGTGGCCCAGTCACTGAAGGAAGTGATACTATTAACCGACAATGTCTTAGGAACGAAAGTATTCTCAAATTGTGTGCAATACATATTAAAAAAATCATTATATTGTTGATTAGGGGCATCATTAGTTGACAATAGTGGTAATTTACTCAGAATTTTAGTTTTAAATGTTTCCAAACGCTTAGTCGTTTTTGGGTTTACAGTGATTTCTTTTTTAGTAACTTTTTTGCTTTGATATGGAACAGTGATAAATTGTCCGCAATGATCTGATTCTATTAAATTAATAATTTTTTTGTGGGCTGGTGTAACATCTGTATAAATGTTATCTAGACATGTGGCACTAGTGGGGGTTATTCTAGTGGGCTCTAAAAATTGGTGAGCAAGATTGTATGACTGAAACAAACTTATAATTTTAGTACTTAAACCCGAATTTTCTAATAGATTAACATTAAAATCACCACAAGTGATGATAGACTTATTCGAATTACAGATTTTGTGCAACACATCATCCATAACCTTTTCAAAACAATCATACAATCCTGAAGGAGGTCTGTACACACATAATATAATGAACTGCTCCAACTCTATACAGGCTATTTCAATGGTCCGCTCAACTGAGAGGCTCACAATGTCCTTGCGGTCTTTAAATCTAAGCTGATTATTTACTAGTATTAATGAGCCTCCATGTATAGCATTTATTCTGCTGAACGAACTACCAACCTGGTGATTACTAAAATTGAACATGAACTGGTGGCTTTTAAGCCAATGTTCTGTCATACAAAGAATATCTATATTGTTATAATTCAGGAATAATTCTACTTCTAAATCTTTGTTCAAAAACCCTTGAATGTTTTGATGCACCAGGTTGATTTTATTTAATTTTTTTACACTTTCATTTGATTTATTATTTACTTTCATAACATTTTTGCAAGAGGTTGACTCTATTGTCCTAATTTCTAATTTAAATGATAATCAATGTCATTAATTGTGACCAAATTATTACCAGAAAAGTTTATAAGGTCATTGCATTGCTCAAAAGAAGCAATTTGTTTAGCCAAATATTTGGCTGAAATAGAAAAAAAATATGATAGCGACACAGCTATCTGTCTTTTGTGATAGTTTGAAAGATAGTACATAACAATATTATATCTATCTTTAGTCAAATACAAATTATTACCAACATAATTGTTAGTATCAATTGAATGGAATAGATTATCATTATAGGTCAAATTGTGCAATGTCATGTTAATGTCAAATCTTAAGTTATTTTCTTCCTGTGGCAAACTGTTACTATAGGGCAATGTAAACAACACAATTTTTCTTAAACTAAGATTGCACAAAGTTCTATGATATTGGAGCAATTCTCCTTTGTTCACATTTCCCCTATTTCCCATAAAAATTAATAATGTTGTTTCCTGTTTAAAATTACATTTAATGATTTTTTTCATAATATCAAATAATGAACAGCCAGGCATACAGTAATTTATTATTGACTGTCCTGGGTATTCATCTGTCAACAAGTGGCCTAAGTCCTTCCCAATCTCATCACAAAATAATACAATATCATTATTTACAATTTGTTTACATTGATTATTGGAGTTATTAGTATAGGGAATTGTCAAATCAACACAAGGCTGCGGTAAGGTGGTATTACATGTTGACAATGAATGGTCTGGAGTTGGTACGTTAGATGCTGATTGACAATGCTCACAGTTGATTGTTTGTGAGTTTACCAGCTCATTCATTGCCAACACATATTCCCTCATAAGGTCTTCTGAGGTATTATATTTGTTGGTCATTGAACTAAGTTTCTCTTGTAGAAGTTCAAGTTGAGATTGAAAGTCCTGTGTGTCAATGTTGTATTTCCTAGTACTTTGCTCCAAATTAAAAGAATACATATCTAATTGTTTAAGTAAATTTAACCTTTCTCTATTAAGTTTAACATTTTTGATAAAGAACCTTTGTCTTTTTACCATTTTTTGAGTTTTTACAATATATTTATTAATTTTAATATATTTTTTTAGTTTATTTTTACTGGTGACTACCCTCACTGAATTACATGACTTTGAAATCATCATCACTGGTTGAATCTATAGTGTAAGAGGGTTTTATGGCAGAAACCATTGACGGGGCGATAGGCATCAATTCATTGAACAGACTTTGATTCAGCGAGGCTGTGATGTTATGATTTGTGGTCTCCAGTTGTGTAATTTGACTATGAGCCTCATGTAGCTGTTGTTGAAGTAAATGTTTGTGACTAAGAGCTTGTTCATACTCTATGCTACACTGACTGAACCCGTCCACAACAAGTTGAAGCCTGTCCCGTTCTTCTATGGCATCAGTGAATTGAGTATATATCTGTGCCATTTCAACTTTTAACTTCCTATTCTTTTCATGGGCATCCGAGAGCACCCTTTCATTGTCATCTATTTCCTTAATCAGTTGGTCACAGGACTCCTTTGACGCCTTTAATTCGCTCAAAGCCTGGTTGAGTTTGGACTCTTCAAGGCGAGCACGGGCGCTGCGAGTCATAATCATGATTATAACTTATAAGAAAGTGACAAGAAATTGGAAGTGAGAAGTAGGAAGTTGTGGCAGAAAAAGAGTTGAAGTTAAAGAGTTTATTAATTTAAAAGAAAAATTAAATTTAGATGTAAAGAAGGAGTTCTGTCACCAAACCAAAATAAGGTTATGTTTACGTTCAAAGGTCGTTGGCATCAATAAGTAGCCGTATTACGAGTGAACAAAGTGAATGCTGGATAAATAATAGTACGTAAACAAACCAATAGCAAGTAAAATATAGAGTATTTTACCTGATAACAAGATGACAATGCAAAACTCACTTGTGCCGGTTACCTGTCACCGATTCACTTTCCAATATTTACACTTATTATGCACTTGGTATGTGAATCTAATACAAAAAACACATTATTATCCTATTTACTAGATGAGTAATTGGAAATAGGCCTTAAAAACAAAGAAATTTAATATTTAAGATTAAAACTACAAGAACAAATTCAAATCAGCTGTTAGCTGTAGTCATAGATTAATATACTGTTATAGATTGGCAACTTCGGCTTCGCTCGAGGTCGCGAATGTGCTGCCGCGTAGTGGTTGCTTCATGAACTAAAGCTACTGCACTACCTAAGTATAGTATAGGGTAACCAGCTTCTAGATATTATTGTTATATTGCTTTATTTTCAGGGAAACAAATCTTGAAAACAATGCATGACATTTTTCATAGAGGAAAAAAAAACAATATGTTATGTTATTAGTTTTTATTTCGGGTTTTATGAGTTACATAATAATTATGAGCTGCCACTTTCATATCATCACTATCATCCCAAAACGTGGTTTTTCCAGATATCAACTGGTTCATGTCTTTACACCAATTGTTCACAAAGAACAAAATACATTTTTTTAGCATGTATTTTATTAATACATTTTTATGATGGTTACATGTAATAAAATTGTAGTCGATATTTATTGTTAATACCAGTTCTAAATATGCGTTTATATTTTTGGTTTGGCATTTAGTCTTTAGAACTTCTGTAACAATATTTTCTGATTTAAAAAATAATGAAAACGCTGCACGACTTGGGTAAGAAAGCCAAGTTTTTGTGCTATCATACTCTTTAATCTTAATATATTTATGATAGTCTTGCATTTCTTCAGACTCGAAATCATGTCTGCAGGTTTGACAATCCTTATAAATACTTTTTTTTAAAAGATAGATTAGCCACCCGCTACAGTATGCTACTGCTGCACTTTTTTCTTTGTTTTCGGGATTTGACAATAAATTTTCTACATCTACGTCCCTTATGCACAAGTGCTCCTCAGCTATTTCAAAGTTAACATTGCTTGTTTCTGGTTGGGGTTGGTTTTCAGTTAACATTATTTTTAATGAATGCAATAATTCAAAATTGTCTTCTTCACAATTTGTCCCAACCGATTTGTACGATGTTATATTACATATCAGTAAGGATTTGTAAGCGTTAATAAAAGCATGAGCACTTGGCATATTATTGCGGAGACCATGTGCTCTTATTGCCCCAAAGAAATTTTCTAAGGGGTCTTGATTAATATGGCGCAGCAGTATCGATTTCAAACCTGCAGAATGTAAATACTTTGTCAAGGCTAGAAAAGCTTCGATACTTTTTACCCAACTCCTTAAAGACGGCACAGTTGCTCTGTTACCAGTTTTTGTGATGAACGTCATGGATCTCAATATTGGCAAACTTTTATACCACAATCTGTGATGTGGAGATTGCCGAGTTACAGCACATCTATAATTTTTTCCTAAGTCAGGTTTATGGAAATTGCCATTGACAGAATCAAATAATTTGTCGAAGAATAAGATGAGATCGGCTGTGTCCACACTTTCATTCGGGAGCCTCCCTTCATCTGAAAAGAAAAGTTTTTAATTAACTTTCATCGTGATTTTATGCATCGATAATGAAATATTCACTAACGCCATGGCCAGATTAAGGTTTAACGTCGATACTTAACGCGTTAATGAACATTAATCATTAACGCAGAGCCTACACTACTGAAGCTACAATTTTAATATTGTTTCTTTTTCCAGTATGTTTCTTTAATAACAAAGCAACCACAAAAATATTTTTTGGAAATTCCACTTCCCAAAGCCTATGTTTAGTATTCGCCGTTAAAACGCCGATAAGGTTAATCAAAGAATTTAAGTCAATGTACAGATAGTAAAGATGTTCAATGAAAAAACAAACCTGCCATGTATCCCATAGTCAGGCCAACGGTGTTGCTAAACACTTGTGTGCAGTGTTTGACTCTCATTTTAGGAATAAGTTGTGGATAGACATGCTCAGCTGTTAACTTCGTCATAAGCTTAACTCCTCTGTATTTTGGTCCTCGTTTATATAATGCTTCTATGTGTGACCAGGAAGCTAACTTTGTTTTACCATCTTCTTAAAACTGTAAATCTTTTGTAAGCAGGTTATTTCTAACGCCCTTCATGAGATGAGGTGGGTCATAAATTGGGTATATTTTGTTTGAGTCTATCTCAAAAAAGCCTCCTGAATAATTTTTTCCACATCTTAAATAATTACCTTCGGTTGCTTTCATTAAAAGGTTAAGTGCTGCCATATTGGTTGCACCTTGGTCACATACTGTTGCAACCACATTTAGCCCAATGTCATTTAGAGAACTAATAATATTTTTTAATTGCTTGCATAAATCTGCCGTTTTACTGCTTCCTTTGCAAAACGAAAATGAGATAGGTTGTTTGTATTTCTTACAAATACCCCTTATCATAAAAACACACACATGGTCACAGAATATCTTTGATCTCTCTTCGCCATTATCAATAAAACCGTGGATAATGTCATTAGTCTTGTCATTATACAAATTAGGTGCTATGGCCATTTCATCAAAAATCAGACAGCAATACTTGTGACGGGATTTTTTCAACTTTTTTTTTTAAATGTTGTAATATTATTTCGTTGATTCCTGGCTGTAGATTTATTTTGCATAGCAATTTCTCCAAGGTTTTTCGCTTGGGAGGTATGCACAATTGACCAAGTATTCGGTATGCTCTAGCGGAAGGCTTGTATAAAGATAAACAAAGAACTTTCTCAAAGAGGGTAAAACGCCTCCCTGTAGGTTTCTTTGCAAACTGCTTGATCTGCATTGCGAAAAATGTCTGAGCTGCTGGTGTCATTTTTTTTTTTACCATTTCATAAGCAGAAGATTTCATAATTTTTTCTGCCATCATCATTTGCATTCTTAGCTTTTTGTTTGTGTTTCTAGCTTTGCGCAATTTTGCTTTTATTTCAGATATTATAGCTTTCAGCTTCTTTTCTGTCGCAGTCAAAGACATGGGTATCTTATAACCTGAAAAAATAAAAACAAAATTATACACTGGGTATTATTTAGAATATACAATATTTATTTTAAACATCACTAATTGTTTACAAGTCTTACATCAATATTCATTAGTTATAGTCCTACTAATATTATAAATGCGAAAGTTTTTAAGAATGGATGGATGGATGGATGTTTGTTACTCTTTCACACAAAAAACTGAACGGATTTGGATGAAATTTGGCACACAGATAGTTTATAACTAGGAATAACATATAGGATACTTTTTATCCCGATATACCAACGGGGTCAAAACTTATGCGGGTGAAACCGCGGGGCGCATCTAGTATTTAATAATTGTGTTGTTTTTTATTTACCTGGATTCGAAGATATGTCTGTGTCCATTTGAACTGGTCTGGCAGAGACGGCCTCCATTTGAAGTGAAGAAGATGGCAGTTCAATATTTATTACTGTAATCACATAAGAAAAACAAAATTAAACATTGTATTGTGTGTAGATTACCAACTGCAAAGAATCTATCAGCAAAATTGGTCAACACTATCTCTGGCCGACTGTATAATATTTACCTGGCGTGGAAGACATATCTGTGTCCATTTCAACTGATCTGGTAGAGGAAAATGTCTTTATTTGAACTGAAGTAGTTGGCCGTTCAATATTCATGACTGTAAGAACATAATAAACAAAATTTAAACATCACAACAAGAAATAACAAGTCTTCTATTAATATTATAAAACCCCACGTCACTTAGACAACAAACTAAACAGGGCTTGCTGCACCTTTTGGCAGTGCAAGAAAATGATAGGTAATAAGTGGGGCCTATCCCCCAAAATTGTACACGGCGGTAATCCACCCCATGATCACCTACGGGGCCACCTGTTCGTACAGCAGGAAGCGACGATGGCGGCAGTCCGCCTCAATGCACAATCTCTGGGGCAAGAGAGACACACTACACACCGCGCGGCTTGAGGGACTCAATAAAGAGTTCCCCATTACGAAAGCCATAAATGACCAGGTACCCAAACAATTTATCTTTGATAAAAAATACAAAATCCAACTTCATCCAAACACCTCTTTGTCATAGCAGTCACAGACAGTCCGCTATGCGGGGCCTACATGAAGGATGACGAGACAGCAGCACATGTGCTACTAAACTGCCCGGTGGTCGCCACATACAGGGCACAGTACTTCGGTAACCCAGGTACCTTCAGTGAGATTGTCAGTAACACTGAGGCATTGCTGGCCTTCTTTGAGGAGCTGGAGTTGATCGAATAAATGATTTCCCACCCGTATGCAAATTATGCGCATTGTGGTGGAGTTGCGGACACCAGCCCGTTTTACCTATTACCTATAAAAACCCACACAATAATTTGACTAAAATGGCCTTGATGCTTTCTATTATTATACATTTCCATTAGGTTTTATAAGTTTATGTAATGTATCATTTACCTGGCCTTGAATATAAATCTGTATCCATGTCAATGGGTCTGGTAGAGGAGGTTGTCGCCATTTGAATTGACATAGATTGCATTTCAATATGCCTGCGCTCACCAACATGCACACCTGAAATTTATAGGGTGATTTTTAATAGGGATGAACACCAACTATTTGGGTTAAAAGGATTTATTCTTAGGAAGCTGTTATCATCATCATTCAAGTTTAAAGAACTTTTGACTACATTAATGTGCTTAAAAAAATTATGAATTAAGTTTCTATGTTTCCATTGCTTAGTTTTGTATTTCATAAAACAAGACATAGGTAGATTATTTACCTTTACCTTTTTCCATCAATAAACAGAGCACAATTTTTAAAATTAACAAATTTTACCTGGAATTTCAAGTGTCGGAATTGCCAGTGCAGTTAGTTTCATATTTGGGAATATGTAAACATGTTCAAAATATTTATGACACACTTTTCTGTTCTTATGTATGAATTCATTATCTTCTCCAATAATATCACCACCAATTTTCATAACCCAAGTGCGAAAACGTTACGGCAATCCTAAAACATGATAATTAAAAACTAGTTACATGATGTTCACCAAAAATAAAAAAGAAAAGAATCTTAGTACTCAATCTGTATCTTAGTAGGTATGGTAAAAAATAATGAGTGGTCTGCAGTCATACATATAATTGAATCCTAAAATTTAAAATTACTGACTTTTCTAGATAACATAATTATATTACTTATATCTAGAGATTTATTACTCAATCACACTTCAACAGCTGAACGGGTTTGAATAAAAAATATACTCAAACTGAGACAACTTACCGCCTCCAAGTTTCATGGAACAGCCGGGAACACAACAAGACCTTTGAGCCATCTTTAATAAACTTATTGAGTAACAAAAACGTTCACGATTAGTGTTTTATGGCAATCTTCATGTAAAGCCGGAAGAACAAAGTTCAAACTCAACGTACCAAATGAAAATAAAACCAAGAAAACACGAAAATACAAGAAAATTAAAAGGCTATGCGCATACACATCAACCGAAAAAAATCTTGTAAAAATTCAAGATGTTGACGTTTATTACTTTAATGTAAAATGTCAACGTCACTTTATTGTCATCGTTGTTTCACTGAGATTTGGTTACACTGCCATCTAGTAAAGTCCTTTGATAAAATTACAAATATCATTTTTTTTCTTGAAGCAGCTAATAGATGGCAGTGCTAACAGCGTACCGTGTCGTTTGTTCTAAGATACCACAGCATGGCTGTAGTGTTGCCACAGGAAAAAAAAAAAAAAAAAAAAAAAAAACATGGACTTTGTTGTCAAAAAAGTGCAGGCCGCTTTTAAAGACATGCGACACTTAATTACATAATCCACCGGTCTCTTGCCAGCATCAATGTGCCTGCTCTTCTTGAGCCGACTGGCATTGTCAGAGATGATGGCAAAAGACCTGATGGTCTGTCTTTGGTCCCGTGGAGTTTGGGACGGATGCTTGTGTGGGACGCTACCTGTGTAGACACACTGGCACCGTCCCATCTCCAACGGACTACTTCTAAAGCGGGTACTGCGGTAGAAAATGCCGAAAATCTGAAAGTTATTAAATATGGAGGCCTTGGCAGAAAGTATAACTTTGTGCCCTTTGGCGTCGAGACCATCGGTCCGTCGAAATCGCGAAAGGTCTAGTTGATGTAACTGGCGGCTTTCTCGCGCAACGCATCAGCATTGCAATTCCACCAATTTAATTTAAATTAGTTTATGTT
Organism: Atethmia centrago; assembly: GCA_905333075.3. NCBI lineage: Eukaryota > Metazoa > Arthropoda > Insecta > Lepidoptera > Noctuidae > Atethmia > Atethmia centrago. The sequence continues at coordinate 5,324,565 of HG995377.1, forward strand.
GATCATCATCTTGTAATTTGGTTATGTAAATAAATAACATATAGGAACACTACGCGCCGCCACCTCGGGTCCTGCTCTGTGGGGGGCGAAGGCTGTGCCCGAGTCCGTCACCCCTGGACCCATTCAGGGGGGTTGGATGAGGGCGTTGTCCGCCCTTCGCCAACGCCCGGTGCGCCTGCTGCGGGCAGGGTGAGTGGAGGAGATCTCCCGTTCTCATTCCGCAGCCCCCTTCTGCGACATGACTGTTTCACAGAAGGATACCACCGTGTCCCAGGACTCCTCGCTGTCAACCATGGAGTCGAGCACGGCTGGCAACGACAGGTCACTGCCTACTCCTGAGATGATGGTATGGCGCGGCCCCTCCCAACGGGCACCTAACCTAACCCACGGTGCCCTAGCTTAGGTACTATAGGCAAAACTTAAGCATGCTCACTTAAGAAAGTATTTCTGCGGCAAGTGCAGCCAGTGACAGACCACTCGACATTTTCGTCCAATTAGAGACAGTATGCATTAGTGTGAGTAGAGGTCGTGTAACAAAAAATAACAACAGACCTAATAGTACATTATGATACAAGTGTGCTATTTTCGTCACTCACTATACGCGAGCCGGTATTATTCGCGTGAGCCGAAGGCGAGCGGGGGGGGGGGGGTGGGTTGTCAGCATCTAGTTTCTTCCGCGCGCAGGTATATACATAAAGGCACTGGCAAAACCGCTAAACAGCCCTTATAAAAATATAATAACAAAACAATGTTTTGAATACGCAAATTAAGGTTTATATGTTGTAACCAAACATTTTTTTTCACAATAATATTCATTGTTTTAGACATAAAAACTATTTGCGGAGATCGAAAAAAAGACATGTAAAGTAAAAACACTAGTACATAATAAGCTGAATTATGAACCTAAATACGTTGCTATAAGAGGCACTTTACAAGCAAGTATGTTGAAGAAATATTTTGTCACTATTGGCGACCGTATTTTATGACCCTTATATTAAGCCATCCTATTGTTTAACCGGATGTTCTGACGTTCCCACTGAATAACAATGGTACTTAGAAAATTAACTTGTTATAGGGTTTGGTTTCCGCACTTAGTCTTTCAGGTGGACCATTGTGCGTGGGCCATGGCGGCCGTTTTTGGTGATTATTCTAACCAGCCCACCTCCCTCCAGAAGTTGATAACATCTCCGGGTCTGTTTAGAATCTCTGTGTAGGATCTGGGCAGTGGCCCGTGATGGTCCCCGTCAACAGGCGCAGGCCGGTCTTGTCCAGGCGTAACAAGCGCCTGGTTAACTTACTATCCAAGGATGGCATAGCCTCCTTGGACTGTCTGCACCCCAGTGCCGAGGACCACCAGCTTTCCGCTTCTGTGTGGGTGAGCTCCTGTAGCCACCTGCGTAGTTTGTTGAAGGGGATGGGCACGATCGGCTCCGGTCCGCAGACTGACGTGCCGGATGCTCTCCTAGTTCGTCAGCTGCATCGTTGCCCAGCGATCCGTTGTGTCCTTTTATCCATTTCAGTGTCACTGTGTTGCGGTTGAATACCGTTATATGTTTTAGCGCATTGTGACATTCTTGTGTTAGTCTTGAAGTACTGTGTTTCCTCCCTAGGGATTGGAGAACTGAGGCGCTGTCGGAGAGTTTACGTATATAAGTGTCCGTGACTCTCCTGGCTTCTATGGCATACGCCGCTTGTATAATGCCCACACACTCCGCCTGGTAGACGGTGTTGAATATTCCCAGCGGGCTGGATATGTTTATGTTAAGGTCGTGTTAGAAAACGCCAGCTCCGGTTCCGGAGTTGGTCGTTGATCCATCGGTGTATACTCTTACCTCATACGGCCCTGAATAGTCACACCGTAGTTTTGGGGCTCTGTCGCAGGGCGATGCCATCATCGGTATTCGTTTGATCGCATCCTCCCTTATACGTATGTGCTTTACGCTAGAGTCTTTGCTCAGGGTTCCTGTTATGTTAAGCCTAAAAGTGGCCATGGCCGCCTCCTTTCGCACGTTGAGGTGCAGAGGCGGCAATCCAAGCATCGCCTGTAGGGCGGTGGTGGGCGTAGTTCTCATACAGCCCGTGATTGCTACACAAGCAAACCGTTGCAGTTTTTGGAGATCTTTTTGGGCTGTGCTCAGGTCTGTCCTGGGCCATCAGACTAGTGAGCCGTATGTGATAATTGGCAGGATGACCGTGGTTAATAGCCAGTAGGTAATCTTGGGGTTAATTCCCCAGTTCCTGCCGAGCAGTCTTTTACACTGCCACAAAGATATGCTGGCTTTTGTGATGATATAGTTAATATGTTTTGCCCAATTCAACTGTTTGTCCAAGAAAATGCCCAGGTACTTGGTTTCAGTTGATAGGCTTAGGGTGGTCCCAAGTGATCGTGGTAGCTGTAATATTACCAATTTCCTCTTCTTTGAATAGAACTAATTCGGTTTTTGTAGGGTTTACTGATAGTTGGTGCTTATTGCACCAATTCTCTACTATTTTTAAGGCTTGGCGCTTCTTTACTTTTTTAAGGCCACCAGCATCCTCGGTACAATGCCCCTAGGGCCTTTTTTAGGCTTAACTTAGTTTAAATTTAATTTAGTTAATGTTAATAATCATCTTGTAATTTGGTTATGTAAATAAATATATATTTTTAATGCTTGGCGCATAAGGTTGCATAGGGTATTTTCGAGGGTGCCATTTATTATTATGGTTATGTCATCCGCGTAGCCTATGGTGAAGAAAAACTTTATCGTTAAGTGTTTTGACGAGGTTGTGGACGACCAGGTTCCATAAAAGCGGTGAGAGGACGCCTCCTTGTGGGCAGCCCTTCGCCTCTATGGCCCTGGTAGTGTCGTTCACTGTGACTTGTACAGCTCTCAGTTTAAGCATGTTTAAGATCCAACCACTTATGGTTGGATCTATGCTATGTCTGTCAAGGGCCGTGTTGATGCTATTGAATATTTTTTGTCAAAGGCACCCTCGATGTCAATGAAGGCGGCCAGTGCCGAGCATTTGTGGTCCACTGCGCATTCAATTTTGGAAATCACGCTGTGCAGCGCGGATTCTGTTGATCTGCCTGTGATGTACGCATACTGTTGTTTGTGAAGGGGTTTGGCCCGAAGAGGTCCGTCTCGAATGTGTCTATCGCAGTTTCTCAAGGGTCTTCAGTAGGAAGGATGTGAAGCTTATAGGCCTGTAAGCCTTGGATTGTGTATAGTCGGTTTTGCCAGGTTTGGGTATGAAAATAACTTTCCTTTCGCGCCATGCGAGGGGTACGTATCTGAGTGCCATGCAGGCTCGATAGATCTCCGTCAGCAATGGCATCAGATGATTTATCCCCACTGCAGCAGGGCTGGGAAAATGCTTTCCAGCCCCGCGGACTTGTAAGGCTGAAAGGTGTCAATAGCCCACCTTAGCCGATCTTCTGTTACTATGTTGCGTGCTCTGGACCAGTCCTGATCAGATGGGGTCCATTCTGGTTCAGCCTCCAACCTCCCATCCTCCAGGAGTCTGAAGTCTGGAAGTGGGTCTCGAGAAGGACCTTACTGGTTTCCCGGTCGGTTAGTGTGTATGAATTATAAGGCTTTTTCAGCGCGCTGAGAGTCCGGTCCTGATCTGCTGCCAGAATCTTCCTTACCCTAGCGGCTTCGTTATTAGATAATGAACTTATTTATATTACAGTTGCAAAAGTTGCGACAGCAATAAATAAAAAACACTGATAACATTGTCTAAACTGCACCAAAGTATTGGTTCAAATGTTACTGTGATTTTGCTATTTCAATCAAAACAGAGCAATAAAAGAAAGATATACCAAATGTTGTCAATTTGTAATAAAACTACGTAACTTGCTTCTTTTTAGGGTTCCGTAGTATCCCTTATAGTTTCGTCATGTCCGTCTGTCTGTCTGTCCCCGGCTTAGCTCACCAACTCTTAGTACTAGAAAGCTGTAATTTGGCATGGGTATACGAGTACACATTAATCACGTCAACAAAGCGGTAAACTAAAATTTTGAAAAAAAAAGTTTTTTTAGGGTGATGATAATTTTTTTCTCGCCTATCTCATAGTGTGGGGTATCGTTGGATAGGCCGTTCAAAAATATTGCTGATTTGTGAATACAATTTTTCGTTTCAGACATTTGTCTGCGTAAGCGTTGAAGCGTTGAAACTATAAAGTGCCAATTTTTGTTAGTCAAATGTCCCCCTCCCACTTTTTTTTTTTTTTTTTTGAGGATGGGAAATCAAATAACTTCTCCCGCTCTGGACGGAGCGAGAGGGTGTGTCAGACTTTTACTGACTAAAACCCACCCGTATTCCTTCCTGTTGCCTGTGTTGCGGGGGCCTCGGTGACCCATAAGTACCTTCCCGTGACCCCAGCAGGCATCGGCCCTAGTGGACCCCTACTATATGTGCTGACGACATCTCTTTGAGGCGCGCGTGGAATACATTGCTCACCGTCCGCAAGCCCGCGCCTACGGTGGCCGGAAATCCGCCCGGGATTCCCGACGCCCTGGGCGTCCCCTGCGGCGGCTAGGGGCGAGAGGGCGCGAAACGTGCCTTTCCCTCAACCGTCCCGCCTCCTCCTTCGCGAGCATTACTGCTTCGCAGAAGGAGGTGACGGCTGCCCATGCCCTCTCGCTCCATACCATGGCCTGAACCAGGGCCGGACGCGAGAGGTCTCTGCCGCCGATCGCCTCCACGAGGACACGGCGGTGCTCTGCCTAAGCCGGGCAGACCTCCACCGTATCCTCCACCGTGTCCTCCGGGCGATCCACACAGTGGTGACACCCGGACGTTTCCTCCCGCCTTATCCGACACAGGAACCTCCCGAAGCTGCCGTGTCCGGTGAGGACCTGCGTCACGCGGAAGGTGAGGACGCCGTGGCGCCTCTCCAGCCACTCCTTAAAGAGGGGACTTATCGCCGCAATCGTGGCGTGCCCAGCACTGGGTTGCGACAACCGCACTTTCCATGACGCCATGAGATCCCGCCGGAGCTCCGTCCGCTGTGCGGCGATTTCTCGCGGCAGCGGACTTACGCCCCGGCGTTTCGCCTCCTCGCGCCACTCCCATACGTGCGCGAGGACTTTTGCCTCCAGATCCCATGGCGGCAATCTGGCAAGGAGGCTCGCTGCCTCACAGGAGACCGTGCGGTATCCTCGGACCATCCGGATGGCCATGACCCTTAGGGCCGCGCTCAACCGGCGGGCTGGCCGCAGCGCCAGAGAGCGCGCCCATACAGGAGCCCCGTAGAGGGCCATGGACCGCACGACCCCCGCGTAGAGCCTCCGGCAGGAGGCGTTTGGACCCCCTAGATTGGGCAGGAGCCGCTTCAATGCAGCGCCCGCCCGCTCCAGTTTGGGAGCCAAACGTCGGAAATGCTCCACGAAGTTCCACCGGCTGTCGAGCACGAGTCCCAGGTACTTCATCGTCGACTCGACGCCGATAGAAACCCCTCCTACCGTTATTTGGGACCCCAACGGTGGCGCATTCCGAGGACCATGAAAACACATGGCCTCGGACTTGTGCAGGGCCACCTCGAGTCCCAATTGCCGGATCCTTTCTACGATTGTCGCAACCCCGTGTGCCGCTAATTCGGCCGCCGCCTGGTGGAACCTCCCCCTGCCAGATAAATGGTTGTTTTTGGATATGTGAAAAAAATATGGCAAAAAATGAAATGAATAGGAAACTATCACAGCTGAGTAGGCTTTACAAGTTTACGAGTAATAGTCGACCCACTTACATTTGCAGTTGGAGAATTGACCACGATGTATCGATGTATGGGAGAACATGTTTTTCAACTATAATGTAAAGTTTGTTTTTGAGATAAATTTATCCCAACCATGGAACCGTTCATAGTGTGTGGTCTGACTCGCACTTGGCCGGTTTTTTTTAATATTATTGTTCCCAAGTTTAAACACATTTAAATGTAGTTATTTACTTTGCAAAAGCACTGCATTCCTTATTCCAAATTATTATATTTTTGCAAAAATATTTAATTATTGATACCTACTTATTAAATATAGCAATACCAATAATACATTTTCTAATCTAAACGGAAGATGGGCACGAAATTACTTCTCGTCAACAATAATAATTCATAAAGAGCTTTTGCTGGCTGTGCCCATTAAAAAATTATCTCACAAACGAGTGAGCATAGGACGCGCCTAGTGTGAGTGTCACAATTCTATACATAATTACATGAATACGAACACGACTAAAATACGCTTCGTGCATCCCATTGGTCAAAACGCTTGCATCGGGCGATCAAGTCGTGAGCAGCTATACGATTATCGCCTTGGAGGTGAGCATGCGGAACTTTGGCCGATAGTACTGCGACCAACTTTGAGAAACACCCGGAAAGCTCAAAAAGTTTTAAAAGACACATTTATTTAGAAAAAATCGAAATCTAATCAATAAATTGATGAACTGTCTTGACTGTGAGATATAATCTAATTAACTAACTTAATATATTTTATAATGTAATGTGCCTAATTAATATTTTATTAAATTTTATTATAATTGTGATGTGTATGACTAATGACATTAATATAAGTTCATGCATGTACTAGAAATATTTGCACGATTGAAAAGTCCGATTGAAACGATTTTACCATGTTTTATGTAAGTACCTATATTCTGGCAAATAAATAAATTTCATTTCATTTCAATTCAAGGGTTCCTTGTTTACTACGGAACCTTAAAAACGAACTACCTACATTTTATAAAGTCAATAAGTTTTGAGAGGCGCAATTAAATATGTCCTGTTTTCAAATGAAGGAAGGAAGTTGGTTAAGCTTACCGATTGCAGGTCTGATGATAACTGTGGGGATATTTCCATAATTTTTCGCGACGTAAGTTTCTGCTAACGCCTTTGTAAACGTGTAAGTGTTTGGTAGTCCTTCTGTAATAAAAGAAATATTTGGAACAAAAAGGCCTTTTGAAGTGTCATACTTTCTTTCTGATCTCTCTCGTACAGAAGAGTCCATCCGAGGCATGTCCGGTGCATCTTTAGCAGTGAGGCCGACATCTATAAACGTAACCTAGCATGTACTCTGGCTAAGCGTTATTTCTGCCACTATCACACAACTGTCAACCGTCCTGGTCCTGTCTCTAGACAGGAACATGTCTAACCCAAAGCTCGTGCTAAGTTATGTTTATAGATCTCGGCCTCAGTGCCAGTACTAAGTACCTTGCTGACCTATGCTTTTACCCCGGAATTTGCTATTATTTTTAAAAGTACTTAATTATGTAGTTCGTTTCAATATGAGTGAAGAAGAAATGGGAAATGTTTAACACTTACTGAGTAATGCGTTAATTTGTTTCTTGTCGTGGTTTGACTGTTCCAGAAGCTTCAGCACTTCACTGAGTTCAACCGGCGGCGGGTACACCTTCTCTTCTAGTATCTGTTGGTCTGTGTTACAGTAAGCCGTGGAAACATGGACGAAAGCCTGAAAGCACGAGCAATAGAGCTTTTACTTACCTATTGCAATGAAGAGTCAATTTTTTTATTGGTAATGTAGGTAGATATGTGATTTTTTAAAATAAATTTAATATAATTTGTCTGGTCTGTGAACATTGTACTCGCATAATTTTTATTATTACTTAAACATATTTGTTATTTTTATTTTGATAAGTCTTATTACAAAAAACAAAAGTTATCGTTAAAGAAAGATATTTACTTTGAAACTGGTTTTATGGTGACTTTCGGCGGGACTTGCTGGCTTGTCAGGCCGGCGCGGGCGCGCGGTATAGCGGAACGTAATTAGGTACCTGAAGAGCTGTGCGCTCGCTCGATTTACCGACGTAGGTATGTAGGTATTTACTCGCGCTAATTTTATCAGGAAGGAAATACGAGAGTTGCCATTCACGTCGCCGTCTTCGTCAGATAGCTGACGTGACTCGACCTTCGGTGCTCTAACACTCGTTATGGTCACGATTGAGCAGAACCGAGGGTCGAAAGTATTTGCTTAGCAATTAGGGAGGTTCCATCTGACGAAACTGAAAACTGCGGATCGACGATCCTACCGATCGTGACTTCGAAGTCCGAGATACTTGAGGAAGTCGAGGATTTCTACTGGCACTTGTACTCAACGCGAACGGCGAAACCAGCGGGGCATAGTGAAGATGACCATCGAGCCGAATTAACGCGCCACTACATGAAAGCGCGAGATTAGGGCGGCTCTCGAGTAGCTAAAGAACAACAAGGCACCTGGTGATGACGGAATAACGACAGAGCTCTTTAAAGCGGGCGGGGCTCCAGTCCTGAAAGAGCTAGTGAGTCTCTTCAACTCCGTCATCCAAGAGGGTACAACGCCGGAGGAGTGGAGCAGAGGTGCGGTGGTTCTGTTCTTCAAACAAGGTGACAAAACCTTGCTGAAGAACTATAGACCCATCTCACTTCTGAGCCACGTTTATAAGCTGTTCTGGAGGGTCGTCACGAACCGTCTCGCCAGGATACTTGACAAGTTCCAGCCACCAGAACAAGCTGGTTTTCGAAAAGGCTTCAGTACCGTGGACCACATCCATACTGTTCGGCAGATTGTACAGAAGACCGAAGAGTACAACCAGTCGCTGTGTATGGCATTTGTGGACTAATGAGAAAGCCTTCGACTCCATCGAAATTTGAGCAGTTTTGGCCTCTCTGCAACGATGTCGAATTGACTGGCGTTACATCGAAGTGTTGAGGTATTTGTATGATGCTGCAACCATGACTGTCCAGATCCAGGATGAAAAAAACAGCTCTATCCAACTGCTCAGGGGGGTGAAACAAAGGGATGTGATATCCCCGAAACTTTTCTCCAATGCATTGGAGGACGTGCTTAAGACGCTAGTCTGGACTGGACAGGGTATCAACGTAAACGGCGAGTTCATCTCACACCTTCGTTTTACCGATGACATCGTCATAATGGCAGAGATGCTGGAACAGTTAGACCAGATGCTGCACAGCCAAAATGGAGCCTCTCGGCGAGTTGGCCTCGGCATGAATTTGGACAAGACGAAAGTCATGTACAATTCGTACGTCTTGCCGAGTCTAATCCACATCGAAGGGCCGCTTCTCGAAGTTGTGAAGGAGTACGTCTACCTATGACAAGCTATCCAGCTCGGTAGACACAACTTTGAGAAAGAAGCCGACAGGAGGATCCGATTGGATTGGGCAGCGTTTGGAAAACTTCGTCAAGTCTTCTCGTCGCCAATCCCGCAGTGTTTGAAGACTAAGGTCTTCAACCAGTGCGTCCTGCCCGTTATGACATACGGTGCCGAAACGTGGACTCTGACAGTCGGGCTGGTCGACAAATTCAAGGTCACTCAGCGCGCTATGGAGCGGGCTATGCACGGAGTTTCTTTAAAGGATAAGATTAGAAATGAAGTTATCCGGAACAGAACCGGAGTTACCGACATAGCCTGCAGAGTCAGCAAGCTGAAGTGGCAGTGGGCTAGCCATGTTTGTCGAAGGACCGATGGCCAGTGGAGCAGACGAGTCCTATAGTGAAGACCGCGTATCGGCAAGCTTAGTGTAGGACGCCCCCCAGCTAGATGGACCGACGACCTTAAAAAGGTGGCTGGGACAGACTGGATGCGGAAGGCGGAGGACAGGGTGTTGTGTGTGGCGCAGCCTGGAAGAGGCCCATGTCCAGCAGTGGACTGTAATAGGCTGAGTTGATTAAATTTTATCAGGTTCGAACTAAACTTTTTTAAGTTTAGGCCGAGATCTTGGGCAGCCGTCACCTCCTTCTGCGAAGCAGTAATGCTCGCGAAGGAGGAGGCGGGACGGTTGAGGGAAAGGCACGTTTCGCGCCCTCTCGCCCCTAGCCGCCGCAGGAGACGCCCTGGGCGTCGGGAATCTCGGGCGGATTTCCAGCCACCGTAGGCGCGGGCTTGCGGACGGTGAGCAATGGGTAGCTCACCGTCCGGTAAGGACCAGGCCCGGGTCGACGGCGCGTCGTATTCCACGCGCGCCTCAAAGAGATGTCGTCAGCACAAAAGTAGGGGTCCACTAGGGCCGATGCCTGCCGGGGTCGCGGGAAGGTACTTATGGGTCACCGAGGCCCCCGCAACACAGGCAACAGGAAGGAATACGGGTGGGTTTTAGTCAGTAAGAGTCTGACACACCCTCCCGCTCCGCCCAGAGCGGGAGAAGTTATTTGATGATTTCCCACCCTCAAAAAAAAAAAACAGGCCGAGATCTGAAGTTATTTGAAGATTAATTCTATTTTATCCTTCATATTTTCATAGCCTTAGGACCATCAATGTTCCCTTCCCCGCCGACACCTGCCGCGTGCTCCGACCGCCACGCCAGATTATTACGAATAGATTGTGTCCATATTTTGCTGATTTCAAGTCGGGAAAAAAAGTATTGAAGAAATAATGGAAATGTGTTCTATTACTGATATTGAAGCAGCAAAAAATTGCGCACTTGTTAAAAATAAAATGCTGTATAGTAGATTGGCCATGTTTTTACCCGACTACTTCAGGAGGGTAATGTTTCTCGAGAGTATGTATGTAGGTATGTATGTATGTATGTATGTATGTATGTCTATTTCTTTGGCACGCTCTGTAGCCTAAGCGGCTTGATGGATTTTAAGGCGCTGACAAGACCCAATTGACCAAAATAGGCTTCTCTTAAGAAAGAAAATTGCCAAATCTGTATAGTTTGTGGTAGCGGAAAAAATATATGTTAATTTTGAACATATTTCCTAGAATGGAATGAACGTGATCTGTCACGTCACTGTCTGTCACTTTTTCACAGCTCATATTTATTTAAATTTACATATTTTACGTGGCCCTAGATGTCCAAATTTGATCTTTTTCTTGTTAATCAAGGCTTAACTGCTGTGCCAAAGTGTAGGCAGCTCCCAATTTTGAACAAATAATAAAATATATTTTTGTTTCAGACGTTGCGGTCCTCCTTGGCAACGTTATGGCGTGTCGTCCTGACGTCCGACGTCAACGCTTCTGAAAGACTTTAAAATAGTTATATTTTAGTGATAATTTCTATTTTGTGTTTAGTTGAGTGTTTTTCTCTATTCAAGTGTTGTTTTCTGGTAAGTGGATGCATACCGCAACCCAATCCGGTGATGGCACGTTAAATCAAAATTACATTTGTTTACATTGCGATAGATCTTTTCAATCAAAAAGGGGTCTTAACATTCATATTTCAAAAAAACATCGTCTTTGTATTAGCCAGAACGGCCCTGCTCTAAATTTAGACCCAGTTTCTTTACCGGCACCTGTTTCCGACAGTCCAAATTCTACCCCATTCCATTTGTACCTTAGTTACCTAAAAAATAATGTGCCTGTTATCAAACGAGTCCCGCGCGGCGCCAGGATCTCCGTCGCAAACCACCTTTCAGGCTTGATTAAAAAATGTGTGGAGAGCAACCAAATTGTAGACTGGCATAATCTCTTCCTTTTTTCGTATACCACTTTGCATGTCAAAAAAGATGAGGCTACTATTTCTCTAACCCAAAAAATCAAAAATAACTGTTTAACAAAAACATCTTCACCTTTTGATTCTTCCAAGAGGGGAACATTATCTAGAATTAAATTAATTGAAGGCAAAATTGCCGACGGGGATCTCAAAGGCGCCGCACGTCTTCTTTTTACTAACGACGTGTTGTCGCCTGATACTCCTGATACCCTTTCGGCTTTGCATTCGAAACATCCCCCGGCTCCCGTGATCCCGTATTTTTTCGACTCTCCTACAGCAGACCTGGGCCTCAAGTCTGCTATTACAATAGTGTCAGAATGGTGTGTTCATATCCTCATTAATGACGCCATTATATTAGTAGATTACCAAACTTGTCAAAATCGACAATTATAAAATCAATGATAGACCATTCTGACACTATTCTAATAGCAGACTTGAGGCCCAGGCCTGCCTCGAAATCGAAGGCAAAGACGTTATTGACGCAATAATTTCTTTTAAAACCGGTTCAGCGGCCGGCCTGGACGGAATCTCACCCCAACATTTAAAAGATTTAACTTCTTATTCTGTGGGTGATGCAGGTGTGCAGCTTATTTGCTCTATTACAAAATTAATAAATTTTATGTTTTCAGGCAAAATCAACGCTGATATTGCCTCACTTTTATTTGGTGCTAATTTGATCGCCCTAACTAAAAAGGACGGAGGGGTGAGACCCATTGCTGTGGGGTCAACTTTAAGACGTTTGGCATCCAAAATTGCGGTGAGACATATCAAATCTAAATTACAGTCTGTTTTCGAACCTATACAATTAGGATTTGGCACGAAAGGTGGGTGTGAGGCAGCCGTCCATGCCTTAAGAACCTACCTTTCGTATGATGATTGCGAAATTGTAGTCAAAATTGACGTCAAAAATGCTTTCAATTCAGTAAACAGGGATGCCATGCTGACAGAAGTTAAGAACAAAATTCCGGAACTCTATCAATACCTGCTTACCTGCTACGCAGAACCTTCAAAATTAATTTACCGTTCCCATGAACTTTCTTCGGAGGTCGGCTGTCAGCAGGGCGATCCCCTCGGGCCAGCAATTTTTAGCTTGGCTATAAATCCGATTATTCAAAATTTAAAATCAAAATTTAACGTTTGGTATTTGGATGACGGAACCCTGGGAGGCGATGTGGACACTGTGCTATCTGACTTATCAGATATTAAAACAAATTTCGAAAATATTGGTTTAGAATTAAATTTTAGCAAATGTGAACTCTTCATTCAAAAAACTTCTTACGGTTTGGATAATTTAAAATCCAAATTAAATTTTCTGGCACCGAATATCAAAATAGTAGACAGAAAGTCACTTTGCCTCCTGGGTTCTCCCATCTTTGAAGAATCTTTTCCTGATTACATTACTAACACTATTTCTAAATTCCAAAGTCACGCAAATTGTTTACTCGAAATCAGTCCTCATTATGCTCTTATAATTGTAAAGTTTTGCCTTTTTGTCCCTAAATTTACTTATGTGCTTCGCTGTAGCCCTTTTTGGAAACATCCAAATTTGCTTTCACCAATAGACGATTTAGTCAAAACTAGTTTAGAAACGATTTTAAATATTCAGCTCAATGAACCATCTTGGTTACAAGCATCCCTCCCTATTCGGTTTGGCGGTTTAGGAATCCGCAAAATTTCGAGTGTTGCTTCCCCAGCCTTTTTGTCGTCCACCCATAGCACGTCACGTCTCATAGGTAATGTCCTAAGGGCTTTGCCCACAAACTATGAGACTGCGGGCTTGGAGGATGCCAAGAATGCTTTTCAAATTGCTTGCCCGGGTAAAGAATTTCCAGACAACCTAAAATCTCAGAGGAGCTGGGACGATATTTATTGCGATTTAACATACAAATCGATTCTGAGCCGCAGTTCAGGTCCGGATCGCGCAAGACTTTTGGCGGTCGGAACCAGAGAGGCCGGTCATTGGCTACATGCCCATCCTTCTCCATATACCGGTACCTTCCTGGATCCGACCTCGCTTCGTCTGGCGACTGGTCTGCGGCTTGGGGTCACGGTATGCACTCCACACACATGCCCTTGTGGCACGGACGTGGACCGACTGGGTCACCACGGACTTTGTTGTCAAAAAAGTGCAGGCCGCTTTTCAAGACATGCAACACTTAATGACATAATCCGCCGGTCTCTTGCCAGCATCAATGTGCCTGCTCTTCTTGAGCCGACTGGCATTGTCAGAGATGATGGCAAAAGACCTGATGGTGTGTCTTTGGTCCCGTGGAGTTTGGGACGGATGCTTGTGTGGGACGCTACCTGTGTAGACACACTGGCACCGTCCCACCTCCAACGGACTACTTCTAAAGCGGGTGCAGCGGCAGAAAATGCCGAAAATCTGAAAGTTATTAAATATGGAGGCCTTGGCAGAGAGTACAACTTTGTGCCCTTTGGCGTCGAGACCCTCGGTCCGTGGGGTCCCAGTGCGCATAAGTTATTTGCGGAAATCGCGAAACGTCTAGTTGATGTAACTGGTGACCGAAAAGCTGGCGGCTTTCTCGCGCAACGCATCAGCATTGCAATTCAGCGAGGAAATGCCGCCAGCATCCTCGGTACAATGCCCCGAGGGCCTTTTTTAAGCCTAACTTAGTTTTAATTTAATTTAGTTAATGTTAATAATCATCTTGTAATTTGGTTATGTAAATAAATGATATTATTTTCCTAGAACATGGTTGTCACCAAAACACGTTTTGAAAAAAAAAACTCGATACAAACTAACGTTAAACTAACCTCTTACCTTGAGTTCTAATCCAAAATATCTGTATTAAATATCAACATAAATTACGTATTTAATTAATAACAAGTACGTCTTATTCTAATGCAGAACTTGGTTGTTTTTTATTTTCGATTACTCAACTCAATTCTGAGTAAATAGATAATTACTTCATATTTTGCAATAAATTACAAGCGTTTTGTCGTCGCGCTTCTCTTTCTTTTCTATGCAATCTGACAGTGACCGCGGTTTAGGTGTTGTCAGCGTCTTAACAGTATGAGGTGTCCCTAGATTCGTTTTAATTGTGGGAGTGACATAGGCTATATAATATTTATAAATTGCATCTGCAAATACAAAAAAAAAGAGGGGAAGTTTTTTTTTTTAATTAAGTGCAACAATATTGGTATCAAATAAAAGCTAGTAATGAGTAATTTGTAAATATATATATTAATAAAACTAAAAAGCTTGAAATAAAATAAATTATTTAAAAAACAAAAAACCCGACTGCAAAAACACATAACTAAACAACAAGGTTTTTTAAATAATTTATTTTATTTGTCTATGCTTAGGTATTTATCAGGTCCATTTATTTATGCTTTCTGATGATGATGTTATTAGTCATTAATTCACCTTGATATTCTTCATACGCTGACACAGATGTAGCACATCTTTGGTTCCTCTAACATTCGTGTTTACAGCAACTTTCAGATCTTCATTAAACCTTATGGCTGCTGCTACGTGAAATACTACGGATACCTGAAATATGATATTATGTTAATAGATAAACAATACCAACACCAACAATTAACAATAAGTATTTAATCATCAATCAGACTTTTGGAACATCATAGGCCATTTTCGGCTGCCATAATATTGTGATATAATGCGCCGTGTTTAAAACAATTTAATCATTTATTATGTACCTAAGTACAGTCGCCAGCACATCAATTTACCACAAACTGTCAAATTTTCTCATTCGATTTTGAACTTGCCCATCAACGTTTTAAGATTTAAAATCATTTGGAGAAATTTGACAGTTTGTGGTAAGTAACTTGATGTGCGACTGTGTACCTACCTTTTGTAAAAGTATTTCTTCGTCTTTCGTTGAAATTCCAAGGTCAGGCTGACTTATGTCACCAGCAATTAGTATTATCTTATTAAAATCATCCGGCCGTTCTTCTTTTAGTCTTGAAAATAGCTGAGAAAAATAAATACTATTTACTTCATACAAAGATTATTTAAAAAGAACACCGCCTAGTTTTGTTAGAAAGTTACTGAAATCACTGAAACGGTCAATAAGAGAGACACTGGCTGTTGACAGTCACAGAGTGTCGCATCGATGGTTGCGTGGCAGCTGTCTTCTGATGAGAGATGAGGTCAGGGAAGCCGCTGTGGTACCACGTCTACAACGAACTGCTATATTCCATTACGATCGTGATGATGTTAAAACCAAGAATAGGATGAGCACTTCTGGTAAAGGCTATCCTGCGCCGTTAAGTATAAAAATACTAGCTGTTGCCTTCAACTTCATCTACGTGTGTTTTACCCGACTGCCTCTGGAGGGTAATGTTTTTCGAGAGTATGTATGTATGTATGTATGTATGTATGTATGTATGTATGTATGTATGTATGTATGTATGTATGTATGTATGTATGTATGTATGTATGTATGTCTATTTCTTTGGCACGCTCTGTAGCCTAAACGGCTTGATGGATTTTAACATATGAGGTGTCGTTAGATTCGTCTTAATTGTGGGAGTGACATAGGCTATATAATATTTATAAATTGCATCTGCAGATACAAAAAAAAGGAGGGGAAGTTTTTTTTTTAAATTAATTGCAACAATATTGGTATCAAATAAAAGCTAGTAATGAGTAATTTTCAAATATATATATAAATAAAACTAAAAGCTTGAAATAAAATAAATTATTTAAAAAACAACAGGGACAGGGGACAGTCGAATAACCTGAAATAAATGGTGTAACTTTTGATTGTCCCCGCCTGCGATACCAAAATTATATAGATTATAATGCTTGTATTTCCCTTTTCAGTTATGTGTTTTTGCAGTCGGGTTTTTTGTTTTTTAAATAATTTATTTTATTTATTCCGTATAGCGATATTGCCCATTGTGTCACCCTATGTAAAATGTCTACATTTGTAACTGTACATAATAAAGAGTGTTCTATTCGATTTTATTCTAAAATTAATTGTTTGACAGATGTTAACTTAAGCACAAATATGATATTTTTTGACGCGGCAGGATTATCTTTCGATTTAAATCGTTAATTATTATCATGAAAAAGTAATAGACACACAGGCTTACTTTTGCATTTATGATATTAGTGGGAATACATAATATGGAAGTACGGATACTGAATGAAAAGTTGATAACATACATCATAAGTAGTTTTGATTCAAATAATTCGTTTACCCCAGGTAAACGAATTCTTTTAATATTATCAAAACTGAAATGACCGTTCGTAACAATAACGTGCATAGTTTTTAATCGAACCCCAAAAAATTCCCATTTTGCTTTCCTAAACATGTTATTGAACACTCTATTATAATGAATGAGCCTCTTTTTGTGAAACTCCAGTTGTTCCTATTTTGGAGTCCAAAAATACTAAATAGTAATTGCGTCCCACTTAGACGTAGCGCTAGTCGGCCGCTGCTGCGGCACTGCTCGCTTCGTTCGCTCGGCTCACGTTCGTTTGTTCACAGCACAGCTTAGCCTAACCTAACCCGCTTGGTTGAGGTATTCTAGTTATAGCGACTGACTGTGAGAAAAGGTAAGAAATTGAAAAAGAGGCCCATTTATTAAACAAATTGTGTATCATTACAAACTTAAAAGTTTTTAGAGGTTAATTAATTTAAAAAGTGTACATCATTACAAGTTCATAAAGATTTTAGAGGATCAGTTACATATTTTCCGTTTTTTAACCGTATGATACGTCACTTTACGATTTTATTTTAATTTAGGTGTGACTTACCGGTGCGTTAATGACCTCTTCAATCCTTTGTTTAGCATTTTTATCTTTTTTGTCTCGTATCAAAACATAAACTTTATCAATGTCTTTGCAACTGTACAGAAGCTTCTCGAGAAACACCTGGAAGTAAATAAAAGTGGAAAACTAAACTAAGGGCATAATATCTGAAATCCATATTTAGTTAGGTACTCGTACCTACCTACGAGCTACGGTTTGAATCACATGGTTTGAATACCTATGTAGATATTTTTGGGAGTTCCCCATTATATTTCAACCTTGAATAGACAAAATTGACTAGGTAATCCCAGTTTAGGTAAGTATCTATGCCATACTGGACTCGTATAGACTGCCCTGCAGCGAATAAAAAAACAGAATTCAAATAAGAACTTGCCTTTCCAAGGAATCCAGTAACGCCTGTCATAAATACAGACTTTCCCGCGTAAAAGTCAGCCACCGATACGTAGGCGGATGTTTGTTCTGCAGTCTCCATTAGTCTTCCGACATCAGTTGTTTCACTGAAACCTGAATCAAATAAAATTATTCATTGTTAATCATAATGTGATTTAGTACATAGAGCAGCTAGCTGTACAAGGATGTTTTGGCACGAAGCCAAAATCGGGACCAACAGCACCTTTTTTTCCCAATACATTTCACAAAACAATTGCACACATTTTTATCAACAGCGTCCCCTGTCAACGTTGTTCGTTATCGTTTTGATTGTGCCGACTTCTACGCTTCTGTGGTAGTCTCATTTTGGTTATACCCGGGATGGCAACAATGTCGTCCCCCATCTCGCCAATCTCGAAGTTTTAAAACAGCTAATCACATGATTCGTGTTCCTTTTAAATGTTTAAAAATAAGATTTTATTGGACGAAGATACCACTGTGTTCATTTCACAGTTGTGTAAACATGTCTAACAAGTTGGGAAGAACATAATACTAGCACATGACGCCATTTATTTATTGCACACATCAAAGGTGTCTAGGGATCAAGGCATTTTTTAAATATATTTTATTGCACTATTGAAATTAAATAAAAATGTCTATTTATATCGATTAAATAAAATATGTTCATATTATGTAGATCGACGAAGCACTCTCTGCTTTTGCATTAATAAAGACTTCGTGATTTTTGTTTATGCTGGATTTTTCACCATAGTTAAGCCTGACATTAAAATGTGATAAAAGATAAACATAAAAGTTTTAATGGTTTTTATTGCGTAAAATTATTAGTAGTTTGTATTTCTTTTCCACCGTTGGCGTGTATATCACAATTGCAGCGATTCCGATACTCATATGAATCCACCCAAAAAACGTTGTGGAATGGCCGCCCACGTCCGTTGTAACAGGCGCAAAATATTTTCTATTGTGTGTACGGCATCTATATTTGGCAGAGTTCTTTGAATCTGCGTGCTTTGAATGCGTGTTCAATTGGATTCAAGACTGGCGATTGAACAGGCCACGGTAAAACGTTGATACTAGCTGTGGCAAGTGTGTTTGCAACGAATCTGGCAGTGTATAGACGTGCATTATCATGCATAAGCAGAAATGAAGCACCAGATTGCGTCCGCAAAGGGTTGAGATTGCCTCTGATCCAAATCAGTTCGGTTCTTCCGCCGATCCGAATACCCGCGCATATCATGATTGTTCCACCACTGTATGCTGGCATGATTTTAAACGCTCTTGGCGGTCAGGGGTCCTTCAATACCGTGTAAGTCTAGTATCTGACGTAAACATGCATAACTGGAGGGTTGAAAACTTCAACAACCTTTTATACTTGGACATAATAACACATGAGCATGCTTATCTTTTAGATTCCAATAAAAATATATACTATGACTATTCACTATATAACACAAAGACCCACCAAGACAATTAATGACAAAGGCATTCGCGCCATCTTCAAAGACTTGAATAATGAGAAATTAATAATATTGCATTAGAATATTGCAGGATTGATCAACAAATCAGACATGCTTACAATCTGCTTAGAAGAACTTATAGATAGGGAATTAAAAGTTGATATATTGTGCATAACGGAACATTTTATGTCAGAGGGCGATGAAACCCAACTACTGATCCCAAACTACAGTTTAGCTTCACTTTTTAGCAGAACTAATAGTAAAAGAGGTGGTTTGTGCATTTTAGTCAGAAATGGACTTTTTTGGAAAGAAGTACCCGAGGTTACGTAATTGGCAACAGCTAATACATTTGAATGTTGTGGAATAGAACTGACACAGTATAACATATTAATTGCCTGTATTTATCGTGTACCAAAAGCTACAAATTTGAGTGTATTTTTTAAAAAACTAGAACAATTGTTAGCAAATGTAAGTAATAAAAAATACAGCAACATTAAATTAGCTGGCGACTTCAATATTGACATCATGAAAAAAAAAATAGTGTATGCCTTGATTTTACCTCTTTGTTATTAAATTACAATCTGAAATTAGCCATTAATGAACCTACTCCATTAAAAAGCCAGACTTGCATCGACAATTTCGCACATAATTTTCAAAATCGATGTGGGACAGAAGTGATAGAATTTGCATTATCTGATCATACGGCGCAACTGTTAAAATGTCCTGTAAAAAATACATACAATAGTAAATACTGGAAAAAACCACAGAGAGATTATGCAAAAGAAAATGTATTGAAGTTCAGATCTTGTTTAGAAAGTCTGACATTTGCTGATGTTTATAATACAGATGACCCTAACATCGCATATAATTCATTTATGGAGGAGTTTACATTATTTTATAAACTTTGCTTTCCATGTAAACTAATTACTATTAACATAGGCAGAAAGGCTAAATGGATCTCACGTGGTCTAAAAATTTGTAGTAAAAAAAAGAGGCATCTCTCATGGAAATATAGACGTAAACTGTCTGAAACCAATAATCTTCACTTTATTAAATACAGTAAATTATTTTTAAAAAATATACGACTTACCCAAAGGGCTCAAAATAATTATAAAATCAAAACGTCTGAGAATAGAACTAAATCGACATGGCAAATAATAAATAATAAAAAATTCAATGAACCTCGGGATTATTTACGTAAAATTAATGTTCATAATAATATAATTACAAATCCAGAATCAATAGCGAATCAATTCAATAATTATTTCATTGACAGAGTTGTCCCTATACGAGAGTGGGGAAAAAACGTCACATCAGGCATTTTGAACAGACAAAAATCAATGTTCATGGCCCCAAGTTTACCGTGTGATATCTTAAACATTATAAAACAACTCAAAAATACTAACAGCGTGGGCTATGACGGGGTGTCTACTAAAATAATTAAATCTGTGGGTGATATAATATGCAGCCACTTAAGTCACATTGTCAATCTATGTATTAGTGCGGGTACCTTTCCTGATGGTATGAAAACATCAATAGTAAAACCACTATTTAAGAAAGGAAACAGAGACCTAATCGAAAATTATAGACCAATAGCGCTGATACCAATTATGTCGAAGATTTTTGAAAAATACATTTACAAACAATTATATACGTATATGGAAAAAAATAATATTCTTTATAGTGAGCAAAAAGGTTTCAGACAAAATAAGACAATCAACATGGCGGTTTATGATTTTCTACACACTGTAATGTTACGGATGGATAAAAGGACTCCCGTTTGCGCTGTGCTATGCGATATGACACAAGCATTCGACTACGTTGACCACACTATTTTAATTAATAAACTTGACACGTATGGAGTTAGAGGCAATGTTCTTAAATTAATTGAATCCTATATGTCTAATAGAAGGCAAACCACAGCAATCTCAAGAATAGATCGTAACAAATGAGCGACTATGTATTTTTCTCAAGAATGTATAGTGAAATTCGGTGTACCTCAAGGAAGTGTTCTGGGCCCATTATTATTTATCATATATATAAATGACTTTCCAAAATCTATCGAGCATCCAATGAGTCTTTTTGCAGATGATAACACAATAGCAATAGCATGTAAAAAACCTGACACCTATGAACTTGACATTAATAATGCTTTAGCTTCTATAATTTACTGGTTAGAAAATAATAATCTAAAAATGAATTTAAATAAAACACAAATTTTGCATTTTAGTCAAAGAATACCAGTAAGAAATGACATTAACTTAAGTTATAACAATCACACTATATACAGAGTTAGTAATGCCAAATTTCTTGGACTAACCATTGACAAAAAACTTGACTGGAAAGATCACATTGAAGAAATCAGCAAGAAAATTAGTAGTTCTTCCTTCGCATTGCATAAACTCGCCCCAATCGTAAATACGGATATGTATCCGTATTTACGATTGGGGCGAGTTACGATTGAAGCAATGTTGCTTACTGCCTATTACGGACTTGCTGCATCGATCCTTAGATACGGCATTATTTTCTGGGGAAACTCTACACATAAAGACTTTATATTTAGAATGCAAAAACGATGCATAAGAGCTATGTTTGGTCTTAAAGTTACAGACAGTTGCAAACCATATTTTATTAAACATCAAATTCTCTCACTTCCTTCCTTGTATATATTAGAAGCGGTATTATTTGTAAAAAAAAATCCCCAACTGTTTCGGAAGTCTTCAGATGGTTCCGAAAGAAGTCAACGTGATAATCGGAGACTTCGTATACATAGTGCTAAAACGGCTCCCATTTGTAAGAGTGTATTCTGCATGGCCCCAAAATTATACAACAAGGTACCAAAGGCATACAAAGATTTAAATATTAATGGTTTTAATAAAAGCATGAAGAAATTTTTAGTAAATAAATGCTACTATGATGTTGATGACTATTTAAATGATGCACTTTAGACATTTGTTATTATTTTTATCAACTTAACGTAACTATAATTTTTGTGCTTAGAATTATATTATTATTGTATTTGTACGCCTTTCTAGGCCAAACATGCTGAAACTTCATTTTTTTTTGTAATCATTCCAACTGATTGTAAACCTACACATGTTTTTGACAAATAAAATATATCTTATCTTATCTTATCTGGCCTCATACCAAAGCAAAATTCGTCAGAAAAACACAAAACGCCACTCTTCTTCTGCCCAATTTCTGTGCTCACGTGCCCATTGTAAACGGGCTCCGCGATTGCAGGGCTCAAGCTTTAATATGTTGACCGAAATTCAAAAACCCTTTTCAAATAACGAAAACTAAAAGGTATCGGTAAGAGTAACGAAAAATATCATTGAAAACCGGTCAAGAGCGTGTCGGACCACGCACAACGAAGGGTTCCGTAATTGGGATGAATTTATCCCAAAAACAAACTTAACATTGTAATTGATAAACACGTTCTCCCATACATCGTTAATCGTCACGGTCAATTCTCTAACTGCAAGTGTAAGTTGGTTGGCTATTAGTCGTTAACTTGTACCTAAAGCCTACTAAGCTGTGATAGTTTTCCATTTAACTTCATTATATGCAGAGTATATCTGCCTTGATTTTTTTCACATATCTAAATACAATGGTTTAGCTGGCAGGGGCCCTGCTTGGGACGGGGGCTTGCGGACGGTGAGCGGGCTTGAGGACGTTGAGTGGGGTTGCGGATGGTGAGCAATGGGTAGCTCGCCATCCGATAAGGACCAGGCCCGAGTCGACGGCGCGTTGTGTTCCACGCGCGCCTCAAAGACATGTCAGCACAAGTGTAGGGGTCCACTAGGGCCAGGGGACACGTACGTCGTTGGTACTGCAGTACCTAGCAGCATGTTAGTACCTGCAGGCGCTGTCCCACACTGCTTTAGTCAGTAAGAGTCTGACACACCCTTCCGCTCCGCCCAGAGCGGGAGAAGTTATTTGATAATTTCCCATCCAAAAAGAAAACGGGGCCTCTGCACTTAAAGCTTGATACAAACGGATCCCTAAATCGAAAAATGGTTTTCACAGACCCGCAATATTTTTGAACGGCCTATCCCCCACACGATGGATGGTGAAAAAATATCATCATCACTTTATGTGCAAGGGTACCCTACCATTACTAAGAGTCTCTGAGCTAAGCTGCGGACAGACAGACAGACAGACGGACATGGCGAAACTATAAGGGTTCCTGGTTGACTACAGAATCTTATAAAACCTAATTTTTAGTAACTAGCAAAAACATGCTTGATCCCTAGACACTTTTGATGTGTGTATATACATATAAAGATTCAATTTATAATACTTAGCTTTTCATAGCATAGCATAGCTTTCAAGCTTTAAATAAATTAAACGATACTTTAGTATAAAATGAAATACTTAGTAGGTACTTGATTGTAACGCAGATTGCATCATCACAATTTGTCTTAAAATAACCTTACAGTTTGAACAAAAACTGGATTCTGAGAACAATACAATGGGCAATAAAGATGAGAGACGTCTATCACAACTAAGTAATCAGGCTTTGACACAATATCAGTCATTTAGAGTCCCAGATTGTGCACGCATAGTATGAGACTCTGCGCACATAACATAACAACATCACGCCTTGTTTCCCCGTAGGGTTGGGCAGACGCTGCGCACATGTTATGCAAAATACACCTATTGACCTCAACCTCAAAAAAGCAAAGATGTGCCCTCGGCGCCAAGCTACGAATAATTCCTTAAAATCTGTCATGTAGACCGTGGCGTGCTGGGCACTTTTTAGTTTGTCATCTATACATGACTGTGGCGGTCAAAAGGTTAAGAGACTATATTTTTAAATACCTTAGATGACCTAATAACTGATCCTAACGAAATTAGAAGGACACGATGTATGAACTCATCTAAACAAGTCCATGGATATAGTTGACAAATTGGCAGACATGGACGTAGCTATTAATGAAGATTTGATAACAATCATGATGTTGTAACAGTCTCTCAAAAGGTCATCAAAAACATAGAGTCTCTTAAATCGGTGTATTTTGTATCTTAAGTTATTAAATGCTTTTGCGGTAACAAGGTCTATGTGATCTGAGAATCCTAATTTATTGTCAAACATTTCATCATCATTCTCCTGCCCTTTTCCAATTTATTTGGGGTCGGCGCAATACGTCTTTTTGTTCGTATCGTTTCTTTGGTCTTCCCATACTCGTATAGCCTTCCACGTGCATACTCAAAACTTTTCGTGCGACATTTCCCTCATTCCTCCGCATCATATGCCCATCCCATGACAACCTTTTTCCACACAACTTTGCAGTCAATGGTGTCACTTTCAGACTTCCTCTTATATACTCATTTCTTAGACTATCCATTCGGGTAACACCAAACATCCCTCTTAGCAATCTCATCTCAGCTGCATACAATTGCCTTTCATTCATCCCTTTTGTGGCCCAACATTCTGATATATACAAGACAGCAGGTCTAACCATTGTTTTATAAATCTTCCCCTTAAGTTTAAGGGGAATGCGGAAGTCACATATTGTTCCCGTGACCTGCCGCCACTTACTCCCTTCCAGTGTTAATTCTGTGCTTAACGGTCCGATCTATTTCGCCATTGCTTTACACAAGTGAACCGAGATACCAAAAGTCGGAGCAAACCGTGAGAAGCGCGCCACAAAACGCTATGGCCCCAGAACTGAAGAGACCACCGAAATCGCAGAACATACATTCGGTTTTGGTTCTGCTGATTTTCAAGCCAACATTCTCTTGCATCTGTTGCCATTTCTCCAAACTGCTCTGGATCTCAAGTCCATCTTTACCGACAAGAACAATGTCATCGGTGTACAGCATGCATCAGGCTGCCTCTTCCTGTATGCCCGACGTCAGAGCGTCCATAATCACCAGGAAAAGGTAAGGACTTAAAGCCGACTCTTTGTGCAAGCCCACAGTCATACTCAACTTGTCGGTGTTGCCAGCCGACCGAACGTAGGTATGAGATTGACTGTACATAGCACGAATTAACTCTACATATTTCCCGGGCAAACTTTTCTCTTTTAAGGCCCACCATAACACATCCCGAGGTACTCTATCATACGTTTTCTCCAGATCAATGATCACCATGTGCAAGTATTTGTGTGCACATCTGTACTTCTCGCACAATTGGCGGAGTGCAAAAGTGGCGTCCACTGTGCCTCGACCTGGAATAAACCCAAACTGGTTCGGGGTAATCTCACTCTCCTCTCGCAATATTTCCTCTATCACTTCCTCCCATACCTTCATACTATGTGACATCAGCTTTACCCCTCGATATTTGTTGCAGTCCTGTACATCACCTTTATTCTTCAAGATGGGCACTTGCGAACTATTGCACCATTCTTGTGGGATCGCTCCTTCATACAGCAACTTATTGAGGAATAAAGTCAGACACATACATCCATCTTCTTTTAAACACTTCCATACTTCTCCTGGTATATCATCTGGGCCCGTGGCCTTTCTATTGTTCATACTTTGAACTGCCTTTCTTGATCCATCCAGTAGGATACACGTTTTTCTTTTTTATCTTGTTTCCATCTTTTCAGTTCGCTTTTATTGCAGACGTTTTGTTTTTTTTATAATAATTTGTTTTTTTCTTTAATTATTTTAATTGATACATGATTTAATTGATAATTGATATACCAAACAGGATATTTACGTGCGCCTGATCTTCAGTTAAACGGCACATATTTAGCAAAGCCTGTTTGAATCGTTTCGTAAAAGGAGAAGATGTCAAGATTTAATAAAGATACTGGTCAATAATAGAATGGATAATATTTTAAATAGTTTTTACATACGTCTGTACATTTTTGTTGGCCACCACAAACGCGCAGCTGTTGAACTCAAAACTATTCTTCTTACTATAATTATACTATTAAGATGTTAACTACACACTACTGGCTCTGAATACACTGTGAGAATGTATATGTTCAATCGTTTTTATAGACTTTTTTTAAAGGGTCTTTTTTGTAGTACTAACGCTTAGTTACCTACATCAGCTAGCACGATGCGCAATTTTGCATTTGCGATAATATTTCTTTGTATTAAGGGGAATGCACATAGATAGAACCGAAATGAGTTTAAATTTTCTTAAGTTTTGCAAGTGCTAACTTCTTTGGATTATTTACTCTAGGGTTATTTGAAAAGTAAGGTCTATGCAAACCACCCAAAGACAATTGAGGAACTCAAAGAATAAATTGCACACCAAATTTGTGAAATCCAGCAGTCCTTACTGCAAAATTTCATTAAAAAACAGCATTCCTGCCACAAAGCAACGGTGGTATTTAACCGAACATGTTCTATGTGTAAATGTCATTACTACCTCTGTACATATTAGGAAAAAATGTGAATAAAACATTTAATTAATATATTTTTTCAAGTTTTTAAAATTCAAGTTCTTGCATACACGACGTCCTTTACATAAACGAAAGAAAATAATTGTAATTCGTGATTTCTTCTAGGTATCGACTGTTAAAATTGGTCAAATTCAAATAAACCTTATTTTCTTTCTTATATTCACTAGTTTCGGCCTTCTCTCTTTTGCTCCAAAACTCTCTATCTAATGTCGGCTGTTTTCTTTATTTCATCGACCCGTGTATCTGATGTTGTGACCATCTTGCATGCATGTCTTTTCTTGTATGTATGACACATGTTTAAGCAAATAAATATTATCTTATCTTATCTCTCTACTCCTATCTCTGATTCTTTTATTTGAAGGTTCTGTCTAATTTGTTACTTTCTAAGTCCATTTGTTATAACGTCCATCCGAAATATATGGCCAGCAAATCTCCATTTCACCTTTTTGCAGTGCTCTAGAGCATCGATGAGCTTAGAATTTTTTCTTATGTCCGTACTTCTTATTCTCCTGGCTTTTGAGGTTTAATATGCTTCTTGCTTTTTAGTTTTATCATTAAACTAGCTTTTGCCCGCGGCTTCGCCTGAGTGGTGGTCGGAAATTATCCGTCGGAAACGTACTACTAACCTAACCTAACCCAGGTTATGGCCTATTCGTATATCCAAATCTGTTCAGCCGTTAAGGCATGAAAAGGTTGCAGACAGAATAAATTTAAATAATCCTTTTCTTTATATATAATATTAATAGGTTTTAATGATTCTAAGCCCTCGTGCCCACGGGCGATATTTTATCGCGCGCGGCAATTTCAACGCACTGCTTAGCATTTAGAGTTGAAAATCTAACAGTATATTTTTTGACGCACTGGGGTGCACTGTTAGATTCTCCATGCTCGGCTCAATACCGAGAGTTAAAAATCCATTGCGCGATAAAAAATTGTCACGCAAAACAATCGCCCGTGCACACCTGCATGTCGATTCTGTAAAAATCTCACCGTATAAACTCGCGTGGAGTAAGCTGTCAGTGTCATCCCACTGATGCTAGGGAGTGACCAAGCATTACATTTATAATCATAATCGAGATTTTAACATTTTTATGCTAATTCTATTGATCATTTTATATTATTTCAAAACTAGTATTTAAGTGTTGTAACGTTTAGGGTTTTTTTTAAATAAAATAGCAAAACAAAAATTCAGTCAGAAACTCAATTAGTTTTTTTTGTTCCAAAACGTTTGGTAATTTTCGCAGCCGCCATCTTGCTTTTTAATTTTGACCTCACTATCGGATAACACCCCCGAAAACCATGAAAACGATACCCATGATGAAAAATCTGAATATTTTCGCAGCCGCCATCTTGTTTTTTAGATTTGACCTCAGTATCGGCTTTAACTCCCCCGAAAACCATGAACATGAGACCCATGATGAAAAATCTGAAAAATTTTGCAGCCGCCATCTTGCTTTTTAATTTTGACCTCACTATCGGATTTAACACCCCCGAAAACCATGAAAACGATACCCATGATGAAAAATCTGAATAATTTCGCAGCCGCCATCTTGTTTTTTAGATTTGACCTCAGTATCGGCTGTAACACCCCCGAAAACCATGAACACGACACCCATTATGAAAAATCTGAAAATTTTTGCAGCCACCATCTTGCTTTTTAATTTTGACCTGACTATCGGATTTAACACCCCCGAAAATCATGAAAACGATACCCATGATGAAAAATCTGAATATTTTCGCAGCCGCCATCTTGTTTTTTAGATTTGACCTCAGTATCGGCTGTAACACCTTCGAAAACCATGAAAACGACACCCATGATGAAAAATGTTTGTAGCCGCCATTTTGGATTTTGTTATAAAGGAGGTAAAACCAAATTTTTCTTTGTTGCGCATTTACAAAATAAAAAAACGGCAAATTAAAAAAAAAACAACTTGATTATAACAGCGCCTCACGCGCAAGCGCGGCGTGATGTTATCGCTTCACCCGATTCTCGTAACCATAGTAACCACCCGCGCCGAAGTGAATCGGCTAGGTGAAGTGAGTCGGTAAGCGCGACGTGCGAGTGTCGTGATATTATCACTTCACTCGATTCTCGTTGCCATAGCAACATCACTTCACTTGGGCTGGATGAAGTGAGCCTAGCCGCCCGCCGCACAGTGGGCCCATACTGAAAATTAGTGGACTTAGGCAACAAAGTTACCATATCGATGCGATTTTTTTTTATATGACGTGTTATAATATTCCTGACAACTTTTATTCTTATAAAATTTCTTCTAAACTTGATAGTTTGTCTTGAAAAAAATTTATTCGATTTTTTTGTATGGAGCGAATCACGTTTAATTTTTTTTCTTCAATTGTACTAATATGTTGGGTGTGTGGCGTGAGTATATGATAGCTAGGGTCATTCTCTATCCATGAAAAAAAAATCTTTTTAGTTAAATAAATAGTTTTAATAGCGCATACGTACTTAGAACTAGTAATTCTGGTAGAGATTTAGTTATTATTGCATGTTATCGGTACAAATGAGTCATCAATCACAATGCAGGTGCTCTGCATTGTGATTGATGACTCATTTGTTTGTGCGCGCATAACTAATGAGTCATCGAAAAATGCTCGTCTCTGATTGGCTGTGTTATTTTTTAACTGCACGTTATCTATTGTTGAATAAATATATCGTAATGTTTCAGGTTATACTAATTTTGTTAATGATAGGTGAAATCATTTAAATTTGTACGGGCAAGTCGTTGATAATTATCTACATAATCAACTGTATGTATAATATTATAGTATAAGTTATCGTACGTATGATCAATATGAAACTGTGAAGTAATTGTAGCCCTGAAAAGGGCTGTTTGTCATATTCCTAACCCTGATGGGCATTTGTGGGAATAATTTAGAGCCGGATCACATTATTTCTTGTTCCAGAAGTGCTAGTGGGTCCGGCAAATTTTCGGACTCTGCTATGAGGCATTCTTCTTCCTCCATAATTTCACTGTCACAGGGAGGCTCAGTAGTCTGTAACAACTGAGTTGCTTCAGGCAACAACTCATTATGAACCTGTTTCATTATTTTAGGCCTTATGTAGGATATGTGGGGATCAGAGCTTATTAGAAGTCCATGGAGGATGTCTTCGTTTGTTGCTATTCTCCCCGTTTTCCGAGTGTGCCTCTCCCTGACGTTTCTGAAGTCCTTATTACGGGCTTCCGAAGCTTCTTCAGATAAGGTACCTAAAACGTATAAGTACATACATTTTAATTTCAAAACGCAATCGAGTCAAATAATACATCAAACTATATTTATTTTTTACTTACCGATTGGCAAAACACCAAAGTGGTTACAGATGTCTGCACCGTGCATTAGAAGTTTATGTACTATTGGCAAAACTTAAGCATGCTCACTTTAGAAAATATTTCTGCGGCAAGCGCAGCTAGTGACAAACCACACCCCTTCCTGGTTTCGTCCAATTAGAGACAATATGAATTTGTGTGAGTATAGGGCGTGTAACAAAAAATATAAATATGTGTGGTATGTTGGTTACTCACTGCACGAGCCGGTATTATTCGCGCGAGCCGAGGGCGAGCGAGCGCGATAAGGGAGTCGAGTG
The DNA here is from genome assembly GCA_905333075.3 of Atethmia centrago. Lineage (NCBI taxonomy): Eukaryota > Metazoa > Arthropoda > Insecta > Lepidoptera > Noctuidae > Atethmia > Atethmia centrago. Next base: position 5,354,562 of record HG995377.1, read on the forward strand.
TGTGCGCGTTTCATACGACGGTTTTCAACTTGAGAGGAAAAAAGAGACTGGTATTGTTATTAGTTTCGTACGCCGCTAGGTATTTCTCTCTAGATTTTGCAGGCAACAGGCTGTCACTAGCGTTTCGTGCCTAGATTAGTATTTCCGGGGGGTTAAATCTACGCGTTGCTCTTCGCTCTTCTTTCCTAATTGAAGTCAACATTTTTGATAATAATTAACCACATAATGAAAACGTTAACAAGTATTTCTGGAAAATACCGCGCTTGTTTTGTTTATCCCGCGCGCCGCAGGTGTAAATAAAGGCGCTGGAAAAACCGCTAAACAGCCTATATAAAAAATATAATAAACAAAATAATGTTTTGAATAAGCAAATTAAGGTTAATATGTAGTGAAAAATATATAATTTTATGAAATGATGATAATTTTGATGATTGATTTATCTGATGTAACGAATTTTTTTTTCTCAAAAATATTCATTCTTTTTGGACAAAAACTGCGTATATTGAAAAAAGAAATGTAAAGTAAAAATACTTCTATATAATAAGCTGAATTTCTGAGTCACTTTACAAGCAAGTGTGTTGAAGAAATATTTCGTAATTTTTTGCGACCGTATTTTATGGCCGTTCTATAAAGCCGATCTATTGTTTAACCAGATGTTCTGACGTTCCCACTGAATAACAATGGTGCTTAGATAATGAACTTATTTTTATTGCAGTTGCAAAAGTTGCGACAGCAATAATAAAAAAATCTGATAACATTGTATAAACTGCGCCAAGTAATGGTTCAAATACTACTGTAAGTAATTTTGCTATTTTAATCAAAACAGCAATAAAAGAAAGAGATAGCAAATGACAATTTCTAACAAAACTACGTAACTTGCTTCGTTTTAGGGTTCCGTAGTCAACAAGGAACTCTTATAGTTTCGCCATGACCGTCTGTCTGTCTGTCTGTCCCCGGCTTAGCTCACAGACTCTTACTAGAAAGCTGTAATTTGGCAAAGTGGTAAACAAAAATGCTAAATAAAGTTTTTTTAGGGTACGCATATAGCAATACCAATAATACATTTTCTAAACCAAACGGAAGATATTAGTACGAAATTACTTCTTGTCAACAATAACAATTCATAAAGCGCTCTCGCTGGCCGTGCCCATTAAAAAAATGTCTTACAAACAAGTGAGCATAGCACGCGCCTAGTGTGACTGTCACACACACTATACATAATTACATTAATACAAACACGGCTAAAATACGCTTCATGCATCCCATTGGCCAAAACGCTTGCATCGGGCGATCGAGTCGTGAGCCGTGCTATATGATTATCGCCTTAGAGGTGAGCATGCGGAAGATTGGCCGATAGTACACTAACTGGCATGTAGTACCACGAATAGTGTTGCACGTACACATCAGCTGTTTCTCTACAGTATCTTCTAAATTTTTCACAGTCAATGTTTTTGCCTGATGATATGGCTTGTAGAATAACGGAAAATCTGAAAATCAGATTTTCGTCAATTCCCGTTATTCTGGAAGATCTTTTGTAATCTTGGAAAAAGCGCCTCGCTGTATTCCCGTCGTTTGTAGTTCCAAAACCCTAAAATGGAAAAACAATACTGTAATATACAATACATAGAGATATAATTCACAAACAACATAAAGAGAGCGAAAATTAAATACATACCTGTTTGACTATATCAATCAGCATTCCAGTTTGCTCACGAAACTCTTGCCGTGTGGTATTTTTTTTAGCTTGTTTCAAAGCCTTATGTTTGCCGCGAGCAGTCCATCGTTGAAAATCCAGATTATAAGATATATGGAGAAGACATTCCATACACCGAATCTTCATATGCAGTGAAGAAATTCCTTGTTTGTAAATTTCTTCACGAAGTGGTTTAGAAGTCAAAGCGTCTAAATTATTCATCTCACTCGGTTTTGCCAAGCAAATGGGACACGTTGCATATGATGGTACTCCAGCAATAATATTGGCCACTTTTCCATCAATCATGGTCATATGCAATTCATGTGATACAATAATATTTCCACACTGTGTAGATATTCGTTCATCAATTTGTTTTTTCATCTCAGACTCTTCAGACTTTATAAAGTCAGCTGTCTCCGAAGTGAAAGTGAACTTCACTGGTCGACAGTACAGAGTTGAGCAAGGTGTGGGGTTCTCCCAAACTAGATTTTCATTCCCAGATGATGGCCTAGTAGACACTAGCCGAAGAGGGACGATGCTTATCATGACTACTGATGAATCATCGAACTCTGTAGCTGTGTTTGACGTTTTCTGTTTATAGTTACTCTGCGACGAAGAACCATCAAGTCCCCATTTCCAGGTCAACTTGAGTTCTTCATTTTGAGACCTATCAACAGTATTTATATTAAGTAATATCCTCTCCACAGTGTGGTCCAATAGCGCTTGCAATTTAATGTGAGCTCCGTTTTCGGTAATCTCCATACTCTCTTGTGGTGGGTAACATCTTTTCTTGGCATTTACAAGCTTTGGATAAGATGGAAAGGCAGCACAGTTTTCTTCTTTCAGAAATTGTCGACGAGCTAAGTACTTCCATTTCGAGAGCGCAACTGATGTATAAAGAGCTAAACACTTATCTTCAGAGACAGTACTCTGCTTTAAGTAAGCTCTGCTTTTTGAATAGTCTCTCTTCTACTTCGGATAGCGCATCTGGATTACTGGAAAGGTATTCGACCACTTTTGCCAGATTCGTTTTGCCGTTGTCTTTCAATTTTGTTATGTACCAGTGCTGCAACTCTTCCTCGGAATTTTCTTCTACTATGGAAGTAGAACGTCTTTTCTTTTGCTTATTACTTAACTCTTCGAACGGTTTTCTGTGCTCCTTTTCTGCAGATGTTCCCGCTTCCGCAGTACATACTGCAAGAGTAGGAACATGGCAATCTATATCCACAAGCTCAGATAAGGCTGCGTCCGAAAAGCCCATCACACTTCTCAGATCAACACTGTCACAAACAGGCCAGTTGATGTTTTTTTCCAACCACTTGCGATTAATTACACGATTCATAAAAGTTTTTTGATTTCTACTTGACTCTATCCACTTTTTATTTAAATTTACACAAAAAAGTCGACAGAACTCCTTGATTCGGTTCTTGTCTTCTTCAGAAACTTCGGTAGTCAAGACAGAAATTATACTTTCATACAGAAACATATGATTTTTCAGATCACCGCCACTTCTTAATTTCACAAAAAGATCTAGGTTGGTACAAAATCCAGCCATAGTTCTAATGTAAATATAAAAATACAAGTATTTCACTGTGTTCACAAACAAGCGACAAGAGCGAAACTAGATGGACTTAATGAATGTCTTTATATTTATAGTTACTGTTAATTACTCAAGTAGTGGACATAACAGTGAGTGAAAATTATTCAGCCAATCAGAGACGAGCATTTTTCGATGACTCATTAGTTATGCGCTTAGCCGAGTGCACAAACAAATGAGTCATAAATCACAATGCAGGTGCTACCGATAATATGCAATAATAACTAAATCTCTACCAGAATTACTAGTTATAAGTACGTATGCGCTATTAAATATATTTATTTAACTAAAAAGAAGGTGAAAACAGCCAAATGAGACAAAAAATATGCTTTGAATTTATTTTAAATGACAAAAAAATTCTTCCAAATCATTTTTTTTTTACCGAATGATTACTCGCGCTGCCGCAGATGGCCGGCGCTGATTTTTTCATGGATAGAGAATGCTAGCTATCATATACTCACGCCACACACTCAACATATTAGTACAATTGAAGAAAAAAAATTAAACGTGATTCGCTCCATACAAAAAAAACTAATTAATTTTTTTCAAGACAAACTATCAACTTTAGAAGAAATTTTATAAGAATAAAAGTTGTCAGGAATAATATAACACGTCATATAAAAAAAAATCGCATCGATATAGGAACTTTGTTGCCTAAGTCCACTAATTTTCAGTATGGGCCCACTGTGCGCCGGTCGGCGCGCGGCGGCCGGTGCGCCCGCTGCGCGAGTGTCAGTTGCTGAACTGTTGAATTTTGTTATTGTATTGATGACGATGATTTTATGAATATTATTTTATTATTGGCAACGCGTAGGTCGGTATAAACTTACCTACCTAAAATAAAAATTAGAAAGTAACTTCCTACTACTATTATAAATGCGAAAGTTTGTAAGGATGGATGAATGGATGGATGTTTGTTACTCTTTCACGCAAAAAGTACTAAACGGATTTGGATGAAATTTGGCACACAGATAGTTTACAACTAGGAATAACACATAGGATAATTTTTATCCCGATATTCCCACGGGGTCAAAACTTATGCGGGTGAAACCGCGGGGCGCATCTAGTATTAAATAATACGCAGGTTTTTTTATTCAAATGGACACACACATCGTTTAGTTAGGTTTCCACATAGTTTGTGAGGGGATAAATCCTATGGTCCGTCAGCCAGGCACACTTTTAGCACTCGAACACTTGACAGGACACACTCGGTTATCTCTTCTTAATGAATAGATTTAATAACAACGCTAAATAACGTCGCGTAGTCTTTAGTCGACTCAATCCACTATCGCTTCTTCAAAACACATCGCGGTTTGGTCACGGGATAGCGTTTATTTAATCAGTTAACTGATTGTGATCAATAGGATTAGCACAAAAATATTATTAAAAACTCGATTATGATTGTAAATGTAATCCTTGGTCCATCCCTAGTATCAGGTGGGATGACACTGACAGTTCACTCCACGTTCACTTCACTTAAGTTTTCACGGTGAGAAGGTTACAGAATAGCACTGCTGGACTAAATGTTAAAATTAAAAATAATTATTAAGTATTCATTTTAATATTTCACAATTAATTTGAAATACGCCGCCATTGACTAAGTAATACCTACATGTTAGCCAAGCTATTTTGTGAATTTAAATTGTACGACTATGACTACGATATAACTATATTTCAAATCCCTTAAATCTCTTAAAAATTACATATACATATGTACATACAAAAATGTAAATATGACATGTGAATTTTAAAATCAACTATTTTAATTTTAACACATGCGGATGATTTTACAAAAACGCTGAATCACATAACTTTTTCTTTCTTACCAAAATCATAGATTTATTTTTTTATATCAGGGAACTTAAGATTTGTTTCCCATAGACACTTTCATCACCCCCTTTAGGATTACTTTTTTAATGGAATGACAATTTCAACATCGACGGAAACAGTTCAGATATAATTATGCTTCTTCATGCGAGATCCTACGGAATCCAGCTAATCTATTACGTAACCTATCTGACAATGAATAACTTACTACCTACTTACGTCATTGTTATTCATTGTCAGTTGGTAAACATGACTAAAAGTTATTATAATCTGTGTAGTACTTTGTTTAGTTTAACCTTTTGACCGCCACGGTCGTCTATCTTAGATTCCAATGTTTATAATAAAGTTCCCAGCCACATTCAAGAACTAAGCCTTAATAAATTCAAATGATTTATGAAACAAAACAGTGGGATGTCGCTGCGTCCCCGTAAGGGGGCGCGGCTAGCGGAACCAGGGCGTCGCCCCTCGGCCGCGGAGTCAATACGTTGGCCCGTAAATACGGGCCCCTCGTTGTATTTGTCATTTAAAATATGACGCCTAGATGATTGGGCGCGTTAACTAATAACGCGCCCATGTGAGTGGTTGCTATTGTGTTACTGTAGGCGCATCACGACGCTAATACTATTAGCGCCGCTTTCTTCACGACACCACGGCGGTCAACCCCCGCCAGGTGAGACCCCCGGTTACCCGGGGGAGGCCCAGTGAAGGCGACCAGCGACGTAGGTGCCGACTCGACGCTCCTACAGTATTGGTGTATAGTTCCCGCCCGTCCCGCTTTCAGATCGAGCCGATTACGGTCCGGACTAAGGAACTGTCGTGTGTGTGTGAGCGGCATTGTTATTGCGTAACACCGCCCAGTGTCTACACATATCGCTTAGCCCGCGCTACGCGTATGTGTGTGAGTTAGATGTCTGTTTAGTAATGAATGTCTGTGTTAATTGCGTGACGCGCCTATATTAACTTAGCACACGCCACGCAATAGATGTATGTTATCTGTAGAGTACTATTGAAACGAGTAAGCCGCGTGTAACCTGGATGCAGCTTACTCGTGGCGTCCAGTCCGGTGCGATGGGGTCAGTCGTCCGCTACCAGGTCGCGGGGCAGGGGTCTCGCGTCAGGGGGGCGCGTATGCCATGGCGCTATCTGCTTGATATGAGGCCAAGCAGATGCGTCGGCACGCGCGAACATCCCTTTCGCGAGACGCCGCACATACTCATCCAGGCTCTCGATCCCGAGGTCCCTCTGGATGACGTCGTTCCTCACGAAGTGAGGGGCGGCAACTATGGTCCGCAGCGCCAGACTCTGTTGCGCGCGGAGCAGCCTGCGGTTCGTCTCACTCGTGAGGGCGAACCATGCCGGGGCGGCGTACGTCAGAATGGGGCGTACGTACAGCTTGTACACGCCCAACTTGACGCGCGCCGGTATGCGGGATGAGAGCACCGGCCTGAGTAGGTTGCGGGCTACCCTACCTTGTGCGGCGACCTTGCGGACGTGTGTCCCCATCGAGAGCCGACGGTCAATAGTGACTCCCAGGTACTTTACCCGGGGCGACCATTCGACGTCGGCTCCTTGAAGCTTCAAGGGTGGTGGGAGGGGCGCGGATCCAGTGACCAGCGCCTGCGTCTTACCCACGTTAACCGACAGCCGCCACTTTGACAGCCACTCGGGAAGTAGGTCGAGGGCGCGCTGCATCTTGACGGCCGCGTACTTTGCGTTCAGCGAGGTGGTAATGTACGCGGCGTCGTCAGTGTACAGCGCGAGCGTCGAGTCTGCCGTGGTGGGGATGTCGTCGGTGTAACGTGAGTAGCACGCCGGCGATATGCAGCTGCCCTGCGGCACGCCGGCCAGCACCGGGCGGGCGCTAGATAGCTCCCCATCGACCACCACCCTAAATGTCCTATGGGAAAGAAAAGTAGAGACCACTTGTACAACGCGACGGGGCGCATCGGACGTGGCCAGTTTATAAATCAGGCCCTCGTGCCATACACGGTCGAAGGCCTTCTCCATGTCGAGGAATACTGCCACCGAGTACTCCTTCTTGTTCAACGCGGCTGTGAGGTGGTGCAGTACCCTCGACAGCTGGAGCGTCGTGCTATGCTCCGCCCGGAACCCAAACTGCTCAGGACGCGGCGCTATGTGGGGCTGGAGATGTCGCAGCAGGAGTGCTTCGAACACCTTGGAGACTGTCGGCAGCAGCGTGATCGGCCGATAGCTCTCCGGCTTCAGGATGTTCTTCCCCGCCTTGGGCAGCATTATGACGCGCCCTTCCTTCCACGAAGCGGGGAAGGCCCCCGTGCGCAGTATCGCCGTATACAGGCGCGCCAGCGCCGCGACCATACGGTGCGGCAAGTGGCGCAGCGCTGTGTTGGTGATACCGTCAGCACCGGGGGCCTTCCTAGGCTTCGTTCTTAGGATGGCGCGTCTGACTGCGCCAGGCGAGAAGAAGATCGGGTCCTCATCGGGAGCTATCGGCGTTGCGAAATAGTCCTCTAGGTGTTGCTCGACTGCTGCGACATGTTCGATGTCAACAGTCGGGTTGGGGCGGAACTGACGCTCCAGGTGTTCGGCGAAGACCTCCGCCCGGTCCTCCGCTACAAACTTAAGCGCCCCGTCGCTGTTGAGTATAGGGCGCACCGGGGCTGGGGTATTCGTCAGTTGGCGGCACAGCTTGTGAATCGACGGCCAACTGTCCGTAGTGGCGTCGATTCGGTCCTCCCAGCCCGCGGCGGTGTGCGCCTGTAGTTCGGCCTTCACCTTCTCCGCGAGACGGTTGAGCTGCGTCTTTAGAGTAGGGCATCTAAATGAAACAAAAACTGTACCTGAAAGCCTTTTATACTGTTAATGATTATATTGAGGACAAAAGGCTTGGTATTGAGCTGCTCCAATAAATGTATAGTGAATGTTGGTTTTTACTCTTTTATTTTATTTTGCTAGCTATTTATATTTTCTTATTCTATCTAACATTTCATATCGACGGTTAAAAGGTAATTGGGCATAAGCGACATTTTGGTCGAAAATGAGTTATGAATGCCATCCTACTTAAAAAAAGAGATTAAGTAGGATGGCATTCATAACTCATTTTCGATTAAAATGTCGCTTATGCCCAATTACCTTTTAACCGTCGATATACACAATGGCATGAATATTTACTTTGTAAAGTATTATATTATTTTAATTATAAGGAATGTGAGAACTATGTGGGTCATTGTTTCATTTTGTTTTATTCTCAGTTAGTTTTTAACATGGTCTGGCAGTTTGAGTATTTTTTGCGGTCTAGCCAAATGTCCTTTCTTTGGTATTGTTCGTTGAATCGTTGAGCTCCTTATGTTCTGAGTTGAGCTGCACAACTACTGACAAATGCGTGCACTGACTGGGTAGGTCCACTCAGTCTGTGTGGTTCTTTTATCAAAAGACCATTTCAGATAGCAATCGATATGGTCTTCACATGATCTGACCAAGATTATGTCTGGAGTTTAAAAGAGACTGTGACCTCTGCATCCTTGTCAGGGGAATCCTTTAAAGTACTTTGTCCGTCACGGACGGTATAAGACGGCGCGCTACGACGTCAACCGCGTTACCGGACATTGATAGTGAAGTGCAATATTTTAATAGCAAATACAGTATTGCAGTATGCAGTATTGTCTCTCCTTCCCCCCTAGTCCATCCAAACGTTGTCTTTAAAAGATCGCAAATTGTCGTGTTGTGCGTCGTGTTGTGCACAGAAAGCTCAGAAACTTATGAAAACACGGCGTATATAAGATATATATAACATAAGAATAAATTAATGTAAAGCTACTTTTTATTTTATTTTTTTGGGTGGGAAATCATCAAATAACTTCTCCCGCTCTGGCCGGAGCGGGAGGGTGTGTCAGACTCTTACTGACTAAAATCCACCCGTATTCCTTCCTGTTGCCTGTGTTGCCAGGGGCCTCGGTGACCCTTTAGTACCTTCCCGCGATCCCGGCAGAATGTAAAGCTACTTGGACTGCAATATTGAACGATAAATAATAATGGTCCATCTGTCATTTGCAATATATTTAATGACTTAATCAAAATAAAAAATCTTAATTGTATGTATTTTCCTAAATCCTGTAGATGCAAAAGAAGTGTATAAAATGTCCCTAAATAATAGTAAAACTAGTGAATACGACGGCATCGCCACACAAGTTTTGAAGGCTTGTGCTAGTTATATACGAGTATGACATCCACTAGCAGATGTTATAAAGCTATATTTTTTGGAAGGTGTATTTCCTGATCAGCTCAAAATGTCTATCGTAAAACCACTATTTAAAAAGGGAAATAAGTAACTCAATCAATTACCGGCCTATCGCAATAGTACTCATATCTAAAGATTTTGTGAAGGCAATGGATATTAGGTTAAATAATTTTCTCAGTACACATATGCAAAGAGCAGTTTGGTTCAACTTTATTAAACTTGTAACAGAAAATATTAACAATGGCTATCCAGCGGTGTCATTATTTCTAGATATGAGTAAGGCCTTTGATTTTGTTCACCCTAAGGTATTAAATAAACTAGACGTCTACGGCATAAGTGGCAAAGCCTATTATTGAATGGAACTAGCTATTTAAGAAATAGGAAGCAATATACAGAGATATCCAAAGTATATAAAGAAACGTGACAGTATATATTCTAAAGAGAAATTTAAATCAGAAGCAATCATAAATAAGTGTGGTGTGCCTCAGGGTAGCATTCTCGGTCCTTTGCTTTCGTACTTTACATGAATGACCTTCCGGAGGCCACTCCGCACAAATGTATTATTTTTGCAGATGATACGACAGTTATTATAAACTGTCAGGATAAAATTAATTACAAATCAGTTACCGAAGAGACCCTGTAAAAGCTATAATTAGTTGGATGGCAAATAATGACTTAAATATACATAAATGTTAGCAAGACCAAATTAATAGAATTTAACTCGTATAATACTAAACAATTAGCTTTAAAAATTAAAAGTACAACAAGTGGATGAAATATTTTTTTTATTGTATTAATATAGACAAAAATCTCAATTGGAAAAGCCACGTGAGAACATATATGTCAGAAACTTGATAGGTTTGGGTTTGCATTAAAAAGCTACGACAAAATGTTTCTGTAGAAGCTGCTCTTTCAGCTTACCTTAATTAAAGTTTAGTTTTTTTTTTAAAGTATTAGACGTAAGTTAATGTTTCAAGTATTTGGTGTGTGGTTGCAAACCCACTATTGCATTGGGGTCATCCTGTAAAGATAGTGTGTGTAAGTTTAAAAATAAATAAATAACCATGGCTATGTGATTGATATTTACAAGAAAAATATGTATACATTGATATAAAATAACATACCAAATGAATTAAAATGATTGCAGGGTAGTGTTTTTAAAACCAAATTGACAGAGTGGCTGCAAAATATGTAGTTGCTTCTATAGCCTTAAGGAATTTATAGAACATAGACATACTTGTTAATTAATGAATTAATTATTATTTATGAGTAATTGGACAGATAATTGTATAAAATAATTGGTTTCTTTTTATTTTATTGACATTTTTTTATTACAGCTATGACATTTACATTTATTGAAATTACATTTTAGATTTTGATTAATGACATTTAAATTTATTTTATTATCATTTTTGCTAATATTGTAGTGGCAGCAGCGATGTGGTGATTGATAGTAATAGTGCGTGTCAACCTTCAACATCGCTGAGCACCCTGGGGAGATGCCCGCTGTGTACCCATGCACGATTTTTTAAAGATAAGCGGGGTCTGAATGTGCATATTGGAAAGGTACATAAACTGCACTCAACTCAGACCCTGTCTCAACATATTCTACGCCTACAATACCAGCTACATCCACTGTTGAACCGTTTTGGAAAACCCTTTCAAAATTCAAAAACTCTGTACCTGTTTTGAAGCGGGTTCCCCGGGGCGCTAGACCACTTGTGGCACAACACCTAGCAGGTTGCGTTCGTCTTGCCACCCGGGAGAACTCGCAAAGTGCTGGGAACAGCTGCTCACCTTCCCTTACAGAATCTTACATATACAAAAGAATTTGGCAACCACAAAGACATTATCTGCACAAATTAAAGAAAACTGCAATATTTCGTCTCTTAATTTGGATTCAAAATTACCGACATAGAAATATACCTCTTCAAGAGCTATATCCCATCTGGTAGAATCTAAGTTAGGGGAAGGTGACATCAGCGGAGCAGCCAGGATTCTTTTTAGTAGTGATGTGGTAGCACCGTGTTCTCCAGAAACGCTCGCAGCTCTGGAGAGCAAACACCCTGCCTCAGCGGATGGCCTTTTTTTTCCCCACCACCCTGATCCGAATAATCATTCCCTCACCATTACAGGTCGAGAGTTGGTCACAGCCATTTGTTCCTTCCGGAGCGGCTCCGCTGGCGGCTTCGATGGTCTGAGTCCTCAGCACCTTATGTTCAGGCGCCGGGGAAGCTGGTGAGTTGCTCTTGAAGGAACTTACGGCTCTGATTAACCTTATGCTCTCCGGCAAGGTGAACGAGGCCGTCATCAACGTTCTGTACGGGGCCAATCTATGCGCCCTGCGCAAGAGGGATGGCGGCATTCGTCCTATTGCCGTGGGAACTACTTACCGTCGTATGGCAGCCAAGATTTGTTGTACATTTTATGGTGAGGTGGTTTCGGAAAAATTTCAGCCCCTGCAGCTAGGTTACGGCTCCAAAAGGGGCTGTGAGGCTGCCGTACACGCCTTGTCGACATACCTAAATTCTGGCAAAGGAGAGGTCATCCTGAAGGTTGACATAAAGAATGCCTTCAATTCAGTTCATAGGGACACCTTGCTTGCAGAAACTAAAAAAGTAATACCCCAAATTTATAGTTTCCTTTAGCAATGTTACAGACACCCATCTAAATTACTGTATCGGGACAACCTTTTGGAATCTGCTGTTGGCTGTCAACAAGGTGATCCCCACGGGCCAGTGATTTTTAGTTTAGCCATTCTTCCAATTATTCGACAGCTAAATTCTAAATTTAATGTTTGATATCTTGATGATGGAACCTTTGGAGGCGATGTAGAAACTCCGTTGTCTCCGAATAGGAGTCGCACTCCTTCGTCCCTTCAGTCCCCACTGACACCGAATAGGACTTTTGGGCCACGCGGTTTGCAACTCTATTATAACGCAATAAGGTGCTCATCCGCGGAACGAGGTCGGGCGGGAGGGATCTTGACTTCATGCGACAGCAGCGCGCAAGCGTTTAAGTGACGTACACTTCTTAAAAACCGAACTTCTTTTTATTGGCCTTGATCTCAACCTTTCGAAATGTGAACTATATTTAGCGGACAGTACAGACAGACAGCTGACACTTCCCAAATTTAACGCAATAGGTTCAGAAATAAAAATTATCGAAAAAGGCTCTCTTCGTCTCCTCGGGTCTTCAATATTTGAGAATTCCTTTCCGGTTTTTATTGAGGAAAAAATACAAAATTTCCACAATGTTTCGAAAAGATTGTTCCAAATTAATATGCATTCGGCCATCACCTTAATTCGTTGCTGCTGTTTCGGCCCTAAATTAACATATTTCCTTCCTGCTTCCCATTTATGAAAGCACACTCACCTTTTAGACAAAATTGACCAAATTATCCGGCACACGTTAACTTCGATTTTAAATGTGGCCATGGACGACCGAGCTTGGGCACAAGCTACTCTTCCCATTCGTATGGGAGGTGTTGGCGTCCGCAAAATTTCTAGTATTAGTTTACCGGCTTTCATATCCTCGGTCCACGGCACTGAGAAATTAATCAGGAAAATACTAGCCACCAGACTGATTGATTTTGAGGTGCCGTTCTTCACCGAGGCTATGGATGCCTGGAGACTCGCTTGCTCGAACACAGACCTACCCGATAATCCATATTCCCAGAGACGGTGGGATGAGCCGCTCTGCAGAGTAGTACAGAACATTTTACTCAACACGTCTGCTACTACTGTAGAGCGTGCGCGCTTGCTGGCTGTGGGTAAATGGGAGTCAGGTCTGTGACTTCATGCACTAACGTCGTCGAACTTAGGCACCTTGTTCGACGACACTACTTTCCGCCTCACTGCTTCCCTAAGACTAGGAGCTTCTTGTTGTTCTTCTCATCGCTGTCACTGTGGTGAAGTTGTCAACAGTCTCGGACACCACGGCCTGTCTTACAGCCGAAGTGCGGGTCGTTTGGCGCGGCACGCAAACATTAACGACATTATCCGTCGAGCTCTTGTTACCGTCGCGTCGGCGTTCCAGCTGCACTATAACCCAATAGCCTGGCATGCGACGATGGCAAGAGACTGGACGGCATGACTTTATATCCATGGAAGGTGGGTAGGCCTTTAGTGTGTGATGCGACGTGTGTCGATACTCTTGCGCCATCTCATCTTTCTGACTCGGCGTGCTGTGCTGGCGCTGCTGCTGCGGCTGCAGAGAAACTCAAACGGCGCAAGTATAATAACCTTGTTGGTCATTATATTTTCGAGCCGTTTGGGGTTGAAACCCTCGGGCCGTGGGGTCCGAGTGCTCACGGCCTTTTTAAGGAAATCTCCAAACGGCTGGTTGACACTTCCCGTGACCCAAAAGCTGGCTTTTACCTTGGCCAGAGGCTAAGCATTGCCATACAACGTGGCAATGCCGCCAGTCTCTTGGGTACGTTACCAGTCAACGGCGATGTGGATGAATTATTCGACGCCCTATTTTAGTTTGTGTAGTTTTAGTTATTTTTATTAACTGTTAAAGAAATTTTGTTATTAGAATACCTATAAATAAATAAAAAAAACTTGCTATATTTTATAATATTTTTCGATTTTTGTAATCTGTCAACTTAAAGTATTAAAATTTTAGCTATTGGCATATACATTTATTTGATTGACATTTTTAAGTTTAATTATTGATATCAATATTTATTGTATAGAATTTTTTATTTTATTGTTTAATTTTTTGTATTTTTTTATAATGTTTAGCTGGTATTTAGTACGGTATCATGCGCTATTTAGTTTTAATTTTTCATCTCATAATAGTAAAAAATCTTTCATTTTGACAACGTTGTTTGACATAAAAAAATTAAGAATAAAAAGGACTTGACCGCTTTGCTCGCAAAATGTATTAAACAACAGAGTCTTAAAGCAGTATACAGGGTGGAATTTTGTAATGCCACCTGGAGGGAAAGTACTCTTAATACTGCAGATAGAAAGTTTTACTCAAAGGAAACATTCCTTTATTTTTGAATAGAAAGCAAACTGCATTCAAAGATTTTCGAAAATTCTCTTCTCCCACACCCGGGAATCGAACCGGCTAAAATCTGAAAAAAATATACCCTGTCCTTTTATTGCATCGATCGTTAGGGTCAATTATAAGGATGGACTAACACTACATTATTTCTCATAATTCCGCACCAAACGTTGAAAGAAAATCTTACTTGATTGTTAGTTTCATGAACACGAACAGGATTCACTCGAGACCAATAATGGTTATTGCGGCGATTGTACATGCCATTATTGCTGAAGTTGGTTTCGTCAGACCAAACAATGTTACTCAAAAAATTAGGGTTTCGGTCAATTTCTCCAAGCATGTTTTCACAAAATTTTAATCGTCTGTCACGATCCCCAATATGCAATTTTTGCACCAACCGACCTTCACGATAGCATTTATACTTATACTTTTTCAGCACTTTAAGTACGCGAGTGTGGGTTGTTCCTAATTCATCGGCAGCATCTCTACTTGAAGCCTTTGGAAATGATTCAAAGTATGTTAAAACATCTAGTTCAAAATCGAAATAGTTTTGCTGAATAGTTTGCCGTCTTTTCTTGAAACCACCCGTATTCTTTAAATTTTCTACCATTCTTTTCAATACGAACTGAGTTGGTGCCTGTTGGTCTGGATATCTCTCTCCATACCACCGCAGAGCTAGATTCACGTTTTTGTTATTTAAAAAATAAGCTTCCATTAAATCAAACTGTTCTTGATAAGCCATTTTCACCGTGAGACAAATTGTGAAATGAGTTGTAAAAACAATCAAATGTGAATAACAACTATGACAATCTAATTTTCAAATTTTAATCTAACATTCCATATTTAAATTACCTCATACACGCAGCTACGAGTATGTCGCAAAGGAGTCTGCATTACAAAAGATGGATGTTAGTTAAAGAGCTTTAACTTGACTCATTGAATTTGTAACTTCAGATTTCCTGGTTTTCCTTTCATTTAATTTATCATGTTTGTTAGAGAGATTTCATCCTTATAATTGACCCTAACGATCGATGCAATAAAAGTACAGGGTATATTTTTTTCAGATTTTAGCCGGTTCGATTCCCGGGTGTGGGAGAAGAGAATTTTCGAAAATCTTTGAATGCAGTTTGCTTTCTATTAAAAAATAAAGGTATGTTTCCTTTGAGTAAAATTTTCTATCTGCAGTATTAAGAGTACTTTCCCTCCAGGTGGCATTACAAAATTCCACCCTGTATAGTTGTGCACGTTTTTCTAGTGGAGTATTGTTGACTCTGATTGGTATATTTTGACTGTTGGTCATGATCTTAGTTTTTATGAAATTGTGATCCAGACCGATATCACAACTAACAGAGTAACTAACAGACTAGTTCATCAACCATTGTCTAGAGCTCAGATGCTGATTCCAAAAGGCTGATAATATCGTTTGCAAATCTTGATGCTATGAAGGACAGTTATGAAAATCCGCGGTGATATGAGGTCGCCTTGCCTGACACCTCGATTGGTCTTTAGTTTAGAGCCTTTTGCTTGCATTTTCACGCAACTTATTCTTTTGCTGCAAAAGTGCTTTATTACTTCTATTGTTTCTGATGGTATGTCGCATTCGTGCAGAGTTCTCTACATACAGTTATGTGATATAGAGTCGAAGGCTTTCGCTTAATCCAAATGCTAGGGAGAGGTCTTCGCTCTTCGTATTTATTTCTCTATAATTAATTCCAGCGGGTATCCACCCGCGCGTGGTCGATAGTCAAGAAGTGTTTTCTGAATCCAGCTTGTTTCGGAGGTTGGTGCCACTCAGTGTAATGTAATGAAGTAGTAGGCACAGTTAAACCAGAAAGGGTATGCGCTTCGTTAATCTTAATAATTTGTGAGCTCCTGTGCGATTCCCAATAAATAGTTTTTCTTTCGTCGATCGATCAGGTTAAGCTACGCTTGCCGCAGTCGGTCCGTGTATGGGTGACCATCTTTACATACCAAGACCCCTCCGTGCCTCGGAAAGCATGGTAAGCTTTTGGTCCCGGCTGTCATTTGTAGATCTTTGACAGTCGTTACGGGTAGTCAGAAGACCGAAAGTCTGACAACCAGTCTTACCAAGGGATATCGTGTTGCCCAGTAACTGGGTCGTGAAGGTCAGATAGGCAGTCGCTCCATGTAAAATACTGCTATTCAGCTGCATTCGGTTACACTGGAGGCCGACCCCGACATACGTAGTTGGGAAAATGCTAGGCAGATGATGATGATTCATTTCACAGGTTCAATCCGTATCTATCTGCAATACTAAAAAAATCTGCTGTTCCCTACATTTTGACGAATTATGCGAACATGATTGTACGGAACAGCTGATATTTTTTTCGTGATTTCAGGTTTGGCCCCATAGTAAATGTTGTTCATAATGACGAATTCATGATGATAAAGATCTGTCGTATTCAACTTAAATCTTGTAATCGTCTTAGGTATTATTTATGGTTTTCGTGACTGGCTGCTGCATACATTGCGTCACAACACATTGTTTTAAACACCGTTCTGTTAGTACGGTTGTTGATACGTTCTCGCGACTTCTCTATTATCTGCGGTATTCAATCAAGGATTTATGCAGACGGATCCTTGATTGAATTCCGATAGGGACGACCGTCATTGCAACGTGCATTCTTTCGGCAGGCACAGTAAGATTTCCTCCTGCTACTACAGCTTGTTTACTCTTCAAGCTTTCAGTAATACCTACAGCACGCTTAGTTAGCCTTAGCACAAGAACCGTAGAGAAGCGTTTTGTCGACGGAAAGGTAGACAAAAAATATACAAACAGTTCTCTCATCTAACCAAACAATCTCGCGGTAAACCGTTGAAGAATACGGACATAATTTAATATTGCAATCCCCCATAGCAAATATCGTGATAATATAATTATGGACTTAGGTATTAATTGAAAAAATATTTGTGCAAAATTTGAACAGAATCTATGCTATCTTTTAGCATCAATCCGAAACTGAGACATATAGAAAAAAGACAAAAAAAAAGTATATTTAAAAATAACAATGTTGTCGGTATCAGAATCGTTCCCACACGTGCAATTACTTTATAACAAAAATATAAAATTTAATGTACAGGTTTGACTTCGCTACGATTTTATACAGATACTGCATCCCGCTCGGGCTCCGCACGGTAGCCGAGCATCTTATAAGCCTACTTTTTTTTCTGTTGTAGTGTCGTATCATCCTGTTGCGTCGAGCATGTGTGTTAGCTTAAAATGTAACTGATTTACATAACCTACTTGGAGTATTTTTAATGTATTTTATTTCCGATCCTGTAAATATTTGAAAAGTAAATAAATAGATACATATTGTATTCATATTCTAACTCTATTGGTTTACGCGGCGCACACCAGTACCTAAAGCTCCCAGTCGGAATTATTTTTCCGACATCTTCAACAATCATTGTCATATTTCAGCGAGTTTACACAAAAACCTTCAACCGTCCTCATGAATCACTCCATCCATTGAAAACCGTATGAAAATCCATTCGGTAGTTTTGAGTTTATCGCGTTCAGACAGACAAACAGACGCGGCGGGGGACTGTTTTTTTTAATATACAGTAGTGATAATTTACATTCGTTTTCACTAGGTATTATTAATATTTGTGTCATGTTTGTCTCAGACATTTTATTTATTTTTAATGTTCCGTAGTAAACAAGGAACCCTTCGCCATGTCCGTCTGTCTGTCTGACCCCACAGTGGCTCAGAGACGCTTAGTACTAGAAAGCTGTTATTTGGCATACTTAATCAGCCTATAATGTTCCCAATGCTGGGACAGAGGCCTCCTCTCTGTGAGAGGGAGTGAGCCATAATCCACCAAGCGGGCCCAGTGCGGGTTGATAGATGTCACATGTCTTCGATTTTTTTGGTTTTAGGACATGCCGGTTTCCTCATGATGTTTTCCTTCACCTTTTTGAGAGCAGTGGTGATGAAATAATTTACATAAAGTAAAGCGCCTGTCCGGGTTCGAACCTACGACCTACAACTCGTAAGTCGCGACCGTTACCACTGGGCTAGCACTGCTCTCAAATGTTAACAGAATATACTTAAATAAATACACTGCTAAAATAATCTTGTGGTGCTGTAATGACGTTGACAGGGAGCAACATTTTTGCTATTCATATCTTCCTGCCTTTGTCCCATGATACTTGCGTCGGCGCAACACGTTTTTTTTTCATTTTTAGGGTTCCGTAGTCAACAAGGAACCCTTATAGTTTCGCCATGTCCATCTGTCTGTCCGCGGCTTAGACTGAGAGAGACGGAGAGAGTGACAGAGACTTTAAGCTCCTGAAATGTCGCGTGATACACCATTGGTGCATAAGCTGTTATTTGGCATGGGTTTCCATATTAATCGCCGACAAAGTAGTAAAATAAATTTATTATAAATAATATTGAAAAAAATATTTTTGTAATGTATTTCCTACATACTACCCTTTCACCTCGTAGGTAAAGCGGGAATGTTTTTTTTTTCCCGTCTATCCCCTGATGTGGGATATCGTTGGATAGGTCTGTCAAAAATAATTCGGGTCTGTAAAATCCATTTTTCGATTCAGGGATCTGTGTGTGTTAAGCTTTAAAGTGCTCATTTTTGATAAGAGTCAAGATCACAGCAGTAGTATATATATAACGAAGTTAAAAATAAACTATTACAGCTAGGTAGGCTTTACAAGTTAACGAGTAATAGTGGACCAACTTAAACTTTCAGTTGGAATGTATGGGAGAACATGTTTATTAACTACAATATCAAGTTTGTTCTTGGGAAAAATTCATACCACTGCGGAACCATTCTTTGTGCATGGACCGACTCGCACTTGGCCGGTTTTTGCAATTGTTAGGGTTCTGTAGGAAACAAGGAACCCTTATAGGTTCGCCATGACCGTCTGTCTGTCTGTCTAACCCCGCTGTAGCTCAGAGACGCTTAGTACTAGAAAGCTGTAATTTGGCATAGGTATACATATTAGGTAATTACACCAACACAGTGCTAAGATAAAATCTTGAAAAAAATTTTTTTTAAGGTACGTGCCTACACGTAATGTGGGGATGATATTTTTTTTCTCGTCTACCCCTTAGTGTGGAGTATCGTTGAATAGGCCGTTCGGGAGAAATTCATTCCAACTTGCCAACTACGGAACCCTTCTTTGTGCGTGGTCCGACTCGCACATGGCCGGTTTTTCTTTTAAGACTGTTTTGTTTTTAATTTAAATAAATATTTTCAGATTTATATAATTTAAGAAGATATTGCTTTGTTTGCTACAAAGCGTTTAAAATAATTATGTAGGTACCTACCCTAAATAGCTTGAATAAATAATATAATAAAACAAAAACTATTTAATTTTCGAGATTATTGGCAAAAATAATAAAGTAAAAATTAAGGAAAATAATAAAGTTGGTAAAAACTTGTTTAAACAATAAGCCAGCCGTACGATTTTTCGTGAGAAACTTAAACAAAAACTGCAATTTTTCTTATTTGTCCAAAAGTTTTCATCAGTTTGATACGCTTGAGGGAAGCGCAAAAGTAACCCGCGAAATTAAAATTAAGATTTGCAGGTCAGTGTCAGGTTGTATGTTGATCAAAATATTATTCACGGCAGTAACAAATGTGAATTTACAGAATTGTAATCATTATAATCATCATTATACAACTCAATGTCATGATTTCACGAATAAGTCATTCAATGTGGTAATTTAATTAAACTTAGAGAGTTATATTGATAATTTAAATCATTATAAATCTGTAAATACATATTTTTTATGGTTGCGAATCATAATTTTAATGAACATACAGACTGATACTTACCTGGAAATTAAAAAAAACACGTAAGAAAATTTGAATTTCGCGGTTTTTCCTGGTGCTTTCCTTCAGGGCTTTAAATACCGGTAAATTTTTCATAACGTTATCTCCATTTGACAGCGTTACCGTTAATATTAAAATAACGGTAATAGATTTAACGTTATTTATGCTACATTTTATCGTTAATTTTTATTAACGTTAATTTTATCTTAACGTTACTTTTATCGTTATTTTTAAACGGGTAAGGTGGAAGTAGCGGGGCCTGAGGCGCGTGGTGAGCCGCCCACCGCGCGCCCTCGCACCGCGCTGATATCGTGCCGATCAAAACGTTGCCTTGCCTGATTCTTACGCGTGAGAAGTGCTGATATTATAGTGAGCTGATTTAGTCAGTGATAACTGATCATTTATTCAATATCTATGAGTGAAGACAATAGTCAAGGTAATTATTGATTCATCATCATCAGCCTAGCCTTTTCCCAACTACGTTGGGGTCGGCTTCCAGTCTAACCGGATGCAGCTGAATACTAGTATTTTACATGGAGCGACTGCCTATCTGACTTCCACAACCCAGTTACTGGGTAATACAAGGGGTATCGGTAAGACTGGTTGTCAAACTTTCGGGCTTCTGACGACCCGTAACGACTGTCAAAGATTTACGAATGACAGCCGGGACCAACGGCTTAACGTGCTTTCCGAGGCACGGAAGGGTCTTGGTATGTAAAGATGGTCACCCATCCACGGACCAACCGCGGCAAGCGTAGCTTAATCTGATCGATTGACCCGTGCGGCTGTTATTATTTAGCCACAAGCCCCTCTAATTAATATTTATTACAATAGTCGTCTTACACATGCAGGATTTAACAGACTACCGTGCCGCCGCACTATGGTAAAGCCCCATACAAAGCCGCCTCAAAACCGTTTCACGTGAATGTCCCATCCACGGACCAACCGCGGCAAGCGTAGCTTAATCTGATCGATTGACCCGTGCGGCTGTTATTATTTAGCCACAAGCCCCTCTAATTAATATTTATTACAATAGTCGTCTTACACATGCAGGATTTAACAGACTACCGTGCCGCCGCACTATGGTAAAGCCCCATACAAAGCCGCCTCAAAACCGTTTCACGTGAATGTCCCATCCACGGACCAACCGCGGCAAGCGTAGCTTAATCTGATCGATTGACCCGTGCGGCTGTTATTATTTAGCCACAAGCCCCTCTAATTAATATTTATTACAATAGTCGTCTTACACATGCAGGATTTAACAGACTACCGTGCCGCCGCACTATGGTAAAGCCCCATACAAAGCCGCCTCAAAACCGTTTCACGTGAATGTCGTTGTTATGGAATAAAAATAATAATTTAATATAATCTAATAAATAAGCTTTTTATTCGCATTTTTTTTTAAATCAAAATAATTATAAATAGGTATCAAAGCTAAATCTTGTTCAATAAAGTAATTTTGACGCAATACGTTACTGCAATTCAATGCCACATAACTCGAAAGTTTTTGATATAAATGTACCAGTATTATACATTTTTGGAATGCTTATAATCTCCTCATAACGTTTCATAATTAATATTATATATACAATATGTAACAAAAACCCTGTTGTTCCTTTTAGGAACGTATACATTTACCTATAAGCAGAACATTGATGAAATTATAATTTTAAAAAATTAAGCATTGGCTAGTCGAGAGGTCAAAATCAAATAACTTTTAAAATCGACACATTCCAAAAAATGTTTACAGTATCTGATTTTACAAGTACATCTTTATTTCGCTAAATAGCCTACGAGCTCAGCGGCTTTCATTGAATGCGACAAAAGATACCGCCAAAAACTGCCGCCGCGCACGTGCCCCGGGTCGGTACCACGTGCCTACCTACACCGCCAACCCGCCACCCGTCTCCCTGCGAATCACTTTAGTCTCCCGCGCACGTTACTACCGAATGGATGTTATTATTGACCTACGTAATGAGTGACTTGTGTTTTGTTTACGTAAACGTTGACCATATCTTATTCTAACGTAGAATATTTTAATATGTTGATGTGTCTTCGGAAATGTAACTGCAATTATGCAGAAGCACGCAGACTCTACCAAGAACGTTTTGCGAGTCTACCCTTACCGTCGGCGATGGTATTCCAACGTTTGCACATACGTACGTACAATACCGGCAGTGTGCACGGGCGAAACCTACAACGAGCTGACGCAGGCAGACCGAAGACTCGAGACAGAAGTCTTGGACTTGCTTGAGCACGATCCAACGCGAAGTACAAGCTCAGTGGGACACGAACTCGGAGTAAACCTTATGCGCGTTAGGAGAGTACTCAAAGAAGATGGCCAGCACCCATTTCACTATTGTCGCGTCCAATCACTACTTCCCTCCGACTTTGAGCCTAGAAGTGTAGAGGTACAAGGTGGTCATATCGAACAGCAACTCCGTTGCCGTCAAGTAGATATCATAATAAATTAATGCATTAAAATGTAAATAGGTACATCAGGTTTTATGTGACAGACGCGGCGAATTTGTTTTTTTTTTAACGTAGTGAAGTGTTAAATGTAGTTTTAACAATTATCAATTGTGCTTAAAAAGAGTGTAAACCAAGACTTTCAAAAATTAATTCGTTAAAGTGATACTGAAAAACAACAGCTGACAAGGTCACGAACTTGTGTAGAAAAATAGGTAGATATGCGGCGGCGCGCGGCGGTTTGTACCGGCGCGGGGGCACCGACCAAAGAGTGTGGTGGGACCGTTCTATCTATTTCTGGTTTCGCGTCATCGCTTCATGCAGAATTGCAGAGGTAACAAATCAATTAAACATTACAAATATTAATAATTAAATATTTATTTTTGTTTTTTCTATTGAACAGTTTTTTATAAATGACTTGCTTTATCGCTTAGTAAACCGATTTTTTAAACGTAGGTAGAAGGAACAACAGGGTTTTTGTTACATATTGTATTACTTTGATAAAATAAAATTAACCAATATAGTTTAAGATGGTATGTTTTTTTAACGAGACACATATTTATTGTATTAAGATCTTTATACATTAGTTTACGCTAGGAGAAAAAAAAATTGCTCATACTTGCTCTTTTTCTGACACGGTGCTAAAACATATCGCGAGATAAAAATTATATTTTTTTTCAATTTCTTTTTATTTCTCATAAAATCATTTGTTATCTATGTATATTAAGGTCAAATTAATAAAAAGTTAATTACAGTGATGATTATTATTAATAGTTCTTTGTGGTTTTGGTACAGTTTTGACCACCTTACTTGATAAAATATGAGCACTATCTATTAGGGTCGAAATAAAAACAGGTTGGTTATGGGAAGAGTGCAAATTATTAGTATCTTATCTTTTTGCACATAGCACTATTTCATATGCCTATAAAAGGATGGTGAGCCCTGAAACATTCACAGTTGTTGGTCAAAATTCAGTTGCCCTAAAAAGCAGTTAATTGCAAAGTTGACTGATTTGAAAAATGGGTTGAATTTGTTTGTAGTAAACGTGAGTTGTGCAATTTGTTGATAAATGGGCATAATATAGAAGACTACTTCCAAGAAAATTTAAAATTGTCACCAGAGGATATGGCTACTGTGTGTCTACAGTCAAAGAAACTTGGTATCTAAATGTAACGAACGCTGGAGAAATGTATCTCGGATAAAAGACCGCTTTGAAAGTAAGAAAGTCAGCTGGTTAGATGGTCAATTTCGTGTTCCACTAGAGTGTCGAGTCACGGTTAATGACCCTAATATGCCTGGAAGTAGTGGCGGCAGACCCTCGAAACAATACGAAGCATCTTCAGAAAAAAAACAAAAGAACGAAAAAACATGGAATTAATATAAGAGTACGGATCGGACTGTGTTCTCAATGCATATGCTCAGGAGTTAAGGGTTATGGATGAGACGGAGGAGGCCGCAATCGTTAATATTATACGAACTGCATCAAAAAATGATAAGATTTTTTTTTGTTTAATACGTAACGGTGAACTCTGAAGACGTTACACCTTTTTCAAAGGAAGAAGCACTACGGACATTTATTGACAAAGAACAGTATAGTAAACTTCGACTTTGTTTGGCGGACAAAAACTGATCAGTGTTTCCTTCTTATCCAACTTTAGTTGAAGCGAAGAAGAATTGTTACCCACCAGATTCAAGCATAACCATTACTAACATAAGTGCAAAAGTCAATCTGCAGGACTTGTTGAATCATACTGTGGCACGTAAATTACTAATTGGTTCAGTTTACAAAAACGGTTTAAGAAAGTTGAAACTATTCTGTAAATGGGGTTGTGACGGGTCATCCGGGAAGAGTGAGTACAAGCAAGTTTTGCCCGAAGAAAGCGATTTTACATCAGATGCAAACCTTTTTATTGCTTCACTTGTACCCATTAGACTCATAGATGAGACAACTAATACTGTTGTTTGGAAGAATGAAACTTGCTCATCTGTAAGATATTGCAGACCTATATTGTTAGAATTTGCCAAAGAAACTCCTGAAAAAACCGCGTCTGTTGTGGCTGATATCAACAACTAAAAACAAAATCTGTCTCCATCCCTGATAAATAAGAATGGCGAGGTAATCGAAATTACTCATGACCTATTTTTAACCATGATTGATGGTAAAGTGGCACAAGTTTAAACTGAAACTCGTTCGAGCGCTTCTTGTACAGTTCGTAGTGCTACTCCTCGGCAAAATAATAACTTAGAGGCAGTTAGGACACGAGATGTGAACTAAAGTTCATTTCAATACGGACTGTCGACACTGCATGCTTGGATTAGGAGTATGGAGACACATTTTTTATAACTTGTCTTTTGAAAAGTGGTCAGGTGCCTGAAAATAAAAAAAACAAAGATGAAAAGAAAAAATTGGCACAAAAGCGGTTTAGGGAGGAAATGGGACTACATGTCGATAAACCTTGACAAGGCACTGTAAATAACAATGACGGAAACACAGCTCGGAGATTCTTTCAGAATTACTCTTGCTCTGCTGGCATTACAGGTGTAGACGTAGAACTTATAAAACGAATGTACATAATAATGTATGTCATCTGGAATTGCTATTAATTCAAAAAAGTTCGGTGAATACGCATGTAGTACCTACAGCCCAACTGTACGTAGATATTTATAATTGGTATTATATGCCTTCCTACGTGCATAAAATACTTATTCACGGAGAAAAAATCATTGAGTACTATGTTATTTTACCTATCGGACAATAAAATTGTCCGAAGACGCGCAAGAATCCCAAAATAAGGATTACAAAAAGTTTAGACTTCACCATTCTAGAAAGTGTTCAAGAGCGGCTACAAATGAAGACGTGTTCCATACCTTATTGTACACTTCTGATCCATATATATCAAGTTTGAGAAATACCTCAGAAACAATATCAAAATAACTTTTAGATGAAGCCACGCACAGTGGAACGAATGTATGGGAGCGGTTGGACGTAGACATGTCCGAAAAAAAAGAGTAAAATTATGCCAAACTAATGATGCCATCTTATTCGATTACTTAATGCCTTCATAACTTGTGGTGATGAATTTCTTCATAACTCCCATATTTCGGGAGTAATTTGAGAAAATGTGAAATTTTACTATGAAAATGAGTGTATCGAGCTCTCTCCCTCCTGATTCCGGGCTTGTTTCAAGTAGCGGTCTCTAATATCATAATGCTAATACTAAGAGCTATATTTAATACTAAGACACATAGTGCGCCAAATGTGCACTTTCTGGGATAAAGAGTGATGTTTATTTTATAACACAATTTTTTATTTTTTGTTTATTTTGTTGATTAAAACCGTTTTTCTAAAGGTTTACCTTATTACAATAACATTTCTGAGCAGCCAATTAGAGAAGATATAAGCTAATTAGGATATATAATTAGGGACTTAAGGTTTACATATAAAACTGATGCACTAATGATTACTGATAAGAACATTGCTATTATTTAATTACTAAATGGCTCTTAATACACTAATTTAGCATGCATCATTTACTAATTATCACAATAACTAATTACCTTGCAATATTTAACAAAGGATACCTGGGATACCTGGATTTTATATAAATAGGTCACTATTAGTAACTTTAAAATCAGTGTTGATTTACACCTCGTTGTATCCAAGCTAATCTCGCAATGTATTTTCCAAATTTTAATACAAATCTTGATATTCACGTTGCTTTATGCGCACGCGCACATAAAGATTTACGCGACTTTAACTATTTGTTCAGTGTTTTAAAAGATAACAGTTGTGTTCAGTTATGTGAAAGTGCTGAAACAAGTTTAAAAGACTGGTGTCGTCGATTTTGCTACCGCATTTATGCAAAATGGACACAGTCTGGAAGAAGCACAGATAAGTTTCGGAAGAAACATGAGATTTGGCTACAGGCTGCAATTCAATGGCCGGAATTACAGAATGAAAATATGGAACCTTCTACAGAAAATATAAGTGACGTCATCGAGCCCATAATTTCTCCTGCTAAATCTGATGCTTCAACTTGTACACATCCTAGTCCTCGTAAATCTTTTGAGGACCTTAGTAACCGGCAAAAAAGAAGACGCACTGAAGATAGTCTTTCATGCAGCAGTAGCAGCGCTGAAATTATGTTTTCGGCCGAAAGGGCGCTTCAAAAGGCAGGACAAAGCGATACAGCTTATGTTATGAAATACTTGACGGAGAATCCAGAAGAGGCCTCAAAAATCAAAGCCTTCATTGAAGGTAAATCAATTCAGGTACGGGAAATATCCCCTTTGAAGGCATTGGCTCTTTATGTATCGATGAACTTATCGAAATGGCGCTATAACACTCTTCGGGATTTCAACACTCAAGAAGGAGCTCTTCAATACCCGAGTTACTACATGTTGGTTAAAGAAAAAATTAAGTGCTATCCGGCCAAAGAAGATCTCACAGTTACAGAGAGCTCTGCAAAAATCAAATTACAAGCCTTGATGGATTTAACCTCAAGAAGACTTATTAGGTCGTTAGAAACCCCTGTTGATCCCAATCAACAGCTCGTATTGACCAGCAAATGGGGTTTTGACGGATCATCTAGCCAAAGCATTTATCATCAAAGGACGAGTGAAGATGAGCAAATCGATCTTGCTAGTAATTTTATGATTAGTCTTGTACCACTGCGGCTCGTCTCAAAAGGTGTAACAATTTGGGAAAAC
The DNA here is from genome assembly GCA_905333075.3 of Atethmia centrago. Taxonomy (NCBI): domain Eukaryota; kingdom Metazoa; phylum Arthropoda; class Insecta; order Lepidoptera; family Noctuidae; genus Atethmia; species Atethmia centrago. Next base: position 5,381,910 of record HG995377.1, read on the forward strand.
GAGCGACCATCTTCCACTTCATTTTGCCGGCCAATATTGTTTAAGTTTATAAAGGAAACCAAAGAAAATGTGCAGAGAGAGATGGCTGAAATCGAAGCAGAGATTGAAGCCTTAACTCCATCCACCATCACTGATGGAATTAGTGTCAAACACCAACTGCTGTTGACAATGATTGATGGTAAAATTCATTCCATTATATCCAATACAGCAGCTTCAGTGTGTGACATATGCAAGGCTTGTCCTAAAGAAATGAATAATTTAGAGTTAATCAAAGATAAACACGCAAACGAGGACATGTATAAATATAGCTTAAGCACCCTTCACGCTTGGATTCGCTCAATGGAATGCTTATTACACATTTCCTACAAATTAGACATAAAATCATGGCAAGTAAGGGGTGATATAGCAAAAAGGCAAGTTGATGACAGGAAGAAAAGAGTTCAAGAGGCTGTAAGAAGAGAAACGGGCTTACTTCTCGATGTTGTGAAACAAGGCAGTGGATCCACCAACAATGGCAACTCGGCAAGGAGATTTTTTGAAAACTACACTAAATCTGCTGAACTGACCGGAATAGATGCTATGCTTTTAAGAAAAATCTGTGTGATCTTGCAGTGTATTTCATCAGGAGAGAAGATCAACGTAACTAAATTCCGAGAGTTCTGCTTTGATACTGCTAAGCTTTACGTGGAGTTATACCCATGGTATTATATGCCTTCTTCACTTCATAAAATTTTAATGCATGGGCCAGACATAGTTCAGAACATGTCAATTGTGCCCATTGGTTTTCTATCCGAAGAGGCATCTGAGGCTAGAAATAAAGATTTTAGAAAATATAGAGAGGGGCATTCTCGAAAGCATAGCAGTATCTCATGCAATGAAGATATTATGCACAATCTTTTACTGTCTTCTGATCCACTTGTTACAAGTATCCGTCCAAAAGGAAATAAGTTTGTAAAAAAATCTTCTTTTAAGGAATTTTATGAGCTTACGGATTCTGAGAAAAGTGATATCGAATTTGTTAACATAAATGATTTAGCGGACATCGATTCTGAATTTGAATTAATTGATGATGATGATGATGACGAAGATAATTAAATGATGTTATTGTTTTAAAATGTGTAACTTAGTAAATTAGAGCTTACATCTTAATTATTTATTGTACTTTTAATGAAACTAGGTAATCTATTATCAACTTACTTAAAAGTCATACTCTCATCAGTTCTTGTGAATATTTTTGTTAATATATATTTCTGTATATATATAATATATTTATAGACCTCTTAATAAGTCTGTCTGCGGTTTAAAGTAAATACAAATGGGGAAAAAACGTTTTTTTTTTTAAATTTTCATTTCCTTTTATCCCAGAAAGTGCACATTTGGCGCACTATGTGTCTTAGTATTAAATATAGCTCTTAGTAATAGCATTACGATATTAGAGACCGCTACTTGAAACAAGCCCGGAATCAGGAGGGAGAGAGCTCGATACACTCATTTTCATAGTAAAATTTCACATATTCTCAAATTACTCCCGAAATATGGGAGTTATGAAGAAATTCATCACCACAATTTATGAAGGCATTAAGTAATCGAATAAGATGGCATCATTAGTTTGTCATAATTTTACTCTTATTTTTCGGACATGTCTACGTCCAACCGCTCCCATACATTCGTTCCACTGTGCCACGGCCCTTCTTGCCTATCAACGAAAATCTGTAGGGGCTTCCTGAATTTTGTACTTTATTTTCTCGTTTGCTGCAATTATTAAATTTTAAGTAAATTAAACAAAAGACAATTTTTTTTTTTATATTTATAGAATGCATGTATTTTTTTTAAGTAACCAATAAACAGAATTTTCAAAATCGAAATTATTTACATTAAACTTTATACATCCATGAAAACGTTTGCAAAATTACAGCTCATTTAGTTTTGAAACGACTGAGATACGGAGTTTTGATGCGAAACATACGCGATTTTCCCATAGTGCGGCGGCGGAGCGGCAACAGTGTACCTAAAGAGATCCAATGCTAAGCGAGCGCACAAAATGTAAACCTACAGAATGGCAACGTAGCAAAATTAACGGTAAAATTAACGTTATTATCATATTTTACGTTACTGTTAATTAACGTTATATTACTGGTAATGTTAACAAGTAACGTTAAATTTTTTGTAACGTTAGTAAGGTAACACATTCAAATTAACGTTACTTAACGGTTATTATTTTGTTATTTGGTAACGTTAACAAGCCCTGCTTTCCTTAAGTATTTTTATAAACCTACCTATATAAAATCCTCAGAGGTAGTCTGTTTCCTCGCGCACGTATGTGAGTGGCGCGAGGAGGCAAAACGCCGGGGCGTAACTCCGCTGCCGCGAGAAATCGCGGCACAGCGGACTAGTAGACTAGTTGTCGCAAACTAGTAGACTAGTTGTCGCAACCTAGTGCTGGGCACGCCACGATTGCGGCGATAATTTTGCCCCTCTTGGAGGAATGGCTAGAGAGGTGCCACGGCGTCCTCACCTTCCGCTTGATGCAGGTCCTCACCGGACACGGCAGCTTCAGGAGCTTCCTGTGTCGGATAAGGCGGGAGGAAACGCCCGGGTGTCACCACTGTGTGGATCGCCCGGAGGACACGGTGGATCTGCCCGGCTTGGGCAGAGCACCGCCATGTCCTCGTGGAGGCGATCGGCGGCAGAAATCTCTCGCGTCCGGCCCTGGTTCAGGCCACGGTACGGAGCGAGACGGCATGGGCAGCAGTCGCCGCCTTCTGCGAAGCAGTAAATGCAGTTGAGGGAAAGGCAAATTTCGTGCCCTCTCGCCCCTAGCCGCCGTAGGAGACGCCCTGGGCGTCGGGAATCCCGAGCGCCACCGTAGGCGCGGGATTGCGGACGGTGAGCAATGGGTAGCTCACCGTCCCGTAAGGACCAGGCCCGGGTCGACGGTGCGTTGTATTCCACGCGCGCCTCAAAAGAGATTCAATGATGAGATGTCGTCAGTACAAGTGTAGGGGTCCACTAGGGCCGATGCCTGCCGGGGTCGCGGGAAGTTACTAAAGGGTTACCGAGTCCCCTGGCAACACAGCCAATGGAAGGAATTCGGGTGGGTTTTAGTCAGTAAGAGTCTGACACACCCTCCCGCTCCGCCCAGAGCGGAAGAAGTTATTTGAGATTTCCCACCAAAAAAAAAGCGGTAGTCTGTTCGTGTACACTGTTTTCGTACGAAACCTTAATTTAAAATAACTATATTAAAGTAACTATATAAACTAAAACAGAAACAATAAGAACAACAGAATGGACGAATTTTGTAGTTGCATCACTTTATGTGTTATAACAAAGCACGAAATATTATAAAAATCTATTATTTAGAATGACTAGGGAAATGTTGACTACCCCTGAAACGTCACGTTGACAATGCCTTTACATGTATTTACATTTATTTGACAATGTATTACATTTTTCACTGAACTATCCATTCCTAACTTAGACAAAGAAATGTTTCTTAGTAAGAAATATTTCTTTGTCTAAGTTAGTAATAAATTTCCTTCCTAACCATTTCCTAACAATTTCCATAAATTCACTGGTCTTTTCTAATAATTATTTAACTGTGACACTGGGCTTTTGAACTAGTTTTGGAATAATTTCCATTCTTATATTTTTTTTTATTTTTAACTCCTACTATTAGTTTGTACATAATGTTATACATAATATAATTTTGCACATTTGCGCATAAGAGAGCACATTAGATAAAGCGAGATAAAGCATAAAATAAAAGTGCAAGTACACATTTCAAAACTGGCAGCACCTTACTATAGAATGTAGAAAACAATTTTTTTATCTGTGCTGTCGTGACGTCTGATTTGCTAGTTGTCAAAAGTTACAAACATTCTATCATTTTATTACTTTCATTCATAAATTCGTGAATAAATAAATAGAGTCGTTGTTTCACAAATAATGAAGTGTTAAATAAACATTCACGTTGTTAGATTTACTGTAGTGCCAAGAAATTACGTGAATACATTCATTTAAAAACACAAAACACCAAAATGACGAACTTGGATGTAAGTAACAATTTGTATTAAATTTTTTACATATTTATGAGTGAAGAGAGACCGTAAACTTCTTAAAATAACCTATGGTTGCTAATATGAAGCTTGTGTGGCCGTTAAAATTCATTTTATTTGTGTTAAAACCTATCAAATCTGCCTCATATCAGCTAACCAAATATAGCTCTATTTGTATGAGTTATTGTAAATGTTTCATAATTAGTTAACATTATTATTACCTTCAAGCTGTATTTGTGATTGACACACAAGCCTATTTCCAGCCAAATTCACCAATAGGCTGTATTTAATGAGTACTGTTATAGCTATAATTATTTTCAAAACAAATTGTTACGATTAAACTTTTATTCTATATTCAAGGTAAGCAATAGTAGTACAGACAGCAGCTCCGGGTCTTCATCGGATTCAAGTAGTAGTGGAAGCACCTCTACTAGCTCAGGGTCTGCCTCCAGCAGCTCCGACTCTGAATCCTCAACTTCAGACACCCCAGCAGCCACCACCACCAACAATACACCTGCACCAAAATCCCCACAGAAAGTAGAAGAAGTAAAAAAGAAAGAAGAACCAAAACCAAGGAGACCTTCAAAAGCTAAAATATCGTCGTCAAGTGATGATGATGCACCCAAACCCACAAGCCCAAAACCAGCACCTCCCCGGAGACGTATCTCAGCAAAACCGAAATCTGCTGCTGCAGTCCTTGCTAGAGGAAAAACTGTCCAAAGAATGTCTTCTGGAGCAAAAACACCTAAGCCCATTCCAAAAACAATACAAAAAGCACCACCGAAGCCTGATACGGGAGCGTTAAAAAAAAAGAGCATATTTTCACCTGATAACAGTTCTGAATCTGAATCTGAAGGTAAATCTTCTACAACAAAATCTCCTAAAGAATCACCAAGACCTAAGCGCAGTTCTAGAAAATCAAGTGATGAAAAAGATACCTCACCTGCAACTACACGTAACAACAGTGCTGACAATGATGATTCTAATTCTAAATCTGATTCTAATGCTAAACGTAAAAGTGTGAACAGACCTAGCGGGCCTCCTCCAAAAAAGTCTATTGAGGAGAAGAGTGCATCATCCTGTACGTCCAGTCAGTCATCGGTTGAGTCTGTTTCTTCAGACAGTGACAGTGAACCATCTGCTAAGAAGGAACCGTTGAAGACCGGGAAGACTAAACCGCCATCAAGTGCTACTAAGGTTTGTATTCACCAATGTAGAGTCTATCTATATACTATGTTTCGGTAGGTTATTTCCACTTAAACAAATTAATATCGACTATGTGTCAGTGTAAATTAAGTTGGTTTCAGAATTACAATTGAAAATAACAAAAAAATATTGAAAACTTAACTTTATGTGTAGGCATTAAAGTCACAAATCACATAAATTGGAAACTAAATTATGAATGAAGTTTAGAAGTGCCTTACATTTACTTGATTACTCAAATTAATGTTATTAGATTGGGATAAGGTTGTCTTGTGGCAGCAAGTAAATTAATGAGTGAGTAAGTATTTGAGCAGTGGTGGCTCAGGGGTAGCCAAAGCAGGCACTAGTTTGTGTAAATTATTACATCACCTTTGTTCTCAAAATGGTGAAGGAAAACATTGTGAGGAAACTGGCATGTCGTAATACAAAAAATTTGATGACATGTGACATCCACCAACCCGCACTGGGCCCGCATGGTTGATTACGGCCTGCTCCCTCGCACATAGAGGAGGCCTGTGTCTCAGTAGTGGGAACGTTATATGCTGATTATGCTAAGTATCTGAGAATAAAGCAGTCCTTACTATCTCTTGGTAATATATACTTTTGTGTTGTTTTTATTATTCTATTATTTTAAAACATCTTTCTAAATATTTCTTTGTTTAGTAGGTAACATGTAACTCTATTAGGTACTTGGCATAAAAAATATTATTTCCAAAATTTTTATTTATCCTTACGAATTATTAGTAGCAAACACAGAAGATTTTACACCTATGATAGTAATAATATTATAATAATAATAATCTTTATTTTTCAAAAAAAAGATGATGAGTTTACTTTTTGACGTCGACGTCGATAACGATAACGTCTTATAAATCGATGAACGCCGGCGAACGAAAAAGCATGACTCATTGTCACGTTCCGCCTGAGCTGAGCGTGCAAGCGAGAGCGCGGAACTATGGATAGAGAGGCACGAGTTCACGACCCGGCTTAAGCGTTCGGCTTGTGACGCGTCTCTCTCTCTCGTTATCACGTAAAATTATCGTCCGTAAACCGACATTATAGACAACCAATTTTTTTAAACTACTATTTAGTAATCTATTGTTTTTCTCAACATTATAGCAAGAAATTCGCGATCAGGCATCGAAAAGCGGCGATTCCGGTGACTCAGCTGTAGCTACTATGCCGAGGAAGCTGACTAGGGCTCTCGCAGCACAGGTGTCAAGAATGGCGACCGTGTCACGACGGACCAACACTGATACTGAATCCGATGTCGATGATAAGAGCAATGATAAGACGTAAGTTTTGTTACAACTATGCGAGTCTCAAACCAAATATTTTTTTTTTAATTAGGCACATAAAAGGCAGTTTTGAACGTAAACATTTACAAGAAAATAGAATTGACTCTAAGAGGTAGTTTTGTATGGGGAATAATGGGTTTCTTTATAGGGCATTTCTCCAAACTTCAACTCTTCATGTAGATCGGTGGATCCGTAATGGTAGCCCGCGAAGTTCAAATTTTCTTACGTTTTTTGCATTTTGCAGGTCAGCGTCAGGTTGTATCTTGATCAAAATATGATTCGCGACCATAACAAATATGTATTTACAGAATCATTAATACATCTCTCTTAGAATAGAAAAAAGCTATTATGGAAAAAATCTTATAGAACAAATCTATCCTAGAGAGATGTGTTAATGATTTGCGGATCCACCATAGTGGCTTTTGTTGAAGAGACTTTAAGAGACACCACAATTTCGCCAATATCACAAAGATTCTATAATAGACCATCACTAGAGATTGATCAGTGAATGTTCTTTGTGTTTCGTACGTCCGAATGAAAAAACGGGATCCTTATAGGATCACTCGTGTGTCTGTTTGTCTGTCCGTCACAGCCAATTTCCGCTCCGAATCTACTGGACCGATTAAGTTGAAATTTGGTACACATATGAATTTTTGTGACCGAAATACGGACGTGTAACGTAAATAAATAAATTTTGAATATGGGGATCACTTTTCGGGGGCAAATATTAATGTAAAAATTTTAATATTTGGAAGAGATGCTTCCCTGTTTCTGTTCTGACAATACGATCTTATCGTTTATTTTTATTTAATCAAGTTTTAGTTGTTGAATACTTCAATGGGTAATAATGATTGTATTTCCTTTTGTTAGTACGAGTAATATTGTATAAATCTTTAAAATACATTGTAAACTATAGTTTTGTATAATTTAGAAGCAATTTTTCAATTTCGTAAATGTGCGTACCGTGGAGCCGTTAATGATGTATGTTGACTTGAAAAAGCTTGGCGGTTGAGTGTGTCATGGCCACTTAAATGTCTAGCCAATGATGGCGCGTGTTTTAGATCATTCGGTTCCTTACAAAATGGTTGAACTGGATGGTGCTGATCCACGCGTCATGTTCGTAAACGGGCGCCATCAAATCAAATCAAATTCATTTATATGCTAGAATGTAGGTTTAAAATGTATGATCTTAAAACTATAATGGCCCCTTTACATTCTACCATTTTATATGGTGTGCAAATATTTAATTTTATCCTGCACAATTATAATTCTAATTAAATAAAAAAAAAGACCAACAACAAATAAGAGTTCATGCATTGTGATTTCAAGATGTCAGTTCAAGAGATAAAGTTTAATATAATGTCAGATTAAGACTATACAAATAATTGTAAATTTTAATGAAATTTTAAATTTTAATTTTAATTGTCTTATCTATTATAATTTTAAATAAAATTTGTTCAAAATCAGAACCAGAATTTTATTTGCTATGAATGTAGGTACAGATATAAGATGTTGTACATAAATGAATAAGATTGGCTACAGTCGACCTTACGGCGTGCAAATTATTGCATAAATTAAAATATTAATACAAACTAAACAAAGTCAACAAAACAAAACAGAAATTAAAGTGAAGTCAATTAATAATATTATAGTCAGTTACATAAGTCTTACATGGTCAAATTTGCAATTAATTATAACAATCACAATCTGGATAAACTTGAAATAGCATTTGCCTAAAAGTAGTGCAGTTACCTTAAGTTTAAAAATGTTTACAGAACAATTCTTAAAAACAAGAGAACAGATATTTTATTAATTGGGGCTGTACCGTTTTAATTAACTATAAATAAACAAATTATAAATGACAGGTCCCATTGTCATAATAATTTTCCTTAACAGTGCTGTTTTGTAATTACCCGAATGTAGCAAGTTCTTGTGTTGGGATCTCGAGAAGCCATTACGTGGCCGTGGCATTACCCAGTGGCGGAAATAGGTTTAGATTGGTTTTTACAAAAACTGCTACCTCTAATACGTACCAACATGGAAAAGTCAGTATCCTCAGAGACCGAAACACAGGTTCACAGGTGTCTGTGTTTTTAAGGTTTTACATATATCTAATACACCGTTTCTGGGCCTTAAAAAAGGTTGATTCAGTAAAATTTTAACATTAATGAATTATTATGAGGTTTATAGCGATATTATTGATTTCTGTTCCCGTCTCCGCGATCTGACATGTATTCATTGAGATTGTAAAGGCGTTTTCTTTTAACCATTGCTTTACCCTTTTTTTAACATGGTCAAAGGTAAATCTTTAAAGGCGTCCGGTAATATGTTATATATGTTTACAGCATATTGCTCCAAAGAATATACTCACTAATTCGAAAACCCCCAGACGCCTCCTTAACGAAATATACATAGCTTTGGTGCAATCTGTCTTGAAGTACTGCATCCTCATTTGGGGAGGAGCAGCCAGAACTAAATTTATTGACCTTGAGAGGGGACAACGTGCTCTTATAAAGTTAATGAATTTTAAAAACAGTCGATTTCCTACTCTAAGCTTTTACCAAATTAGCGACTTACTCTCTGTGAGAAAACTATACATTATTAAAACTATACCTACTTAATAAACTCAAATCCCTTCCATAAGGGGGTCATAGACTAAAGAAGACTAAATTTAAAAAGAAGAAAGACCTAATAGCAGATGTTCCACAACCTAAAACTAAATTTGCCAGCATCCAATACAAAAAGCGCTCTGCTCAGCTTTACAACAGATGTAATATAGAAACTTACATACACAAAAAAACAGCATAAATGCTAAAGAATACTAACTCAGAATTGAAAAACCACTTAGTTATGAAGACAGGGGTTTTATTGTTATAAATACACACCATCATTAGTCTTATGCTCAATCCCATTCACTCATGTCATTCTCTCACCCACACACATTTACATACACAACATACATACATCCTCACGCCCACACAATTCCGGTCACACACGACTTGCACACTCTGCGTAACTTTCAAATGTAACCCATTATAATTTTAAGTTATTTTATTTGTATAAAAATGGTAAAATAGAAATAAACAAGTATTTTATAAGTAAAACTAATGCATGGAAAAGCGTAGTCTCCTAATACAGGCTTTATACGTTTAAAAAGAGGTTCCAATCACCACTGATGTAAGATGAAAATTACAATAAACCTTTTTCATTTTCATTTCATTTCATTTACAGCATTTATGTACGAGTTCCTCTTATACAATTCGAGTCTGCATTGCGCATTGCGATAAACAGAGCTCATGTTTAAATTTATTCTTAGGAGCTTCATTTCGTTTCGTAACATCTTTGCGTTTAGTAAAATATTCCGAAAGTACAAATAGGCATAGTTCTCTAATGCACTTACATGGTAACAGCAGAATATTGTACTTTTTTAAACAAGGGCTTACAACTATCCGTAAACAAAGCTTCACAGAATCCACGTAGACATTTTTTTGTACTCTAATAGTTATTTATGCAACTGTTGTTTATTAAGGGATATTAAAACAAGAAGAAGGTTTATTGTGATAATAGTATCACATGAGTGTTTTAATACCTAATTATGTACAGTTGCATACAATACTTTATCTACACACATGATATGAATCCTCTTTAAAAGGTTCTGAAACCATAGGGTGTTGTGCAGTGTTGTAAGAACTATGTAAATTCATGGTAAGTTTAATTGATTAGAAATGTCCTTTGCTGAGAAATATCTGGTGGTGTTATCAAAGCTTGTATCACTCATTTTTGTAAACAACAAAGTAATAAATTTTTGCAATTCTAATATCGAACACAACGTGAATTCGAATAACCTATTTTTTTTTTAAATTTTTTTCTGTGGTAGTGAAACGCGCGTGAATGACAATGTTCTTTTTTTGAAAAGGGGTTGCACAATGAAATTGAGTTAAACATTATTACACTCGTTTGGATGATATTATGGTTACTATGACACTGGTTGTTTTAATGTTGGCAATAAGCTAACTGTTTCAGAAACTTTTATAGAGGATTTATAGCATGGGTGTAGATAAACGCTTTTATAATCTCCACGGAATTACCCCACTACAAGAGACCATAACCGAGTACTTACGAAACGGATCCGTGATATGCACAAAGAGCAGCTTCTGTTGATACCGTGACTCTTATTTTATTGCATAAACAAATCTGTCCAGTTTATCACAAACGTAATCGACGTGTTTTCCAGTCGCAATTCTGATCCAACTTTATACACAGATATTTAGTACTTGCAACTTGTTCGATAATAGTATCGCTTTAGTTAACATTAAAGGTAAATGACTTTCTTTTATAGGTTTGGAATTGGATCATTTTAGTTTTATACATATTAATTTGAAAATTGTTAGAATGTAACCAGTGTATTATGTTGTTTATTTCTTTGTTTATGTCTAGTTCATATGTGTCTACATTTTCACATTTCACAATGAAGGTTGTGTCATCGGCAAACTAGATTGTGTTATGGCAAGTGATATTTGGGAGATCATTAATATACAGGGTGGATTTACACCTAGGGAGAGAGAGAGCAAATATATGCTTTAAAAGAAATAAATCACGATAATTCAGAGATAATTCAAGTATCACAGATTTCACAAAACTGTCAATTTCAGTAAGTAAATAAAGTTCAATACCTACATATCTGATGCTTCAATAAATTCAAAATCCTGCGAAATGCGTGTCGGACCACGCACAATGAAGGGTTTTCATTTTATTTTGTTAATTGTATTTTGTGTTTCACGAACTGTGTCCAAATAAAAGTTATTCTATCTTAATTTCTGAACGTTTTTTTTTTTAATTTTCTAATTTGCCCCCAAATTCAAAATGCTTTTATTTACGTTACATGTCCGTGTTTAAGTTACCCAAAAATTCATATGTGTACCAAATTTGAACTTAATCGGTTTAGCAGATTCGGAGCAAATTGGCTGTGACAGACGAACAGACAGACACACGATCCTATAAGGGTTCGGTTTTTTCCTTTTGAGGTACGGAACCCTAAAAAAAATACAACATAACCTCGCTTCACAACTTCAAAATAAAATCGCGTCCGTCAAAGACTGCCGAGTGGAACCACAAGTCTACCCGATTCCCCCCGAAGTTCGCCGGAAGTCACCTGAGAATGCCGAGCTTTACGAAGTAGGCCGAATGACGTGCGACAATTCACGAACTTCCGAATTTCGGCTTGGTTGAATCTTCGGCTGGTTTATGGCCATAAATGAAAATATGGCCGAATCGGATTTTTGGGCCGAAAATGGCCGAAAACGAAAACAAAGCCTCGGTCGGTCACTTATTGTATGTTCAGAATCAGAATCAGAATGCTTTATTTGTAAACATAGGTCAAATTATAACAGTGTGAGATGTTACAGGATCTTCTATGTTTTGCCCAGAGGCGTACAAATATATTTAATTGACATTGTCAAATTTTTACTTTTTTACACACATTTTACTTTTAAAATATCATAAAGTAGTAGAATTACGTAACTTTCACATGGCTAGTAAAGTCATTATTAATAGATGTGCTATCACTGCACACATGCACATCAATACAAAATTAAAATACAATCAATTCCTTGTTCCTTATTAGTATCGATAGTTTTGTTTATCTCGTCTTTATTATATTAAAAATTCTTGCTATTTGTCAATTGCTCGTTAAATTTGTCACTTATCTCCTTAGGCTCTACATATCGATACCGCACGGTCTCTGGTGAGGCGGCGAGCCTCCTTGCCGGATTGCCGCCATGGGATCTGGAGGCAAAAGTCCTCGCATACGTATAGGAGTGGCGCGAGGAGACGAAACGCCGGAGCGTAACTCCGCTGCCGCGAGAAATCACGGCACAGCGGACAGAGCTCCGACGGGATCTCATGGCGACATGGAGAGTTAGAATAGAGAGCGATTGTCGCAACCCAGTGCTGGGCACGCTACAGTTGCGGCGATAAGTCCCCTCTTTGAGGAGTGGCTAGAAAGGCGCCACGGCGTCCTCACCTTCCGCCTGACGCACGTCCTCACCGGACATGGCAGCTTCGGGAGATTCCTGTGTCGGATAATGTGGGAGGAAACGCCCGAGTGTCATCACTGTGTGGATCGCCCGGAGGACACGGTGGAGCATACGGTGGAGGTCTGCCCGGCTTGGGCAGAGCACCGCCGTGTCCTTATGGAAGCGATCGGTGGCGGAGATCTCTTGCGTCTGGCCTTGGTCCAGGCCATGGTACGGAGCGAGAGGGCATGGGCACCCGTCACCTCCGTCTGCGAAGCAGTAATGCTTGCCAAGGAGGAGGCAGGACGGTTGAGGGAAAGGCAAATTTAGCGCCCTCGCCCCTAGCCGCCGCAGGAGACGCTGTGGGTGTCGGGAATTCCGGGCGGATTTCCGGCCACCGTAGGCGTAGGCTTGCGGACGGTGAGCAATGGGTAGCTCGCCGTCCGATAAGGACCAGGCCCGGGTCAACGGCGCGTTCCACGCGCGCCTCAAAGAGATGTCACCTCAACTGTGGGGGTCCACTAGGGCAAATGCGTGCCAAAAATTTTTCTCATACATTTCGTGACACCAACTGACTTTTTAGGGTTCCATGCCTCAAAGGGAAAAAAACGGAACCCTTGTAGGTTTACTTCGTTGTCCGTCCGTCCGTCTGTCTGTCTGTCTGTCTGTCTGTCTGTCTGTTAAGACCCTTTTTCTCAGGAACGCACGAAGGTATCAAGTTGAAATTAATATCATATACGTAGTTCTAGGGTACCGAGGCCCCTGGCAACACAGGCAACGGAAGGAACACGAGTGGGTTTTCGTCAGTAAGATTCTGACACACCCTCCCGCTCCGCCCAGAGCGGGAGAAATTATTTAATAATTTCCCACCCAAAAAAAAGGGTTCCTTGGAGCTCTAAAAAATAAAGCTTCTAAGTCAACGCAATATAAAATACGGCCATTAATGCGATATATTTTGATACTCGCAAATAAACTAAATCCCGGAACTTCCCGTTGACCTAGAATCATGAAATTTGGGAAAAATCAAGGTATCACAGCAGAATTAAAGGAAATCTTCCGAAAATCGTTAATTTGTAGTTTTATAACATAAAATATATTTTTTGCGATTACAATCTTACATTTGCAATTGGAGGATTGACCGTGACGTATATAGCGATGTATGGGATAACATTTTTTCTACTACAATTTTAAGTTGGTTCTTGGGATAAATTCATCCCAACATTGGAACCCTTCAATGTGGTAGCAGGACACTTGCGCGAACCCATTTGCGCGAAAATACATTTCCGCGAAAGCACTTTTGTGTGAACATACTTTTACGCGAAGAGACACTTACGCGAAAGACACTTGCGCGAAAAGACATTTCCGCCAATGGACTTTTGCGCGAAAGGACAGTAGCACGAAAAAGTTGCAGATTTCTTCATAACATCACGCCTGTATAGCTTGGGTGTATGCTGTGGATATGTTATACCTTTTTGTGTTTACCGTAGTAAACAAGGAACCCTTATAGTTTCGCCATGTCCGTCTGTCTGTCTGTCTGACCCCACTGTGGCTCAGAGACGCTTAGTACTAGAAAGCTGTAATTTAGCATAGGTATACATATTAATCACGCCGACAAAGTGCTAAAATAAAATCTTGAAAAACATTTTTTTTAGCGTACCGGGAGGTACGCTTGCCCGTTATGTGGGGATTTATTTATTTTTCTCGTCTACCCCATGGAGTGGTGTATCGTTGGCCATTCAAAAATATTGAAGGTCTGTGAACACCACTTTTCGATTCAAGGATCCACTTGCGTAATATTAAGCATTAAAGTGCTAATTTTTGTTAGAGTCAAGTGTGGGGGACACTTGACTCTAACAAAAATTAGCACTAACACTCTGCCAGCTAAATGGAGATGTGAAAAAAATCATGTCTGTAGTACATATAATGAAATTAAAAGGAAAACTATGACGGCTAAGTAGGCTTTACAAGTTAACGAGTTATAGTCGACCAACTTAAATTTGCAGTTGGAGAATAACTTTTCGCCATGGGTATAGTTTTTATGGTTTTCGAGGGCTCCCGCCAACGATAATGTGGTCAAAATCAAAATTCAAGATGGCGCCACCGAAAATATGCACCATTTTCGTAAAGCGCCCTCGAAAACCGTGAAAACGACACCTATAACGAAAAATTTGCAAATTTTCGGTGGCGCTATCTTGTATTTTGATTTTGACCCCATTTTCGTTAGTAGCAACCTTGAAAAACATGAAAACGTCACCCATGACGGAAAAGTTGCAAAGTTTCGGTTTAGATTTTCAGTGGTGCCATCACCGCCCTCGAAAACCATAAAAATTATACCCATGACGAAAAAGTTGTAAACTTTCGGTGGCGCCATCTTGAATTTTAATTTTAACCCGAGTTTTGTTAGGGAATCAGGAATTTACCTACTTTATTCGCTTGTATTCCCCGAAAAGTTAGGCACCTTTTGAGGTAAAGGCAATTTTCGCACCCTCTCGCCCCTAGCCGTCGCAGGAAACGCCCTGGGCGTCGGGAATCCCAGGCGGATTTCCGGCCACCGTAGGCGCGGGCTTGCGGACGGTGAGCAATGGGTAGCTCTCCGTCCGGTAAGGACCAGGCCCGGGTCGACGGCCCGTTGTATCCCACGCGCGCCTCAAATAGATGTCGTCAGCACAGGCGTAGGGGTCCACTAGGGCCGATGCCTGCCGGGGTCGCGGGAAGGTACCAAAGGGTCACCGAGGCCCCTGGCAACACAGGCAAAGGAAGGAATACGGGTGGGTTTTAGTCAGTGAGAGTCTGACACACCCTCCCGCTCCGCCCAGAGCGAGAGAAGTTATTTTATGATATCCCTCCAAAAAAAAAAAAGGGTTAGGCACAGGTGTACATATAATAGTGCACCTATATTTCCTTAGTTCACCGTAGGTACGCCGTTCTTTTTTCTCACTATACCGCATTCGGATTCCCATCATATAATCATATGAAATATTCAAGGCAGGGTCATAGCTGACCGTATGAAATTGCTACTGAAGACTGCGGAGTCCGATATCATTACTAACTGCTTCTCACACGGACAACTGTACGTTGCTTGCTTCCGCGTCACCAGTCCTGGAGTCTCTGTTTGTTTTGGCTGCTGACTCCATAACTACGAATTTAGTATACAGGGAAGTTTTATAAAAATAAGCGCCTGTATTTCCCGAAGGGTTAGCAGACGTGTAGTTATAGTACACCCACATTTCACAGTTATGTGTAGGTCCCATGTAATAGGGGGCGAGCCTATTTCCATTAACCGGGCACAATTCCAGACTTCGAACTATTACTGCGAAATTCCAGATGGAAAACCCAATAACACATTGCCTGACCCGAGAATCGCACACAGGACCTCATGCTCAACAGTAGTGCTTGCGACCACTAGATCAACGAGGCAGTTTTTTTTTTTTAAATTTTGCTTGTTTTTTTTTATAAAAATGTGGCTGTTATTTTTTTATAAAAATGTGGCTGTTACTTTTTATAAAAATGTGGCTGTTATTTTTTATAAAAATGAAGCTGTTATTTTAATATATTGTGGTGTCTTACGACTTCCACGCGAACGAAGTCGCGGGCAGGAGCTAGTTTATAATAATATGTTTCGGGGATTTAATTTCTTCTGTTGTAACTATTTGTTGCTAAGTTACTAATGTAATGACGTGTGAATCCATCTTTTACACGATAACATCTTTTAGGGACATTTCCAAAGTACAGAAATAAAATTAATCGTTATGGTAGCGTATACCAGACCGTGGTCCGGTAAACGTCATTATGGCAATTTTTTAAACGATACAGAGTCTTATGAGGAGGTGACAGCAGTCAGTCTGGCTGCACCCATAATCTAGAGACAGAATTCTTAATAGTCAGTGACGTATTTTAACACTTGGAACCCTGGACCAATAAGGTTAAACGCCCTATAATTTAACAAAAAGACAAGGTGAAATCTGCGGTAGTAGCAGTGGTTTAACGGTGATTTTAAAATAATGTGCCAGAACGAACAAAGCGAGATAGATTCGATTTTCTCTTGTTACTATTCATACAAATAGAGAAGTGTCTTTGCAAATGTCAGCGTATAAAAGCTTGACAATAAAGAGGATTAAGGATTCAAGAGCGAGCGAAGCGAGCTCAAATTTTTTAAAACATTTGATAGATTAGATTTTCTGTTGACCATGTATGTACGTATATACACATAATATTGAATGGACTTTATCGACTTATTTATAAAAGTTTAAGACAATTTAGGATGCAAGAGCGACGGAAGCGCGCTCGAAAAATTTAGCTCGCCGCCTCAGATATGTTACATTTTCTTTGACCATTCAATACCTGATATAGAAGTTACGGGGTAATAAGATAAGTAGTGCTTGTCAGTGGCGTGCCTAGGGTTTCAAAATAACGCAAGCCCAATAAAATTTTAACCGATTTCAAAAAAAGAAAGTTCAGTTTTCGACTGAGTATGTAGGTACCTACGTATCTACGTATGTATCATCGCAATTTTCTCATAAACTACTGGTTAGGTACAATAAATTCTCTATCGAGCATTTTAGTAAGGCATTTGGGCTTATATGAAGGTACCGCCACTGGTGCTTGTATCAAGGAAATAAGGCTGCCGCCCCGGGTCACGACCCTGTTGGCCATAATGATGTACATAATGTTCTTATTCGTTTCGAAAATTAATTTTATTAAGCCCTTAACTTCAGACAACTATGAATTTAAAAAAAAACACCAACCCACCATTAAAACTAAACCAACAAAATGAAATTCCAGAAGCAACAGTACGAGCAATAGTACAAGCAATAGCAACAAAGACATGAAGAAGCCAATCAGAGGCCGTGCCCCCCCTGCGCGGTCTCCCGTAGTACTCCCCTCTCCTCAGGAACCGGCGCGACAACGATGTCCTGTACGTGGCTGTGACTCTAGCGGACATCTTGGTAAGTGATCCATTGATGGACATAGGCATAATCAAATTAATATGTAAATCTAGCTTATGCCGCAGAATCCATCCGCGAACACGTTAAAAAAAAATTGTACACTGACGTACTTTAGGTTAGGTTTGCATGATATATACTTTGACATTATCGAGCAGGGATAATGTCAAATTATACATAATGCAATCCTAACCTAAAGTACGTCATTATAGCTCTGGGGCTAGTCGGGATATCATTTTGTGCTTGATTACATAATAACTCGCTGGTGAATAATGAGATTTGATATTTGGAACCTTGGCTAAAACTTCATTAAAAAAAAATCCATTAAAAAACCGAACTTCTTTTTATTAATTCGCAGAAGGTGTAAACAATCACCCCCTCCTTCCTTTATCCCCTCGGGGATAAAGGTGGTTTCGTCTTGGGCGAGCTTGAATCCCGCGATGCGTTCAGGAATTTAGACTTGACTTAACTCCCTCGCTTCGATCAGGAGCTGAACTAGAATCGTTCGTTACGGTCGGGATTCAAATTAGTGCCCGTGACATACAATGCTTTATCGCCGCTGTGAATAATCTACTATAATATCGTTACACACTTGTTTCCAGGCGGCAAATCCAACAAGCACATGACATGGGACGCGTGTCCATTATACCACAACGTAACGGCCGCCTGGTGCGTGGCGGCCGGCGAGGAGAGAGTCGCGGCCGCCGGCGCGAGGCGCAGGGCCTTGCACCAGCTGCACCAGCGACCCAGAGCCATGCCCACGCTGGAGCAGAGAGCTTACCAGCTCAAAGTGAAGGTATGTATGGCGCAAGACGCAGAGCCTTGCACCAGCTGCACCAGCGACCCAGAGCCATGCCCACGCTGGAGCAGAGAGCTTACCAGCTCAAAGTGAAGGTATGTATGGCGCAAGACGCAGAGCCTTGCACCAGCTGCACCAGCGACCCAGAGCCATGCCCACGCTGGAGCAGAGAGCTTACCAGCTCAAAGTGAAGGTATGTATGGCGCAAGACGCAGAGCCTTGCACCAGCTGCACCAGCGACCCAGAGCCATGCCCACGCTGGAGCAGAGAGCTTACCAGCTCAAAGTGAAGGTATGTATGGCGCAAGACGCAGAGCCTTGCACCAGCTGCACCAGCGACCCAGAGCCATGCCCACGCTGGAGCAGAGAGCTTACCAGCTCAAAGTGAAGGTATGTATGGCGCAAGACGCAGAGCCTTGCACCAGCTGCACCAGCGACCCAGAGCCATGCCCACGCTGGAGCAGAGAGCTTACCAGCTCAAAGTGAAGGTATGTATGGCGCAAGACGCAGAGCCTTGCACCAGCTGCACCAGCGACCCAGAGCCATGCCCACGCTGGAGCAGAGAGCTTACCAGCTCAAAGTGAAGGTATGTATGGCGCAAGACGCAGAGCCTTGCACCAGCTGCACCAGCGACCCAGAGCCATGCCCACGCTGGAGCAGAGAGCTTACCAGCTCAAAGTGAAGGTATGTATGGCGCAAGACGCAGAGCCTTGCACCAGCTGCACCAGCGACCCAGAGCCATGCCCACGCTGGAGCAGAGAGCTTACCAGCTCAAAGTGAAGGTATGTATGGCGCAAGACGCAGAGCCTTGCACCAGCTGCACCAGCGACCCAGAGCCATGCCCACGCTGGAGCAGAGAGCTTACCAGCTCAAAGTGAAGGTATGTATGGCGCAAGACGCAGAGCCTTGCACCAGCTGCACCAGCGACCCAGAGCCATGCCCACGCTGGAGCAGAGAGCTTACCAGCTCAAAGTGAAGGTATGTATGGCGCAAGACGCAGAGCCTTGCACCAGCTGCACCAGCGACCCAGAGCCATGCCCACGCTGGAGCAGAGAGCTTACCAGCTCAAAGTGAAGGTATGTATGGCGCAAGACGCAGAGCCTTGCACCAGCTGCACCAGCGACCCAGAGCCATGCTCACGCTGGAGCAGAGAGCTTACCAGCTCAAAGTGAAGGTATGTATGGCGCAAGACGCAGAGCCTTGCACCAGCTGCACCAGCGACCCAGAGCCATGCCCACGCTGGAGCAGAGAGCTTACCAGCTCAAAGTGAAGGTATGTATGGCGCAAGACGCAGAGCCTTGCACCAGCTGCACCAGCGACCCAGAGCCATGCCCACGCTGGAGCAGAGAGCTTACCAGCTCAAAGTGAAGGTATGTATGGCGCAAGACGCAGAGCCTTGCACCAGCTGCACCAGCGACCCAGAGCCATGCCCACGCTGGAGCAGAGAGCTTACCAGCTCAAACTGAAGGTATGTATGGCGCAAGACGCAGAGCCTTGCACCAGCTGCACCAGCGACCCAGAGCCATGCCCACGCTGGAGCAGAGAGCTTACCAGCTCAAAGTGAAGGTATGTATGGCGCAAGACGCAGAGCCTTGCACCAGCTGCACCAGCGACCCAGAGCCATGCCCACGCTGGAGCAGAGAGCTTACCAGCTCAAAGTGAAGGTATGTATGGCGCAAGACGCAGAGCCTTGCACCAGCTGCACCAGCGACCCAGAGCCATGCCCACGCTGGAGCAGAGAGCTTACCAGCTCAAAGTGAAGGTATGTATGGCGCAAGACGCAGAGCCTTGCACCAGCTGCACCAGCGACCCAGAGCCATGCCCACGCTGGAGCAGAGAGCTTACCAGCTCAAAGTGAAGGTATGTATGCCGCAAGACGCAGAGCCTTGCACCAGCTGCACCAGCGACCCAGAGCCATGCCCACGCTGGAGCAGAGAGCTTACCAGCTCAAAGTGAAGGTATGTATGGCGCAAGACGCAGAGCCTTGCACCAGCTGCACCAGCGACCCAGAGCCATGCCCACGCTGGAGCAGAGAGCTTACCAGCTCAAAGTGAAGGTATGTATGGCGCAAGACGCAGAGCCTTGCACCAGCTGCACCAGCGACCCAGAGCCATGCCCACGCTGGAGCAGAGAGCTTACCAGCTCAAAGTGAAGGTATGTATGGCGCAAGACGCAGAGCCTTGCACCAGCTGCACCAGCGACCCAGAGCCATGCCCACGCTGGAGCAGAGAGCTTACCAGCTCAAAGTGAAGGTATGTATGGCGCAAGACGCAGAGCTTTGCACCAGCTGCACGAGTGATCCAGAGCCATGCCCACGCTGGAGCAGAGAGCTTACCAGCTCAAAGTGAAGGTATGTATGGCGCAAGACGCAGAGCTTTGCACCAGCTGCACGAGTGACCCAGAGCCATGCCCACGCTGGAGCAGAGAGCTTACCAGCTCAAAGTGGAGGTATGTATGGCGCAAGACGCAGAGCTTTGCACCAGCTGCACGAGTGACCCAAAGCCATGCCCACGCTGGAGCAGAGAGCTTACCAGCTCAAAGTGAAGGTATGTATGGCGCAAGACGCAGAGCTTTGCACCAGCTGCACCAGTGACCCAGAGCCATGCCCACGCTGGAGCAGAGAGCTTACCAGCTCAAAGTGAAGGTATGTATGGCGCAAGACGCAGAGCTTTGCACCAGCTGCACCAGTGACCCAGAGCCATGCCCACGCTTGAACAGAGGGCTTACCAGCTCAAAGTGAAGGTATGTATGGCGCATGACGCAGAGCCTTGCACCAGCTGCACTAGCGATCCAGAGCCATGCCCACGCTAGAGCAGAGGGCTTACCAGCTCAAACTGAAGGTAATTAAATTACCCAGCCAAACCCCAGTATCGATATCAAAACACGATTAAAAAAAATGGATTATTTAACTTTCCCTCACCAATCTGTCCCGCTCCCATCAGTGGAATTTTCACAATTTTGACGTCTCATGTGTCCCACTAATTTATTTTGGTGGGGCAAATTACACTCACATAAACTCTGAGTTCACTTTTTCCCACTTGAGCTGCACTGCCCCCATGAATGCCTTTTTTTGTTTTATCGTGTTAAGATTCCCCATCACGTCTGCGAAGTTTGGCCAATTAATTTAATTTGACTACCTTACCTTCCATTTATTTACATACTATGAGAAAAGGACTCGTCAAAAGTAGTCTAGTTTTCGTAGAGTGGGAAAAAAATCTGTTAGAAATCTTTCATCTTTGATTAGCCGCAATAGTTATTTCTATACAGGGTGGATTTTTAAGACGGGGCAGTGAGGCCAGGTACCTTAAACGTTGTAGCTACTGGAAAATGGTCTTACGAAACTGTCCTTAACTTTTTGAGACATTTTGATCTGCATTCACAGATTTTGAAAAAAAATACAAACAGCAAGATCATGGGGAGTTTTCCCAAAAATTTTTTAGTAAATACATAAAAGCTAACAAGGCAATTAGTAAGATATTATATTGCCATTTCGCTCTAACCTCGTAAATCAAATTGCAGTTTAGCTCTTCTTAAACTATTTAATAGCTACTAGCTACTCTCAATTTGTCCGGGCAATTTGCATTGCATCAATCAATCAATCAATCAGTTTATTTGCATAATATGGGTTTAGAAAGATGTTACACAGGTACGGTTTCACCATATTCAGCTTGTTAGCATGCAAATTATAATATAGTGTCTTAATATGTAAACAATTAGATCATATCCTTAAAAATATAAATTATACGTTGATAGTCAATCCATTACAAATAGTCATAATGATATTAAAATAAAAGGTCAAATTCAGTAAGAGTAAAATTACTTAGATTAATTTGGGAATTATGCTGGGTATATTACAATTATTTCAAGCGACAATTAAATTTTGGATTACTATTGATTAATTATTAACAATGATTACATTACATTTTATCTTCTAAGTATTCCTTAACTGAATAATAAGCCTTATCTATAAGTAAAGCTTGAAGTTTCTTTTTAAATAGATTTACATTTCTTGAACTGCGTATAATTAAGGGTAGTTTATTATATATTTTAGGGCCCATGCAAACAAAGCTTTTAGAAAGGAGGGCGGTTTTCCCTGGTGGAACGCAAAGTTTATCTGCGTGACGCGCTCTTGTGCGATACTGAAACAGTTCTAGATTGCAATGAATAAATAGTGCTGTCTCATAGATGTAGATGCTGGGCAGTGTCAATATTTTTAATCCTTTGAAATGAGGCTCACATGAGTCCGTTTGGGTTAAGTTACATATAGCTCATAAGCATCTTTTTTGCGCCCTGAACGCACTTTCCATATCAGTGGAATTGCCCCAAAAAATGACACCGTAACGAAGAGTAGACGATACATAACCATGGTAAGCAGTTATTGAGGTTGTAATATCAACGATTTTGCTGAGATTGCGTAAAGCGAAAGAGTAACTGTTTAGTTTATTACTTATGTGTTCTATTTGTTTCTTCCATGTCATTTTGTTATCTATGTACAATCCTAAAAACTTTGTTGATTCTACTACTTCTATTATGTGGTCATCACAATTAATGTTTAAATCCTCTATTGCTGGTCTTTGTCTGAAATTAATGGCTTTTGTTTTACTAATATTAATTTTTAAATTATTACTTATTAACCAATTAATTGTATTTTTTAGAGTCAAATTTATATTTTTAAGAATGTCATTTTTGTCATGCGAGTCAAAAAGAATGGTACTGTCATCAGCAAATAGAGTCATGGGATTATCGGTTACAGTTGGTATGTCATTAATATATATTAGGAAAAGCAAAGGCCCCAGCACACTACCTTGTGGTACGCCATATTTAACTTTCCTCAGGTTAGATTTATATACTGTCATAGTTTTAGTTTTTGGGCAAATGTATGATATTTCAGTTTGTTGTAGTCTGTCAGTCAAATAGGATTCTATCAATTTATGTACATTTCCCCTAATGCCGATTGCATAGATTTTATCCAATAGTATGTCAATTTTAACGTGGTCAAATGCTTTTGTCATATCCATAAATAGGGCAACAGTTGGACATCGCTTATCCATATCAGTCAAAACTCGCTTGCAAAAATTATAAATCGCTAAGTTGATTGACTTGTTTTTCCTAAATCCCATTTGTTCTTTGGCAAGTAGATTGTTACTTTCAAGGTAATTGCGAAGGCTGTTATAAATAACTTTTTCAAAGACCTTAGAGAAAATAGAAAGTAATGCAATTGGGCGATAGTTGTTCATGTTATCTTTGTCCCCTTTCTTATGGATGGGTTTTATTATTGAATTTTTAAGTTTGTTGGCAAATGTACCGGTTTCTATAGATAAGTTTATTATATGCGATAGTACTGGTGAGATTATATGAGCGACTCTTTTTACAATATTAGTCTTAACTCCGTCATACCCTACACTAGAAGTGTTTTTTAATAAAAATATGATTTTATGAATTTCAGCCGGATCAGTAGGTGGCATAAATATTGATTTGCTGTGTGCATTACCTTTGTACTTAAGTTTTCTTTTTCCCCTTGAATGCCCGATGAAATGAAATGATGAAATGATGAAATGATTTTATTTTCTGTAAGTAGGTTTGTACAAACACTTTTACACTTCAATCATATTTAGAAAAAAAAACTAGATGAGCTCGGCGTTTCCTATCTGACTACTCTGAGAAGAAAGGCCAAAAGAAACTCAGAGGTCACACTCTCTTTTAAAGTCCAGACATAATCTTGGTCAGATCATGTGAAGACCATGTAGATTGGTGTCTGAAATGGTATTTTGAGGAAAGAACCACACAGATTGAGCGGATCTATCCAGTCAGTGCACGCATTTGTCAGTAATCGTGCAGCTCAACTCAGAACTTAAGGAGCTCAACGATTCGACGAACAATACCAAAGAAAGGACATTTCGGTAGGCCGCTAAAATGACTCAAACTGCCAGACCAAGATGAAAACAGAGAAATAAGAAAAACAATAATCCACAGTCTTCACATTCACAATAATTAAAAAATATATATATAATACTTCAAAAAGTAAATATTAATGTCATAGTGTATATAAAAAAAATCATCAATGTCAAACAGTATAAAAATAGATTTAGTTTAAAATTTGTTTGTTGCCTGGGGGTACATTGGAGTAGCTTAATTAATCCCAAGCCTTTTTGTCGTCCAAGTAATCTTTAACGTTATATAAACCTTTTTGACGCAGTCTCTGTTTAATAAATGATTTAAAATTATTGAGGCTCAGTTCTTTAACATGGCTTGGGAGTTTGTTGTAAAAACGTATACTTTGGCACTTAAACGAATTACTAGTTTTTTGGAGCCGGCCTTTTTTTGTTTTATCGTGTTAAGATTCCCATCACGTCTGCGAAGTTTCTCTAATTAATTTCATTTGACTACCTTACCTTCCATTTACTTACATATGTACTATGAGAAAAGGAGTACTAAAAAGTAGTCTAGTTTTCGTAGAGTGGGAAGAAATCAGCATAATTTTGAAGAAAAAACACACTCAAAACTTAAATCTCACATACATAAACAACCAGACCTGGAATTGCGCAGAAATAAAATACCGAACCCGAAACAAGCGTATTATTGATAATGAAAAGTACAATATGAATAGTATTTTACTTATTGTGTTATGTTCGTCATTTACCCATATATTAATCAACGCGGAGTAAAGTTATGCACAACTTCAACCTTAAACATGTACGGATCTGAAGTTACGTTTATAAATAAAGGGGATAGAGGATTTTTTTTTTCTGGGCTCCTGCAATTTTCGTAACTTCCAAACTTGCAACAACTATATTTGCTTTTACTCAAATAAACCATTGCCATCGCCCATTGTGTCACCCTATGTAAAATTTCCACATTTATATCTGTAATTTTTGTGGTGAACTCTTTATTATGTAATAAAGAGTATTATATTCTATCCTAAACCCTATTCGTCAGGACATGCGTTCAAAATGGAAAGGCAGCCAAGAGTTACGGGAGAAGCTAGCCGCGTCAGGTAATGAAGAGATTTCGGATGATAGAGAACCTATACTCGAAGGATTTGCACCAGATTACGACCTCAGGCTGTTTCGAGAAGCACAGGCGTTAGCGGCCATCAAGATAGAAGAGGAACTTGGGGATATACCGACCGATAAGGGCACGAGGTATGCTATTCAAAATACTTTAAATATGTTAAAAATCTTTAATCTTTGATTTGCCACTATAGTTATTACTATACAGGGTGGATTTTTGAGATGGGGCAGTAAGGGCAGGTACCTTAACCGTTCTAGCTACAGGAAAATGTTCTTACGAAACTGTCCTTAGCTTTTTGAGATATTTTGCTCTGAATTCACAGATTTTGAAAAAAAAATACAACCTTCAAGAACATGGGGAGTTTTCCCAAAACATTTTAGCAATATACATAAAAGCTAACAGTGCAATTAGTAAGCTACTATATTGCCATTTCGCTCGAACCTCGCAAATCAAATTGCAGCTACTCTTAATTTGTCCGCGCCATTTGGATTGCATTACCTTTTTACTTAACTTTTCTGTTCAACTTCGTATTCTTCTTTTTTGGGTTTACTCGACTGATTTATTAAACAAAATATTTTTATTGGTTCCAGATACGTAGTAATGGGCAAATTCATGATGGAGGTTTGGTACCAGTCTCCCTATCCAGGCGACGCGTCGCGGGTACCTCGTTTGTTCGTGTGCGAGTTTTGTTTGAACCATCACAAAAGTGCGACTGGTGCCCAGAGGCATAAGGTCAAGTGCGTTTGGAGACATCCGCCTGGTGACGAGGTAATAATATAAACTTTCGGACCAAAGGGCGTTGTACCACTGATGCTGGTGTCACCCTAATAAAGAACACTTTTAACTCCTGGGAAGAAGCACAAAATGCTATTGGAATCTTTTGCGAACTCCTTAAGGCGTTCAATTGCGTAAACCATGAGACACTTCTGCTGAAACTAGAGCACTATGCGATTAGGAATACAACTCTTGATTTACCAAGATCATGCCTGTAAGATAGACAGGTTAATGTTCAAGTAACCGGCGTAAACTTATTAGGGTCTGAAATGACAATAGGCGTTCCTCAAGGTTCGATATTGGGTCCATTCCTCTTTTTAGTTTACATTAATGATTTACCCCAATTACTTCAAAATCAACCGAAGATGGATAGATTCATCATTGATATTTAAAATAGACTGACGGTCATAAAATATTGACGACGTGAATAACACTATTCTTCAGGTCTAAGATTGGTTTACGGTAAATAATTTGGTACTAAGTAAAAAAAACCAAATGCATTAGATTTAATTTAATGCAAAACCATTTAAAAAGCTATAGACCTTTTCCAAAAAAGCGGAATAGGTTGTTTTAAGGGTCCGGGACTGTGTAGCATAATCAGCCTATAATGTTTCCACTGCTAGACTAGGCCGTAGTCCACCACGCGGGCCCAGTGCGGGTTGGTAGATGTCACATATTCAAAGTTTTGATTAGGACATGCCGGTTACCCTGTAGTGATGAAATAATTTACACAAAGTGAAGTGCTTGCTTCGGTTCGAACCCACGACCTGCAACTCGTAAGTCGGGGCCGTTACTACCGGGCCACCACTAGAGTGTACAATAATAGTTTTACTCTAGCATCGTTCTCGAGATTAGTATTGTACACAACATTGATCACCACGCTTGCTCAAGACGGGTTGGCGATTACAGACTTATATTAAAACGCTGACAACACCTAAACCGCGGTAACTTTCAGATTGCATAGAAAATAAAGAGAAGCGCAATGACACAACGCTTGTAATTTATTGCAAAGTATGAAACAAATATCTATTTACTCAAAATTGAATTGAGTAATCGAAAATAAAAAACAACCAAGTTCTGCATTCAAATAAGACGTTCTTGTTATTATTTAAATATGTAAAGTATGTTGATATTTAATACAAATATTTTGGGTTAGAGCTCAAGGTAAGAGGTTAACATTAGTTTGTATCGATTTTTTTTTTCAAAACCTGTTTTGGTAACAACCAAGTTCTGGGAAATATGTTCAAAATTAACATATATTTTTCTGCTACCACAAACTATACAGATTTGGCAATTTTTTTTTCTTAAGAGAAGCCATTTTCGGTCAATGGGGTGTTGTCAGTGCCTTAACTATAAGTCCTGGTTTCCTCACGATGTTTTTCTTTTCACCGACGTCAGGGTAGAATATGAAAACAGAAAGATATGAGATGATGAGCCAAAGATGTAGAAGATGAACTCAGAAAGTAGATATAAATTGAAGAAGTCACATTGGTATTTGCCCGGATTTGGCACAACCCCGTGCATGAGAGGTCAGCCCTAAACCACTGGGCCATCACGACGAAATATTTTTTTTTCTGTTATTCTCTTCATTCCTTTAACGCACCATTTAAACCTGTCACAACACTACCTAACATTCCAATTCTTCACAGGTCTACAGAAAAGACAACCTAAGCGTTTGGCAAGTGGATGGCCGCAAACACAAGCAGTATTGCCAGCAGCTGTGCTTACTAGCGAAGTTCTTCCTCGACCACAAGACGCTGTACTACGATGTTGAGCCGTTCCTGTTCTACGTCATGACGAATTCCGACCACGAGGGCTGCCATGTTGTCGGGTATTTTAGTAAGGTAAGTTAATTTCATTATTTAAAAAAGTTAAGCTTTACGAGTTGCAGGTCGTAGGTTCGAACCCGGACAGGCGCTTTACTTTTTGTAAATTTTCATTACCAGTGCTCTCAAAACGGTGAAGGAAACATCATGAGGAAACAAGGAAGGCACATGCCTTCCTGCATGGTTCTAGGACATTCTAGAACCAAAAATTCGAAGACATGTGACATCTACCAACCCGCACTGGGCCCGCGTGGTAGATTACGGCACACTACCTCTCACAGAGAGGAGGCCTGTATCCCAGCAGTGGGGATATTATATAGGCTGATTAGGTAAGCTTCAGGACATTTAACGAGTCCTGGGTAGATCCGTTACTAACGTACAGTCGAGGAATGAAAAGGTTAGGCATCTATTGTACTTGCACAGTACTTGAGACATTAATTTTATCGAAAAGCACTACTGAATAACAATAGAAAATGTGGATCAGTTTTTCGTTCTCCTACTGTACATTTTCTAACATATCGAGTGATTCCGTGAAGCACCTGTGCTTACTGGCGAAGTTCTTCCTCGACCACAAGACGTTGTTCTACGATGTTGAGCCGTTCCTATTTTACGTCATGGCGGATGCTGATCATTAATGGG
The DNA here is from genome assembly GCA_905333075.3 of Atethmia centrago. Taxonomy (NCBI): domain Eukaryota; kingdom Metazoa; phylum Arthropoda; class Insecta; order Lepidoptera; family Noctuidae; genus Atethmia; species Atethmia centrago. Next base: position 5,410,471 of record HG995377.1, read on the forward strand.
CTGCCATATTTTCGGCTATTTTTGTCGGCAAAACGAGGGTGAGGGGATGATTTCAACAGGCTTCAATAGGCTCGCCCCCTATTACATGGGACTTAAAAACATAACTGGTGAAATGTGGGTGTACTACAGGTACAACTCTGCCCAACCCTTCGGGGAAACAAGGCGTGATGTTATGTAAGTTAGATTTTTTCCTTAACAACTTTTCTATGAGAAGACATTTTCTATTCATTTTACTAAATGCATGTATGATAAACCAGTGCAAATTTTACTATATACGAGAAAAAATCTATAAATATATTATTGAGATAGTTTAGGCAAAAAGCAGTCGGAAAATGTTAGTTTTAGTTCATAAAATAACAAAATAAATTTTAAAATTCAATTCAACGTTTTCAGTTTTTCTAATCTTAAAAAACACTAGGAAATAGTAGCCGCCATGTTATTACGTCATACGGCTATGTTAACAAAAACGTGTCAATTATCATACAAAGATCAGCGCATTTGTTTTCATAGCCCAGTGACGTCATGACCACAGAGCAACATGGCGTCCACTGCGTCCAGCGTTTTCGTCAACCTACGCGCGAAATTTGAAAATGTAAAATTTTAAATGCATTTTTATGGCACTTATCGATCGAATAAAAATTTTGTGATTTTTTTTTTGGGCATATTAGCACTATAGAATTTAATTAAGACACTTTTCAAAAATGGGTGTAAGACCCTATTGTTAAAGAGTCGCGAGCGGCCGGTGGTTCCATCAGCTGTTTTTATAAGGAGTTGTATTTTTTAGTTTTTTTTTTTAAACCATGACGTAACATCGTTTAGTTGCTATAAATTACATGTTAGTGTTATTTAAAGTTTTTGATCAAAGTTCAACGAAAAAAAAAATTGTTTCATTTGTTTTCGATATCGACACCCAACGCGTGGGTAAAGTTTCGCTAGCAATTTGAATTTGACCCTGTATGATAACATTGAAATGCTGTTCTTTGGTAAGCGCATCACTTGAGAACGGCTGGACCGATTTTGAAAATCTTTATTTTAAAATGTTCGTAATAGCCCAGACCAGGTTCTTACGGAAAGAAACATTTGAAAAGTTGCCGGCAAATTGGAAAGTTCAGGAAAAAACTGAGTATTTTGTTTCTATACGGGCGAGGAATGAAGACAATCATCATCATCTGCGTAGCCTTTTCCCAACTATGTCGGGGTCGGCTACCAGTCTTACCGGATGCAGCTGAATACCAGTAATTTACATGGAGCGACTGCCTATCTGACCTCCACAACCCATTTACTGGGTAACACTGGTAAGACTGGTTGTCAGTCGCGGGAAGGTACTTATGGGTCACCGAGGCCCCCGCAACACAGGCAACAGGAAGGAATACGGGTGGGTTTTAGTCAGTAAGAGTCTGACACACCCTCCCGCTCCGCCCAGAGCGGGAGAAGTTATTTGATGATTTCCCACCCTCGTCAGACTTTCGGGCTTCTGACGACCAGTAACGACTGTCAAAGATCTACAAATGACAGCCGGGACCAACGGCTTAACGTGCTTTCCGAGGCACGAAGGGGTCTTGGTTTGTAAAGATGGTCACCCATCCACGGACCAACCGCGGTAAGCGTAGCTTAACCTGATCGATCGACCTGTGCGGCTGTTACTACTTAGCCACAAGCCCCTCAGAAATGAAAACAATAACAGAAAATAATATTTCGTCGTGATGGCCCAGTGGTTTAGGGCTGACCTCTCATGCACGAGGTTGTGTCAAATCCGGGCAAGTACCAATGTGAGTTTTTCAATGCATATGTACTTATTGAGTTAATCTTCTACATCTTTGGTCCATGATCTCATCTCTTTTTGAGTTTATTTGCGGTAAACATAACGCAAACAAAGAATCCAATAGATTTTAACTACAAAAAGTCTCTTAACACAACGACATGCCGTTTTAGGAGCCGTGTAGCGCGTTTTGCCAACCGACGTAATTACACATCCACAACTTTCCTCGTGACTTTCAATGATTTGTACAGCAGATTGTTTCAAGGACAGATTTCGTTGGTTATCAATCGCCCATTTTAACGTTTCATCTTCGATTCTTATCTGATTTGAGGTTAGAAACATTTTTTATTAATTTCTCGAAAAATATGCATTACCTTTTAATGAGAGTGGTAGCGTTATGATCGGAGACCCAACCTCTACCAACTTTACCCCCCAACTCCTGCCAAACGATACTAGATCCAACCCGTTTGTTCTTCTGCCTATGCCCTCTATAAAATAAAACCTATTATAAGTACCAATGCGCTTATAACTGCCTACCATGGTATTGTCGGCTCCATACTGAGGTTTGGAGTTATATTTTGGAGAAACTCTACTAATAGGGAAATAATTTTTAAGTCACAAAAAGGTGTATTAGGGCTATGTTTGGTTTGAAAATAACTGACAGCTGCAAACAGTATTTTATTAAATATAACATTTTACGTCTGCCTTCCTTATTTGTTTATGAAATAGCAAATTTTATACAAACCAATCCTAACCTATTTAAGAAACTATCAGACAAGAAACAATCAGATGTTTCCATTAATTACACCAGCAGGAAAACGCCCATTTATGCATGCTTTTTAGATCTCTCTAAAGCGTTTGATCTTGTTAATTATGAAAATCTCTGGGATAAACTTAAAGTAACTAAATTGTCGGGAGAGATATTAAGTATCTTAAAATTTTGGTATCAGACTCAAGTAAACTATGTAAAATGGGCGGGCACTTTATCAGATCCATATGTACTTCAGTGTGGTGTAAGACAGGGTGGATTGTCGTCACCAATTTTGTTCAATTTATATGTAAATGCGCTGATTGTTGAGCTTAGCAGCATGCATGTCGGTTGTCACATAGATAACATCTGTGTCAATAATTTAAGTTACGCAGATGGTGCTGCTGAGCCCAACAATCGGTGGACTTAGCGCATTGGTAAATGTGTGTGAGAAGTATGCGACCAGCCATGGTCTGAAATATAATGCCACAAAAAGTGAGCTCATGATATTTAAGGCAAGTACTAAATCACCAGATCAGGTCCCGCCAGTTTTCTTGAATGGAGCCCCTATGAAATTGGTCACTAGCTTTAAATATCTTGGGCACATAGTCACTGAAAATCTTCGTGATGATGAAGACATGGACAGGGAACTTAGGGCGCTGTCGGTCAGAGCGAATATGATTGCCCACAGGTTAAAGCGATGTAATGCTCAAGTCAAATTAACACTTTTTAGAGCGCACTGTACTTCACTATACACATGCTACCTGTGGGCTCAGTATGCGCAAAGATCCTTCAGCGCTCTGCGAGTCCAATATAACAATGCGTTCAGGGCGCTGTTGGAGTTGCCGCGCTGGTGCAGTGCGTCGGGCATGTTCGCGGATGCGCACGTTGACGGTTTTCATGCCGTGCTTCGAAAGCGATGCGCCGCGGCGCTCTGCAGGCTGCGCGCCAGCACCAACAGCATCCTGGCTGTTATAGCGGATAGGCTGGACTCGCGCTACATCCAGCATTGGGTTAGTACCCATATTAAAAAATAACGCTCTTTTTACTACTAACACTGCCATTTAAGTTCTATTGTACTAACACTATGGATTTTAAAGAAGTCTGAAATAAAAAGTTTTATTATATTTTATTAAGTGTAGGGATCCACTAGGGCCGATGCCTGCCGGGGTCGCGGGAAGGTACTAAAGGATTACCGAGGCCCCTGACAACACAGGCAACGGAAGGAATACGGCCCACCCGTATTCCTTCCGTTTTAGTCAGTAAGAGGCTGACACACCCTCCCGCTCCGCCCAGAACGGGAGAAGTTAATTGTAGATTCCCCAACCAAAAAAAAAATGGTGACAGATTGTAGTAGGTACTAATTATTAAGAAAATTAAGGTCGTGTATTAAGATTTGTTAATTGAAAAAATACGCAATTTATATTTGAATAGTGGGAGTTCCTTGGTGTTTAAAATGTGCATATGTATGTGCAACGGAGTTAATACGGGTGGGTTTTAGTCAGTAAGAGTCGAATCGACGTTAAAATAATACATTTTGCATACCAAGAGCAACTACGGCAGTGATGCGTAAAAGTAGTTTTTGTTTAGCACCAATAATTTATAATAAAATCCTAAAACCTATTAGACAAATGCCTACTGCTCTCTTTAAAATACATTTAAAAAAATATCTCATAGCCAAATGCTATTATACCATTTCGGAATTTTTAAATGACCGCAATTAATTAAATAGATTCCTATAATTACGACATTTTCACAATTTGACCCTCAAATGTGCAAAAACAGCATTAGGATTAAGTTATTAATTTCATAGTTTGTTGTGTAGACCTAAATATTTTATGGTTTATTCTAAACCAAAAATATATTGTTTTGTACGCCATCAATGGCAAAACATGCAGATCTACCTGTTATTTAAGACCTTGCACATATTATTTGATGTATACTCATGTTTTACAATAAGTATATTCTATTTTATTCTATTCTATAAGGCCCGAAGATATTTTCAACGTAACTTTCAGCGTTCATATTGCCATCTACAAAAACGAGCTCAGTTCGTCTGTTCTTCATAATACCCACCCATAGCATCACTGTGGAGCCACTGTAAGTGTGCACTTCCTGGATGTATCTCAGCCGTTCAGAATTTCCGGGGGGACGATACACTCTTACCCTTCTCGTATCAGGCCTAAATTCAAACCGGGACTCGTCGCAAAACAAAATTTTATCCCATTGCTCCTGGGTCCATGTCAAGTGTTCCCTAGACCATTCGTTTCGACGGGCGCGATTCCCATGGCACCTAATTGGGCGTCGTGCTCGTAGGCCGTATTCATGCTGCATGTCATGGTTTGGTGGCTAACAACAACACCGCTTGAGAATTGTAGCTTTAAACCTATCTCCCGAGCGGTTAACATCGGCTGACGTCTTGTAGTCAGTTGTATGTATCGGTCCTGTTGAGCAGTTGTACTCCTTCCAAGTCCTAGGTGCTGCTCAGCACTATCCCCTGCATTAACGTAACGCTGCCAAAGACGACAAATCTCGCTCCTATTGACACCAAAATGCCGATATACCTGGGACTGATTTCTTCCCGATTGTAGCATTCCTACAGCTCTCAGCTTTTCATCAGCAGTCAAATGGCGTCGCTCCATGACATAAAATGACATCACTAATGTTTTTTTTTTAGACTCTGTATGTCAAAATAATAAAAGTGAGATAAATAGCAAACTTATAAAGAAACGAAAACATGAAATCGGTACAAAATTATTAGCTTTTATTTTAATGACAACAAGACCCAATCGAAAAGTTTCTCTTTTAAAAATCAGCCTGTATATGTTTAAGAGAGCAAAAAAATTGTTAAAAAAAATAAAGTAATTGATACTTTATTTTTTTTTTAATTAATATAACATGCAGTTTCTGTAAATGATGCGTGTTGCTTAGACTTTTTTGATGTGTATAAATAAATAAAAAGTGATAATTTCTACTTAAGGCGCTGACAAAAGGTAAATGACCAAAATATGATTGTCTTAAGAAAAAAATGCCCAAATCTGTATAGTTTATGGTAGCGGAAAAAATATATGTTAATTTTGAACATATTTCTCAGAACTTGGTTGTTACCAAAACACATTTTGTAAAGTAACCTTTTACCGTGAGTTCATCGCATTCGCGAGCAAAATATCTGTATAAAATATCAACGTACGTTACGTATTAAGTTAATAACAAAAACGTCTTATTTGAATGCAGAACTTGGTTGTTTTTTATTTTCGATTACTCTACTCAATTTTGAGTAAATAGATAATTGCTTCGAATTTTGCAAAAAACTACAAGCGTTGTGTCATCGCGCTTCTCATTCTTTTCTATGCAGTCTGACAGTGATCGCGGTTTAGCTGTTGTCAGTGTCTTAAAACTGATCTTTAGTTGTTTCAAGGAGTCGGGAAACTTATATATTCTGGGTGCTATTCCCAACAATCTTTTGCGCATTAGAGCTGCCTTACATTTCCTGGCACATCAAACGTTTTTGTATTGAGTGCGTATAGGACCACTACGTATTTGAGACAGTTTTGTAAACATCATTGCATTTTGTTTGACAAATGTTGCAACTTCTAGAATATACAATGATGGATAGAACTGTTAATATTTTGAGAGATTTAAGCGTTGGTACACAGGTATCTCTTATTCTCAGATCACACACGCTCTGTTTCTGTGCTCTAAATATCATAAGTCTCTTAGTTTGAGTTTCCCCAGAATATAATTCCATAGCGTATGAAAAATGATACGAGACCATGATATGCATTTAGAACGGTATCACGGTTGACCATGATGATGACATATAATTCCTTACTCGTATTACTTGTATCTATATTATCTCATTAGTTCTCTTATCCAAGCATCAATCAATCATAAACCTATCTAACAAAATAATATTAAATAGTCAATCAACATACTAAACGGGATCCATTTGCGTTCAGACAGTACATAAATAATCCATACATTTCCTGCCAGACAGATTGCTAAACCCGCGCGTTATGTTGCTCAAATCTACGATAAAGCCTCCGTTCCACAATAATCTGATTTGGAGCCGCATGCGGGCCCAATGCGAGTTGGTAGATGTCACATGTCCTCGAATTTTTGGTTCTAGGACATGCCGGTTTCCTCAAGATGTTTTCCTTCATCTTACCTAAGTCATTCATAATTAAGATTTAGATTGAAAATTATGCTCGTGTCTACGCTTTCATAATACCTATAACATACGTACTTACACAGATAATAAAATCGGGCAAGTGCGAGTCGGACTCGCACACGAAGGGTTCCGTACTACTGTACAATATTTAGCAGAAACGCCGAAAAAAAACACATTTCTTGTGTGGGAAACCCTTTAATTTTTAACTTTATTTTATTTTTATTGTTTGTTGTTATAGCGACAATAGAAATACACAATCTGTGAAAATTTCAACTGTCTATCTATTACGGTTTATGATATACAGCCCGTCGACAGACAAACGGACACTAATAAAACAAAAACAAACACACAAAAACAAATACCTAAACATTTTTTAGAAAAATAAGTGTGCATTATACTTATTTTGGCAAAATGATTTTGTTAAACGTACATATGTTCACGTCGAATATGCTATGTCTTATGCTAGCCTTCTTTAAGATCGTGACGTTCGTTTTTATTGAAGTGTACTTATTGTAAAAAAATGTTTAGTTTTCATTTTGGCAAAAAATAAGTGTGCATTATACTTATTTTGGCAAAATGATTTTGGTAAACGTATGTTCACGTCGAATATGCTATGTCTTATGCTAGCCTTCTTTAAGATCGTGACGTTCGTTTTTATTGAAGTTTAACGACATAATTTCTTCGTCCACTAGGTATGTTAATAACAACAGCTTCCAGCAATAAAAAAAGAGTAATTGTAAACACTAAAAATACTCAACGCATTTACATTCAGTTCAGTTTATAGAAAAAGCTGTTTAGCCATGTGTTCGGAATTCCAAGTGATTTAAAAACTTTAGACCTTAGGTTCCTTAAAAAAATACTACTTAAATGGTTAAACTCTAATATTTTTTACAGCATAAAAGAATTTACTGACGGGAAATATTTTGTAATGTAACCTATAATATCTGCACGCTATGATATAAGCAAAACATGATCGTATTTTTAAAACAACTTTATACACCATGAACTCAAACTCACAGCATTTATTTCAATTAAACACCATGTACAGGCACTTTTGAATTGTCAAGGAGTCGGTCAGTTAGAAATATGAAACTAGTTGCAAATAAATATTATTTCTATTTCCCTACCCACATTACAGAAATATCAAATCAAATCAATCAAAAGTCATTTATTCAAACTAGGCTGAGAATCAGCACTTTTTGAACGTCAAAATTACATAAGACAGTCCTCCAAAAACGCCACTTCCTAGTGCTGTAGCTGGGAAGAAGTGGCGCAACTAACTCTCCAGGAACACAGCTTTCTGTTCAGTTAGAAAAACTTAATTCAATACAATAGTAGGTATGCAAAATAGTTTACATTACGCAACACAAAACATTAAACTAAATTATTTGCCATATGTCAGCTAGCATACGCCACTATACCAACAAAAGAAAAACGTCGAAAACTATACTCAAGCAAAAATAATCAAACCACTTTTCCCCTATTTCCGCATACAAACACGAAAGCGAGAAAAACCATAATTATGTAGCAAATAGTACATTGATTGCTATAAAGTCCTATCACTATAGGTAGTAACATTTCCTCGTACTATGCCCGCCATTCAGCGTCGGCGTCAGCTGTGGGGTCAACGACTTGGGGGGAAGGGGCAACGCCTCCGAAATGCAGCCCCCTTCGTGCAAGAGTGGGTAGTGCAATACGCGAAAATTTGAAACTTGATTACTTATAATATTTTGTGGGTAGTTGAAAATGTTTAGTACAGGGTAGGTTATTAATGAATGTACGTGAACTATTTTTTTCATGGGCATTAATATGGGGATAATATTCAAGTGTGATTGATTTACAGTACGTAGAAATATTTAAACTAAAAAAATATATTACAAACTTATTCGTCGAAATTTTCACTTTTTTTTTTTTTGAGGGTGGGAAATCGTCAAATAACTTCTCCCGCTCTGGGCGGAGCGGGAGGGTGTGTCAGACTCTTACTGACTAAAACCCACCCGTATTCCTTCCTGTTGCCTGTGTTGCGGGGGCCTCGGTGACCCATAAGTACCTTCCCGCGACCCCGGCAGGCATCGGCCCTAGTGGACCCCTACTTTTGTGCTGACGACATCTCTTTGAGGCGCGCGTGGAATACGACGCGCCGTCGACCCGGGCCTGGTCCTTACCGGACGGTGAGCTACCCATTGCTCACCGTCCGCAAGCCCGCGCCTACGGTGGCTGGAAATCCGCCCGAGATTCCCGACGCCCAGAGCGTCTCCTGCGGCGGCTAGGGGCGAGAGGGCGCGAAACGTGCCTTTCTCTCAACCGTCCCGCCTCCTCCTTCGCGAGCATTAGTGCTTCGCAGAAGGAGGTGACGGCTGCCCATGCCCTCTCGCTCCGTACCATGGCCTGAACCAGGGCCGGACGCGAGAGGTCTCTGCCGCCGATCGCCTCCACGAGGACATGGCGGTGCTCTGCCCAAGCCGGGCAGACCTCCACCGTATGCTCCACCGTGTCCTCCGGGCGATCCACACAGTGGTGACACCCGGACGTTTCCTCCCGCCTTATCCGACACAGGAACCTCCCGAAGCTGCCGTGTCCGGTGAGGACCTGCATCAGGCGGAAGGTGAGGACGCCGTGGCGCCTCTCCAGCCACTCCTCAAAGAGGGGACTTATCGCCGCAATCGTGGCGTGCCCAGCACTGGGTTGCGACAACCGTACTTTCCATGACGCCATGAGATCCCGCCGGAGCTCCGTCCGCTGTGCCGCGATTTCGCGCCTCCTCGCGCCACTCCCATACGAAAATTTTCACTTGGAAATGTAACCCTTTCATTTGAGCCCATGAATTTTCATTCAATAAAATTCTCGTGTATCTTCTATTTTACAGGTTGCAAATAATCCCTACTAATATTATAAATGCGAAAGTTTGTAAGTAAGTATGAATGTATGGATGTTTGTTACTCTTTCACGCAAAAAGTACTGAACGGATTTGGATGAAATTTGGCACACAGATAGTTTATAACCAGGAATAACACATAGGATAATTTTTATCCCGATTTACCCACGGGGTCAAAACTTATGCGGGTGAAACCGCGAGGCGCATCTGGTATCAAAATATATTTAGACCAAAAAATCTGTATGATGAATTGATGACAGATTTTTTGGTCAAGGTTATTTAACCATAGGTGACGTTAACGACTTCAATCACACTTACCTATTCAAAATCAAACATTGCAAATCCCACTTTCAAATAATAAATCACTCCATCCAGAAATCCCATCTCTATTTTCGATTCAGATCAAAAATTTAATTCGCCCGTTACAAATGCCAGACAGACAGACACCTCTTCATAGAGCTATAGTCCGGGGGTTGAATATTAAAAGAATGGAGTGCTGTAAATGACTCTATATTGCTTTATATTGCTCTATGTTGTGCTCTACATATTGTGCGTTATGAAAAGTATTTTTTTTTCTTTCTTTGTAACGTGACGGAAATGGACTAGTTTTTTACAGTTTTGATTGAGGGTGCGCTTTGTTTTTAATTTTTTTCTCGTCTTTTTTGACGGGGCTTTAAAATAATGGAATAAGGCCACGATTGAAAATGAAAATCAGTATCTAAAAATGGAAAATTTTTCAAACTCCATATTATTTATATTCATCATGCCTTCATAACTTAAATTTACTTCAATAATAAACTTATTAACTGCCGTCACATGGACGCCATTTTAAAATAACTCCCATATAAAACGAAAAAAACTTAAGTCGAAAATCACTAAAACCGTAAATCTGTATAAATATTTTCATTAACTTTGACACTTCGCCGTAGCGTATTAAAAAATCATACCGACAAATACAATGCAAAATAAACCTTGGCTTAATTGTAATACAGTTGAATTTTAAATGCCAGGCGTATTTCACTAAACGCAAAGCTACGTACAGCTGTCTACGCCAGGCGTAGCGTCGTAGCACTCGACGTAAACTACGTGACGTAGCTCGTAGACAGTCTACGCCGTAGCCGTAGTAGACTCGAGTGCTCGGTCTCTATAAAGAGATAAATGAATGTTTTATGTTGCTTTTACTGATGCTATATTTTTTTATTGTGGAGTCGGAAGTATTGTATTGTAAGCATTCATACTTACGTATTGCGTTTTATTGTTTTGTAAGAAAGTTTCGATATATGACAGAGTTAGTAGTAGAAGCGTTTTCGCTATTATATTAGTTTTTTGTTGGTAGTTTTTTTTGCGGATTTGATACGCGTGTGGACTTAAGTGGCTTTGTTGCCCAATAGAAGAACATAAATAATAATTCGATTGTTAATTTATGAAAATGCAGGTTCATTACGTAGAATTGTGAAATCAAATGACCATTTCCTAACTAGTACCTAAGTCAGAATATCGTACCGTCGTACCATGCTATTTTTGAGCCGACGTATTTGAAAGCAACCTTATTTGCAGCAATATTTGACCATAGTATACTTGAAATTTAAAAAAATATAAGCTTTCATTACTCGGATATATGAAATATAATAAATCTGTCAATTTATTCTGTGCATTATTACCTACAGATACTCGTAACCTCGTTAATCGCACTACCCACTATTAAAAATCCACACAACCCAACGGCCAAAAGGTGAAACTTCACAACTCCCCCCTCCCCCCACGTCTGTGTCGTAGACACCCTGATCGATCGTTACACGGTACTGTAAAATTCGCATCTTAAACGTATACATAGACTTAAGACCCAGACGTCTGTCCGGGGTGAACACCCTTAGCATCCGGATACGCGGCGTATTGCCGGCTAGACGGGGTTTGTGCGTTTTTTGTGGTTCGCTGGATTTTGGGGGGCTGGGTTTGTCTAGGATGGAGGTAGGACGGTAAAAAAATGTGGTGCTTGTAAGTACGGGTACTAGTCTTGGAGTCAGTTCCACAACAAACTCAAACTCAAATCAATTATTTCAATTAAACAAATTACAGGCACTTTGGAATTGTCGAGGAGTCGGTCAGTCAGAAAGATGAAGCGTGTCCTGTGTCTTACTTCTAATTTTAGTGAGGCTTGTGTCGACAAGTATTTTCAGACATGTGTGTCTGTTTTTGCTGCTAATCGTTTTCGCCTTTCATAATGACGTCACCATAATTCAGGTGGTGACGTTTCAAACACATAACCTGTATCCCATTAATTATAACTATCTAGACAAACACATCCGTACCTCGCCGTCTACGCAACGTCTGGCGTCCGTTCCCACGCACTACGCCTACGCTTCACGGTACTTGAAAACGTTTCCACCATATGAAGTAACACAAGCGTGAATACATCATTCATTCATATTTATTTACTTAGTTTTCAGTAGGTTTTCTTTGATCGTAACACGGTGATGGTTACCAAGTGTTAGCCATCGTTACGAGTATTTGATTGTCACCAAGTGCTAACCCTTTAATAAAAAACCGATTGCGGTTACTGACTAGAGTGGTTTTATTTCAAAAAATGAATTCCAAACTACCCACATGTAAACATGAACACACAGGTTTTTCCATTCCATTCCAAATCTCGAGGATACAACATTGAAGTATAATTTATGGTTAATTGAACTTACCTTAAATGAACTTCAGCCAAAATTATACGAAATGTTGCATCCGAAGAGATTTACAACCGGGTAGGGTGTAAATCTCTTGTATACCCATGTAACTATCATCCCCATATTATTATGGAATGGAGTAAGCAGTGAGCTCTAACGAATGAGGTGACAGTTGACAGATGACACAGACTATCAAATGAATATTTATTTTTTAAATCTTTGAACAGCGTGGCAATGTAGTGCAATGGAGAACAGACTACTAAGGGTGAATTTTCCTGCAATTCCAGTGAAGCAACAACAACTTCACTCATAAGCTCGACGTTGCGTCGCCTAAATCAAAGAAGTACCGATGTCATTTTTGCAAAAGCTACTTAATTTTTTAATCACTTAGATGTGAGTGTGTCAGTGTTCTAGAGTATGATATGGCCGGAAAGTGGGTGCAGACTGATGGCGATTCATATATGTAGATGTATATAAGAAGAAGACAAGTTGCACCAACCCTCGAGATGATGATGCAGTGTTCTAACGTGGCTGTTGATCAAAGCTCTTCTCTTCTGTTAGTTTGTGACGTGATAACGTCTTATAAATCGATTAACGCCGGCTGCACGCACGAAAAAGTGTCACGTTCCGCCTGAGCCCAGCGTGCAAGCGAGAGCGCGGAACTAGCGATAGAGAGGCAAGATCGGCATAAGCGTTCGGCTTGTGACGCATCTCTCTCTCGTTATCACGTAAAATTATCGTCCGTAATCCAATTTTACACACAACCAATTTTTTTGAAGTGAAAAGTTCTTTAGGCGCGTTGAGCGATTTTTGTGTAGGGGAAAAACTTATGGGTTTGCGTCACCGACACGCTAACTGCAACATGCTAATGGGACGTGTTGTGCCAGACATGTGAACATGGATACATATATATATATTATTAGGAATAATATATATGTTGGAAATACGTTAGTCATTCGTTTGAATAATCGGGACGCCAGCGCCACCAAGCGGCGCTCGACAGAGTCTACAACATAACGCTTGACCGGGGTTAAGTACAGTTGGTCGGAGGTGGTCAAGGAGTGAATACGTTTAGAAACTGTCGCGCGTTGCGTATAGTTGTGTCGTGTACCTGTGTGTGAATAGCTAGTGTGATTGTTTGATCGTAAATTATAATTTGATTTAAACTGCAAACGGGTTTTCTATTGTGCGATAGCCAACACTTCCCATTGTACGCCCACAGTAGTTAAAATATGGCTGATGATAACGACAGAGACCTACCTTCTCTGTCATATATATATAATTATTCCAAAGTTTTAAGTTTTCACTCCTGTCGGCAGTCCCCATGACTGCCTATTTTATTTTTTTCAATGATTTCACTTTGTATAATTTCTTAAACTAATCTATTCCTTTAACATTTCTTAAAAAAAAACCTTTCAGTTTTACCAGAATTTATTTTTTCAAAAGAGCAACAATAATGGCAACAAATCATACGTATGTGGCGGAAGGTTATGGTTACGTTACGCTCAAATATCGGCGGCTGATTTGTACTTCGGTCCCCCAATATAATCGTTAAGTTCAATGTTAGGGCTGCCCCGTAAAAATGAAATCTATTTATTGAAGTATTTTATGTATACTTCTTAATGTCTGGTACAGCTGTATTCAAACTAGATGGTGGCTCTGAAGCGCGTTACTCGCTGCGCAGTACCGCACCCCTCACCCCCGCTGACACGTGAATTTGCAAATTCACGTGTCGAGCCGCCATAAAGTTTGAATCGGGCTGTACAGATTGGTGAAACGCAACATGAAATGTAACACTAATAAGTCGTGATAATGACAAACGACAGCCACGATTAAATGGTTTGTGAATTGTGTTTATATATTTAATTTGTTTTTTTTTTAATATTGGATAATTAATTTTTAATTTAAATGTAATGTTGGTGGTTATTTAATCATTGTTACTGAATTTCTGACATATAAGTTCTTTTTTGTGTATTATTATTATTAATTATTGATACATATTAAATTTGCAATGAATTTTAAATATTAATGTAGTGTTTCTACTTTTTTATTATTATTTTATTTTTTTATCTATCATCACTAAAAATTTTCAACAACATGTATTTTGTTAAGAAATAAATGACTTATGACTCCTAATTTATGTAGTGCGACATGAAATGTAACACAACAACTAGGCGATTTGTTTTTCAACGTGTTTCGTTTTTGTTTCCATTTCATGCTGTTATGTTTCACCTGGCATTAGGTTTAGTTTGATTTTTGTGGCGATTCGACTGCCTCTTTAAAATATTATTATTTTAGGTACGTTCGCCGTATCATTGTGCACACATAACCTTTTCGTGCACAATGCACGACACAAATGTCGCGTATGGACAATAAACCATCGTGCATTTTCGTGTTGGGCTTGCATGGCACACAGCGTTGCCACCTGTAGAGGTCCAGGTACGCTTGTTCCTGATAAACTTACCATCCTCGTACGATTGTGTATGAGATTAGTTGATACAAATGATATTTTGGAACGCGCCTCTAACTATACGCAATAAATGAAAGGTGTGTACGTATGAAAGGTGTGATTTAATTAATTTTGCTTGTATTGTTTTGGTAAGATATTACGTTAACGTAGAATATAATTATAATTACAGTCCGGATACTACATTCAGTATACAAAATTCCGGTTGTACGACCTGCCACCTGCGACCATGGACACTAGATTGTTCAGTGCGGTGTGTCTAAAGGTGTGATTGTACAACTTGTGTAAACAGAACTGCCCTGTAGTACTTTTTGACGAAACCGCTTTATAGAGTGCTTGTTTATGAGATCAGGAAATTAAAATCTATTGATTTTCTTTATGAATTTATTAAATAAATGGTATGTAAGAGGTTGTGTTGACAAAATATGAGATATCAGACCATGTCTCTACGAGGACAGGCCGTCGGCGTATGGCAACACTGATGGCGCAGTAAACTTCTCCCGTAACGTGCGGTTAGAAAAGCTTACGAACGTCAAATCAGTTGTATTATGCGGTTGTTGTATCACAATCGTTTGATGAAAAAAAAGTAGTACGTACAGCAAGATCTGGTACTGCACTGTCCTTCAAGATGGATAATAATGCCTAAATAGAGGGCTTATGTTAGCCCAGACAACCCATCCTTGCTGGCTGGCTAAGCACAGAATGTGCTTCTCCCTCACCTCATGTTGGCCGATTAGCAAAGGCTCTCTTTTCACACAAAAATTACCTAAACACAATAGGGTACGTGACTGGATTTTAATTATTAAGCTTTTGGAAACCTGAAAAAAATACAATCCATAGTAAAAAAAAATCTCAGTAAATGGCAAATTTGTATGCGATTTAAAGTCTATGCTAGACAGAAACAGCACTGCTGCGATCTCACCTCACAACACACAAGCACGCCATAGTAACTTCGCGCCATTCAGTACATTGAGCGTTTTGCGTGACAAGGGAAGAAAAACTTTAAAAGCGTGTATCTGCTCCATTTTAGCGCCGATTTTATTATTTTTTCACAAATTATATATTCTCTCTTCTAGTCTTTTTTAGGTACATCTTTAACGTGCGTAATAATTCATGTATATTTTTGATAGTAGTCAAATATCTTATCAAGATCCTCACGCACAGCCCTGGGTCCGAGTGACAATTTAGCGATGTAAACAGGCGGCTGCAGACGTCTAGACGTCGGTAGCCGCCATTATATTGTGAGAATTCATTACAGAGCAGACACGTGTGGGACCGCCACTGATGTTTTTACATGAAATTTTATTAGGAATTTGAATGGTAATGGGAGATTTGTAAAGGGAAGCTGAAAATTCGGGATTAATTACGCCTGGCTTGGTTGGCTGATTTGAATAATGATTTTTTTTATGAATTTTTATTGTGTTACTAACTGGCTGATTTGGATTTTGAAACAAGGTGATTTTTTGAGATTCAATATCCCATACGATTAGCAGGTGTCTAGTATCAGCAAAGTAGTTGCAAAATTAACTGATGGCTCGATGGTCGAGAAAATCTTTTTAATCCCAGTCTCTAGCCAAAATACGATAGAACTCGAAAAAACTCCAAAAACACACCTAATATTTATCATCGTAGTTCGGCTGGTTTTTCATAACTTATAATTTTCATCAGTAGGTATACTCGTAGATGGATTCGCTTGCGATTGCTGATCTTTAGACCGAAGTTTATAGATAAACGTGCCTTTTCCTACACTTGGAGGAGCCACGTGTTCCAGGATTTGTCTTTTACAAAGAAAATAGGAAAATTGCAGGTAAATAAGTGTTCGCAGAATATAAATCTGAAAAATAACTTAGCATTAGTCGCTTAAAATTAAAATAGTTATTCAGTTAAAATGATTTTACCTTGATATGATTTGAACAGTTATTTATAGTCTTTCGAGACATCTACGGAAACCGGACGTGAAGAAAACGTTCTCGCATCATCGGTCTGACAAAGGCTAGTTGCCATGGTCAGACCGTTTGATGGGTAAAGCTTTTTGACCAAGCGGATTGACCAATTCATTAAGTTGATGTTTAGCTGTGGACCTAGAAGATTTTGCCTTTATTTGCAGTCGATTATGTTACGAAGATATTTGCACTTCTTCAACGAGTCATGAGCACATCACACTAACCTCTCAGACATACCCAATATTTAACTGCACGTTTTGTAGGGCCTGCTTTTTTTTTTCAAAATGTTTTTCTCTGACATATTACCACGCCAAACAGCAGGCTAAGCAGGGCCATGATCGTCCGCCATCTTATTTAGTAAGAAGCTTACAATATTTACACAGAGGTCAGACTTTATTTTTAATGTTTCGGGAAGCGACGCGTCCCCCCTTCCCCCTGCCTACCCCTAAAGTTCCTCGACCTGAAGCTGCAGACAGAGGATGTTTTGTCTAGATTTAAGGTGATACTTTAAAGTTTTAACTTAAAATGTGCATTCGTTATCGTACGTCTGGCTCTGATTTCGTTAGTATTTGCGTAGTTGGGAGGAAGTTATGTTTAGCCTTGTTTGCGTAGACTGGTGGTAAACCCTACCTAGGTAATGTTTGGAGAATAAGATTTTTAATGTTGATTACTAAGTTAGATATAGATATTATGTGGTTAGAGATTACTAACCCAGAGACGTCACTTTATTGTAATTGTCCAGCGTATATCTTGGTACTTGTTAATAAAATGTCCTCACTCTGAAATTTAATTGACATGTAATTTTTGACTGACAGCGTTCCAAAATATACTGATCAATATATGTACTATGATTAATTAATTTTAATTGATGGCTCTGTTGCTCCAGTAAATATATTGATTGTTATCCTTACAGTGACATAATTTTACTTTTAATAAATACGTAAGGAGAGATCGACGTGTAACCTTTGTAACAACAATATTCTAACTTTTTTATTATTATTTATGTTATCATTATCTAAGCCCTCCTATGCCTATAATTATGGCGGCCAACTCTATTGCGTCAGTTGTGACCGGGTATTTAAAACTAATTTCGGTCGGTCGAGTCATATTAAGGAACAAACGCTTTTTTTTTTGGGTGGGAAATCAAAATAACTTCTCCCGCTCTGGGTGGAGCGGGAGGGTGTGTCAGACTCTTACTGACTAAAACCCACCCGTATTCCTTCCGTTGCCTGTGTTGCCAGGGGCCTCGGTAACCCTTTAGTACCTTCCCGCGACCCCGGCAGGCATTGGCCCTAGTGGACCCCTACATTTGTGCTGTCGACATCTCTTTGAGGCGCGCGTGGAATACAACGCGCCGTCGACCCGGGCCTGGTCCTTACCGTATGGTGAGCTACCCATTGCTCACCGTCCGCAAGCCCGCGCCTACGGTGGCCGGAAATCCGCCCGGGCTTCCCGACGCCCAGGGCGTCTCCTGCGGCTAGGGGCGAGAGGGCGCAAAATTTGCCTTTCCCTCAACCGTCCCACCTCCACCTTCGCGAGCATTACTGCTTCGCAAAAGAAGGTGACGGCTGCCCATGCCTTCTAGCTCCGTACCATGGCCTGAACCAGGGCGGGACGCGAGAGATCTCTGCCGCCGATCGAGGGAACACACGCTAGGGAATAAAAAACCCTACAAAGTAAAAAATAACTTTAATTTCGGAAGTCGGTGTATTTGGATCTGTATTTTAGTTTTTTTGTCACAGACTTCCGAAATTATTGTTATTTTTCACTTTGTAGTTTTTTTGTTTTTGTAATAAAGTTTTTACTGTTCACTTTTTAGGTACGGTATCTCCCCACACCAATTCGTATACTTGCTATGTCAACAGTGACAGGAAGTATGATAACATCATCAAGATACACAAAGTGGATTAAACACGTATTATCGAACCTAAATCAAAAAATACCACAGCAAAAATAATCAAATTTATATGGGACCACCGCGCAAGCTTGTTCTACCAAATGAAAACATAATTTTCAAAATCGGTCCAGAATTGACGATTGAATATCGATGAACATAAATAAAAAAATACATACAGATGACACATATACTTCCTCCTTTTTTGAATTGGTTAAATATTTCAGTCGCCGTTATCGAAATCGATAAGGAGGACTATTATACAGGGTGGCCAAAAAGTCGTGGATCAAATCAAGCTATCAAGGAGAGAACAATAGCGAACAAGAACTACGACAAAAGCTCGAATTTGCTAGGGTACAAGTTACGTGTTAACAACAGAGGAGAATTCCGTAGGTTACGTAGGAATTTTATTAGACTGCAGATTATGTATTATGGTCAGAGGCAGGAATTTTGAGCATTTATTGTAAAATGTTTTGTTTTATTAAAACAATTATTTCACAAGCGTTGTTTTTTTTTTCGTCCTAGAAAGATATTAGAGCCACTCATGGCCATGTGTACCTTTTCAGAATCCCTATTAAATGCGCCAAAACTTGTAATACAGGGTCACTTTTCGGTAGAGTATTTTTTTCAGAGAAAAAAAATTACAAACCTTAATATTATCTTCAACACACCCAAAAACAACCATAAATAGCATGTCTAACGCAAGGACTCATCAGTACCAATCTAGTGAAAATTATAAAAAAAAGATACAGGATGTAGATTTTTTTAATTTTAATAAGAATTAGTAAAAAAAGTCAATATTCTCACAAAACAAATTATAACTCAGCAGGGGTTGACCTTAAGGACCTCCCGTAGAACTTTTTTTTGCAGCTTATGACCCCATCTAACCCCTAGTTGCGTTTGATCCGACTGCGACTTTTTGGCCACCCTGTATATGTATATTACTTTTAAATTTTCGTCTAAATAGAAATAGATAAATAGTAGACTTGAATAGGAGTGTGGAATCTAATCCAATTTCCACGTTTTTAAAATCTAGAATTGCTTTGTATATGAAGCAGACGCCTTTTCTTGGAACACCAAGAAAGGGCGTTCTTTGTTAAGTTAATCTCTAGAGCCCTTTCAGAATAACAATGTTCTTTTATTCAGAATGCTTTATTGGACTAACTTTAATACTCATAAAACATCATCGTCACTTCAATCTAATTATTTGCTGAAGCTATGAAGCTGAAGCTATTTGAGAGAAGAGTTCCCTCTAACCTAATAACCGTGCTTTTCTTTTTTCGCGTGTTGGCATGAGCTGGAACAATTTCGTACTAACACGAGAAAAAAGCGCGGTTTAATAGTGAAAAGATCATCTGATTAACAAAGCTGGTACAGTACTTTTATCTCACGAAGGGACGCGCGCTTAAGGCGCTGACAAGAGGCAAATGACCAGAGTAGGCTTGCCTTAAGAAAAAAAATCCAACTCTATAGTTTAAGGTAGCGGAAAAATATCTCATGATACAAATTAACGGTAAACAAACCTTTTACCTTGAGATCCAATCAAAAATATTTGTATTCCATATCAACGTACGTTGCCTATTTAATTAATAACAAGGACGTCTTATTTGAATGCAGAACATTGTTGTTTTTATTTTCGATTACTCGATCCATTTTTGAGTACCTAAATAGATAATTGCTTCATATTTTGCAATAAATTACAAGCGTTGTGTCATCGCGCTTCTCTTTCTTTTCTATGCAGTCGGACAGTTACAGCGGTTTAGCTGTTGTCAGCGTCTTAACTTGTGGTAAAAAAGTATACAAACACGCTGTGAATGTGTGTGTAAGCGGAAGAGATCTCGGTACCGTCTGAGACACGGTGGAGGTCAAAAGTGTGTTTGTATGCGTGTGTTACGTGTTGACGCTACTTCTTCACGCATACATTCGCAGCTGTCGCGTGGCAGTCCAAAAGGGTTACCGAGGCCCCTGGCAACACAGGCAACGGAAGGAACACGGGTGGGTTTTAGTCAGTAAGAGTCTGACACACCCTCCTGCTCCGCCCAGGACGGGAGAAGTTATTTGATGATTTCTCATACAAAAAAAAGCGTGTTTGTACACTTGGTTACCACAAGTAAAGCGAGCGTCGATTCGTGAAATAAAAATACTGTACTTTGGCCTGATTACTAATGTTCTCGTGGGGATCATAATTTAAGCCTTGTCAATGGAACGTTATTTATTTCTTTCTTGTATATCCTGTTTATAATTTCTGCTCGGTTTGGTTGGTTCTAAGTCCGCCTGGCTAGCTACCACCATCTTATCTAAGTCTGTCGCCAAAGCTACGTTAACAACATTGTTGTGTTACGGCAGTTAAAGGTAAGATAGCGAGTTCCTCTGTGGTTGAGGATTCCGGGTGAAGCTCGCTTCCAACTGCTGCCTGATCATCACTTAGCATCAGGTGAGATGAAGGCCGGGATAAAGGAAGGGATACCGAGGCCCTTGGCGACACAGGCAACGGAAGGAACACGGGTGGGTTTTAGTCAGTAAGAGTCTGACACACCCTCCTGCTCCGCCCAGGACGGGAGAAGTTATTTGATGATTTCCCATACAAAAAGCGTGTTTGTACACTTGGTTACCACAAGTAAAGCGAGCGTCGTTTCGTGAAATAAAAATACTGTACTTTGGCCTGATTACTAATGTTCTCGTGGTGACCATTATTTAAGCCTTGTCAATGGAACGTTATTTATTTCTTTCTTGAATATCCTGTTTATAATTTCTGCTCGGTTTGGTTGGTTCTGAGTCCGCCTGGCTAGCTACCACCATCTTATCTAAGTCTGTCGCCAAAGCTACGTTAACAACATTGTTGTGTTACGGCAGTTAAAGGTAAGATAGCCAGTTCCTCTGTGGTTGAGGATTCCGGGTGAAGCTCGCTTCCACCTGCTGCCTGATCATCACTTAGCATCAGGTGAGATGAAGGCCGGGATGAAGGAAGGGATACCGAGGCCCTTGGCGACACAGGCAACGGAAGGAACACGGGTGGGTTTTAGTCAGTAAGAGCACACACACACCCTCACGCTCCGCCCGGAGCGGGAGAAGTTATTTGAAAAAATGTGAGATGAAGGCCAGCGGCCCGATTGTGGTTTAAAAAAATAAATTATAAATGTTTGTGAATAATTACGTTTGTTGCTCAATAACGTGTAAGTAAACCGATGGATGAAAGTTGGCATATCGATAGACTTTGCTGGTTAATACGTTCCTGTGGGTTTTTTTAATGTAATTTTCCGACCTCGGTTCTTGGCGTTGTTTTGCGAGGAGGTCGGAAAATTAGTTTAGAACTAGTCTTATTAAGAAGGCACGTATTTGTTATTCTTTAAACACCTGTAACATACCTGCCATGTGCACATCTTACTAAAAACAAATTCCTAACGCTAAAACATGTTTATACTATTTCTAATTCACAGAAACTGCTCGTACACATTCCGTTCATTCAAAAAACCAAATCTTTGGCTTAAAAAAATATCGTTGGCCACCATTTCCTTTTAACATTATCTATCTGATTGTTTTAACAAACGCACATGCCATAGACACACAACCGTGCCGTACGTCTGTGCGTCACGGCGTACGTCAACGAGATTTATTTTTAAACCGAGTATAATGAAAACCTATTTGTATGTATTATAGGCAGAACAGTTACTTGTGTATGCTTGTTTTTTAACATACAGTTTACAATATTATTTTTGGTGTAATATTTCTAAGTTTCCATAGACTTAAATTCTGCGCCATTTTAATTATCATCTGTGCGTCACGTTGTACGTCAACGAGATTTATTTTTAAACCAAGTATAATGAAAACCTATTTGTATGTATTATAGGCAAAACAGTGACTTGTGTACATATACGAGGCTTTTAACATACAGTTTACAATATTATTTTTGATGTAGTATTTCTAAGTTTCCATAGACATAAATTCTGCGCCATTTTAATTATAATAAGTATGGAAAAAAAGAAACAAGGGACTTTCGTATTTTTGAATTTTCGTATTTTCTATTATTGCCACGGACTTCTGAAATTAAAGTTATTTTTCACTTTGTAGTAAGTACTTTTTTGGAAGTCGGATGTTTGTTTTTGTTGTAAAATGTTTTTATTTTTCACTTTTTAGTTGTGGTACCTACCCCACACAAATTCGAATAACACTACCTGCTATGTAAATAACAGTGACCGGAAATTCATTTATTTAGTTTTAAATGTTCCCTTTTTTACTTTTCGTATTTCTTGTGCGTGTCCCAAATAAAATATTTTCTTTCTTCTTTAATAACATCACCCACATAGACTAAGTGGAACAAATACGTATTATTGAAGCTAACTTAAAAACTTCCCAAGTAAAGTTAATAAAACTATGGGACCACCGCGCAAGTTTCCTTTACCAAATGAAAAAATAATTTCCAAAATCGGTCCATAATTGACGAAAATACATAAAAAATAGAAACATACAGACATATGTAGAGAACATAGAACCTCCTCCATTTATGAAGTCGGTTAAAAAGACTTGTTGCGTCGACTCTAAATAAATTGGGATAACGGCGAATAATAAGCGATAGTGATGTTTCCGATTAGTGATTTAAAAAAAAGCGGAACACGATGTTAATAACATTTAAAAAAATGCCAAATTAGCCGAAAATTTGTTTCTTACGGAGACAGTATGATTAGTAATGATTACTTACCCAAAAATTATATATGATAAATCACTTATTTTAACTTATAGTTTTTTACTTTTTCATCTTTCACTATTTCCGACTTCGACAAAATTTCAAAATGAAAGATTCCAAAGAATCATTTTGGACTACGGTAAACGGGCCACACCCTGTATAATTATTTACCTATATAATTTACTGAAGTTTGTTTATTTTGTCGTCACAGGAAAAGAACTCGTTCCTGAACTACAACGTGTCGTGCATACTGACGCTGCCTCCCTACCAGAGACAGGGATACGGCAGACTGCTCATAGACTTCAGTAAGTACCGTACCGATACTACTTATATACTGTTTATTTATTTATTAACCATGGTGCTCCAAAACTACTACTCACCCTTGTTGTTGCATACAAATGTTGTAAGGCAAATCCCGTATTAAAAGTTCAAAATCTAGTCGCTATCTGAAATCAGCTACATCATCATCTGCCTAGCCTTTTCCCAACTACGTTGGGTTGGGGTCGGCATCCAGCCAACCAGATGCAGCTGAATACCTTTATTTTACATGGAACGACTACCCATCTGACCTCCACAACCCAGTTACTGCACGGAAAAAAAGGATGTCTTAAATTAAGACAATATCCTTTTGGTCAAGACAATTATTGATTCATAAATAGGGAAAACAATATACGAGTATTCTTGAATGAAGTAAAATTTTGTTTTATTTGGTTTTATTGTCTTCTTCGAAGACATTATACTTAAATGAAGAATTATTAAGTTTAATTTTAAGAATATTATTTCTAAAACTAGATAAAAACTAGATATTTTCTTCAATTAAGGTTATTATAATTTTGAATCAAAAATATTTGCTTAAGTCAAGAATAAAAACCAAGTATTTATTATTCTTAATTTGAGTAAACAGGTTTTCTTGAACTGAGTACATTCACTTACGTTAAGAAAATATTTACTTGGATTGAAACAATTTTTCTGAGAATATTGATATTCTTCGCTGAAGAGATCCTTTTTTTCCGTGTGGGTAACACGATAAGACTCCCTTGGTAAGACTTTCGGGCTTCTGACGACCCGTAACGACTGTCAAGGATCCACGATCCAGAAGATTGGACAGTTCCACTCAAATATGTGTGGTTCTTTCCTCAAAAGACTATTTCGGCCACCAACCTACATGGTCCTCAAATCATCTGACTAAGATTATGTCCGGATATACACATTGACATTGATGAATTTTATTTATGCAATAACATGAATATTTACTCTGTGTAGTATTATATTATTTTAATTATTGTAAATGTGAAGACTATGTGGGTCATTGTTTAATTTTGTTTTATTCTCATTTAGTTTTTAACATGGTCTGATCTTGTTCGTTGAATCGTTGAGCTCCTTTAGTTCTGAGTTGAGCTGCACAACTACTGACAAATGCGTGCACTGACTGGACAGGTCCACTCAATCTGTGTGGTTCTTTCATCAAAAGACCATTTCAGACACCAATCGACATGGTCACATGATCTAACCAAGATTATGTCTGGACTTTAAAAGAGACCTGTGAGTTTGTTTCGGCCTTTCTTCTCAGAGTAGTCAAATAGAAAACGCCAACCTCATCTAGTTTAAAAAAATTGAGGTGTATAAGTGTTTGTAAAAACCTACTTACAGAAATAAAATCATTTATCATTTATCACGAATGACAGCCGGGCCCAACAGCTTAACGTGCTTTCTGAGGCACGAGCACGAGGGGTCTTGGTATGTAAAGATGGTCACCCATCCACGGACCAACCGCGGCAAGCGTAGCTTAACCTGATCGTTTGACCCGTGCGGCTGTTTTTATTTAGCCACAAGCCCAGCTACAATCAATGTAATAACTACATCACTACACATTTTAAAACAAAGTCCCCCCGCCGCGTTTGTCTCTCTGACCGCGATATAAACTCAAAAACTACCGAACGGATTTTCATACGGTTTTGGCCAATGGACGGAGTGATTCATGAGGAAGATTTAGGTGTATAATTCATTAAGGTTTTGTGTAAATTGGCTGAAATATGGTCAGTAATCCTGCAGCTTAACTCAGAACTTAAGGAGCTCAACGATGCGACGATCAATACGAAGGCGACACTGAAAGTTTTTAGAACTGGCCACTTGTGAACGATATAATAAAAAAAAACAGTTCAAATTTTGAAAATGGAACTCTGCCAATATTATTGTGTATGTATTTTATTAATTTGTCATTTGTTTACGATTTGGCGGCAAATTGAAAATTGTCTGTGTCTCGTCAGCAAGAATTTAACGCAAGAAACTTGTACAATGATTTTTTATTGAAGATGTCGGAAAAAATCCTGCCGACTGGGAGCTTAGAGCTTACTGTTAGTAGTACGTTTCCGTGGGATAATTTCCGACCGAAGCCGCGAGAAAAAGCTAATAAACACATATAGTGCAGATTGAGATAAACAATGTTCTTAAAATACGGTAATCGCCCCTCATGTTACATTTTTTAAATTACAACGCACAAAAAAGGTTGAGGACCTCGTGTTTGTTTTTTTTGAAGTTTGTTTTGTAAGGATTATCAGAAAAATGTGTATATGTAGGAATATATTATATGTCAAATGTTGTTTAGTAGTGAATAATATGAGGTTTTCAAATCCTAATGTTAATGTTCTAAATTCAAATTAAATTTTCATAGGTTTAGTATTTTGTTTAACAAGTCGTTTTTACACTATATAGAGTATGAAGGAAATTGATTAAACAACACACGTAAATGAAAAAAAAAGCAAAGAAACATTTATTCAATAACTTGTATTCCCTCCCCGAGCTCTTATTACTGCTTCCATACGGTTCTTCATCGATCGGATGAGAGTCACGATCAAATGTTGTTGCATTCCGTTCCATTCCTCTTGGATTGCATTTTGCAGCTGGCTAAGTGTTTCTGGGGCAGGATCTCTTGCATGAATTCGTCTCTTTAATTCATCCCATAGATTTTCAATCGGATTCATGTCCGAGCTTCTTGCTGGCCATTCCATAATGGAGATAATATAATAACAACGATAATATAATAATCTTCGGTAGCATAATCTCGTACGACGCTCGCGGTGTGAGCCCTAGCATTGTCGTGCATGAATATGAAACCGTTGCCAATAAAATGTGCATAGGGCATCACGTGAGGCTCAAGACACTGTTCGATGTACCGATGACTATTTAGTGCAGGCAGACGTGGCCCAGACACAAATACAAGCTCTGTCTTACCGTCGGCGCTGATTCCTCCCCAAACCGTCCACGAACCGCCACCATAGCTGACCTTTTCTTGAATGCAGCATTGTGCAAAGCGTTCTCCATCTCTTCTGTAGACCTTGTTCCTTCCGTCGTTACCATACAGCATAATTTTACACTCATCAGAAAAGAGGACTTTGTTCCACTGGAGGTATGACCAATTTAGGTGCTCACGTGCAAAGTTAAGTCGCGCTCTTCGATGGTCTGCAGTTAATTTCGGCCCATTTGCTGGCTTGTGCGGTACCAGTCCACGTTCCTTCAACCTTCTTCTAACTGTAGAGTCACTTACAGCCACCCTACGTACAACATGAAGCTGCTGCTGCAGTTAAAGAGCATGAAGGCGTCCATTTCGTAAATAAGTTGTTACAATAAATCGATCATCTCGCTCAGAAGTGACCCGATTCCTGCCAGATACTGAACGGCGTGTGAACAAACCAGTCTCCCGATAGCGTTTGTAGACTCTAATGAACAGACGACAAGCTTAGATGCAATCTTTCAGCCACAACACGCTGACTTAGTCCAGAATCCAGCAATGCCACCATTTGGGCGGCTTCTGCGGGCGAAGTATCCATATGTTTTAGAAAAAAAAAACTTTTTCAGACGTCCCAAAGTCACAGTACACACACAGTATACAGAACACAGAGCAAAACGTTTTAAGATAAGCGCAAATTTTTAGTTTTCAAAGGTGAACTCTAAACACACATTTGTCTCAAAACAGTGAATCATTTCATTTATAGGATAAACAAATTAAATTCTAATTTTGAATTTAGAATTTTCGCTTATCACTGTAATGGCCAAACTGCCAGCTATGCAATCATGTGATTTTTTTCATGGAATGAAAACTCTTTTGTGTTGTTTTAGTACAGAAACCATAAAAACGGAAGTGTTTCGATTTTTCTGGTGAGAAGTGTATATATAAAAATCAATTGCTGTTCGTTTGTCTCGGTAAAACTCGAGAACGGCTGGGCCGATTTAGTTGATTTGGTTAGGTAGGGTAGGTAGGAAGGGTAGGGTAGATACTTAGTGCTACCCGTGCGAAGCCGGGCCGGATAAAGCTAGTAAAATTATAAAAACAGATTTATTTTAAAAGTTCTTTAATTAAGTTCTACTAGATCATCGCACACGATTCGCTTTGTTATCAGCGAAATCACATCAGCACGCCTGTAATACCCGAAGGGTTAGGCAGATGTGTACCTATCAGAATACCAGCGTTGCGGTGTTTATTTTTTAAATATCGCAGCATTATGCCTGAGATAGGAGCCTTTTTAGCGTCGCACAAGTCGTTTTTATTTATTTTCTTTGTTGTTTTTTGTTTATTCGAACAAGTACGTAAAGTTTGTTAGTTTTAAATGCTCCTTTTTTACTTTTTGTATTTCTTGCGCGTGTCCCAAATAATTTTCTTTAAATCAATCAAATCAAAAGTCATTTATTCAAACTAGGCTGAGGATCAGCACTTTTCGAACGTCAAAATTACATAAGACAGTCCCCCAAAACGCCCACCCGCCCACTTCGCCACTTCCTAGTGCTTTAGCTGGGAACAAGAAGTGGCCAACAAACTCCCCAGCAGCACAGCTGTCTGTTCAGTTACTTTCTTTCTAACACCCATGTTTCGCTAGATAAGTTTAAGTCCCATTTAACAGGAGGCGATCCTCAAAAGGCTCGCCCCCTATTACATGGACCGGGCTACCCATCAACCGGGCACAAATACAGACTCCGGGCTGCTACTGCGAAATTCCTGTTGGAAAAACCCAAAAACACTTTGCCCGACCTTGGAATCGAAACCCCGGATCTAGTAGGGCCGAAACAGATAATCGCGTTCCGGGTTGCGGCGCCGCGCCGCTAAAATTGGCAGTGACACCCGCCGCTACGTAGAATTTTGCGGTGTGCACCGCGGCGCGAATTCATAGCCTTATTAAATGGATGTATCCAGTATCTTCTTTGCCATTGATTTAAAATAGAGCAACGTCTTCTTAATAACAAATAAGTTTATTACGATCCATGGCAGACAGACGTCTATCCACACTCAAAAATCACGAGGAACTGGTTACAGTACGACAATAAAACGCTCTTCTTCGCGACGCCGCAACACAACGTCCAGTAATGCTTTGCGTTGCCGCGTGGTGCCGCAACGCGGTTATTTTTTTCGGCCCTTAGCGAATTATCGTATAAAAAAGTGTGAAAGTTCTGATTGAATAAAAAAATGCATGGTCCTAATTAACCCTTCTCTGCCACTGAAGACAAAAACATAACTGAAAACTGTTTTTGTATTGTGTATAATTATTATGCGTAAAATAGAAGCAATTTCAGAGATTAATATAAGAATGCTGAAACTTGTAAAGGTTGTACCAGACAAACAATAAACAGAAAAATAACATCATTAAGCACCCGTAAAACGAACATCTCGTTATTATTGCTGTCATACCTCAAAAATATCCCATTAAAGTGGCACCGCATTAACTTTGTACCAACCCTACCTAGACGGACATAATTCACAAGGGCTTAACCTCTAATAACGCAAAAAGTCATACAAATTGCCCTCAGCGACGCGCGTGGAATAGTTCAGTGCAAATGTCAATGTCACAGTGGCATTGCCCGTCATAACCGTGGCAATAGACGATTGGTTTATGTGTCTATTTGTCAAATATTACATTCAGAAGTAAATGTAATTTGTAATTTTTGTAGTTAGTAACATTGGGGGTGAATAAAATTATATTGACTGTAAATGGATACAACTAAACTTCGTTAGCTTTGGAGGTTAAATCATTCCTCAAAGGACCCTTAAAAGATTCCTCAATGAATGTTTACAGTGTTACCCCTTTCATTGGTAAGACACATCTGCTATTGAAATAAACTGGCTAACAATAGCGACGATAAGGGTAGCACCATACCGTTCCACTAAATCCCATAGAGTGCTACACTCCCATGTTAACACTGCCGATGCGTAATTCTTACAAATCGCAAACCTATAACACCACCTGTGCGGTCAACGTGATAAACCCTCCGACTGCGGGTTTGTTTTGTCCCCCAAACCCCCACGGGCAGGGGGCGTCGCGGCGCGGCCGTCGACCCGACCTCGATCGATGCACTGCAGTATGGATCGGTCTGCCGTCTAGACTCCCCCACTCCCCCTCGACTCTAGCCAGAGGACGGGGGTGACGGGGGCGCCAGGGCCCGCCGTGAGACGTAAATAGGGTTGCCATGTGTAACATAACTAACCTAGGATAAGCTGTTTTGGTGCAGACGTTTTTTGGCAATTTTCAATCGAGTTTTTTGTTGTTTTGTTTTTGATGAAGGGTCGTTTGGATGGATTATATTTGATTGACTAGAGACGTACTTATTTGACATTTAATTTTTAAATTCAGACTAACTTATTATATTTTAGAGAATAATTCGACCTGAAATAATTATAACAAATTGCTTAGAAATTACCTAAATCCTAATTATTTATTACAACAGCAAAAGCAACAAAACAATCAAGAATAAATGTATTCAGGTAACGGACAGGCTCCACTCTAATTCCGACTTGAAATGCCCGAAACCCATTTCATATTCTATTTACCCCTTTCAAAACAGGCTATGAATGTACAAAATGCTTCCCGACACTAACAAATGATTCGATTTACTCTGATCCGACAGCCCTGCCCGCCCCTGTTGGATTGTAGACGAGGTATTTTGATAGGTGCCTTAATTATTGTTTTAGGTGTAAACTCGTTGATTGCAGTAACGCGAATATTAATCGGTAAAATATTTTATTCATGAAGTTTGACCGACAACTTCAAACGTGTGTCTCGATTTGAATTTTGAAACTGTAAATTTAGTGGCGGAATATTAATGTTGCTCCCAGAAAATTTGAATCGACTAACTTTTGAGTGTGATTACTAATCAGGTTAACCTAGTTTGAATTTTATGAGACTAAAGGTAATCGATGTAATCTATATAAAAACTTTTTACAAAAATAAAACGACTACCAAAAAAACACTAATAAAGTAAAAATAACTTTAATTTTGAAGTCGGTGGCAATAAATGATAATACAAAACTGTTTTTTTTTTTGTATAGTGTTTTTATTTTTCGCATTTTAGTGGTGGTACCTATACACAAATTCGAATATTATGTAAATAACAGTGACAGCAAGTTATTATACCGTAGACTAAGCGGGGAAAAATACGTATTATTGTTTAGCGATGGTTTTGCACTACTCACTGACTGGGTTTGTTTAGCATGAGGTTTGGACAGAAATAAGTATACACACAATTGATCTTCTCAACAAACTTCAATTTAGGGATTCAGGATGGCTAGTTCTTCCTTATGAATAATAATAAGTAGGTAGACTTACTTAAGTTCGGGTTGACATTTCCCGTTTACATTAATCTTCAGAGATTTGCTATCCACATCCAGTATCGCTTCTGTTTGATAAGTGGAGGTTCAACGCCAAAGCCGGTTAGGATGTATACGGAACCAAATTCCTTCCAGAGTTGAGTCACCAATGCTTTATGCCATGTGTGTGTGGAAGAATGAGCATCCACCACTTATTACATTGAGAATATCTTCTTTAATAGTTATTCCACAACGATTCCATCGTTATTTAAAGGAAGTAATAATAAAATATAAAGTAAAATATAAAAACCCTGCCAACAAATAGAAAGTCATGTTGAAATATCTTGAGACTTGATATCATGAGACAATGGTGCCGATTCCCTTGTTCACAAACTAAACTAAATTTAAGTTCAGTGCATCTTTTTCTTTCTATTTCATTAAGAAAAGGACAGAAGATCGATTTTAGTTTAGTCCTGTCAAATTAATCAGCGCTTGACGTAAATTGACGTAATATTAGTAGGCGAGACTAAACTAAAATGTATCTTCTGTCCTCTTCTTAATGAAATTGAAAGAAAAAGATGCACTGAACTTAAATTTAGTTTAGTTTGTGAACAAGGGAATCGGCACCAATGTGTATTTAATAAATCAATAAGTACACACAGCTAATTTAATATAACATTCTAGGGCTGGTCCTAGATAGAAATATGACGTAACATCATATGTATAAATGGTGTTAAAATGAGATTCCAAAATATGTCTCTTGTCCTCCGAGAATCAATTAGGAAAAAGGGACGCTGACCTATTTTTCCTTTGTCTCTGCTGGCAATTTACTCTATTACTCTCTTGTTGTCAAATTATTAATGTAAATTATTATTATTAATACAATATGCGTGTTCTATAGAAATGTTTCTTATTAATTTAATTTGATTATTTTTATAGATTATAAGTACTCTGAAGCGCCATCTAGTTACCTTTTTGTGGCAACTACACACTTCAAGTTCATACTCGCTAAGAGAGGGCTCTGCTTTTACAATATTTAGTAAATTTCAATATTTAATTGTTACAATTGAAGCTAACTCCAAAACTACCCAAAGCAAAGTTAATAAAATTGTTTATGTTATGGGACCACCGCGTAAGCTTCCTCTGCCAAAAACAAACATAATTTCCAAAATCGGTCCAAAATTTACGAAAATATCGATGAATATGGTAGGGTAATATGGTATGATACCGTATATCATAGACGTTAAAATAATACATAGGCATACGAACATAGAACCTTCTCCTTTTTGAAGTCGGTAAAAATTAAATTCTTTTCGTTTGGTAATTTGGATATTTTATGTTGTAAAATGTTTTGTGTCCCGAATTAAGGCTCCTGCATACTGAGGCGATATCGCGGGCCCGACAGGCATATTGCTGCCTGTCGCGTATCGTATATGTCAGTTTGTAAGTTACAATAGCCTAATGTCAACTGCTCATCACCTTTTACAAAATATTGCTTTCCCGATGCAGGGACGTTAATTGTTGAGGAGTTCTCCACGTAAGAGTTAGGAGAACTAGAGCTGATGCCTAACTCACTATCAGCTCAACTTCACCATATGCATTGTGACGAGCATAAATTGCTTAGCAATCATATTAAAGTACCTAATAGTATTCTACACGGTGATTTTTAATTCACTGTTAACCTTTCAGGTGGTGAATGTACTTATGATTATGAGCAACTTTCACTATGGGACCAGCTACGAAACAGAAAAAAAGTACATCTGTTTCATACATTTTCGTCGGGAAAATATTGCATTTTTGTATGAAACAGCTGATATTTTTTTCGATATTTCAGAGTTGGTTTCATAGTGAAAGTTGCTCATAATCATGAGTACTTTCACGCCCTGAAAGGTTAACAGTGAATAAAAAATCACCGTGTATATTAATAAAAATTATTCTAAATAAATAGTATTCTATTCTAAAATACTTATTATTAAGTAATTCCGGTAGCCATCTGTGGTTGTCATCATCAGTTCCACTTCACTAAATGGTGCTTTTCGAGAGCAAATGCACGAGTTACCATAAAAAATATCCAAATCACTATACAGGGTTACTGGTAACTCGACGTATTCCTTGCAGGACGTCATAGTAGGGTTAAAATGCAACAAATTAAGCCACCAAATGTTCTACCGAAATTCAGTAGTTTTTGAATTAGTTAAGAGTTTTAGTTTTTTTATGAAAAATCCCAGATTAAATCATTTGAAACCAATTTAAAAATGATTTACGGCGCGACTGTACTGAAATTTAAGTTATTATCATAGTTGACGCCGTAGCAGACCTTTGTTAATAATTAAAAGTTCAATAATGCCTAAAACTTTGGCAAATATCACTAACCAAACATTTAATTTTTTGTAATTTTTGCTATTACTTCATAAAAAATGTAGTCTAGTGCAAAAAAAAATACTACACCTGGTGTACAAATTACTAGGAAAATATCCTTGTCTTATCAGTTATTCAGAAAGGTATGATTGTCAATACTTTTGCATGTGTGCCAGGGAAGAGAAGAGTTTTATGGGGGGCAGGTAAAATTGCGAGACGGTCAACCTATTGTTTCGTATTCGTATTATTCGTAGTTTTTACCTGCGCTTGAACTCCAACCACTCGGGGAGCTTTGTGATTGGTCGCTATTGTTCTCTCGGCATGACAGGGGGTGCGATTTTGCAAAATTTGGTCGTCAGCGTTAGTTAGTTTCAACTCTACGTCGCGCAAGCTCGTGTTTTGTTACTGGCTATTTCCCTAACTGTTGCTGCGTATCTTGCTCTTGTGCTGTGCTGTGCCTTCATAAGCGCTGACTATGGCTGCATATTCTAATCCTGAATACGCTGACATAATGTACTGTTACGGACTTTGTGACGGTAACGCTGCTGAGGCGCGGCGAGAATATCAACTTCGCTTTCCCAACCGCCGACTCCCCCATGTTAGTGTCTTCGGATCGACTTATCGGCGAATATCTGAAACTGGCAGCGTCCAAAGAAGCAGGCAAGTTGACACTGGTCGTTCCCGGAGATACGGCTGAGGACGAGGAGCTTATTCTTCAACGTTTTATTGACGATCCTAACACATCGACAAACATCGTAGCGCGTGAGCTTGGTATGTCACAGTGGAAAGTCTGGTCTGTAGTTCACTTGTCAGGCCGACATCCATACCATTACCAACCAGTCCAGTCATTAGAAGAAGGAGATCCGCCGAGATGGCTTGAATTTTGTCGTTTTATGCTAAGTGCCGACGCCGACAGCGAAAACTTTTTAAAAAACATTCTGTGGACCGATGAGTCATGTTTTGATCGTGATGGTATCACAAATTACCACAACTTACATTACTGGGCACCGAAAGCAGAAGCAAACCCTAAAAAACTGAAACCAACCGCATCCCAGCGAAGGTTCTCGCTTAATGTTTGGATGGGTATTATTGACGACAAATTAATTGGCCCACATTTTTTACCCCGAACACTAAATGGGGAACTTTATGAAGATTTCCTCAGAAATCATTTATCAGCACTGCTCACGGATGTACCGGAAGAAAGAAGAGCAAACATGATTTACCAACATGACGGATGTCCAGCCCACTTCCGAATCACAATTCGACAATTGCTGGATGAAAACTATCCAAACCGATGGATAGGGCGCGGTGGGCCGATTCCGTGGCCTGCACGAAGCCCTGATCTGACGCCGCTAGACTTTTACGTCTGGGGTCATATGAAAGATCTAGTTTATGTGACCCCAGTAAATTCAATTGAAGAACTAAGGGAGAGAATTACAAATGCGGCGGACCAGATGAGGGCAACAATCACCTCAAGAATAACATAAACCGAAGTAAGGAAGCGAATAAGAACATGTATTCGAAACCGAGGGCAGCACATCGAACAAGATGAGTGAAATGTGTGTAATTAAAGTTTTTAATATTGATTAAAAAGAATAATAATGTTCACGATTTTGTTTTTGATTTTTCGAATAATCACCTTTTTGTGAAACGCACGCCTGTACTAAATCAAAAACGATTTTCATAATGTAGTCCATGATTTTGTATTAACTTTCATACCGTTTTGGATAGCTGATAAGACAAGGATATTTTCTTAGTAATTTGTACACCAGGTGTAGTATTTTTTTTTTTGCACTAGACTACATGTTTTATGAAGTAATAGCAAAAATTACAAAAAATTAAATGTTTTGTTAGTGATATTTGCCAAAGTTTTAGGCATTATTGAACTTTTAATTATTAACAAAGGTCTGCTACGGCGTCAACTATGATAATAACTTAAATTTCAGTACAGTCGCGCCGTAAATCATTTTTAAATTGGTTTCAAATGGTTTAATCTGGGATTTTTCATTAAAAAACTAAAACTCTTAACTAATTCAAAAACTACTGAATTTCGGTAGAACATTTGGTGGCTTAATTTGTTGCATTTTAACCCTACTATGACGTCCTGCAAGGAATACGTCGAGTTACCAGTAACCCTGTATATTGTGTGCCTATAAAATTTGAGGATTTCCCTCGATTCCCATGGGATCCCCAAATCAGATTCTGACTTGGTGACCACCTCGAGAGCATACCCTTTCAAACAAATTTTAAAAATCGTTTCATAATTGACGGAGAAATCGGTGAAAACAAATGAATAAAAAATAATATAAATATAATATAAAGACGAACGTATATAAGCGCCTCCTTCTTGTAAGTCAGTTAAAGAATATTATTACATTCAGTTAGACTAGGAAGATTGCCAACTTTGCAATAAAAAAAAAATAAGTGCTTAGTCAGTTAGTATACCTAAGTAACCTCCTACATAAATAATAAAGATGTCAACGTAGGGTCACTCGGTAACATTGTATGAAGCCGTAGCAAGTGACATCGGAGGGTTAAAGTTGCAAACTCGCAATATCGAGTCATAGTAACCCCTTCACCTCTTGAACCTTGATATTTGGCAAGGTTTTGTGATTTGCATTCAAATTCATCCTGTATCGTGGAAGCTTAGACAGAAACAAACCTCACTGTGCTGACTGCGCTCATACAGATTTTACATTTTATTGCCTACTAGCTTTTTCCCGCGGCTTCGCCCGCGTGGATATCGGAAAATATCCCACGGGAACGTACTACCGGGATTAAAAGGAAACGAAAGCGATCGCATACCTCATAGCCGAGCGCTGCGACTGCCGTGTCAACCATAATTATTTTGTTACGCGTAATTTTGAATCTGTGATACATTCTAAAGCATTCATTTAAATTATATGATGTAAAGGCATATTTTAATCTAAATTATAATGCCCAATTTAAATAACATATTTTATTGAATAAAGATTAATATAATAGGTACCGGGTAAAATAGCTTCGGAAATAACAGTGAAATTTTATGTAATTCTGAAAGATAAAAATGGTTACTGTGGGTCATCCTTAGAAGACAGACATATGCTATAGCGGACTTTTTTCAGTGAGACCAGGTAGATTGCAAATTTCGCAAAAACAAAATAAGTACCTAGGTACCTAGTTAGTTGTGCCTACCCTACAAAAATAATAAAGGTGTCAGCGAAGGTCCCTCGGTAATATTGTATGAAGCCGTAGCAATGAATGCCAAATCGGAATGTATTTATTTCGAGCCATAATACAGAGGGCTCACATTTTGAGATTTTCTAACATGTTGAAAAAAAAGTTTTTAACTCACTGCTACCCACTCTTTCTCTTCTATCCTAAGGAAAATACTTTATGTACCTAGATAAAACCTATCCTATGTGTTAATCCAAGACATGTTATATCTGTGTCCGAAATTTCATCAAAATATCTTTATCCGTTTATGCGTTGTTTAGTAGCAAACATCTCGACAAACTTTCACATGTATTTTTGGGCGCTAAAATGTTTATTATTGTGACAGCAGAAAACAAACTATTGGCTAACGGTATATTCGTCCAATAATCCTATGAGTGCATACGGGTGTTACTCCAGTACGAAGTTGACTAAGCAGGGGAGAATTATATTAGAGGTGAGACGTAAATCGACAAAATTAAAAAGTGGTTCGTTTTAAGGTTAAACAAAAATCCCTAATTCCTACTAATATTATAAATGCGAAAGTTTCTAGGGATGGATGGATGGATGGATGGATGTTTGTTACTCTTTCACGCAAAAAGTACTGAACGGATTTGGGTGAAATTTGGCACACAGATAGTTTATAAGCTATGCGCATCTAGTTTTAAATAAAAATGTCATTCTTGAAGGTTAGGTTAGGTTAAGCCTTTGGTCCCGGCTGTTATTTGTAGATCTTTACAGTCGTTACGGGTAGTCAGAAGCCCGAAAGTCTGACAACCAGTCTTACCAAGGGGTATCGTGTTGTCGCGGGAAGGTACTAATGGGTCACCGAGGCCCCCGCAACACAGGCAACAGAAGGAATACGGGTGGGTTTTAGTCAGTAAGAGTCTGACACACCCTCCCGCTCTACCCAGAGAAGTTATTTGATGATTTCCCATTCACAAAAAAAAGGGGTATTGTGTTACCCAATAACTAGGTTGTGGAGGTCAGATAGGCAGTCGCTCCATGTAAAATACTGGTATTCTTCTGCATCCGCTAAGACAAGAAGCCGACCCCAACATAGTTGGGAAAAGGCTGGGCAGATGATGATGATTGTTGAAGGTTAGTTATGTCGTTATGCCAACATAAACCCATGCCTTTTTCGTAAAGGGGTAGGCAGAAACTACAATAACACTGCTTTTGCTTCGTGCACGATTTAAATCGTCAAGTCGAAAGTCACTTCTAGGCAAGACTGCGACCACATCATCGCTTAACCTTATGACCGCCACAGTCATGTATAAATGACAAACCAAAATGTGCCCAGCACACCACGGTCACGACTACATGACAGATTTATAAGGAATAATACGTAGCTCGGCGCCGAGGGCACGTTTTTGCATTTTTGAGACGTGACAATGGTCAAACGCGAGTATAATAAAAATTATTTTAAAAATATATTACAAGCGCTAAAAATGTAGAATTCGATAACTAGAACTATGCAGAAAAATTAACTATGTCTAAAGCAATCCCATTCTTCCACCAGGTTACCTCCTAACCAAAGAAGAAGGAAAGGTTGGCTCTCCAGAAACTCCACTCTCAGACCTTGGCCTGATCTCCTACCGATCCTACTGGAAGGAGGCTTTACTGAAGCGGCTGTGCTCAGCCCCAGGACCTACCCTCTGCATAAGAGACCTTAGCAAGGATTTGGCTATCGCGTCTTCGGACATAGTGTCCACGTTGCAGGAACGAGGACTCATGAAGTATTGGAAAGGCAAGCATATTGTGCTGAAGAAACAGGTGCGTTGTTATATTTCTTTTTTATTAGTGACCCTTTTAGATTTTATACATGATCATAGATATATTTTTTTACTGCATGATCAGCTTTTTAGATACATTTATGTAAGCAGACTTAGTTTTTTCAAGTATTTTATACTGTTTCACTGATATATTGGACATATAATCTGAAATACCAGTAATTGTACGAGTATTAGTCGCTCGACGTTTTTGTGCTTTTTACCTACTTTCTATTGAAGGTTGCGGTTAAAATACTATATGCTCTCACTGTGTGCTGCACCGGTCGACGTCATCACGTCAACGCCGACTATCGCTGAAAATCACCGCTGGGGCTCTGTCTCGCATAGGGTCGCAGCATTATGCTGAGCGTTGGCCGTTTTGCGTGGATGTGACGCATATTCTCCCCCAAATTGTTTCTTTTTTGTATTTGTGTTCCTTCTTTGCGTCATGTTTACCGCAAATAAACGTATTTTCTTTCTTTCTTTCTTTAGCTCTGACAAGTCTACGACATAAAGCCCCAATCTTGACACATCACTTTTTCCTTTTAGGAGGTGCTAGAAGAGGTGTCTAGGCGTGCCGCGCGCGCACGCTGCGTGGACGGGGCGTGCCTGCGCTGGTGGGGCGCGGGCGCGGCGCCGCCGCCACGCTGACGCCGCGCCCCCGCCGCGCGCCGGCCCAACAGTAGCGCCGCGCGCGCACTGCTATAAGACACACACAGTTAAGGG
The DNA here is from genome assembly GCA_905333075.3 of Atethmia centrago. Classification (NCBI taxonomy): domain Eukaryota; kingdom Metazoa; phylum Arthropoda; class Insecta; order Lepidoptera; family Noctuidae; genus Atethmia; species Atethmia centrago. The sequence continues at coordinate 5,449,302 of HG995377.1, forward strand.
CGTAGTGCGTGCACGCTGCGTGTACGCGGTGAGAATGCAACTTTATAAAACTGTGTAACTAGAACTTTTTGATCGTTACAAACAATATGTTCCATTTTCTCGAAAATATTTTTTTTACTTCAATTAGCAATCAAAATAATTTAAAAAACCCTTACATGCAATTTTAATACGCTTGAAAAACTGCATTGATTACTAAAATCAAATCTTTCTATCTCTCACGGTTGGCATAGCTTCCAACACTTGTTTGAAATCTCACCCTGTATACCAAATTATGCGTTTATACACAGTATGCGGTGCGCGAGCGAAAAAATATAACTCGCGGCGTCGGCGTCGCTACAAAGCTTGTGTGCCGAGTACTACAAATACTACAAGAACAACACGTTCTACTATCAAATGCAGGTAAAACTGCCAGCCTAGTGGGGCACAAGCCTAAACTTCAGTGATTCAGAATAATAAGTGTAATTTTAAACGTATGGTGACTGTGTTTTAGCTATCACAAAACTTTTTTTTATAGAAAATCGAATGTTTTATGAAAAATGTATGTATTTCAGAATCTGTGTATATTTTTAATGATATAGAGGTGGTATTTCACCCGAATAAGTGACAATTGACTATGTAGTTTTTTTATTGTATGTTCTCATGTAACAATTTTAAAATGTAATTTTATTTGAATGAGGGAATTGAACTCATGATTTTTTTTATTTGTTTATGTCCTACTAATCGTATGTTTTAATAAAAAGCTAAGGCGTGTTAGCTTTTACGCAAAAGCTAAGCACTGCTGCGCAATCTTATTTCATGGGTCATTATGTATTCTAAGAGGTTTATATATTCTACCTATGTACTTATTTTCAGTCTACTATATTGACATAGTGTGTTTTAATAAACTTTTTATAACATTTAGCGTTTTGAGAAATAAAAATAATGTAAGTAGGTATGTTAGCTGTATTTTACGCATGGCAACATTCGTCTGGATGTGTTGTCTTTTTTAGCCTCAAGATCATGGCAACACGCAATAAATACCTCTTTTTTATCATTCAAATGAATGTTTCATTAATTATGTGAAATTATAATGAAATTGTCATCAATTGAAATAATTTTCTTAATTGTAAACTTTTAAGAGGCCATTTTGACCGCCATTTTGCAATATGGCATGTAATGTCAAACTATTTGCATCTTAGGACGATAGATGGCGCTCTTAAAAAAAAACCGCGTTATACTCTAAAATAGTAATAATAGTCCAATGTTACTGAAAAGAAATGATTTTATATAACAATATGTAATTTATGTTATCGAATATCAATAAATTAATAATAGATACTGTGTTTCTTGAAAAACTTAAAATTAATCTAGTTTTTTAACTTTTAAATAATAATTATGATATACCTATTCTGTAGAATGATAAATGAAATTAAATAATTCTGATATGACTAAGAACAAAATAAGATTAAAATAGTGTAATTATTAAATTATGTACATAAGGTAATTTAAGGTTTACTTTTATACTTAATATTAGATGTTATTTGTAAATAGTTAGGTAAATACTATTTTACAAAATATGTTTTTGTTTGTGTAATGTAAACAAACTATGCAGAGAAGGAATGGTCAATAAAAAAATGAATTGAATAAGGTATTGAAATTAGCAAAATGTCGAATGGTAAATTGAATTTTAAATTAAATATATCTACTGTGGAATCTGCGATTGACTAGGATGGTTTAAATAAAAGATGCGGGAATGATTGATACTAAGGTCAGATTTTATCGAAGCCAGATAGGGCAATTACTGTATTTTTAGAAAATTCTCATTCTAATCTCAGTCTGTCAAATTTCCCTTCATTTTTGACAAGTTTTTGTAGTTGATTGTCGCTGAGATGCAATTGGGAATACTTAGATTTATAATTTAATTTAATTAATTTCCATACAAGAACTCTCGTACAAGAATACAGTTCTTTTAAAGAAAAATGTACAAAAAATCAAAATTTATTAGCAGTATAAGACTTATAAAAATTTGGTTGAATTCGCCCTTATTGTTCTTTGTTTGCACATGCGTATAACTTCCAGCAATAATTATTATATTATTAATATATTTTTTTTTGTAGCTTTATTAATTTTGCTCCTACTGTTTTCACTAACTTCAAATATGTGTAAATTCTTAAAAAAAAATCCCTGCTTAGTGTATTACTTACAACTAGTTAGAAAATTGACCTAGGTAGTAGTAACTTTTAGTATTGTTTTATAATTTGATTTTACTATGTACAAATGAATAATTATTATGAATGAATGAATTTATAACTTGTAAATATTTTATCTGTATAAATGAAATGCATTAAATGAGTTATTATCAAAACATTGTGCTTTTACTTCTCGCTAAAATCCTGCGGTCAGAGGCAGAGCATGTCGCGGGAAGGTACTTATGGGTCACCGAGGCCCCCGCAACACAGGCAACAAGAAGGAATACGGGTGGGTTTTAGTCAGTAAGAGTCTGACACACCCGCTCCGCCCAGAGCGGGAGAAGTTACTTGATGTTTTCCCACCCTCAAATAAAAAAAAAAAAAGAGGCAGAGCATCTCCTCTTAAATAAATAAATCTATTTCTTTACAAATCTAGTACTTACCTAGGTATAAGAGGAAAAAAAATAAACAAATATTTAGGTCAATATTGTTTAGTTTAATGTCTTATCTAATTGTGAGAAACCTTATACAATTTAAACATTAAGTCTGTGTGTCTATAAAACTGCACTTTTTGTGGCGCTAAATCACTCGTGTCAGTCACAGCACCTGTTAATAGATTCATCACTTTTGCGCTCTCGAAAATAGTTTGTTTCGCCATTGATTTAGTTATTGAAGATTACATTATCATTAAAAAAAAAATATTTTATTACTAGAATTGCTGACGACTAATGTGTTATTTTTAAATTTCTTGAAATGGTTTGCTAAATAATAGGAAAATATACATTACTTACTGAATGGATTTTTTTCGAAAAATTGGTTCTTTCAAAATTATATTTCTGCATGGTACTCGCAACCGGCGTGCGTGTATGACCAGATGAATGATCGTTGGCGAAGCAAAAGGAATATGTAAGGAGTGTAGCAGGTGGCGTTCTATAGTTTCTGCCTGTATGTACCTATATAATATATTAATACTATATTTTGTATCGAAGTCGAAAAAACTGGTCCAGCCACGTGCAAGTAGATGTTGATAATATTATTGATGTTCAAAATCAGGATCAGGATCTTAACGGAGGGGTCTTGGTATGTAAAGATGGTCACCCATTGACGAACCATCCGCGGCAAGCATAGCTTATGACAGTTGCACGGGTTGATCGATCAGGTTACTGATCGATCGACCCGTGCGGCTATCATTACTTAGCCACAAGACCCTCCCAACAACAAACACTTATCAAACCCTAAAACTTGTTTTTTCTCCCCGCCAAACGGGTGTAAATCATTTTATCATTCCTCATTAGCCGTATAAACACTTATTATCACTTTAATTGTCTGACGTCACTGGCCAACGAACTCAGTGGCTCCAAGGTCTTGCCGTTTTGAACCACTTTTTTTATTTACATACAAGCCTATATCTAAATATATTTCTTTAAAACCTGACCTTGTCTGAGAACGCTTGTGTTTCGTGTTGATAGCCAGGCTATAAATCTAAGGTAGATCAGCACGAACTTCAATAAAAATATTGGTACAAGGTTCATAATCATACATCCTCTTATAGTCACGTAGACACGAGTTTCGATTCATCCTAACTAATATGACAGTGTGTTTATTTCTTTCTTTCTTTTTCACGCTAAAACGGCTAATCGGATTTGGATGAAATTTAACACACCTTGACTTGGATTAAGACATAGGATACTTTTTATCACGATATTCCCACGGGATTGAGACTTACGCGGGTGATACCGCGGGGAGCAGCTAGTTTCTTATAAATACCACGGCTTTTTCATCTGGTTTTAGATATTTATCCATCTTAGAAGTTTAAAGGGAAGAGAGAAATTGTAAATCGGATTGTAGAGAGCCTAGCCTTTGAATTCATCCGAACAACTTCTGCACCATTCTTCTACCTCCAAGCAGAATGGCTATTATTGACTATTATTCAAGGGTGGAACTACAGATAAACACACCGATCAACAAGGTTACAACAGGAAAACACTTTCCTGGTAGGTACCCAAGCTCCGATAAAGAGCTTTAGGACACATCCAAATTTAATACCATTGACTGGGACTTCGGAAAGGTCAGGTGTTGAGAGGATGAATGAAAGGCGACTAACAGGTGTTTACAAGGCAGACGTGAGTGGAAACGCCGGGAAGGGACGCCCTAGAAGGACATATAGTGACCTAATTGGTGATGTTCTTCAGAAAGGTCAGGTGCGTAGTACTCGCAACCGACGTGCGTGTATGACCAGATGTATGAACGTAAACGAAACAAAAGGGGTATGTAAGGAGCGTAGCAGGTGGCGTTCTATAGTTTCTGCCTTCCCCCATTAGAAGATGGCGTTGGTTTATGTGACTGGGACAAGCAGATCTAGGAAAAGCCGGGGTCACCAGCACCCAATTGCACCTTAGACCAACTTCAGTGCCAATCTCTTTTGGAGGTCTATTTTTGTTTGCAAAACATTAATTCATCATAATTTTAATAATGTATATAACTACTATTTTGCTTTTTTAATTATTATTTTTTGTTCGTCGTAAATTCAAACGATATAGTATTGCATAAAATCCAGAACGTACCTACTGTTTGAGAGAAGTCCCTGGCTCCTGTAACACAGGTGTTTTTACCTAGCGCAGGAGTAACGGCTTCACTTTGTACACATTTTTTATGCCAATAAAGAATTTATTTATTTATTTATTGACGTAGGTACCTCCCTAGGAACCTAATTAACATAGGTATGGCCTATACAATCAGGTGTTCTTAACGATAACATTATTGTTCATTCATTTTATCATATCAGCTGTACCTAACCTCACGCAGCGGCAAAGATAATAAGACGTATTCCACATTGGGCACCCGCTTAAATGGCACCTGAGTGAATCGCTCCTGAGGTATTCCACATACGGCACCTATCGATATTTTTCGCAGGTGCGAAACAAAAAGCAATTTTATCCAATAAGAATTTGCGTTATCATGAAAGAAAATAAACTTACTCATTTTGGAGATAGAAAAATACGGGATTGTGACTACTATTTATTTATTTATTTCAAAAATTGTTTACACTAACACCTTGATAAAAATAATGTCTTAAAAACTTTGAACAGTGTACCAATTACTTAAAGGTAAATACCACATGAACCAAAACTATGCTAAATTGTAAGCCTAGGTACGTGTACAGTCTACAAGCCAACTTAAAACTAAAGAAAAAATATGTAGTCTAAATAAAGACTTAGTTTTGAATTAGATTGCTAAACGTATGTAAGGAACAAAATAATGAATGCTTTACAAAACCTGTGATAAACAACTCAAGATTTTAGATTTCTGCTTAGTCAGAGAATCAAAGTGGAAATCGATTAGATCGCTGCAACTATTCACAACCCTACAGAACCTAGCGCATGGAGAGTTAGATCCCAACACCGTTCTTCTCTGTGGCGAAGTGGTGTTATGGGTTTACGTGGAATTCTGGAAGGAGCACGCAAGTTTATAAGAGCGAGCAGCGGCGGTGAGTCAATATTTCCTTTCAAGATTTTACAGGAAAATATTGCGTCGTTTAAACGACTTCGATCTTCTAAGGTGTGTATATTGAAGATTTTTAATCTGTCTTTGTAAGAAGGCGTTATTTTAGCAATACCGACAGAAAAAGCTGAACGCCAAGCAAAGCGTTTTTGGACGCGCTCTAAACGTAAACTGTGAGTACCTTAGTGCGGCCGCCACACCACACTACAGTATTGTAATATGCTACGTACCAAACTATAATAAAGTAAAGGCGAACGGCAGGCTTGTATGGGGCTTTCGTACAGCTAATAAAATTTCGTGTTTTGGGATATTTTTAGTTTTAGTTGGTAGTTAATACGACAGACAAGCCTTTTTTAAATTCTTAGATTTTTAGAACTTGGGACGTAAAAGTTATAACCAGTTTTATTTTTTAAGGTTAAGTACTAGTGTACCAATGTAGATTGTTACTTATAGGCACATAAACATTGTTTCGGTAATAAAGTATATGTTCTAGATTGCTTGTAACTATTTTTGTAGTATTTTACCTTACTATCAAGTAGGTAAATTGAGACGGGGATCGTACATACTCAGCGGAGTGCATTAGGAGATTCCTATGTCCAGCAGCTGACTGCAACAATTTGATAATGATGAAGTCCTGATGGGGTTTTGAGTGTAGGTAAATAAAACGATACAGTTAATAGTTTTTTTTTTTAAGTACATTTATTTTATTTATAATTAATTAATTCGTAAATTACTTCATCTAAGAAGGGGGCAGGTCGGGTAATACTCTCATGGCGAGCATAGCTTAAATACCAACAGCGTTTAGTTTACGACTAAATTACGTGTAGTTATTAAAATCTTTTTTTAAATATTATTAATTAATCCGAACTTCTAAAAATGGTACACTTACATGAAAATAAATGGCTTAGTTGCCTTTATATGTGGTACAAATTCTATAACAAAACCACAAAAAAAGTAAGCTGTACGAAATCTGCCGTTCACCTTTTTGTTATACTTTGTCGGAAACACACTACACTACACTGTCTTATGACAAACCCCAATGTTTTTGACGCTTTTTTAACAACATGATCTAAATGTGGCACAAAGGTTAATTTTTTAGTGTCTACTTCATTAACCCTGTCCTCATTAATGTAATATACTGTCACTATAAGATTATTTTTTCTTGTATAATGAACATGGTAACATTTCTTTGAGTTCCAATCAATTTCATTAATTTTGCACCATCGGATGAGACTATTAAAGTCCATCTGTAAAAGCGAGGAGTTTCTATCAGACTTAATTATTCTAAGAAACTTTAGGTCATCCGCATACATAAAAATCTTGGAGTGCCGCAAACAGCGGGGAATGTCATTAATAAAGTAGACAACAATATAGGCCCGCGATGCGACCCTTGCGGGACTCCAGAGGATATTTTATATACATTAGATTGGTAACCGTTTACCACAACAAAGAAAGATCTATCCGCCAAATACGAACTTTCCCATTTAAGCAAGCTGCCTGTGATACCATACGCATGTAACTTATCAGATAGGATTTTATGGGAAACTTTATCAAAGGCTTTGCTAAAATCAGTGTAAATGACGACTGCCTGGTGACCAGAATAAACAGCCCCAATTAACTTCTCTGTGTATGCAACTAGATTAGTGCTCGTGATCCAACAAATCTATGCTGAAGGCTAGTGAATAGCTTGAGATGGTTCTGAAAATGCAGGCAGAGTAGTGATTCAAACACTTTGGCAAACGTTGAGAGATTCGAGATGGGCCTATAGTTAGATATGTTGTCATTGCTATCCGATTTATGTACAGGCACCACCTTTTCCATTTTCTGTTTCGTAGGGAATACACCAGAAATCAAAGATTAGAAGCTGTATATGACCATGAGTGGATGCACCAACTCCTCCGCACAACCCGAAATAAATATTGGCGGTATGCCATCCGGGCCAGGACCTTTGTTAATATCCAAACTTTTTAATTTATATGATGAAATGGCAACTGTGTTTATTATATAATATATTCTATACATAAGACATTGCTATTAAGAATCATATTACTTCCCCATGTCCATCTTTCTATTCCATACACCTTTGAAGTGAAACAGTGTGCCCAAGGCTCTCTTAAATTATTATAGGTATGGATACGGACATCTTTAAACTTCTGCCTACCCTTTCAGTGATTGTAGGCGTGACGTGTTCAATTACAACATAGTGGTGCCGATTCCCTTGTTTACAAACTAACCTAAATTTAAGTTCACTGCATCTTTTTCTTTCTATTTCATTAAGAAAAGGACAGAAGGTAAATTATAGTTTAGTCCTGTCAAATTAATCACCGCTTGACGTAATTTGACGTAATTTTAGAAGGCAAGTTTTTAATCACGTCTAAACTTGTATGGAGTAGTGACAGGCGCTGATTAATTTGACAGGACTGAACTAAAATGTATCTTCTGTCCTCTTCTTAATGAAATAGAAAGAAAGAGATGCACTGAACTTAAATTTAGTTAAGTTTGTGAACAAGGGAATCGGCACCAATATAAAACAAATTGTTTGCTTAATAAAACGTCTGTGTTGTGGTTATTGCAGCACGATTTCCAATTAACCGAATGTTTAGTTAATTTGAAAAACTGGAAAGTGCAACTCTGCAGTAGTGCACACTTTCTAAAGATTGAATTTATTATTTTTATAGTAGTTTTGCTCGTTGTGTAGCGTTTTTTCTTAATTCTGTGTGTAATATGGACTATAATTTGAATATACAGGGTGTCCAAGAACCTGGCGTCCAACTGGATTCCCACGATGCCCCAAGTTCTAACAGTACTCAGAAAAATATTTTAAAAAATCCACCCCATGTACTTACAGAATTATACTGATTTCAAAAAAAAAGGGGAAATGAGCACCCTGTGACATACTTTTGAATGCTGTGACTGCTAATGCTGATAATTTCGATATTTCTTGGAGGTTTTGTAATCTAGGGTATTGCTGTGTCTAAATAGAATGTAAAAATAATGTACTTATTGTACCATTTTAAAATAAAATATTATTTTAACTAAAGGTGATATGGAAAACTATTGAATTTCGCAACTTTGACCGACTGTAGTGTAAAAAAAATGTACCAAAATAGTATGGCAAGTGACGTCAAATTTTGACGCGTTTATTCCTCTTTTTAAAAAGGTATAATACTTACACATTAATTTGAAAAAAAAAATTTTGATAATATTTTTACTCAACAACCCAATTTTTACGAAGTGCCTACCTACTAACGGTAACTGTCGGACCCTTTCTTATCTTAGAAACTGTTATGTTACTACTATTATTTACTTCGGTTCCAAGAGTGAGCAAGAAGGAAATACACACAGGTAGATGGGTTCCCAGTAGAATAAAAGCAAAGAATGTTAGTTTAAAGATATTTTATTACAATAAATGTTCAAAATGTTGACCACCCGCGGCAATACAAGCTCTCACTCTCCTTAAAAAGGACCGCTTTATGTTTCGCGAGTAACTTTTTTGACGTATCACCTGCACTGCTTGTGTTATCTTCTCACGAAGGTCAGCGATGTCATTAATGGGCTTCGCATAAACGAGCTCCTTCATAGTTCCCCAGAAAAAAAAATCCAGCGGATTTAAGTCAGGTGAGCGGGCTGGCCACGGGATTGTTCCTGATCGCCCAATCCACCTGTTCGGGTATTGCTCGTCCAAAAACTCTCTAACGGATACGCGAAAATGTGCTGGACAGCCGTCGTGTTGGAACCACATATCTGGTGGGGTCTCTTCTAGTAAGTTTGGCAAATCATTTTGAAGAAAATTTAAATATGATTCGCCAGTCAAATTCTCGGGCATCTCAAATGGACCAATAATATTCCCACAGAGAATACCGGTCCACATGTTCACTTTGAACCGGTACTGGGATCTATCTTCTCGCATCAAGTGCGGATTTTCCACATGCCACTCGTGCAAGTTGTGTAGGTTCATGTAGCCATCCTTCTTAAATGTTGATTCATCTGACCACAAAATTTTGTCGATAAAGTTTTCGTCTTCTCGATGTTTTTGCAGGATTGTTTCACAAAACGCGACTCGGCTCGGATAGTCTCGAGGTAAAAGACTTTGCACTCGCTGTACGTGGTACGGATGATATTCTTCTTTTTGGAGAATACTGTGTGCTGTGCTCTTCGGTATCCCCGTATCAGCTTCTATTCCTCGCACAGAGATGCTTGGATTTGCCGACACCGCCTCTAAAACTTCATCGCGTATGAAGTCATTTACGGGTCGTCCTTCACCAGCTACTTGATTGGGGAACCGCCCGTCACATAGTGATCTGTGCACATTAATGAAAACTCGATGGTCGGGATATCGCGTAGCCCTCGGATACCTTTCTCTGTAAAGTCTCGCTGCAGCTCGTCCATTACCTCTACATTCTCCATAAATGTAGTGCATATTTGCGTATTCTTGCGGAGTGTAGGTCGCCATGGTAGCACACACAAAACACAAACTGTCCAAACACAGGCAAAGGTCGTCGTAAAGAGTTCGTTTCAAAGTCCAGAGCACAAAGAGTAATCGAGTCCAATAAACAAAGCTTTAAATCGTAGTACGTGATCAATGGTAACAATAAGAGAGAGGTGCGTAGTAACGGCAGGAGGCAGTGACGCGTACTGACCGTACTGTTATCCTAAATAGCACGATCCCAGATAGCGTCACTATCTATCTCACTCGCACCTCTAACCTTTTTCTCCCTCACTCTTACCTGAATAATGGGGTACCATAAAGAAGAACCAGCAAATCGCAAAGATAGTTTCTGTCTTGCTCCCTCCTGTTGTAATAACGAATCACTATGGTGAGATGCATGCACATACCGTCCCTTACGGTCTAACCTGTTTTTTGAGAGGCCTGTTGTTATTTTTATGAGCATACAATAGTAATTCTTTAGAGGTTAGATTCAATTCGTCGTAAATTTTTCTTTCTAAGAATTCTGTAAGACATCGTAAAAATTGGGTTGTTGAGTAAAAATATTATCAAAAATTTTTTTTTTCAAATTAATGTGTAAGTATTATACCTTTTTAAAAAGAGGAATAAACGCGTCAAAATTTGACGTCACTTGCCATACTATTTTGGTACATTTTTTTTACACTACAGTCGGTCAAAGTTGCGAAATTCAATAGTTTTCCATATCACCTTTAGTTAAAATAATATTTTATTTTAAAATGGTACAATAAGTACTTTATTTTTACATTCTATTTAGACACAGCAATACCCTAGATTACAAAACCTCCAAGAAATATCGAAATTATCAGCATTAGCAGTCACAGCATTCAAAAGTATGTCACAGGGTGCTCATTTCCCCTTTTTTTTTTTAAATCAGTATAATTCTGTAAGTACATGGGGTGGATTTTTTAAAATATTTTTCTGAGTACTGTTAGAACTTGGGGCATCGTGGGAATCCAGTTGGACGCCAGGTTCTTGGACACCCTGTATATAGAGTAATTGTAAATATTTAACTTGCACAAATAGGTAGGTACTCATTAAAAATAACAATACAAATTAGCTAAGAACCCCCTGATGCACGATACAGGCAAGTTAGTTTCCGTTCAATACTGGTATAGGTGTAAACAGCAAGTACAATAAAATCGCATTTTGATACGATTTTCATGCCAGAATTTATTCTGGCATGAAAATTTTCTATCATTCAAACATGAAGGAACGAAACAAGTACAAAATAAACTTGAGATGACGTTCAACAAAATTGAATGAAATAGGTATTCGGCATCGCAAATACGGCCAATATACTTGAATTAATTATACAAGGACGTGCAACTCTGTTTAATAGACTAGGCAAAACTTGCATGCAATAATTACCTTGGTGTAAACAGAAGTCACATGCAATTATTGAATAGCAAAACATGCATTCAATCATTGTATGCCATTTTATGGAAATCGCTCGCGTGTAAACAACTTACATGCAATTCTTGAATAGCAATAATTGAACGTGCATGCGATTATTACTCTTGAAAGTTCCAGAAACTTGCATCGTGTAAATGGGGTTAGACTAACATGTGGCTATAGACAACTTTCGTTACATAATAAACACATTCGTTTACCTATAGATAGACTAACAAAAATTACCAGAGTATAATAGAGATGGGACATTTGCTGTGAGCCAAAGTGTATGCCTAAGTCTGGGGTACCGCCTTTGCTGGAAACTACGAAAGTAGTGTAACTTCTATCCCCATGGGTTTTTAAAAGGAGATTATGGAATTCTGGCTAAAGTTTGACTAGCTGGCTAGCAGTGCTAGCACTATCAGCCCACGCAGCCCATGTGCGTTGGTTTACAGCCAACTACTTCTTACAGAGGAGAGGCTCAGGAGTAGGATTAGTTTAGACGGATTATGATAATTTAAATCCAACGCCATGCGATCCTAAAACTAAAAATCCTTTTATGTTGAGAATCAGCCAATTGACTGATTCTCGACTCCTTGACAGTTCAATTGAACTGTCAAGGAGTCGATCTAGTTGATTAAACTTTATTATGATTAAATTAAAAACCTTGAGACCTGTGAAACCCAGTGTGTATTTAAAGGGTGGATTCGAGACTAAACAACTCGATTAAATATCTGTATTCCTATGAAGCGACTTTTATATAACCCTTAGGGGATACAGGTACAGTCATTATTATGACTATTTAGTTCAAATAATTCACTTTTATCGTCCCTCTCCCTCTCCACAAAGTAAGGTGACGGCAGAGGTCGCAGCTAGGGTTATGCGGTATTGGGTTAGATGGTAATACCGGTATTACTTCAGTATAAAAAAAAACCGGGATACCAGTATTTCAATTTTTTTTATGTAATGAAAACACCTCGTTCTTTCGCCTTGAAACTAAAATAACTAGGTATAAATGTAAAAAACCAGTTTTAATAAACTTCCCTTTAAAAAACACTGTGAAGCAACATTCATTAAATAATTCAAAGGGAAAATTTGTTTATAAAATCAAAACAATATTATGGAAACTGCTTGCTTGTCTATACAGTGTCAAATTAAATTGGCTAGTGAAACTCCGCAGCCGTGATGGATATCGATATCCAAACAGGACAAAAAAAGTAATTCTTTTTTTTTTTTTTTAAAGTATTTTTTTTTTTTTTTTTTAACTTCACAGCGGATATTTTCTTGTAGGGCCTGAATTGTTCGAGGATTATTACTGTAAACCCTCGACTTATTGCATCCCCACAAAAAAAATCACACGGTGTAAGGTCAGGTGATCGAGGTGCCCAGGGTATGTCTCCGTACTTGCTGATTAATTTATTGGGAAAAATTTCCCTCAGCTTCTCCATCGAAACTCTAGCTGTGTGTGGAGTGGCCCCGTCTTGTTGAAATTGTGTTCTGTTGTTGAACCCGGGGAACAGCTGCAACTGCGGTACCAAAAACTCGTCGATCATCCGGCAATACACGTTAGCAGTGACTGTCTCTCGCCGATTAAAAAAGGCCGATTATTCCTCGGGCAGAAATTGCACACCACACTGTCGTTTTTGGACAGTGCAAACATTTTTGGTGGCATTCCCTGGGGTTTTCGGAGCACAAGTATCTCATGTTCTGTTTATTAACATAGCCATCGATATGAAAATGTGCTTCGTCGGTAAACAATATGTTTCCAAGCGTTCGTGCTGTTCGAAAACGTTCCAGCATCGTTCTTGCTAAGGTTTCTCGTAAAAAATAGTCATTATCGTTGAGAAACTGCACAATCTGCATTTTGTATGTGTGAAACTGTAGTTTCTTTTCAGAATAACGTGCACTGTTGATTTTTTATTCCAGTACAAGCTGCAATCTTCCTTATCGATTTACGTGGATTGCGAAGAATTTCACGTCGAACTTGAGCCACATGTTCTGATGTCGCTGCTGACGGTGATGGTCCCGGAGGAGGTTGGTTAACCATTGTCCCTTCTTGTCTGAACTTTTGGACCCACGACCAGATAAGTTGCGTGCTCGGTCGAATATTGTAGTGAGTACAAAAAGCACGACGCGCACGGACCAACGAATCATCGCACTTCAAATATTGTTCACCGCGAACGCGCGGTGCGCTCCCGACCAGCGACTCATTGTGACTAGTAAATCCACAAATCGCGCGCGCCGAACGTTACCCCTCTCACTTACCTCACCCCGCTCGTTAAAGAGTAATTACAATTTAAAATTGAAAATTTTCCACTGGACACCCTTTATTTTGCATGCCGTAAGGTAAATGTATCGGGACACTTAATAAATATTCCAACTTATATGTATGCCTACATTATCAGCAAATAAATGATTTCTTTCTTTTTTTCTTTACCTATTCCGAAAGCCCTGATCAAGTCTTCGATGAGTAAACTCGCTACCTATTAAGTCTCAGGGAGGCAGTGTTGGTTCGTTGACAATGGTAAATAACACAACCAAACATTTGAACAGCATAGTTGGCAGTTTTTAAACACACGGCAAAATACCGAAATAAAGCATTCACAAATTTCAATCCCGGTATTAAGGAACGGTAAAAATTACCGGGATCCCGGTATTTCGGTAATACCGAAAACCGGTATCCATGTTCTAGTCGCAGCAAACCCTTTTAAACAAATTGTTGTCCTGCCAAATAAGAGACGGTAACTCTCTACAGACAAAAGGAATAGTATTCAATACTCAACTACGATAAAACAGATATAGGGTTGCCATATTTTTCTTAGACATACCTAATCTATGAACTATCTTAGGTCAAAGGGGGAGAAATCAGCCGTTTTGTCTAAGTTTGTGTCAACTAGTTATGATTCAAAACAATTTGTCAGCCTCTAGCTATCCTAAGGCCTTATTCATATTTAAAAAAACGTTGCTTAAAGTTATGAGATGTTTAAAAACATAAAAAATATACTAGTTAAGCAGACGCTAATCATTACCTATTCAACTCTAATACCAAGAGAAGCCAAGCCAAGCCAGTCTTTAGATGCAAGACTAGCTTAGAAAGACAAAAATCAATTTCATAAAGATACTTGCCAGGTCCTAAACCAACACTTCATAGGTACTAGACAGAGAAACGGGTTCCGCGCTTTGAGCCTTCACGACATTTACCAAGTCAGGTGGTAGAGATTTTAGAAATCAAGTTTGTAGTTTTTTTACAGGCTTATCTTCTCGAAAAATCAAAAGTGTAAGCCCTATCCAAAGGTCTTCGTACTCCGACTGGGGTTGAAAAAACGTTGAGGTCAACGGAGCGCCCTCCGAGGCATTGTCTCGTCAATGTGAACCCAGAGGTTCACCCCGCGCCCTTCATAAGGTGACATACTACTTGGGATTGGAAAGACGTCTTCGTCTTACTATGTAGATTATGAATTTAGAAGCTGGAAATATTGTTTTTATGCGTGAATCTTCTTTATCTTTATTTATTACCAATATAATTATTTATCTTGTCAAAAGGGTGGGTGCCTTTCCCAAAAAAAAAAAAATACTTGCAAATACCCAAATTGCACTATCGTTTAGGCTATAGAAGTGTATTTTCGATCTGGGTTTCGAACCTGCGACAGCGCTAAATCTACCCAGCCCCAGCCTAACTCTTACAGTTTTAGTTTAGAGACTTGATTTTGGTACATATTCCACGGATTTAATAGGGTACGGTCTATTTTCAACTGGACAACATAGGATACAGGACGTCATTACAATCTTTAAATTCTCCTTGTTCATTTATTTGTATCTCGGGATAGTTATTTTAGTTTTTTGTTTTCTACGCCGCAGCCGCTGGTGGTCTAGAATCATGTGCTGAATTCATGGTAACAGTTTGTGCATCGATGTCCCTTAGAGCGTGTCTATAAACTCTTAAGATTAGAATACCAGCGCATCAATTTTTGACCTCGCACAGGTCTTTTTTTTTTGTAAGTTAATTTTGTTAGTTTTCAAATGCCTGCGTGTCCCAAATAAAATATTTTTCTTTCTTTCATTCGTATTTATTTATTGAACAGTTTATGTACACACATATAAACAGACAAAAACAATTTTTCCAAAGAATTTTAAAAATTTTCTATAGACAAACAATTCTAAAGAAGTCTCTTCCAGCATATCTTTTTTATTTGGAAATCATCAAATAACTTCTCCCGCTCTGGGCGGAGCGGGAGGGTGTGTCAGACTCTTACTGACTAAAACCCACCCGTATTCCTTCAGTTGCCTGTGTTGCCAGGGGCCTCGGTAACCCTTTGGTACCTTCCCGCGACCCCGGCAGGCGTCGGCCCTAGTGGACCCCTAAGCTTGTGCTGACGTGCGGTAGGAAAGTAGACAAAGAGATGTAGACACCTTGTGTAAGAGTAGAAGAGAAAACAAAATATATAAAATCAAAAACTATTCGCTAATTTAAATATAAACATACAATAAGAGAATATACTTACATACATACATACTTCTAAAATAAATATCACTAAAATAGGTACTTATATATAATTATAATGAAGTATAAAATAATAATAGGTCTTTACCTATGTATGGAGATTCTATAACCAGCATTTTCAGATTTAATTATCTGTGGATTGGCGCGCAATTCGAAATTCAAATAAATTTTATTCGAAAGCCGTGTTAATTTAATTTCAAATTCAGTCATTTGTTTTTAGATGGTTTTTGTTTTTGTGAAATTGTGGTAGTTTTAGGCGCCATGGATAAACTGAAAATTCGTACTGTGTTCGAATATGAGTTGCTACGTGGAAATACCGCTGCGCAAACAACACGAAACATTAAGGGGACTACAGGACCTAAACGCAAATTTGGACGCTCATCGACTTGTTAAGTTTTTAAAAGTACAACAATGATACATCCTACTAAAATATTAGTCATTCTTATAACAAGTTGGTACACGTAACTCAACCTATACAGTATTTTGAAAGTTTCAAATAAGTAGTTGTGTTAATTAATAGGGGTCGATTTTTAGACCTCGTCGACCCCCAAAATCAGTGTTCGTTTATGTCGACCCCTGGGAGACCGATTTCGACCCGAAGGGGTGGATATCGACCACTTTGGGAATCCCTGCCTTAAAGTATGTGATCCACTACAATAAACAAAATCAAAAAATATATGATATTTTTAAGGATATATATATGTTAGGTAGATAGTGTGTTGAAAACATAATATAACTAATTTGATACGATAGAAAAAAATCACGAAGATACCTCTAAAAATTTATTTTAACGATTAAAAACCATACTAATATACATGCAATCATTCTGATTTTTTGTCAGATTATTCTACAAGCAACATATTAGCATCAATCAACTCAGCCTATAGCAGTCCACTGCTGGACATAGGCCTCTCCCAGACTGCGCCACAACACCCTGTCCTCCGCCTTCCGCATCCAGTCTGTCCCAGCCACCTTTTTAAGGTCATCGGTCCATCTAGCTGGGGGGCGTCCCACACTACGCTTGCCGATACGCGGTCTCCACTCCAGGACTCGTGTGCTCCACCGGCCATCGGTCCTTCGACACACATGGCCAGCCCACTGCCACTTCAGCTTGCTAACTCTGCAGGCTATGTCGGTAACTCCGGTTCTCTTCCGGATAACTTCATTTCTGATCTTATCCTTCAAAGAAACTCCGAGCATAGCCCGCTCCATGGCGCGCTGAGCGAGCTTTAATTTGTGGACCAGCCCGGACACTGCCAGTCGTCAGTGTCCACGTTTCGGCACCGTTTGTAATAACGGGCAGGACGCACTGGTTGAAGACCTTAGTCTTCAAACACTACGGGATTGGCGACGAGAAGACTTGACGAAGTTTTCCAAACGCTGCCCAACCCAATCGGATCCTCCTGTCGGCTTCTTTCTCAAAGTTGTGTCTACCGAGCTGGATAACTTGTCCTAGGTAGACGTACTCCTTCACAACTTCGAGAAGCGACCCTTCGATGTGGATTGGACTCGGCAAGACGTGCGAATTGTACATGACTTTCGTCTTGTCCAAATTCATGCCGAGGCCAACCCGCCGAGAGGCTCCATTTAGGCTGTGCAGCATCTGGTCTAACTGTTCCAGCGTCTCTGCCATTATGACGATGTCATCGCCAAAACGAAGGTGTGAGATGTACCTACTCGCCGTTTACATTGATACCATGCCCAGTCCAGTCCAGCGTCTTAAACACGTCCTCCAACGCATTGGTGAAAAGTTTCGGGGATATCACATCCCCTTGTCTCACCCCCCTGAGCAGTTGGATAGGGCTGGTTTTTTCATCCTAGATTTGGACAGTCATCGTTGCAGCGTCATACAAACACCTCAACACTTCGAAGTAACGCCAGTCAATTCGACATCGTTGCAGAGAGGCCAGAACTGCCCATATTTCGACGGAGTCGAAGCGTTTTTCGTAGTCCACAAATGCCATACACAGCGGCTGGTTGTACTCTTCGGTCTTCTGTACAATCTGCCGAACAGTATGGATGTGGTCCACGGTACTGAAGCCTTTTCGAAAACCGGCTTGTTCTGGTGGCTGGAATTCGTCAAGTCTCCTGGCGAGACGGTTCGTGACGACCCTCGAAAACAGCTTATAAACGTGGCTCAGAAGTGAGATGGGTCTATATAGTTCTTCAGCAAGGCATATTAGCATAATAGTGTTTTATTTTTTTTATACAAACTATAGCTTTTTTGTAAATCGATAATTGGTTCATATTTTGCAATAAATGACCAGCGTTGTGTCATCGCGCTTCTCTTTCTTTTCTATGCAGTCCGACAGTGACCGCGCTTTAGGTGTTGTCGGCCTCTTAACGACGTGTACGGGCCTATCACTGCTTGCATAAACACGGTCCATTATTGGTTCAATCGTTTTAAATCTAGAAATGTTGAGCTGAAGAATGAGCCTCGCGGTCGGCCGGTGACCATTGTCGACAACGACGAATTGAAGGCGATAGTGGAAGCGGATTCAACTCAATCTACGGCTGAGCTTGCTGCGGGCCTTGACGGTAGTGTCAAAACAACATTGAAGCACTTGCGGCCAATCGAAAGATAAAAAAGCTAGATAAGTGGGTGCCACACGAACTAAGCGACCAACAGCGAGAGTTACGCGTCGAAGCATGCATACCACTACTGAATCGGCATAGAAACGAGGGAATTCTATAACGAATTGTTACCTGCGATGAAAAGTGGATCCTGTACGACAACCGTAAGCGTTCGTCTCAGTGGGTGGACGCGGGTACACCACCTAATCAGTGCGCTAAAAAAAATATTACTCATAGGAAGATGATGGTGACTGTCTGGTGGACCAGTAGGTTGTACATCACAGCTTCTTGCCGAATGGCACAACAGTGAAAGCAGATGTCTATTCCAAGAATTGCAAACAATGATGGAGAAGCTCGCAATTCGACAACCAAGACAGGTCAATCGCTCTTCCCCATTGCTTCTCCACGACAACGCGCGAGCTCACACTTCAAGACAGACCATCGCAAAGCTACAAGAGTTACAGCTGGAAGCTCTCCGTCGCCCACCGTACTCACCGGACCTTGCCCCAACAGATTTCTACTTTTTTCAAAATTTAGACAATTTTTTAAGTAGGAAAAATTCAACACCCGAGAGGCAGTACAAAATGCTTTCGCTGACTTCATCACCTCCGGCAGACTTCTACAGTAAAGGGATAAATAAACTGCTATCAAAATGGCAAAATTGTATAGATAATTTAAGCCAGTACTTTGATTAGCTGAAATAAAAAAAATACCAATTTTTTTTATATTTTAAAATTTTCATACAAATCTCCAATTTCATAGGTGAATACCTAATAAATACATAATGTGCTATTATGACAAAGTGGAAAGATAGTGTGAAATTTTACGAGATTTTGGAAGCTGTCACTGTCTAAAAGGTTCATGGAACTGCTGCCGACTTAATACCTAATAATAATATTTATTCAAAAAAATTATAAGGCATAAAAATTAGTACAGTTTTGCTTAAATGTAAATTATATTCCTAAGAGTTACGTGCCTGAACTAGGTAATCCTGTGTTTCAGGCGAAAAGTGCTAAAATATTCTTATAAAATTAATAAATAATCTAAAAGTTGACAATAGGCAAATATCGTAAGTGAGTATACATTAAAGCAAATAATGCAAGGTAATTTTAAAACGGTTCTCGCTTTATCTACTTAATTTAATAGAAAATAGCAAAACTACAGATACGTGCACCAGCCCAAAACCAATTTCAAAAGGAACATTGATTTTAATTGAGACTACAGCTCGCACGAATTGTTCTGGTCTGGTAACCTGCAGTTTTTCAAGAGCTAGCAATTGTAAACTGCCGGCACTATATGGCAGCATTGAATGCCAATTATTCACCGTGATTACTTGCCAATTAAAATATCTATTTACTTTATTTATACGGTCTATTTATGAAGGGGTTAAGTCAGTTCACTTGCAGTAAGAAGGTGCAGTGGTGGAAAAAAAAAATTGCGAATGGCTGAGTTGATTGATGTACTAGGTTTTATTTGACGGTTTCACTGCTTGGAATTTGTCTGAATCAGCCTTTTGTTTTTTTTTAAAGTGAAAATTTCCTTTGACGCATTGAGCGATTTTTGTTAGGGGAAAAACTTATATTACATATATAACTTATAAACGCGTCACCGACATGCTAATGGGACGTGTTGGGCCAGGCTGGCGACGCGGAGCAGCCAGTGTCCATGTATACGCATATATATATGTCATTCCAAAGTTTTAAGTTTTCACTTCTGTCTGCAGTCATGACTGCCTATATTTTTTTTAACTAGACCACTCTAGGGGTCTCTGCAAAGGTTTATTTTTTTTTAAATTCGTCATTCGTATGGTTGGTGATTAGGTCCTTCGGTTCCTGTGTGCTTTCTGTCAAAACAGCCTAGTAGAAGAAAAACTAAGAGTATTTTTTGCCCGTGCCCTAAAGATCCAAGACTTGCAGCATTGCCACCTTAACTACACCTTAAATCATCAAATAATTTCTCCCGCTCTGGGCGGAGCGGGAGGGTGTGTCAGACTCTTACTGATTAAAACCCACCCGTATTCCTTCCTGTTGCCTGTGTTGCGGGGGCCTCGGTGACCCATCAGTACCTTCCCGCGACCACGGCAGGCATCGGCCCTAGTGGACCCCTATATTTGTGCTCACGACATCTCTTTGAGGTACGCGTGGAATACAACGCGCCATCGACTCGGGCCTGGTCCTTACCGGACGGTGAGCTACCCATTGCTCACCGTCCGCAAGACCGCGCCTACGGTGTCCGGAAATCCGCCCGGGATTCCCGACGCCCAGGGCGTCTCCTGCGGCGGCTAGGGACAAGAGGGCGCGAAATTTGCCTTTCCCTCAACCGTCCCGCCTCCTCTTTCGCGAGCATTACTGCTTCGCAGAAGGAGGTGACGGCAGCCCATGCCCTCTCGCTACGTACCATGGCCTGAACCAGGGCCGGACTTCACTACTAGACTGTGATTGTCAAATCAATCAATCATTTATTTGTGCAACAAAGGTTGTGAATACGGTTCTTAAATTAAAGTTCAACGATCGCCATATATATGTCAAGAGGCGTACAAATTTCAAGCTGTCGAGTGTCGAAGGAGTTAACTTTGC
This sequence comes from Atethmia centrago, assembly GCA_905333075.3. NCBI lineage: Eukaryota > Metazoa > Arthropoda > Insecta > Lepidoptera > Noctuidae > Atethmia > Atethmia centrago. Next base: position 5,470,479 of record HG995377.1, read on the forward strand.
AGACTACATACCAAATGTTCAACGGTACCATCCATCTTTCAATTAGAATTTCTAAACGTTCCATCGTCGTTCATTGACGGCTTTCATGCGATCATTCGAAAAAAAATCGCATTGATAGTAACTAGAACACGGGACAGCAGCAACAGCATTCTAAAAACAATGACATAGACTTTCTATTCTCCCATTTTGAGGCATTTTGTGGAGAGTATAGCCAAGTGAGAAACTTGTACCTTACTTGGTCATCCTCTGTGCGAAATATTTCAAACTCAAATAATAATAATATTACCTAACTTACTAACACCTAGCTATAAGGTTTTACTAACAATATGGATTGTTGTTGTCTTAAGAGGCTGACAACATCTAAAGCGCGGTCACTGGCGGACTGCATAGAAAAGAAAGAGAAGCGCGATGACACAACGCTGGTAGTGCTTGTATTGCAAAATACGAAACAATTATCTATTTACAAAAAATCTATTAGTTGGATAAAACAATTAAAACACTGTTATGCTAATATGTTGCTTGTAGAATAATGTGACAAAAAATCAGAATGATTGCATGTATATTAGTATGGTTTTTAATCGCTAAAAGAAATTTTTAGAGGTATCTTCGTGATTTCTTTCTATCGTATTAAATTTGTTGTATTATGTTTTCAACACACTATCTACCTAGCATATATCCTGAAGAATATCATATATTTTTTTGATTTTGTTTACTGCAGTGGATCATATACTTTTAGGCATTATACGAGGGCGGCACTGAAAATTTCGGAAATCAAAGAAGTGACACAACATTACTATTTAAAAATGTATTTATTGCTTTTCGAAGTATTCTCCGCGAAATTTGACACATTTTTCCATACGATGGAACCATTCATTGAAGCAACCATTCCATTCGGAAGTTGGGGTTACCTAAATGGCCGTTTTGTAGGCGTCCACAGCTTCTTCAGGTGATGAAAATCTCTGTCCACGCAATTTATTCTTTATTTTAGGGAAAGTATAGAAATCATTAGGGCTTATGTCGGGGCTGTACGGCGGATGGTCTAATAATTCTATGTTTTCTTGCTCTAAAAACTCTTTTGTTCTGTGCACGGTGTGAGAACTCGCATTGTCGTGATGGAAGATGATGCGGCGGTTGCAGTTCTCTTTACGGAGTTCAGAAAACGACCTGTGGCAAACAAATGCTAGCATACCATTCTGCATTAACCGTTCTTTGTCCCTCAAGAGGAATAGTCGTAACATGGCCGGTTTTGGAGACAAACGTGGCCACCATTTTTTTTTGCAACACTCCGTGAACGAACAATTTTTGTTGGCTTTAACTCATTTTCGAACACCCAAACTCGTGACTGGTTTTTTGTTTCGGTTTCGTACGCGTATATCCAGGATTCGTCACCTGATACGATGTTGTATACAGCATTTGAGGATCCTGCGTGGAATCTTTCGAGAGTTCTGACGCACCAAGTAACGCGAGCCGCTTTTTGCTCTTCACAGTGCGAATGCGGTATCCATCGGGAAAACAACTTTTTTACACCTAATTGTTCATGCAAGATTATTTGTATTTGACTCATGCCAATGACTAAAGTTGCCTGAATTTCGCTGTATGTCACTTGTCAATCTTCCTCAATCAGCTTACGCACAGCTTCAACGTTTTCTTGGGTGACTGCAGTTTTTGGACGACCTTGACGGGGATCATCACTGAGCTTGACACGTCCACGTTGAAATTCAGCAAACCAGCGATAAATTGTGATTTTGGATGGGGCTTCATCACCAAATGCAGAAATCATCCGGTCAACACACTGTTTTTGTGTTAAACCACTTCGAAAGTCATAATAAATCATCGCTCTTGAATGTTCTCGAGTCAATTCCATTTTCTCAACGACTAAACAAGTTTGACAAAACCTTGTGACAAGACCGAGAATCTTTTTTTAAATAAATAAATGGTATTCAATTTTTAAAACCAAGGAGTTTTCAATTAAAAAGATTTTAATATGACAGTAACAGTGGAAATATTCCATTACCGATACTTTTAGTACAGCCCTCGTAAAACTTGCGTTTAGCTCCTGTAGTCCCCTTAATAAATATTTGTTTTCTTTGATTTCATTAATGCTTTCAGGGCGTAGATGGGGCTGCCTCGCTTCTGTAGCGCATCAGCGATGTTTGCGGAATTGCGTGTTGATTGCTTTTATGCATTAATGAGTAAAAGATGTGCGTCCTTGGTGCGCAGGGTGCGAGCCATTTCCAACAGCATCCTGGAAATTATTGCTGACAGGTTGGACTGCTGTATTGTGAGTCGTTGCTCCAGTATCTCAGCTGGAATGCTGAAACAATGATTATTTTGTATTTTGTTGTATGTGTTTGTGTAATTGTTGTTGTAATTGTATTACTAAAATAGTTGTAAGTTTATTTTATTGTCACTAACACTGTATGAGTCTAATGGTTACTCTCAAATAAAGAATTAATTTATTATTTTTACCTCTATGCATGGCTATAAAGTCACATCTTTAATTCACTCACTGAAAAACAACGCATATCCTTACCGCTGGGTATAGACACTTGAAATTTTGCGCATGAGTTCCTTAAAATACGACGAAAGTGCACACGGATTTTTGAAAATTAATTCCTTATAGGGGATGAAAGTTTGTATGGTAGTTTGACATTTTTGCCGATGGGATTTTTTAGTGGCAATAAACGCCCAGCCTTCTTAGATGATGGTAATACAATATCTGTCTACAAAGCTTGGTGCTGTAGAAAATTAATTACAACGATCGTCTTAATAATTTAGATTATCAATTGACTCGATGTTGGTCAAAGGCGGAATTGTGGGGGTTTTGGTTTCGGATCCCAGGTCAATCAGTGCTACTGGAATTTTCAGTTAGAAATTCCGAAGCCTGGATTTGTGCCCAGTTAATGCCATTGTTAATCATGGCACAAATCCAGGCTTCGTTCGTGTTACATCTTGGACTACAGACTGGCGAAATGAGAACAACACAACTTTGCCTTCTGCTTTAAAGGATACAGGTGCTATAAAAATAAGATAAACAAAATAGGTGTGTTCTTGTCTGTTTTTGCAAGTAATCTTAAATAACCAATTTAAGACATTTGTCTCATGAACAGCGTAAAAATGTCCAGATCAGTTTTACAACTGCTGAATAAAGATATCTGGCTGATAAGTTGTGATAACTTATCTATGTGATTTTCGCCTTGACGTGACGTAAACGAAAAGGAAAACAAAACAATAAATTAGCTAGTATTAGCCGATTATTGAGTACATGCATGTATAAGACACGGATATGGCAAGTTATAATTTAAACGTAGGTGATAAGATCTGCCTAGAAGGAAGAAAAGGAAGGATAGATGTTCTAAAAATATCTACTGGCAGAAGCTTCTGAAAGGATCTTGTACATATCGTTGTAGAAAAGATCTTGTTAAGTGTGATTTTGACTCTTGCAGATCCTTTCAGGAACCATCACCTTGGAAGAGTAAAATCTTTCCAATAAGACCTTGAGTTTTTTTTTATAAAACAGAAGCTGTCTTGTGGATATTCTGAAGGTTTCACACTTGGTATGCTAGCTAGTGTTCCAAAAAGGCCACCTTTCTGAGGAGTGTCAAGATTATTTGTCCAGACTCCTGAAAAAATCTAAGATCGTAAGGGCGTTTCTTTTAAAGACACTGTACTAAGTTCTATCAAAGTTTACATTCTGGGTTTAGAATAACACTGTAGTACGGGCAATACAGTGACTACTTCCCTCCAGTTTAACATGTTTCAGATCCAGTCACTGTGCAGTGTGTTTATTGGCTACCCAGAATAACTGTAAGCACGTAGTTGTTGTGACTATAGAGAAAAGACCTCCACAAAAACATTATGACGGCAAATATTAATCTTTGCAAGTCTGAGTAATCTGATATAATAATTATCTGTAACTGTCATCAGGGCGTGCGTCAGCTGTTTCTGACTTTCTTGTTTAAAGGAGTACTACAAATCAGATCCTCAGGGTATGGAACATAGCAGCGAACAGAAAGGGCTCTGAACAAATTCCAGCTTCCAGTAAGTCGAAAATCATTCAACAGCCAAACTTGGTGAATGTGAGAGCGTGGTGGCGGGGGCGGAAGGGCGCGGGGCATAGCGTCGCGTCAGATTCGCGAGGAGGCTTCCGCGGGCGGGGTCAGCGACCTCGCCCCCCGCGCCGGCGCGCCCGCCAATGTCAGGGCCGGTGCAGCCGCGGTCAGCTGACGTCTGGGGACGCGCGGGGGACGCGGCGCCGGCCCCAAGCTGCAGTCGACTCCCGGCCGCCTGCCGAGACGCACGCTCTCTGGCTCACTCGCGCTATAAATAGGAGCAGGCGGCGGCAGCGCGCGCTACTCTGGCGCCGGGCTGTGCTCACGAGTCAGGTACCTGAAGTAGCGCGCGCGGCCGCCACCGCCGCACCAGCCAGCCAGCCCGCCCAGGAGCCCAGCCGCCGCACGCCCATTGTACTTCATCAGGTGCTCTGGTGATGATGGTTCCAGGCGCTTGTTGGAGTACACTTACCGTGTCGGCGGTAGTCATCGGGCGCATCGGTAGTGTCGACACGTGGTGCGGAGCACGTGGCCAGGCGAGGAGGTGAGTAGCCGTGCCGTGAGGAGACAAAGGCTGCGGTGAGTCATGCGTTAATCACGGCGCCGGTTGTCGACCGCTGCAGGCTGCACTCCCCGCCGCACCCTCGCCTCGCCCCTCCCTCGCACCACCCTCGCACCTAAAATCGCACATACATTTGCATTGGTCATCAAACTCCCCACCGAAAGATATGAACAAAAGCAGCTCAAACTGGTTTTCGCATGTTTTTCGACAGCAGCGGCCAACCGGCGCCACGCCGTTGTCCTGTACGACATAAGGCCTGTGTTCGTTCTGTGTTAAGATGAGCAATATTTCAGAGGATGTCGCAAAAGTGTGTTCAGGACTAAAATGAGAAGTTCTAATGCAAAAATGTGGTTAAGTAGCTTCTGCGAGGAGACTCCGGCCGGTCTGGCTGTGAGGAGCTGGGTCTGCTGCTAAGCGATGGATGTCTTACTTGTTTCGTTTTACAATAATTACACTTGAATGTTTGCTAGTCGAATTTCGCGTGACGTCAGATGGACGCGCATAGTTTCCACCGGCGTCGTCTCTCTACCAAGGTGATTTCGAAACGTTTATTGCTTTACTTTCGAGTGTGAGTCGGCCTCACAGCGGTAGGTTTGCGAAAACCGCGGAGGTGCAAAATTCGACTGTATGTACCATTCCATAGAGATCCAATTGCGTGCAGTTTCGCATAAATATATCTTTGTCAAGATATAATACTGCAAACAGCCAATAAAAATACGAGTCTCGGGTGGATGACTCGCAGGAATGCGTCTAATTGTTGTAGTGAACACAAAGAATTTATCGTGTTAGATTTCAAATTAAAGTGAAACGCAATCGAGTTGCTTTGGTACTGTCACTCGTTAGCGTCTACTTATTAGATTGCCTTCATAATCCTCGCACGATACTTCTAGAAAATTATCGTTTTATTGTTCTTGTGGCCGGTAGTCTCTGAGCCACTCAACAAGCGCTTTCCCTAGAAAAGACTGCGAAAACTTTACATCATTTGTAGTGAATTTTAGGGTTGTATTTCAAGCTTCGAGCTGAATTATGTCATTATCTGCCCTTCAGACGTTTCACCTTCATATAGCCCCATTCTGAAATTGGCACATTAGCCACATTTTCTCGAAGCTCAACTTAAATTACCATTAAATTTGCACAACCTTCTCGTGTCTGCCTTAATTTCTGCTAGGCCTCCCAACCTTGACCAATGGCGACATAGATAGATGTCAGTGGTGCTAGACTTGTCTATGTAGCGAGTGGCGACAAACTAACTAATGACTCAGGCATGCTCTGAAACGATAAGTTTCTCGAACTTATGGTTGGAATGAGTCAATGGTTTTAAGAACTAATGTTGGTGGATAAGTATCATTATTGTGGGTGGGTTCTTGTCCTGTTGCTTATCGTTACTTTTAATCGTTGAACTTTTTAAGTAACTATATTTTTCTAGGTAACTATTTTCTTTTTCGGGTCATTCAGCATTTTCAGCATCGGGTAGAGATTTTTTGTCACAATTATTGTCTTCTTGCCCTATTGCTTACCTATTGGTACTTCTCTTTATCACCAGGTAGATGTCGTGTTGCTAGGCAACGGTTTTCTGTTATTTTTTCTTTTCGATGTGTCGTCCTTTTTAGCATTAACAGCGGTCAGATGGAGAGAAGTTATTAAACTTTCTTATTTGAATTTTAATTTTCCTAGTCGATAATTTGCGTGGAAATGATTTATATAGGATCAAGGATAAATTCCTTGATCTTCAGATCTTATAAGATCTTCGTCGAGACGCCATTCGATATTTTCTTATTGTGTTAATATGTTTAGTTGTACATTATCTACAGGGTCAAATTAAATTAATTTGCGAAACTCCGTAGATGTGTTGGGTATCAATATCTCAACATCACAAAACAAAAAATAATTGACTTGATGTTTTTTGTTTTTGGGGTCAATGACCGCTTGTAGTTTAGTAACTTGACGTATGGGTTGAGAAAATCTGAAGTCAATGACGTCTGTTTTTTTTTGTATTATCGTGTTCAAATTACTATACTAATCACGTATGTGAAGTTCACACAAAAAAAAAAACTTATTAAAAAGTCAGATACCCAAAAAAATATTTTTATCATGTTTAGGTAACTTTATCACCAAGTCTGCGGAGTTCCGCTAGTTAATGTAATTTGACCCCGTATATTAAACAGTTAAATTATTACAACTACAAACAACACAAAAAAGGAATACATGAGACTTTTTAATAAACTAATAATTCTCGTTTTGATCATAGCTGGAATTCAATCATTTGTCGTTATTACATGCAATGACACATTATGTATCTATTTTTAATCTGCTCTCATTACAAATTCAAGGTTAAATTTTCATTCATAATAATTTCAGCAGCTTTTCACACCTTTTATGATCAGAACTAACAACTGTAACCTCTTTAAAAATATATATTCTTTGCGCATCATAAATTCAATGACGTCTGTTCCTCTATTATTTTCAATTTGTCTATGAAATTATGTTCCTAAATTGAACTTGGAACAAAAAAATAGACTCACGGATTCTTTTGTTATTTTTTATCCGTCTGTCTTCAGTTGTAAAATATTTATATTACTTCCATCTTGTGTAGTGTGGGTATCGGTTTTTATCACTATTAATGGGTAGTGATTATGTGTCCGCATATTTTTTTCTGAACCACAACAATTTTTTTAATTATGCTAAAAGAAAAGTGGAAGCGCTAAAAACATCTTGCTTCTGGTCGTTTACTAATTAAGTAGGCTTTTAATAGCTTGAGTTAAAAAAATATATAGAAATAAGGAATATAAATAAGGCTCAAATCAGTTCAAATTTTATAACCAAACTGTTTTCTTGGGCATTCAGTAAGTTTTCCTGAAAAACAATTACTCCAAACGTTTTGGTCTTATTATCCGAAAAGCACCGAAAAAATTACTTAATCATCACAAGCTTAGACATTTTAATCTATAATTAATTATAGACAAAAAAAAACCGTTTTAAAAAGATACAGGTCATCCTGATATTAATAAGTATTAATTTGTAAAATAAAATGGAGGTAGGTATTTGTAAAATAACATTTCCAAGTAAAAGCCTAAACAACGAAACATGTTAGGTATTAGAACCAGCATCCCTTAGATCCAACTATTAATTAAATAGCTATTTCTACTATAAAGTACTAACTATTGCTAATTAATATTAGTACCAAGTCACGCCAAGAATTCATACACAATTCACGCTCCAATTCCAATAAAGCTAGGTTCACACAAAGCGACAAAATGTTGGGCAATATGTTGACTGACAGTTAAGCAACAATTTGGTCTATGATGAAATGGTAGGCCACAGTCTTACAATTCTTATTTATTCATTACAAATTGGCTAATACATTAAATTCTAACCTTATCATAATCAATAATTTTAGATCCGCACTGGACCCGCTTGGTGAATTATAAGACCACTTCCTGTTACAGAGAGGAGGCCTGTAAGCCAGCAGTAGGATACCAATAGGAATAATAATGTTTGATAGAAATCAACACTTGATAACAATATGATTAGCAGAAAAAGTTGCGTCTACTAAAACAGCTACAGAAGCCAACATTTTGTGGAAACTTTGTTTTAAAATCTGTTAATAAGTAAGATCAATACAAAAATAAAGGTATGCTTCTTTAATCAACAGTCATTTTTGGTTAGAGAAGATTTCGAGTCAGTTCAATAAGCAAATAAAAATAATAAAAAATACGGGCGACATTTTGTAGCCAACATGTTGCCTAGTGTGGACACACTTTCGTTAGGTAACTAAGTTCTAAGAAATCTAACCAATGTTTTTTTAGTTATCTTAATTAAGGTTTTGATAAATTAAAATACAACTTTGGACAATGTTTAGTTTAACCAAAGAAAAACCAATCACTCTGGTAATTAAATGACCTAGATGACTGGTCCTTTTGGTGGTTTTTAGGATATAAAAGGTAAATACTTAATTATCTTTTAAGACATAACAGTCATGTGGGTACCGCATGTCACATTATGCTGAGCGATGGCCGTTTTGCGTGGATGTGACCCATATTTTCACCGAGCTTGTTCTTTTCGTGTTTGTTTTCCTTCTTTACGTCATGTTTACCGCAATTAAACGTATTTTCTTTCTTTTTTATGTAATTATACAACCTCGCATAAGAATAAAGAAAGGTACTTTTGAAAGGTATTTAATCTCTGAAAAATTAATTTATCTTGTAGGAACCAAAGCCTGAATGTTGATCAGAGCAGATTGGATGACATGCCAAAAAATACAAAAAATGCCTGATTAACATCCAGACAGTAATCAGCCTGCCGAGGTCGTGGGAAGGTACGAAAGGGTTACCGAGTTCCCTGGCAACACAGGCATCGGAAGGAACACGGGTGGGTTTTAGCCAGTAAGAGTATAACACACCCTCCCGCTCCGCCCAGAGCGGGAGAAGTAATTTGATAATTTCCCATACAAAAACAAAAAAAAAAGGCGATAATCAGGAAAATTAATTGTTATGCAAGCTACATTTGTCTTGTTACGAGTATAGCCATTTCATGCAACTGTTGGCAATTGCAGTTGTAATTTGAAAACCTACAGGATTAGTTTAAAAGGAGTGCGGATATTTTAGGAGGTAATCAGAAGCATAAAACTGGACAACTTTCCCCAAGGAACATAGGTCGAAATCTAAAAAATAAAATTCAACTTCTCATACAAACAAGTCACGTGACCAGTCACTTTGTATGAAAAGTCGATTTTCAATTTTAAGATTTCGAGCCTCCCTGTAAACTTATCCTGTATACGGTAAATTTAAGTTGGCTGTCAATTTTCTTAACAATAAATTTCCCCGACTTTAGTTACATTATGGTTAGAATATTTGGATCTCATCTCATAAAAATACTTATGAAAAATATCAGTTCACAAAGCAAGCAATAGGATCCCTAGCAACTGAAAGAAAGTACCTACTGCTGAGGTGGGGCTCAATGTAGGTTACTATAACATTAATCTTTATATAACTAAAACCCTGAATAAAAGTTAGGCATAAAACACGATGGTAACTTTAATATTATTGCAGGCTAGATGCTCGCTCAAGTAGTTAATTTATTCGTCTAAAGTGTTTCAGAGAAAATATCTACCTACTCCTTAGATTTTTAGCTAACAATATCAATGTACTAACGCTCTGAATAATTTGTATTCTACGTATCACATTATGCTAAGGCACTGTAAGTTGTTGTCGTGATACGTAAATTGGGATTATGATACTAAGGGCACAAACTTTGCTTTGGTATAGAACCAGGACCAGATTTAGGGCAGGGCAACAGGGGCACTGGCCCCGGGTCTCCACAAAGAAGGGGGCCTTCACAACTTGTTTTTTTTTTTAAGATAAGAAAAATATATATCTTTTGTGTCCTCTATAGAAAAAAAGTTCACAATCGCAAGATCCCTTTTTAAATTGTTTTTTTTTTTCATCTGTTCCGCAAATTTTTCGGGGCCTCCACACCTGTAAATCCGGCCCTGTATCAAACAGATCCGGAGCTGTGTCCATGTGAAGTTGGACGACTGTCCAACTTTTTGTGTGTTTGCTTTGATAGCATGCGTATGGAAAAAGCTACAAAAAACAAAGGCAAATAAGTTCAATCGTTCTTTAAGTTAGTATTGTTTTGTCTTGCTTTGTGGCAATTATGTAGATATCGGGCGGACAAAAGGACTATTTTTAAGAAAAACTTTGTTTTAAAATTTCCAAAACAAGTCACGCCTTTTTTTGCATCAATCGTACAATCTTTAAAATACCTACTAAATATTTACATCATATTTGCTTTGTCGTACCTTCCAAAACTCACGTAAGCGTTCTTTACCTTCACATTAGGGCGATGACACGACTCATGAATCACGACGTCACAAAACAGTGGATAAGATTTCAAAAGCGCTTTTCGCACTACAACGCCATGTGGTGACGAAGATGCCCAAAAACGCTTCTTATCTTTTTATTTTTAGCAATGTTTACCATAGTGATATTATTTTCGCGTTTGTTAGGCTTATATTCTTCAAAAACAAACTTGTTTTGGTTAGTAACAGACTGTTATTTAAAACTTATAAAAATGGACCAATGGGCCTTTTTTTCATGCTTGAGTAACAAACCTAGGTAAAACCAAAGCATGCGGCGAAATAAAAGCATGCAGTTGACTGTACTAACCTTCGGCACAACATCTTCGGCAAGACTTAGGCAATTCTTAAGCTGGCTTCCCACGGTTCGTAGTATACCTACCCTGCTCAGTGCCATGAAATAGCTGGACTCTGCATAGAACAGCACCATCAATTCTCACGCATCTCCCTTACGAATAGTTAGGCCGGATGACTTTGCTAAATCTAAACCAACCCGCACCCAGTGCGGGTTGGTTTAAATGTACCAATGGCCCGCGTGGTGGATTGCGGCCCTCCTCTCATTGAGAGGAGGCCTGTGTCCCAGCAGTGGGAGCATTATAGGCTGGTTATGATGATGAAACCTAAACATAACACCATAAAAAGCTTCTTATTTAGCTTTCCAAATAAATTTTACCCGTTTTCTCTGTTACGAAATGTGGAAATTCTTTAACTATTCGCTTCGTCTGCAATAGAGATAGCTTTGTCACACCTACAAACTAAAACCACACAACGAATGAGGATGAATAGATGTAATCTCAAAAAGGAAACACACGGGTGCCAGTTCTATGGCCTATTTCCCTTCTGTAGTTGTGTCAGTCAACTTGCACGTCGCTGGTAGCAATTCCATTTTGATAGCGTCTTTATATTTTCTAGCGGAAATAAATTTCTGCTGCGAAATAAAATCGCGGTTGAACCTTCGGCACATCTTCGGCAAGACTTTGGCATATAATTGGCAATTCTTTAGCTGGCTTCCCACCGTTCGTAATATTGCGGACGGACGCGGATCAGCCCGCACCCACACACCATGGGAACAGTATCGCTTGAGGTAGCGCAGACACGTCCGTCGCGGTGCGTTCGATCGGCGGCGAGTCTGTTACTTCAAAGGTGTGGAGCTTTCTTTAAGAGTTCTCTTTCACTTCGCATTTTGGAATGAATATGGCTTCGAATCTCAAGACCCGCACAGACCGACACGCACCGTTGGAAGAGCCTTGATGTTCGGTGCATGACTCTCCGTGGTCGTCGGCCGTGCGGGCTGGTCCGCGTCCGTCCGCAATATCACGCGCCGTGGGAAGCCGCCTTTAGAGGCACCACGTGCCCACTTCGTGCTGGCCTTACCCCACTTCATTCACCTTAATCATTTCTTACAACTGGTGATAACAGTTGATATGACCTATACCTACCTACCGTTTATCTGTCATTCCCCTGATACGCTCTCGTGACGTCATCGTGCACTAGATTAGTCTTCTTTCGTTAGTGTTCACTTAAAGATTGATTTTATGTGCGTTTGTTTTTTTCTTCACCACAAGTTCAGACAATCGTTACACGTAGTCAGAAGCCCAAAAGTTTGACAACCAGTCTTACCAGTCTTCTTATCATGTTACCCAGTAACTAGGTTTTGGAGGTCAGATAGGCAGTTGCTCCATGTAAAATACTGGTAATCAGCTGAATCCAGTTAGACTAGAAGCCAACACTTAAAAAGCTGCTTAGTGATAAGTGCTACTATAACATTGTTGATTTTTTAAATGATAAATTTTGAATTTTATTATATATTGACATATTATGTTTTTAATTATTATTTGACTACATTTTGTACTGACTCTGATTGTATATTGAATCTTTGACTATATTTTGCACTGACTCTAATTTTATATGTGAAACTGACATTAATTTAATTAATTTATAATTGCTAATTTAATTAATAACATACAAACTTTTTGTACGCCGAGTGAGGCAAAACATGTTGGTCCGGTATAATTATATTTCCATCTATATGTGCATATTCATATATCATGTTACACATGTTTGAACAAATAAATTTATCTTTATCTTTATCAACCCCAAAATAGTTGGGAAAAGGCTAAGCAGATTGATTGAAGTTCACCACAGAACTCTCACTTTTGTGAGTCTTCACTGTTCAATTAAATACCTAAGTAGGATACAGGATGGATGTTTAGATTGGGCAGTAAGGTACCTGCCAATATAAATAAATTGAAAATGTTTAATAATAATGTTCTTAACAATCTTTCAGCAGCTATTTTTGATTCACAAGACCCCAATATTAACTACGGTAAATTATTTTTTACAGTATGCTAAGAATTCAATAAAGCGTATCTTGTAAAAAAGGTTACAATCATTACTAAACCAAAATTGAATTAATGGGCCACTGCTGGTATTAGAAAAAGCAGAAATATTTTATATAATTTGTATTACGAGAAATCATCATCAAATCGACTTTTGATCAAGCCCTTCATAATTATGTCAGAAACTATTCTGAAATATTCAAAAGAGTCTGTGCTCAAGCTAAATGTAAATTAATAAGTAACAAAGTTAATATTTTTTTATAATAAAATAAAAGCTATGTGGCAGGTAATTAACAAAGAAACTGGAAATACAAAACAGCGAGATCAGAATGTCTTTAAAAATTCATAGTGAAACCATTTCAGATAAATTAAACGATGCTGAGTTACTAGAAAATTTATTTACCAACATCCCAATGGAGATTACGAAATCTTTCCCCTCGTCATCTATTTTACCTGAATCTCTTCTCAAAGAAAACTTCACTAAGGACACAATAGCCCCTGTCCTAACATGCATTTTTAATCAATGTTTAGACAACGGTACGTTTCCTAATTTAATAAAACATAGTAAAGTGATCCCTGTAATTATGAACCTATATCTGTGCTATCAGCATTGAGCAAAATATATGAAAAAATCATGCTAGACCAGATGTTGTCACATTTTAATTCAAATGGGATTTTACATAGTCGCCAGTTTAGTTTCACGAAAGGTAGGTCGACGACGGACGCAGGATTAAAACTCATCATTTTGGAATCCTAGGAGAAGTCCCAGGATGCAATTGGCATATTCTCTGACCTTCTTTTTGAGAGGTCACAGAATATGCCAATGCGTTTGACTGCGTTGACCATCCATTTGTACCACTCATTTGTAAATCACACCCCTGCGGATTCGTGGACAAGCAGCTGGACTGGAAAAGCTGGAGGACTTAAAATTTGTTACAGTTTTAATGGCAATCATGTCCTTTGGTTTAATAGGTTTTTATTATTATTGTTTATTAATTTTTTACATAAATTCTTTTATATTTTGTGAATGTGATAACTTTGTAGGCTTAATAGGCTATAGATTTGTAGACCATTTTCTATTTTGTTAAGTACCTGGTACTTGTTGACAGGCCTATAATGTCCTACCTTACCTACCCATAAACACTAATTGGAAAACATTGTAAAAGCCAATTATTTTTAAAAGTGTAACCGTGGGATTTCTTGCTGGCTCGTCTCCATAGGATACAACATATCGAAACCGTGCTTCTGACGTTTCGTGCCCATGTAGGTTTATGTGAAATAAAATATTTTGATGTTGATTTTGCCCTGTCAAAAAAAAAATCCAGCCAGTACTTATACAGATTTAAAAAAAAAACTGTCTACTAAACCACCTATTCCAATTATAGCCTTTAAAGCAGAATTGTGTGAACAATTAATTTATTCATAGAGTGTTGATAGCTCTGCCTGGCTCTGCCACACATTTTGCACAGCATGCAAATACAAAAACATGTTATTTTGACATTTTAAATATCAAAACAAAGTATTTGATTAAAAATACAAGTTATTATCTATAGTTACTTTGGAAGAAACCGAAAGCTGGCTTCCCGCGGCGCGTGATATTGCGGACGGACGCGGACCAGCCCTCACCGACGCACCATGGGAAGAGTATCGTCCGAAGTAGCGAAGACACGTCCGTCGCGGTGTGTCCGATCCACGGCAAGTCGGTAACTTCAAAGGTTCAGTGCGAGTTTTCTTTGACTTTGCATTTTGAAATGACTTCGAATCTCAAGGCCGACACGCACCATTGGAAGAGCCTTGATGTTCGGTGCGTGACTCTCCGTGGTCGTCGGCTGTGCGGGCTGGTCCGCGTCCGTCCGCAATATCACGCACCGTGGGAAGCTGCCTTAATAAGATTAATAACTACTTACGGGCCGAAAGGATTTTTTTTTTGCTATACATTATATATTATACTTATGCTATACTTAAATATTTTTACTATACTCCAATGTACTCCAATGTACCCCCAGGCAACAAACTAATTTTATACTAAAACTATTTTTATACTAAGTGTGACATTGATTATTTTTTTATATATGAATATTTACTTTTTGAAGTATTATATTTTTTTTTTAAATTAAGTATTGTGAATGTGAAGACTATGTGGATTATTGTTTTTGTTTTTCTCTCAGTTAGTTTGAATCTTGGTCTGGCAGTTTGAGTCTTTTAAGCGGCCTACCCAAATGTCCTTTCTTTGGTATTGTTCGTAGAATCGTTGAGGTCCTTAAGTTCTGAGTTGAGCTGCATGATTACTGACAAATGCGTGCACTGACTGGAAAGGTCCACTCAATCTGTGTGGTTCTTTCCTCAAAAGACCATTTCAGACACCAATCTACATCATATTCTGACCAAGATTATGTCTGGACTTTAAAAGAGACTGTGACCTCTGAGTTTGTTTCGGCCTTTCTTCTCAGAGTAGTCAGATAGGAAACGCCGACCTCATCTAGTTTTTTTTTCTAAATATGATAGACGTGTAAAAGTGTTTGTACAAACCTACTTACAGAAACTAAAATAATTTCATTTCATTTATAATTTTTTATTAATTTTATTTTTAATAAATAAGTGTGGAAAACGCTGACGACTGTGACACAGTTTATACTAGTATGGTCGTCAACGTAATCTCTTATAAATATGTATTCATTGCCATGATTTTGTACATAGACAAAGAGAAATTTGTTATTTTAGGAGTGATAAATAAACTATTTTTATTATATATAATAAAAATAAATAATAATAAATGTTTATTCAGTATTACAACTGGTAAAATATTAACATAAAATCTTCGAAATAATTTACTAAGGTATTATGATGTTAGATGCCTGTACTAGGATAAACCTGTATCACAGGCGGCATGAGCTCTTACTTTATAGTAATTATATGACGATAGAATTCTTAACAATATTTAACATAAAAGTCTTGAAATAGTGACAAAATGTAATTAATTCAGTACCTAATTTACTTAAAATAACTACTATTTACCTTAAACATAAAAACAACCAAAAGTCTTAGGTATAAACGTAAGTTCTTACGAGTATATGTATTTATTTTCGATATATGTACCTAAGTGGCTTTATTCTATACATTGTACAATAATGTACAATATATAGAATGTAACTACTATACCAATTACTGTTTATCAAGAGTTAGTACATGTATTTAATTAATATTCTAAGATGTTCATGTGTTCATAGAATAAATCCTACTAATATTATAAACGTGAAAGTGAGTTTGTTTGTTTGTTACGCTTTCACGGAAAATTACTTAACGAATTTGGATGATTTGGCACATGGGTAGACCGTGACCGACACCCTAACTGCGTGTAGTTTGAATCAATTCATATTGCTAATCTATTGCTTCATAGGTTTGAAAAAGTAAACGTGGGTGAACTGTCAAAATTAAACCGATTACGATCAAATGTCACTTTACGTGTGTTACGCATTGTGTGTTGCCCCGCTGTATTAGGACATAGGATATTTTTTATCACGAAATTCCCATGGAATCGAGGCTTATGCGGCTGAAAATATTTTTTTTTATATTTACTTAATTTATGTTAATAGTGTATTTAAAATGTTAAAATGATTGATTGTTAATTTCTTTCCTAATTATATTTTTATTTTAAGAATTATTTTAATTTTAATTTTTAGCTTTGCCCGACAGGGTCCGTAATACAAACCTTAGCTCTAAGCCTTTGTAACACCTTTAAAACATTATGGAATGCAATTAAAGATATGAATATGAATATAAGCCGCGGGGCGCAGCTAGTAATAATATTACAAATGTAAAAGTTTGTTTTTTTTTTATGTTTGTTACTCAATCACGCAAAAACGGCTGAACGGATCCCGATGAAAGGCACACAGATGTTCATTCCATACTTTTTATCCTGGTAGTACGTTCCCGTGGGATTTCAACATCCATGCGGGTGAAACCGCGAACAAAATCTACTAAAAAATAAAACAACGAAACTCGATAGTTTCACGGTTATCACTAATCAGTCAGTTACTATTTGTTAAACATGGCCTTCAACTTCATAGATGGTCACAATAATAATATAAATTAATGAGCCTAAGAGAATGCTGAACACCCAATGCACAATCAGGTGTATGGGAGATGCAAATAATATCGTCATTTCTTTTGTAACTAGTCCTATACCTAAATTCAGTCACAGTCACAGGCAACCGATAGTGCAAAAGCCAACGTAAAACCTTTTTTTTTTCTGGGCAACCATTTTGGGTGCCATCAAGAATATCTCACATTTATCCTGTTGAAAATTACAATCCAGACTTGAATACCTAAGTTTTGAAGTTCAACTTAGCTCATAATTATTTCGCCATTTGCAATCATGCTGAAATATATTATTACTGGGGGCGTTTCACTGAAAAAGGACAGAAAATATCTCCGTCTCATAATAATGATTATTTTTTTATTAGTAACATCTCTGGCGATAACTTCTTCATTCAGCGAATATACTATTATGATTCTTGTTTTACGGTTTTATGTAACTCACCAATTTGCATTGCAAAAAGTCATACTTTAAACACAGTTTTTTTTTTTCAATTTCAGTAGGCAGTAGGGTAATTTGTTTAAAAATCCATTTGACAAGATTACCATTTGGGTACAAACTATAAAAAAAAATTTTCGAAATTCTTATGTAGTTATTCTAGTACATAATCCCACGTCATCCTGAACAGCAGCAAGCATTTTCTTCGGTAACCTTTCATAAATAAATAAAAATTCTTGTTTAAAACTCATAAACTCATTATTTTAAATTTTTTGGGTAGGTCAGTTTGCTATACAAATATAATAATTTATGGACTATACTGAATAGTGTTAATTACGATTTCGTATGTAACAGATATTGCTCTATATTTTATTGTAAGCCTGGCAATTCCTACTAATATTAATAACTAATAATTTGTATATTTTGCAATAATACATAGTAGGTATATCGTTTTCTGCATAATCTTCACGGGGAAAAGCAGTGGAGAACCATTAATTAGCCATGCCCAAATCTTAATAGGGGCCAGCCTATAGCTATTAGGGGCGTATTGGTAATCCAATGATCTCTTTTGGGATACAATTCCACCAATTGTACAATCTACATAGCCCTAACTGAGAGGGATTTGAAAATGGTGCAATTCTTCATGCAAACCGGGTATGGGTACAAATGAAAACCGTTGACAAGTCAAAACTTTTCAACGGTTTTCAATTATTTTATTTATTCGGGAACACATAAAGTTACAGAAATATCTAAATAAACAGGTAGGGAGAAAAAAAAGGATTAAACATCAGCTCACGACGTTATCTTAAACACTACATAATTTAGTGAAACTTAAAACATTTTTTTTAACATTTAAACAGCCTGTTAGGAATTTTACATGATTATCCAGTTTTAGTTATAACACTTAAATAAAATGAATATAAGCGATTGAAACTATTTTGATCAACAAGTTTAACTCAAGCATTTTCCTTTACAAAACGTTTAAAATAAACTACAGGGAAAATAAATAAACCTAAAAGCGTATTTATTCAGTGTTTTTGTTCTTGTGTCTGAGTTATTTCAGTCCAAAAGGAATCATTAGGTTTTAAAATAAACACTGAACTAAAAACTAGAATTTCTGAGAAATTGGCTGCTTACAATAAAATTGATGACATAATCATTTTATATTATTGTGTGAGTCAGAATCAATCATCAAAAATTATAATTTTCTAAGAAATTGTCATTAGCTCCTTAAATACTGTAATATTTACAAGAATTGCAGACTTATCTAATATTATCTATTAGAAAAAAATGAACGTGGAGTTGCGGACACCATCCCGATACATGATGTATTATTAAAAGTAGAGTTTCCTATCAGAAAACAATAATTGAATCAGATAACGTTCTAATCAGTTCGTCTCTTATCCTTTACAAATACATATTCAGAAGATAGTCTCTATTTCAAATTCAGAATCCAATCTAATTCTAATCGAACTAGAAACAACTTGACACTTTTGATTTATAAGATTCGATCCGAGTAACCTAATGTCAGTTGGCCCAAGTCACATTAATTCTTCTTAGTACACTGCGGGGTACTTGCGTAACCCCTTACAGTAGCTATGGTTTTAATTCTGACAGTTCAACATTTCGAACATATCACGCAATGGATTAGCAATATCTTTACGAGTTACGCAATTAAGGTGCAACACGGCTAGTTCCTGCGGTAGTTCACTCTATGAATTATAATCAAACTGCGGTCCAAAATTGGGCCTACTAGTAGTCATACAATCCCCAATAACCAAATCGTCTGAGACTGAACCCATACAACTGTTACTGGATTATGCCACGCAGTAAAATGTCAATTTTAAAACAGTTTTCAGTTAAGGTCTGAAGTTTTTATTTTTAGACAACTCTCATTAGAATAAGCTAGACGCGTGGAATCAGTATGTACTTTGGCTAAACGCTACAGTTTGCGAGCACCCTGGAAATATTGAAAATGATGTATCATGTCAATATTGTGACAGCTGTCAGATTGTCCTATGGCGGGAAAAATTGTGGGGGACAAGTAGACAACGCGCACACAATATTCTAAAATGTAAAAAATATGTATATGATTGTCTTTTGTGAAATATTTTTCTACTTACAAGTAGCTCTGTAAAATAATTCAGCTCTCACTAAAATTGTTATAAAATCGAAATGGTATTGCAGCAACGAACAACACTGAGAAAAGCTGAGCACACTGACACTGTGAATAACTCCTAAACCAAGCTTCCTAGAAAATAGTCATTGTAATAAATATATACCATATATGCGATTAATTGCAATTTATAGTTTTACATACCAACAAGAGAAACAGAACAATTGTTAAATTCCGTTCTCATTCATTAATTAGCGTTATTTCTTTATCAGTGCAAAGTATTTCTTTTTAATTGGGAATACGTGATATTTCTCAATCAATAAATTATTAAGAAGGTAGGTAATTATTAACTTGTCTTATTTAATCCAACGATTGCAAAACCATACTATTTTTGTATAGTGAGATCAAACCCTAAGTATAACCGTCTAAGGTATTGTGAAACACCAGAGACCCGTTACTTTGAGACGAATTATTATAATAGATACATATTACTCAAATCTAGTAGATTTCATTACGGTATTTTAATAGATCATTCTATTTATTTGTTATTATTACTTAATGCTTTAAGTCATAAAGCATTAAGTCACTACAGGTAAAATTCCCATTAATTCGTCTATCAACATCAATATTACGGCAACAATAGAGCCTTTATTCAATGGCTTCATTGACAAAATGCCAATAAAAGACATCCTCAAGAAGTATTTTCCATTAGAACCTTATTTCGTACCCTTCACGCATTTTGTCATACAAATCTGTCAGTACTTATATTCTTGACATTATTCGTGTTCTTTAAGTCGAAGGGGAGCCAAACCTACTGCTATATAACTATAAAACCGTTTGTCTGTCTGTCCCTGATTTAGAACACACCTTTTATATTTGTTTGATATTATTTACAACGAGGGGGCTCGCGAGGGCATTTGAAGAGTACTTAACTTGCTCAGACACAGGTTTGATTTGCATGGATAAGGTTGGAAATAAGTATGAATTTTTGGAGATTTCTTTCGGGTGATGAAAATTTAAGCTACCTATCCAGGTAGCTTTGATTTTCTAATTCATTTCGCAAGATTGATGACTTTATTCTTCAATAATAAGTCCAAGAACTATCTATATTATTCTCAAATCAAATCAAAACATTTTTATTTCACATAAACCTACATGGGCACTTATGAAACGTCAGAAGCTAGGTGCACGGTTCCAATTGGTCGTTTCCTATGGAGAAGAGCCGGCAAGAAACTCCGCGGTTACTCATCTCATCATCGGTTCTCTCATCCATTTCATAATTTATCTTTACAGAAGCACAAATTCTGGTCTTCCGGTTTTGGTCCGACTCATCAGTCTACCTTACCACCTTTCTACATTCCCTCGCTCTTAGCAGTCTGATTATTGACAGACCATCACCCTAAAGTATAATTGGCTAAATCAACCTTTTCGAGACATTCATTTTCTACTATCTCACAGTAATTCTATTTAAATTATTAAATATATATGGCTTGCCAAAAATTTAGAGTCATTGGCATTGAGATTTTTCCACACCTACTCGTACATTTAAAAATATGACCTCGAAATGAGCCCTTGCTAATATTCTCTAAGCACATTATACTGTTGGGAAACAGCTTCCATTAACTCCACGCCTCTCTAAACTCATGGCAAATCGCATCACCGAAGGCCCACGATGGCCCATGATTCACCATCAGTTGCTAGGCGACCATTGCGACCAACAACCCAGCAACTAGTTGCACAACTGACATTGAAAAACAGCTGTCAGTCGTTACTGCAAAATTGTTGCGTAAACCGTCATTGATGTTATAATTGGCCGAAATTGAGCCTAAATGATTAAGGTCAGGAAATCGTAAGGAAGTAGCAGTCACTTTATATGTATATTCGACACTTGTGACCTTCTTGTAACTACGTTCGAAATGATTTTTTGATCATCCTACATGTAGTAAAAGTTAATTGGGATCTCAGATCGGGGTCAAATGTAGAAGACTAAAGAAAAAAGAAGGAAGGATTGTGTGAAGAATGATATGAAATAAAGGGAATCAATGATAGCGTGACGGGGAGAATGGAAATTGCGCCAACTTATAGATTCATGTTAAGACGCTGACAACACCTATACCGCGGTCACTGTCAGATTGCATAGAAAAGAAAGAGAAGCGCGATGACACAACGCTTGTAATTTATTGCAAAATATGAAGCAATTATCTATTTACTCAAAATTGAGTCGAATAATTGAAAATAAAAAACAACCAAGTTCTGCATTCAAATAAGACGTTCTTGTTATTAATTAAATACGTAACGTATGTTGATATTTAATACAGATATTTTGGATTAGAACCCAAGGTAAGAGGTTAGTTTAACGTTAGTTTGTATCGAGATTTTTTTTCAAAACGTGTTTTAGTAACAACCAAGTTCTGGGAAATATGTTCAAAATTAACATATATTTTTTCCGCTACCACAAACTACACAGATTTGGCAATATTTGTTCTTAAGAGATGCCTATTTTGGTCAATTGGGTCTTGTCATCGCCTTAAGAAGAAGATCATATTATATAGGTACTCTTCCAAAGTCGTTGAAAAAATGAAACATAGTCAGAAGGCCCCACAAATTCCTTGTTACTATGCGGGACTCGTACCCGTGCCCTTGACCTGAAAGCGAGCGCTCCGCTACTGCGCCATGTGGGTCACTAACAGACTAACTACAAAGTTATAAATTATAGACTGCTAAAATCTGGGGCCCCAAAGTAGGTCATTCATTACCATGAGTTATGAACTTATATCTCGTAACTTTATCGGAATTATAACGCCTGTATGATTACAGATGCTAGAACAGAAACTACATGTCCCCCTGTTACACAAGGTCATATTAAATTAACTAGAGGAACTTCTCAGACGTGACGGTCTGAGAATCGGTCTGGGATTGATATCTTATCTGTGATGTTCCGCCAGTTTTAATTTCATCTTTTATTGGATGTATGAAAATGGTGCTGTCAATAATATCAATTCCCTTCAGCACAGTGGTGGCCCAGTGACAATGACCGCAACTTACGAGTGTAGGTCGTAGGTTCGAACCCAGACAGGCAGTTAACTTTGTGTAAATTATTACATCACCACTGCTTTCAAAACGGTGAAGAAAAGATCGTGACGAAATCAAATTCGAAGACATGTGGGACATCTACCAACCCGTATTGGGCCCGCGTGGTAGTCACACTCTCGCACTCCCTCTCTCCGAGAGGAGGCCCCAGCAGTGGGATCATTATAGGCTGGTAATGCTCAGATTTAAACCAAAGATTAAGCAACTCTCTAGCTAGAGCAAAGTCGTAGAGCTAACGAGATAGACTTTATATGAGCCACTCTACCTGAAAATATTAGTTATATATCAATAGATGTTCCTATACCATAGTCGACCATTTCTCCCAATCTTGTTTATTTATCTGGATACATTATATCGTATTTTTTCAAACATAATTTGCTAATATATAACATTCAATCATTGTTGTGATATTAGTTACCAACCCACGTAATAACACTGGTTTCAGACTGTCTAGAACAATATTATATATTATGTAGAACAATTACCTATTACGACATAATATTTCGGCGTCATTTATCAATAATATCTTCTCACGTATACACTACAGTAATCATTATTAATTGAGACGTTACTTGGATAACTTACTAAGTAATGTTTGTGATTATTTCTGTTCTGAGTGTTTTTTTTTCGTGTCAACCAAAACGATTGGATTTAAGTTACGTTAGTTAACTACCGCTGTTTAAACCTACTGTGGGAGGTATAGTTCACCTCGTAAGTGCGTTACCACTTTTGACGACAATTCCCATTCCAGTAAATTACTACTAAATTAAAACTATACATAAACTCAAATTCAAAACATTTACATGAAATAAACCAATTTAACTAAACAGACACCGAATTGTCAATGAGTCGGTCAGTCAGAAAGATGAAGCTTGCCCATTCCAAAGGTTCCTACGGAGAAGAACGGGCAAGACACTCCTAGGACACTCTTTTAAATCAAAATATTGGTTACATCATTCATGTTGAAATTATACATGTGAGAACAATGTAGAAAGACGTGCACATTAAAAGCGTCCGTAATAAAAGAAAAACAAAAAACAATTCAAAAATTAAAATATTTAAGTAATCTATTTTAATTTTTGAACTGTTTTTTGTTTTTATCTTTTAAGGCTCCTACATACTGGCGCGACTTGTCGCGCGACGCGTCGCGACACAAAGGCACCGCTTGTAGCGCTGCACGCGGTGTCTTTGTGTCGCGTCGCGCCAGTATGTAGGAGCCTTTATTATAAGCCGTGGCACCTAAGAGGTGACCTCTACTGACGGCGCCCGTTCACGGCCACTTTTTTTTTTGCCCGTTCACGACCACTAAGGGCGAATTAAACTAAACACGATCAGGACATCTAAACCACGTTCAAGAGATGTCAGTGTCATCATTGTTGAGGAATATTGACACTGACAGTTCTTAACCTGTTAAGCCCCGCGCGACACCGATTCGGAGTCAAACAATAGAAAAAAATTGATTGTGTCTTATTAACTGTCCTTGACCAATTAAGGGTCGCGTAATCGTCGTTGACCTTGCCCATACAAATGCCCGTCGCACTCACGCCGCGCCGCCGCGCGTCGTTCGGTTTCATCGGGAATATTTATTTTTAGTAACGAAAATAAGAATATTTGAAAAAAAACACAGATAGAATTATAGATAGTAAAAAAGTATGTTCATACAACAAAAAATCATGAAAATATCTTAAGTAGTTTGAAAGTAATATCGTATTCTTAGCTTTGGGCAGACATTACTTCCTGAATTTATTTCATAAAGTTATTTACTACAATAATCTTATATTCACGGTAAGAATTGATGTGTATGCGTTCTACTTTAACACATATATATTTTTTATTTGCATAACTTACTTGTATTATATGAAGGCGTAATAACAGATTTAAAAGTCACTAAAATCGTATATCTGCGCCTTAAACGCAGTTTAGATGTGCTGATCGTGTTCATTGGTGGTATCAGTTCAAAGCTGAAATTGGTGCCGATTCCCTTGTTCACAAACTAAACTAAATTTAAGTTCAATGCATCTTTTTCTATGTATTTCATTAAGAAGAGGACAGAAGATAAATAGTTTAGTCCTGTCAAATTAATCAGCGCCTGTCACTACTCCATACAAGTTTAGACGTGATTAAAAACTTGTCTACTAAAATTACGTCAATTTACGTCAAGCGCTGATTAATTTGACAGGACTAAACTAAAATTTATCTTCTGTCTTTTTCTTAATGAAATAGAAAGAAAAAGATGCACTGAACTTAAATTTAGTTTAGTTCGTGAACAAGTGACCTTCAGCTTCGGGTCGTTAAGAAATTGCATGAAATAGATAAAAATAAAGATTTGGGCAAAGGTTTTCATTTTTCTTTCTTGGTTTATCGTTTATTGCAGTCGTCTTATGTATAATATATACTCACACCAAAACTAAATTGAGTCATCATCTGCCTGCCTTTTCCCAACTACGTTGGGGTCGGCTTCCAGTCTCACTGGATGTTGCTGAATACCAGTATTTTACATGGAGCGACTACCTATCTGACCTCCACAGCCCAGTTACTGGGTAATACGATACCCCTTGGTAAGACTGGTTGTCAAAACTAAACTGAGTATCTATTATTTATTAATTTATTAAGTAAATCTTTTGTTTTATTTCCTTTTATATTGTCTTCTTATGGTAAAGTAGCTCTTATATTTGACATTGTAACAAAAAAATTGTTAGTTCATTTTAAATCACTTTAAATTAATTATCTTAATTGGTATGTTATTAGTGAATAAGTCGTTGGAGTACTATACTGCCTATACTAAAATAAAATAAAACAATTTAAAATTGTCGTAATTTATAAAATCATCCAGTCCGTACTCGATAATAAATGGTCGATATTAAGTCCTTGGACGTTATTGGGGACAGAATTTGAATATCATCGAAGCGGTAATCAGAGAGAATGAGGGCATTCACACGTCCAATGAATATTTTATTAGAACTGGAACCTCTTACATAATATACCTACATATTGGCACAATACAATATACGATTAGAACTTAATTTAAATATCTGTATTTCTAACATTATTCTCTACAGCTTCATAATTCCATCCAAAGAACAATGCTGAAAATCTGAAAACAAAAATAAAACAGATCATCAATTTCCTTACTTAATATTGGACTAAATAGTAGCCTCTAGCCATTTTCCACTGGCTGATGATGACGGTATTAGGATCCAAGTCAAACTCCATTAACGTAATTTCTTGATTACCTAATCAGCCACTGCTTATCCCGTCCTCTGCCAAGTTGTATCACAACACTCAATTATTTCCTACTTAACTACTAAGAAAACGCCTATAATTGCAAATATAGCTCATAGTGAAACCCACGCGAATGCATATGTATAATTCAGTAACTATTCTTACGCTAATTCAATCGTGTGCAGCTCCTTGACTATGCTATGAGACGCTATTATCATTGCATTGAGTAATTTTATAGCGAATTCGTTGTCTGCCAACGTGATTAGCTATTTACATAATTTATGTTCCCACTGCTGGGACACAGGCCTCCACTCTGTGAGAGGGAGTGGGCTGTAATCCTCGCGGGCCCAGTGCGGGTTGGTAGATGTCACATGTCTTCAAAATTTTGGTTCTAGGTTTCCTCACGATGTTTTCCTTCACCATTTTGAGAGCAGTGGTGATGAAATATTTTACACAAAGTAAAGCGCCTGTCCGGATTCGAACATACGACCTTCGACTCGTAAGTCGCGGCCGTTACCACTGTGCCATCATTGCTCATTATTGTAGGGTAAACTTGCCTAATTCGTACCCCTTATGAGAAAACCATCATATTTAGAAAATTAGGAAAGATAAATTAGTTTTAATTAAAAGTAATGTTTGTTTGCTAAATGCTTTATTGGTTCTATAATCAAATTTAACATAAACTTTATAAATATCTCAAAAATATACAATTAAAAAAAAAAAGTACGATTTAAGACCATTCATCCCAAATCGTACTGCTATATCCTTAATTCGTACTTTGAGATCTATTCATTCGTATACAGTATTGAGAATCAGCATCATAATCAACAATGTGTTATTAAAACAAGTAGTAATTCTTAACAAATTCGACGAATGGTCTTCGCCAATTCTCGGCAATCATCGCAGTTATAATCTATAATCGTACCAGTACGTTTTAAGAATTTAACTCGAGTACGAAATAGGAGCAAGAGCCAAACAAATTTTTAATTTACCGCCAAAAAAATTGACAACAGTTACGAGTATGAGATAACACGTCAGATGAAATCGCAAAGATACACATTAATACGTGTCAAATCGTAAAATAGGTTATACACGACCTTGTTTGAATAAAACTCTTACAAATGTCTAAAAAAATTACAACAATAGTTGAAAAAAACTTACTTTTTCAATATTTTTGTCGAGAGCAGCTTCACAGGTGTTATCTGTCAGGTGGTGAAATGGCCGACTGTTATTTCTATTTTTTGATACTAGAGGCGCTGATAGCTGTTACCAAAGCTGAGTTCTATGTAGAGTACGAATTTGGCGTAAGTACGAATTAGGCAAGTTTACCCTATTAGCTTTTTGATTCTTACTAAATTCAAATCTATTTCATAGAATGTTCTGTTTATAATTAAGCAAGTAGCAATATAATTAGAAATCGTCTTAAGGCTGTATTTAGTTAACTAGAATTTGCATACACTACATCAAAGAAATTGCCTCCTTTACCCATTAACAATGGTAATGAAGAAGTGGTTTTATTTCAGGCTGTCAGTAACCCATTACGTACCTACATACTCGTCTTTAGCACTATATACTAAGAGCGATAACCTAAACCCGTCCTAGCCAGATTATCTCACAAATGCCTAGCAACAGGCGACCTACAAGTCGAGACGAAAAGCGCTCTGATTTGATTTCAAATCTCCTCGACCCCTCTGCCTCCGTCCGTCCCGACCTTCCGCAATGTCCTTGTCGGGATTAGGTCAATAACAGACTCCCTAGAGAGATTCATATTTATCTCGTATGACTTTGATTAAGAAGTTTCTGTTGCGTCTACGTGTTTCCCAATTTTCTTTATGTCAAACTTACTCGTACGTATAGGAAAAAAAGGATCTCTTCAGCGAAGAATATCAATATTCTCAGAAAAATTGTTTCAATCCAAGTTAATATTTTACTAACGTAAGTAAATGTACTCAGTCCAAGAAAACCTGTTTACTCAAATTAAGAATAATAAATACTTGGTTTTTATTCTTGACTTAAGCAAATATTTTTGATTCAAGACTATAATAATCTTAATTCAAGAAAATATCATTAATATGCTTAAAATTAAACTTAATAATTCTTCATTTAAGTATAATGTCTTCGAAGAAGACAATAAAACTAAGATAAAATTTTACTTCATTCAAGAATATATTGTTTTCCCCATATATGAATCAATATTTGTCTTGACCAAAAGAATATTGTCTTAATTTAAGACATCCTGTTTTCCGTGTAGAGCTTTATTGGCCATGTTGCTAATTCTAGCAGAATGTAGAATAAGCAACAAAGTAAGCTTTAAAGGGTTTTATTATCTTTTTTTATTATTTTGGACGTAGCTGTGGATAAAAAAAAGCAAAACACAACAGCACCTTAATTGCGTATCGCACTATCAATCACATTCTAAATGATTTTGAAGTATATTGCTAAACCATTGCTTCATATGTTCGAAACATTTGTCTGCTCAACAATGTAAATAAAGCAATGAATGTTGTTGAACTGTCTAAACCCATTGCTACTGATAGTGTGTCACGCAATTAACCTGTAGGTTTCACTAAAGTCAACATCGGTGTCGCTTTAGATATTTTTCTACGGCACACGACTTTAACTTTGAACAAACGCAATTACTACAATATTGTGTTTTGTATTAGGTACCAACGCAATAAAAACTGATACATACACAAACGTTTCCGAGTATATTGTTAGCAATATTAAGGCGCTGACAAGACCCAATTGACCAAAATAGGCTTCTCTTAAGAAAGAAAATTGCCAAATCTGTGTAGTTTGTGGTAGCGGAAAAAATATATGTTAATTTTGAACATATTTCCCAGAACTTGGTTGTCACCAAAACACGTTTTGAAAAAAAAATCTCGACACAAACTAACGTTAAACTAACCTCTTACCTTGAGTTCTAATCCAAAATATCTGTATTAAATATCAAAATAAATTACGTATTTAATTAATAACAAGTACGTCTTATTCTAATGCAGAACTTGGTTGTTTTTTATTTTCGATTACTCAACTCAATTCTGAGTAAATAGATAATTACTTCATATTTTGCAATAAATTACAAGCGTTTTGTCGTCGCGCTTCTCTTTCTTTTCTATGCAATCTGACAGTGACCGCAGTTTAGGTGTTGTCAGCGTCTTAATGTTACAGCAATTAAAATACTCCACAAATCTAAAATTAGAAAAATGTACGCAAACTGGTTTGGAAATACTCACAGTTGTATCTTGCTCTATGACATGGTAGCTATTTCGAATACTAATGGTACCTAAGATTAACGTTTTTATAAGCAAACTAGTTTCTTTATTATTAAAAGATTTTAGATCTGTTATTTGTTTTTTGCATTTATTTGTCAACCAGCACCATAATTCCGTAGCACACTTTCAGACAGAATCCGAGAATTTTGTAGGATATCGCTAATCCATTACTTCATAGGTTTGTAAAATTCGTCTGCTGAACAGTGTAAATAAAGCAATGAACTTGTGTGAACTGTCAAAATCAATGGGGCTTCCCATTGCGATCAATTGTCATTTGATTTGTGATACGCAATTACCCCACTGTTCTTTGTTTAACATTATAATTATGTAGATCTGTTTCATTGACTCACTTGTTGAAACTAAACGCAACGCCTAGCCTAACAACAGAAGCTATCTATTGCCGCCTATTTATATTGCCGTTCGTTGCTAGGAATTTAGGTCTCATCAATAAACGTAAGTAGTTTTTGCGGAATGTCTGCAAAGAATTTAACAATTTCTATATTATTGTGAATTGGTTCTGCTTGGTATTTTAGACTAAGTTATAATGATTTGATTTATAAAATGTTACTGGTTGTGTAATTGTAAATGTAATTGTCTCCTTTTTAATTTTATTTTAAGTCATAAACTAAGTCTAAAGTCAGAATATCACTTTAACCGTCTTTAAATTCAGTTAAAAGAAATTGTACCTACAGTAATAAATACGTAGGGATATATTTTTTTATATTCCTTTCCCTGCATAAAACAGAACCTAAAACTCATCAAACTTAAGATTTTCCTGCACAATATCACGGTGAATCAAAAAGCTGTAAAAAAAAAGTGTATTATCGGAAGGCACGAGATTCCTGGCGTGTTTGCAACCAACAACGTGGCAACGTATCGTCGAGCTACCTGCGGGTCGTCGCCGTCGCGTCGTCGGTCGCCGGTCGTCGCGGCCACGGCCTTGTGTGTCCTGCTCAGGCGCAGATAACTAGGCTGTTGGCTGTGCCGTGATAAGCTTTTGCCTTGTTTTTAAAGTTGTGTAGACTGGAGTTTGTCTGTTAATAGAAGAACAACACACGTCTATTTTGGATTCAAGTTCAAGAAATCCTACGAGTAAAAATATACATATTAACTGAACGTCAACAAAAAAACACATGTTTTTTTCAACTAATAGTACGTAAATAGAAGCTACAGCACCAATTTAAATAACAGTGAATACTGGCTTGCCAATATAGCGGAACACACAACTTTCGCGCCTATCTGCGGGCAGCCTTGGCATTACAAAATCAATTTGCATTTTACGTCAATACAATATTATTAGAACAAAAATAGGCAGTCATGGCGACTGCTGACAGGAGTGAAAACTTAAAAGTTTGGAATTACATATGTAATATATATACGTATATACGCATTTACATGTACTCAGGGCGCTTTAATCCGATCCAGCCTGACCCTTGCTGTCCTCCCCCAGCGACGCCCTAAGCGGAGGCCACAGGGCCGTGCCTAGCGTGTAGTTTGTAAGTTGTATGCCCTGGCTGGAGGCCTTCATTTATTGAGGCGCCCACAGGTAAGTCCGGTTAAACAGACGACAACCTCCTAGGTTGACCTGCGAGATGGGACTTATTTTTTTGGGGCCGCTCTCAACGCTTCTAAAGCAAATTTCACTTCAAAACTAGTTCACAAAACTTGACAATTTTTGTTTTATGTATTGTAATCTGGAGACAACTCAAGTAAGTCAGAATTTACTTTAGTTAGACAATTTATGTCATTTCAAATGGTAATAAATTAAAACGATAAATTCTTGTGTTTTGTTTGTGAGTGGCAACGTTTTATTGGATAGTATGAAAACCCCATTGTTTATTTGTTATTTACTATGATTTTCCGTCATATAAATAATCAAATGCTGTAAATATGACAAGACAGTCTCCTTTTCAAAAATGTATACCTAAACTTGTTTAAATCTATAAAACAAAAATACGTATCGTTAAGGCGCTGACAAGACCCAATTGACCAAAATAGGCTTCGCTTAAGAAAAAAAATTGCCAAATCTGTGTAGTTTGTGGTAGCGGAAAAAAATATATGTTAATTTTGAACATATTTCCCAGAACTTGGTTGTTGCCAAAACGCGTTTTGAAAACAAAATCTCGATACAAACTAACGTTAAACTAACCTCTTACTTTGAGTTCTAATCCAAAATATCTGTATCAAATACCTATCAACATACGTTACGTATTTAATTAATAACAAGAACGTCTTATTTGAATGCAGAACTTGGTTGTTTTTTATTTTCGATTACTCAACTCAATTTTGAGTAAATAGATAATTACTTCATATTTTGCAATAAATTACAAGCGTTGTGTCATCGCGCTTCTCTTTCTTTTCTATGGAATTTGACAGTGACCGCGGTTTAGGTGTTGTCAGCGTCTTAAGGTGGCTCCGCAAAGACGGCCGCGAAATGAA
The DNA here is from genome assembly GCA_905333075.3 of Atethmia centrago. Classification (NCBI taxonomy): domain Eukaryota; kingdom Metazoa; phylum Arthropoda; class Insecta; order Lepidoptera; family Noctuidae; genus Atethmia; species Atethmia centrago. The sequence goes on from HG995377.1 coordinate 5,501,965, forward strand.
AATTCCCTTAATTTTTTTGCAATTTGCAGGCCAGTGTCAAGTTGTATCTTGATCTAAATGTGATTTGCGGCCATAAAAAAATACATAAATATAAACATTAATACCTCTCTAAGTTAGAATTGTTCTCAAATGTCACTTAGATGTATTCTAATGATTTTCGGACTTTCCGGCACGGAGGTCTTGGTATGTAAAGATGACCACCCATCCACTGACCAACCGCAGCAAGCGTAGCTTAACCTAATCGATCGACCCGTGCAGCTGTTATTACTGAGCCACAAGCCCCTCTCAATAAAAAATGTTAATGAACAACCTTAATACATTCTCATGTCTCCTATAAATAAGTTAGCACAGTATCATTTTCATTCATAATTTACACAAAAGGTATTTTCATAAATGTAATTTAGGTTATCATTCATAATTCACCAGTGAACAATGACCAGTCTGTCCACATTTAAAAGAGTCATCATACAATTACATTTGAATTTTTACAGCTGTGTCTTGATTAGCTGAAGGTCATTTCAGTAGTTTTCTTACCATATTTCTCAATGGTGATGTTTTTCTGTAATTTGTTTTTTTTTTTTTTTTTCATCGTGAATCTATGAAGTCTGTGTAATAATTAAGTTTCATAAAATCCTCTAGTGTAAAATTGACATGTGTTTTATGTGTGTAATTTTCTGATGTAAATTATAAAGCATTGTTCACACTCCAGCACGTAAATCTGAAACATTTTTAACAACGTCAGTATATTGAATTTTATGCCTAGAGTTTGTAGTCTTCTAAAGATTTTTTACTGTTATTGTTGCTAAATGTAACGCGCGCGCGTGTTACATTTAGCTTTTGTATGTGTTTTGTAATGTATTTAACGTTCCAAATGTGTTATAATAAAAACTACAATGTCTTTTTTCACTGTGACATTTATACTACTATTGTGTGACTATGTGTGACTATTTGAAAACGTTGTGCAAATGGTTATAAACGATACGACGTCGTCGAAAAACCATTGTCAGCTTAATTTATCTACAAAATCAGGTGTTGTACAGTTATCTGCTTTTGTGTTTACAAATATGTTTGTTTATGTTTTAAATGTACTTTGTTGTGCATTACAGCTATAGCTATATGTAAGCGGACACGCCTTTTATGCTTGAAGGCTTTTATTTGGGCATTAAGTTCTGTTTACGTTTTTATCTCTGCTTGAGAATTAATAGTTTTCGGTGTTTTCCTTTTCTTTTTTTTTGTTGGTATAGTGGTGTGACATATGACTAATAATTTAATGTTTTGTGTTGCACGTAATGTAAATTGTTTTGCATACTGTTGTATAGGATCCAGTTTTTTTTCCCTCTAACTGAACAGACAGCTGTGCTGCTGGGGAGTTTGTTGACCACTTCTTCTTCCCAGCTAAAGCACTAGGAAGTGGTGAAGGGTGGGCGTTTTGGGGGACTGTCTTATGTAATTTTGACGTTCGAAAAGTGCTGATTCTCAGCCTAGTTTGAATAAATGACTTTTGATTTGATTTGATTTGATTTGTGCCTTTCTTTACTGTATGTAACTATGTTACGCGTCTAAGCTACTAAGCTTACTGAATCTTTGTAACGTGTTTTTAATTATTTTGCGGTTTCGGATACTAGCTCTCATACTAAAATCGAATTATTTATTCACTGGACCAATCTGGCATGTGTAATAAAATGGTTATATTTATTGTATTCTAGACCTTTACACTTATTATTATACATACATTTATTTTACACTTATATAAAAAAAAATGTATGTATAATTTATTTTATCCATTATTATCCATTATCCATAACCATTTTATCCATTGATGTATCCAACTTTGTTTGTTATAGGCATGGTGGGATACAATAAATTGGGAACAAGGAGGGACGTAGCTCTTGCTACCTATATTTTTAAATTATTGCGTGGCAACACTTTAAACCCAGGTATACCATATTGAAAGAAATAAACCTGTGCGTGCCCGACAATTATGTATTGCGAAGGCGACGGCCACGTCTATTGGCGGTGCCCAGTAGTAGGACCAATCTACTGAGTAAAGCCCCTATAACGCGTAATTTGCGTGTACTTAATGACGTAGCAGACAGCATAGATCTTTTTACTTGTTCTCTGAGTGAGTTCACGAAAACCACAGTGTACATACTATGTTATGGTAAGTAATAAAACGGTAACTATGACCACACTATTGAATTAGGAAATCCCTGTAATGATAGTGATGATGAGTAAATAAAAAAATAAATAAATCGATTAAACTAAATGATCACCATTACAATACATATGACCATTTCATTGCACAAAGTGACAGCTAGCACATGTCAGATTAACTACTCCAGTGAATTAATAATTCGACTTTAGATCAAGCGTTCGGAACCGGCTGTAAAAATATTCTCAAGTCCATCTTATACAAAAGGGTTTTCAAAATAATTGAATATCTACAGTACCTACAGTTATTGTTAAAATTGTTGCATGTAACATAACTTTAGCAAAATAATACCAACATAAAACACTGTGTATATAATGTATCCGAATTCCGAAGTCCATAAAAGCAGTCGCTAAAAACAATTAAAAAAAAGACTGACTTTGAACTCAATACGCATGCTAGCAAGTTTTTATAAGCAATTAACTTGATATTGTAGGCAGCAATATCATGCCAAAATTGCTAACTGTGAAGATGTATAAAATATTATGTAAATGTACATAATCCACAAATATAAAAGCGTTCGCAGACGGCATACAATCGGTGGACGATTTTTTTCAGGGGCTAAATAATTTGTAGAGATCAAATGTATCAACGCACACGTCCTACAAAACGTAGGTCATAAGTACAAATAAAGTCTGACCCATTGTAGGACTTACAAAATATAAGCCTCATGCGAGCGCGCTAAAAACAAAGATGTTTAATAACTTATCACAAATCAATAGTTATTGATGTGGAGACATGTTTTCAAATCTATTAATAATATAGACCAAATTGAGTAGATACTGAGAGATATAACAAGAATAGATAATAATAGATAGGAAATTGAAGATTACAAAGCAGTGGTTTATGATTATGTTTATTAAATTTTTCACTATTTTATATACCTACAGCTTTACAGTCAATATTTCTTGCAATAAGTACTTTCAAAGTTTCAGCAAGTTTGTCGAACAAAAAACTTTTTGTTCTTACACAAACAGTATATATACTTAGTACTTTTGTTATAGTATAGTAAATGAAAAATAATCAGATAAATAGTTTACTTATAAACGAATTATTTTCATAAGTGTGGTATGTGTTAGGTGTGTTGATTCTTTCACAGATGATAATAGTGTCGTCACAGCACAGCACTGCAAGCATCGCGCTAGAAATATAGAAGGGGTAAAGAGACTTTTTGGTAAAATTCAAATTGGTAAATTCATTTTACAAAACCCGATCCGAACTGTCTCTACTGACTTATATTTATAAGTCCCAATTTATTATACGCATATTGTATGTTTTTAGCTTATGAGTAAGCTTATGAGTAAAGTCTTTTTCCTGACCTTTAGAAGCTTTCTGCTAAAGTTTATTTCGAGACTAGATAAACAACCATTTTCAATATTTTTATACTAAGTTATTTTTACAATTATTTTGAGTTTTCATTTCCTTTTTTCACATTATTCAGGAGAAGTTGTTTATTTACCACTTTCAGTATAAAGTAACTTGCCTTGATATGGGATTTACATGCGATTATAATTCAAATGGTACGTTTTATTTATAACCAAGTAATTTATTAAGACCTTAAGAAATTTTATTAATTTCAAATGTCAGTATAGGTAATAAAATATTCTGCTTGACAAATAAAAAATAATAAAATCATAGGTCACATCTACTCAATTGTATCGATGTTCATCCGTATTTTTAATGCATTATTTATGTCTACATTTCGATAGCTAATTACTTCCTTGTTCATTATTCACTGCGCAGGCGCCGCTTATTAATAAGATATTCTGATGTGTAATGTTTTTGTCACTTGATAATCCTAAAAATAATACCTGGTTTCTTTGATTTTGAAGACAAATTCAAACCAGAAACCGACACAAAGAATTAAATCACTGACAAGTTTAGTGTGAATAACTTTTTGTAATAGGTAACAATTAATTTCCGTGACTGACTTTAAGACGACGTTTGACTTTAAGAAGACGTTTTTTTTTTAAGCAAATTGACACCGTGTTATAGCCAATTCATACACTTGTCAAAGAATGACAATTATGATTTAATTATACGAACAATTTACTTTGGTAGTCAATTTGCTTGACAATTAATTTTCTTGACTCTCCACAAAGCTTCTGAAGTAAATACATTGTTTTAATTTCAGCTTCACCCCATATAAAGGTTCTCGCAGACAGGTGCTACCCGACGGCGCGACGCTACTTTGGTGGAACAATTTCTATGAAACCTTCACGGGAATTATTCTACCATTCGCGTCGCGCCTATCTGCACGAGGCTTTATAGAGCGAAATACAAACATGAATATATTTTGATGTAAAACAAGTTTGAGTATATATTTGTATAATTTCTGCCAGATTTAAATCGAGATTTATGCTTATGAAAAGGTCTAGAATATTTAACAATATTATTATGTTACAGTCTGCTAGACATCACTTTCCAACAGAGAAAAACACAGATGCTTCCTAATCTCGCAGAACTGAGGAAGTCACGGTTCAGGGCAAGAGCACAACATCGTACTGCAATCACCAGTCCAGCAAACGATGGTGGTCACGGCTGATTCCCCTGCAATAAGAAGAGGAGAAGATTATGGCACGAGGCGGTAATGTCGAAGAGAAATACGAAGTGTTCAACAAGTCTACAAACATAAAGGTTACAAATCAAGTCTTAAAACAATTAGTTATTCCCGAAAGCCTTTTTCACGCTACGGCTAAAGTTACATCATATGCCCGCCACATACAAACAACATTTTTCCTGTATTGCCTTCACTTCACAAATTAATGAATAGTATTCACGTAAGGAAAACACTAGAATTATACGTACCTGACAGTGACCTGCAATAAGCATAATTCTATTCGTTTCAGAAATACGGCCCAGGTAGGCAACCGGGGCCGTATTTTTGAAATTCGTTACCCCAGAGTAGGTCTATAATCTTTTCAGTCAATGTGTTCAATTGTGTTAAATTTTCTAGTGGTAAAGGCGAACGGCAGGCTTGTATGAGACTGTCGTACTGCTAATAAAAAATCGTGTTTTGGGATATTTTTTGTTTTAATTGGTAGATAATACGATAGACAAGCCTTTTTAAATTCTTGGATTTTTAGAACTTGGGACGTAAAAGTTATAACAAGTTTAATTTTTTAAGGTTATGTACTAGCGTACCAATGTAGATTGTTACCTATAGGCACATAAACATTGTTTCGGTAATAAAGTATATCTTCTAGATTGCTTGTCGCTATTTTTGTAGTGTTTTACTTACTATCAAGTAGGTAAATTGAGATGAGGATCGTCGACCTACTCAGCGGAGTGCATTAGGAGATACCTATGTCCAGCAACAGTTTGATAATGATGAAGGCATGATGGGGTTTTGAGTGTAGGTAAATAAAACAATACAGTTACTTAATAGATTTTTTAAGTACATTTATTTTATTTATAATTAATTAATTCTTAATATTACTTCATCTAAGAAGGGGGCAGGTCGGGTAATACCCTCATGGTGAGCATAGCTTAAATACCAACATAACTGCGTTTAGTTTACGACTAAATTACGTGTAGTTATTAAAATCTTTTTTTAAATATTATTAATTAATCCGAACTTGTGATGCTACCCGAATGGATAGAATAAGAAATGAGTATATAAGAGGGAGTCTGAAAGAGAAACTGGTGACTGGAAAGTTGTGTGGAAATCGGTTGCCATGGTATGGGCATGTGATGCGCAGGAATGAGGAAAAAGTCGTCAGGAAAGTTTTAGGTATGAATGTGGATGGCAATACGAGTAGAGGAAGACTAAAGAAACGCTGGATGGACTATGTGAAAGATCATATGGCTCGGAAGGGAGTGTCTACTGAGATGACGACTAATAGAGAAGTATGGAAGAACAGGACATGTTGCGCCGACCACAAAAAGATTGGGAAAAGAGCAGCAGGCTTAGCATGATGCTCTCTATTTCTTCGAAGAATAGACACGGCTCTTTCTATACAAAGTGACCTTTCGTTTCTCCTTTTTTGACATCCCACCTTAAAAATCCTTCTACATAAAAAAGGACCTAGACAAATATCGTTAGAAACGAAAGACAAAATGACAGATTGTAGAAGGATTTCTACGGTGAGATGTCAAAAATAGAGAAACGAAATGTCACTTTGTATAGACAGAGCCGTGTCTATTCTTCGAAGAAATAGAGTGTCATGCTAAGTCTGCTGGAGAGTGAAGATAATCAAGTAATTTATTTTTACAACTTAATTGTATCATTTTGGTTGTAGTCCAATCGTTTGTACATATGTTCTAGTAAGCGGGTTCAATTGTGTGTCAAATGTAAATCATTCGGTTACAACGTATTGCGGTGGCAGTTGCTTTTTATAGTATATTTAATATTGGCGAATGACTGGATTGTATTAGTTTTTTTTTCATTCTAGCGACATTTGTTTTTCATTTTAGTGATTGATTTGTTAAGTGAGTAGCTATGTTAAGGTTTTTATATAGGGCACTAGCTGCGCCTCATGGTTCACCTGCATAAGTGTCGATCCTGTGGGAATATCGGGTTAAAAATCTATTTAGCCGTTTTAACGTGAAAGTGTAACAAACAAATAAACAAACTAACTCACTTTCGAATTTATAATATTAGTTAAAATACCTACTTGTTGATTTTCAGTAGGAATCTAAGTTTAAGCGACAGTAGGGCGCCCCCTGCGCCCACCATCACCTCTTATATCAGTATTATTATAATATTACTTTACAGTGGGAATGTGATGGAGCTGTACATGTCTTATAGCAGCATCTCTTTCTCACGCTGAAGTAATATTGAAATAATACTGCTATAAGAGGTGATGGTTGCCCCCCAAGTCTCTTCTCAAAAGAGAAAGAATGTCATAGAGCAACTGTATCATTGTTTTCAAGTCATGATATGTCCCTTTTATCATCATCATCATTTCAGCCGAAAGACGTCCACGGCTGGACATAGGCCCCAAGTACCCCCACTTCGACCGGTTCTGTGCATTCAGTAGATTCCTGAGCCAAGGTCATCGATCCACCTTGTAGGAAGGCTTCCAACGCTACTTATTCCGGGACGCGGTCGCCACTCCAGAACCTTTCGGTCCCATCGGTCATCTGTTCTGCGAGCAATATGCCCTGCCCACTGCCACTTAAGTTTGACAATTCTTCAGGCTATGTCGGTTACCTTGGTTCTCCAACGAATCTCTTCATTTCTGATTCGATCACGTAGAGAAACTTCAAGCATAGCCCTCTCCATTGCACTTTGGATGACTTTTAGCCATAATAAGGCCCATTGTGAGCGACCACGTTTCAATGCCATATGTGACCCTACTAAGAAATAATTATAACAACACCTAATTAATTAATAACATAAAATAACACCATGCGTGTTTTGCTCGAAGTGTTATTCAGAGAATAAATAAATTGATTAGTTTTGAGGGCCTAATCCTAGAAAAATAATCATTCCTATTGGTCAGCAAAAAATCACCTCTCCCTAATGGGTGAGGTGATTTTTTTTGGTGGTTTTTTTTTCATTAGGTAATCCTAATGAGAATATCAGCAATAACATTAAGACTATTTCATAAAACCACTCGGTGCATATTCCATTCATTAATACAGATAAAAAACTATCTAGCTCAAACGCCAGAGCTGTCTCGCTGAAAACCTATAAAATGAGGCCCAAAATTTTTGTGTCGCCATTCAAACTAGTTAGTCTGTGTTAGCCTATTGTACTACTTTTTTTCCTGTTTGTCGGTGCAAAAAGTGGTAAAAGGAACTAATGACCTATATGTAGTTTGACATACTTAGTCTATTTACAATATATTTTTTGAATTTGACTAAGTAAGACTACTAAGTGGAATTAAGAAGTTAGAGAGTACTAGATGTTATTAGTTGACTCATGTTCAGCGGTAGCCATTTTGTTTTTTGGTAAATGATTTCCACTTCTACAGTATTTTCCATTTAGAGTTTTCTAAGAAGAATCTTAATAGAATTTAGCGGGATAATATGGAGAACTAGAGACAAACAATGGTATCTAACTTTCGATTTCATGTTTTTCCAAAGAAGGATAGAAAAGATTCTTAGAACCTGTTTTATTAAAGGAAGGTTCTAAGAATCGAAAACGTTATCATTACAACGTGTATTTTCTTTTATCAAGAAATTATTTTTTCCATACAAAATGTAATATCGAGTACTTTAGCCAAAATTCATATTTTGTAATCAGTATGTACCTACTCCTAGTTAATTATGCCCAAAAAACATAATTATACATTTCTCAAAAGCACGTTGTATAAAATGAAAAACACATGCGCTTGAAAACAATTGATAACCTCCACAATGTACCGAATGTACCAAGATGTCATCGTTCCCAATCAAATCCCAACTATTCACGACGAATCAAACGTTCGCATAGCCACACATATTAGGGCACATAAATGTTTATGTATCACATTTTTGCATGTCTGCGTATATTTATAGCAGTGGGCGGCGGTATACTCGACCTTGCGCTCGAGACGAACCACGCACCACGACGCGAGATTTCACATCACTAGCAGCGCAGCAATCGAAGAAATCAACATCCAATGCTGGGTCTACTCAACAGCTTGAAACTGTCGCAGTTTCTACATAGCAATGTATAGTGAATAGCGCGTGCAGAACGGTATTGTGCGCGTTCGGTATCCGACGCGCGCCTCCAGTCTCGTTCGCCAATTTCGCGCACGAGTTCATCGACTTTTGACAAGGATGCATGAATCAAGTGTAATGATACGATACGGCATCGCTCTTTGTTCCGACCGGACGGTTGCCGCATTGTTTTAGGAACACTGACCTTATTAACACTGTCTAACGTTGTGTAGGATTCATTGAGTTGTGTAAATTGTTTTAGCTTTAAAAAAATAATATTGTGATTTAAAGTTTTTCTTAATGATGAATGAATGATGCAATGTGCGTTACATTGCACCAGATTTTGTATTTTCTCATTGAAAATATAAAGAATATGATTGTAAATAAAATATGTTGTACTTGAGATTTGGTGTTTTATTTATTTTGACTACAGTTTTATTGGCAGCATAAATTTATTTTGATCTAATGAAAAGATGCCAAGTCTACAAAATTTGTACCAAGATATTCTGAATTACCTACACATTCCTTTAACTACACTGGGCCGCAAAGAAAGCGGGTCGGTAACAAAAACCTCAATAACTTCCAAAATATTGGAGCTGGCTCTATAAAATAGAAACTGTATTATAGACAATTTTATAGTTCATAAATCAATCTCATAAAAGTTCAAGATTATGAAATTTATTTTGAATAAAAGTAACTTAAGTAAGAATGACCATTTTCACTAAGATTTCAAAAAATGTGCTACGGAATCAAATATGCAATTTTCACACATATTTTATAGCTGTTATATAGCCGGTTTGGCATGCTTTCTACCAGATTTCTGAGCCAATCTTCTCCCATTCCTCTATCGGGGCTTCTTTCAGTTCACGAAGCGTGATTGGAGGGGAGTTTTACAGTGGCGTACATGTCATCCCAGTTCGTCCCAGGCATGCTCGATGGGGTTCAAGCTTGGGCTGCGTGCTGGCCACGCCATGCGTGTGATAGCGGCATCTTCAAGGTAGTCTAACACTGTCCAAGATGTATGGGGACGAGCGTTATCTTGCATATAGATGGCATTCTCGCCCATGTTTACTAAAAATAGGCCAACATACTCATTTAAGATTTCATTCAAGTATCTTTCTGCAGTTAAAGTGACATTTTCTATCACCACTCGCACGGTGCAGCTTTCGGAAGATTTTCCAGCCCACACGTGTGTGGAGCCTCAGCCGTATGGCACTTTCTCTCCGATGCAAGCTTGGTTTTCGCGGTCTCCTGGTCTTCTGTAGACTCTTTGCGTCCCATCGTGCGTGTACGGCATGAACCGCAACTCCTCCGAAAATATTCACAATACCTCCCGCGCTGTCGTGCACCTTGTTCGGCCTGTTCCTGGTCTGCGAATATTGAATCCGATCCAGTCTCTTCAAATCTGGAGCATTCTTTGAACGGTTGTTAGCGACACACCAACAGTTCACTCTGTATAACGCTAACTGCGCCCGTCTTCAAGCATTGTCGGAATTCTGGTACACGCTTCAGGGATTAGTGGCATGTTTTTAATTGAATTTGATCTGAATAATAAATTTCTGCACAAGACTTGCCATGTTTATAAACAGAAACAAAAGTAAAACAAATGGTTCCAAATTGTTCAAATTTTTAAAATCGTTCTATTTTTTTATTTATGGTTTTTAATACAATCGCCAAAAATAAATAAAAAGGTTTTACTTCTTCCTATATTTGTAATGAAAAAAACTTTAATTTCGTTTTTATTTTTAAAGGATTGCTCAAACATTTTAAAAGTAATCGCATTTGTTATAACTGAACCGCTTCCTTTGCGGCCCAGTGTATTGGAATTTACTGTAATACAAATGAAATACCTATTAGAAAACAATGACTACAAACACTTAACGATTCAGTTTTTACAAATGAAAACAAAGGTACACAACAGTTGAAGAAAACAGCGTAAGCTAATAGCTTTAGCTCACTGTTCTGTATATAGCCCATGATTGGAAGAATTTAATAGTGAATATATCTAATAGAATGAAAAAAAAGTATTTTATTTGGGACACGCACAAGAAATACAAAAAGTAAAAAGGGGCATTAAAAACTAACAAAATTTACGTCATCTGTATGCTCGCTAAGTCTCACGCAGTTGGCTGAATCCGTGAGACATATCTTTGCGACAACACGACGAGAACTTGCAGAACTAAATTGTTCTACCGGCACTGCAGAATCTGACCGCAGCAGACCACAAGGTGAGTCGTACTTATAGATGTTTGTCTGTTGAATTTGTTCCTTGGTTGGGTGAACGAGCAGAACTCGTACAGAACTGCCTATTTCTATTCTACAACCAGCGTAATCTTACAGCCACTCCTCTATTCCATACTCACAATATGATGAACCATTCGGTCCAAAAGTGCCAACACACATAATTATGACACTTTTGGACCATGACAATTCAGGTCATTGTATTTTAAGAATCCATCTTCATGATAATTAGATACCTACTTTCATACATTGCCAAAAAACAAATAGGTCACCAGAATATTTGTTCATCATTCAACGAAATACATTATTTGCCCCTTGATTTCTACCAGATATATTATGTAAAATCTCACCGTGAAAACATCGGTGAAGTGACAGATCACTTAAAGCTCACTTCACCTTAATATTCACGGTGAGATTTTGCAGAATAGACTCTAGTTTCTATAATGAAAACATAATACCGCATCCACAAAACTCTAGCATCAATTAATACACTAGTCGCTCCCTGTAAGGAGTGTCACGCATACATGGGCAATCAATTGTGTGTCCATACACACAGACACACACACGGACACAATGAATTCATTCGACGGCCACCGCCCGATCGGGTCACCATGGGATTTTGAAAAAAAGAAGATAGCCTAAAAAAGGGATACGGACTGGGCTGTTGACGTCAGTTTGCTGAATAACTGTGACGGCAGAGACTGAGACTGACTTAAAACAAATACTTAATGACCCACGCAGTGCACGCTACCACGTCACAGATGTAAGATGTTTGGACCATACAGTTATTATAAGCCTCTTGCGTCTAGACTTCAGTTTACCTACACTGGACTGCCTCGTTGGTGTAGTCATCAGAAGTGCTACTGCTGAGCCTGAGGTCCTGGGTTCGACTCCGAAGTCGGGAAAAGTGTTATTGGGTTTTTCGATCAGGAATTTCTCATTAGCAGCCCGGAGTTTGGATTTATGCCTGGTTGTTGGCAATAGGCCCGCCCCCTATTACTTGAGATTTAAAAATAACTGGCGAAATAAGGGTGTACCTACTATTACTCCTCTGCTTAACCCTTCAGGGGTGTACAGGCGTAATGTTGTGTTATCTTCAGGGATCTGTCTAGGCGTGAGCTACGCTGCGTATGCGGCATTTTCTACTGAAGGTGCTAAATAGTAAAACTATACTTGTATGGCATAAGATAAGATAATTTAAGTTTGTAAGTATTTTGTATCTTAAATGAAAGCCTGCAATGAGAGTGCAACGATTGAGTGCACTTGTCAGACTCGGAGTCGGCTTCCAATCTAGCCGGACGCAGATGAATACCAGTATTTTACATGGAGTGACTGCCTATCTTCCTCCACAACCCAGTCATAGGGTAACACGATACCCCTTGGTACTTGTCAGACTCTGAAAGACAAACATGACTAAAAGATTTCACGTACGTTTACAATACTGTGAATTGGATGCAAGATTGGTGATTTTGAATGTAACTTCTGTAATCATCATTGCAGGGTCATTTATAATTTAATAGATCCAAGTTTAGATGTGACCGTTCATAGAAAATCTGACATCTGGTCTATCTTTATCATTTTACTAAACAGACAATAATACTAATGATAATAATAATTTCTTTATTTGTATAGATTGCAGGTGTTACAATAATGGTGTTAGTTTCAGATATATTCCCAGAACATTCTGCCTGTTGGCATACAAAAATATATGGTTGTGTTACAGATAATATAAAAACTAGGTGCTTAAATTCAAAATGAGATCATGGATCAGCTAAGTCTAAATTCTTTTACATAAATATATGAGATACATTGAAGCAAATATTACAATTTATCATTTATAATAATATTAATAATAATAATCATTTAATTCGGACATAATTAAAAATCCTTAATGAGTTAGTCACAGAAAAACTTATAACTATGTTAGTAACCTTAAGCAAAAATCAATTAATTAATTACAAAATCACAAAAGTTTAATTCAAAAACTTTCCCTCTGCATCGGGCCCGTAGGCATGCCTACGGGACCAGTGCGCAAGGAAAGGGCAGTCGGGTCTTTCATTTATAAAATCGGTAACAGAATAATGAAACATTTACAGCTAGACGCAGGTCAATTTATCACTATTTACAGTATATTCATAACCTGAAATCTCAGTGACACAAATTCAGCGTTCGATGTCTTTAGTGCAATAAACATTAGTTTGTTTGCGAAATTTATCTGGGGGGTAACCATCACCTCTTATAGCAGTATTATTTCAATATTACTTCCGCGTGAGTAAGAGATGGAGCTATAAGTCCTGTATAGCTCCATCACTTTCCCACTGTAAAGTAATATTATAATAAAACTGCTATAAGAGGTGATGGTTACCCCCCTGAACACGTGAATGAATTCTAATGGTCATAGTAAGACGTACACGTACAACTAAACGGAAAGTAAGTTCAGCGAAAAATTGCGTAACATACTATCAATAGCAATGGGTTTCTTGTTGAAAGAAAAAGAAAGAAAGAAAAATGCGTTTATTGGCATTACACCAAAAAAATACACCTTAATACTAATAAAAAACAGAAAACAATTACAATAATGCCAAAAAGGTCTCAGTTCAGCATAATGTCAGATGACACACTAGATGTACCACCTGACGCTGATTTTCAACAACTGCAACCAACGCTGCAACCCACAGCTGACAGTTCAATAATATTCATTGAGTTATTTACGTTGTGTTGCTGACAAACTTTTCGAACATATGACGCAATGGTTTAGCAACATCCGACTTCAATCTCTCTCTCTCAATGTTTTAAATCATTCAGATTTTGATTGATAGTGATTTACGCAATTAGGGTGCTGTAAATAACCAATAGTCGTACATTCTGGAAAGGATTCAAAATTTTGTGAAGGCAATTAACTGTAAATGCTTGTAAAGGATTGGGGGGTTTTATTTGTAAAAATATCTAGTTAAGGCGCTGACAAGACCCAATTGACCAAAATAAGCTTCTTTTAAGAAAAAGAAAATGCCAAATCTGTATAGTTTGTGGTAGCGGAAAAAAATATATGTTAATTTTGAACATATTTCCTACAACTTGGTTGTTACTAAAACACGTTTTGAAAAAAAATCTTGATACAAACTAACGTTAAACTAACCTCTTACCTTGAGTTCTAATGCAAAATATCTGCATTATATATCAACATACGTTACGTATTTAATTAATATCAAGAACGTCTTATTTGAATGCAGAACTTGATTATTTTTTATTTTCGATTACTCAACTCAATTTTGAGTAAATAGATAATTGCATCATATTTTGCAATAAAGCGTTGTGTCATCGCGCTTCTCTTTCTTTTCTATGCAATCTGACAGTGACCGCGGTTTAGGTGTTGTCAGCGTCTTAACTAGGAAGACTATATTTTGATTAGTATTACTTTTATGCAATCCATCATTCAACCAACCGGTTCGTGAGTCATAGAAATCGGGCATAAGACAGAAAATATTCAAAGTTTAGCTAGAGCCTACTACATCACATCTTGCAATTTATAGGACTTGGTACCGGCCAAGTCTTTTATCATCCCTCCAAATTATCATCCCTGATAATTTGATACAACAAAATACCAAAGACATTAATTTATCAGCTGATAGATGCTGAGCTAACCGCTCGCTATAAACTATTTATATCATCTAGATTTCCATCTATAAAGGTGACAAAAACGTCACTCCGGTACTCCTCGAAGAGATAAGCAAGTTGTGCTGATAACAGAGGCACACCCACATTTTGATGATGATAATTTTCAATCCTAATGGAATTGATAAAGCACAATCTTAACTCTAAGATGCCGCTGCTAGAATTTTCTAACTGGAAGTGCCTAGGGTAACTGATGGTAAGAAAGGTAGATGACATGATTGGAAAGAGTAAAGGCGCAGACTGATTGCTCACATATTGCTGCCTGTCGCGCCCGCAATATTGCGCTAGTCTGCACGAACCTTAAGGGTGTATTCAGGTAGAACTAAATGCATGTACCCTTAGAGATAAGATTTGCACATACCGGAAGAATGGAAGGAGGGAAGGAGAGAAGGAAGTTTATCCAATGGGCTGTAAAAGAATGTCAATAATGAATTGATACCCATGCGTTTAAATGAGGCTACATAGCGTGTATCAGAAATATGTGTAAATAAGTATGAAATACGTAAGGACTCAAGATTTTTATTTATTTTTTTAAAGATAGGAATCAAGAACTCAAAGTTCATAGCCATGCTTGTTAAAAGCCCAATGAAGTACCCTATAGAAGCCTCACTGCATTTTCGCGGTTGACACACACATCAAAAGTATCTCGGGATCAAGCTAGTTACTAAAAATGTATTAATTATATGTTTTTTTAATTATATTTTTTATAACTCCTATGGATACTTTTAAGTATTTTTCGTCATTTGAAAAGGGAATAGTTTTTGAATGTCGGTCAAAAGATGAAAATCTTCTGTCAATTCGTATTCCTATATAATTCTGCAACGGGTTTGAGGCCAAATCAGTAAAATGTCTGCCATACTTCTGAGTCGAATACTGATTCCACTCAGAAGTTAGTCTTTTGTAGTTACTAGTTTGTATTTTGTATTGACAAAAGAACGTTATTATGTAGAGAAGACGTCATTTGAGCCGAGAAGATTTAATCAGAGCCGTGGAATGTTGGAAGCTGGTTCTCGGCAACGTGCTGTGGCAATCGTACTGGGCACTACGCAGAGTGTTATAAGGTGACTTTGGACACGACACTGGCAGCATGGCAGTGCAATATGGAGGACGAGTTCGCATCACCACACGCAGACAAGATCGGTAGGTACATACAAATTACTGCTCGACGAAATCGTACAATGACCGTGGTGCTGTTGGTTACGAGGTTTCATGGCTCTTCGGGGATGTTAACAAGCGATCAAACCATAAGAAACCACTTGCATGAAGTCAATCTCCGTTCCCAAATAAGTAGAAGTAAACGGGCTCTGCGATTGTAAAGCCAATTACAAGGGGCTTGTGAACACAGAAATTGGACAGAAGAACGTTTTGTGCGTTTTTCTCGTGAATCGCTTTGGTACACGGCATTGGGGTTCCCCCTGGACGCCAAAAATGGCAAGAACGTTTAAAATCATGCCAGGAAGTCCATGCAAACAGTGGTGGAATAATCATGATACGGGCGGATTTTTAGATCGGCGGTACACATACGGTTGTCGCAACCCAGTGCTGGGCACGCCACGATTGCGGCGATAAGTCCCCTCTTTGAGGAGTGGCTGGAGAGGCGCCACGGCGTCCTTACCTTCCGCGTGACGCAGGTCCTCACCGGACACGGCAGCTTCGGGAGGTTCCTGTGTCGGATAAGGCGGGAGGAAACGTCCGGGTGTCACCACTGTGTGGATCGCCCGGAGGACACGGTGGAGCATACGGTGGAGGTCTGCCCGGCTTGGGCAGAGCACCGCCGTGTCCTCGTGGAGGCGATTGGTGGCAGAGACCTCTCGCGTCCGGCCCTGATTCAGGCCATGGTACGGAGCGAGAGGGCATGGGCAGCCGTCACCTCCTTCTGCGAAGCATTAATGCTCGCAAAGGAGGAGGCGGGACGGTTGAAGGAAAGGCAAGTTTCGCGCCCTCTCGCCCCTAGCCGCCGCAGGAGGCGCCCAGGGCGTCGGGAATCCCGGGCGGATTTCCGGCGACCGTAGGCGCGGGCTTGCGGACGGTGAGCAATGGGTAGCTCACCGTCCGGTAAGGACCAGGCCCGGGTCGACGGCGCGTCGTATTCCACGCGCGCCTCAAAGAGATGTCGTCAGCACAAAAGTAGGGGTCCACTAGGGCCGATGCCTGCCGGGGTCGCGGGAAGGTACTTATGGGTCACCGAGGCCCCCGCAACACAGGCAACAGGAAGGAATACGGGTGGGTTTTAGTCAGTAAGAGTCTGACACACCCTCCCGCTCCGCCCAGAGCGGGAGAAGTTATTTTATGATTTCCCACCCTCAAAAAAAAAAACAAGGGGCTTGTGAACACAGAAATTGGACAGAAGAAGAGTAGCGTTTTGTGCGTTTTTCTGGTGAATTTCGCTTTGGTACACGGTATTGGGGGACCCCTGGACGCCAAAAATGGCAAGAACGTTTAAAATCATGCCAGGAAGTCCATGCAAACAGTGGTGGAATAATCATGATACGGGCGGATTTTTAGATCGGCGGAAGAACCGCACTGATTTGGATCAGTGGCAATCTCAATGCACAGATTTACACTGAAACTATTGTATCAGATGTTGTTATTCCTTTGCGGACCCAATCTGGTGTTTCATTTCTGCTTTAAGGATGATATTGCACGTCCACACACTGCCCGAGTCGTTGCAAACACACTTACCGCAGCTTATATCAACGTGGCCTGCTCAATCGCCAGACTTAAATCTCATTAAGCACACATGCTTCAAAAAAAAACTTTGCCAAATATGGATGCCGTACACACACCAGAAAATCTTTTTCGCCTGTTACAACAGACTTGGGCGGCCATTCCGCAACGCAGTTTGGATGAACTCATATTGACTATGCCGAATCGCTGCGATTGTGTTACACGCGTTAACGGCGGAAATACAGACTACTAATTGTTTATTTTACGCAATTTTACCTTTAAAAAGTTATATAGTACTTCGTGAATCTACTCATACGAAAACATTTTATATAATTAATCTAAATAGGTATACATTTTTAATTAATTTCAAAAGGGCAATACCTACAATATAGTTAAAAAATACCTACCTTGATCCCTAGACACCTTTGATGTGCGTATGTATCTCTGGCAATGACACAATTACAGCTAATGGCTGAATACAGATTTTTTGATGTCACGATTAATTTTATACATAGTTCCAGAAGATTTTTTATTGAGCGATAAAATCTAGACGAACGCACATCCCGGTACTAATATTTATGTAACAGACTGCACCAAACTGAAGTCTAGCTACGAATTCCGAAATTATAAGATTAACTTTAGCTCTTACAATGCCCTCCTTCCTTCTTCTGCGAAAGAAGATACTCATAACCAGTAATTTATTGGATATAATCACCCGTACGCTAAAAACTTGGATCCACTAGGTCCCTAGGATATGTCCAACATGTAGCAAAAGTGTTACCGAAGATGCAGGAGTTACTTTCGTGATGTGCTGTGGTCGCATGACGGTCAAAATTGCTTGACAATCACGTGATTTTTTCGTGCTTGTCAAGCAATTTTGACCGAATTCGGTCGTAAGGATCGCTATTTATGTCGAGACTGCAGCCCCATGGGGCAAAGAAAGAAAGACAGCTTTGTCTTAGTCATGACTAAAATAAAGCTGTCTTTCGGGCTAATCGACTACCCGAAACTAAAAAAATCGTGTGACATGTGGCAAAAAAATTACCAACCAAGAACACATTGCGAATAATCCTCACTACTACACGTCGTGTAATTAATATATGTCCAACACGCAAGTTCTGTTGTCGAAATAATTTGAAGCTACGTTTTCCCCGTCAGCCTCACTTCACGTCACAACAATCTTTGGTGTTTCCGGTATCATTTAATGTTTCCGCTTTAGTTTACAACTTTAGAAGTAACAGACCGTGTCGACACTAACACGGAGGAAATTGTTCTTGTTTTTCATCCTTCTCGAACCTATACATTGTCTGAATACGAATGGCCTTTAAACCAGACCTTTACAACAGGCGTGTTTAAAACGTAAGGCCCAAGGTCATGCCAGGGTGGAGCAAAATTGGCCGAACAATGTCCAGGTAAGGGCTGGCTCTGTATTCCCAACCGGCTTACGAGGGTTTTTTTTTTTTGGGTGGGAAATTATCAAATAACTTCTCCCGCTCTGGGCGGAGCGGTAGAGTGTGTACTCTTACTGACTAAAACCCACCCGTGCCCGTGTTGCCAGGAGCCTCGGTAACCCTTTCGGACATTCTCGCGACCCCGGCAGGCATCGGCCCTAGTGGACCCCTACACTGAATAGGTTTGGGATAAACTCTAACAGTGTGAACAACGATTATTATTATCTATGGATGATAAATGATAATACAATCACGTTCAGTTAATGAGAAACCTAAACCTTTGGAGGTTTTAGGTTAAAAAAGTGAAAAATAAAAAACAACTAACATTTCTTGTTTTACTAAAAAATGGAACACAGTCAAAAAGAAGCGCATGTAAGCGCTTCTTTTTACAGTCGATTACGACTTACGAGTGATTATTGAATTCAATTTTGGTCCTCATTTGAAAAAGTAAAGAAAAACATCGTTCAAGGGAGTAACTTATTTATTTTAATTAAACCGCTAGAAAACATGAGATAACATTATATTCAGCAAATAACACGCTCTTAATAACGTACAAAAATCTCGGTATAGTATTTATTCTAGTAGTAGACACCTCACACCCACCTCCTCCTCACACACCTCTTCAAACTCCTTGATTGCTAGTACAAATATTATGATTATCATAAAAAAACTAGTCTACGGGGCAGAACCGTTAGTAAACATCGACGTTCATCTGAAATATTTAATTTAGTTTGTTCCGAGGCTTATTTAACTTGAGTAATAAGTAAATAATGAACCATTGTAGTGTCTACGGCTCTGTCTAAATATTTGGTTAAATCTGATTATGTGTGAGAATTTGCTGTAAAGGAAAACATCACAAGGACGACTGAACAAAAACCGCAAGCTTGGTGCTAAAATGTCATAAGTTGCTGGTGAAAGCTCATTTCTGCCTATGTAAAGGCTATTTCTGTATGAGCTTTTGCCCTGCAGAGAAAATTGAATATTTTGAACCTTTGTGAAATAAGCTTTAATCCAAGTGTAATTAGTGTTCTTCTGTTTCAAAGGGTTTCAGAACTTGGTGGTAGTCTACCAATGCCATTGTAAAAGCCTTGATGGCAGTCATACCTACTTCAGACCGTCTAATTGTTACGAGGATATACACCTCCAGACACCTGAATGAGCCACCACGCATATTTTTGTTTAAAGGTCTATTTTTTTAAACAATGGTGTCGATTCCCTTGTTCACAAACTAAACTGAATTTAAGTTCAGTGCATCTTTTTCTTTCTATTTAATTAAGAAAAGGACAGAAGATAAATTTTAGTTTAGTCCTGTCAAATTAATCAGCGCTTGACGTAAATTGACGTAATTTTAGTAGGCAAGTTTTTATTCACGTCTAAACTTGTATGGAGTAGTGACAGGCACTGATTAATTCGACAGGACTAAACTAAAATGTAGCTTCTGTCCTTTTATTAATGAAATAGAAAGAAAAAGATGCACTGAACTTAAATTTAGTTTAGTTTGTGAACAAGGGAATCGGCACCAATGGTAGCACACAAAAAAAATGTGCTTTTGATGCCAGTCACTCACTATCATTTCCATTTGTCATTGTTCCAAATTTGAAATCTGAATATTAAAAAAAAAAAAAAATATAATAATAATAGCAATAGGTAGGTAAGTCGTCCTTCTGCGTTTCTCAGGGACAAAATTAACGATGACCTTTTGAATAAAACAATGGTTTACATAGAGATAACGTTTATGTAGCAAATGTTCGCATGCAAACTGTAAGCGCGCCACTCTGTGAGCTCGTGTCAATTTGAGAACATTGGCTGGCTTATGAGGTTTCAGGCCACGTTCTTTCACTCTCCTTCTAACAGTTTGAGCGCAAACAGTCAGTCCATGAAAGTCTCGAAGCTGTTCTTGGACCTGTAGGTCGTCTAACGAAACTGGCGGCGACCGCGACGTGCGCCGTTCCGAAAGACCACAAAACCAGGTATCGATGGTTAATTCTTTGAACGGCAGGACGACTTACATGAAGATGTGCACTTACATTTCGCTGACTAAGTCCAGCTTGTGCGGCTACTTCAGGTGCAGTAATCATAATTTGAACGTCAGATTGAACTAAAACGTAAGGAATCACAATTTTGATACTCTTTTTATGCAAAACAAAACAAATAACGAAACAACTATTGACTTACAGATGTTCCAATCTAAGCTTATTGCTTCTTTAAGAGGTCGCTCATACACTTATATTCCGATTATCTTCTCTTTTTTAAATTCATGAAGTCAAATTTGGAACATTGGTAATACCAAAATGATGGCCAGTATATTAGCTTCAAAACTGCATAAAAACTTTTCTCTGACTTATCATTATGTTCATGTTATAGGCCTATCAACATAAAATTGCACGGTGGCTATATTTAGGAGTCCGGGAGTGTAATCTAAAATAGTTAACTTAGGAATGCCTCGTTGGTCTAGTGTTTGCAAGCGCTACTGCTGAGCATGTGGTCCTGGGTTCGATTCCCGGGTCGGCCAAAGTGTTATTGGGTTTTTCTATCTGGAATATCGCAGTAGCAGCCCGGAGTCTAGATTTGTGCCCGGTTAATGGCAATAGGCTCGCCCCCTATTGCGTGGGACTTAAACATAATTGGCGAAATGTAACTTCCCGCGACCCCGGCAGATCTGGCTACCCTGTGTCGGCCATTATGATTCGGACATGTAAATTATGTCCGCCAATTGAGTTATATGGGTCACAATAATTTGAGGTTTAATACTGGTCGCTAAACGCGAAATCATTTTGTTTTAGTTTGTAGAAAAGTTACCCATTTAAGTCTTTCGTCAAAATTCTTAGGTTAACATAATACTTACATAACATCACGCCTTGTTTCCCCGAAGGGTTGGGCAGAGATGTACCTGTAGTACCCCAGTACTACAGGTACATCTCTGCCCAACCCGACCAGTACCCTATTAAACCTCAAATTATTGTGACCCATATAATTCATTTGGCGGACATAATTTACATGTCCGAATCACAATGGCCGACACAGGGTAGCCAGATCTGCCGGGGTCGCGGGAAGTTACTAAAGGGTCACCGAGGCCCCTGGCAACACAGGCAACAGGAAGGAATACGCTTGGGTTTTAGTCAGTAGGAGTCTGACACACCCTCCCGCTCCGCCCAGAGCGGGAGAAGTTATTTGATGATTTCCCACCCAAAAAAAAAGGGTAGCCAGAGAAATTGGAAGTCATTGACTTTTGCCAACTTACTCGGGACCTGGTCAGCGGTCAATCTTCATAATAATAGTTACAGTCAACCGTAAATCAGTGGTATTTGACATTGACAGCGCCTTTATGTCGTAGCAATAAGGGTGATTTTCGTTTGCCACTGGTGTGCGGTTGACTGTACCAGCAAGAGCCATTACTCATGCAGAGAAGGAACGAGCAATTAATGAGTTCATTAATTTTGCTTTGATTTCCTGCACATTTAGCCCTCGTGCTCACGGGCGCTTCTTGACGTTTTATTTTTGACTGTGCTCTGGATTTTCAACTCTCGGCGTCGAACCGAGCGTTGAGAATCCAACAGATTGCATTCCTAACGCATTGAAAAATTGCACATTGGATTTTCAACTCAAGCCACTAAGCCGAGCGTTGAAAATCCAGTGCGCGGTAAGAAATGTCGCATTGAAAAGAGCGCCCGTGCGTGCGTAGGCTTAAGGTTTTTCCAGACAGAGGCGATATCGCGGGCGCGACAGGCATATTACTGCCTGTAGCGCCCGCGATATCGCCTAAGTATGCAGGAGCCTTTACTCGGAAGAGTTGAAGCCTTAACTTAGAAATTACCTACAAACCATTGCCTAATTGGTACTTGCAAGGTTTTTGATCAGTAACCTCATTTTCGTCTCATTCCAATACAGTGCTATGCGGATCTTTTGGCACCCGAATAACATTGACAGGGGGGCGTTGTTCCTGCCGGGGTCGCGGGAAAGTACGAAAGGGTTACCAAGGCCCCTGGCAACACAGGCAACGGAAAGAACACGGGTGGGTTTTAGTCAGTAATAGTCTGACACACCGTCCCGCTCCGCCCAGAGCGGGAGAAGATTATTGACAATTTCCCACCAAAAAAAAAAGGGTGCGTTGTTGGTAAATATTAATGTTACAGAAAATGTATTGAAAAAACATGATGGCTGCGTTAGTTCTGATTTTGGCCACACGCCCAAGATCTGTGTACCTACCGCTGTATATAATTGTTGGATGGATTGATTCTATGTTGAAAACTGGCACCATCGTCCAAAAAACTATAAAAAACCAAAGGTAAAAAGAAATTTTCGTACGTTTATAAGAAAATTACCTATAAGTTGATTGAAAATATTTCTAATAATAATTACATTAAGTAGTAGAAATATTTCTTTTAATAATTTTATTAAGAGAAATATTACTTATATTCTTATTTTAATTTATGTTTCTCTTCCAACTAAGAATCCGTACAAAGTGGCCAGTAACTTAGAATCAAGGCTAGACTTTTTATGTAATTTTAAGTATTACCGATCCTGACTGGCCACCTTAGGTTTTTGTTAATTCATGACTCGGCCTATCTCTAGATTAAAATCTTGAGTGATGTCAAAAAAATGATTGATCTGACGATTTTTATTTCGAAGTCGGTACTTAGGTAGGTACCATTGTAGGGTTAATGTAACAGGTTGTAGATGATAGATCTTGGCTACTACGAGTAGACTACTAAAACACTAATTTAGCCAGACCTAGGAATACTACTGCCTCAATATTCGTAGGAACGCGTTTGTTTGCTGTTAGTCAGATATTCATAGGCTAATAATATAACTTTCCGTATCAATGATAGACAACCACACAAAGACATAGAGCTCTGTCTACCCTAAAAAATACAAGCATCGATAACTACTATAACAATACAGCCCAGTAGGTACACTTACAAATATTATACATAGTTACAACAATAATTATAAATATTCTATGAGCAAGTAAACAAGGAAAATGCCTACAATACGATAGTTCGTCGACCCACACACGACGCACAACAAATACTGAGAAACTGAATGACTAAACTCAAAACTTGCATCTGGTTAAATCTTACCCAACTACATTCAAACTCAGGAGGGTTGTGTATCCCATAGGTTACTATGTGTAATTGTGTAGGAATCTGTGTATTGTTACCTCGTTCTAGTGACCAATTTCGTTGAATTTGTCTTTAAGGACATTGTGCCCTTAAATGTCACAGGACATTCAAAATGGTCGCCAAATAAGGCATTGTGTAGGTATCTGTGTATTGTTACCTCGTTCTAGTGACCAATTTCGTTGAATTTGTCCTTAAAGACATTGTGCCCTTAAATGTCACAGGACATTCAAAATGGCCGCTAAATATGGTGTCGATGCGTAATGCAGAATCTGTCCTTGAGGCCTAGACAATGACGTCACAGTAATTCAATATGGCGGATGCCAGAAGTCATGTGGTGCAGAATAATATTGTTATTGGTAGGATAGGTTAGGAAAATATCACAGTTTTCTTTGTGATTATTTTTTATTTTGTTATGTTTTGTTTATCAGATTTCATAGTGTCATTATTCTTCTGCTTTATTTTAAACAAAAAAAAAAATGTTTTTTAGGTTAGGTTAGCTTAGCAAAACACCACCACATTTTTTCCTTTAACACGATGTAAGTATTTAAATAACACCACAAATTAAACGCCTAAACACATCGCCAGCCATTAAACGCCTACTGATCCACATATCGTCGACCACAAACCATGCATTCATGCGTTTTTACGCAAACGCATACAAAAAAAGTTAAAATCCGCGACAGGAGCGGCCGGTCCGCGGTCTTCGCCACTTCACTTCTATATTTAGAGTCAGTTTATATGTACGTAGCGTGCAGGTCAAACGATGATGCATGCATGTAGGGAAAGGACAGAAGGACAAAACGATAATAAAATTGACCGATAGTGTAACCTCCGAGTGCTTAGGTTATGTCTAGGCAAGAGCACTATCGTCGACTTCATATATAGGTACTGTATTGAGCATCGGTTATACATATTATAGAAAAATGAAACAAGAAGCTAAAAATGTATAATGCAACTATAGTTAAATGCGATTAATCATGTGGGAAGAGGCGCAGATATTTGATTTTAGTGGCTTTTAAATCTGTTATTACGCCTTCATACAATACAAGTAAGTTATGCAAAAAATGTATGTTAAACTAGAACGCATATACATTAATTCTATATGTGAATATGTAAGTATTCTAGTAAAATACTATATGAAATAAATTCAGGAAATAATGTCTACCCAAAGCATAAAAAGCGATATTACTTTCAAACTACTTAAGATATTTTCTTGATTTTTTTTTTGGTATGAACAGACCATTTTATGATATATAATTCCATCTGTGTTTCTTTCAAATATTCATATTTTCGGTACTAAAAATAAATATTCCATACGAAACCGAACGGGAGCGCGTGAGCACGACGCGCATTTGCATGGCCAAGGTCAACGGTGATTACCGGACCCTTAATTTGTAATATAGGTAGGTTTTCCTCGTGGTTGGCCTGTGTCTGCGTATGGCAAAGGCGCAAAGGTACATATAACTCTTACCAAACAAAATGACACGGCCATTGTGAGGATATGAGGACCTTTTAGGCTCCTTCAAACAGGCGCGACACGCGACGCGACACAAAGACACCGCGTGTAGCGCTACAAGCGGTGCCTTTATGTCGCGTCGCGTGTCGCGCTTGTTTGTAAGAGTCTTTTCTGTAAAACCTTTTTTGTAAAACGGTTTGTTCTGTTCCCGCAGACAAACCGTGAAAACGGTTTTGCGAGGCATAGTTCTTAAGTAAAGGTTTTTATAAACTTTGTTTATGATAAATAAATAAACAATAAAATAAATCAGCTTCATAAGTGGAAGAAAAAAGAAACTGATGCAAGCAAACAATTATATTTTATCAAAAGGTTACGAGATCAGCACTCAAGAGAAAGCTGTTTTCCCGCCTCAACAGATAAAATAAGGTACACTCGGTGTATGTTTCGACCACAGACGGGAGGTATCGCAGAGATCCTACTCTCACAGATAACACAAGTTAAACATTTTGTCTTCTGCCTACGCTGTGACATTAGCTATTACCATCCTGCTCGTCCGCCTGCACAAAGGGTAGACACTTATTTCTGTATCTGAATGTCAACCAGATTGTTGACATTACCAGCTCTCGATATTTGGCAGGCGTTTTAATAAATACTTACCAAATTATTTAATTTGATACATTTCGGTGAGTAATTAAAAAACCGGCCAAGAGCGAGTCGGATTCGCAAACGAATGGCACGTGTGACATATCAAATGAAAGGGCTTGTTGTGAGGGCCTCAAGTATATTTTGTTTTATAGTTATAAAAGTTCTAAAGTTATGAAAATTGACGATTCCTCCTTATCTCCGAAACTACTGAGCCTAAAATTTTGAAAAAATACAGAAAATAGTTCTTTACTTACTTATAGATTACAGGAAAACCTATAAGAAGTCTATGGTGTTAAAAAAGGTCTGCTCTTTATAGTAGAACTACGGACATATAAACATTCGGCCAAACAATAATTATATTAAATAATTTTTATGACCTAAAAATATTCGGTTAAAGGAGATTATGCCAAGTGTGTTATGCCAAATAAATTTCGGAGCATCAAGACTCTCCCAGATAGTTAAAATAACATGGTCAATCTCTCAATATTGTGCGTACTAACTTACATTTGCAGTTTAATATATGGGAGAACGTGTTTTTCAACTACAATGTTAAGTTTGTTCTTGGTATAAAAACAAGGTAGACAACGTATTCATTGTACGGAACCCACACCACGCGAGTTTAACTCGCACTTGTCCGGTTTTTGTTATTTGTTGTTATAGCGGCAATAGAAATGCACAATCTGTGAACATTTTTAACTGTGTACCTATCATGAGATGATGGTTCATGAGATACAGGCCGCTAACGGACAGACGGACGGACGGAAAGCGAAGGCTTAGTAATATGGTTCCGTTTGGCACCCTTCGGCGTACCCGAAGGGTGCCAAAGGGAACCGCATTACTAAAAAATACGAGATTATTTCGAAAATCCTAGGAAGTTGTGGCAAATGTTTGGCACCCTTCGGGTACGCCGAAGGGTGCCAAACGGAACCACATTACTTAACTCGAAAAACGAGATTATTACGAAAATCCTAGCAAGTTGTGGCAGATGTTTGGCATCTGGAAAACATTTTTTTAAACATAAGTACTCTATTTATTTACATAACCAAATTACAAGATGATTATTAACATTAAATAAATTAAATTAAAATTAAGTTAAGCCTCAAAAAGGCCCTCGGGGCATTGTACCGAGGATGCTTTTTTTTTTTTTTTGAGGTTGGGAAATCATCAAATAACTTCTCCCGCTCTGGGCGGAGCGGGAGGGTATGTCAGACTCTTACTGACTAAAACCCACCCGTATTCCTTCCTGTTGCCTGTGTTGCGGGGGCCTCGGTGACCCATAAGTAACTTCCCGCGACCCCGTAAGGCATCGGCCCTAGTGGACCCCTACTTTTGTGCTGACGACATCTCTTTGAGGCGCGCGTGGAATACGACGCGCCGTCGACCCGGGCCTGGTCCTTACCGGACGGTGAGCTACCCATTGCTCACCGTACGCAAGCCCGCGCCTACGGTGGCTGGAAATCCGCCCGAGATTCCCGACGCCCAGGGCGTCTCCAGCGGCGGCTAGGGGCGAGAGGGCGGGAAACGTGCCTTTCCCTCAACCGTCCCGCCTCCTCCTTCGAGAGCATTACTGCTTCGCAGAAGGAGGTGACGGCTGCCCATGCCCTCTCGCTCCGTACCATGGCCTGAACCAGGGCCGGACGCGAGAGGTCTCTGCCGCCGATCGCCTCCACGAGGACACGGCGGTGCTCTGCCCAAGCCGGGCAACCGAGGATGCTGGCGGCATTACCTCGCTGAATGGCAATGCTGATGCGTTGCGCGAGAAAGCCGCCAGCTTTTCGATCACCAGTTAAATCAACAATTTTTTTATTTTAAGTAACATCTTCCCGCCTGCAATCCCCGAAGGGTGAGGCAGAGGTGTAGGTACCTTTAGTACACCCACGTTTCGCTAGTTAGGCTTAAAGCCATGTAATAGGGGGCGAGCCTATTGCCATCAACCGGGCATAAACCCAAACTTCAAAAACAAAAAAAATATCAAGCAGCAGGCTTAGCATGACACTCTGTCGCGGGAAGGTACTTATGGGTCACCGAGGCCCCCGCAACACAGGCAACAGGAAGGAATACGGGTGGGTTTTAGTCAGTAAGAGTCTGACACACCCTCCCGCTCCGCCCAGAGCGGGAGAAGTTATTTGATGATTTCCCACCTAAAAAAAAAAAAAAGAAGCATGACACTCTCTATTTCTTCGAAGAATAAACACGGTTCTTTTCATACAAAGTGACATTTCGTTTATCCTTTTTTGACATCCCACCGTAGAAATCTTTCTACATAAAAAAGGACCTAGACAAAGATCGTTAGAAACGAAAGACAAGATGACAGATTGTAGAAGGATTTCTACGGTGAGATGTCAAAAACTGAGAAACGAAATGTCACTTTGTATAGAAAGAGCCGTGTCTATTCTTCGAAGAAATAGAGAGTGTCATGCTAAGCCTGCTGGTTTGATTTGGCCCTGTATTTGACCATGGGCAATGTCTTACAATGCACCTACTGTGTATGAGATGTCCAAAGATAAGACATATTTGAAACAGTTCCATTTAAAATGCAAATACAAAATGCAAAATACCTATTTAAATTTTGCATCTAAATACGTTTTCGAAAAAGCATTTAGTATTTTATTTTAAATACTTTTTGAACGTATTTTCTATTCACTAAATGCATTTTTTTTTACATTTCGCAACTATTGCCAATATTATCGATCACACGTTACAAATTATCATATAAATTATTTAACGAAAGCTCAAGCTATGTATATTACGAGTTCAGTATGTGGTCCGTGGACCATAATTTTTTAAAGATTTTTGAGAGACGATACGAGTTTTGATTCACTAAAGAAATACCCAAATACCAATAGTGTTCCTAAATTTAATACTTGCTTGCCAAGTTCTGCACCAGTAGAGCGTTTATTTCCCTTCGGTGGCATGATCATGAGGCCTCATAGAAGGAAGGTGACTGTTAATTTATTTAAACAAATTGTTGCGTTAAAGTCTGGATTACAGGATAATAATATACCTATATAAGTACTCTTTTCAATATGTCTATGAGACGTCATGAACTTTAAAGACAATATTGATATTTAACAATAAATAAAACTGATAATTTATCTTTATAAAAGCATTTTATTGGAAAAGGTATTTTGAAAATACATATTTTGCATTTAGTATTTAATTACAAAACAAAGAAATTATTTTATACTTGCATTTGAAATGGAAAACACAAAAAGTATTTATGTTTATACTTTTATCAAACCATTTTGTACATCTCTAGAGATGTCCTTGTGTAAAAGCCAAACCATACTAAAGATGTGATGTGTGCTGCAGTTAAATCGCAACATAAAACAATTGGTTGTCTGTAAAGTCGGTTTACGGACGATAATTTTACGTGACAACGAGAGAGGATCCGTCACAAGCCGAACGCTTAGGCCGATCGTGCCTCTCTATCGCTAGTTCCGCGCTCTCGCTTGCACGCTGGGCGAACGTGACACGTTTTCGTGCGTGTAGCCGGCGTTCATCGATTTATAAGACGTTATCACGTCAACAAAGTTAACGTCAAGTCGAAGCATTTACAAGCACTTTTGAATTCGCGAAGAGACGGTCAGTCAGAAAGTTGTAGCTACTGGCCCGTTCCAGAACCTAAATCTCTATAGAGAAGAACGGGCAAAGATACTTTTAAATCTAGCCCCATATCCAGCCGAGGAATTTAAAAATAATCTTGCCAATAATTCTTGACATAAAGCTTATCAGCATTAAGAATCCTGTCTCTAGTGCGTTAAGAGATTTCCAAGTGACACTTGATTCATCGAGACATCTTCAAGAAATACGTCAGCATGGCGTTGTTTCAAACCTTGAAACAATAGGCCTGTCTTAATCTTAGGAACCCTACACAGTGTGAGCGATGCGACGCCCAAAGTACCTACATAAGCAAGTTTCCTTTTCACGAAAAAATAAGTTTTCAAAGCCACGTTTGAATTAATTATGATTGTCCAGTACATCAGATACGTTTCTGAATTTTTATGTCCATTGCAACAGCAGTGACAGCAACAGCAGTCATAGGTCTCGAGTTCGAACCCAAGGCACGCACCTCTTCTGCCCGGCTTCGGCAGAGCACTGCCGTGTCCTCGTGGAGGCGATCGGCGGCAGAGATCTCTCGCGTCCGGCCCTGGTTCAGGCCATGGTATGGAGCGAGAGGGCATGGGCAGCCGTCACCTCCTTCTGCGAAGCAGTAATGCTCGCGAAGGAGGAGGCAGGAGGTTGAGGAAAAGGCAAATGTCGCGCTCTCTCGCCCCTAGCCGCTGCAGGAGACGCCCTGGGCGTCAAGGGATTTCCGGCCACCGTAGGCGCGAGCTTGCGGACGGTGAGCAATGGGTAGTTCGCCGTCCGATAAGGACCAGGCCCGAGAGAGGCCGGAATAAAAACTCAGGTAACCACACGAAAAAAAAGATGTCAATGTAATGGATGCCAATCTGGCTTTCATATACACTCATCTATATTCTAGAGCTATTAAATAAGTAACAAAACTCCAGATCGTAGGCCTCCCACGGAAAAATAACCAATTTCCCTCAGACTCTTTAACAACTTGCTCAGAACTATAAAATTAAGGTATAAAATAGGAACGATAAGTTAATACATGTACCTCATTTCCTATAGATTAAGTGTCAGTCAGACAAGCCCATAGGACTTACCTTACAAATTCCAAGATTGGTGAAAATGATAGCTTTTCTTTAGACTCACGGCGAAACTATTGACATGATTTTACAATTGACAATGTGAAGTTTGTTTTCCTAATTCATAATTATCATCATAAACCCCAACTCATTCTTCTATCTGTGGGGTTGGGGTTGAAAGTGGGAATGTATAATAGCATGGGTATATAACCACTTTTCACTATCACATCAACTCAGGTTATTAAAGTCGATTGCTGAACTTAGGCCTCTGCCAAAGTAATAATAATAATAATAATAATGTTTTATTTTCTCACCACAATATTACAAAATACATATTACATGGTATCAGAGTCAGACAAAATTTTAATATTGTGGGAGACTGGTGCCTAAACTAAGCTCTAGGCCTGTATTTCAGATCACCAGGTCTCCGCCCTTTTACAAAATTATACATTTTATTTTTTTTATGTACTTGTACACTGACAACCTAAAAGAAAACAACATTATAGAAAAATTGGTGGCTCGGGTGGAAATATGTGGATATTATAAACTAAACTGTGTGTGTGTGTGTGTGTGTGTGTGTGTGTGCATGTGTGTGGAGTGGTGTTGGTCAGTGCGAGCGTTATATTTTTATTATGTGACTTAAAGGTAACTTGAAGACTTGAGAAGGATGATGTAGATAGGTTTTTATTTTGTAGGGATATTGCTACAGCTGCGATATTACACCATAGAGGTAAGTAAGTTTTCAGTATCCTCATAGTTTAGTTGTTGTAGTAAGGCTGTAACTTTCTTTTTGCACATAGTTCTAGTGAGGTTAACTATGGGTGACATCCTGTTTATTTTATTATATAGAAAACCACCCAGGTGGCAAAAAAACCGCTTTGAGAATTGGGTAGTAGATAGGTGTTTAAGACGGCGGTCTACAGGGTTGTACCGTCTTTTTCGATGTGAGGCCGTGGGATGATAAGTAAGTAATGAGTGCTGCTTTAATATGATGTAAAAGTAGCGCTACTATCCGTATCCAGGCTGACTATCACTCATTTATTTCACTTATAATACTAAAGGTAAAGCACAGGTGTACCTATAGTACACACTCATTTCGCCAGTTATATTTAAGTCACATGTGGTTGATGTGGTGATCTTACAGCTATCAACCAGGCACAAATACAGACTCCGGGCTGCTACTGAGAAATTCCAGATGGAAAAACCCAATAATACTTTTCCCGACCTCAAACTCAAACTCAAAGCATTTATTTCAAATAAACCAAATACAGGCACTTTTGAATTGTCATGGGGTCGGTCAGTCAGAAAGATGAAGCTAGTCCCATTCCAAAGCGTAGTAGGTGGAGAAGAACGGGCAAGAAACTCCACGGACACTCTTTTAAATAATGTAACCAATATTTTTGTAACAATATTTTAATATTGTTACAATAATATTGTAACCAATATTTTTGTAACAATATTTTAATATTGTTACAAAACATCATACACAACATCATTCATGTTGAAATTATACATGTGAGAACAATGTAGACGTGCACGTTAAAAGTGTCCGTAATAAAAAGATAAAAACAATTAGAAAATTCAAATTAGCCGTGGCAGCTAAGAAAAACCCACGAATCATACTTAGGACCTCAGCTCAGCAGTAGCGCTTGCGACCACTAGTCCAACGAGGCTGGTTAATAGTCACAATATTAAAGACAAAATAGGCTTCTCTTAAAAAAAAAAATTGCCAAATCTGTATAGTTTGTGGTAGCGGAAAAATCATGTTTATTTTGACCATATTTTCCAGAACTTGGTTGTCACCAAAATACATTTTGAAAAAAAATCTCGATACACACTAACGTTAAACCAACCCCTTACCTTTAGTTCTAATCCAAAATATCTGTATTAAATATCAACATACGTTACGTATTTAATTAATAACAAGAACGTCTTATTTGAATGCAGAACTTGGTTGTTTTTTCTTTTCGATTACTCAACTCAATTTTGAATAAATAGATAATTGCTTCATATTTTGCAATAAATTACAAGCGTTGTGTCATCGCGCTTCTCTTTCTTTTCTACTGGAACGTCCCAGCTACCATAGTAGCCCAGAAAAACACTTTTACGACGCGTCCGGCTACCATGGTAGCCTGGACGCTTGACTGCAAACTAAGCGATTTCGTGCCGCAATCACACTGTACGGCTTTTAAATGATTTTACGAGATGGCGCTGTATTAAATTCCGCCTCTTTACGTATGCAACACTCGGTATCAGACCAAAGAGAACATATTGAAAAAAAAAGATTTCGTCGTTCAGTTGGCTGTCATTGACATAATGAAAACATGCTCATTTTTATTTTTTTAACTTATTTAATTAGAATATAGTGAATAATCCAGTGTACGAGTGTTATATTCCAAAAGAAACCTCTTTAAACAAGGTTTACGAATATCTACAAGTGTCCAAGGTTGTGAATGTGTTGTGTTGTGATAAAATCGTCAGGAAAAATATGGCGCATGGCGACACGCTGTGCTTCGGCATTTTCGTATTAATTACGTAAGTTTTACTAAATAATGTAATAGATTAGTGCTTATTTTAAGGACATATGTTCATAATTAGTATTTAAAGACGTTCACACCGTTAAAATACTACAAAAATAGTTACGATTAACCTGATTTACTTCGTCCCGCCGGACATTTTTTTATCAAATTTGTGAGGGAATGGGGGATTGTTGTGATTTACTGTGTTACTCTGAATAAACCAATTAAGGGCTTAAGGGTATCAAAAAATGCTTAGATAGTCTAGTTTAATTATAAATAGGACCTTACTGACCCAAACCAAAAAATTCTGAACAAAAATTCTGCAAGAACAAATATTTTACGGAAATTCACACACGTTCTCAAGTTTAACTTTTTTTTACGGTACTTTGGGCTATGAAGGCGTAATTAAGTTTTAACACCTATTGATTAAGTATACTTTCAGCTATACACATGATTTTTTATTAAGGAATAGCTACAGTAGTTTTCTAGTTATTACGTTTTATGCAGGACATTTGTTATAGGCGGTATTAAATTGGTGAGGGAATGGGGTGTGTGTTTTGGTTTACTGTGCTACTCTGAACAAACCAGGGTATAGACATATGGGTATGAAAAGAAAGCTTAGATAGTCTAGTTTAATTATAAATAGGTTTTACTGACCCAAACCAAAAAATTCTGAACAAAAATTCTGCAAGAACAAATATTTTACGGAAATTTCAACACGCGTTCTCAAGTTTAACATTTTTTTACGGTACTTTGGGCTATGAAGTTGTAATTTAGTTTTAACACCTATTGATTCTGCATAGTTTCAGCTATACACTTGATTTTTTATTAAGGTATAGCTGCAGTAGTTTTCTAGTTATTACGCTTTATGTTGGAGATGACCGACGCGGAAACCGCGCGTGCGCGCTCGTGAGAGTTGGGACGCGTCGGAGGGTAGTTAGGTGCAAAACTGGGACGTTCGAGTGGAGCAATCTGACAGTGACCGCGGTTAAGGTGCTGTCAGCGTCTTAAAATATGTTCATTATAAACCACTCCCCTGTGTTACTACTATGACCATTTTCATTGTTCTACAACTTTAGCTTATACTCGTATTATTTCCGAAGTATTCGGTATCCTTTTAGATATTACATTCAGCTAAACGATGAATATTTATTTGCTTGGCTCCATAATTTCCTTGAATACGGTCATGGTCATTTGAACTAATGCGCCAGAAGGTCAATCGAGGAAACAGTCACTGTTTTCAGAAATAGGTTAATTAAGGATACTGAATCACCGTTTATTGGAAGGCCTATTTAATTTTTTGGGATTAAGGCAGAAGGATAATTACTAAATAATATATTTATTAAACATTTTATTGTCTATCCTTTGTACGATTTTCGTGTTAAGTATTTTGATTTATGGGCGATTCTCTGTAAGCTCGTAATCGGCTGTCCCGACCGATTTTTTCAAAAAGTAATTAAATTATTTAAAACAAAATCACTTGTAATGAAACTTTTACCCCGAAACTTTACGGGCCCATTGTTTTGAGAACTATAACTATTTTAAGTTTTTTTCTAGACGTGATAGAAGCTCTAAAAACACAGTCCCCTGGCTGTCCCCATCACTTTATTCCCACCTAGAATTGAGGTTTACGAAGAAGTTATTGAAACTAAATACATTTGGCAGTTAATATCATACAGTAAAATAATTAAATTATATTATTGTCGTAAAACAAGGTCAGTTTACCTATTTTATTTATTTAGTCAAGTTCTGCAAACTTTGTCCCCAGAATTTCTAGACAGTCCCCTGCCAAAAAAAATATGTCATAATAAAAAAATACTGTAATGTTTACTAACTTTTTTTTGAGTGAGACGAAACGCAATTGTTGTGAAGTTGGCAACCATGCCGAATGCGGCGGCAAGACGCTATTTTGTTTAGTGTCAGAGCGTCATTTGTGAGGTGAACCCGCGATTGGACTGCTACCATACACAGTCCTCTGGTAAGTAATCATATTTATGTTTATTACTTTAATGAACTCTATATTTAATTTATTGGTTTGTTATTTATGTCTAAATTGATTGGTAGGTTCTTAAATAACTATTTTACATCAGTTTTGTAAACATTGTGAAATTTAACCGAAATACACAGTACCCTGGCAACAGTCCTCTGCCTGAAAATGCAGCAGGGGACTGTTCTACACAACAGGGGACTGTGCATTTTGTGTACTGGTTATTATTTTTATGTATTGTTTGTGTAAATTTATCCGCTAGTCTGTTTTATTAATGTAAGAATCATCAAAGTATCATTGCTTCACATTAATTCTTTTATAAACTTAAATGATTTTACACAGGCTGATCAAAATCCATGATATGGCTCCTAAAAAGAAAAAGTTATCAAGAGAGGAATTGCTACAGAAAAAGAGAGAAGCAGAAAAACTACGATACCAAAGTAGAAAAAATGACCCTCAAAAGAGAAAAGAAATGAGAGAAAAGGAGAAGTTGAAATACCAAAAGAAGAAAGAAAAAGATTTACGGAAGTTAGTAAAGAATACACCTCGTGAGCACAGAGCTGCCTTAAAGAAGTGGAAAGAACATTGTACCGTATACCGAGTCAAAAGACTAAGACTGAAATGATGCTTTTCAGTCTTAGTCTTTTTTACGGGAAAATACGCCGTTATCAGATCCAGAAGTAGACACTCCACCTTCAAGACCTTCCACTCCAGTTCCAGTTCAAATATCTCCAGCTCCAAGCCCAGCCGTTTCCAGTACTAGTCTACAGCAAAGAAAAAAAGAAGCCACAAAGAGACGAAAGAAGTTTAAGTTTAACAGGGGAAAAAATGAAAAGATCGCACGTTTAGAGAAAAACATTGAGAAGTACAAAAAAAGATTAGTGAGATTTGTAAGTAAAAACAAAAAAAAACGTCGAAGATACACCTAAGACAAAGATAGTGCAAAAGAACAGCTGATTTTGTTGTTAATTCTGGAGGCGAAGTCAACAATATTGATCAGTTTGTTAAAGTAATCCAAGAGCGATGCCTTAGCATCACATGCATCGCAATTGACGGTAAAGAAATCAATGATCGATAAAGTTGAAGAGGAAGTGTCCGACCAGAAGAGTTTTAAAGGCACTTTAGATGTGCATCAGGTCGCAGGTGTTTACTCCAGCTACTTCCTCGGCCTTCCAACTAAATGTAAAATACTTACAATGAAAAGTCTCAGCTGCTTTTGCAACAGCGGATCTTGTGAGCACTATAAGATTGGCAGTATCAACTTTGCTCTAAAACCTAGATGGACAGTAGAAGATATATTTACAGAGTCCGAACCGGAAGATCTTGAATCTGCTGAACGTGAATTGACACTTACACCAAACAAGTCCTCTCAAAGATTGGATGATGATATAGCAGGAACGAGTGGCATTCGGAATTCATGTTACAATACTGGAGATTACGTTCTTGTGAAATTTCCAGCTAAAAATGTAGAAAATCGTTATGCTGCCGTAATTAATGAGATTGATGACGATGAAAACGACTTGCGTGTTACTTTCCTCAAGATTTGTGACCAAAAAGTGCAGACCTTTAAAATAGATGATAAGGACATTTCAGACGTGTCATTTGATCAAGTTATCCAGAAGTTGGATAATCCTGACTTGATTGTAAAGGGAAAGAGAATATTTTATAAGTTTTCTACTGAAGTCGATGTTTTCGTGCGCTGTGATGTTTTTTTTTAACCTTAGTTAATTGTGATTAAACTTTATTATGTGCCTTATTTGATTAAGAAAAACTTATTTTAATAAGTAACTGTATTAATAATAGTAAGTATTTCAATGAATGCTGCTTAAAGCATTTACAGATTGATATTATAATGATAAGACTGTTGATCTCAGTGAGTACATAATGTTTCTAGCGCTTAAGGTTAATTTTTGATATGAATGTTTAAAGAAACTCATGTTTTCTATTGATATTTTTTATAGAAACTTTTGTTGATTATTGATGCGCAAATATGCCATAAAAATAATAAATGATTGATTCATGTAAAATTACTTTTTCTAAGTACAACAGTCCTCTGTCTCACTTACAGTCCCCTGATGCCTCAAACAGTCCCCTGTCATGATTTTTTGGAAAAACGCTAATAACTCGGAACATACGTATAAATTCAGTGGACCTCCTTATCTAACTAAAATAATAGTTAATTTTCTTCGAAATAGAACTCAGTTTTAAGCCAAATGTTAAAAAAAATTGCCAGGACAGCATTTATATGGGACCTGTACGAGCTTACAGAGAAATGCCCTTATTTTAATATTGTTACCTTGTCAAACTTACTGTACCCAGAATATATGTAAATGATGTGGTCTCCTATAATTGGAAGCGCACACTTGTACTTGTCCCTATTTTATGTAAACTTGCATGTAATTGTGTAGCGTCTGTTGGAGATCCAATAAATAAATAAATAAATAATTATGTAAGTTTAAGTGCAAGTTATTTCCGTTTATTTTTAATATACTACTGTTCGTTTTCCATAATGAAATGAATAAATAAATCGTATAAAACAAAAAATTAAAGGAAGGAGTCTTACTTACCTTAACACGTTCAGTGCCAGGAGCCCTCGTGGAGGACTCTCTATAATCGCATAATGGGATGCCGGGGAGCCCTAGCGGAGGGCTTATTTTTAATTGACTTCAAAAATAGGAAGAGGTTCTCAGTTCGTCAGAATCTCTTACTTTTTTATGTATGTTCCCCGATTATGCAAAATATATTATGCAAAATCATCATTATATACAACTATATATACATATTGACATTGATGAATATTATAAGCAAAATTAAGTGAATATTTATGTACCTTGAAAAGTATTATATTACTTTAATTATTGTGAATGTAAGCACTATGTGGGTAATTTTTATTTATTTCTTGTTGTTTTTTTTTCTCTTAGTTTTAATGATGGTCTGGCATTTTGAGTTCTTTATGCGGCCAACCCAATTGTCCTTTCCTTGGTATTGTTCGTCGAGTCGTTGAGCTACACGATTACTGACAAATGCTTGCACTGACTGGACAGGTCCCCTCAAATTTGTGTGGTTCTTTCCTCAAAAAACCATTTGAGACATGGATCTACATGGTCCTCACATGATCTGACCAAGATTATGTCTGGACTTTAAAAGAGACTTTGACTCTTGAGTTTGTTTCGCCATTTTTTCTCAGGGGTAGTTAGATAGGAAATGTCGACTCCATCTAGCTTATTTTTTAATATGACGTGTAAAAGTGATTCTCATATCCTATTTACAGAATAAACAATTTCATTTCATTTCATTTCATTTCATTACTCGAAGACGGCTGAACCAATTTGGAAAATTTAATTAAATTAATTAAATTAAATTTTGTTTGAAAGGGTGTGCTTCCTAGGTGGTGCCATATACATTTTATTAACTTTGCTTTGGTACTTTTTGAATTAGCTACAATAATACGTGTTTTTCCCACTTCGTCTGTGGATCACCATCAACAGACTAAGTGGGAAAAATACGTATTAGGTATTGTATTGTTATAATAATGTCCTGTCACTGTTATTTACTTAGCCGGTAGTGGTATTTTAATTTGTGTGGGGTACCCAGGTACCACAACTAAAAAGTGCAAAATTAAAACGAAATAAAAAGTTTTTGTAGGTTTTTCTTTTTTACAGCTGATAAACTGTGAAAGAGTATATTTTAACAAAATTTATTAGTAGTATGCGTTGGTTTTTAAATACAAATATTTTTATTTTCAAAACAATTTGGTGTTGTTCACAGTTACAAATATTCACTAAAAATATTTATTTTAAATTTTAAAACATGAGGATGAGTTTTAACAATCGCATTTCAGGGTTCCGTATCAAAATGGTAAAAAACAACTCTTATGGAGCGAGTTAGTTTGACTGTCCGTTCGTCCGTCACTGCTGCTTATTTCAGGAACTACTAATGCTATAGACTTGAAATGTCGAATAAATACAAATAATGCTTTTCCATCCGTAGGTATAGCTAGTCAAATTAATGCTAAAAAAAAAAACTTTTGTTTGTTCATAAAGGTGAACGGCAGATTTCGTACAACTTACTTTTTTTGTTGTTTTGTTATAGAATTTGTACCACATATTAAGGCAACTAAGCCATTTATTTTCATGTAAGTGTAATATTTTTAGAAGTTCGGATTAATTAATAATATAAAAAAAAAAATAATAACTACACGTAATTTAGTCGTAAACTAAACGCAGTTATGTTGGTATTTCAGCCATGCTCGCCATGAGGGTATTACCCGACCTGCTCCTACTTAGATAAAGTAATATGAACTATTAATTAATTATAAATAAAATCATCATCATCTGCCTGCCTTTTCCCTACCACGTTGGGGTCGGTTTCCAGTCTAACCAGATGCAGCTGAATACCAGTATTTTACATGGAGCGACTGCCTATCTGACCTCCACAACCCACTTACTGGGTAATACAATACCCCTTGGTAAGACTGGTTGTCAGACTTTCGGGCTTCTGACGACCCGTAACGACTGTCAAAGATCTACAAATGACAGCCGGGACCAACGGCTTAACGTGCTTTCCGAGGCACGGAGGGGTCTTGGTATGTAAAGATGGTCACCCATCCACGGACCAACCGCGGCAAGCGTAGCTTAACCTGATGGATCGACCCGTGCGGCTGTTATTATTTAGCCACAAGCTCCTCAACAAAAAATTAAATGAAATAATAATTAATTAATTAGTTATAAATAAAATAAACGTACCTACTTAAAAAAAAACTATTAACTGTATGGTTTTATTTAACTACACTCAAAACCCCATCAGGACATCATTATTATCAAACTGTTGCAGTCAGCTGCTGAACATAGGTATCTCCTAATGCACTCCGCTGAGTAGGTCGACGATCCTCATCTCAATTTACCTACTTGATAGTAAGTAAAACACTACAAAAATAGCGACAAGCTGTCTAGAAGATATACTTTAATACTGAAACAATGTTTATGTGCCTATAAGTAACAATCTACATTAGTACACTAGTACATAACCTTAAAAAATAAAACTAGTTATAACTTTTACGTCCCAAGTTCTAAAAATCCATGATTTTAAAAAGGGCTTGTCTATCGTATTAACTAACAATTAAAACAAAAAATATCCCAAAACACGAAATTTTATTAGCTGTACGAAAGTCCCATGCAAGCCTGCCGTTCGCCTTTAAAAAAAAAGATTTATAAAGCGCAAATGAAGCCCTTTTATGTGTTACTCCATTTTACCTAGTTACCTTACTTTAAATTTAAAATCCCCATTTAGGGCCCTGTTATAAAACTAACAATATTTTAAAATTAATTTGACTAGCTTATATAATAACATACAACGCGAAAATTCTGAAATAAATCTAGTTATTATCTATACATGCAAATATTACACGAAAAATTAAACGCTGTATCTAACTAGCACAGTTTTTAAGGTGAATCCGCAGCTGTAGCCCTTGAAATTAAAATTTTCTTACGATTTTTGCTATTTGCAGGTCAGTGTCAGGTTGTATCTTGATCAAAATATGATTCGCGACTTAGCAGATATATATTTACAGAATTATAATCATTACAATCATTAATATGTCTCTCTAAGTTAGATTTGTTCCATTGAATTACATTTTCATGAAATCATGACATTATGGAACTGCATGTCGATTCTGTAATATCTCATCGTGTATTCTTGCGTGGAGTGAGCTGTCAGTGTCATTCCACTGATGCTAGGGATAGACATTACATTTACAATCATAATCGAGATTTTAATATTATCTTTATGCTATTTCGATTGATCATAGAATAGAATTAGCATCAAAATATTATTAAAATCTCGATTATGATTTTAAATGTAATCCTTGGTCCGTATAGCATTAGGTGAGATAGATAACACAGACAGTTCACTCCACGCTCACTTCACCTAAGGTTTCACGGTGAGATGGTTACAGAATAGCACTGCAGCATGTCGATTCTGTAAAAAACTCACCGTGAAAACTCGCGTGAAGTGAGCTGTCAGTGATGACACTGACAGCTCACTTCACGCGAATTTTCACGGTGCAAATTTAATGCTTGGGTACTCCCTAGCATCAATGGGTCATCCCACTGATGCTAGGGAGTACCCAAGCATTACATTTATAATCATAATCGAGATTTTAATAATATTTTTAAGCTGATTCTATTGATCATTTTATATTATGTCAAAACTAGTATTTAAGTGTTGAAACGTTACTATTTAGGTTTTTTTTTTTTTTAATAAAATAGCAAAACAGAAATTCAGTCAGAAACTCAATTTTGTTTTTTTTATTTCAAAAAGTTTGGTAATTTTCACAGCCGCCATCTTGCTTTTTAGAGTTGACCTCACTATCGGCTTTAACAGCCCCGAAAACAGTGAAAACGACACTCATGATGATAAATTTGAACATTTTCGCAGCCGCTATCTTGCTTTTTAAAAAAAAGCTTTCGAAAATACCCCCAGAGATAATAAGTATCGCGACCTGACCCCCTGAAAATATTATTTTACTTCGTTTTACATTACACGGTTTCAATCTCCATACCTTTGACCCTCCACGAGGGTTAACTTTAGCGTAAACGTAATGTCGGTGACCCTCCCGGAGGGTCCACTGTCTTGCAATATATATGGTGGCATAGCGTATGAGCTCTATGAAAATTGGGAGGAGTCGAGTGTAAAAGTAAGTGTTAAAATTAAAGCCAGACAGGTAGAAAGACAGACAAGTTTTCATACTTTTCAGGCTTTCCTGTAACAAACAGACATGTGCTGCTTTTATTTATTTATTTTATTTATTAAAACTTTAAGCACAAGTAAAAAAACATACCATAAAAAGGTGGACTTAATGACTGAAGCATTTTCTACCAGTCAACCTTAGGGTGATGCAGAGAAGACACACAG
This sequence comes from Atethmia centrago, assembly GCA_905333075.3. Lineage (NCBI taxonomy): Eukaryota > Metazoa > Arthropoda > Insecta > Lepidoptera > Noctuidae > Atethmia > Atethmia centrago. Next base: position 5,544,093 of record HG995377.1, read on the forward strand.
GCGCAACGTATGGGATGGATAAGACAAAAATAACTATACCTACAATACAAGAATAAATACATAGATATACATACATATAAACAGAATAAACTTTGTCAGAAGAAATAACAATCTGTAGAGGAGAAAACGAATAGTAATACTTTAGCATTAGTGACATTTGCATAGCAATAGTGACAACACGTCAAACATTGCTATAAAAAAACATGATCACAAACCCGAAGTTTGATGATAGGTATACACATTAGCCACTTAGCTTATCCGAAGTAAGATAATAAAGGAAATAAATCTGCACGACGTGCGAATTACGACCAAACATCTCGTTGAGCACCCAGAGTACAGTTCCGATCCAATAAAACACTTTTATGTACTTTCCAGCTATATACTCGTACATAGACTCTTGTAGATCACAGTTCTAGGAGTAGGGGTTCCATATCTTCGTCCTTGTGGAAAATAGAAACTTATTTATTGGTAAATAGGTATTTCAGTGTCCTTTATAAGGCTCTGTCCATATTTTAGACACCATGATAATTAAATCTTGCCGGCTGAATGAAACGTCAGGCAAATTTAACTTTTCTACTCTGTGATTTGACAGTTTGTATGTCTTTTATTAAAAAAAACTCGTATTTTTAACAAAGAGGTCCTAGTCATCATATTTATCTTTTTTTTATTTCCATACCCTTAGCACTTTCCTGTGCCTTATAAAGGGGAATGAAACTCGGTTCGATATGGACCGAAAATAGTATATGCTGTATGAAAAAGTAGGGCAAGCCAGTGGACTTAAGTTGTGGAGCACTATATGGCACCATTTTGAATTGATAAGTCAGAAGACGGTGATAGAAAAAAGTAAAATTCCGTAATCCCGAATATTACAAGCCTTAATTTTGCTTACGATCGATGACTGTAAGCATAGACGTAAGGATCAGGTAAACGCCGTTGACCTTGGCTATACAAATGCACGTCGCGCTCACGCCACGCTGCCGTGCGGTTTCAAAAGGAATATTTTAAGAAAAGAAAATATAAATATTTGGACAAAATCACTGATATAATTATAGATGATAAAATATTCTGTCCTACAAAAAAAAATATCTTAAGTAGTTTGAAAGTAATATCGATTTTTATGCTGTGGGTAGACATTACTTCCTGAATTTATTTAATAAAGTATTTCACTACAATACTGATACGATTCACATATAGTATTGATGTGTACGCGTTCTAGTTTAACAATTTTTTTTTGCATAACATAGGTACTTGCTTTATTTGAAGGCGTCACTGAAATCATATATCGCGATGCGACACCGGTAGAACAATTTATATGAAAACTTCATTGAAATTGTTCTACCGGTGTTGCGTCGCGCCGCACAGTGGGCTGAAATCGCGAAGTGTGGACTTAAGGATTGGTATGTATGTTTGATTAGATTGTATTGTATTATGTATGATTGGTATTGTTTGAAATCTATATACTAATACAATATTTTTATGATCCGACGACTTTTTTCGTCAAGCCGTTACTTACAGAATTATACTGAAAAATATTTAAATAATAGATGTTTTTGTATGTACGTGCAAAAATATTCCACACCACTCCAGTGACGTCATTTGTTTGTGTCCAAAACATGGCCAAACCGGTTTTCTTATCAGTAGACGCGTAGTAATTAGAGACGTCATGACGTGCACCAATAAGAAGGTAGTAATTATGCAAGTAATTAGTCACCGAGAGGGTAGGAAACGTCAAACGACAACCTTAGGTCGTTGTTATCTACGATTACATACGGACTACCCTGCTAAATCGACTTTTGTGAAGTTACGGTTGACGAGTTTTTATGAAAATGTTTAGTGATTTAGTGACTAACCTTGATATGTTCGTGAAATTAAAAGCAGCTGGGAGTATTAAAGATAATAACTTTTTGTACAATGAAATTAGGTCAAAAACATCTGGTTTAAGCAGTGATAATGATAAAAAACTGAAGGACTTTTGTGCAAAGTATTGTTTTAATATTTATAAGAAATGGGAAAGTTCTCATCGTAAGGAACAGGTATTCAAAAGCAATTATAGTGAGTGGTTAGAGTCAGAAATATTGTGGCCAGATTTTGTGCGAGTTTTGGTGGAAAAAAAACGACAAATTAGTTCCCAGTTCATCTAAACAAATTGTAGATCCATCTCTAGAGAAAGCATCTATTGGCACATCGACTGAAGTAAGTCCTAGAAAACCTTTCACTGAATTAGGTCCTAAGCAAAAAAAGAGACGTGTAGAACATACTCTGACAAGTATGGATTCAGACGAATTATCACATGCATATATATGTTTCAAAGTTAAAAGCAGATGGAAATGACAGTATTGCAGAAATATTAGAGTACTTGCTTAAGAATCCACAAGAAGTGCAGAAAGTGAAAGATTGTCTTTGAAGAAGAGAAGAAGATGAAGCTTTAGGCTTGTTTTTGTCACTTTAAATGACGAAATCGCAACATAATACGCTGCGGAAAAGCACCGAACAAGTAACCACTGTTAACATATTTCCCTCCTACTACGAAATGAAAAACTAAAATGTTATCCACCTAAAACTAGTACAGTAACAGTAGCAGATACATCAGCTAGAATAGAATTGCAGGCTCTTTTGGACATTACTGTGAAAAGATTAATTAAATAAACCCCAATTGATGAGACGTATAAAGAAATGACACTGATAAGTAAATGGGGTTTTGACGGTGCTTCTAATCAAGCCAACTATAAGCAAAAAATGCATTTAGACACCACAGAAGAGACTGATTATGATGATTCTAGTGTTTTTATGGGTAGTTTGATACCTATCAAATTGGTTTCTGGTGATCAACTTGTTTGGGAAAATGACTCTCCTAACTCTGCTCATTGGTGTCGTCCACTCTTTTTCCAATTTGTAAAAGAGAACAAATGTACTATTCTGCGGGAGAAAAATGCAGTCGAGGCAGAGAGAGATAATTTAGTGAAGAAAGAGATTGGAGAAATGAAAATCTCATACGACTTAATATTAACGATGATAGATGGTAAAGCGACAGCTATTCTTTGCGATACATCATCTCAAAGATGTGACATATGTGAAGCTACTCCAAAGGAGATGAATGACTTGCCTTTGATATTGACAAAGAAAGTTGATGTCAACCTATATAAATATGGTCTATCGTCGTTACACATTTAGATACGTTTCATGGAATGCATTCTTCATATATCATATAGATTACATTTGAAGACGTGGATTGTTAAGGGTGACAGCAAGGATATTATGCAGAGCAGAAAGAAAGATATTCAGGAAGCGTTTAAATCTCAAACAGGACTTTTAATTGATGTCGTAAAACAGGGCCACGGTACAGCCAATGACGGAAATACCGATAGAAGATTTTTGAAAACTCCGAAATTGCGGCTTCGATCACAGGAGTCGATGAGAATTTGATAAAACGTTTTAAAACCATACTAGAGGCAATTTCTTCTGGTCACCCAATAGATGTAATTAAGTTCAAAGACTATACCGAAGCTACCATGAAATTGTATGTTAATTTGTATAATTGGCATTGCATGCCTGCAAGTGTACATAAAGTTCTTGCTCACGGAGCAGATATAATTGAGAATTTAGGTAAAGTGCCAATTGGAAAATTATCTGAAGAGGCTGCTGAAGCTCGAAATAAGGATTTCAGGAGATATCGTACATATCATTCGAGAAAATTCTGTAGAAAGGCTACCTTCTTCCTTCCTAGGCTAGTTTCCTGACCTTATGAAAAATAGTAAAATAATACCTTTGTTTAAATCAGGTAGTACATCAGACCCCACCAATTATAGACCTATTTCAGTACTACCTATCTTTAGTAAAATTTTTGAAAAAATAATTTTAGTCCAATTACAAAGATTTTTTAATAAACATAAATTATTGCACAATAAACAGTTCGGTTTTACAAGGGGTCGTTCGACTACTGATGCCGGTGTGGAACTTTTAGGACATATTTATAATGCATGGGAAGATAAACGCGATGCATTGGGCATCTTTTGTGATTTGTCCAAGGCATTCGATTGCGTTCTTCACGAAACGTTAATCAGGAAACTTCGCCACTACGGGATCCGGAACACCGCTCTGGATCTTCTTAGTTCATACTTGAGTAATAGGATTCAGAGCGTTGACGTTAATGGGAAAAGATCTCCCGGATCTATAGTAACAATGGGAGTCCCACAGGGCTCAATTCTTGGTCCTTTCTTGTTTCTTATTTACATTAATGATTTGCCATATCTCATAAAGGATAATCATGATATGTTGTTTGCGGATGACACTTCACTTTTGTTTAAACTTAAACGTCAGCAGCTGGTTACTGACGATGTTAATAGTGCGATCTCAAAAGTAGTTCACTGGTTCAATGTTAATAATTTACTTCTTAATGAAAAAAAAACCAAATGCATTAAGTTTACGCTACCTCACGTTAAGCAGGTGAAAACTACCGTATTGATAAAGGGCGAAGAATTGAACCCTGAAGATAGCACAGTGTTCTTGGGCTTAACTTTGGATGCTAAGCTTCAGTGGGGTCCACATATAGATAAATTGTCGAAAAAGCTAAGCTCCGCAGCATACACTGTTAGAAAAATTCGTAATTTAACTGATATAGAGACAGCCCGTTTAGTGTACTTTAGCTATTTTCATAGTGTAATGTCGTACGGTATTCTGTTGTGGGGAAATGCCGCTGACATTCAGACTATCTTCGTTTTGCAGAAAAGAGCTGTTCGGTCAATTTATAGATTAAGTCCGAGACACTCTCTCAGAGAGAAATTTGAGGAGATTAATGTAATGACTGTGCCCTCCCAGTATATTTTTGAAAATCTTTTATATGCCCATAAAAATATAAAATTGTTTAAAAAATACAGTGATATCCATAATATAAATACTAGGAACAAACACAAATTTGTTGTACCTACAACAAGGCTCAAGAAAATAGGTGGCTCATTCAGATGTCAATGTATACGTTTTTATAATAAACTTCCAAGCCACGTTCAAGATCTAAGCCTTAATAAATTCAAATCATTTATTAAAAATAAGTTGTGCCAGAAAGCCTTTTATACTATTAAAGATTATATTGAGGACAAAAAGGCTTGGGATTAAGCTGCTCCAATTATTGCATACTGAAACTTTTATTTTATTTATATACCATTTTGACATATTTACTTTGTGGAGTTCAATATACTGTTTGGAACTTAATATTTACTTGTAAAGTATTATATTGTTTTCAATTATTGTGAATGTGAAGCCTATGTGGGTCATTATTGTTTTTTTTTTTTTCTTCTCATTTAGTATTAATCATGGTCTGGCAGTTTGAGTAATTTATGCGGCCTACCCAAATGTTCTTTCTTTGGTATTGTTCGTCGAATCGTTGAGCTCCTTAAGTTCTGAGTTGAGCAGCACGATTACTGACAAATGCGTGCACTGACTGGACAGGTCCACTCAATCTGTGTGGTTCTTTCCTCAAAAGGACTATTTCGGACACCAATCTACATGGCCTTCACATGATCTGACCAAGATTATGTCTGGACTTTAAAAGAGACTGTGACCTCTGAGTTTGTTTCGGCCTTTCTTCTCAGAGTAGTCAGATAGGAAACGCCGACCTCATCTAGCTTAATTAAAAAAAATATGATTGACGTGTAAAAGTGTTTGTACAAACCTACTTACAGAAAATAAATCATTTATCATTTATCATTTACCAATGAAAATATAATGAATAATTTATTAATTAGTTCTGACCCACTTATTTAAAAAATACGTCACAAACTGTTGCGAAAACACAAAGCCCTCTCAGAAGAGGCAAAAGCTTTGTTGATTATTATGGATCCTGACGATAATGATCAGGAAAACATATTACATTTAAGTTCAGACCTATCACTGGACAATGAACCTGAATCCTGACTTTTCTGAATAATCAATGAATGGCGCCTGTGTCTAAACACAAACAACGTTTTATGTAGTGGATTAGGCGTACTGGGGACACCACTGTTAAGAAAAAACGCGCCTAGTTCTCTACCTCGGGGTGGTGTGGAAAAGAGAATTAAAAAAAAAAAAATCTCAAAAATCGCAGCATATCGCAGTACCAGATTATATGCTAAAATAGGAAAATAATTTGTTCTATTTTAATCTATAAACCGTTGAGAGCTCTTGAGAATTTCGAGATTTTCACGAAGTTATGTTTTTTTTCATACAAAAAAATCTTTAAATATTCATAACATTGAAAATAACGGTCAAAACGTAAAAGTTGTAGAACATTATTAAATTGTATTTGATAGTAGATTTCAATTCCGTTTTTTTTTTTTAAATAACCCAATCAGTTTTTGTTGATTCCTAAGTCTTCTACGAGTTCATATAGGCCCACCGTGCGCCGTCGCGTTGCGCCAGTCTGCACGAGCAAAAAAATAAAAAAAAATCAAAATCAAAAGTCATTTATTCAAACTAGGCTGAGGATCAGCACTTTTCGAACGTCAAAATTACATAAGACAGTCCCCCTCCAAAACGCCCACCCTTCGCCACTTCCTAGTGCTTTAGCTGGGAAGAAGTGGCCAACAAACTCCCCAGCAGGCCTTAATACGGCACAAATCGTTCCTCTCCTTTCGCGCAAACAGAAGTTTTAAGATATTAAAATTGTATGCTTGATAATGAGACTGTATTCCACGTAGGTATCACCATTGATCTAAGATATCATAATGATTTATGCCTAAAAAAGTGTATGTTAAATGCTAAACTAAGTTCAATGACCTAAATGGCTAAATATAAAGGCAAACTCGTCGTCACCGGCCGTCCCGTTCATTCTCGTACAAAAAATTGCTCAGGCGCACCACACCGCGCGAATCCGTTGGTAGTTCATGTAAACATTACGAATTAGCCAACTAATGATCTAATTCGGTTTATTTTTTGCTTTATGTAATTATAAAGTATGTGGGTTTTAGGCTTGTTCTTAGAAGCAGAAATGGACAAGAGCTGTCCCTTTTTGGGTTGATAAAATTAAGGATAATTTCAGGGGCTTTTCATTCGGATAAGAACACAACTAAAGAATGACCTTCCCATAAATAATTATACCGTAAATACTTATAAATTTTTGGTGAATCCTTGAAAAAACAGGATTAGCAAGGCAATTCAGAAGGATCACCAATTCAATAGTCCTGTTTTCCTGTTTTTCCACCTAAGTAATGTTATGAGGTTATCGCCACATTTTTAACACGTGTAACGATATTGGCGATGAGTTACCACAAACGCAACGACTAAACAACATAAATCTAGATGTGTTAGCCGTCAAAGTGCGTAGCAATGGTATTAAAGTGTTGAATACGTCACGTTTCTGAATAATCGTGACGATTTAACTATTTCCTTAATTGTCTGTAACAAGCTGTACATAAAGACTAGTAGGGGATAGTTAATTGTGAGATAGGTATTTACATCATACCTACTCCTGATTTGAAGCTGGTAAGCTACTTTATACAGGATTTTTTTTAACCTGTGCGCAGTTTTTTTTTTTGTGGTTCAGTATCAGTATTAGAACACATTTCCGTTATTTGATCAATACTTTTTTTCCCGGCTAGAAATCCTAATCAAATACTTAAAAAACCTACAAATCTCAAATCGAGCGAGCGCACAGCTGTTCACAGGTACATTCGCGCGTTCCGCTACACCGCGCGCCCGCGCCGACCGACAAGTCACCAAACAAATTTCAAAGTTTCGAATTGAAAAATTTGAAAGTGAACATCGTTCGTAAACGATAACTTTATTTTGTTGTACTAAGACATATCAAAATAAAAAAAAAATATGTGTTCAATAAAACTCGCTTTGTCAAAGTTTGCGCACGGGTTATTTTTTTTTCCTGTATTGTCGAATAAGTGCTTTTTATGCTGTCCTGAATTTAATTATATTGTTTCAGATTGTTCAGGAACTTTTGTTCCTAATGCTTTTGTTTTTTTTATTGCTTCTTGCAGTTTGGTTTATGAAAATTACTAAGTAGGTAGATAAGAGTAAATGAAACAAAAACTTTGAAAAATGTATGTCTTATTTTAAAAACTATCTACGACGGTGAAGGGTGAAAGTTTTCCTAAAGAAAAATGGTTTGACATCTTTTCCAAAAATGTTTTTTTAAGATTTTTCCTAAGGATCATGAGAACATGAATCTAGATCAAAAAATTCTGAACTAAATTGCCATTTTGGTCTTCTCGGATATACCCTTCCCCACTACTTCAATTTAGAAAACTATCCTCACAAACTACACAAGCGTGGCCACCGTATCTTGTTAGCACGGTATCGTGACGTCACAGCGGCGCGTGTAACCTAGATCCAGGCCATAGAGCAAATAGGAAGCCTAGAATATCACGTCAAACAACCACGAGGGACATAATTTGTTGCTAAAAATAAATTGAAGAAATTAACGGTTAGATTTCTTTACAAGTATTTTGTGGACTGAAAATTAGCTTTTATTTTATTGCTATGTAATTATTATTAGGAACTAAAATTGAATAACATTTTAGCATTGTACAATTAATTTAAGCACGTGGGTGATATGTAGGAGGGGCTTGTGGCTAAGTTATTTAACAGCCGCACGCTTAGAGCGTTCAGGGTAAGCTACGCTTGCCGCGGTTGATCCGTGGATGGGTGACCATCTTTACATACCATAACCCCTCCCTGCCTCGGAAAGTACCTTAAGACGTCAGTCACGACTGCCATTCGTGGATCTTTGACAGTAGATACGGGTTATCAGAAGTCCGAAAGTCTGACAACCAGACTTACCAAGGGATATTGTATTACCCAGTATTAAATGGGTTGTGGTCAGATAGGCAGTCGCTAAATGTAAAATACTGGTATTTAGCTGGATCCGGTTAGACTGGAATCCGACCCCAAAATCACGGTTCATGAGATACAGCCTGGTGACAGACGGACAGACAGACAGACAGACGGACAGCGGAGTCTCAGTAATAGGTTCCCGTTTTACCCTTTGGGTACGGAACCCTATAAATAAAAAAAAGAAAATACGTTAGTTTGCCGGTAACATAACGCAAAGAAAGAACAAACTAAAAACAGAATTAAAAAAATATTTAAGGGGCTCCCATACTACAGACATGATTTTTTTGCCGTTTTAATGGTACCCTTTGTGCGCGATTCCGACTCGGACTTGGCCGGGTTTTTAATGTGAAGTTCATTGAATGTGGAAGAAGGGTACTGAAGGATACCAAGGCTTATATTATTATTATTATTATTGGCAACTATTGGCACTTCTACACGTTCATAGCTATGACTTTTGCTTAACAATGTAGTTAGGCGCCATCGCGAGGCGTTCATTATTTCATTTTCATAGACTCATGGCTCGCTTTGTAGGTAAGTAGCTATTGATGGCATACTAGCAAAGGTAACGAGCAAAGAGTAAATGCAATTCATTAACAGCCAGCATTGTTTAGCCTGAAAAGTGCGCCGCAGGAGACGCCTTGGGCGTCGGGTATGCCAGGTGGATTTCCGGCCACCGTAGGCGCGGGCTTGCGGACGGTGTGCAATGGGTAGCTCACCGTCCTGACTGTCTGAGTTGAGCTACACGATTACTGACAAATGCTTGTACTGACTGGACAGGTCCACTCAGATTTGTGTGGTTCTTTCCTCAAAAGGCCAATTCAGACATGGATCTACAGGGTCCTCACATGATCTGACCAAGATTATGTCTGGGCTTTAAAAGAGACTGTGAACCTTGAGTTGGTTTCGCCATTTCTTCTCAGGGGTAGTCAGGTAGGAAATGTCGACTCCGTCTAGCTGATATTTTTTTTTTAATATGACGTGTAAAAATGATTCTGATATCCTATGAATAGAATAAACAATTTCATTTCATTTCATAAGTTTTTCCACTATCAAAAATCGCTCAAACCGGCTAGGGTAGTTTTCATTTAAAACATGATGGAGGTTATGATGTTCACGACAAGTTTTTACAATAGCCACGTGTGCCTGAAGAAACGGTCGTTTATTCCTATGCCCCTTGCTTAATTACTTCAAACCTAATTAAATCTGTACGGTACACATCCACGCGTGTTTATTGTAAAGGGTTACCTAGAATATTGATGATGCGTCACGCGTTCGTGGGTTCCTTGAAAAAACTAGAGCTGGTCCCTGGTCCGTGTAAGCACAACCGTTCTATTCGAAGAATCTCAAGCACTGGTTGATAGTTATGTTGCGAATTCTTTTTTGAATACTGTTGAAGAATAAGAATAGAGAAATTTATTTAGTTTTATTTTGTTTGCTCTTGACTCGCTTGCTGACGCAGTAAATTCTAGTCTCAAATACAGATTGTAATTCATAAGAAAAGTTTGGGGAAAGCTTATTTTTTTGAGAGTTATGTTTTAAACGGGCTTTGTATGTACGTATTGCAGTGTGGTTTGCAATGAAACGCGCTGTACGAGGAAAAATAAATTTTCTAAATTTAAAAAGAAATACAAATTGATTCAACCCTAAATAAATAAAATATCAGATTCAGGTGTGCATTATGGGTTGGGTGATATTAACGACCTAACTGGAAGATTGCAATCAACCCCTTAAGTGCGTTGAAGACCCCCAATAATCGCAATAGGAAAGAATAAAAATGTAAAATTTAACTGAATAATCCTGAGGTTTTAACGGGAATACCATAGGCCAGCTGATCGGCTTGACCGGCCGAGTCAGATCACGTCACCAAGACGCAGACCACGCTGAGTTGCTCCGCGGCGAAGTAAAGATGGAAGCCGCTGCGTAGTGGCGAGTAACGCGATGCTGGACTGTTGCGTAGTGGCGAGTGACACGATGCTGGACCGCTGCGAGAGTTATACGATGCTGGGGCTGCATGGTGGCGAGTGTTGTGGTGGTGTTCGTGATTTGTGAACCGCCCAAAGCTGAACCCTGGGTGATTTCCCTATATAAAAGGTTGTGGTAAAAAAAATGGAATTACAAAGCCGGAACTTTCAAAACAATTAATTACATACCACTGTTAAGTGGGACTCAATTTACACGACTCTTTATGAGTATGTGCGACGGCAAGTAGGACGAAACAGCAATAAATAACATGAGAATTGGTAAATAGCCAATATTATAATATCCAAAATTAAGAAAAATTGGGAATACATACCAAATAAAATTGAATTTAAACAAATAGATATGACTTTAAACACAAAATTTTGATGTAATAAAATTCCAGAAAGCATTTGTAAAAATATCTTCGAAATAGCACAACTGATCTGGGGGGCAACCACGCCCTCTTATAGCAGTATTATTTTAATATAACATCAGTGTGAGAATGAGATGAAGCTATACAGGGGGTATAGCTCCATCTCTTTCCAAAAAAAATATTGTACAATTAATAATTCTACAGTATGCACATCTGTTCATCTGTGTGTCGTATTTTGAGAAACGAGGAATCTTTGCAAGCGTCATGTTAGTCCACGGGTTATTAATGTTTAAATTTTCACTTATTTTATTACATACCTACTTGCTGTTGCCCACGATTTCTTCTGCATGTATTTTGTATTTCATCGTTTTTAATACAAACATACAGGATGAAAGTAGCCTATGTCCTTCTTCAAGTCCTAATCTACCTACGACTGTCAACTTCAGAACGATCGGTTCAGTGTTTTAGGCGCGATACGGTAACAGACATAATTACTTATGGTCCATAAGCAATTCTGTGATTATGTGTCTCCATAAGATACGTAACGTCACGCCAGTTCCCCCTGAAGGGTCTCTTTTTTTTGTATCTGTTTTTTTGTTTTAATTTCCAACGTAGTTTTAAAATTAAAATTCTCAGGTAGTGCATATTCTAGCTAAGGATAGCCTCCCCTTTCCCTCATTATCGATTATGCTTCTCTAAGAAGCGTTAATCATGTTTCGCTAATTATACCCCGCTTGTGATATTCCAAGGGATTTTCCATTGCTTTTACTTGACTTGGAGAAGAAAACTTTGAGCTTTTTGAACGTCATGGTTACAAAGGACATCCCTAATATATCCTGCCCAAAACCTTTACTTTTAGTGTTTTCATACATTCGAAATTCTCAGGTACTGAATTAAACCTCAACCTGCAAATAAAAATGAGGGTCTTTATACCCACGGACCATAATTAAATAGTGAAATAACATTGTGAGCTGAATAGTCAAAGGTTGTCTAGGTCGACAGGCGACACTGGCAAATGACAACAAACAAACAATCAAAACAAATTCGAACTTCTCATACGGAGAAGAAACTAGCAGTGATCACCACGCATTCTCAATGCGACTGCGAATATAATAGAATGTAATTCTCTATAATATATATGTCGCAGGGATATGATGAAAACAGGGAATTGATCAAATCTCTAAGCGATTTCATCAAATCACGGAGGATGTTTTAATTACAACACGTTTTTATCATTTCCCTAAGCAAATCTAGTGATTTGAACAAACCCCTAAATTGATTCAGTGAAAAGATAATAAAACATGTCCAGTTCTTGTTTACGTCGCGCTCGCGCTTGCTTGTCAGTTACCGCGCCCCCTGCTCCACCCCGCACTCACCCGCGGCCGCCCGCACGTGGTCTTAGTTGGTTCTAAACACTATTGGAGACGGACGCACGCACTTTTGAGTATAATTTTACGAAAATTATAGATAATGGCTTTGAATACGGAACAAAATCAGCCTCGTACTGAGTTTGTGTGTGAGGAACAGTTTAATGAAGCTATTAAGACGATTGTAGAGGGGCGGCATGATAAGGAAAAACCGTTATGGACTCAAGAGAGGGTAGAAGAAGCGATTACAGCGATTGAACAATTTAAATCAGCTCCAGTACTGAATCTTAAGAGAACAAACAAGCAATATTATTACGGTAACAAATATGATGTAATGGAGGTAGGTACAACCAAGTTTTTGATATTAAAAAGAAAGTTTGCTTCTGACTCAGTGGTTAAGATAGTGACTCCAAATGAATTTTATGCCATACTTTGTGAAACCCATCAAGCGACGGGCCACGGTGGCAGAGATAAAATGCTGTACTATTTGAAATCCAGATATTTAATTCCCACTTCTGTTGTATTAGAATTTTTGAAACTCTGTACGGTATGTCAATCTAAAAAGAAATTCCCAACAAAATAAAGATATGAATGCAGAAATTTTACATAGGATGACACAATGGGCGGCAACATCTTTATGGTGGATCCGCAGTGGTATCCAGCGGAATTCAAATTTTCTTACGATTTTTTCAATTTGCCAGTGTCAGGTTGTATCATATCGATCTTATGGATAAGTTCTTAAGGAATAACTTATGTAGAAATATGTATTAATGATTGAAATGATTATAATTCTGTAAATACATATAGGTAAATGTTATGGATACGAATCATGTTTTGATCAAGATACAAACGTCGCAGGAAGATACTAATGGGTCACCGAGGCCCCTGGCAAAACAGGCAACAGGAAGGAATACGGGTGGGTCTTAGTCAGTAAGAGTCTAACACACCCTTCTGCTCCGCCCAGAGCGGGAAAGTTATTTGATGATATCCCATCAAAAAAAAAAAACACTGACCTGCAAATTGCAAAAAACGGAAGACAATTTGAATTTCGCGGGCTACCACTGCGGATCCAAGCGATAAGATCGCCCATCGTGTCACCCTATGTAAAATTTCTGCATTCATATCTTGATTTTGTATGGTGTATATACAAGGCGTCGTTTTGCATCCTCGTCAAATTTCAGGAGGCTGATAGCAGCCTCATAGGAAAGACAACAAAGGACATAGACAGCATAGGAAAGACGTACCTATATAATCAAATAAAATGACTACCTGCTCAATAATTAATACATACTTGTTTTTTTAGTTATTTAAGTTTGACAGTATTTTAGAATACACCACTTTCACAGAACAGAATCATCCCGTTGTGTATGCGGTAGTGTGTGTGTAAAATAATCAGCTGTCCCATACAAAACGTCAATAACTCTGGAACCAAATGTATGGGACAGCTGATTATTTTTTCGCTATTACGATGTTGGTTCACACCCTTAAACCATTATGACCACATATTTCTAATACAAAGTATAAAAAGTTTACAGGTTCACAAAATAATTCAATAATTCTCGGTAAAATGTAATTAGCTAAATGGAATGGTTCACTTTAGCCGGCTATTGTTTACTGAACCCAGATTATTATTCCGCTAATTTCAAGAACCAGGCTCAATGTAGGGTACACGTGTGTAGCAAAAATAACTTCCAATTATGTTGATCAAGTAGCTGAAAACTTGACAAGGTCAAACTAACAATAATATCTATACACGAAAATTACCGTAAATTCGTCAGTCCATCCACTTTGCTAATATTTTTGTTGGTGGTATTTCAGTTGGTGGCGAAATCCGGAAATTTATCTAACGCTAATAACTTGGGACTGTCTTTTCTTCTGCGTCGTTCCCTGAATGCTGAGGATACCGACCACATACGACGTGTCTCCAAGCTATGAGGTCGTCGGCAGTGTGGACCGCTCGGTAAATTCTACCTCCAACAGCCTTTTTGATCGCGTCTGACCACCTTGCCGGTGCTCTGCCTTGATCGCGATTTCCTTCCATCCCGCCTAGTGTCATAAACCTTTCTAGAGCTAAGGAGAACGCATAATATGTTCAAAAAAGCTGAGGGCATGCTCCTGGCATATTCTAGATAGTCGCTTGGTGATACTGAGTTCATTCGATCTCATGGTGGTCCATGGTATACGAAGAACTTGGGATTAGGACAGGCTACAGAAAAGAAAGCAGTCGTTTAGTGTTACTGCAGATAGCTATGAGCCATCTCGAAATCTGTTCTTTAAAAAAGAACTCAATCCATTCCCACATCTTAATTTCGTAACACACAATCAAATCCATTGATGGACACTGACATAATGATCATAACTAATCCATTGATGGACACTGACAGTCGGGCTGGTCCACAAATTCAAGTTCGCTCAGCGCGCCATGGAGCGGGGTACTCGTATGCTCGGCGTTTCTTTGAAGGAAATGAAGTTATCCGGAAGAGAACCGGAGTTACCGATATAGCCTGCAGAGTAAGCAAGCTGAAGTGGCAGTGGGCTGGCCATGTTTGTCGAAGGACCGATGGCCGACGAGTCCTGGAGTGGAGACCGCGTATCGGCAAGCGTAGCATGAGACGTTCCCCAGCTAGTCCGACGACCTTAGAAAGGTGGCTGGGACAGCCTGGATGCGGAAAGCGGAGGACAAGGTGTTGTGGCGCAGCCTGGGAGAGACCTACAGTAGTGGACTGTTATAGGCTGAGTTGATTGACTAATCCATTGCTTCATATGTTCGAAAAATTTGTTTGCTCAACAACGTAAATACCGCAATGATCGTAGGTGACCTGTCGAAATAAAACCCATTGCTACTGTAACTGCATTATACGCGATTGCTCCGCTGATCTGAGAGTCGCGGTGACTTATAAAACGATGCAAGAGAATTTTCAGGAGAAATTGAAGAAAATCTTCCTTTTTTGCATTGCACGATATAGTAGCACCTCTACCTAGGTTTTGCATATTCGTATTTGGGAGTGATGTCATCATAATTAAAGAAAATGGGTTTATTTGTCACAGAAACACGTGTATACAAAAAGTTAATTAACCCAGGTACAAAATAAGAAAAAAAAGGGGAAAAAAAAAAACAGCCAAATGCGAATCGGACTCGCGCACGAAGGGTTCCGTACCATTATTTATAAAAACTGTGTATGTCTGTTGTATGGGAGCCCCCATAAATATGTATTTATTTTATTATTTTTAAGGAGTGTGTAAGGCGCGTGGAAGGTGGCGTTTTATAGTTTCTGCCTGCCCCCATGGGAAGAAGGCGTGGGTTTATGTATCTATGTGTATGTTTATAATTTTTAGTATTTGTTGTTATAGCAGCAACAGTACAATACATCATCTATGAAAATTACAA
This sequence comes from Atethmia centrago, assembly GCA_905333075.3. NCBI lineage: Eukaryota > Metazoa > Arthropoda > Insecta > Lepidoptera > Noctuidae > Atethmia > Atethmia centrago. Next base: position 5,559,994 of record HG995377.1, read on the forward strand.
CTGTCTAACTGTCACGGTTCATGAGATACAGCCTGGTGACAGACGGACAGACAGACGGACAGCGGAGTCTTAGCAATAGGGTCCCGTTTAACCCTTTGGATACGGAACCCTAAAAATGATCCAGGCACTTAGATATTTTTTCCTTTCAAAAGTCGAAAATTAGCAAGCAAACCCTCGCCAACGGGCTAGTATAGACCAATCATATTGTTTTCCACCGCATAATGATTGCTCGGATCATTGACTAGAGTCGTTGCTCTTTGCAAACAGTGATATTATGTAGTATATAGATAATATTACATTGTTAAAACATTGATGCACGTTATAACGTTATCGTGGACGCAAATTTAAAAGCGTCTTCATATATTTCCATACATTTTACTTCCCTGTGTTATCGTGCGTGATGCCATGGACGTCACGATTATATCGTCAAGTTAGAAATTACAAACGCGCATTAAGTCAATTTTTTTTAGATTGTCATTTAGCTCTTGACCTCGATTTGGCCAGATCGTGCCCCGAACACAGACCAAATAAAACCAAGACATAGCGCTGTGAAGAATACAGTGAAGCTATGCCAAAACTACACCTCGTTCTGTGCATACACGTGCACACGCACACATTTACAACACATGTCAACCAAACTACACCTCACTAAGTGCACACATGTTTACGAAACCGGCCTCACGTCACTGTTGACAGCGCTATGTCTTAGTTTTTTGTTTGGTCTGAGGCCTAGAAGATACCTGTTCACTCTAACTTTGAAGGCTGACCGGTTGTAATTTTGTGTTCCATAACACTGTTTTAATAATGTGTAGCTACAATTCAGTTCCCAATGTGTAATATATTTTGTTACACATAGATACAAAGATTGTTTTTTACAATTTTTTCTTGTCTTGCCTGTATAGGTACAACTTTTTGACGATGACTGTAAATACTTTCCGCGTTGCTTTTTCTAAAATAAAAATAGCCTAAGTTATTCCTTATAGCATCAGATATTTGCCAGTGAAAGTCCCGTCAAAATCAATCCAGCCGTTTAGGAGATTAGCCGGAAGAAACAGACAGAGACAAAATTTTTGAAAAATATTTTTTTTTTGTCATAAGTACCTTATATACTTTCTTAGGCATTTAGTAAAAAGCTGTTATTTTGACATTACAAATAGACACTTCATTTTTATTTATTTATATGTATGTATAGACGTATAGATTGTGCGAATCTGTTAGTCTTAGTAATGAGTGTGTTTGGATAAAACGTTAAAACGCTAAATCTGTTAAAACGTTTTCATCGGAAATTAAACATAACGTTTAATTTAAAACGCTAAATCTGCTAAAACGTTTTCATCGGAAATTAAACATAACGTTTAATTTAAAACGCTAAATCTGCTAAAACGTTTTCATCGGAAAATAAACATAACGTTTAATTTAAAACGCTAAATCTGCTAAAACGTTTTCATCGGAAATTAAACATAACGTTTAATTTAAAACGCTTTCATCGGAAATTAAACGTTATGTTTAATTTCCGATGAAAACGTTTTAGCAGATTGTTTTAGCACTTTACATTAGTAGTAGAAAAAGAAACAAAAACTCATGAATATGAAGAAACAGTTACTTAATTAGGTTTTGGTTTGGACTTCAGCGGCTGCCCGCATCTACGCCCGCGTGGCGTTTTCTAAAATAAAAGTACCTAACCTAATTTACTACTTACAAGTTCAGCTATCTGCTGCCAGTGAAAGTGGCGTCAAAATCGGTCCATTCGTTTTGGAGATTGACCAGAACAAACAGACAGAGAGACAGACAAATATTTAATAAATAGTTTTTTTGTTATAAGTGCCGTATATACTTTCCATATGCATTCAGTAAAAAGCTATTATTTTGACATTACAAACAGACACTTACATTTTATTTATTTAGTACTACTTAGATAGGTTGCAGGAAAATAGGTAGCTTTAGATCACGGAACAGACGAAAACGAAAACGAGACGAGCGACGAACGAGCGAGAGCAGTGGTAGCCCGGTGGTAACGGCCGCGACCTACGAGTTACAGGTCGTAGGTTTGAAGCCAGACAGGCGCATTACTTTGTGTAAAATTATTTCATCACCACTGCTCTCAAAACGGTGAAGGAAAACATCGTCAGGAAACCGGCATGTCATAGAACCAAAAATTCGAAGACATGTGACATCTACCAACCCGCACTAGGCCCGCGTGGTGGATTACGGCCCACTGCCTCTCACAGAGAGGAGGCCTGTGTCCCAGCAGTGGGAACATTATAGGCTGATTATGTTATGTATGTTATGTTAACCACGGAACAGATATTGGTGCCGATTCCCTTGTTCACAAACTAAACTAAATTTAAGTTCAGTGCATCCTTTTCTTTCTATTTCATTAAGAAAAGGACAGAAGATCAGTTTTAGTTTAGTCCTGTCAAATTAATCAGCGCTTGACGTAAATTGACGTAATTTTAGTAGGCAAGTTTTTAATCACGTCTAAACTTGTATGGAGTAGTGACAGGCGCTGATTAATTTGACAGGACTAAACTAAAATTCATCTTCTGTCCTCTTTTTAATGAAATAGAAAGAAAAAGATGCGCTGAACTTAAATTTAGTTTAGTTTGTGAACAAGGGAATCGGCGCCATTAACTCCCAATTTATTTGCATTTTAATTAAATCATCATTTTAGTTGAAATCTCTGCTAGGCATAGGGCTTATTTTTTTTTGGGTGGGAAATTATCAAATAACTTCTCCCGCTCTGGGCGGAGCGGGAGGGTGTCCTGACACACCCTCCTGCCTGCCTAAGAGCCTGCTCTTACTGACTGAAACCCACCCGTGTTCCTTCCGTTGCCTGTGTTGCCAGGGGCCTCGGTAACCCTTTTGAACTTTCCCGCGTAGGCATAGGCCTAACTAAGCAATCCAAGCAACGACGCAAGTCCTACAATTATGGTCAAAAATATGTGAGTACACACGGCTACACATCAAGCTATACATTCCCAGTTTACGCTGGCCTCGCATTGTACGGAAATCCTATCAAAATCAAAATCAAAAGTCATTTATTCAAACTAGGCTGAGGATCAGCACTTTTCGAACGTCAAAATTACATAAGACAGTCCCCCAAAACGCCCAACCTTCGCCACTTCCTAGTGCTTTAGCTGGGAAGAAGAAGTGGCCAACAAACTCCCCAGCAGCACAGCTGTCTGTTCAGTAAAATAAATATATATACAATGCAAGATAAGTTTATACTGGATATGTATAGCTTGATGTGTAGCCGTGTGTACCTACATAATATTTCCATACGTAAACTGGTATGTTACCACACTGCAGGGCAAAGCCCTACAGAATTGCACAGTTAAAATCGAAACCTATAATAATTTTGATTTAAGATCGGCAACAATAGCTCAGTATCTTGCAAACCCATCCAAAAACAGTATAAACATGAACACAGACATTGTCCATTGTCCTGGACACTCACCAGTTGTGGTTGAACTCTCAATGTAGAACAATTTCTTGATAAACAACCGGTAAGGAGGTTCGTCTTATAATTGTAAGTTAAGTTATGACTCTTTAGAACGCAAGACATTTTTTTTTATTGATAGAGTATTCTAATTTTAAAATCATTCGATTCTTAGGTAGATGAAGATAACGATACTGGAAGAGTTCAGGGAGAGAGAATTTGAAACTAAGGCCCTTTTGCACCACGAATTATCGTCTAAATACGTTTATCGCTAACAAATTTAAATCAGCGTTCTATTCCTATCAATTGTTTGAAGATGACAGACACAAACATGACAAGAGACATGTTTTTTTTTTTGTTGCGGTAAAAGTTCTTCGTGATTCGTGGCGCAATCGGGCCAAAACTCAAAAGCGTAAAGCGATGTCATGAGATCTCTTGACTTTAGATACTCAGAAGCTATGAAGGTAAAGGGCGGGCATTTTTAGGGGACTGTCTTATGTAACTTTGACGTTCGAAAAATGCTGATTCTCAGCCTAGTTTTAATGACTTTTGATTTGATTTGATTTGATTTATGGGCTGTGAATTTTTGAGAATTTTTGGTCGGCTTATGAGATAGCAGAATATTTGGCAAATTAAGTATGGCAGATCGACATCCAATTCCCAGTACACCTTTCCTACCAAAAAGGTGTACTGGGAGTTGGATGTCGATCTGTAGCCTGTTGATGATATTACACTACAAAGAAAATGTAGAAAAACACCTCGAAGTTAACAATGCAGACGTTTTAGATTCCTCTAAGTTCTTCAATTTACTATCAAGCGATGAGGCAAGAACAAAATAAACTACCTACTTACAATGCCAACTAAAACAGTAATTAAGAGTTTAATCAAAAGCTTCTCCAAAGAATTTGGTACTCAGTGGATCTCCTTGCACTACAAGCATAGATTGTACGTTATTAAAAAAATATTACCAGAAAAACCATAACTACAAAACCTTAGCCACTGAACTCATCAGTCATAGACATAAACCGCACGAATTTTAAAAAGTTCGCGTCGTATAAAAGCACCACAGTCTTGGACCGCATTCTATGACTCAGGCAGACTCAGGCGACTTGTCTGTGACTCATTTCCGAGTCAAATTCCTGCTGACGTCACGGGGTGCGTTTGCGCCGACGCACCGCTATTTTAAACTACATTCCTTATTTGAATTGCGCGCTTATAGCCAGTGATGCGCGAAAAGGTTACTGTACTTATGTTCTTATTAAAAGAGGTTTTATTATTGGCTGTTTGTTTATGGTTTTGATGATTCATTTTATTCAGAATTGTAGTTTTAATTAGTATTGTAATGAAATAGGAGGACATCAGTTGGAGTTCTTGGCATCGCCATTAGCCTATAATAGTCTACTGCACTGAGCTCGATTCTCAGCCTTTATGGGCCATCAAACTGTTGTAATAATAAAATATCTAGTAGAAAAAAGAAACGTTTTGGTAAATCTGGTTATCACTAGGTACTGCTGTAGATTAACCACCTCATACGCTGTAACACCATTTATACCGTAACATCACGGCTGTTTTCCCCGAAGCGTTAGGCAGAGGTGTCATCAAGTCATCCATATTTCTCCAGTTACGTTAAAGTCCCATGTAATGTAATAGGAAGCAAGCCTTTTGCCATCAACCGGGCACAAATCCAGACTCCGAGATGCTACTGAGAAATTCCAGATGGATAAAGTTTTGGCTGTTATGAAAGTGTCATATCACCACAATTGGCAAAAGGGTCCCACAGGATGAGACAGGGCGTTCTATAAGAAGACTAACATAAGGAGAAGACTTTCCTTTCCTCGTTTTCCCAGCCACAGCTTTGGCATAAACCAGAACCCCATTTCAAACACTCTTTACAAAATTGCAAAACTTAAGAGACATCATCTGCCTGCCTTTTCCCAACTACATATGTTGGTGTCGGCTTCCAGCTAACCAGATGCTGTATACCAGCATTTTACATGGAGCGACTGCCTATCTGACCTCCACAACCCAGTTACTGGGTAACACGATACCCCATGGTAAGACTATGGTTGACAGACTTTCTGGCTTCTGACGACCCGTAACAACTGTTAAAGATCGACAAATAACAGCCGGAACCAGTGTCTTAAGGAGCTTTCCGAGGCAGAGAGGGGTAGTGGTATGTATAGATGGTCACTCATCCACGGACCAACCGCAGCAAGCGTGGCTTAACCTGATCGATCGACCCGTGCGGCTGTTATTACTTAGTCACAAGCCCCTCACACATGCAATTAATTACATCTTAGATATAATATTGTCTCGTTAATAGTATCCGTTAATTATCTATCTATCTTGATTTCATATTAATAAAATAAATAGAACAGATAATAAACAATACGTTTTAGTTTAGCTTTCTTTTGTCTGAGTGATGTGTACTATTTGCCGTTCTTAAATGCCGTGCATACTGTCCGCTTGTAATATTGGCTGATTAAAACTTTGATGCAGCTATTTTTATAAATCTAGATCAATAATAATCGCTTCTACAGTTTCATCACTTCGCGAGTTGATTATGTGTTTTTTCTAAAGTACCTAACATCGTAATGAACTATAACAGCCTAGTCAAATAAAAGAGGCAGAATTTCCGAAGTTAAAAATAGGTCCGCTTTTGACCTTTATCTCGCCCGCTGGAAAGCAATGAATGAGGTCAGCGATGAAACAAGCGTGCTCTGAAGATCCCTGTTCTTTCTTGCTTTGAAGGATAACGGGTTATACCTAGTTTGTGTTCTATAATACTGTATCAATGTGAAGCTACAATTAAGTTCCCGGTGTGTATTGTTTCCTGTCAAAAATGCTAAGTTAGCACAACTTTTACCAGCCAGTCTCCACCGTTCTAAATATAAACAAAAAAAAAAAAAACAAACCTTGCCTACAAATTACCCCTCACCGTAAAACTCGACGAAAGGAATCCTGACTCACGCAATCCTAAAACAAGATTCTGCCAATCATCTTAACACCTAGGAATCCATCTAATTACAGCCCACAAAGGGTCAATGATCATTCCTAAGTGTAAAGTAAAGAAGACGTTCAAACGTCTACATATTACGCCGTCACTCGGGGCCCATCGGCGCTTGCCTAGAACAGGCTAGGGCAAGTGTAAATTGGCTATAAAACAAAGACGTTTGCGTGCCCATCGCACTTTACAGCATTAATTAATAAGAAAAACGCGTCACGGCGCAGCAATCGGCGCGCGCGCAGTTTTTGCAACCGCATACTCGCCCGGAAACGCACGCGCGATCGCCATTTTTTGCCGTAATGCATTAACTTTTAATGCGATCGAGAGCAATGGCCTGTTTGTAAAATTATATAGCTTGGAGTTATTTTAAGGGTGTTGTTTGCATTCCTGGGGGCAATAGTATTGTTTATGGTTTTTGAGCTGAGTCTGAGATGTACAGGAGTTATTTATTGATGTGGATGATCTAGCTAGGCGATTATAATAATATTTCTTATATATGTTATCAGCCTACAATGTTCCCACTGCTGGGACACAGAACTCCTCTCTTCGAGAGGGAGTGAGCTGTAATCCACCACGCGGGCCCAGTGTGGGTTGGTAGATGTCACAAGTCTTTGAATTTTTGGTTTTAGGACATGCCAGTTTAGTCACGATATTTTCCTTCACCGTTTAGAAGGCAGTGGTGATAAAACTATTTACACCAAGCAAAGTGCCTGCCTGGGTTCGAACCCCAGGACCTACAACTCGTAAGTCCACCACTGCAATTGTGATCATATTGTAGAGTTATTTATAATATGTCTTTGAAATTGTCTCCAGCATCTTTATTAGCATTTTGAGGTGATGTCCCAAATGAACTTTCGGGATTAACAGTGACCTAATTTATTCAGCTGTACTTTCAAAACTACTTCTGCTGCTCTTAAAATAACTAAAGATAATCTGGATATCCTGTTTATATAACCCCTTTACCCAATCTTACTCAGGCCTACTGTAATTGTAGTCCAGTAATACTGAATTACTTACTGAAAGGAACTGGGTCGCACGCTCGGAAATGGTCGCATCATTGCGTGTTAGCTACTCGTAAAACACGCTCATATCCTCCATTTATGTCATGACGAGCTTCTGGTACTTGTGTTGAAGTGACAGTCTACCAAATTGACTGCCTTGGTGGCCTAGCGGTTGCAAGCGCTGCTTCTGATTTCGGGTTCGATCACCAGGTTGAGCGAGGTATTTTTTGACTTTATGTGGTTGTCGACTTTGTGTGGTTCTTTCCTCAAAAGACCATTTCAGACATGGATCTACATTGTCCTCCCAAGATCTGACCAAGATTATGTCTGAACTTTAAAAGGGACTTTGACCCTTGAGTTTGTTTCGCCATTTCTTCTCAGGGGTAGTCAGATAGGAAATGTCGACTCCATCTAGCTTATTATTTAATATTTTTTTTTAATATGACGTGTAAAAGTGATTCTGATATCCTATTTACAGAATAAACAATTTCATTCCATTTCATTTACGATGTACCTTATGTACCAACACCTGGCTTCTCCTTCGAGGAATACAGATAACACTTATTTTAAGAGTTACTTATGTAAAACGAAAAGTGAAACCCAGGTCAGCATTTTCCCTCCAAACTTGAGATTTCCAAATCATAAAGACCACACTAAATCTGTTTTTCCTGCCAAGAAGCTACATTCACTTTTCGCCAGATATGTTTACCTAAGTAGGTAAGACTTGTAAGAGGTAGGTGGCAAGCCTATTGCCACTAACCAGCAACAAATCCAGACTCCGGGCTACTACTGAGCAATTCCTAAACTAGAAACCTAATAACACTGCCCGTCTTTAGAATAGAACCCTGGATTCCACGCAGTCGCATAATGGTAAACTACTCTTTTGATCTCTACTGGTTATGACTTTCTGAGACAGTTATATAGGTGCTATAAGCAGTAACTAAAATAATTAACATTAGCAGATAATTCTGCATGCAAATAAAATGTCTATCATCAGTAAATCACTGCACTAAAGAGTTAATTTAATTATGGTAATATAATTTAAAAGTAAAACCGTATTAATTATACGCTTTTTATTTTTATTACATTTAATGATGCTATAATTATTATTTATTTTTTATTAATAATATACATGAACGTGAAAAGCCATGACTTAACATATATTTTCTTATAGTAAGTACTATTAGGGAGTTTCTTTATAGCTTAGCTTAATCAGCCTGTAATGTTCCTACTGCTGGGACACAGGCCTCCTATCTTCGAGAGGGAGTGGGCTTTACGCGCGGGCCCAGTGCGGGTTGGTAGATGTTACATGTCTTCGATTTTTTGGTTCTAAGTCATGCCGGTTTCCTCAAGATGTTTTCCTTCACCGTTTTGAGAAGAGTGGTGGTGAAACTATTTAGTCAATATAAAGTGCCTGCTTGGGTTCGAACCCACGACCTGCAACTTGTCAGTTGCGGCCGATAGCACTGGGCCACCACTACTCTTCTTCTTGCTATTATTTATGGAAAGAGCGGTTACTAAATGGAAAATATACATAATCAGCCTATAATGTCCCCACTGCTGGGACACAGGCCTCCTTTCTACGAGAGGGAGTGGGCCGTAATCCACCACGCGGGCCCAATGCGGATTGGTTGCGGGTTGATGTCACATGTCTTCGAATTGTTGGTTCTAGAACATGCCGGTTTCCTCGTGATGTTTAATCCTTCAACGTTCTGAGAGCAGTTGTGATGTAATAATTTACACAAAGTAAAGCGCCTGTCTGGGTTTGAACCTACAACTTGTAAGTCGCAGCCGTCACCACTGGGCCAACACTGCTCTGAAATGGAAAAATATAAATCTGCCAATCTATTCAGTACAAGTCTCACCATGAAACTTAGGTGAAGTGATCTCGAAGTGATCTTGAAGTGAGCTGCCATTCCACCTGATGCTGTTAACACTATCGACAGCTTAGAAAGCAGGGATTTGTACAGAATAAACCGGCTGAACTGTTTAATAGGATGTATTACAAAGTCCGATGCTGCATTATTCAATTCATGACCTACAATCTTTCGTGAAAAAAGAATCCTGAATAATCTGAATTCCTGATTGCAACCGTGTTGAGTGGCTCAATAACAGCTATTCTTATTTTCCGTCGATTGACCTTACCATTTCCAGCTTGTAAATGACCCTAATGAGAGTATAATGGATCCTGCGCGAAACCTGTTAGGTTCAGTTATCCTGCTGAAAAGATATCTACGAGGGCAGAGTCAGATAGTCTCTGCGATACCATGTTATTACATCTCAACTGCTGTAGATGTCAAGAATGTATCAGATATTTCAAAAATTACAGTAGCTACCTTCAACGTCCCTCTCTCAGACAGTCCCTCCAGGGATAAGCCCTAACAGGCGTTGAACTGAGGGAGTTCTGAAGTGGTCTTTTACAGCTATACATTTATGTAAGCTGGCACGCCCTTTATGTCTGGAGGCTTTTATTAGGGTATACGTTTTTATTTTTTAGTTCTGCTTAAGTACAGTTTTCATAGTTTTGTTGGTATATTGGCGTGTGCTAGCTAACATATGGCAAATAATTTATATTTAATGTTTTATGTTTCATAATGTTAATTACTTTGCATACGATTTGTATAGAATCAAGTTTTTCTAACTGAACAGACAGCTGTGCTGCTGTGGAGTTTGTTGCGCCACTTCTTCTTCCCAGCTAAAGCACTAGGAAGTGGTGAAGGGTGGGCGTTTTTGGGGACTGTCTTATGTAATTTTGGTGTTGATTCTCAGCCTAGTTTCAATAAATTATTTTTGATTTTGATTTAATATTGAAGGTTTCCCCAAGTTTCAGAAGGTTTTTAGAAGCATTGCGGCAATCTCTAGACCTGGCAGACTGTCAGGAGATCGCGGTAGATATACAATTTCAAACCAACTTACTGCCCTTCCTTTTTACCATCATTTCGTCAGTCACCTTCAAACCGTTGGTCCCGGTTGTCATTTTTATTTTTTTAATTCGTAGATCTTTGACAGTCGTTACGGGTGGAAGCTCGGAGCGTCTGCTACAGGCTCCTCGCTACGTCACAGGCTAGGATATGACCTTCGCTGAAATGGCCACTAGTCCAAAGCAGCACGTCCAAGAGCCTCTTAACTCGGTAGCCATATCATCTCTCAATGATCAGGACACCGATAAAGAGTTCATTGAGAAGGTCAGGGCTGCGGTCGTAGCCAGGAATGAGGGGACTCGAGTGGAACGGCTGTGACAGGCGAGGGACCAGAAGGTGGTGATGGTCTTTTGGAAAAAGGAAGAGCTTACTAGGGTAACTGAACGGATAAGGAAAACGTACGAAAAAAGTCTGACAACCAGTTTTACCTTATTGGAACGTTAATCAAATCAATCAAAATCAAAAGTCATTTATTCAAACTAGGCTGAGAATCAGCACTTTTCGAACGTCAAAATTACATAAGACAGTCCCCCAAAACGCCCACCCTTCACCACTTCCTAGTGCTTTAGCTGGAAAGAAGAAGTGGTCAACAAACTCCCCAGCAGCACAGCTGTCTGTTCAGAAAGAGAAAAAAAAATGGATTCTATACAACAGTATGCAAAACAATTTACATTACGTGTAACACAAAACATTAAATTATTAGCCATATGTCAGCTAGCACACCACTATATCAACAAAAAAAAAAGAAAAGGAAAACACCGAAAACTATAAATTCTCAAGCAGAGATAAAAACGTAAACAGAACTTAATGCTCAAATAATAGCTTCCAAGTATAAAGGGCGTGCCCGCTTACACATAGCTATAGCTGAAAAAGTCACAAATGATGAGCTAGGATCATCATAGTAAAATAAATAAACAATTAATTACTAATAACAAAACAAAACAATGGTCAGCAAGACGACCACAAGCAGCACCTGTTCACGAGCATAACGCAAAAATCAGCCAATACCCCCCTCGCCATATTTGAGGGAAAGAGGCAACCCGACCCCCGACGCTACCGCAAGCAGTGACATCTAAGGGAGCATGACGAACTTGCTGCCGGTTGTATGAATAATATAATCAGTTATCGAGGTCGCTAGCTAACCACATATTGCAATACAACTCAACAAAAAACATTGTGATGAGAAGATTATGTCAATAATAAACGAAAATAAAATTAAAAATAAATTGACTTACACAGTCAAATAAAATAAATAATTATATGAACTCATACAACCTGTCACTAGGTAAGCTAATTCTGGAGAAAGAACATAAACATTGTCTTGAATTAATCAAAGCGACCAAGAATTCTTATCATTTATGTAGTCGTTGATAGAATAGTATGCCTTTGAATGGGAACGCATCCAGTAACTGGGTTGTGGAGGCGCTCCATCTACAATACTATGTATTCAGCTGCATCCGGTTAGACTGGAATCCAACACCAACATAGTCGATAGGGCCATAGTTAAAAGGTTAGGCAGATTGAACCTTCAATAGACACAATACAAGGTTTGAATTGAATTGTTTAACTCCTGAGACATCCCTTTGGAAGTATCACCCTATTCCTAATGTTGTTTAACCGGTAAGTCCCTTCAGTCCCCACTGACACCGAATAGGTGTCAGTGGCCACGCGGTTTGCAACTCTATTATAACGCAATAAGGTTCGGGTTCGGGTTCGGGGCGCGAGGGATCTTGACTTCATGCGACAGCGGCGCAGAGTAATTATGCAGAGTTATTCAATTTAATTTTTACCCGTAGTTTGCCAGTTCATTAGTATCAGTGCCTTCGACATCCCTACAGTATTTTCAATTAATATTTGACCCCATAGGTGACACGGTCGTCGCCCCGTCCCAAACACGCATTCCGCTGTGATTAAGCTTGAGTTGGGATTTTAGTTATAAACTTATTAAACTTAAGTTAAAACCACATACGTGGTCAAATTTTCTTTATTTATGGAGGAAAATATTTAATTTTGTCTCGAAATGTATCAACTACTTACATATTTAACACCTCGAACGAAGGATTCCTTGATTTATTGAAGGTTTACCAGGTTGTAACCTCGAATTGGCAAACGTAGGGTAGGTGACGATCTTCGCAAAGTAGCTGGTAGTAGCTGGATGCAGAGTTGCCGAGGATCAAGTTAAATGGTGTGTAATTAAAGATGGTGGAACAGGTTTTAAAATATCAGTAACTTTTAATCATTATCACCAGCTATTTAATATGGTTGAACTTCTAGCGGCCTGGCCAGCGGTCATTTGTGATCGCAGAAAGTATTCTCTTGTTTGGGGTACATTTTCTTAAAATTATCTGTGGGAATGGGATTATTGAAAACTAGTTTGAGCATAGGTAATGTGCGTTTTGAACCGATTCCGTTTTGACTGATCTTCAAAATAAATTTTGCCATGAGAAACGGTCTCCCGCAAAACGAATAAATTACCGATTGCAACAGGATTATAAAACAACATTAATAAGGAATTGGATCAGCAAACTACAGGATTACCTAAGACGTTCTTCAAACAACAAAAAATGACATTTAAAAACATCTGCAATAGATTGAAAGTACGCACAAAACAAGGTTTTTATTGAAAAATTGTCGCTTGAATCGGATCGGTATTGCGTAGGTGCACCAGTGCTATACGTAGGCATTTATCTTCCAAGGGTCACGGGCGCAAAGTCGTCGAACCAATGACATTCAGCCAGAAAGGTGCCCTAAACATTACTTTATCTCGGTTCGCATTAACTCACAAGCGAATCGAGAGAATCTTTTTAGCAATTCTTGGAATCGAGTGCTGTTATCGATAGTAGGAAATTGGAGTTGTTGGAGAAGAGTAGATTGTAAAATAAATATAGAAAAATTAGGAGGAATTTAGGAGATACGCTGACTACATGTCGTGCAGGTAAGGATCTTCTAAATCCTAAAAGACTTAAGCCAAACAACGGGGTCATGTTAAATGGATCTAAGTAACTCATCACTCTTGTATTCTCCGAAAGGTTAGGAACGAGTTCACCTACATAAGTACCAACACTGCACCCATGTTTTGCCAGTTATGTTTGAGTCTCATGGAATAAGGGGCAAGCCTATTGTCTCTAACCGGGCATCTAGACTCCGGACTTCCACTAAGCTATACATAATGAAACAACCTATCGCCTAACTCTACTCGACCTGGGTATCAAACCCGACTTCAGGCTCAGCAGTCGTATGATTGCATACTACCAAGATGCGGTAAATAATAACAATAATAATAATAATTGTACGAAAACAGCAAACTTTAATTTTAAAAGTAAAAAAAAAATACAAGCCACCTACTTCGCGATTCGCTACTGTTGTGTGTTACAAATGAAAATAATTGTAGACGAGAATGCATTTGTTACTTTTTTATAATCTTGTCTAGGATATTTGCAGTGTTGCTAGTACTTATAAGCAATTCTCCTTGAATGTAGAAAACATTTTACGTGAGCTCGTGAGGTCTAAGCAGAGAAAAAGCAAGACAACTTAGTTTGGAGTAAGTACCTAGTAATAGCATCTATGAAACCCGTATCGACAGGGCCGGATTTAGGGCAGGGCAACAGGGGCACTGGCCCCGGGCCTCCACAAAGAAGGGGCCTCCACAATTAGATTTTTCATTGATTTTTATATGAATAAAATACTTCGTTTGTGTCCTAAAAAAAAAGAGTCCACAATCATAACTTCGTAAGGTACATTCTTTGAATTGTTTTTTTTTATCTGTTTCACAAATTTTTCGGGGCCTCCACTTCTTGGTTGCCCCAGGGCCGCCACAACTTTAAATCCGTCCCTGCGTATCGAGGTGTCCAATTATTAGGCTTCTGAGAGAGTCTCATTAATCAGCATCATCATGACGGTCAGATGACTGAGGTTACGACTACATTCTTCGTAATTCTTCAGGAGTTAAAGTACCTAGGTGATGCTCCTAATACGTATTTACTCTAGAAAAAACATGGGGTCACGCAGGCGCGGATACAACGGGTGCAGTTGCCCCCCTGGGCTTCGACCAAACTGAGTCTAAAACTCTAAATTAGACATGAACATAACATGACGCCTTGTTTCCCCAAAGGGTTGGGCAGAGGTGTATTGACCTGTGCCCCCAAAGGAGTTCAACATTCAATGCTGAAACTCCGAAGAATTTTCTTCAGTTTATTTGTGGTAGGTAAACCGTCGTACAAATTTAAAATCCGAAACAGGTTTCTCATTATGAGACTCACCACCTGGCAACACCAGGATAGTTAGCTCGCCGCCCGATGTCGGATGGCGCACGCCATTAATTACGATCATGCCGAGCTCCATAATGCATCTGTGGTAATGTGGGGATACTTGCCCACCGTATCGTAAAACACGCGATCGCCTTTTTTCATTGGTGCATCGGACCGAGTGACGGGTGGAGAAAAACTCGAAATCAGGTTAGTCAAGAACGGTATCGCGAAAAAAAGCTTGGGTCACCGACCGCTTGGCTGAGGGACCAGATAATACTACAATGAGGAAGTACTTGGGACCCATTTATTTTTATTTTAGAACTGTTTTTTTTTTTATTTTGTTGGTTTAGTTGCCAGTAGCGCGGCTGCTGAGCAGGGGCTCTGGGTTCGGTCCCCAAGTTGGGCAGTGTTAGTATTTATAAGAGCCCTCGCAGACTACAGACTTTCTATTGGCCGATAGTTCGGTCAGTTATAAATCAGTAATGCAACGGCTACACTGTCGCGATAACGTGCGTCTCGCTGTACAACAGAGAGCGCGCGAAGTTAAGTTCGCGTTATCGTGACAATGTAGCCGTAGCGTATGAAGCTGGCATACAGCCAGTGCGCACATTATGTAAACCTAACGATTTGGTATTGGCTGATAAATAAAATTTAATGGGCGAACCATCGGCCTACTGCTAAATCAGTACAGCGCTCTTCCACGCGCGCACACTTATGCTACGGCTACATTCACAACACTTAGCGTGCTCTCTGTTGTACAGCGAGTACGAGCGGTGTGCGAGAGAAAGCGCGCGAAGTATAGTTTGCGTTATCGCGACAATGTAGCCAAAGCATTACCGATAGTTCAGTTTGCTACGAGCTGTGACGTCGGATGATCACGCGTATTTTTCATGATGGCGCTGTCCAGTTCTATTCCATCGCTGCTTGTCGAAACGTCGAGCTTAAATTTGAAAAAAGAACTGTGCTTTATAAAAAAATCAGAAAAGAGTTCTCTGATGTGTGTAAGCATGATGACAAAAGTCGGCCGACTGTTGTGCGTACCTACTAGTAGCCTAAATAACCCGACCAAACTATCGGCCGATAGAAAGTCTGCAGTCTGCGGGGGCTCTAAATTGAATTTTTCTATTAAGAATTTCTCAGTCGCAGCATCAGTAAGCCGGAGTCTAAATTTTTGCTCAGTGGATGGCAAAAGCCTCGCCATCTATAAAAATATAGGATCAGGTTATTGATGAAATGTGAGTGTAGATCATTAAAATAAGTGTAAGACATATGTTTGTGGTATCAATAATGTAAGTTGATAGTTACTAACTTCTGCCTACGCCTTCGGAGATTACAGGCGCGCTCTTGCGTGATACCTACAGACTATGTAGGTAGGTAGACCCAAGATTTAAAAAAAATTACCCATTAAAAAGTTATAAGTACAAACAGTAGGTTCACGAATCGAAAAAATGTCTGCTTTTCTTTTATTTTCTATCTTCATAACATCTCTCCTTTGGAAAAATTAACCAGAGGTGTTCCATTTTTTATATTACGATCATTTAACTTTATAGTTACTGAGATTTTTTATTTTCTCTTTGGCTTCGCACGGTTTGTGCATTTCAATTGTCACGTTTCGGGTTACTGAGTTAGTAATGACCGTTCAAAAAAAAAAAAAATACATGTATCAATGGTGTTGATTTTAAACTGACAACCATTGCAGATTGAGATCGCTAAACCCAAAACGCGAAAAAATAAAAAAGTAAAAATTATATTAAGTACATTCTTAATATGAATCATCAAAGGAATTTTGATGTACAGATTATTAAGGGGCTGACAAGACCCAATTGACAAAAATAGGCTTCTCTTAAGAAAAAAACTGCCAAATCTGTATAGTTTGTGGTAGCGGAAAAAATATATGTTAATTTTGAACATATTTCCCAGAACTTTGTTGTTACCAAAACACGTTTTGAAAACAAAATCTCGATACAAACTAACGTTAACTAACCTCTTACATTGAGTTCTAATCCAAAATATCTGTATCAAATATGAATATACGTTACGTATTTAATTAATAACAAGAACGTCTTATTTGAATACATAACTTGGTTGTTTTTTATTTTCGATTACTCAACTCAATTTTGAGTAAATAGATAATTACTTCATATTTTGCAATAAATTACAAGCGTTGTGTCATCGCGCTTCTCTTTCTTTTCTATGCTTTCAGACAGGGACCGCGGTTTAGGTGATGTCAGCGTCTTAATTTTATAAAATCCGCCAGCTTCAGCTGTTAGTAATAAATTCACGCACTTTACGTTCGCTAACGCCATCTGTTGAAATTATTTCAAACCAGCAGAACGATTAATATTTTACAACTACGTTGATGAAATTAACAATTTCGCCGTTATTTTTTTACGTATGGATAATAAGTTGAAAAAGTAAAATAGGTACCGTCGAGTTATAGATAGAAAATTTCGTTTCCAAACGTGAGCTTAAACTTCAAATTTGACATTTAAGATGAATAACATTAAAATATTTTGACAATCAAAATTAAAGAAATTGACTAACCAAGACGGACGGGGAAGGGAATCACGAAATTATTGAAAAATTAATGTCATACTTTTGTGCGTGTTTGTTGCTCTAAAGAACCAAGAACTAAAACAAACATAGCCAGTTACTAAAGCAATAAAAATGGGTAGCAAGAGCTTAATTTCAGCGTTTTTACTTTATATAAGGTAAGCTTTACTAGTTTGAGACCAAAATGTAAAAGTAACAAAAACAACATATTTATGTAACCTTGGACTTTTCCAGCTTTGATTATGCTTCGATGGTGATTCATCGAAGTCATCACCTAATACTATTTGGAGATGCTTTAAACCCTAACTCACTAGAAACAGACTGGGATTACCTTATGTTCAGTCAAGAATGGCCCAGTACCAGATGTAAAGTTTGGACGCACAATAAACCCAATCACCACTGCGTTTTTCCTAAGAAACCGGATTCGTGGACTGTACATGGGATTTGGCCTACAAAAAAAGGATCCAAAGGGCCTTTTAACTGCAATAACACCTGGCGTTTTGATCCCGAACAGGTTAGACCCATTGAAAGCGAATTAGAAGAAGCTTGGACCAACATTGAGAAGGGTAAGTGTCTTTATATATTTTATAGTACACAGCATATTTTGGCAGTTGGGAAAATAATAGTGTTTTAATTTGTTAGTATCACACTAATTAACCTCCAACATAGCTTGTAATATATTGCTGAAGTAAGCAACCTACATTACTGGTATAATGCATAAATTGTAGGTACCTAACTAATCTTGTTCATGTTCAGCTAAATCTTAGAAAGAAAGTAAAACAACCTATTCAGCATTTGTTTGGGTTTTTTTTCTGATTATTACCATTTTCATGATTCTACCCTTTATGGTGAACAAACAAAGAAATCTCAATTTAAAAAAATCAAAATTTTTTTTTTTTTTTTCACATAAACCTACATGGGCACCTATGAAACGTCAGAAGCTGATGCACAGTCCCAATTGGTCATTTCCTATGGAGAAGAGCCAGCAAGAAACTCCACAGTTACTCTTTTAAAAATAATTGGCTTTTACAATGTTTTCAAATTACAGTGTTAATAGGTATGGGGCTTCTTGACAGGCCTACACTGACCTTGTAGGCCTGTCAACTTACTGAGAGGAGGCCTGTGTCCCAGCAGTAAGAACATTATAGGCTGATTATGCTGTGTAGAGCTTTGTTTAACTGTTCTGTTTACTTTGCAGACAGGTAAGGTGTTAAATCATTACCACATAAATTTTTAGATAAATAAGTAAGTAAATACTTATAATGCCAATCCTTGATTGCTGATTATGAATCACACAAATAATATATTATACTTGTGAACACTTATCATTATCAAGTTTGACACCAAAAGAAAGAAAATCAAGAATCATCTAAGGTCAGCTTAGAAGTCACAATAACAATATTTATCAGCAGGAAAATGTAATATGTATAGTAGGAAGTTCAAACACAAACTACAAAACATTGTTTATAAATACTTTTTATACATACATACATACATACATACATAATCTCACGCCTTCAAACACAAACTACAAAACATTGTTTATAAATACTTTTTATACATACATACATAATCTCACGCTTTCTTCCCATGGGGGTAGGCAGTTACCACAGAATGCCACCTGCTACGCTCCTTACATACTCCTTTTGCTTCGTTTACGTTCATACATCTGGTCATACACGCACGTCAGTTTCGAGTACTACTCACCAGACCTTTCTGCAGAACGTCACCAATGAGGTCACCATAAGTCCATCCAGGGCGTCCCTTCCCGGCGTGTCCACACACTTAAGCCTTGGAAAGTTTAACCTTTTTGTTAAATACTTATGTTCTGTATATTTCCAGAAACTCTGGTCTACGACTTATGGGCCCATGAATGGAACAAACACGGTACCTGTGCAGCAATTATTGAACCTTTCAACAGCCAATTGAAATACTTCAGCAAAGGCATTGATTTCCTGAGCAAATATCACATGAATGATATTCTCAATGCCGCCAACATCATCCCATCAGACACGACTGCACTAAGAGCTGAAGATATCAACGGTGCTGTGGTATCAAAGATCACTATTCGACCATTCATTGCATGTCTATTTGAAGATGGGGTACAGTATTTAACAGAGCTACGTATATGCTTCGATAAGCAACTGAATCTTATGGAATGTCAGGGGGAGCATGAAGTAAATGGGTTACTTACAAACTGTAATACGTCTAAAGGCATAATCTATCCCTCTCGGGGTCGGGAACTACCACCAAAGAGATACCTGGTACAACTACATAAGTTTGTGAACTGGGTCCAATGGTTTACATTGTAGTTTTTTATCAGACATCATTGAAGAAATAACCAAATGAATTGAATTCAAGATAATGTATTATATTGAATTTTCAAACAATTGTTTGATACTGTAGTTACGTCTTCCATTTGAAACCTCTACTAGTATAAAATTCAATATGTTATTTCAGCTTTGTGATTTGATATAACTTTTAATTTTTTATATTTTTTTTTTGTATTAATATAGAAATTAGGTTGTGTTTTAAAGATTCTGTGTACTTAATTCAGTGCAATAAGTAGTTTTTTTCAGTCATTTAAGTTAAAATAAGTTTTTCATGCACAATAACACAATAAGATGTCAGGATGTAGTCAGTCGTCTAGCCTCATCATCTAGGTTTATCTTCTTTACTTTAATTCTTTCCTAGTTAGTTTATATTATACAAAATGGTTCAGTAAAGCTTTTAGCCAATTTATCGTGCCGTCCAACAAAGCGTGGCTGAGTCATTTTTAACCGACGAAAAAAGGAGAAGGTACTCATGTCGACGCGTAAGTAAGTGTCGCATACGTATGTGAAGAATATTCTTGTAGCATTAATGTGCATATTCGAATGAAACGCGTGTTCATATTAGCTTAAACGAATATGAACATTAGGGACATTCAAATAAGATTCATATTCGTATGGAACGCTTACTTGCCTTAGTAATGAACTGTAAATCTTGCTCTCATACTTCTGTGACAGTCTCTTTCCAGCTTGATGTGTCACATTACAGCCGACTAGTTGCATTTCAGGAGCGCGCGTCATTCATTGCAATTTAAACCTTACGTCAATTACTTAAGTGTCACTCTTGTGATTTGTATGAACTATATCGATGTATAATGAGCGCGAAAACGTTTTAACCTCCACATAAAAGTTTGGTAATTACTGCAATTATTTTCCTTTATGATTGTTGCAGCCTGTCTTTTTAGTGCCTTGTATTATAATACAAACCGCTTCACCCAGAAACGTTAATTTAAATAATCAATAGCATAATCAGCCTAGGGTAACTGATATAATATCGCATCGCCACTGATATTTGTTTTTCTTTACTTGTCTTATCTGGTAAACAAATGTGGTTATAGGTTCTGAGATTTAGGTTTTGTAAAAATTCAGAGCATGTTTTGAAGTAATAATATTCATACCACGTCTGTTCCCGAAATAAGTCATGTAAAAAAATACACTGTAAAGCTAGGGTTTGCTAGGGTTTGTGAACGCCACGTACGTCGTCACTGAAAAGTTATTTATGAAATTAAGTTTGTGTGTTTCCTTAAGGCGCAGATATATGATTTTAGTGACTTTTAAATCTGTTATTACGCCTTCATATAATGCTAGTAAATTATGCAAAAAATGTATGTTAAACTAGAACGCGTACACATCAATTCTATATGTGGATATTTAAGTATTGTCGTAAAATACTATATGAATTAAATTTAGGAACGAATGTCTACCCAAAGCATAAAACACGATATAACTTTCAAACTACTTAAAATGTTTTCATTTTTTTTTTTGTATAATCAGTTTATTTTATGATATATAATTAATCTCTGACTTTTTTCACATATTCATATTTTCATGAATAAAAATAAATATTTCCTTTGAAATTGAGCGGTAGCGCGATGTGAGCGTGACGCGCATTTGTATTGCCAAGGACAACGGCGTTTATCCGACCCTTAAGAGCGTTTTTTGAAACCGTAAAACCAAACCCCGGTGCCGTCATTTTCGTGGCGGCCACCGCTTTTCTAGGAAACCGCAGCACAAGTCAGTGTTACCTAATTTTAAATATATTAAATGTAAATATATTTGAAATGCAACAGTAGCATTAAGCAGACATGTATTAAGGGGGCATAATATTTTTTAATGAATTATATAACTTACTAAATATATACATTTTTATAAGATTTTAAACTTGTTTGTTTTAAGACAATATTATTTAACAGGAAATTTAATGAAATTTATTTAAAATTGTAAAATGAATACTTTTACATTTTGTCAATATTGCTCTCTTTTTCTGTTGCCAAAGCCAATAATAAAATTGTCCAAAAAGGAAAATTAAAATACTTTTGTATTGATAAATATATTATTATTTTGATTAAATAACATTACATTTGTTTTAAAAATTTTACTTCCTAAGCATCTGTCCTTTTAGATACAAACTAGGTAATTTCTGAAATAATTATTAATTAAGAATAGATTGAGTTATCCGTTAGGTATTTTTGTAAGAAAAGGTCACGAGCACTAATATGTATACACTTAGCAAAATACAAAAGCGATTTTTTCGTGAAGTAACGACTGCAACATTGAGGTAAGCCCTATTTCATAATAGCTTGGGTTCCAAAATACTATGTTCGTAACGACATAAAATTACAATCAACACAGTAGGAGAAAATAACTTTTTAAAGTTATTAAGTGTATATGTCGCAGCCATCTGGTTAAATAAGCCAGCTAATTATACGCCTAGCCCGTTCACTAAACGCCGGCACCGACGTCGCAGCCAACTAGCTCAATTAGCCGTTTAATTAACAGCCTAACCGTTAGAAGTAGCGCTCGCCGGCCGCTGCCGCGGTACCGCTCGGCTCGCGCGAGGTTGGTCACAGTTCTAACTTAACCTAACCCATCAAGACCGGAGTGCCCTGGCTTAGTTACTGCTACCAGTTCGGCGCGCGTGGTTGGTCAAAGTTCTGGTTGTCCTTCAGCTATTTAATTGGGTGCCGACGTTTAATGAACGGCCTAGGCGTCCAATTAGCTGGCTAATTTCACCAGATGGCTGCGACAGAGTTAGGATGTTAACTAAACAGCTAATTAAGCTAGTTGTTGCGATATATAAGTGCTCGTGACTACACCCACATTTTGCCAGTTACGAGTATGTTTAGTTCCCATGTACCTATGTTCCGTGTAGCCTATGGTAATAAACTGGATTATAGTAAATCTAATACTGTGATTTCCTTAAATTGAGCCCAATGAACGACCAAACGAAGTGGCGTCCATTCAGGAAATATCCAAAAAAGATGAAAGAATTGCATAAAATACTCAAGGCATCTAGCAAAAACATTTGACTCAAAATGTGGGAAATTCAAATTCATGAAATCATTGAAAAAATTACATTATTTTTATTTTATTTAAGAAACTTTACCGTTGAGAGAGTAGGTACCCATTTTAACTACATATTAGCATAAATATAATAATACTAAATAAATGATTTTTATTTCAGAACAATGAATCCATAGAGTGTTAGTAACATAATATTAAAACAACTTAATATCTAGTGTTAGTACTAATAACCCTCTGCACAAACTGCTTTACAATTGGAGAGCTGAAACTCAGGATGATATCGTGACGTCTCTCACTCTGCCCGGTAGCGAAGATATTTTCTTGCGCACAATCGCGTGAAATCTGTCGCGCGTCGGTAGGGGAGACCAGGTATAAAAGTAACACGGGATGAATGTAACAAATGAGTTTCGGAACGAATTATGTTGGCTGCACTGATGGCTGTATCACCGATGTGTGTGTGCCCTTTTGAACCCCCCCTCACCTCAGTTGCGCTCACCGCGATGTGCTGTTGTGTTGTGGACGTAGCGAGTCGGTGCCGAAAAAATACCTCCAAAGTAAGTTTTGACCATTTTTTTCAACTGCGGTTGTTTTTGTTGTAGTAGGTCTACGCACGCGTGTCACGTGTCAATAAGGTAGCATAACTAATCGTGTTTCTATTTTGGTGTTAAACTAGTTTAGACGTTATAGCCATGTGTTTGTCATATTCGGTAAAATTTTAAGATAGGGATGAAAGTAACAACTTGTTACTTTCATCCCGATTATGATCTTGATATCTATAAGCATATATTATTGTGTTTTTTATATCTTAAAGTAATACAGATTTATTTTCTTATTGCAGAATGCCTAATATACATAAACGAACGACCAGTAGAGGTTTAGTTTCTGCAGAAATAATGGATTTGGCTGCAGATGAAGTACTCCTCAGAAAAGTACCATTTCGAGACGCTGCGAATTCTTATCAGCTGCGCCATGTAACTTTATATAGATATGCATTAAGTCCGCCTTTGTACTTAATTGTGTGCGAGAAGTTATAAATAAATAAATATTCCAAAAAAGAAAAAAATATTAGAAGAAGGTTCCGAAAGTCTTCCAAATGTAGGCTACGTATCGAGAAGTAGGGTTTTTAACTACGAGGAAGAAAAAATACTGGCCGCGTTTTTACCCCATTGTTCTCAAATTAATTACGGAAATGGGTACAATGCCTAGAGTGTCAACTGTGGGCTCATGTAGACTGTACTAATAACAAACTAAGGCGCTGAAAAGACCCAGTTGACCAAAATAGGCTTCTCTTAAGAAAAAAAATTGCTAAATCTGTATAGTTTGTGGTAGCGGAAAAAATATATGTTAATTTTGAACATATTTCCCAGAACTTGGTTGTTACCTAAAACACGTTTTAAAAAAAAACTTGATACAAACTAACGCTAAACTAACCTCTTACCTTTAGTTCTAATCAAAAATATCTGTATTAAATATCAACATACGTTACGTATTTAATTAATAACAAGAACGTCTTATTTGAATGCAGAACTATCTATAATTACCTATCCATTACACATTGATTACTGAGAGCTTTGATTAAAACATTTCACTATGTAGAGTAGGTACCTAGTACCTACCTATGCTGCGGTAAATTCGCCGGGAATTTTATCCGTACGGTCTTGGGATTCTGACCGAACGGATAAAATTTCCGGCAGGTAGTTCCAGAGATAAACGCGTCCAAACAAACAAACACACTCTTCAGCTATATTATAAGAATATATGTGAAATAAAACTAGCTCGCTCTAACAACCTAATTAAAACATAGAAGCTACATAACATATTAGGCTGGTGTTACTTTTTCTGCTGATGACAATGTGGCGGCAAAATCTTTTTACCGCCACATGGTTCAATTCGTCACGTCTCAACTCTCTAACTTAATATTTTTTAAGTGTAAATCCGCCTCTATCCAGTTTCTAAAAATGTTCACAGCTGTTAAAAAACATTTTCGTGACTTAGACGCTGACAATACCTAAACCGCGGTCACTGTCAGATTGCATAGAAAAGAAAGAGAAGCGCGATGACACAACGCTTGTAATTTATTGCAATATATGAAGCAATTATCTATTTATTCAAAATTGAGTTGAGTAATCGAAAATAAAAAACAACCAAGTTCTGCATTCAAATAAGACGTTCTTGTTATTAATTAAATACGTAACGTATGCTGATATTTAATGGAGATATTTTGGATTAGAACTCAAGATAGGAGGTTAGTTTAACGTTAGTTTGTATCGTGATTTTTTTTCAAAACGTGTTTTGGTAACAACCAAGTTCTGGAAAATATGTTCAAAATTAACATATATTTTTTCCGCTACCACAAACTATACAGATTTGGCAATTTTTTTGCTTAAGAGAAGCCCGGCATGTGATACTTCATTGCAACAAGGTTATACCTCTGATGGTTCCCCAAATAAAACTAAAGTTAGTGTAAAAACTCATAACTATGTACAAACCCAAATAAATAATGATATTGTGATATTTAGTGATGAAAAGACATGGGCCGGTTATTATCAAATATTTGCAAGGGAAAGTCAGTTACCAATTACTGTACGCCTGGCTTAAGTTATGTTGAGATAGTGACAAAGATTATTAGTTTAAATTTCCACCAGGATACAACTTTGATATTATTGATCAGTGACAGAGGAAATGTGAATCAGACCAGTCTACTTCATTACTATAACAAACTTTGTGAGCTAGACAGACAGATTGTTATGTTTACATTTCCCTATAGTAACAGTTTGCCAAAAAAGGAAAATAATTTTAGGCACAAATTAAACATAATGTTAAATAATATGACATTCAACAATAACAATTGTCATGTCATTGACACTAACAAGTATGTTAGGAAATATTTATATGTGACAAAATACAAATTGTATTTACCAATATGTTTAAAAAGACAAATAGCCTTATCGCTATACCTTTTGTTTATTGATTTATCAGCCAAGAAATTGGCTAGTAAAACTGTTGCTTCTATTGAGCAATTATCTGACATTTTCATTGATTCAGCCAATAACTTGGCTACACAAGCTGACATTAATTTAAATTAGAAATTGAGACAACAGAGAAAACCTCTTGCATAATTAATGGAGATAATTTAAATTTAAATATTAGAATAAATCATCAAAATGTCAGAATAAGTTCTAACACAGTAAACCTGGTGCACCAAAATATTCAAGGTATGTTGAGAAAAGACCTTGAAATTGAATTATTCATGAACTGTAACAACATTGATATTTTGTGTATTACAGAACATTGGTTAAAAAGCCATCAGTTCATGTTTAATTTCAGTAATCACCAGGTTGGTAGTTCTTTCAGCAGAGAAAATGCAATACATGGTGGCTCATTGATACTGTTAACTAAACAACTTAAATTCAAAGATCGTAAGGATATAGTGAGCTTCTCTGTTGAGCGGACTATTGAAATAGCTTGTGTGGAGTTGGAGCGGCTTGTTGTATTGAGCGTGTACCGGCCTCCGTCATCGATTTATGATTGCTTTGAGAGTATCATGGATGATGTGCTACAAAAACTTGGTAAATTAGGAAAAAATATAATTGTATGTGGTGATTTTAATGTCAATTTATTAGAGGACTCATCGATGTGCCTAAAAATTAAAAATTTATTTCAGTCATATAATCTTGATCATTTATAGAGCCTACTAGAATAACCGCCACCTCAGCTACATGTTTAGATAATATATTTACTAACATATTACCTATTACTAGGCAAATTATAAGCCAACTGGATTCTGACCACTGTGGTCAGCTGATTACATTTAGTAAGCAAGATAGAAAAGTGGCTAAGAGAGATATCACTGTAGTGCCAAAAACTGCCGGTCGCTTGGAAAGCTTTAAAAACAAACTTAAAAGTCAGTTAGCCTACTTGCCTTATAGTCATGATCCTAATGAACTATACAATTCCTTTTTTTCCATGTATTGTAAAGAATTTAACTCAACATTTATACCCAAGCAGATCTCAGTTAATGGTTCTGCAACCTTTAGTGAATGGGCAACTAAAGGGATATTTAATAGTAGAATCAAACTTTTTGAACTTTATGAGGAAAGAAATTATAATAAAAGTAAAGAATTTTATCAATATGTTAAGAACTATTCCAAATTATTTAAACAAGTTTGTAGCGAAGCTAAGAGTCGATATTTAAGTTTAAAAATGAAAAGGAGTCAAAATAAAATAAAAACGACTTGGGAAATTATAAACAATGAGACTGGAAGGGATAGGAAGCGTAATTGTGAATACAGCCTTAATATTAACAATACAGTTATTAACACGGATTTAGAGGCTGCCACAGTTTTTGAAAATTTCTTTGCAGATATCCCAGTCTCAACCACTAAATCTTTAAATTCATCACCCACTGTTGCTGAGTCCATATTGAATGAAAATGTTGATATTTGTAACCATGAATTTAATTTCGACTATGTTAGTGCTCGGGATATTATTAAAACTTTCAATACACTCAATGTTAAAAAAACAGCTGATCTATGGGGAAATTCTGTGGAGGTTGCAAAATGCATAATTAACACTGTAGCGCCTGAATTGGCAATTATTTTTAATAAATGTATTGACTGTGGTGTAATTCCTGACTTAATGAAGAGTAGTAAAATAATACCTTTGTTTAAATCGGGCAGCACATCAGACCCCACAAACTTTAGACCAATTTCTGTGCTTCCCACCTTTAGAAAAATATTTGAAAAATGGATGCTAGGTCAATTGCAAAGACATTTTAATAAACATAAATGATTAAACAGTAAACAATTCGGTTTCACAAAGGGTCGATCGACTCCGACGCTGGTGTGGAACTTCTTGCACATATTTTTGAGGCTTGGGAGAAGTCACATGATGCCCTAGGTATTTTTTGTGACTTATCTAAGGCTTTCGATTGTGTTTCTCATGATACATTGGTCAGGAAATTGCATCACTATGGTGTTAGAAACACTGCCTTGGATCTTCTTATTTCTTATTTGGATAATAGGATCCAAAGAGTGGACGTTAACGGTAAGCGATCGCCGGGTTCTATTGTCACTATGGGAGTTCCGCAGGGCTCAATTCTTGGCCCTTTTTTATTTCTCGTATATATTAATGACCTACCTTGCCTTATAAAGAAAAGTCATGAAATAGTGTTATTTGCAGATGACACATCACTTTTATTTAAGCTTAAACGACAACAGACAGTTACTGACGATGTAAATAATGGTCTCTCTAAAATAGTACATTGGTTTAGTGTTAATAATTTACTTTTAAACGAGAAAAAGGCCAAATGTATTAGATTTCTGACACCTAACGTTAAGCAGGTAAAAACCAATGTACTAGTAAATGGGGCGGAGTTGGATCTTGTGGACACCACTGTGTTCTTAGGTATTACTTTGGACTCAAAGCTACAGTGGGGCCCACATATAACCAAATTGTCGAAGCGGCTAAGCTCTGCAGCCTACGCGGTGTATAAAATCCGTCATTTGACTGATGTAGAAACAGCTCGATTAGTATATTTTAGTTATTTCCATAGTGTAATGTCGTACGGAATTTTGCTGTGGGGAAATGCAGCCGACATTCAGGCTATATTTGTGCTGCAGAAACGAGCCATTCGAGAAATTTATAACCTAAGTTGTAGGCATTCACTGAGGGATACATTTAAGGATATAAACATAATGACAGTCGCATCTCAATATGTATATGAGAACCTGATTTATGTCAAAAAGAATATTAACCTATATTCTAGACACAGCGACATTCATAGCATAAATACTAGAAACAAAGACTTACTTATTGTGCCCAAGACTAGGCTCCAAAAAATTAGTAATTCATTAAAGTGCCAGGCGCCAAACTAACTTGCTCATTTCACTATAATTGAACCCGACCAATTTTACCGCCCTGTCGGGTTAGGTACATCTGAATGATCCAAGGTACATCTGAAGCCCTGTCGGGTTAGGTACATCTGAATGAAGCCAAAGTACCTATACGTTTTTACAACAAACTCCCAAGCCATGTCAAAGAACTGAGCCTCAATAAATTTAAATCATTTATTAAACAGAAACTCTGTCACAAAGGTTTCTATAAAGTTAAAGATTGCTTGGACGACAAAAAGGCTTGGGATTAATTAAGCTACTCCAATGTACCCCCAGGTAACAAACTAATTTTATACTAAATCTATTTTTATACTAAGTGTGACATTGATGATTTTGTTATACATAAACACTATGACATTAATATTTACTTTTTGAAGTATTATATTCTTTTTTTAAATTATTGTGAATGTGAAGACTATGTGGATTATTGTTTTTATTATTTCTCTCATTTAGTTTTCATCTTAGTCTGGCAGTTTGAGTCATTTATGCGGCCTACTCAAATGCCCTTTCTTTGGTATTGTTCGTCGAATCGTTGAGCTCCTTAAGTTCTGAGTTGAGCTGCACGATTACTGACAAATGCGTGCACTGACTGGATAGGTCCACTCAATCTGTGTGGTTTTTTCCTCAAAAGACCATTTCAGACACCAATCTACATGGTCTTCACATGATCTGACCAAGATTATGTCTGGACTTTAAAAGAGACTGTGACCTCTGAGTTTGTTTCGGCCTTT
This sequence comes from Atethmia centrago, assembly GCA_905333075.3. Lineage (NCBI taxonomy): Eukaryota > Metazoa > Arthropoda > Insecta > Lepidoptera > Noctuidae > Atethmia > Atethmia centrago. The sequence goes on from HG995377.1 coordinate 5,589,141, forward strand.
CTTCTCAGAGTAGTCAGATAGGAAACGCCGAGCTCATCTAGTTTTTTTTTCTAAGTATGATTGACGTGTAAAAGTGTTAGTGTATCTACTTACAGAAAATAAAATCATTTCATCATCATTTTATTTCATTTCCTATTTTGGTCAATTGGGTTTTGTCAGCGCCTTAATAATAAATCTTAAAATTTTAGGAGATATCTTCTAGGTTTATAAAAAATGTAGATTTTTTCAGCTCTTAATTAATTTTATAACATTAGCATTATTATCTTATGCGTAAAATTCAATTGAAAAGTGGATAGGGGCGATTTTGCACCTCAACCCTGGATAGAGGTGATTTTGGACTTCATTCATTCCTGTGAATACCGAAACCGCCTCTGTTCCTACAGAGGCGGTTTTGCACGTAATAACCATAAAAACACTAGAACTGCACTGATGGCTGCTGTTCGGTGATTCGTCGAAATGGCGGTTTTGCGTTTTAGCAACTGGTAGTGGTTTTGAATCTCACTTGTTATTATTTCTGGCTTTTTGTATGTGATATAGGTGGTTTGTCCGTAGCTGATTTCACAGAACCATAGAAAATGTGATTGTTACCAGACACAAAAAATCATATTTTGTATTTTAGTGTAGTAGGTAGTTTTGGTTTTTGATCAAATGGCGGTGTTCAATGTCCACCAAATGCTGAGTTGGTAACCCTTTCAGACATGCGAATATCTTGACTGAAAAACCCGATCACTTAGTCGTTACCGCGAGCTGGAATTAAAACCCGGGACCGCATGCACTTAACCACTAGCTAACTAAACAAAAGGGGCAGTTATCAATTATTAATACGTTGGTAGGTACCTACCTAACAAGGTTCCAATAATATTGACCACATTCCACTAAATTCCGAATACCTTTCTGTTGATATTGTGATTTATGCAGATAATTCAAATTGTTTTCTAGTCATTACTAGAAAACAATTTGAATTATCTGCATACATACCTACTGTTGATGGATATAAATAAACTCAGAAATAATTTAAAGTTGTCACTTTTTCGAACTGTAAGAGAACCAACCAGAGGTTCGAAAAATTAAAATGTGTAAGATAAAATTGTCAGCTATAATAATCTGCATAAGGTAGGTAAACCAAGTTCGAGTTACGTGATTACTAAGTAATTAGTAGGTAGACTACGGTTGGTAGCTAATAATTGAAAACCCGTTACTTATTTTCAGCTTACATCACGCTTATCAGTATGAAATCGCAGATGTAGAATTCAGTGAACCAGACAACAATTTTGACATTCTTATTTTCTCCCAAGAGTGGCCAGTGACAGTTTGCAAGTACTGGCTGAATGATTTAAATGGAAGCGAATGTGGTTATCCTAATGAAAAGAACCGGTGGACTGTGCATGGGATTTGGCCAAGGAAATTCGGTGCAAAATATACTTATTGCAATGACTCATGGGCGTTTGATCCAGAACAAATAAAATCTATTGAAGGCGACTTAGAACAGGCATGGGCCTTAGTCTACAAAGGTAAAATATGTCTCGTAAATTTTTCACTTATCAGTCCTTTTTAACTATTTCACTATCTGTTGAATATTTTTTTAAGTTTCTTATTGTTATTTGCCCCCATTTGTTACCAAGACCCGGACTTAAACCTGTCCGAAATTGCGTCACAAAACCTGCGGCAATATCGAGTAACCTATTCTTGTTCATGAGTTCATTTTATCAATAACTTTATACACTTGAACCAAGAAAACCACCGTTACTGTTATCACTTATAGGCATGTTCAATGTTAAAGTGTTACTAGGCATCAGTGGCGTAGCGTGTATTTCTGCCACCCGGGGCAAATCCTAAATTTGCCGACCCTCCCCCCCCCCCCATTTTTGTAACTAAGGATTATTACAATGTAAGGTTAGGTTAGGACATCAAACTTGAAGTTTGAAGTTTGAATGAATAAATAAATTTCAATAAACCCAATGGGCCAGAATCATTAAAATTGTTTTCGTACGATAAGCCAACATCCTTACTTTCGTCGCCAAAAATGTGCCTTCTTATTCATCTTGGAGGTTCGATTTCAGTTTACGTTAATAGTTTCATAATTTGAATTTTACAAGGATTGTTAACTTCACATGATATGGAATACTAATGTATACCTACCTATTTTTTACGTCAAATCTATTTTGAACAACTTCCATTTGTCCCAGTGCCTTGAATTTCTTCGTAAATAAGTACCACAAACTGTAAAATTCTCTCATTTAATTTTGAAATTAAACATCAACAGTTTAAGGTTTAAAATCATTTCGAGAAATTTGACAGTTTGTGGCAACTTGACGCGCTGGCGACTGTACCTATGTAGTCCTTTGGTGACAATAAAGTTAGGATGATCTGACTTTTTTTTTATGTATGGCATCTCGTAGTCGGTCGTGACTACTTAACCGGACTTTCCTGTGGCTGCCTTAAGCGTACTCAAAGCCTCCAGCCAGGGGCGAATTTCTTATATTACTAAGCGACTGCACGCTAAGGGCACCCCCTGTGGGGTACGGACCTCGGCTTAGGGCGTCGCTGGGGGGAGGACAGCAAGGTGGGACAGGCTGGATCTGATCAGAATTATTATTAATCGGGGAATTTAAAACTACAGGCTCAGCTGCGGCGCTTCGTCGAGCAAGGGTCGGGGGGGATGATCTGACGCCGCCGCCGCCTCCTATATTAGCGCCGCCCGGCGCCATGGCCCCCTCTGCCCACCAAAACGCTACGCCACTGCTACGAATAAACAAGCTATTAACGTTAATAACTTTAATTTCAGAAAACGATCATTACAAATTCTGGAGACATGAATGGTTGAAGCATGGAACCTGCGCCACAAGCCTTGAGCCTCTCAACTCTGAGTTCAAATATTTCAGCAAAGGCATCGAATGGAACCAGGAATATTCGTTATCGGACATGCTTGACGCTGCCAACATATTCCCTGATGATACTAAAGAATTAAATCCTGATGAATTCGTTAATGCAGTGAAAGCTAAAACCAAAAAAAGCGCAAAGGTCGGATGTTACTTAATAAATGGAGTGTTATATGTGCAGGAACTGCGCATATGCTTTGATAAACAATTCAATCTAATCGATTGTGAACAACCTGCAGTAGATGAGTTTTGTCGATCTTCTAAAGCGGTGGTCTTTCCTGCTAATGCTTGATAAATTACGTCTTAGAAGTCAACTGCATTTTTTTATGCATGCACTCGTTTTATTAATATAATCTTGTACTCTAAATTGAACAAACCTGTGTTATACATTTTTATTTTTTGGTAACAATGTGGCGGCAAAAGCTTATTTTTTAAAACCTAGGGAAATTTTTTGCCGCCACACGGTTCAAGTTGTCACCCCTCAACTCTACGAATAATTGAAAGCTTGCAACTTTATTAGTTAAATTGGAGTTTTGATTTATAATTAAATCCTCTCTCTTATGTGTGTTTTTACACTTTTCGACATCTAAATGTAGGTAGTTAATGCTCAAATAAACGCGCCCTGTTGGATTTTCAACGCTCTAGTGATAGTGAAAACGGACATTAGTCACATGGTTCCACAGGACGCCAATCTGACACGAGCAGAAGGTGAAAAATCACGCGCAGCACTGACGGCTTCACGCGTTCTCCGAGGCTAGAGGGTGTCACACCGCCATCGTCAGTTCCCTAGCTCCAGGACTGCGACTGATAATTTATTGACAGAATAACCCAATAACCTGTTGGCTTGAGCTGAGATTGAAACTCGGGGATCTCTTGACCCGCAGCCGATAAGCTATCCACTTAACCACTAGCTAGCTAGACCAAAGAGGCAGTTAACGTCTTATAATAATTACATTCCAATAATTGTTCACATTCCACCAATATGTAGAATAGTTTGTCGATAGTAAGTAGTGTGTTATATGCAGATTATTTTTATTTCCTTTTTTTTAACCTACCGAACTACTGTTGAATATTTAAATATAGGTACCTTAATGTATGTATGTATGTATGTCTAATTTTGTGGGCGCTCTGTAGCCTAAACGGCTTGATGGATTTTAACATATGAGGTGTCCATAGATGCGTTTTAATTGTGGGAGTGACATAGGCTATATAATATTTATATATTGCATCTGCAAATACAAAAAAGAGGTCGGGAATGTTTGTTTTTAAATAAATTGCAACAATATTGGTATTAAATAAAAGCTAGTAATTTTCAAATATATATATGTATGTATATTAATAAAACTAAAAAGCTTGTACTATAATAAATTATATAAAAAAAAAAAAACAAAAAAACCCGACTACAAAAACACATAACAGAAAAGGGAAAACAAGCATTATAATTTTATAATCTATAGAATTTTGGTATCGCAGGCGGGGACAAATGAATAACCTGAAATATGGTGTAACTTTCGATTGTCCCCGCCTGCGATACCAAAATTCTATAGATTATAATGCTTGTTTTTCCCTTTTCAGTTACGTTTTTGCAGTCGGGTTTTTTTGTTCTTTTAAATAATTTATTTCTATAATATTATGGCTCATTCAAGTCCATCAGAAAACTATAATAATAATTATTTGCATAACTAACAATATTATCAACCGAATGAATATATCCCAAGGTTATGTATGATAGGTGCAGAAAAAATAAGCACTTGTTTTTATCTTTAGGACATCGTATGTACTGCCAACGGTACTCTATTACTAGCCTACTCCATTGTATGTTACAGAACTGTAGGTATATTATTAACCGTAATAGGTATCGTACCTATCCCGTCTATCTCACCACTAATTCATTCATAGGAACATATTCAATCGTTGCAAATAATAAAATGAAGGCAAACTAAAATAGTTTTGTTTGTTCGGAACCCCCAGTACACGAGTCCCACACGCTCTTGGCTGGTGATTTCTAAGAAAACATATTTATATTTTTGTATATTTGACGTCTCATGGAGCAAATTAAATAGACGTAACGTGACGTTAAGTTTTAGTTACGAAGGTAATACTAATTACCTCACGCATGCATGCCGCTATTAAAAAAAACCGTGACGTTTTGCCAGCTAACACGTGGCATACAGTATTCCGCGTGTTACTGGCAAAATTGTAACTCTTCTTGTACAAGTTTGTGTCATAAATGTTGATCCAAACATTTACAAGAAGGGTTAAAATTTACCTGTACCCAGGTTATTTTTAAACCCGATGTACCTCTACTCACCGCTATAGTATTGTTAGTTTTCACAATTTATTTATTTAAATTGACCCATGGCTGTTCTCACCCAATGTCCCTGAAAGGGACAGTCCAATCTGGCAGCTATCATTTTCATGATGCTGTTGTCACTATCATGCAAGCGCTGTAGTAAGAAGGCCGCTTTTATTCTCATGATGGCATGGAAACCATCTGTGCGAGCCTCCGTGAACATTCCTGAAGCGCTACAACGCCATGGCAGGCAAATGAAAGGTGAGGAGGAAAATTCCTACTGTATACCAAATTCTGCAGTGGCTGCAGTAACACCAAGCCACGGGAAGGTTATTTTTTTACATCGGCCTATTTAATTGGTCCCAGCATTAGTATTGCTTTTAAGGTAAGGATAAAGTCTTTCAAAGGAATGTTATTTGTCATATCAAAGAAAATTACAAAGTAATGAAATGTTTGGCATTCAGATACCGAGAGCCTCCACATACAAAGAGGGCTCTACATATAAAGTGACTAAATTTTCAAAGTCAACACTAGATAAATAAGCTTCTGGCACCCAAGTTAAGATCGTAACCAAGTGGCGGCACGACTCACGACAAATAGGTTTTTGCCGTCACATTGTTAGCATTAAAAACCTGTTGTTTTGTGGGTTCAAAACTTAGCGTTATGACAAAGACAAAGACAAAGATATGTTCGTCGGATATGGTAGGTACAAGTTGGTTATCAATGTTATGCTCAGGACACATCCACCGCTAAAAGCGGCATACGAATATCTAGCGTACAATGGGTATAAAACCTATATACTAATTCCCTTTTTGTAAACCTATTGTTTTCGGCTACTGTGGAGAAGATGTGTGAATTTTCCTAACAAATATAGCTAGCGTTAAAACCTTTAACTTTTTGAAAATTGGTCTACAGCCCTCATAAAGAGGCGTCCCAGTTATTGCTCTCAGACATTTTTTTGCGCTATGAAAGCTCTTTGAATGTGAGACGAGTTAGGAGTAAACCGTACCGCAGTACAGACGCTACGTAGCCGTGGTAGGCGTTGAGTGCAGCTTCTTCATTCGCTGTTTTGCGTAGTTTTCTTAGAGCGTATACAAATCTGTTTATTTTTTTACAAAGATTTTCAATACCTACATATTCCCCAATTACAATTTTCATCTAATGTTAGTCCTAATAATTTTATATCATTTGCTTTGTTGATTATTTCGTTATTGTGGTTTAAATTTATATTTGGGGGTTTTTGTTTATAGTTTGCAAATGAATGAATTTTGGTTTTAGATAGATTTACTTTTAAGTTGTTTTCATTTAGCCAATTTATTATATCGCTGATAGTTCAATTTACTTCTTGTTGATGTAATGTTTTGTTATGTTCCGGTATTATTATTGACACATCATCTGCAAATAGTACGCACTTATGGTTTGTTATACTTGATAAGTCGTTAATATATAAAAGGAAGAGAAGAGGCCCAAGTATGCTTCCTTGAGTTACTCTAGACCCATTTTGTTTAAATAAAGATTTGTATACCATTGCAACAAGTTTATCATTAATACGGGATATTTCAACACACTGTTGTCTATTGTTGAGATAACTTTTCAGCCATTCTAATGCTGGACCTCTGATGCCGTAGCGCTCACATTTATCTAAAAGTCCATTGTGATTAACGAGATCAAAAACCTTGCTCATATCTAGGAAGATTACTGAAACAGTGTGTTTTATCTATATTATCTGTTATGGACCTGAATAGAGAGAATGCTGCCAGAGTTGTTGACTTTCCTTTTTGAAACCCATTTTTTTCTTCATTAATAATTTTATGTTTGTTTATAACTTGACTAAACGACTATGTATTATGTTTTCGTAAATTTTTGAGAATATTGAAATAAGAGTGATAGGTCTATAGTTTGTTTTATCTAGTGTACTCTTGTTTTTATGAAGGAGCTTAACTATTGAAACTTTTAATTTTTCAGGGAAGATTCCCTCAAACAGAGATAAATTAATTGTGTGGCATAATATTGGTGATATGATTTCAGCACATAATTTAAGTACGTGCGTAGAGATCTCATCATACCCTACCGACTTTTTATTATGAGAATGAATGAGAGAGAGATGAACAGGTATTTCTTGCAGGTTGAGGTTTTATATTAGCAATATCACTAAAAAAAAATATTAAAAGAGTTAGCTATTTGACTTGGATCGTCTAAAATACAGCCATTGTGATCTATTGCGTTTATTTGATTAAATGTTTTATGAGTGTCTGTTCTATTTTTGATGATATCCCATGTAGTTTTATTTTTAGATTTTAGTATGTAGTTAAAGTTTAAGCATTTTTTTGAGCGGAGTACGCTTGATTTTAGTATTTTATTGTATTTTAAATATCTACACCGTATATCATTATTTTTATTTTTTAAGTAATTCATTTTTTTTATCTGTCTTTTATAAGTGCAAGATTTCCTTATACCTTTGGTAATACATTTGAGTGACGTATTATTGACGTAAATTTTAGTTTTCTTTAGGGGAAAACATAACTTATAAAATAGTGAGAAGTTTTCATGAAATATATTAAAGCTATCGTTTGCGTCAGTGTTACTTATAATCTGATCTAGGCAAGAAAGCTGACAGGTTGGTTTATTAATGTGTAGACTTAGGCCATAGTTAGATATAAGATCTTTAAGGTTAGTTGTATCGTTGCTTTCTTTTAAAGTTTGACCATCTTACATAAAAAATATCTGTTACTGTTACATGTTACTGTAAAACAGTATCATCGTGTACCATCTATGGGTCAAAGGGTATTAAAAAGGTAAAAAAGTTTAAAATTTAATTATTTGACGACTAAAAAAAAGTTTTTTTATATATCAGATCTTGTAATTTCTAAGTGCTTACTTAAATGCTTCTAACTGTTCTTTAGGTGTCATTTATGAAGCATTAGCAGGAAAAATGATCCCTTTCGAAACATCACAATGTTGGTCAGCTACAGGATCACAATCAATAAGATTTAGTTCTTTATCAAAGCATAAGCGCATTTCCTCCAAGTATAGCACTCCATCTATTGTGTAACAGCCGACCATTGGGTTCTTTTTAGTTTTTGCCTTCACTGCATTAGCGAATTCCTCAGTAGTAAATTCTTTGGTATCATCAGGGAATATTTTAGCGGCATTAAACATGTCCAACAAAGAATATTTCCGGTGCCATTCGATACCTTTGCTGAAGTATTTGAACTGAGAGTTGAACTTTTCCAGTTCTGTAGCGCAGGTTCCATGCTTCAGCCATTCATGTCCCCAGAAAATATAGGGGTCGGTTCCTGAAATTTAAAATAATTGCTGGTACTAAGTATCTTCTAAAAAAGCAGTGGTGGCCCATACAGTGGTAACGGCCGCGACTTACGAGTTGTAGGTCATGTGTTTGAACCCGGGCAAGCGCTTTACTTTGAGTAAATAATTTCATCACTGCTCTCAAAACGGTGAATAAAAACATCGTGAGTAAACCAAATAATTCGAACACATGTGACATCTACCAACCCGCACTGGGCCCGCGTGGTGGATAAAGGCCCACTCCCTCTCACAGAGAGGAGACCTGTATCCCAGCAGAACATTATAGACTGATTATGTAAAGTTTATCTGATTTCTTTAGGTAGGTATAGTATAGCTTTAGCTACGGCTGCGGCTACCATTTTTGCAGTTGCATTGGGTTTTCCTAGTAATATGCTAGGAGAACCCTGTGCAACTACGAAAGGCGTTGCTAAGGTTTCTTTAGATCGAACACTATCAATTCAGCTTATTGCAGTCCACTGCAGCTGGTCATGTACCTACGCCTCTCCCAAGTTATGCGTCACCATTGTGGCTAACTGTGACTAGCTATTCATTCTTTGTTTTTTTTTTTGATAGGCTACTTTTTTTTTGTTTTCTTTTTTTGTTGGGCAATTATCAAATGCGGATTGGCGAAATATGGGTGTAGGTACTACAGGTACACCTCTGCCCAACTCTTCGGGGAAACAAGGCGTGATGTTTTGTTATGTTGTTAAATTATCAAATAATTTCTCCCGCTCTGGGCGTAGGAGTGTCAGACTTTTACTAACTAAAACCCACCCGTGATCCTTTCGTTTCCTGTGTGTTGCCATGGGGCCACGGTATCCCTTTCAGACTTTCCCGCGACCCCGGCAGGCAACGGCCCTAGCAGACCCCTACACTTGTGCTGACATCTCTTTGAGGCGCGCGTGGAACACAACGCGCCGTCGACCCGGGCCGGTCCTTATCGGACGGCGAGCTACCCATTGCTCATAGTCCGCGAGCCCGCGCCTACAGTGGCAGGAAATACGCCTGGGCTAGGATAGGCTGACTAGGTAGCCACTTTGTATTAGATTCTGGCAAACGAAAGCGTGAACTCAGAAAACGCTACAAATTATTTTACCTCTAGTTAAATGTTTTGATACATGAGTATTTTTGAATTGTTTAATAATTTATTTTTTGATTATAAGGCTCCGTTTGGTATAACGGAGCCTTGACCACATAAAGTTTTTTTGAATGTGCCGCATTTTCTCAGGTTACGCTTTCGTTTGCCAGACTCTTATCACCTTTGTATATGTTGGTCCATGCCTGCTCCAGTTCACCTACAATAGATTGAATCTGTTTTGGATCAAAAGCCCATGATCTGTTGCAAAATTTAGGATAAATCCTATCCACTGCACTTGGCCAAATCCCGTGTACAGTCCACTGGTTCTTTTTATTGGGATAAACACATTCGCTTCCATTTAAATCGTGTATCCAGTCTTTGCAAATTGTCACAGGCCATTCTTGCGAGAAAACAAGAATGTCAAAATGATTATCTGGTTCACTGGTTTCTACATCTGCGATGTTGTACTGATGAGCGTGATTTAAGCTGAAAATAAGTAGGAAGTAATGGGTTTAGTACATTACCCATAACGGAAACATGGTTTCAGCTAGTAACTCACCCAGTAAAGGTAGGCTTTACCTTAAGAAAAGAATTAAAACTGATACACTTATTTTACACATTTTAATTTAATTTCAGTCAACATGTCTTGTTGCTTTTGCGGTTAACGATAGTATTAATTTTAATATTTTTAAAGTATGTTTGGGTTGCTTCAACAGCCATTACAGGAATTAAAAAACAATTTGAATCATCTGCATAACTCACTATTATTAACAGAACGGTATTCGGCTTACATTCAAAGTGAAGGTTTTTTAGGATTCCGAAGTCAAACAAGGAACCTTTGTTAACAGATTCACAACTTACCTACTCTGTCTGCTATCCGTGTTCTTTTGTTGTAGAAGACCCTAGTTAAATAGGTACTTAAATAAAAATTAAATCCTGCACAGTCAATAGCCATTTCACATACGGACCAAGTGTTTTAATCCTAAATTGGGAATCTGTATCTATATTAATAATATAAATAAAAGTCTCTTTTCGTGTCTGTTGTTCTTCTAAACAACACACCCGATTTTGAGGCGGTTTTCACCATCATTTAGAGCAGGGATTCCCAAAGTGGTCAATATCGACCCCTTGGGGTCGAAATCGGTTTCCCAGGGGTCGACATTCGCGGGAAGGTACTTATGGATCACCGAGGCCCCCGCAACACAGGCAACAGGAAGGAATACGGGTGGGTTTTAGTCAGTAAGAGACTGACACACCCTCCCGCTCCGCCCAGAGCGGGAGAAGTTATTTGATGATTACCCAACCTTAAAAAAAAAGGGGTCGACATAAACTATAACTGATTTTGGGGGTCGACGAGGTCTAAAAATCGACCCCTATTAATTAACACAAGTTCTTATTTTAAACTTTCAAGTTCAACTAAGTATTTCCAACTTGTTATATGAATGACTAATATTTTAGTAGGAAATATCATTGTTGTACTTTAAAAAAAATCAGCAAGTCGATAAGCGTGCACAGCAGCAAAAGTTCGTACAAGATGGAACAAATTAGCTATGGGGGTCTGAGGTTTCACTTCATTTTGGAAAAGGGGTCCCTTGCCCAAAATAGTTTGGGAATCCCTGATTTAGGGATATATACCGGAAGGTTTATGTGTATAATATATTAATATTATATAACTAAAATATAACACGAAATATAACAACGAAATCTCGATGTTTCAACATGTAAAAAACAAAGGCGCAGCAGAAACGGGTCGATATTATAGTAATAAATTAATTCCAAAATATTACGTAAACCCACGCCTTTTTATATAAATGATAAATGATGATGATAAATTATTTTTATTTCTGTAAATAGGTTTGAACAAACACTTTTACACGTCAATCATGTTTTTAAAATAAAGCTAGATGAGGTCGGCGTTTCCTATCTGACTACTCTGAGAAGAAAGGCCGAAACAAACTCAGAGGTCACAGTCTCTTTTAAAGTCCAGACATAATATTGGTCAGATCATGTGAAGGCCATGGTGTTTGATATGGTCTTTTAAGGAAAGAACCACACAGATTGAGTGGACCTGCCGAGTCAGTGCACGCATTTGTCAGTAGGTGTGCAGCTCAACGTGGAACTTAAGGAGCTCAATGAATTGACGAACAATACCAAAGAAAAGACATTTGGGTAGGCCGCATAAAGTAGGTAGGTACTCAAACTGATAGACCATCATAAAAACTGAGAAAAAAATGACCCACATAGTCCTCACATTCATAAGAATTAAAATAATATAATACTTTACAAAGTAATTATTCATGTCATTGTTTATTTAAAATGTTTTAGAGAAAACGAAAATATAAAAAGCGAGCAAAAAAAAGTAAGCAGAAACGATCGAACTGTGCTACTACAATTCATCCATACCTAGTTCGTTTTATTTCTTTCGTGTTTAAATCTACATATCACGTCTTGATGACGTTTGGACTTCGGCGACATCTACCTAGGTTTGAACGTGTAACGAGCGCTATGCTGACGTAAGAGCCTTTTTGACCTGGTTTTCGTAAAGTTTAATAATAAACATTAGGCTGCTTCGTTGGTCTAGTTAGTGGTTGCAAGCGCTACTGCCGAGCATGAGGTCCTGGGTTCGATTCCCAGGTCGGACAAAGAGCCGCCGCAGGAGACGCCCTGGGCGTCGGGAATCCCGGGCGGATTTTCGGCCACCGTAGGCGCGGGCTTGCGGACGGTGAGTAATGGGTAGCTCACCGTCCGGTAAGGACCAGGCCCGGGGTGACGGCGCGTTGTATTCCACGCGCGCCTCAAAGAGATGTCGTCAGCACAAGCGTAGGGGTCCACTAGGGCCGATGCCTGCCGGGGTCGCGCGAAGGTACTAAAGGGTTACCGAGGCCCCTGGCAACACAGGCAACGGAAGGAATACGGGTGGGTTTTAGTCAGTAAGAGTGTGACACCCCCTCCCGCTCCGCCCAGAGCTGGAGAAGTTATTTGATGATTTCGCAACCAAAAAAAAAAAAGGTTTGACAAAGTGTTATTGGGTTTTTCTATCTGGAATTTCTCAGTATCAGCCCGGAGTCTGGATTTCTGCCCGGTTGATGGCAATAGGCTCGCCCCCATTACATGGGACTTAAACATAACTGGCGAAATGTGGGTGTACTACAGTTACACCTCTGCCAACCCTTCGGGGAAACAAGGCGTGATGTTATGTTATGTTATTATTAAACTTCTATTACTGTGTACTTTGATAACATTTCAGTACCGTCATGTGGCGGCAAGCTTACTTTTTTTTTGCCGCCACTTTTTTACCAAAAATCAAAAAAATGTATGATAGTATGTTTACCTATACAGGAAATGAAGGGTGAAGAGCAAAGGGCGCTGAACACCATGTTTTCATTTCTTGACTCTCCCTCTTCTAATTATCTCGCCCCTCACTTTCAGTACATTTGCGCGAACCACAGTACTTAGACATCTACGTTCATAACACAATCGACTTCTTCAATGTCCCCCTCATCGCACTGACTTCATTCACTCTTCCTTCTTCGTTCAGTCTATCTCTCTGTGGAATGGGGATCAGGAAATCAGGATGGCAACCAACCGATTATCCTTAGTTCGCGAGCACATTCGTAAGAAGCTGGCAGTATCATCACAACGGTAATGTTTTCCCATTGTTTGTCTTATCTGTTTTTGTATATTCGTGTATTTATTTGGTCTTATATTTATGTATAATTAGGTATGTATATTATATTTAAGGTTTTTAATGGGTATATGTAAGTAAGTATATCCTTATATTTAAATAAATATTTATTCCACAATTTTCGTTATTGCACCTACCACTGTTTGTCTCTGCATCACCGAAAGGTTGACTGATAGAAGCCGGACATTAAGTCCGCCTCTGTAGATTTGTGTGCTAAGAGTATTAAATAAATAAATGAAGGGTTGTAGCATCAAAACTCAACTTTTTAAAATAATTATTTTATTAAAATTAATTTTCGACATCAGTAAGTGCTTTGAAGACGTCATTTAATTTTCTCATGCAGTGGCTGGAAAGAAGATCGGTTTCGAAGGAGGACAAGTGATCATATCTAAAGGATGAACACAGTCAATAACATTGAGTTTTTGTCGAAGCATATGCGCAATTCATGCAAATATTTATTCTCGTAACATCCGATCATTGGGTTCTTTTTAGTGTTAGCTTTGACTGCATTAGTGAATTCCTCAGGAGTAAACTTTTTTTTATCTGAAGGGAACAGTTTAGCAGCGCTAAACATCTTCGACAGCGAATATTTCTTGTTCCATTTGATGCCGTTGTTGAAGTAATTGAACTGAGAGTTGAAAGTTTTTAGAACTGCAGAGCAGGTCCCATGTTTCAGCCATTCATGGGCCCAGAATCCGTAGCGGGGGTTTCCTGGAAAAGTTTAAAGTTAGTAAGTATATACTTTACTCCAGTATTTTATGATTTTTTGATAAATACAAAAAATATCGAATTAGCTGACCACAACCTAAAGGATATTATTTGTATTGTGTACCTACCAACACAACCGATGAATAAATAATTATTTATTGTATCATTATAGGCCTGACGCCCAAGTCCTAAGTACGTGCTACTTCGTGCGCCTGCGCCGTACAACACGTATAATGCCGACAAATAAAAAAACATTACCCTCCTTCTGGGGCAGTCGAGTAATAAAAAAAAACCGGCCAAGTGCGTGTCGGACTACGCACACTGAAGGGTTCCGTAGTTGGGATGAATTTATAAAACAAACCTAACATTATAGAAAAACATGTTCTCCCATGCATCGATATAAGTCACGTACAGTCAATTCTCCAACTACAAATTTATATAAGTTGGTCGATTATTACTCCTTAACTTGTAAAGCCTACTTAACTGTGACAGTTTTCCTGTTAATTTCGTTATTTGTAATACTGTCATGAATTTTTTCATTTGACACTAATTGTCTCTAACAAAAAATAGCACTTTTACGCAAACAGATCCCTGATTCGAAAAATGTTTTTTTACAAACCACAATATTTTTGAACGGCCGGGCGGCCTATCTAACGACACCCCACACCATGGCATAGACGAGAAAAAAATATCATCCTCAGTTTACGTGCAAGGGACGGAGTTACCTAAGAGAACCAGCACCAAAGTTGTAATTTATGGGTTCGCTGTACAAACAAATATTTGGTCTGAAAAGTGAAAATTACTTTGGTTAGTTACCTTTGTAATTTTGAGTCCATGCCTGCTCTAGCTCCCCTTCAATGGATTCAATCTGTTCTGGATCAAAAACCCATGAGTCATTGCAAAATTCAGTATAATCCCCATTCAATTTCCTTGGCCAAATTCCGTGTAAAGTCCACCGGTTCTTATCTTTAGGATAAGCACATTCGGTTCCATTCAATCTGTTTATCCAATACTTACAAACTGACACCGGCCAACTTTGGGTTAAGACGAGAATATCAAACTCTTTGTCATGTTTACTGGTTTCCACGCACGTGTTCTGTTCTTCTCCAGCTACCAACTGATACTGATAGGCGTGATGTAGACTGTAAAATAAGTGCCGATTATTTATTACTAGATGCGACCCGCGGTTTCACCCGCATAAGTTTTGACCCCGTGGGTATATCGGGATAAAAAGTATCCTATGTGTTATTCCTGGTTATAAACTATCTGTGTGCCAAATTTCATCCAAATCCGTTCAGTACTTTTTGCGTGAAAGAGTAACAAACATCCATCCATCCATTCATCCTTACAAACTTTCGCATTTATAATATTAGTAGGATAAAGCATGTTTTAGCGTAGGGGTTTTCTTACCCAACAAGCCGTGCGCCCAATTTAATTTCCCATCAGCAAAAATAAGTAACTAACTACCATACCCCTGTTTAACCCCTATAGGGGATAAATTGTTACACGGTGCAGAATACGGTGGAGGTCTGCTCGGCTTGGGCAGAGCACCGCCGTGCCCTCGTGGAGGCGATCGGCGGTGGAGATCTCTCGCGTCCTGCCCTGGTTCAGGCCATGATACGGAGCAAGAGGGCATGGGAAGCCGTCACCTCCTTTTGCGAAGCAGTAATGCTTGCGAAGGAGGAAGCGGAACGGGTGAGGGAGAGGCTGAGTTCACACTCTCACGCCCCTAGTCGCCGCAGGAGACGTCCTGAGTGTCGGTAATCTCAGACCGATTCCCGGCCGCCGTAGGCGCGGGCTTGCGGACGGTGAGCAATGGGTAGCTCGCCTTCTGATAAGTACCAGGCCCGGATCGACGATGCTTTGTGTTCCACGCGCGCCTCAAAGAGATGTTAGCACAAGTGTAGGGGTCCGATAGGGCCGATGCCTGCCGTGGTCGCGGGAAAGTCCGAAAGGGATACCAAGGCCCCTGGCAATACAGGCAACGGAAGGAACATGTGTGGGTTTTATTCAATAAAAGTCTGACCCTCCCGCTCCGCCCAGAACGGGAGAAGTTATTTTATATTATTATATATTATATAGCGCAAAAAAAAATGTCTGAGAGCAATTACTGGGGCGCCTCCATATGAGAGCTGTAGACCAATTTTCAAAAAGTTAAAGGTTGTAACGCTAGCTTGTATTTATATTTTAGAAATAGCCATATTTGTTAGGAAAAATTCACACTTCTTCTCCACAGTAGCCGAAAACAATAGATTTACAAAAGGGACCCCACCAAGTTAAAAAACCAATTTTGTAACAGCACTCTCCACCACAGAAACAGCTACCTTATGTCTATAAAAAATTACAACCATATTCCTAAACTAATAAGAGAACTACCATTTAATTTCTACAAAAAAATCTAAAAACATGGCTTCTCCAAAATAATTTTTACACTGTGAAAGAACTGTTTGAATTTAAGGGTAATTACAAATTAGATATAATTAGTTAATACAAATGTTGTTATTGTATTTTTGTACCTATTATGTTTTTTTTTGTTTGTTTTGTATAGTAGACTATAAATGTATCTTTATGTCTATAGTGTAAGTGTTTTGTATTGTTTATTAGAGTAAAAGTAGTTTATAAATTTTGTAGGTGTCTATATATAGGTTTTATACCCATTGTACGCTAGATACTCGTATGCCGCTTTTAGCGGCGGATGTGTCCTGAGCATACCGTTGATAACCAACTTGTACCTACCATATCCGACGAATAAATGTCTTTGTCTTTGTCTTTGATAATGTCTCGCCCCAAAAAAAACAAGGGGATAAATTGTTATCGACCCTTTCTTAGTGTTTACTATCGTTATTTAAAGAAACTCTTGCGCAAAATAACATGATTTTAGAGCTAGCAGCTTGGGCTGTGTTGTCTGTCAGTGAATTATAGATTTTTATTTAGTAAATATATTAAATAGATGGGTGCCAACGGAACCCTATTATATACTAAACCTACGCAGCGCCGTCTGTCTGCCAAATAATAATTAATAATGGTACCTATTGTAACTCACCATATGAAAAGTACTGTAACTGATAAACTTGTTCCAAACATTTTAATGTCAGAAACAACTTTGCTGTTTTACGATTCAAGAAAGGCAGCCTAGGATATGTTTTTTAAGCTACAACAGGCACTTTAATAGGAAACAATTGGTATAACAAATTATTTCCATAACTAACATTATCATGTTTCAACTGTCTGACACATACTTCTGTTTAATGGTAAAATATTTCATTTAAGTATTTTTTTAACCTTCAGAATGTTATGGGGTTAGAGACACGTTCAATCTGTATTTTATGGCGTGGCTATCTGCCACATAGTCCTATTTAATAACAAGTATTTTACTCATATTAAAACCGTAATACAAGAGTATTTTAATAATTTCTGCTATCACTATAATGCTATCAATATACCAAAAGTTATACGGTCAGTTGTAGGCAAAGAGAATTAAGAGGCTATATAGTCATTGGTTCTAGGATTGATGAAGGGAATTGGCGGCAAAACCTAACCGGGAGTCTACTGTCTAGGTCCGTCAACGAAGATAAGGGCCCCTCCGAAAGTAGTTTATTCATCAAAACAAAATGTCAAATTCAATTTTTTTGACGGGCAAAGACAAATCAAGAGTAGGCATAACTGTCAAATCGTGTTGTCATTCATTTTTAGTTCGGGCCCCGAATTAATCTTATCCGTAAGTTATACAGAGTAGGAAACGCCTGTAACTTCAGCCGAAACTACGGATTTCATGTTTAGGGAGTAGACCTCCTGGCAAAACTAGTCGCTTTAAGTCAAATAAGTACCTATTTGATGCCAAATAATCACCAGAAAACTAAACAATTATAACCATATTATTTCGCTCTAAGATTTATTATAACACATAGGAAAACGCAGCAAGACGAAGTGTTTTTGGCTTCAAAACATTAACTATTAAACCATTTTGTGCTTAGAACATAAGTTATGGTGTTAGCTAAGGCCTCAATTATCTTATTTATCATGCATTAGCAGGATATATGAGTCCTTTTGAAGAGTAACAATTTTCATCTACTGCAGGTTGTTCACAGTCAATTAGATTAAATTGCTTATCAAAGCATATACGCAATTCCTGCACGTATAACACTCCATTGATTAAGTAACATCCGACCATTGCGCTTTTTTTAGTTTTAGCTTTCACTGCATTAACGAATTCTTCAGGATTTAATTCTTTAGTATTATCAGGGAATATGTTGGCAGCGTCAAGCATGTCTGATAACGAATATTTCTGGTTCCATTCGATGCCTTTGCTGAAGTATTTGAATTCTGAGTTTAGCGGTTCTAGGTCTGTGCCACATGTTCCATGTTTGATCCATTCATGTTCCCAGAAATTGTAGGGATCGTTTTCTGAAAAGAGGTACATTCAGCAATTTCCAGAAATATTTTTTTGATAGGGGGAAAAAATATCTAAAATTTGTTACTTATTTTTCTTTAATGGTTGGCCATTAAAGAAAAATAAGTAAGGTAAGCAACAATGGTTTACACTTATCATTTTAATTATTTGTGCAACTATTTCTTATAGGTAAGCACCGCATGCCCCATTAAGACACTGACAACAGGTAAACCGCGGTCACTGTCAGACTGCATAGAAAAGAAAGAGAAGCGCGATGACACAACGCTTGTAATTTATTATCTATTTACTCAAAATTTAAAAAACAACCAAGTTCTGCATTAAAATAAGACGTACTTGTTATTAATTAAATACGTAACGTAGGTACGTACGTGTGTATTTAATACAGATATTTTGGTTTGGTACTCAAGTTAAAAGGTTAGTTTAGTTTGTATCGAGATTTTTTCTTCAAAACGTGTTTTGATAACAACCAAGTTCTGAGGAATATGAAATTAACATATATTTATTCCGTTACCACAAACTATACCTACATATTTGGCAATTTCTTTCTTAAGACAAGCCTTTTCTGGTCATTTGCCTCTTGTCTTGTCTTGCCTTAACGTAATAATTGTGTCACAAGCACGTCACGTTTGTTTTTCCTACTTTGTCATAAATTGTATACTATATACAATTTATGACAAAGTTGGAAAAACAAAAGAAACAAGTTTTACGTTACGTGAGATAATAGTGAATTAATATAATTAATTAATTAATAGTGAATTAATATAATTAATTAATTAATAGTGAATTAATATAATTAATTAATTAATAGTGAATTAATATAATTAATTAATTACCTTTATAGGTGTTAGACCATGCCTGCTCTAAGTCGCCCTCTAGAGATTTAATCTCTTCAGGAGCAAAAGTCCAAGAGCTGTTGCAATATTCAATATAATTCACTCCCACTTGTCTTGGCCAAATCCCGTGTACAGTCCAGCGGTTCTTTTGACTAGGATAAACACATTGACCTCCAGTTTCATCCATCCAGTACTTGCATATTGTTACCGGCCATTCTTGGGAAAAAACAAGAATGTCAAAGTGATTGTCAGGATTATTGGTTTCTACATCTGCTGCGATATGGTGGACGTGATGCATACTGAAAATAACAACCGATATTTTTCTTACACATATGTTTAGCTAACCTAATCGTAATGTATCATTTCTATTTTTTAACTTAAAGTCACAGAATTTATTTAAATTAAACCAGCCATACTCAAAGTACTATATTTTATTTTACTTTGCAACCTGAGTAAAATACAACTAAATATTCCATCATACATTTTAAAAAACCGGCCAAGCGCGTGTCAGACCACACACAACGAAGGGTTCCGTAGTTGCGAAGTTGGGATGAATTTATCCCAAAAACAAACTTAACATTGTAGTTCAAAAACATGTTCCCATACATCGGTATAGGCCACGGTCAATTCTCCAACTGCAAATTCAAGTTGGTCGACTATTACTCGGTAACTTGTAAAGCCCACTTAGCTGTGATAGTTTTCCTTTTAATTTCATTATTTATGTACTATTCTCATGGTTTTTTTCACATCTCCAAAACAAATCAGAATATAAGATTAAGGCGCTCACAAGACCCAATTGACCAAAATAGGCTTCTCTTAAGAAAGAAAATTGCCAAATCTGTATAGGTTGTGGTAGCGGAAAAAATATATGTTAATTTTGAACATATTTCCCAGATCTTGGTTGTCACCAAAACACGTTTTGAAAAAAAAAAAATCTCGATACAAACTAACGTTAAACTAACCTCTTACCTTGAGTTCTAATCCAAAATATCTGTATTAAATATCAACATACATTACGTATTCAATTAATAACAAGTACGTCGTATTCTAATGCAGAACTTGGTTGTTTTTATTTTCGATTACTCAACTCAATTCTGAGTAAATAGATAATTACTTCATATTTTGCAATAAATTACAAACGTTTTGTCGTCGCGCTTCTCTTTCTTTTCTTTGCAATCTGACAGTGACCGCGGTTTAGGTGTTGTCAGCGTCTTAAAGATATGGCAGGTATGAGTTAACTAGGTACGGCTGGCAGGTAAGTTAACGTCAAAAAGAAAATAAAGAAACCAAACTCTGATGCGATCACGTTGCTGTCAAGGGGTGTCCTTGCACACATGTTTTCTGAGTGAATGAAACGACTGAAACATGAAGGCACTAGCTTCTATCTATATCTAGCACAAAAGCCAAGCTCTGGAAACACTGCTTTAACTGAATCTAGCTTTCAATTGTAAAGGTTTTTCTCTCTTTGTTATTAAGGCGTTGATATATGATTTTAGTGACTTTTAAATCTGTTATTACGCCTTCATATAATGCAAGTAAGTTATGCAAAAAAATGTAAATACGCATAGGTACACATCAATTCTACATATATGTGAATATTTAAATATTGTAGTAAATTACTTTATGAAATAAATTGAGGAAGTAATGTGTAGGTACCCAAAGCATAAATAACGGTATTACTTTCAAACTACTTAAGATAACTTCGTGTTTTTTTTTTTTATGAACAGACTATTCTATTATCTATAATTCTATCTGCGAATCTTACAAATATATAGTATATATTTTCGTTACTAAAAATAAATATTCCCTATGAAACCAAACGTCGTCGGCGCACACTGGTCCCGAATGATAAAAAAGTGGACATTAAGAAATTTTTGACAGAAGGTCAACGGATTCGGCTGATTTTTTTTTTGTAGACAGCTGATGCAATTACAAATCACTTTTATAGATTGAGTTTTTGCCAAATAAGCCGTATTTTCAGAGAAAAAAAATATTCAAATATTTTTTGTATGAAAGAAATCCTAATTTTGTCTTTATCTTCCAAGATTCAAACGTATTCAAAATAAAACTTAGCGCAGCTTGTAGAGGTGCTAATTGCTCACCACTTTGTCATAGACACTCTTCTGCGATTTTGTGCTCCTTTTGAGTTACAGGCACTTTAAATATTTTTTGTATGAAAAAATCCTAATTTTCTCTTTATCTTCCAAGATTCAAACGTATTCAAAATAAAACTTAGCGCAGCTTGTAGAAGAGCTAATTGCTCACCACTTTGTCATAGACACTCTTCTGCGATTTTGTGCTCCTTTTGAGTTACATGCACTTTAAATATTTTTTGTATGAAAAAATCCTAATTTTGTCTTTATCTTCCAAGATTCAAACGTATTCAAAATAAAACTTAAAGCAGCTTGTAGAGATGCTAATTGCTCACTACTTTGTCATAGACACTCTTCTGCGATTTTGTGCTCCTTTTGAGTTACAGGCACTTTAAATATTTTTTGTATAAAAAAATTCTAATTTTGTCTTTATCTTCCAAGATTCAAACGTATTCAAAATAAAACTTAGCGCAGCTTGTAGAGTAACTCTTACAAATATATGAAATTATCAGTATCAAATAAACAAACAAGGAAATCTCAAAACGTGTTCAGACATGTTTATGTACAGGTAAGTTATTGTGTGACTCGTATGTAAATTTTTTTTTGTATAGAGTCATTGCTTAATTACCCTATAAGTGACGATTTCGGCTCTATTTGGTCATCTAGTCGAACGCGTCGAAAACGCTGAATGATGAATAGGTATATAAATTGCAATTAAAAATTCCCTTTGTAGTTTTGCGGTATTTATGTAGGAGCACATCTTAGTATGTTTTATTTTCTCGTGACTCATCCAAATTGCAAGAATATTTGGCTCATTATCTAACTACCCCATTAAGTAATGAGGTAGTTAGGTAATGAGCCATTATCTAACTACCCCATTAAGTAACGGGATAGTTGGGTAATGAGTCATATATCAATAGTATAAGGGCAAGCGGAACCCGTTTTTGTTCATTACGCGTCTTGTGCTCGTAAAAACAACACAATTTTTTATCAACTATCACCACATTGTAACTTTTATTTATTTGCCTGTAACATTTTTGTATCAAAATGACTACATTTGTGACTAATTTAGACATTTTTTCTTTTTTGAGTAATAGTGGGTGCCTTAAAAATAGTGATTTACTGTGTCAAACCATTATAAATCGTATTTCAAGTGAAATTCCAAACGAAGAGCTCAGTATTATCAAAAAGTTTTGCCAAAATTATACGTCAAACCTAGCTAGAAGATGGGACAATTCAGGTAGAAACGAAAGATTTGGTGTTAAAAACAAGGAGTGGTTGGAGTCTAAAATTTTGTGGCCAACTTTAACTTCTGTGAATTTTCCTATGTTGTTTGATCCAGAATATACCATAGAGGACATTTCAGTAGACGTAGAAGAGCATAATTTATCGTACGAAGAGGAAGCGGGTGCATCTACATCAGAAGCTACCACAAATACTCCCAGAACTAGAAATAAACGACCATTTGAAGATTTAACAAATAAGCAGAAGAAAAGACGTTCTTTGTCTCTTTTGGAGCATTCCGAAGAAGAGCTGTTCTATGCTCTTATTGCTAAACTTAATGAAAACGGGCGCACTGTTTGTTCTAAAGTTATTAAGTGCCTCTCAAATAAGCCAGAAAAGGTGCAAGAAGTAAGTGACTTTTTATATAAAGCTTCTGATAAATCGATTTCCGAGGAAGACACCTTAGCTCTTGCCACAGCATTGAGTTTATCAAAATGGCAATATCTAACTTTGAGGTCCATTTTAAGTACAAATGGCACAGCGGCTTTTCCATCTTACCAGAAGTTACTGTTGAAGAAGAAAGAATGCTATCCAGCAAAACAAGATATTGTGATATCGGAGTCGGGAGCTAAAATTAAGTTACAGGCAGTTCTAGATTTAACTGCCGAGAAGATTTTGAAAGTGACTGGTTCAAATATTAATGGTGGTGTTTTGAAGCTAGTTAGTAAATGGGGCTGTGACGGAGCTTCTTCACAAAGTTGTTACAAACAAAAACCAACTGGTGACATATTTTCAGAATCTTCTGTATTTATGGTTAGTTTTGTGCCACTTCGCCTTATGAGTGACAACGATGTGATAGTATGGGAAAATCCGCGCCCTTCTTCAACAAACTATTGCAGACCAATTATGTTCGAATTCAAACAAGAAACAAAAGAATATATTCAGCAAGTAGAAGCAACATTACAAGAAGAAATTCAGAACCTTCTACCAACAAAGTTATTTGATGGCGAATTTGAAGTATTTCATGAATTGCATATGACGATGATCGACGGCAAAGTATGCACGGCACTTTCACAGACACAGTCTGCAGCCAATTGCAACATTTGCTTAACAAATCCGAAAGATATGAACAACTTGAACCTCGTTTTTAACAAACCAGAAAACCATGATATGTACAAATATGGTTTATCTTCACTTCACATGTGGTTGCGATGCATGGAATGTATTTTGCACATATCTTACAACTTAGATTTCAAAAAATGGGCGGCTCGGGGTGAGGACAAACTGCTCCGAAAATCAAGAAAAGAGTTAACGCAGCATGAGTTTTTTGTTGTAACTGGCTTAATGATTGATATCGTCAAACAAGGCTTTGGGACAACAAACGATGGCAATACAGCTCGACGGTTTTTCAATGATTACGAAAGGTCAGCTGAGATAACAGGAGTTAATGCTAATTTGATTAAGAGATTTGCTGTAATTTTGCAGGCAATATCTTCTGGGAGAAATGTAGATATTGAAAAATTTAGAATTTATTGCAGAGAAACAGCAGAACTTTATGTCAGCGAGTACTCGTGGTATTACATGCCTTCGAGTGTACATAAACTTTTAGTGCATGGTGCAGATATTTGCCAGCATTTTTCTTTTATTCCAATTGGTATGATGTCCGAAGAAGCCTCAGAAGCAAGAAACAAAGATTTTCGTTCAATCAGAGAAAAGCATACTAGAAAGATAGGCAGAATGCAAACAAATGAAGATATTTTACACCAGTTACTTATCAGCTCCGATCCGTACATTACGAACATAAGACCGAAGTTCACCAAAATTCAAAAGCAGCAGAGGTTTGAAGAAGCCGAAAATCTTCTAAAGGATGACGTTTCACCCAATGAACTCGATTTAGAAGTTGCTGATGAGGAAGAAGTATACGTCGACATTGAGAATAATCCCCCACAAGATCCGCTAGCATAATTCACATTGTAACATACGCACGTTCATGTTAGTTTATTTAAGTTTGTAAGTTTGTAATCTAGTTTATTTAAGTTATTAAGTTTATAGGTACTGAGAAAAAATGCGCTTAAAATTAATTTATGTTCTAGTTTATTTAAATTTGTAAAATCATAGTTTACTTTAGTTATTAAGTTTACAGGTACTGAAAAAAAATGCGCTTTGTTTTATTTTTTGTGTTTGTTTTATTTATTTATTTATTCATATTATGTTGACGACAGCCCTAGCAAAGTATTACATTTGTAAACAAAGACTACCCACTGTTGGGGTAGTCAAATAAAAAGTTGTATTTTACATTTCATATGACTTATTAGGACAAAGTAGGGTAGAACAATATTGTTTATTTTTATTATACCCTGATATTTTATTGTGACAATGACTTGACATTGAATCTTGATCGCACGAACATTGCTCTGTGAATTAACCTGTGAAAATAATTGTAAAAGCGTGTGTTTTGTTGTGGAACTATAATTAAAAGACTGTTAATAGTGCAAGTGCCGTTTATTATTGAAGAAAGTGACCAAAACAGATAAGCACGCCAAGATCCCTGCCCTAAATCAAATACATATTAAGTGATAAAGTATAAAATAAATAAATAAACAAAACATGCATGTAAAGATAAATTAAGCGTTAGGGTTACAGGTAGTTCAAATTTTTTAAGTACGCCTTAATACAATACCTATATTATTATATAGGTTTGTATTTTGACGGTCCTAAGCCCGTTAAAGTACGAAGGAAAAGTTTTAATTGCAATTTATACCTTTTTATCATTCAGCGTTTCCGACGCATTCACTAGCGTTAGATGACCAAATATAGCCCAAATTGTAAGTAATCGGCTAATTAAGCAATGACTCATTACCAAAAAATGCTTATAATCTGAATATGAGTCACACAATAAATTACCTGTACCTGAACATGTCTGTACACGTTTTGAGATATCCAAGTTGTTTATTTGATATATTTAAAATAAGACTTTTTTTAATAGAAAGACATTTATAAGAGTTACTTATTAATGAAGAAAATGTTATTACATCTTAGTCTATCTTTAACAAGATTATTTCTAATCCGCCTGAATTAATTTTTTAACTCTGAAAATACGGCTTATTTAACAAAAAATACATCTTTAAAAGTTACTTGTAATTGTATCAGCTGTCTACAAAAAACTAGTAAAGCTCATCCGACAACGAAAAATTTAAAGTGCCTGTAACTGAAAAGGAGCACAAAATCGCAATTGAGTGTCTATGGCAAAGTGATGAACAATTAACCCCTCTACAAGCTGCGCTAAGTTTTATTTTGAATACGTTTGAATCTTGGAAGATAAAGACAAAATTAGGATTTTTTCATACAAAAAATATTTAAAGTGCATGTAACTCAAAAGGAGCACAAAATCGCAGTTGAGTGTCTATCACAAAGTAGTGAGAAATTAGCCCCTCTACAAGCTGCGCTAAGTTTTATTTTGAATACGTTTGAATCTTGGAAGATAAAGACAAAATTAGGATTTCTTTCATACAAAAAATATTTGAATATTTTTTTTCTCTGAAAATACGGCTTTTTTGGCAAAAACTCAATGTACAAAAGTGATTTGTAATTGCATCAGCTGTCTACAAAAAAAAAATAAGCTGAATCGGTTGACCTTTTGTCAAAAATTTCTTAATGTCCCCTTTTTTATCATTTGGGACCAGTGTGCGGCGGCGCGGCGTGAGTGCGATGCGCATTTGTATTGCCAAGGTCGACGGCGATTACCCGATTAATAATTATTTTTAAAATATTATAACGTTACACCTGTCCCTAACCTTTCAGGGATTACAGGCGATATGTTATATTAGGTTATATGTGTTGCATGTCTACCCTATGCGTAACTTACCTTAAGTAAAGTATTGCAACTGATAAACTGATTCTACACATTTCAATTCCTTAGACCGCTTAGCTGTCCTGTGATACAAGCAAGATTACTTCCAATGTCTTGTGTTTTGGTAGATATATACTACAACAATGGTCACTTTACTAACATTATTACCTATTGTGACTGTCTGTCGCATAAGTAATCCTTTTTAAACGTAATATTTTATTTGCCTGACCTTCCATAGTTTTAACTAACTATGCGTAAACACCAGATAAATAAATAGTAATTCATGAGAATAGGAGCTGAAGGCAATGAGTATGCTGTAGGTACAGTTGCCAGCACATCAAGTAACCGCAAACTGTCAAATTTTCTCTATTTATTAAGACGTGTTATATTGAGTTTATTTGATGGTATATAAACGTGACACGTAACACCTTTTCCGACTAAAGGCTCCTACCGACGCGACGCGACACAAAGACACCGCGTGTAGCGCTACAAGCGGTGTCTTTGTGTCGCGTCGCGTCGCGCGACAAGTCGCGCCAGTATGTAGGAGCCTTAATACAATCCACGCCAGACAATCGGTAACCGATTATTTCGTTATCGAAAATAAAACGGCCACGACCTTGCCAATATCTGCGGTAAATTAGCGGGGGGTGGCGTTAAAAACAAATATGCGAAATGTATGAAGCACGCCTCGCGGCGCCGCACGCAGCGACAACGTGAGCGGTATTTGCCGAGCAGTTCGCGACAGAGGCGCGCGGCGCGGAACGCAGCTTGAACAAATGACTTTACTTGACACTCACTTTGAATTAAAATTTAAACTCTGCTACGCAAATTCAAAATGTTTTTGCCTATTTATTTGGAAGATTCAGTCTAGGTACCTACATCATTTTTATTTTTATTATAATTTAGTAATCATACCTATAGGTACCTACCAAAAATGTATTGTCTTTTAAATATATTTGTTTACCACTTTTTACTTAAGAACTCAGCAGATCAAGGGACACTCGACAGAATTTGCTTTGCGCGCTTGCTTAATCCGGCACATGGGCTAATAGGTCCCGTTGGCATTCTTTACTTTATAAAGACGACCCTCAGACTTAAAAGATAATAAAAAAAAGAAACAGCACACAAAATAACAGTTTAGTGATATGCCTACATTAAATATGAAAATACAAAGGCAATCTATGCACTTCTTACCATCCCAGGTCACCCCAATTAGATGTCAGCAATTCCAATCAATAAAACCTATAACCAATAAGTACCTAAGGGTTTCATGTTCCTGCCGGGGTCGCGAGAAGGTACAAAAGGGTTACCGAGGCCCCTGGCAACACAGGCAACGGAAGGGACACGGGTGGGTTTTAGTCAGTAAGAGTCTGACACACCCTCCCGCACCGCCCAGAGCGTGAGAAGTTATTTGATAATTTCCCACCCAAAAAAAGGGTTTCATGTTCCATTAAGGAACCCTTAAAAATTAACTGATCTACATGACGGAATACCTTTCTGTTGATAACATTGTTTTATTAGTTACGCAGATAATAATTGTTTTCAAATGAATGGACTTTTGTTGAAGCATAGTAGGTAAATACCTATAAAATACTCAAAAATCAAGTTATGATCTTAAGTTATTAACTTTATCTTGAACTGTAAGCGAAACAACTTGTCTGAAAAATGTGTAAAATAATTTTACCTTTTGTAATACTTTGCCTAAGGTAAGTTATAATATTTTGAGCGATTAGCTTTTGTGCTAAGTACCTATGCATCGTGAAGTCGATTCCTGCACACTTCATATTCCTTCCTATTTTGGGTGGTTGTCATGTATGGAAACGTATTGATAAAGGATAGACAGACTACTGAAGAGTTAAGATATAAAACGATTACCTACCTAAGTGGTTACTGTCAATAGAATGCATTTATTTGTCAGAATATTGTACAAAATTATTATGTGATCATCAGAGATCGGATATTCGGATGCATATTTACCTAAAGTTAATTTTTAGCTATGAAATGAAATGATGATGAAATGAAATGATTTTATTTTCTGTACCTAAGTAGGTTTATACAAACACTTTTACACGTCAATCATATTTAGAAAAAAAACTAGATGAGCTCGGCGTTTCCTATCTGACTACTCTGAGAAGAAAGGCCGAAACAAACTCAGAGGTCACAGTCTCTTTTAAAGTCCAGACATAATCTTGGTCAGATCATGTGAAGACCATGTAGATTGGTGTCTGAAATGGTCTTTTGAGGAAAAAACCACACAGATTGAGTGGACCCATCGAGTCAGTGCACGCATTTGTCAGTAATCGTGCAGCTCAACTCAGAACTTAAGGAGCTCAACGATTCGAAGAACAATACCAAAGAAAGGACATTTGAGTAGGCCGCTTAAATGACTCAAACTGCCAGACTAAGATGAAAACTAACTGAGAGAAATAATAAAAACAATAATCCACATAGTCTTCACATTCACAATAATTTAAAAAAGAATATAATACTTCAAAAAAGTAAATATTAATGTCATAGTGTATATAACAAAATCATCAATGTCACACTTAGTATAAAAATAGATTTAGTATAAAATTAGTTTGTTGCCTGGGGGTACATTGGAGTAGCTTAATTAATTAATCCCAAGCCTTTTTGTCGTCCAAGCAATCTTTAACTTTATAGAAACCTTTTTGACAGAGTTTCTGTTTAATAAATGATTTAAATTTATTGAGGCTCAGTTCTTTGACATGGCTTGGGAGTTTGTTGTAAATTAAAGTATGGAAGCGGCTTCTTAAAAATCTTTTTTTTTTTTTAAAGAGCGTGGGATGCCAGGAACAACGGGAATGCATAACTAGTCCGGTGTTTAGTATGGAAGCGACTTCTAAAAAATATTTATTAAAAAAACCCCGGTATTATTGGATTGCATATTTATTTAAAATTATTGCTTCTACCTACTTTACATCACAATATTGGGTAGGTACGTATGAGTCCAATTACAAATGTAGTCAGAAAAAAACACTAATTTTGTCGATTCCGGAATGGCGGGCGGAATTTTTACGATCGATACAAAGTGCATTTCATATAAGGTAACATTTGAAAGTAAGTTAATATAGATTCGATTCTATAATTAGAAACCTAAATTTGTATTCCCAGAGCCGCGGGATTTTTTCGATACAAAACCGCATTCAATATTAGCCAACATCTCAACTTTAGGTGAATATGCATCCGAATATCCGATCTCTAGTGATCATAATGTTCTGCCGTTTTCGGCATACAAATATAGTTCATAAAATGATGGGCAATGTAAAATGTTTGAACGTTCTGCCTAGCCACCAATTATGTTGTCGTCGACATCCAGTCTAACAGTACCTACATACATAGGTACTGTCTACCAGCAGGCTTAGCATGACACTCTCTATTTCTTCGAAGAAGAGACACGGCTCTTTCTATACAAAGTGACATTTCGTTTCTCAGTTTTTGACATCTCACCGTAGAAATCCTTCTACAATCTGTCATCTTGTATTTCGTTTCTAACGATCTTTGTCTAGGTCCTTTTTTATGTAGAAAGATCTCTACGGTGGGATGTCAAAAAAGGAGAAACGAAATGTCACTTTGTATGGAAAGAGCCGTGTCTATTCTTCGAAGAAATAGAGAGTGTCATGCTAAGCCTGCTGGAGCGATATCTCTTGGTAACATTGTTTGGAATATTTTCGAGCTTCTGGCTAACCCGTAGGTACGTAACGAATGTAAAGTCAGCCGAGAGCGACGGGTCTGAAACTCGGAGGAGTCTCGGTACGAATAGAAAGTCGTACCGAGACTGCTCTGATTTTCAGAAAGCATGCATCCACGATCGACCGTAGCAAGCGTAGCTTAACCATTATCGATCGACCCATGCTGCTGTAACTTAGCCACGAGCCCCGCTAAACGTTTAGATCTATCCTAACTTCCTAACTATATGTCGTCGCTCGCATGACTAACAGTCCTATCTCCGTATTGTCAATTGTTCAGGAAAAGCGTTTTGCGGTTACGACATTTCTAACTAAGATAAAATTATAATCTATCGGCAATTCTGAATATTTAATTATATTTATTCGTAAAGAGTATTTATACTACTTTATTTTGACGATATAGCTACTTATTTATTTTCAATATTAGTATTTATTTTTAATTATTAAAACAGATAGGACACTTTGTGAAAACTTTATTTATCAATTTGAACAGTTTCTTTTCTACTTACGACTTTACGGTTTGCATTAAGTTTGGAAATAAAACACGCAAAACATTTAGCTTATTAAATTATTATTAAGAAAAGAGTGACATAACACGTTTTTAAAAATCTTAATATTATTTTTAAGAATCACAATTTAAAAGAAAGATTTTTAAAAAAACAAAGCAATTTAAAAGTATAATCAAATTATTAGCAAACAAAATAAAAAACAATTAAATATCAATTTAAAAACCTATTAATTCAGTCATATTGTGAAATGACATGAAGCAAGTAATTGAGTATCTATCACAAAATCAGTCTTTTTATCAAATCTTAATACTAAATTGTAATTATTTTTAGAAAACAGTTTGCAGTTTGAATTATAGGTACCTACTATCTTAATGATGCAGTGAACGATAAAATGAAACGAATTCGGGTAACCTTATGACTGGTGTGTCACCCGCAGTCAAAGCCATTATCGTTGTAATTTCTTGAGAAATCTTTGGTTGTTACATTGAGTGGTAAAATTTGTGAGTGCAAAAAAACAGAACGAGCAGTTACAGCAGTGTGATCAGTTTTGAAAAAAAATTGTAGGGGTCAGTCTTCATAAAAAATAATTCCATCATTTGTCTCCAATCTACCATTTCATCAGTGTGATCTTTTCGAACAGAAAGTAGCCGTAAATTTTGTGAGAGTGCCTTAAAATCTAAAAAGTCCGAATAGCTTAGAGCTGTTACTATGTACGGTTGTCGTCTTCGTGCCAATTTTATAATGGGAATTAACTGAGAAGGGAGGAAAATGTCACCACTTTTTTAATGGCATAGTCAATGTCACTATGAGCAGAGTTGCCCTCATTTTGGCCATGACAAGGGACAGAGATGCTTAAAGCAATTTCTTTAATTGAAAGGGAATTGTTTATAACGTAGAGAAGGGCAGCTGCTACAATTGAATTTTTGGTCTTTCTTAGGACGATGAAAAGATAGATTGTTACATTTAAATAGTTTTCTGTAAAGAGAAAGGCTGGGTTTCGGTGCGTCCTGCAAGTCTTTGACATGCATTTGATGCATTTTTCTAATGGTTAAATCTGAGTGCAAATACTCACGAATGGAATTGGCTCGACAGTAATGAGACTCTACTCTTGGGAAGCGCTTTAAGTATCCTTCAACTAGAGCTTTGGCACGATCATCTTTTTGAATATTCGCTATTTTGCGTCCTCCACGTCTGTCTTTCTCCTGTATCCCAGAGGGCAACAACTTCTCTGTAGCTGTTTTAACTGTTCTCTCTCAACTACTAAGTATTAAAAAAAAAGTTCTACATACTTTCTTTCTCTCGCCGTCATTATGTAAATAGTACATTATAGTATTCTTTCTTTTAGATTCAGGTCCAGCTGTTTTTTGTTTTGTGTTCATCTTTTCAATGTGTCGTGCAATGAATTTTCTTTGAGATTGTAGACTTCCTAAAGCCCAGTCGCATCACAAGCGAGCAATGTTATCTTCCAAACAAACGGTTTCATTACTTGAAACAGAAGCTGTGCTAGGATTTAAGGGTATTTTTTTTGGAATGTCGGTACCTTCTGTTGAATCGAAAATATTTAAACGAGTATGTTGTTCATTCGCCTTGGAATTGTCATCATTTTCTCTTGAACTACTCTCGAAACAGTTCACCGAAGTACTGATAATAATTGACTTTTTTCTTTGGTTCAGTATTATAGTCAGGGTAATTAGAGGCATCTGAATCATGAATAGGATCGCCACCGTTTGATTCGTCAGAAGAAGATTCATTGTTGATATTTGTGTGATTCTCAGATGTAGCTGCATAGTCTTTTTCAGTTATAACAATAACTCCAAAATACCACCTTCGTTTAAAAAGCATTTTAACTGCGGTCTCAATAGTAATTTTGTCACCTTTTCGCAGGCATTTTAAGTCTTTAACAGAAACGAAATTTTCAGTTCCATCTCGCCATTTAACTATAACGTCCATCTTAAGTTTTTGAACGGCTGAATTGTAAGAGCGGGAGGAAGATATATCCACGCTGTGACGGACGATGTGGTGTGAATATGTTCCCCGCAACCCTGTCTCACATTATGAAATTACCGGCCTAAATTATGTCTTATTGTCAAGTGCAATAAGGTAACTTTCAACTGTCAAAGTGTACTTATCTCAGTGTAAATCTAATTCTTTTCAAAATAATTCACGATACAAAATTTCACTAAAAAGTCCTATTTGAGATAGGATATTTTTTAAATCAAATACGTGAATTTTAATTTTACTAAAAGTCCTATATGAGTTCCGCTTTTTAGTAATATTTTTTTTTGGGTTAATATGAGATACGTTGACTTTCAAAATGGTTATATTTTGAAATCCAAATAACATAGAGAAACGAAGGTTAGTGTAAAATGTAAAGAGTCACGAAATGAAAACTGTAGTTGTCCTAACTCAAATCAGCTAAAAAATGAGATAGGACAGTTAGTCATGCGAGCGACGATGTATCCTACTATTTCCTATTTAATATTATAAATGCGAAAGTTTGTAAGGATGGATGGATGGATGTTTGTTACTCTTTCACGCAAATAGTAC
Organism: Atethmia centrago; assembly: GCA_905333075.3. Lineage (NCBI taxonomy): Eukaryota > Metazoa > Arthropoda > Insecta > Lepidoptera > Noctuidae > Atethmia > Atethmia centrago. The sequence continues at coordinate 5,622,264 of HG995377.1, forward strand.
TGAACGGATTTGGATGAAATTTGACACACAGATAGTTTATAACCAGGAACAACACATATGATACTTTTTATTCCGATAAGCCCATGGGGTCAAAAACTATGCGGGTGAAACCGCGGGGCGCATCTAGTGTATAATATTATAAATGCGAAAATGAGTTTGTTTGTTACACGCTTTCGCGCTAAAACGGCTGAAAGGATTTGGATGAAATTTGGCACAGGGGTAGACCATGACCTGGATTAGTCCATAGGATACTTTTGACCCCGATATTCGTATTTAGTAATTAATAAAACCCGTTTTATGTTTTCAGCTTACATCACGCTTATCAGTACAAAATCGCAGAAGAAACGAGTGAATCCAAAACTCATTTTGACATAATTGTTCTGTCCCAAGAGTGGCCGGTAACTGTATGCTTGTTTTATAGCTACGTTTTGTATCCTGGAGGTGGATGTATTTTGCCTAAAGAAAAGAATCGGTGGACTATACACGGGATTTGGCCAAGAACAATTGAAGGGGAATATCCTGAATTCTGCAATGAAACATGGGCTTTTGACCCAGAACAGATTAAACCTATTGAAGGTGGTCTATCGCAGGCACAAATTCAAGTCTACAAAGGTTTAAACTTATTTTTTTTAATATTTATTCTAAGTCTTAACTAAAAATAGTGATCATTGATTTTTAACCGACTTCCAAAAACGAGGAGATCGAGCGGATTAGTCTGTATGTTTTTTTTAATCTATGTTCTCTGTCAGTTGAGGGCCGGTTTTGGATTTTTTTTTTGTTTGATAGGGTATGCTCTCGATGTGGTCCCATTGTCACCAAGTAAGAATCTGATGATCCCATGGAAATCAAAGGTAATCCTCAAATTTTTAAAGGCACACCTATAGCAATTTGGGTATGTTTTATACTAACTCGTGCATTTGCCCTCGGAAAGTATTTGTTGAAGTGAAACTGATACTGAAGACCACAGATGGCCATCGGAACTACTTAATAATATGTAGGTTCACGGGTTGGGATTCGATAAGGTACTTTAATATGGTAGCTAGCAATTTATGCTCGTCACAATGCATATGGTGAAGTGGAGCTGATTGTGAGTTCTCCTGGTTCTTACCAGGAGAACTCCTCAACAATTAACGTCCCTGCATCGAGTAAAGCAATATTTTGTAAAAGTTGATGAGCAGTTGACAATAATCGCACGCTGAGAACGAAAGTGACCGATTTCAAAATTTTGGTTAAATGAGTTAAGTATACAGAATGACTTAAATAAGTATATTCTATCATAATTATATTAGAAAACTGGCCAATAAAGGTAAGAAAAGGATAGAGGTATATTTCGGTCTCTTTGTAACTCAACCGTTCCCTCCCCCCGCGCCCGAATGAAAGTGACGAAATCAGTGTTGCACCGTGAGTTGTCGTTTTGAGTTGAGTCACTTTCGTTCTCAGCGTGCGAATTATTAGGCTATTGTAACTTAATACATTTTAATTATATTACAAACTGACAAAAAAATCAAAAAACAAAAATATTAATTACAAAAAATCAACCGACTTTCAAAATACACTACAAACTGAAAAAATAACTTTTATTTCGGAAGTCGGTGTCTTCGTTGTATTTTGGTTTTTTGCCACCAACTTCTGAAATTAAAGTTATTTTTAACTTTGTATTGTTTCAGAAGTCTTGATAAAAAAAAATGTTGTAGTGATATTACAAAGAGAGCAGTGGTGGCCCAGTGGTAACGGCCGCGACTTACGAGTCGTAGGTTCGAACCCAGACAGGCGCTTTACTTTGTGTAAATTATTTCATCACCACTGCTCTCAAAACGGTGAAGGAAAACATCGTGAGGAAACCGGCATGTCCTAGAACCAAAAATTCGAAGACATGTGACATCTACCAACACGCACTGGGCCCGCGTGGTGGATTACGGCCCACTCCCTCTCACAGAGAAGAGGCCTGTGTCCCAGCAGTGGGAACAATATAGGCTGATTATGTATGTATGTATGATATTACAAATCTAGTGTGGTTTCTGTACATTATGTTGTTCTACATACAACCATATTGACTCCACATTGAACCACATTTACCGAAAGTAGACTTACCTAAATTTCGTCACAAAACCAGACTCGACATCGCGTCATCAAGACTGAGTATCACAGTCCAATCATCAACTGATCAGCAGGGATCGGCTTACAGTTGAACTGGATGCAGCTGAATACCAGTATTTTACATAGAGCAACTGCCTATCTGACCACCACAACCCAGTTACTGGTTAACACGATACCCCTTGGTAAGGCTGGTTGTCAGACTTTCGGATTCTGACGCCCCGTAACACTGTCAAAGATCTACAAATAACAGCCGGGACCAACAGCTTGACGTGCTTTTCGAGGCACGGAGGGGTCTTGGTATGTAAAGATGGTCACCCACGAACCAACCGCGGCAAGCGTAGCTTAACCTGATTAATCGACCCGTGAGGCTATTGTTTCTTAGCCACAAGCCCCTCACATCAGTATCACAGTACATTCATCAATAATATTTAGGTATATAAATAAACTTTTAACTTTAAATGACTTCAATTTCAGAAAACAAGCCTTACACATTCTGGGCACATGAATGGAGGAGGCATGGGACCTGCGCCGCAGTTTATGAACCTTTTAACACTCAGTTCAAATACTTCAGCAAAAGCATCGAATGGAACAAGAAATACCCGTTGTCGGAAATGCTTGAAGCCGCTAACATATTCCCTTCTGATACAAAACACTTGGATCCTGAGAAAGTCGCTAATGCAGTGAAAGCTAGAACTAAGAAGAACCCAATGATCGGATGTTACGTAGTAGATGAAGTGTCATATCTGCAGGAAGTGCGCATATGCCTTGATAAAGAATTCAATGTTATGGATTGTAAACTTCATGTGGTAGATAGTTATTGCTTTTCTCCTAAAGGGTTCATTTATCCTGCTAATGCATGAAACAGACACATTTCGCAAGTTAGGTTCATAAAATGGTTACAAAGTTAATTTATGAAGTCACATCACTCCATTTTCTTACTGTCGAAATACAATTCACAGCCCAACACATAGGGCATTATTTACTGATGATAATGAAGCGGCAAAAGTTTTATTATAAGCGGAACATATTTGACTAAAAAATCTTGTAGCGGCAAAAGTTTTGCAGCCAACTGATTCGATTAATTTAAAGAAAAGTTATTTGGTACCAAATAATTTTGCCGCCACATTGTTCAATTGTTCGCCATAATATGAAATATAAATAATACTTATATTAAAGCTGAAAAGTTTGTTTGTATGTTTAAAAGCGCTAATCCTTGGAACTACCAGTCGCGGATTTGAAAAAATCGTTCGTTGCATTTAATAGCCCAATTCTTTGGGAAGTTTTGGGTATTTTAGTTCATATCTATAATGTATATATAGTCTTACGACTTCCACGCGAACGAAGTCGCGAGAAGCTAGTTTTTATTATAAAACCTTGCAGTTCTCAACTGCAAGAATGGCTTTTTGAAAGCGAATTAATATCTAATGTTAGCTGATGATGTGTGCAATATCTAAAATTACTATTTATTTATTTATTTAGGACTTTGGAAGACTTACAGCTAAACAATGGTGATATAACAGTATCATAATGTGACAGCCAATTACAGGTCTTGTCTGGTATCAAAGTACCTGCTGTGGAACAAAATATACACACTGCCAAATATTGCCAATGAAAAAAGAAAACAAAATAAAAACATAAAAAATAAACATTTGCAGGTAGATCATCACCTAATACATGTAAAATCTAATATAATTGCGACAGGTTTCCCATAAGAACCAAGATGTTAAAAATTCAATTTAATAAAAACTAAAAGAACACAAAGTCTCTTTAAGGCGCTGACAAGACCTAATTGAACAAAATTGGCTTCGATTAAGAAAAAAAATTGCCAAATCTGTGTAGTTTGTGGTAGCGGAAAAAATATATGTTAATTTTGAACATATTTCCCAGAACTTGGTTGTTACCAAAACACGTTTTGAAAAAAGATCTCGATACAAACTAACGTTAAACTAACCTCTTACCTTGAGTTCTAGTCCAAAATATCCGTATTAAATATCAACATACGTTATGTATTTAATTAATAACAAAAACGTCTTATTTGAATGCAGAACTTGGTTGTTTTTTATTTTCGATTAGTCAATTCAATTTTAAGTAAATAGATAATTGCTTCATATATTGCAATAAATTACAAGCGTTGTGTCATCGCGCTTCTCTTTCTTTTCTATGCAGTCTGACAGTGACCGCGGCTTAGGTGTTGTCAGCGTCTTAAACTACATAATCAGCCTATAATTTTCCCACTGCTGGGACACAGGCCTCCTCTCTGTGGGGGGATTATTATGACTGCATTATAAAATTTCCTAAATATTCAGCAGGAAATGTAGATAAATATTTCGGTATTATGTTTAAGGCGCGGTGAATAGACGGAAGTTCCGGTATTTGAGGGGGTGAAGCAGATGAAGTAGGGGACGAGTAGTCCCGCCTACTGCGGGGTGCACCGCGTGAATTTTGCCGATACGCAACGTCCGTTATTTATAGAAGCGTAATTTCATTACAAAACTTAAAGACACGGTTGGCCCAGCGCGCCCCTCTTTAGCTTCGTAACGCTATGACCAATGGGGCAGTAGGTTCAAATCTTATCAAAACCATAATTCTCTTACTTTTTAAAATCTACATTTTCGTGTTTTTATTTTTAAATTGTGTACTTAAATTTGTTTTCTTAATTTTAAAATAATTAATCAATAATTGTTATTTTATAAAAAAGGTTATCGAGAAATTATGTAAGAGATTTATCAGACGAATAATAAATAATTCATAAATAAACTGGCTTAGGCGCCACCTCCACGAGCGAGTGTATCGCCACGAGTCCGCCCTGCTATCATCAAGTAATCTCCACGAGACTACTATTCTTTCGCCTGCATATCATCGACGCTCGCGACCGTTCGTCGCGTGACATCAACCACTCGTTGCGAGTCGCGACGAATTGCCGCGAATCCGCAACAACTCGTTTCACAGTTGTCTCCACACGCGCGGTAGGGCTTAGCGGGGCTCCCACCAGGTCGCATCTCCCGGCGAGTTGTTATAGAATGAAGTGGCATGACGATAATATCGCCGCGATTTTCTCGCCCGTGGTGGTGGCGTCTTAGGCGCAGAATGGGCAATTCTAAAAATGGCCTTGAATAAAAACAATATAAATAATAATAAATAAATAAATAATATAAATAGAATATTCCTAGGTATACATATATTTTAGCACAAAATAAATAAGTAGGTAGGTATACCTATTACTTATTTCGGCCGGCGCGCCGGGAGGATGCGTTCCTAACACCTGTCAGTTGGACACGATTAGGAACTAATAAAGTTTAAATTCGTAAAACCCGTTTTCTTTTGTACTAAACGTACAAGTGTCAGGAACGCTTTCTCTGATCGGCCAGATTGTACGTAATGTTATTATGAGACAAAGCGAAATGCATCAACCTTCTACCTACCTAACACTATGGGGAATACCTACAGGCGTAGGTATAATAACAATAACCCCACCACCGTATCTCTACGTTGACGTCGTGGTGGGGCTTGCGAGCTCCTGAACTCTGGGTATGTGTGTTTACTTTGTCAAAACAGGTCTGGGCGTGAGGAGCCAAACCAAGAGAGATAAGTAGGTACCTAAAACCCGCAGGGCAGCATGTGGCAAACTGTTGGGTAGTAGGGACTCCACGGACCCTATCTCCCGGGAGAAATCTTGTTCCTCACCTCTGGCTTGCTTTTATTGGCCGGCTGAAGTTCAGCCGGCCAATAAAGGCAGCAGTTCAGCCGCTGAACTGAACACTGACGAGGCACGGAGCTCCCACCTCTTTCTTGCCTTTATTAGACGGCTTGAGTGGAGATTCGCATGAGCAAACGTGCTCGAAGGAAGGAAGTATTCCAGTAAGATGCTGGTAGGGATCTTGACCGTTCTTCAGGGATTGTCCTGATAGCCGAGGAATACCTCTCCACTCCTCAAGCACCTCAGAGAGTGTTGCCCCCTTGTCTCTACGTTATTACGCTAGCGACCGTTTTCGAGGCCCATTATTGAGTGTGCAAGTCACCCCTGCCATTTTATACGTCTATTACATAACATTGATCAGGCAGGGGACATGTCCTGCCATAGTTTTAGCTTACCAATCCACTATAGCCACCCAAATCCATAGCCCAATATGTTTTGATACCAAGTTCTGCAATAGTCCTGCACCAACCGGAGATTGTCCTTGGGTGCATTTGGATAGTGCATACAGGGATAATCGTCGGTTGGTGCCTCAACACTTAAAATTGTCTAAGGGGCCTCTGCAAGTTGACTTCGGCCCCTTGTACCTACGCCTTCTAAAGGTCCGGGACCTGTGTCCCGAGATATGCCAAACACATGGATCTGGGGGGGGGGGGGGGGGGGGCAAGCCGGGGCCCGCGCCCCGTGCGCCAACTTCAGGGGGCGGCAAATGCAAGCGTCAGACAAGTGCACCACCCAGCACCCCACAACTTGGCAATAAATGAGACGCGCCGCACTTATTATCTTTCCATGCGGGGGCACACCGAGGGAATCACTACGTGTTTAGCGTAGGCATAGCTCGTCAAACGGTAAGAGCAGGTTGCGGGTGGGCGCAATTGAATTCTGCCAGGAACCTTCCGTTTTTAACGCACATGCTCTATTTTTATTTGGCGATATAAAAATGTCTAGCTTTCTATCTGGTGCAACAGAACATGCCGCGGCAAACCAGTAATTTTTTTTAGTAAAAAATGCAGGTGTGCCCTTTTCGACGCCAAAGGCGACACGATTTCCTTTAATTTTTTACCATAGGGCTGGCGCCCTTGTTGTTTTTGCCCCGCCTCGAAAAAAATCTAGATCCGAGGCTGATGTCAAAGACAATAATAATAATAATTCATTCATTTTCAGACGACACAGGCCCTTAGATAAACACACACAGATTTTACTTCATTATTTAATATGAATATATGAGTATGTATTAATGAAAACCAAATAATAAATAGTTGAATAACAATTATTGTGGAAGGTGTGACAAATGCGTGATCCCCAAACCATTTACAACTGAATGCAATTGATTACATGCCCGATTAATTTTACACGGGCTACAATTATAAGGAAAATAACCAATTGCAATTAGGTATATCAGTTAGGTACTTAAGGTATTCAAGTAAAATGTGATGTTGAATCGCCATTTCAGATTTTGATAAAATGCTGGGCAGGTACCTACGTCTGCATTTTGTTAGATATGCTATGGTTTCTGTGTATGTAATAATATGACCGAGTAGTAGGTAATTTAGACTCGAACACACAAGAACGGGACAAAACGAATTGGAATGTTTAACAGACAGACCAACAACACAGTTTAATAGACAATTTATTAAATTCAAATCCTTTTAAGTAGTTGAGTTGTCTGTCTCACAGGCCACATCGTTAGTAGATTATACAGGATCTTTTTAATTAATTGGCGAAACCTCAAAGCATTGATAATGGTGCCGATTGCCTTGTTCACAAACTAAACTAAATTTAAGTTAAGTGCATCTTTTTCTTTCTATTTCATTAAGAAAAGGACAGGTACATTTTAGTTTAGTCCTGTCAAATTAATCAGCGCTTGACGTAAATAGACGTAATTTTAGTAGGCAAGCTTTTAATCACGTCTAAACTTGTATGGAGTAGTGACAGGCGCTGATTAATTTGACAGGACTAAAGTAAAATTTATCTTCTGTCTGTGTGTGTTAATGAAATACCTACAAAGAAAAAGATGCACTTAACTTAAATTTAGTTTCGTTTGTGAACAAGGGAATCGGTACCAATGTCAACTAAGGTAGGTAATAACATATAAAAGATCGACACGTAGTTACATAACATTCAGTTTCAGCAATTTCTCAGTAGCAGCCCGGAGTCTAGATTTGTGCCCGGTTGATGGCAATAGGCTCGCCCCCTAGTACATGGGACTGAAACATAACTTGCGAAATGTGGGTGTACTATCGGTAGGTACATCTCTACCTAACCCTTCGGGGATCACAGGCGTGATGTTAAGGCGCTTACAAGACCCAATTGACCAAAAAAGGCTTCGCTTAAGAAATAAAATTGCCAAATCTGTATAGTTTGTGGTAGCGGAAAAAATATATGTTAATTTTGAACATATTTCCCAGAACTTGGTTGTTACCAAAACACGTTTTGAAAACAAAATCCCGATACAAACTAACGTTAAACTAACCTCTTACTTTGAGTTCTAATCCAAAATATCTGTATCAAATATCAACATACGTTACGTATTTAATTAATAACAACAACGTCTTATTTGAATGCAGAACTTGGTTGTTTTTTATTTTCGATTAGTCAAATCAGTTTTGAGTAAATAAATAATAACTTCATATTTTGCAATAAATTACAGGCGTTGTGTCATCGCGCTTCTCTTTCTTTTCTATGGAATTAGACAGTGACCGCGGTTTAGGTGTTGTCAGCGTCTTAAGTGTTAATATTCAGTTTCGCCTAAGGCCCTGTTTTCTTAACATAATTATTATGATAAGTACTAATAATTAATATTGGGTAGTGAGCAGATACAATAAAACACCAAGTTGTTAAATGTTATTAATTTTTTTAAGCGACAATATACCTACTACAAAATCAGCATAGTCTTAAAAATATCAACAGAAAACCTTTAGCGAAAGGCCAACTGTTTGGGATGGCAATAATTGGAGTGTATTAAGAACCTTCTTGAATCAGATCATAATAAACACCAGGTTCATCGTTAAAACTCCATGCCAACTGAGGCAAATTCAACTCTATGTTAGCGTCGACAAAGAAATCGCAACCAAGCAACGTCTTACAGTTCCCAGCTTCCGGCAACACCATAAACTTTGTCAGTATACAACGATCTTTAAGTTTAACTGGGAAGCGGCCAGTTAAAACGTCTTGCGGTTTTGGAATCCCATCTGCCAAAGTGATGGTAGTATGTTCCTCTTGAAAATGAAAACCGATATTCTTCAAGTAGCTATACAAGTTATGGGATGCAATGCTTGTATCAGCACCAGTATCTACGAACGCCATCTCTTTCGCCGTACCAATACTTATTTCCATCATTAGCAGGGGTCGCAGGTCAAGTTGGAAGCTACCATTCTTGGACTCCTCGTCAGATCGCCATTCTCGCGTTACTGATGACGAAGTCGGTTCCGAAGAAGCAGGAGTTTCAGACTTCTGTATCGATGTACCTGCTGCTGCTTCTGCATCCACTTTTTGTTTCTTCCTGCAGACGTCAGCCACGTGGCCAAAATTTCTGCAAAAATTGCAACGCACCCTTTTCCTGCCGGTACTATTTTCAGTAGAGTTCGTGGCTTGTGTTATATCTTTCAACTTTTCCTGTTCTATTGCTCTCGCCGCCTCCAACAAACCATCAAATGATTCAATACATTCTCGAGGAATTAGTTCTTGGATTTTTGGGTGTAAACATCCATACATCATGTCCATCTGTACTTCTTCAGTTAATGGTGGACTCAACTGATTAAAAAGAGCTTTCTGTTTGGCTACGAATCTCTCAGTTAGTTCATCTGGTTTCTGTCTCAATGCAGCTAACTCTTGGAAGATGACGTATTGGGGTCTTTTTGGTGCAAAGGTTTTCCTTAATTGGGTCTCAAAAGCATTCCAAGTAGCAATGTCATCTTTAATTCCATTCCACCAGGACGCAGCATTGCCTTTCAGAACGAGGGACAAACTCCGTAGTGCATCAATATCTACCATGTTCTTCATGGATTTGTACTTCCTAGCGCTAGTCAAAAAAATCTCCACTTGTTCATAGTCCTGAGTGCCGTCATATGCGAATACAGCCTGCGCAAACGACCGGGAACGTTGATTCGGTAAACCAGTCATATTTGCACATAGATGTCGCCTCTTTACGCTTCAGGTAGATCGTTCCAAAACTTCAAAAGATTGACCTCGATAGTGAAGTAGGTAACGGCTTTATTGTTGTGCGCCCGCGCTGTGCGGATGTAGGCCGGAACGGGGAGTTGATTTTCCAAAAAGTGTCAGTCAGTAGGCCTGTTGTTGTCAACTGACCAAGTCAACGTAGCTGAGCGTGTGAGTGCTCTTGATAATTAACCAGGCGCTTCTTCGCGGCGGACCACAAAACACTTCACTTAAACATTCACTTATTATTCACACTTTCACTTTTCGTAGTCCTGCAGTTGTCCTGGATTGTACAGTAGAACCACGTTACTGGCTGCGGCTGTATATTTTGATACGACTCCAATGAACAATGGAACTATAGCGCGAGAGGTCAGTATCCGTAGGAAAATCTTAACACCGCGATTCAGCAAAACAGTCAAATGGTACAACGCCATCTAGAGAGCTCATGGTAAACTTTTATTTGTTGTTTGTTATCATAGTTTTAGTATATACGCTAGTAGTATATACTAAATCTAAGGTTGTTGGACTAATCAATAAATAAAATAGCGTTCTCTGTAATAGGAATAATGCCCAAACTCGTAGTATATTTTAACCCTTTGAGCGCCATCATTATAGCTATAGCTTAACCGATAAAGTTATGCAGCCGTTTGTATTTGGTAAAGCTCGGTTTACGAAAATACGACCGACATTAGAATTGAATGAACGCTGGAAATTTAATAAGCCACTCGTTTTGTCTTGTCTTGTTTCTTGGTTTTGAGATGCTAATGCATCCTATTAATTCTATAGACCAAAAAATAAAACAATTTCATACACAACACAGACTTTATTTCCACCAAGTCTTCCTCGAGAATTAATATAATAGAAGTTCAATTGAACTTCCTGTGCCTCCCCCACCCCATACATTATTTAAACAGACACCAGTACAATCGGCATACTCATTAATCATAAAATTTATTGTTATTTGGCTTCTTATTGCGCCCCTCGCGACACTATGATCACTGCTGACGGTACTAAACCTGAAAATTAAAAAAAAAAAACAAAAAATTAAAACCTCAAACACCTTAAATATTTCACAAATCAATAAATGATTGATTGATAAAGGTGAAATTAGTTTAATTAGTAATAGCTTTTCCCCGTGGAGGTCGAAAATTATTCCACGGAAGCGTACTACCGGGGTAAAAAGTATTATATATGTTATAAACTATCTGTGTGTCCAATATGCAAGCCTAGTGCTTTTTGTTACGGTACTGCTTAGAAATTGTGCACGACGTGTCGTGGACGGAATACCGTCTTGTATGCATGCAAAGTACGACCGAGATAAAAGTATACATGTCCAAACCAAGCCATGGTCTAACCATGTGCTAAATTTCATCCGAATCCGATCAGCCGTTTCAGCGAGAAAACGTAAACAAACAAACTCACTTTCAAAAAGATTTTATTTTTTGTTTGTTTGTTAGTAATGGATTACTCAAAAACTTATTAACTGATTTTAAAAATTATTTCACCTATAGAAAGCTACATTATCGGCGAGTAACATGGGCTGTATTTAATTTTAGAGATCCCTACGAAAATTACAATAATGTAACCCGAGGTATCAAAAAATTGCCTATAAAAGTCATTATTTGGCTTGCACTGCGAAAACTATTGATGATACATGAAATAATAGTACTACATATTTATAGTACTGATCATTACCCACAAAAAAGGCTACGAGGTAATATAATATGTCTAACTATTATAATTATGTCAGAATAACTATTGTTTGTCAAATTAGTCAATCAAAACACGGGTAGAATCGGAAAACGATGACATTCGTATCATGATATTATATCCAACTAAATAGTTTCATACAAGGTTGATCTCTAAATTCTATGCTCTTTAAATTATTCGAATCGAACCTTTCGTATAGAAGTTACGACGGGTATAAAAATGCTAAAAGTAAGAAAAATGCCGCGGTGTGAGCGAACAGCCCTACGCTTAGTCTAATAGTTACTTACCCACACATTTTATTTTTTGTGGATAAACAGAAAAGAACAGATTTTTTTGTGGATTTACTGCTTTTAATCCGGGTAGTATATGCCCGTGGGATATTTTTAGTAATATTAATTATAAAAGTTGGAATGTATACACAATCAGCCTATAATGTTCCCACTGCTGGGACACAGGCCTCCTCTCTTCGAGAGTGAGTGGGCTGTAACCTACCACGCGGGCCCAGTGCGGGTTGGTAGATGTCACATGTCTTCGAATTTTTGATTCTTCGTAGAACCGTGTCATGCCGGTTTCCTCACGATGTTTTCCTTCACCGTTTTGAGAGCAGTGGTGATGAAATTATTTACACAAAGTAAAGGGCCTGTCTGGGTTCGAACTCACGTCCAACTTACTACTCGTAAGTCGGTGCCGACATCACTGGGCCACCACTGCTCTAGATGGATGGATAGATGTTGATGTTAAATATAATTAAATTTAGGATTATATAAAGCTGCTATTGAAAAAGGTGTTATTTAATTATATTTAAAAATAAACTACTTATATGTTCTTAGAGTAAGCAAGAGCACCTGATAAGGGATTGTTTTCGTGTCCAATTCGTTAGTGGTTGGTTTATTACTTTCTTCTAGAAAAATATTTGATAACACCTTGAAGTTTGATATAAATTGGCAAAAAAGAACTTGAAGACCTTCGTGAAACCAAGGGGTGTTTTTTGAGGTACAAGGTTTTCGAAACCAATAGCAAAAATATTGTTTGTAGCATATTATTGAGCATGTTATTCATCGAAACTTTTTTCGTTATCACGATCACACGAAACGGACGACATCCTACGACACACGAGAGTCAAAGTTCACTACAACGATACAGAGATAACTAAATACAGAACCAGAGCGTTTTTAAATAGCACATCAAGGCAGTTGTTCCACCGCCGGCGATTAACGAGTAGCGAGTAGAGCTAGCAACTGAAAACGAGATGGCGAGCAGCGAGTGTGTAGTTCCGATAGTTTTGTCGCTAGGCTATCAGCGAGTGTCCGAGTGCGACGGGTGATTACTCGCACCACTCGCTCGCCCACTGGTTGGTCTCTCGGCGTGAGTTCTGATCGCCAAACGAGCATCGCTGAGCAAGTATCGCTGAACTAGTATTATCTTTGATAGCTCTTGTCGCTCAGCGACAACCTAGTGGAGCGAGTACTCGCTGGCGGTGTGAACAGTCAGCGATCAACTATTAATATATGCATCTCTTTAGTTTACACGGAATATATATCTTTTCTACGTTTCTTGAGCGAGAAAATATCTGATAGTCGCTTCTTAGCCGGCGGTGGGACAATTGCCCAAATGTTAGAAAGAACAACGGTTTTCAAAGCGGAACTCGATAAGGCCGGATAATGTAAGTACTTATCTGGCTACCCCGGTTCCAAGCTACTTGGGCAGGGTATAAAATTATTTTCTCTTCCATTCTCCCATATCTTCTCTTCTCTTTCAGTCCCTAGTCACTCCTCACGCAATCCATCCATCTTTTATTTGATCTTCATTAAGGAAATAAGCACAAACCTAATAAATCCAAAGGTTTATCATAGTCTTCTGTGGTAAATATCTTCTTCGGGAATGTGGTCATCAACTTGAAGCTGTCTTCTTGAGCGTACTCTGCTGCGTTCAGTTGAAGATATAGTCTGAAACATTTAGAGTACATTAACATATGAGGCTAACAAAACTTGTAAAATTATTGTTTTTTTTAATTCAAGCCATTCAAGGCTACAAAGGGCCTTATTGGTCTAGTAACTGCCAGCTAGCTGCAGGGTTTGGTCCCCAGGTATAGCAGTGTGGTTGTGTTTTTGATTAGGAATTTCTCTGTAGCAGCCTGGAATTTCTATGTATTTGGAATGTAATTTTCATTGAATTAAATTTAGTTGACATTTAACTTACAATTGATTGACATTTAATTTACATCTAACTGGCATTTAATTTACATTTAATTCTCACTAAGTTTACCCAACATGGAATGGGCATGGTTGTGTTTGAGCTTTAATTCTCAGTTGATTTGCGTAAAATGGAATAGACATGGTTGTTTATGTGCTTTTTAGGGTTTGACATGTAAACGGTTTTTGATTTATGGCTTTATGTTTGGTTTTATTGCTTCTGTTCTGATTTTAAATGTAATAATTTTGTAAAATTCGAACACTATGTAAATTGTTTGATGAATAATTAAATAAAAATGAAATGAAATTTGATTAGTGGCTTTATGTTTGGTTTTATTGCTTCTGTTCTGATTTTAAATGTAATAATTTTGTAAAATTCGAACACAATGTAAATTGTTTGATGAATAATTAAATAAAAATGAAATGAAATTTGATTAGTGGCCAATTGATGGAGTTAGGGTCGCTATTACCTGGGATTAAACATGCATGACAAAAATGATTTTCCCCAAATGTGGGGTTAGTCATGGCTACATTTGTGGAATCAAGTGTACCAGGTGCAGCTGCGAGGAATTCACTTCAGGACTGTACATATTACCCGACTCCCCCAGAAGGATGATAATGAGTATGTATGTGTTTATTTCTTTGGCACGCTCTGAAGCCTAAACGGCTTGAAGGATTTTAACATAAGAGGTGTCGTTATATTCGTCTTAGTTGTGGGAGTGACATTTATGCCACTTTAGGTATATAATATTTAAATATTGCATCCAAAATACATGAAACCAGCCAAGTGCGTGTCGGACTTCGCACATTTACGGTTCCGTACCAAATGTAGAATATAAGCCGTCCGAATGGCAGAATTATTCATAAGAGCGTGAGTGACCTTAGTTTGAGTCATTTTTTGTGAGAAATTTCTGGAGCTTGGTTATAGATTTCTTCGTGTGAGGGAATTTCAAAGAAACAATCTGATTTATCAATATATTGGTATTGTTTAGTAAAATAAACGTAATAACAAACATAATCACCAAATTTCAAGTTCATAGGTCAATGTGAAGTTAAAAAGTTCTTCAGAACAGAAATGCTGACTTTGGTGGCTTCTCATTCCTTTGTTTTCCAATATTTATTGAAACAAAAAATACAATTTGTATGGCTTTGGGTCAACAAGATAATCGCAGAAAGCGATAAGGCCGCCCATTATATATTTTGTGGTGTCTGTTTATTTTTTGTTATGTATTTTTGTGGTGTACAATAAAGTATAGACAGGGCGTCCCACGACTTTGCCATGGAGGAAAAGCACCTTCAATACTGTAGATAGAAAAATTTACTGAATGAATTCTGATGAAGATTTTTATTAAATAAATAATACTAACTGTATTCAAAGAATTTTAAATAAACGCATGTCTGGACCGGGAATCGAACCCCACTGTGTATTGATTAACTCAAGACAATGTTTATGTTCTTTTTCCAGAATTAGCTTACCTACTGACAGATTATATAAGTCCATACAATTGATTATTTTTTTTATTTGACTGTATAAGTCAATGTATTTTAATTTAATTTAAATTTATTAGTGACATAATCTACTCATTACAATGTGTTTTTTATGAGTTGTATTGCAATAAGTGTTTAGCTAGCGACCTCGACAATTGATCATACAATTCTTGCCTGAGCAACCAGCAGGAAGTTCGTTCGTTCGGGAGCATCCCTTAGATGTCACTGCCTGCGGTAGCGTCGGGGGTCGGGTTGCCTCCTTCCCTCCAATATGGTGAGGAGGGTGATGGCTGATCTTTGCGTTATGCTCTTGAATGGGTGCTGCTTGTGGTGACTGGTCGTCTTGCTGACCATGGTTTTATTATTGTTATTAGTAATTCATTGTTTTTTTATTTTACTTCGATCGTGCTAGTTTATCATTTCTCACTTCGAGTTACAGCTATAGCCTTATGTAAGCGGGCACGCCCTTTATTCCTGGAGGCTTTTATTTAGGTATTAAGTTCTGTTTACGTTTTTATGTTGTAATTTTCTTACATTTTTCATTCACAGTTTTCATTGTTTTGTTGGTATATTGGCGTGTGCTAGCTAACATATGGCAAGTAATTTAATTTAATGTTTTGTGTTTCGTAGTGTTAATTACTTTGTTTACAATTTCTATACAATCAAGTTTATATAACTAAACAGACAGGTGTGCTGCTGGGGAGTTTGTTGCGCCACTTCTTCTTCCCAGCTAAAGCACTAGGAAGTGGTGAACGGCGGGCGATTTTTGGGGGACTGTCTTATGTAATTCTGACGTTCGAAAAGTACAGAAATCCTTCTACATAAAAAAAGGATCTAGACAAAGATCGTAAGAAACGAAAGACAAAATGACAGATTGTAGAAGGATTTCTACGGTGAGATGTCAAAAATGGAGAAACGAAATGTCACTTTGTATAGAAAGAGCCGGGTCTATTCTTCGAAGAAATAGAGAGTGTCATACTAAGCCTGCAAACTTTTCAGTTGTGTTTTTGCAGTAAGGTTTTTTTAATAATTTGTTTATACTTTTTGCACAATGATGGTATATAACGCGGACTTTAAAGAGCTGTGTATCCAATCGAAAATTGTTGTTAACATACCTGACAGCAGCAAGTTGTTCCTTAGCTCCGAAGATGTGCGCGAGAGTCCTACCGTCGGGCAGTCGGATCTGTATGCGCGCCTGCTCGTACGTGACCTTGGGCGCCGCGCACGCCGCGGGCGGGGCCGGCGCCGGCGCCGCCGCGGGCGGCTGGCCGCCTGCCGCCAGTCTGGAAAGTCATACAAGTTTTGGGTCTTCTATCTCTTCTTGGTCGCGTTCTTCATTACAGAAGGTCGTGTCCGTGAAGGGCTCTCGTGGGTTTTTCGTTCTTCCACTTCGTTCAGTTCTCGGTTTCTCTCACGGCAGTCGGAACAGAGAGTCCAGTGAGAGCGGTTCTTTGGTCTGACCAGCGGTTAGGTGACCGGCCCCAAAGTCTTTTCCCTTCTACTCCCTTCCCTACCAACTTGTCAAGGTTATCTGGATCCCGACGGGCAATATTTATTTATTTGTTTAAAAACACATACAACTATCATCACAGGCTTACCTAATACAAAAGTGTAGTTATAATTATAATAAGTAATAACTTACAAGATTAGACTTACAATTGTATTATTATGAACGACCAAGAGTAGTTGACACATCCTCCCACTCCGCCCAGGGCGGGAGAAATTATTTGATAATTTCCCACCCAAAAAAAAAAACAAAGTTTGTAATTGCAAAAAAATATTGACTAAATAAAGACTAAAAAAATTTTGTTGTTTTTAGAGCTCCAGGAGAACGAAGTAGTAATTTTAAACTTGATACCATCCACGCGTTCTTGAGAAAAAGAGTCTTGACAGACTGACAGACAGGCGGACAAAGAAGTGATCATAAAAGGGTTCCTTCTGTTTTTAGGGTTCCGTAGTAGATAAGGAACCCTTATAGTTTCGCCATGTCCGTCTGTCTGTCCCCGCTGTAGCTTAGTACTAGAAAGCTGTAAAAGCTGAAGTCGGCATAGGTATACATATTAATCAATTACTAACTGAACAGACAGCTGTGCTGCTGGGGAGTTTGTTGCCCACTTCTTCTTCCCAGCTAAAGCACTAAGAAGTGGCGAAGGGTGGCGTTTTGGGGGACTGTCTTATGTAATTTTGACGTTCGAAAAGTGCTGATCCTCAGCCTAGTTTGAATAAATGACTTTTGATTTGATTTGATTTGAATCACGCCGACAAAGTGGCCTGCGACCTACGAGTTGTAGGTCGTAGGTTCGAACCCGGACAGGCGCTTTACTTTGTGTAAATTATTTCATCACCACTGTCTCAAAACGGTGAAGGAAACATCGTGAGGAAACCGGCATGTCCTAGAACCTAAAATTCGAAGATATGTGACATCTACCAACCCGCACTGGGCCCGCGTGGTGGATTACGGCCCACTCCCTCTCAAATAGAGGAGGCCTGTGTCCCAGCAGTGGGAACATTATAGGCTGATTATGTGTTATGTGTGACAAAGTGGTAAAATAAAATATGTATGATATGTAGACACATGTGTAAGAGTAGAAGAGAAAATAGAATACCTACTTAAAATCGAAACAATTCACAAAACAAATAATATGGGAATATATTAACATACCAACATTCATACGTACTTCTAAAATAAAAATCACTAGAATATTAAAAATTAAAGTGTAATTTAAAATAATAAATCCATACGCAACTATGATGAAGTGGAAAGATAGTGTTCTTTCACTCTTCTTTCCATTTTTTATCATGTGTGACATGAGTTATATTCTGCTGCCTGGTTACGGTTCTGAAGCTTTTGCACCAAGGACCATTAATTACTAATGAAACTAATGCTCCTTGGTTACGCTAACCTTACCCATTAAGCCACCATTTCCTGAATGAACAAAAAGCACAGTAATCTTCAACTTACTTCCTCGCCTGTTTATCAGATTCTATCTGCGCGCGCACCCGTTCCCTCGCCTTCTGGTCCTCAACCTTCTCCCGTCGCCGCTGCTCCACTAACTTCTGCATCTCCTGTTCTTGAAGCCGCTGGCGGGCATCCTGCATCTCTTTGCCTGACTTTATGCGAATGCGTTCGCGTTCTAATGCCTCAGACTGGAAATTGAAGCATATAGGATTATTTAGGGAGAATGCAAAGCCACTTTGGAAAGTTGCTGAGAAATTAACATTTGAGTATGAAATTCAATTTTTCATCGCAAATGAGGTAATAAACCTATAACATCCCCACTGCTTGGAAACAGGCCTCCTTTCTGTGATTGGGAGTGAGCCATAATTCACGAGAACAGCCCTGGGCGGGTTGGTGGATGAACTTCGAGATACTTGCGTTAATCTAACTAAATAGACAGCTGTGCTGCTGGGGAGTTTGTTGTGCCACTTCTTCTTCCCAGATAAAGCATTAGGAAGTGGTGAAGGGTGGGCGTTTTTGGGGGACTGTTTTATGTAATTTTGATTTTCGAAAAATGCTGATTCTCAGCCTAGTTTGAATAAATGATTTCTGATTTTGATTTAGACACAAATGTCCAACAAAAATTGACCATACAAAAATGAATGTTCAAATTATGGCGAAACATAATCTCCAGAAACACACAAGAGGTAAACCAACATTTTATTTTGTGGGGAATTCCCTGAACAGCTAAAATTATAACTTTAGCTAATTTTGTAATAAACAAAATAATAACTTGTGTGATTGAAATTGCTTTTCTTATCTATAAGATTAGCAGTTTTATTGGAATATAAACAAACAAAACTAGCATCCCTCATCCATGATTCAAAGTTAAAAGAAGAAAATTATTTTACTCCAAAAGCTTAGTTAAGATCCATAAACTGATTGCAACAAAACAGGTCAAAAATAACAAACCTTTTCCTTTTCCTCCCTCTCTTTTCGTTTCTGTTTCATTCTTTCTTCCAACAACATCAGTTGAGCCCTCTTCTCCTCGTCACTCAAGGCTTTCTTCTCTTCCGTGGACTCAGAGAAGCTACTATGATCAGTCTTGGCGGCATGGTACTCCATATCGTCTTGATTTTTAAGCAATTTCCCGCACACATCGCATTTGAAGGACTTGACTTCAACGTCGGGATCAGCGTCGGTCGGGTCTTGGGAAGACGTTGAAGATTCAGGCACGGGGGCCGGCACAGCTTCCGCGCTTGTGGAAGTCGCGATCGTTGGTGCCGCGTCCATCGCAGGGTCGTCAGCGTGTGCTAACAACCACTCCATCGCAGGCTCCACGCCCTTATAACTCGTCACGGCCAGGGCTTTCTCCCTAAAAAAGGAAATTATCGGACATTTTAGGTTAGGTACCGATTCAGTGCAGTACATTTATGTCAAGTGAAAATTAAGTAAAAACTTACGCTCGCTCTTTGGAAAATCCCATTTCAATGAGCGTTTGTATTTCTGCCATTTCTAAGTTATTTTAAAACTTTAAAAGATATTAATTCATTAATTTGTTACAATTTCACCATCAAAATAATCATAATCATTCATCACTCATCTGTCATCTGCTGTATTTTTTCTAAATAGGCAATGCACAGATAAAATTCAAATGCGTTTCGTTTTGCAGAAGTTATTGGTTGTTTTGTCGTTTGTATTTGCTTTGTTTGAAATTTGATTACATTTAAAATGTTATAGATTATTACCATATTTTTACAGATTTATTATTTTCTCAAACTGTTCTACACGACACTGTGATCCACCAGTCACAGCAACCAAAAACAAGGTTGCAAGGCCTCAGTCTTGGGGTCTGGGGGGCTGGATGCTCTCAGCAAAGGATAGTTTTAATATCACCTACTGGCCGTTTATTTGTAGCAGGAAAAAAGGCGGTCTACTAAAAAATAAACATTTATGCCAATTTTGACTGCGCCATTTCCGTGACAATCTGTGATGACAATAATATTGCACTGTAATATTGTGGCTAATCACAAACAAACAATAATCTTATATTCAATTTTAAAATAAAGAAAAGAATGGCTTTAATGACACATAGTAAGAAACTGAAACGACAAGCCATTGAATTTAGTGACCCAGGAAAGATATTAGATTTGATAATGAATTTAACCGACAATACATGTAGCGCACTACAAATGAGAATAAATACGTATGTACGTAGCTAACCATAATTACCTGTATATTTCTTGTTAGGGCTTCGTACCTGGAAGCCCTTACAATTTACCCAATCAAAGGAAGTTTTAGGAAATATTTTGATGACTGAAAATAAAAGAGATTCAAAGGGTGTTTTTTGTCGGAGACGGCCCAGAAATTAAACTGGACCTTCTCCAATGAAAGATACATTTGGGGTCCAGTCATCTTTAAAAAAATATGTGTAGGTACAGCATTACAAAGCTCGTACTCGTTTATCGTAAGAGCTTTGTTAAGCTCGATAAACTCTTCCGGCCCTGGTCCAGGCTATAGTACGGAGCGAGAGGGCATGGGGAGCCGTAATGCTCGCGAAGGAGAAGACGGAACGGGTGAGGGAAAGGCAAAATTCACGCCCTCACGGCCCTAGCCGCCGCAGGAGACGCCCTGGGCGCCGGGAATCCCAGGCCGATTTCCGGCCACCGTAGGCGCGGGCTTGTGGACGGTGAGCAATGAATAGCTCGCCTTCCGATAAGGACCAGGCCTGGGTCGACGGCGCGTTGTGTTCCACGCGCGCCCCAAAGAGATGTCAGCACAAGAGTAGAGGTCCGCTAAGGCCGATGCCTGCCGGGGTCGCGGGAAAGTCCGGAAGGGATACCGTGGCCTCTGGCATCACGGGCAACGGAAGGAACACGGGTGGGTTTTAGTCAGTAAGAGCACACCCTCCCGCTCCGACCAGAGCAGAAGTTATTTGATAATTTCCCACCCTAAAAAAAAAACTCGATAAAACGTTAGTGCGTTTAAGTTAGTGCTTGTATTTCATTACGATGACGACACTGACGCGCCAAACCTGCAGTCTGGATTAACCTTATATTATAGCTATGCGAAGAATGTGATGCAGAGCTGGTGTTCCAAGTGATTGTGAATTCTGATAGTAACGAGGCTTACATGGAAGTTGTTGGCACAGTTCCTCTGCCAAGAAAAATGAAAATAAACGTATGATATTAATTTATTTGTGGTAGAGTTCTTTAACAGAATCATTAGTTCCATAAGGGTACGGATTTATTTTAAATGTCTCCTCCTTTTTGCTTGTCTATTCTGGATTAAATCAGGTTGATCAAAAGATCACTTTATGAGTCTGTCCTAATCCAGAATCACACTGTAGGTACATACTTAGCCAATTAAATAAGGCGTACCAAATTGGTCTTTCCTGCCCCTCGATACTCAGACCACCAGAAAATAATAGTAAAGCCAAAATAGCGTTGTAGGAAAGCCTACTTAGTCCCGGCCTTACCTTCTTTAACGTTAAGTTTGCTAACCCAAGTTTGTTTCCCACAGTTAACTCCTACACTTTCTGAGATGCTGAAGTCAAAAATGGATCGCACGGAGCTCTTAACAGATTTCGATCAGGATATCCAAGCCCTTGTCTTGCCTGTAAGTTCAGCTGAAATAGGTACAGTCAACTGTGCATAAGTGCCATCGATTTGACATTGACAGCGCCTTTATGTCGTAGCAGTAAGGGCCTTTGGTAGTGCAAGTGTTACCACTACTGTGTTATGTTACATTGACTGTACTAACCCCCGAATTCTAGAGCCGGTTCGACTGATGATTTGATTAAAAAAACTCCGCAAAATTGGGTACCTACTTATAAAGTTTGATAAAATAGGAATTCGTTGACAATCATAATTTTATATCGTCATCATTGGAAACCATATTTTACCCACTGCTGAGCGCCCAATCCATTACATCAGAAGTATACCTCCGTAGGCGTCCTACCCGTTTTGCCACGATTCCCTGATTTGTGCTAGTGTTATCCTCGTGGTTTTTTTAGGTCATCCCATATAGCTGTTCTGCCAACATTTCTAACATCTCTAGGAACTCTTGCTGCTCTGCTACATTGCCTCATCGTCTAAAGGGCTACAAAGATCATTTTGCGCTTGACTGACCTTTACAGGAGGGCGCTGTAGGTAAACATTTGTAATAATGTTTTGTGAAATTGTATTGGAAAACCATGATGTCGGCATTAGGCAACCACGAGCCAAAACATCCTTGCACGACTATACTACTTACATTGGTAATACATTAGTGACGTTCGTTAACATTACAGTATGTGCCCAAAGACAATACAAAGAAGCGCGTATTGATGATGCCAGTTGGAAGCAAACCGTTCACTGTGATATTCTGCATCGTGGCGCCAAAGCTGTTCAAAGACAGGGTTCCTGTAGTCATACATGAATGTGCAATGTACGTAGTTTTTCATATTCTTCTTCCTATTTTAAACTGCAACGACGAATGACGAATCGAATTACATTGACAGGGGGGCGCTGTTGGTTTAAGTTCTGATTATTTAGAAGACAAAAAGCTTGGGATTGCTGAGCTGCTCGCTCTGCCTTGTGATAAAACCGTAAAACTTGTCATTTTAGTTTTTTTTAGTTGGATGATGTTGAAAACTTAGCTGCTCATGGTCCACTCATGGATTTTCACGCCGCTGTAAATACTGAAATGAATGCTGACATATACAAAATTCAAAATTTCAAAATTGCTTGACAAGCATGAAAAATCACAATCTTGTCAAGCATTTTGGACCGTCTAGAGACCCCAATAGAACTGCGACCGAATTCGGTCGTAAAGCGATCGTTATCTATGTATGTCGAGACGGCAGCCCCAGGTGTAGCAATTTATTGCAAATAGAACAACTCACATGTTATGAACCCTCACTAATGTTGTGACTTCTCACATGGACATCACTTATCGTCAAACAAGTGGACTGGGTATTGTACTCAAGATATTGGGGACATATCTGCGGCAGAATGCTTATTTCAAAGTTGACAAACAGTGATTTCGGTAGATTATCTACATTTCTCCCTATAAATCAATTACAAAAATAATAGATTTTCTGCATTTTGTACTTTTACCATATTCTGAAGGTGGTTCTGATCTTAAAAAAAAACTATCACTCTTTTCCCAATGATTTTAAGTGGGGATTTTAACGTAAACTTGAGTTTACTAGAAACTGAGCCACTCATAGCTTTAAATGATGAACTCAAGCTCGAAATGAACACAGACCAAAATGTTTCGACAACTATGTATTGACGCAATTTTTCAACGGTTTTTAAATAATTTGAAATCCATAATTATATCTCATATTTTAGATAACATAATTCTATTGTCTCCACTCTCCCCCAAATTGAATAAAAAAAACTGTCTTCAATAATTAATAGAATACAATTTTAATCAAAAATCTTCGTTACGAAAAATCATTTCAAGTACCTAATACTTAGAACATTTTTTTCAGGATATACTTTATGATGATGTTGCTTATTAGATGTTATACCTACATCTTATGCGACTACTGTAAGGCTCGCTCGTTTTTTTTTTCGTGTTTACATATCGATACATTTTCGCTAGCTAAATCTTTTAGGTATCATCATTACAACTGTTTAGCTAATTTATCCGTCCTAATAAGTTGCGCGGGAAACCATGTACAGCGCATAGGTAACTACATAAATTTCTAGTCTTTCTAAAAAAAAATGTGCCTATCCAGGCATTGGTGCCGATTCCCTTGTTCACAAACTAAACTAAATTTAAGTTCAGTGCATCCTTTTCTTTCTATTTCATTAAGAAAAGGACAGAAGATAAATTTTGTTTAGTCCTGTCAAATTAATCAGCGCTTGACGTAAATTGACGTAATTTTAGTAGACAAGTTTTTAATCACGTCTAAACTTGTATGGAGTAGTGACAGGCGCTGATTATTTTGAAAAATATGTAAATTTAGTTTAGTTTGTGAACAAGGGAATCGGCACCACCGTGTAACAGGCCTTAGCAAAAATAGAATATAATATAATCATTTTCTTATCGACTACCAAAACTACAAATATTTTGTGTTGTTTTTAGATTCGCCTGGCCGACTTTAAAGAAGGCGATCGCTTTAGAATTTGAGTGTACTTTGAAAGAACAATGCCAAAAACTACTGCGCGTCGCCAAAAGACTATTTACTCAAGTAAGCTATTTTGTGGAATGTATTCTGTCTCCTTTTTAAGTGTCTTTTCAGATCAACATAGAAGTAGGTACCTAATGCCGCTGCGGTTATACTTTTCAAAATAAATCGAGGCGGGGCGAATCGTAAACGTGCAATCAGAATGCTGTCGATCGATTATATCGACCGTTGGCCAAGTCAGTGTAGTGCATGGCTGCCGAAATGGTGTCGATGGCAAGGAATTCACTAGTTTAACGACAATTCATATCGATGGTCGATCACATCGTTATCAATCGACAGGGCCGGCCTTAACCATCTAGGCGCCCCAGGTGAGTCATGCATTTGGCGCCCTTTTAAGTATTAAATACGTAACTAATTTTAAATTTTGTACTTACCATATTTGGACGTAGTTATGCGAAAACGTTCCAACCCACAAGTCACTCAAAATTGCGATAAAGTGACCAGTATACCTTTTTTGAGTACTTACATCATTCTAGCAAAAACATTCCAGTCCTCGTGTAATATTTCTCTATTTATATTACTCACTGTATGTTCCAATCCACACTTTTACCAATCAAGTACTTTCATTGAAAAATGGAATGTATTTATCCGTCTGAAACGTTTTTATTGAATACGATTCATAATTAATATTTTGCTACAATGACTCAATGATCTTGGAACGTTTTAACAAACCCATGTAATGTACTTTTTTCATGGAAATAATGTTCCAGTGCGTTTGGAACGTTTTAGCTAAATAACAAAAGTGATGCATAAACGATTCAAAATGTGTGGTACCTTTTGGCTTAGTCCAAAATAATCAAATTTAAAAGTTTTTAAGGCT
Source organism: Atethmia centrago (assembly GCA_905333075.3). NCBI lineage: Eukaryota > Metazoa > Arthropoda > Insecta > Lepidoptera > Noctuidae > Atethmia > Atethmia centrago. The sequence continues at coordinate 5,647,542 of HG995377.1, forward strand.
CCATGGAGTTTGTACTATTGTAACAAAAATTGAGGTTTTTTTAATGTGATATGTTCACTATGAATTTTATACGTAACATTATAATAGGTGTCTTTATACGATCCCGTAATAATAATTATTATCACAGAACGGTTTCTAACGGTTCATCTTTAGGTAAGTCAACATAATAACTTTAAAATGTTTATGACAAGAAGAAAAGAAAGTTTGTATTAAAATTGTTCTCATGATGAAAGCAATCTTAAACTCTCATCAAACTTTAAGACCAATATCATTTCGATTTCTTGAGTCTGGACACACGTTTTTACCGAACGAAAAATCTGTGTATTTTTCAAAAATCGAAACGGCTCTTAAACATCACCAACTTGTTGTGTTTGTATACAGCCGAAGAACATATAGATATTATTAAAAACATTAAAAGAAAAACCTTTTCAAGTCTATAAAATGCAGAAAACTGACTTTTATAGCACAGAAACATTGGAATAAAACAATGAATTGAAAAAAAATCAATGATAAAAGTAAAGTTAATTGGTTACATACGAAAGAAATAAAAATTGAAAAGGAAAAAATGTTTTCTATTTTTATGAGGTCATCATTCGAAGAAGACTATCAGGAGTTGATTATAGAAAAAAATGTTAAAGGAGAAATACGTCAAATTAAACAAAATGATTTCTGTCTGTTGTGGCATAACCAGCGAAATCAGCTGATTTACAGTCAATGTATCAATACATTCATGAGGATTGAGGGTTTTATAAAACATTAAAAAGTTCGGAGGACATCATTGATGATGTCGACGGGTTTGGTGGAGAGCCAGACTTCGATATACAAGTTGATTATTTACTCGATGACGATATTGTATAAATTCAGTTCATTCAATATCATCATAAAAAAAATCGTCGTATCGTCATAAATAAACAAATTATTCCTTATTATTTTCTTTTTATTTCGTATTTCAAATAAATAATGTTTATTTACATAACCAAATTACAAGATGATTATTAACATTAACTAAATTAAATTAAAACTAAGTTAAGCTTAAAAAAGGCCCTCGAGGCATTGTACCGAGGATGCTGGCGGCATTTCCTCGCTGAATTGCAATGCTGATGCGTTGCGCGAGAAAGCCGCCTGCTTTTCGGTCACCAGTTACATCAACTAGACGTTTCGCGATTTCCGCAAATAACTTATGCGCACTGGGACCCCACGGACCGAGGGTCTCGACGCCAAAGGGGAACAAAGTTGTACTCTCTGCCAAGGCCTCCATATTTAATAACTTTCAGATTTTCGGCATTTTCTGCCGCTGCACCCGCTTAAGAAGTAGTCCGTTGGAGGTGGGACGGTGCCAGTGTGTCTACACAGGTAGCGTCCCACACAAGCATCCGTCCCAAACTCCACGGGACCAAAGACACACCATCAGGTCTTTTGCCATCATCTCTGACAATGCCAGTCGGCTCAAGAAGAGCAGGCACATTGATGCTGGCAAGAGACCGGCGGATTATGTCATTAAGTGTCGCATGTCTTGAAAAGCGGCCTGCACTTTTTTGACCACAAAGTCCGTGGTGACCCACTCGGTCCACGTCCGTGCCACAAGGGCATGTGTGTGGAGTGCATACCGTGACCCCAAGCCGCAGACCAGTCGCCAGACGAAGCGAGGTCGGATCCAGGAAGGTACCGGTATATGGAGAAGGATGGGCATGTAGCCAATGACCGGCCTCTCTGGTTCCGACCACCAAAAGTCTTGCGCGATCCGGACCTGAGCTGCGGCTCAGAATCGATTTGTATGTTAAATCGCAATAAATATCGTCCCAGCTCCTTTGAGATTTTAGGTTGTCTGGAAATTCTTTACCCGGGCAAGCAATTTGAAAAGCATTCTTGGCATCCTCCAAGCCCGCAGTCTCGTAGTTTGTGGGCAAAGCCCTTAGGACATTACCTATGAGACGTGACGTGCTATGGGTGGACGACAAAAAGGCTGGGGAAGCAACACTCGAAATTTTGCGGATTCCTAAACCGCCAAACCGAATAGGGAGGGATGCTTGTAACCAAGATGGTTCATTGAGCTGAATATTTAAAATCATTTCTAAACTAGTTTTGACTAAATCGTCTATTGGTGAAAGCAAATTTGGATGTTTCCAAAAAGGGCTACAGCGAAGCACATAAGTAAATTTAGGGACAAAAAGGCAAAACTTTAGAATTATAAGAGCATAATGAGGACTGATTTCGAGTAAACAATTTGCGTGACTTTGGAATTTAGAAATAGTGTTAGTAATATAATCAGGAAAAGATTCTTCAAAGATGGGAGAACCCAGGAGGCAAAGTGACTTTCTGTCTACTATTTTGATATTGGGTGCCAGAAAATTTAATTTGGATTTTAAAATATCCAAACCGTAAGAAGTTTTTTGAATAAAGAGTTCACATTTGCTAAAATTTAATTCTAAACCAATATTTTCGAAATTTGTTTTAATATCTGATAAGTCAGATAACACATCGCCTCCCAGGGTTCCGTCATCCAAATACCAAATGTTAAATTTCGATTTTAAATTTTGAATAATCGGATTTATATTTTCGTATTTATATTTCACATATTTATAAATATAATATCATGTTGAGGTTTAAAATACTTATTGGAACGTTTTCGCAAAATGATTTGGAATGTGCGTTCATACAAAAAGTAATTTTGCAAAAATGTTTCAATACCATTTTTCCTAATAACCTACCGTTTTAATGTAAATATCCAAAAAAAATGTACATGATTATTTAATGAATATATTTTACTACAGTAAAACCTAGTGTTCGCCTGTACTAGTTACGGCAAAAAAGTGTACCACTGAAACACTAAATTGCGTTTTTCACAAATTGCAGTCATTGTGGAATGGAACGTTTTCGCATAACTACGTCCATTTTATATTGAATTAATATAAAACTACAAACATTTTTTAACAATTAATTAACCAGACTGGTGCTGATTCCCTTGTTCACAAACTAAACTAAATTTAAGTTCCGTGCATCTTTTTCTTTCTATTTCATTAAGAAGAGGACAGAAGACACATTTTAGTTTAGTCCTGTCAAATTAATCAGCGCCTGTCACTACTCCATACAAGTTTAGACGTGATTAAAAACTTGCCTACTAAAATTACGTCAATTTACGTCAAGCGCTGATTAATTTGACAGGACTAAACTAGATTTTATCTTCTGTCCTTTTCTTAATGAAATAGAAAGAAAAAGATGCACTGAACTTAAATTTAGTTTAGTTTGTGTATAAGGGAATCGGCACCAATGTAGATACGCACCTACCTATGTTGTTGTCAGTTTAGTCACGAAACTTATAATTTATAACGAAAATTTATGTCGCCTGAACTCAGTGCGTCTCTCTGTCATCCTTCACAAGTCAGTGAGGGATACGAGGATAAGACAAGCAACAACATGACAGGTCGAGGTAGATTAAGCTGAATACTCACTCCTACGGGATAAGTTCATAAAAGTTAATACTTACGCTGAATTGGGTTTTTCTTTAGATCGACGGGCGCGACAGGCAGCATTATGCCTGTCGCGCCCGCGATATCATAGTCTGCTCGAACCTTTAAGCCTGATCCAGCCTGTCCCACCTTGCTGTCCTCCCCCCAGCGACGCCCTAACCCGAGGTCCGTACCCCACAGGGGGTGCCCTTAGCGTGCAGTCGCATAGTAATGTAAGAAATTCGCCCCTGGCTGGAGGCTTTGAGTCCGCTTAAGGCAGCCACAGGATAGTCCGGTTGAGTAGTCACGACCTCTCAAGGTCAACTACGAGATGCCATACATAAAAAAAGCCTTTAAGCTGGCACACTCAGCGCCTGGTATGCCCCGGCGCGGCGCTCTGCAGTCTGGCGCCCAGGGCGGCCGCTCTGGTCACCCCCCCTTCCCCCCCTCCCTAAAACCAGCGCTGACAATGTTTTCAATTTCAATCGGAATATGTTTTGAGACAATCAATATCGACCGGTCAACATCGACGACCACAGGCTGGTTACTGCGGGGTAATTGCGTTTACACACTATCAGTAACAAGGGGTTTCATTTTGACAGTTCATCAACATTCATTGCGTTATTTAGTAAACACATTTTTCCAACATATGAATCAATGGATTAGATACTTCAAAATCATTCAGATTGTGATTTATAGTGTGTTACGCAATTGGTGCTGGTAAGCCTAACTAATATCATAAATCCGAAAGTGAGTCTTTTTGTTTAATTGTTACGCTTTCACGCTAAAACGGCTGAACGGATTTTGTTGAAATTTAGCACAGATGGCCGACAGTGGCGGTACCTTCATATAAGCCCAAAAGCCTTACTAAAATGCTCGATAGAAAATTTATTGTACCTAACCAGTAGTTTATGAGAAAATTGCGATGATACATAAGTAGATACGTAGGTACCTACATGCTTAGTCGAAAACTGAACTTTCTTTTTTTGAAATCGGTTAAAATTTTATTGGGCTTGCGTTATTTTGAAACCCTAGGCACGCCACTGATGGCTGAACCATGACCTGGATTAGGACATACAATATTTTTTTTATAAAAAGTATTCTACGTCTCGATCCCGTGGGAATACCGGGATAAAAGTTTTTATCCCGATATTGCCACGGGATCGAGATTTATGCGGGTAAAACCGCGGGGCGCAGCTAGTTATGATATTTGTATGTTCGTCCAAAATCTAGGTGGCGTCATTAGAAACCCTATTGCAAATGGCAATGGATCAAGCTAAGCATCTGGTCAAGGCTGAGCACTGCGTTATCCTGCTGATCGATATGGATAAGATGGAGCTGTACGAGCCCCGCTCACCTCTCAAGATACTTTCGGTATTCATCCTTTTTACCTACTTTGTTCATGTTTAATATTAGATTTTCATCTGAACTGAAACAGTTTTAAAAAGTCTCACACCTCTTAACCGTATAATTCGATTCAATAATGGTTCAAGATAATCACCATTAATAGTAGCATACTGAATCGAGACCATTGCTTGGTATATTAAGGGAGTGATATGAAGATACAGATAAATGGTAGATTCAACTCAATGTTGTTAAATGATAGTGCCCCATATCGTTAAGAGCTAGACTAGTATTAAAGGCTACACCTTTAGTACTAGTCTATATTGTGTTGAATCTACCATTTTATCATCAATATGAGTGTTGTTACTTTTGGTAATGAGTACCACCTACTGACCTACAATTGTGATTTGTTGATTTCTTTGTGTTACTATACTTAGGAAATAAAAAAGTTCAATCATCTTCTTCTCACTACCACTTCTCATTGCTCTTGTTTCCCAAACCCAATACAAAGATAAGGCTTTATCGGGGTCGGGAGTTCGATCTCCAGACAAAATCAGATTGGAATATGCTGTTCGCAACAGCGAATATCGATACCAAGTCTTTCGTACTAGCGTACCATTCAAACAGTTTTTCGAATCAGCGTGTTCGCGACGTCATTCGATATACAGGACTCAATATGTTTTCGAACTGGCGTAGCACTCGGTAAAGTTTTTCGAAATAGCGTGCGTCGTTCTATCGTCGTTCGAAATTTCATATTAATCCCCCTTTTCCCTTGATATACATAGGTACCTTGTAAAACCATGGTCGTCTTGCTGACCATAAGATAAGATAAGATAAGATATATTTATTTGCTCAAACATGTGTTTACATACAATAATATAAAAATGCATGTAAGATGATATTATATAATAATAATTGTTCTGACATGTTTGCCACATACTATGGCGTGCAAATGTTTTGAATTACAAAAATTGTGTTCACCTTAAATAATTATTTTCAGTAACATTCATTTTAATTTAATTTAGCAAAATTATTAATAAATGTCAAAATTTTACATAGCAATATAAAAATAATAAAAAAATATAACGTCATAGTTTAATACAAGTCTGTGAATTAAAGAAGTAATAAATAAAATTATAATGTCAAAATCTATGTCACAGTAAATTGTTCTGTCAGATATTCATTAATGTTATAATATGCTTTGCCAGTTAAAAATGATTTTAGTCTTTTCTTCAATTGTACATTATTAAGCTCTCTCCAACTTTTAGGTAATTTATTATATATAATAGGAGCCATGCAGAAAACACTTTTGCGCATAAGTGCAGTCTTACTCTCATGAAGGCAGAGCTAATTTTGATCACGCCTGTTTCTGGGATATTTATCTGCCATCCGCGAAAATAGGTTGCAATTATTTCTAACGAACATTACTGTTTCCAGAATATAAAGGGAGGTCAGCGTCAATAATTTATAGCGTACAAAGTAGGGCTTACAACTGTCAGTGGTATTTAACTTGAACATGGCTCTGAGACATCTCTTTTGTGCTTTAAATGCATCTTCTTTGTCCGTCGAGTTACCCCAAAAGATAACCCCATATCTGAGAACAGATTCAGTTAACCCGTAGTATGCAGTTAATAAGGCATCTATGTTAACCTTTCGAGATAAAGTGTACAGGGCATATGCACTACTATTTATTTTTTTAGCCAGGGTATCCAGGTGCGCCTTCCAATTTAAATTTCGATCTATCGTAACTCCTAAGAACTTGGTTGCATTAACTGTGTCGATTTTGATATTATTGTATGTTATGTCAAGATTGGGAAGAGTCAAAGCGCGCTGGCTAAAATGAATTATTACGGTTTTATTTAAATTTATTTTTAAATTATTATTGTCTAACCATTCTACAGTCTCTTTTATTGTATTATTTATATCCTCCTTATAAAGATCTCGTTGATTACATGGAATGGTTATCGTACTGTCATCAGCAAATAGTGTCACACGATGTGTAATTGCCCTTGGAAAGTCATTGATGTATAATGTAAAGAGCTGTGGGCCTAGTATACTTCCTCGTGGGACGCCGTAGATAACGTTACGTTCCTCCGAAAGAAAGATTTCTTCTCTTTTGGTGCGTAGATTTATTCTAGTTATTTCCGTTATTTGTTTCCTATCGTGTAAGTACGATTTCAAGAGTTCAAGGACATTACCTCTTATGCCGTAAGCATCAAGCTTTTTTAGTAAAATATTATGTTGTACATAATCAAACGCCTGGGTCATGTCACAGAAAACCGCGCACACTGGACTGTTTTTGTCCATATTTGTCATAACCGTACGCAAAAAGTCATAAATGGCCAAGTTAATCGATTTGTGCTTCCTAAATCCTTTTTGTTCATAGCAAAGTATATTATTCGCTTCTAGATATAAATTGAGTTCTTTATAAATATATTTTTCAATTATTTTCGAGAAAATTGGTATCAATGAGATCGGTCTATAGTATTCCATTAACTCTCTATCTTGTTTTTTAAACAATGGCTTAATTACCGATTTCTATAAAAATACCTTCGCTTATACACAAGTTTATAATATAACTTAACGGACGACAAATTTCTCCAGCTACTGCTTTCAGTATTTTAGTACAAATGCCATCGTAACCTACACTGTTTGCCTTATTAAGACCTGAAATGATTTTGAATATGTCGCTTGGCAAACTTGGCCTCATGAACATAGAGTTTTTACTACTTGTAATATGTTTTGTGACTCTGTCTCCCGAATTATTATTTGGCATAATTTTATCAATAAAATAATTATTAAATAAATTTGAAATACATTTTGGATCCGAGATAATTTCATTATTGTTAATTCTTATTTTATTAATATTATTTTTTGGCATATTTAACTTAATTTGATTTATTATTTGCCAAGTTGTTTTAGATTTATTGTTAGAAGTCTTTATGTTATGGTTATTTTGAGCCCGTTGAGTTAAATTTATAATTTTTTTAAATAGTTTATTGTAACTTTTGAATTGCCTTTTATTATTTTCAGTCGGTTTTAGACGGAACTGCCACAGTAACTGTCGTTTTTTCTCGCTGCATTTTTTAATACCGCGCGATACCCATTTCGGCTTTTTATGGACAGTTACCGAAACTACAGTTTCTGGGAAACACTGATTGTAAAGCAGTAAAAAAATATCCAGAAACGCGGTCAATGATTCCCTTGGGTCATTTGATTGATAAACTTCTGAAAACATTAGACTACGCAAATGAACCTTAAATTTCTCAATATTCTCATTATGATAGTCACGTATTCTCCTACTCCACCGATTAATAGTACATACTGTGCTAATTGGGCATTTTAATAATTGGGCCGTGTGATCCGACAATGCTAGCTCTAATACTGAAGCCTTACAGAACCTATTAAAGTTATGCGCAAAATTGTCAATGCATGTCTTGCTCTTAAGGCGAGTCGGCTGATAAAGAGCCAGTTTCAAGTTAAAGCTTAATAACATATTTTCGAATTCCATTGCTTGCTTATTCCGTTTAAGAAGATCTATATTAAAATGACCTGCTAAAACTATGTTTTTAAAATTCTTTTTCATTAAAATATGTAACATTCGTTCTAATTTACTAATACAGTCATTGAAGTTATTGGAATTTGGCACTCTGTAAATGCAAACACATGCTATTTTGTGGGTAATTAGTTCAATGGCGCAACATTCAAATACACCACTTGTAGATATTTTTGCTATATTTGGCAGCTCTCTCCATTTATGATCGGCCCTCACTACTATGCACGCTCCACCTCTTTTGGATTCTTTTCGACTATAACAGGCCGCCAAACAGTAGTTGTTTAAATTCAGGTGTTTTTCATATGTTTCCATCATAAAGTGTTCTGTAATGCATACGACATCCACATCTATGTTTCTATCAACTAATTCATTGAGGCAGACTGCAAGACTATCGCATTTAGCCAGCAAGCCGGCAATGTTTTGGTGCATGATATATAGATGATTAGTCAAGAAAAAATTGGTCTTCTGTTGTTTCAATGTCATTTAAATTATGATGTATGTCAAAGTTTTTATGATGTCCGTCATTAAATCCAGCAGATCCTTAAATACAGTGCGTAGTCCAAGTTTATTTATTTTGCCAGTATATTTATTAAACATGCTGCAGTCATATTCTAGGTTGGTTCTACCATGGTTTTGTTATTGTTATTACTAGTAACTGTTTCGTTATTTTACTTCGATGAACTGAGCTAAAGCTATAGCTATATGTAAGCGGGCACGCCCTATATGCCTGGAGGCTTTTATTTAGATACTAATTTCGGTTTCCGTTTTTATGTAATTTCTGGTTGAGTATAGTTTTCGATGTTTTTCTTTTGTTGTTGGTATGGTGGTGTGCTAGCTGACATATGCCTAATAATTTAGGGGTTTATTTATAATCGTTGATTAAAGTTAAGAGACGTTTAAACGTCAAAAAAGTATGGTTAAACAGTCGCTAATCCTTGCTTAAATTTAAGCAATGTTTATAAATAAAGGTATTAATGTTTTAGCGTTGTGTAAATTATTTTGCAATTGTATAGAATCCTATTTTTTTCTTATTGAACAGACAGCTGTGCTGCTGGGGAGTTTGTTGCGCCACTTCTTCTTCCCAGCTAAAGCACTAGGATGTGGCGAAGGGCGGGCGTTTTGGGGACTGTCTTATGTAATTTTGACGTTCGAAAGAAAAGAAAGTGCTGATTCTCAGCCGGGTTTGAATAAATGATTTTTGGTTTTGATTTTGTAGCTCCCGCAAAATGATAGAATTAAATAAATGTAAAATAGTGGCCAAATATGTTGGTATACCTGCCTCGTGGCTAAATGCTAACAGCCGCACGGGTCGATCAAAGGCTAAGCTACGCTTGCCGCGGCAGGTTCGAGGATGGGTGATTCATTACATATCGACCCCTCCGTGCCTCGGAAAGCACGTTAAGCCGCTGGTCCCGGCTGTCATTCGTGGTTCTTTGACAGTCGTTACGGGTCGTCAGAAGCTCGAAAGTCTGACAGCCAGTCTTACCAAGGGGTATCGTAGTTATATACCCAGCAAAGGCGTCGCCAGCCGATGACCCAGGGGAGGGCTGGATGATGTTAATATATAGAGGGAAAAGTATGAATTGTACACGTTGTGCACGGTAGAGCGATCAAAATTTTCCCGTTTCCAGAAAGGTGTTTGCCCCTTTTAGGACATCAACAACGGTTAGATTTATATATGTACAGTTGCTGCCAAATTTTGATTTAATGTTTTATGTTCGGTAAATCATAAAATTGGAAGAATTCAAGTGAGCAGGTGCTTTGGTTGCTTTGCATTTGGGTACGTTTTTATCTCTGGCGGGGGGGCAGCTGCCCCTCCCTGCCCCCCCTTGGCGATGCCCTTGATACCCAGTATATGGGTTGTAGAGATCAGATAGGTAATCGATCCGTGTAAAATACTGGTATTCAGCTGCATCCGGTTAGACTGGAGGCTGACCCCAACTTAGTTGGGAAAAGGCTAGGCTGGTGATGATATTAGTATCTATACCTGCCAACGTTGGAAACGTGCGGGGTAAAATAATTGCCAAATCAAATGAGCCAGGGGTTGGTTTAAAAACACGGTATATTCGCACACACAATACACAATAATAAAAGTCACCAACAATCATCTATTATCACACTATACTAACACATAAACACAGAGAACACAATTACGTAAGCTTATCTTAACTAATTACTTTACCTCCCTAACTAAATATAAGTCTGCTGAGGGCTGATGGCCGTCTGATGCATAACGCACCGTTGCTAACTGAGTCCTAATGACTACTGATTGATTCACTATTGACACACACCGGTAACACCAACGTGGTGTCCCTTAAGTAGTTTTCTACCTACGTACAAGTTGCGGGAGCACCTATTTCGTACCCCCGGGCACTATTCCGTACAGATCTTGTAAAAATGGACTTTCCCAACGGATCAGGCTGTGACTTGTCGAGTATTATTGCGACATAGCATGCATGAGTAATCATGGTGCAACATTCCAAGTACTTATGCGTTATTATGGTTTGAACCAGTCCTATTTCTGGTCAAAACCTGCTCCGTTCGTTCTAGAAGATACATACATATAGTATCTAAAGAGATCCGACTGATGGTGTTTCATACATTTTAACATTCCAATCAGTCGGGTTTCACAGTTATAAGTATGTCTTGATATGTACAAGGTTCATGCCTACAAAATGAGATTGCTGTGCCTCGCTAACATCAAGTCATGAATAGACGTAGACAAAAAAAAAAAGAATTAACTTCAAAACCGCTGTAAATTGTAATAACAATGGCGGGGCTATCTGTGACTATATGATGGCTTGTGACGTTGATATTTTTATATTAGTAGTTTAGACTACATTGTTGTCGTACAGGCCGTAATAATGCCGCACCGCTGGCACCACGATATATCGAACCGACAAGCCATTTTTTTATAATATCTAAGCTGTCACAGGCGCCATGATGCAGTGCCGCTGGTTTAGTCTAAAACGTCCAATAATTTTAGGGAAAAAACGGAGCAGAACGTCGCTTCCCCCTGAACATGGGAATATCTGGCGAGGTCATTAAGACAGGGGCGCTAATAAACACTAGAAATGCAACAGAACATCCCTTGTACAACTCCAGCATTGATTGCCTGCCTGATATCAATTGCAAGTAAATCACCTTGAAGTTATTAAATGCCATGGTAGTATAGTCGGTCTCGTACCTAATCGTTTTACCACCACCAGGGTTGAATGTTATTTGCACGTCATAAAACAACAACGTCTACTTGTCTATGTGGCAGATAGATAAATTCACCCTTAGTATAAAGTGCGTTCACTATAACTTGACGCGTGACATGGTTGGTAGCACTGAATTTTGCAATCATGTGATTGGTAGTTCTGGGCCTCAAGTTTGCTGTTATGCACAATAGTGTCATAATGGTCTATCATTGATTTTATAATTGTTGATTTTGACAAGTTTGGTAATCTACTAATATAATGGCGTCATTAATGAGGATCGGAACAGACCATTCTGACACTATTGTAATAGCAGACTTGAGGCCCTGTTTGTCAGTCGCCATTTTGAACTCAATAAAGGTGAAAGTGTTAGGGTAGCCCGCGAAATTCAAATCATGTAGTGAACCCACAGTAGTTTGAATTTACTGGGCCTTGTTGTCAAGAGTGATAAAATAATTACGAGGTCAACTATACCTACCGTCATTGTTTCATTTCACTTTTTTGCCATAATTAAATCCTTTCCATAACATTTTCCACCTAGACATCTTCTCTGCTTTCCAATTCGAGAGCAAACAGGGATCATTGGAGTGGGCCTACTCATCAACAAAGTAGTGGATCCTCATTTTGACGGCATGGATGAGGAGATAGCCTTAGCCTTCAGCATTTACTGCGGCGTCTGCATTATCCATTCCGTGACCTACCAGAAGATTCAAGAGGCACACATTAGGAATGCCCTGGCCACCGAGCTTGTTATGTATCATATGAAGGTTGGTGATTTTCCTTTTCCTACTCTCAGATTGATGGCTACAAGCAATAGGTATCAATAAACTTTAAATCAAAACCCAACGTAATTAAAGGTCTCTGCACACAGCGGGCGCGGCGTGACGGGGCGCGGCGTGGCGGGGCGGCGACGCGGCGCTGGCGCGGCGGCAGTGGTCACACTGCGGGCGCGATCACGTCCCGTCCCGCTGCTTCTCGCCGATCGTGTCATTCATCAAAAAGATGTTGAGCGATTCATGGCCCAAATCGTAAAACATATGATATTAACATACGATTGTGTTGTATGGTTTACGTATATAGCAGTCACACTGCCGGCGGAGCGTGAACACGTCACGTCGGACGCGATGGAGCGTGAATGTGATTTTGTATTGTTTTACAAAAATGGATGTCGTAAAGCTAATCGAATGTGTTTGTGCTCACGTATGTTTTACGATTTGGGCCATGAATCGCTCAACATATTTTTGATTAATGACACGATCGGCGTGAAGAGGCGCGGCTCCACGGGACGTGATCGCCACAGTGTGACCACTGCCGCTGCGTCCGGTCACGCCGCGCCCGCTGTGTGCAGAACCCTTTAATCGCCTTACCCGGTGCCCTAATAGCAAGCGATCGTCGCGATAACTTGTTCGGGCTGGCTAAACGAATGATCGCGATGACCGCGTATTCACTCTACGATTGCTCTCTGTTCGGATTAGGCAGCACCATTATGTTGTTCATCCCCACAAGGTTAACCGACGATCTCTCAAATCGAACGCCATTCAACTTGATCTTCGGCACTCAAGAACCCATGTTCATCCAGAAGTCCATCAAGAATTGGCTGTAATCTCAACATCAACAGTCATTACAGCCACTTCAGCTAGCTTATTGATAATTCTGTTGTTGGCTTCATCGACTACTTTAGTTTAGACCACTGTTGCCTGACCCTTGACAGAGACAAATGGCCCTTTCCATAAAGGCGCGATTCCATTAGGCAAGTCTTGCATGCAAGTATAACGTCACATTTGCATACAAGTTGCTTGCATTGGAAACTTGTTTTCGAGAGTGTGTGAATTGCATGAAGGTTTTACTTGCATACAAGTGGAGATGTTCAACAATTGAGTAAGACATAATTTGTACAGCGAGAAACACCATGCGCGTTCGCAATTCGAAACGTTCAACTAACGTTAGGGCGTTCAATTTGCACGTCACTTGAATAAACGAATGTACAAGTTCAAACTACCTCATACAAGTTGTAGCTTGTATGCAGGTTTGCTCAAGTTGTATGCAATTTGCAACTTGCATACAAGTAACTTGCCTAATGGAATCGCGCCTTTACTCGCTTTTTGTATATTTACCAATAAATAAGTAGGTACTTGTCTAAATGAAATGATGATTTAGGTAGGGGATGATGAGGTGGCTCGTTTGATGGACTGTACCGCTTTCCACATGCATCCTCACATAACCAGTCTGCACTTCAACCCTCGAGCGCTGCCGCTTCGAGAACTGCCGTGCTATGCCTTGAAGATGTTCTCAGATCTTAAATTTGATAAGAAGTATGTATCCCGTAGTCGTGTTTCAAAGGTTAGCCACAGGCGACAGTAGATAGGGATTAAGGGTCGGGTAATCGCCGTTGACCTTGGCCATACAAATACGCATCGCGCTCACGCCGCCGCCGCACCCGCCGCCGCCGCACCGCCCCGTTCGGGAACATTCTTTGTAGACATTACTTCCTGAATTTATTTCATAAAGTATTCTACTACCATAGTATAAAGAGGGGAAGTAAGTTATCTTCATACACACGCACTGCGCGCGGCTTGTATGTGTGCGCCAAAGTAAATATGCGTCGCCGCACGCACACTAAAACAAAATCTCGACCCGTTTCTCAGTACGCCAGTCGGGGCTAACCATAGATTAATATACTGAGGGCTAACACCGCACGAGGTTCGCGCGTCACGGCTTTTCGGCACCGCTAAATGAATGAAAAATGTGTGATAATCGCAGGAGAACGTATTGCTGTGTGTTTGGGTGTCTTAATAATTCATCGATTCCAGAATTGTCTCTGTTCAGATTACCTATTCAACAGGAAAGGTAAGCAAGTCACTTATTCTAGCATATCATTTTTACTTGATGATGAATGAAAAATGAACCTACATACTTATTTCTTGTTGTATTCGTTTTCTATCAGACAGAGGAAGGGTAGGCCAGGCCTACTTTCCCACTAGAATGTATTAGGTACTTTTGATCTGTCAATTGATTTGCCGCTATTGCTTTGTTTACGTTTAGTCATGCCGATATCTCAGTATTGTAGGTATAGTAACTAAGTACCTACTTACAATTATAAAATCGTAATTAAAAATAAGTAATTGACTAATTGTGAATCAGATAAATACAGCAAAGTTCGAATAATAACAACAGAAAAAAAATCGACTATAGTCTAAGAGGCAGGCGTTAGTTTTTTTATGTTGTTTTACGATGTTTTTTTTTTCATCATCGTTTAGGTAAAACCGACCTCACAAACCCTGTACCCAGACAATACAAGTAAAAAATACAACTTCCCGACCCTTTCCATTTTATAGGCACTGAATTAAAATTTATCTAAAAGTGACAACCCTGAGGCAATTATATCGGGGATTGGTCCTGAGATAGCCTACTTCCCCTTTTTATACTATGCTACTACAGTACTTAAATATTCACATATAAAATTGATATGTATGAGTTCTAGTTCAACATACATTTTTCGCATAACTTACTTGCATGAAGGCGTAATAACAGATTTAAAAGTCACATAAATCATATATCTGCGCCTTAAGTAGAAGGATGGAAGAGAGGCAGTTTCCTTGCAGTGGGATCTATTAGAAGGTATTGGGTTGGTATGGGACACCAAGATAGCACATTACTGCGCAACGATGGTCACGAGACTAGGTAGTCTCGCTCGGCCACCAGTCCAGTCCAGTCGACGTATGTACAGCGTGGGTCATACCTGCTACATCTAATATCTTATTGCTAACTACATACATAATGTACGTCGATTTTGAACCAATTTGTACGATATCAACGTCTGGCCGTATGAGCGTAGGTACTCCCATTTGGTAGTTTCTTATAAACACGACAGTTTTGCTACCAGTGGAAACCCCTTTTTTTTTTTTTTGGATCATTAAATAACTTCTCCCGCTCTGGGCGGAGCGGGAGGGTGTGTCAGACTCTTACTGACTAAAACCCACCCGTATTCCTTCCTGTTGCCTGTGTTGCCAGGGGCCTCGATGACCCATTAGTACCTTCCCGCGACCCCGGCAGGCATCGGCCCTAGTGGACCCCTACATTTGTGCTGACATCTCTTTGAGGCGCGCGTGGAATAGAACGCGCCGTCGACCCGGGCCTGGTCCTTACCGGACAGCAAGTCCGCAAGCCCGCGCCTACGGTGCCCGGAAATCCGCCCGGGATTCCCGAAGCCCAGGGCGTCTCCTGCGGCGGCTAAGGGCGAGAGGGCGCGAAACTTGCCTTTCCCAGTGGCAACCCCTTTTCAATATATATTTTAGTTATACTGCAAAAGCAACAGTGAAAACCGTGCCCCTGTAAAAAGTAAAGCTGAATCTATAGTACCATTCCTCTCTCTCTCTCTAGATTCGACATAAAGAAAATAAAGCTGGCCAGCTTCATCCTGTACGTGAAGAAGGGCTATCGTGACGTACCCTACCACAACTGGATGCATGCTTTCAACGTGGTCCAATGGGCTTATGCTGCAATTGTGAACTACAAGCTCATTTCGCGTGGATACTTTAAGTAATCAAATTTTATTACCTACCTTTTTTGCAGTAGACAGGTACAGGAGACGGCCTGTAGCAATGTACGGAGTTTAAAATTAGCTAGCGGAACTCTGCAGATGAGATGGGTACGTAAACATGATAACCAGAGATCGGATATTCGGATGCATATTTACCTAAAGTTAATTTTTAGCTATGAAAGTATGGAAGAGGCTTCTTAAAAATCTTTTTTTTTTAAAGAGCGCGGGATACCAGCAACAACGAAGATTCATAACTAGTCCGGTGTATAGTATGGAAGCGCCTTCTAAAAAATATTTATTAAAAAAAACGCCGGTATTATTGAATTGCATATTCATTTAAAATGATTGCTTCTATCTACTTTACATCACAATATTGGGTAGGTACGTATGAGTCCAATTACATATGTAGTCAGAAAAAAACATTAAATTTGTCGATTCCGGAATGGTGGGCGGGATTTTTACGATCGATACAAAAGTGCATTCCATATAAGCTAACATTTAAAAGTAAGTTAATATACATTCGATTCTATAATCAGAAACCTAAATTTGTATTCCCAGAGCCGCGGGATTTTGCGATACGAAAGCGCATTCCATATTAGCCAACATCTCAACATTAGGTGAATATGCATCCGAATATCCGATCTCTATTTATTACCTACCTTTTTTGCAGTAGACTGGTACAGGAGACGGCCTGTAGCAATGTACGGAGTTTAAAACTTGCTAGCGGAACTCTGCAGATGAGATGGGTACCTAAACATGATACACAAACAAAACGATTTCATGATTTATTTTTTGGGTCAGCGTACTGTTACATCCCTAGTTTGCAATAGTAAATGCTGACAACAATGCTTAGTCAGCACCAGGCATTCTAGATCATGATTGCTCACAGGCTTCCAGCCAGTTCGGGTTTGGCATTCAAAGAGTTGGGACGTTTTACCGAGTTTTCCCCAAAATACATTGTCCTTGTTTAGGAAACAAAATAAACCTTTTTTAAAAAGATTCGGGACTTTTCCTTTCTAACATTTGGTGGCAGCGGTGGGATAAGACATCCCCAGTGTCCTTAAAACGGTAAATACGTCGCCGGAAATAAAATCTGTGTGTGTCTGTGTTCCTAAAAGTGCCCAGTGATTGTGTCGCCTAATAAGCACCCCAACCTGAACTCATCACATCGAAGGTCGATACCATTCGACCTGGTCCAGAGCTACATATCGCCCCGGGTCCACTGCGTAGTAAGTGGTACTGCGTTGTTGGGTAGCACTTGCTGCACCCAACTATACTGTATCCAGCGCCGACCTGACGGTAGCCGTCGGCTCCTCATCCATACGTCTAAGGTAGACGAAATCCAGAATGAAGAATTCCTACGAGTTGTTCCTGTAAGTCCAGATTACTCTATCCTGTGAAATTTGTGTGTGTTCTGCGTTAAGTGTGCGTACCTATACCGTGTTATAATCCTGTGTGTTAATATAGGTGAATACTAATTATAAGATTAATCTTAAAACATTAATAATTAGATTCAAGGTAACTTGATAAGTAGCTTACGCTTCGATCCCAGTCGTCCTCATCAGTTGCGCATAACTTACACATCCGCAGCCCACGCAATTCTCAGAACTAAATAACTTCTAACCATACCAGTAACTTATCATCACGCCGGTAATTCCAGAAGGGTTAAGCAGAGGTTTTAGTATTCCTTATTAATTTACAAAACAAAATGTCTAAATCCGAATCTAAAAAAGACATTAAAGGTGAAGAGGAAATCCCATTAAGTGTTGTGCTAAAATTTATTAAACCATTCAACGGCGATAGAGACAAGCTCACAGCTTTCCTTAGAAACTGCGATAGCGCAATATCCTTGGCGTCTTCCCAACAAGAAGACGTCGTTTTTAAATATGTATTAAGTCAACTAGAAGGCAAGGCTGAGACCGCGTGCTCTATTAAAGATTTTGAAACATGGCCATCACTTAAAGAATTTTTGAAAAATCAGTTTGGTGAACGTAAACACTATGCTCACCTGCTCACTGACTTGCAAGACTGTAGGCAAGGAAATCAAGAACCTGTTACCCAATTTTCCCTGAGAGTAGAAACCTGTTTGCAAAAACTTCTTACAGAAGTTACGGTTTCCAATACGAGGAAGACCGAACTTCCTGGTAGATTAGCCGCGATGGAAGACCTCGCTCTCCATACATTTATATTGGGATTAATCCCTAGAATCGCTAACATTGTGAGATGTAGAGATTACAAAACATTAAATGATGCCATTAATGCTGCGATATCCGAAGAGAAAATACAGCAGTTCTCTTATCGCAATTTCAACAGGCAAAAAGCTACTGAATCCGTTAAAAGAAGCGAAATAAACAATACACCTGAAGCAAAAGTTTTTATTAGAAGTAACAATGGTCAACCCAGTATTTCCTCCAATGATTCTCTTTTCTGTAGATATTGTAAAAAGACAGGACACATTCTTGAAAACTGCAAACTGCGTGATTTCAACAATAAAAAATTTTCAAATGGCCCTCAGCCATTTACTCCTTTTAGACCTTCGCCCTTTAATGACAAACAAACAGTTGTTAAGCCAGGATCTCGTGTAAACTTCACTGATAATTGTGAAGAGGAGAGTAGGGATGAGGTAGATGAATCCGTTAACGATACAAATTTAAACTAAAAAATGTCCCGTTTAAGTATCGCACGGGGCAAACCCCTTTTAAACAAGCCGATACTACCCTTATTAAAATCAAGACCAATGGACAGGGTAACCAGCCCCAAACTCACGGTCTTTCCAAAAGTAGGACCACGCCGCAGGGTAACCAGCCCCATAAGGAAGGTCTGAACTCTTTTAATAATAGGACCACGCCGCAGGGTAACCAGCCCCATAAGGAAGGTCTGAATTCTTTTAATAGTAGGACTACGCCGCAGGGTAACCAGCCCCATAAGGAAGATCTGAACCAACATTCCAATTGTGAACCTGAAAAAGAAGTTAAAATATATGAAATCCTTACCCGAAAAAGATTTTTACCTTTTATTAAATTACGAACATTTGTAAATAAAAATCCACTTACCTTCTTGATAGACTCAGGAGCGTCGCTCTGTGTTCTGAAAAAGAAAAGTATAACAAGTACTCTACAGTTAGAAGATAGTGTTGTTACAATTAAAGGAATAGATTCCAAAAAAGAAACTATGAAAAGTGTGGGAAGTTTTAAATTACAACTACAGTTCAATGAAAAACTAAGTATAACTCATCCTTTCCAAATATTTGACGATATAAACTTACCTTACGATGGTATAATAGGTACCGACCTGTTCACAAAACATAAGTGCCGCATTGATTATCAGACGGACTGCTTAGTAATAAATAACTATAACACTAAATTATCCTTCGATGAACCATCATATGTCATTGAGCCCCGTACCGAAACAGTAATAGAGTGTTCTGTGAAAAACCCTGAATTGAAAGAGGGAATAATATTAGATCAACATATTTCCGATTCCCTTCTTATATCAAATTGCCTTGTTAAAGTAAAGGACAATAATAGAATTAATTTGACAATTGTCAATACATCTGATAAACCAATTAATTTAAATGCTAATCTTATGCTTACCTTAACTTCACTAGACCTTACTCAGTGTAATATAATACAACATAATAGACTAATTAATAGCATTGAAAGGTCCCGGCAATTGACCGAACTACTGCGAACATCTCATTTAAATCAGGAAGAATTACATTATCTTAGTGAAATCTGCCATCAATATTCTGATATATTTCATTTACCAGGAGACCAATTAACCTGTACAGATGTAATTCAACACGAGATAAAAACTAATTCCTCACAGCCAATTAATGTTAAATCGTACCGATTCCCAGAAATACACAAGGAAGAGGTAAATTCCCAAATAACTAAAATGTTAGATCAGCAAATTATTAAACCATCAAAATCCCCATGGTCATCCCCTATTTGGATAGTGCCTAAAAAGGATGACTCCACCGGGCAAAAGAGGTGGAGAATTGTTATAGACTATAGAAAATTAAATGATATTACCATTGGTGAAATTTACCCAATTCCCCAAATTAATGAAATCTTGGACCAGTTGGGTCAAAGTAAATACTTTACAACTTTAGATCTAGCTTCCGGTTTTCACCAAATTAAAATGTCTCCGGAAGACGCCCCAAAAACTGCATTCAGTGTACCCCAAGGTCATTTTGAATTCAAGCGGATGCCGTTTGGTTTAAAAAATGCGCCCGCTACTTTTCAGAGAACAATGAACACTGTCTTGTCTGGATTACAGGGCGTTCATTGCTTCGTGTATTTAGATGACGTAGTCGTATACTCACATGATTTATCCTCACATATCCAAAAACTTATCCTTGTCTTTGAAAATTTGAGAAAATTCCGCCTTAAACTTCAGCCGGACAAATGTGAATTCCTGCGTAAAGAAGTTGCCTACTTAGGCCACGTAATAAGTAGTGAAGGCGTTAAGCCTAACCCTGACAAAATAAAAGCTGTCGTGAATTTCCCTATACCAAAATGCGTTAAGGACATAAAATCATTCTTAGGTTTAGCGTCATACTATAGAAGATTTATACCAGAATTCTCAAAATATGCAAAGTCCCTTACTGCCCTTCTAAAAAAGGATATTAATTTTAACTGGACCAATAACCAACAATTATCGTTTGAGCAACTGAAAAAGAAATTGGTAACTGCACCAGTCCTTATTTACCCTGATTTTACCAAACCTTTTATTTTAACTTGCGATGCGTCAAATTACGCAATTTCAGCTATATTATCCCAGGGTGTAATCGGAAAAGATCAACCAATCGCTTTCGCGTCAAGGACACTTAATAAGGCAGAATGTAATTATAGTGTCACAGAGAAAGAATGTCTGGCTATTGTGTATGGAACTAAAACATTTCGTCCTTATCTTTTCGGCCGTCAGTTTAAAATATTAACAGACCATAAACCCTTAAATTGGCTTTTTAACTGCAAGGACCCTGGATCTCGATTAATCCGCTGGCGCCTTAAACTAGAAGAATTTAATTATGAAATTCAATATAGGAAAGGTAAGACAAATACGAATGCTGATGCTCTTTCGCGGTATCCAATAAACCCTTTACGAAACATAGAGGAGACTCAGACAAATAATACACTACCTAATCCTGAAAATGTCTCCACTAACCCTGACCAAATACTTACCGATGATGCCCCTCCTTCGCAGTCATCGCCGCAATCAAATCCTGGAAGCTTAGACTTACCTGACGATTTTGTCCTCCCTGAAAACCTGGAACTCCCTGATGACTTTAATATACCTACACCACAATCCACAAGTCATTGACGATGACGACAGTTATTCTAAATGCCTTAAAACTATAAACAACAGATTAGCGACATTTAACACCAAAATCCTTGAACATAACGAAAACCTTTTAAAAACAAAATCAAAACATATTGTGATACCTACCTCAATTGACTTCGACGAGTCAAACCGTTATATAACTGAAATTATCAGTAATATGACTGAAAGCAAAGAGTTCCAAGCATTAGAGAGAACCCTGTATTCATTCTTGACATCTGAAAAAGAAAATATTACTTATTATTTATTATTCATTAAAGTGTATCATTATGAAACAACTACTTACGATGATATTTTTAAAAGCCTGAAAAACTTAAAGAACTACTTTTTATCTGTAAATATAAATGAGTTTAGCATCACAGATTTCAGAAATCCGTTTGATAACCATAACTTCATAAAGATAAATAACATAATCACGTACCTATTTCATAATACAAATATAACCATTAATATTTACAAAAATATTATAATGTATCCGACTATGAGCGAAATCGCTAAAATCATGCGTGAAAATCACGATATCCCTATTTCTGGTCACTTAGGTTCTAACAGAATGTTAAAAAGAATCCAAGAAAAATACTACTGGCGAAATATGCGCAGTGATATTGAAAACTATGTCCGTAAATGTGTACCATGTCAAGCTAATAAAGCACTACGTCAAACTAACCGTGCACCGATGCAGATCACCACAACATCAACACAACCGTTTGAACGCGTTGCATTAGACATTGTAGGCCCCCTTCCTGAAGTTGGTAATGCTAAATTAAAATTTATTCTAACATTGCAAGATGACTTAACGAAATATTCAGCTGCCTATCCTATCCCTAATGCTACCGCAGAAGAAACGTCTGAATGTCTGATTCATTTCATCGCTCAATTCGGTATTCCAAAAACAATCCTAACTGATCAAGGCCCGAATTTTACGGCCGAACTATTTAAGCAGACTTGTAGCTTTTTAAAAATTAAACAGCTCTGGTCCACCCCTTATCACCCACAAACACAGGGAGCCCTAGAAAGGAGCCACTCAACTTTAAAAGAATACCTTAAATCTTTTGTAGATGAAAACCAAACTAATTGGCCTCGATATGTCTATACAGCCATGCTCACCTATAACACAACAGTTCATAGTACTACAAACTTCACCCCTTATGAGCTAGTATTCGGTCATAAGGCTCTTATACCCTCATCCATTTATGACTCCGCCTTAGAATCTACTTACAATAATTATGTTCGGATCTTACAACAACGTCTACGAATTTCCAGGGAGAAAGCTGTAGAAAATATATTAAAATCAAAAATAACTTCCAAAGCTTATTATGATAAACACACTAAACCAACAAAGTATAAAGCAGGTGATATGGTATACGTGAAAAATCACTTACGACTTCGTAAAGCTTTATCACCCATCTGGAAAGGTCCTTATAAAGTAATTCGAGTAAATGGAAATAACACACTTACATTATTGATAAACCGCCGGCATGTAAAACACCACTATGATGAAGTTAAACTTGCTGAAACGAATAATTAGTTTTATTATACTTATTATGTTATATTTAGCTACGTAGATTAGTTTTATAACCTAGAATATTATTTCAGGATCGCCTCGGCGTGTATCTCCGTTATCTCAGCAGACATTATAGAACCCATTAAAGAAAGTACTGGAATCTATTTTGACCCGGTGGGAACCTTGAAAATCTCTAATAATTATCTTCACATGTTAGTCCCGATCGATATTGGGTATATACAACCTCATATAGAAAATATTAAGTCTGCCTTAGGAACTGCTAGATTTCTTTGCCAACAGAACGAATTAAGTGTCTCAAAATGCCATAACTTCCTACAACCCTTAACATCTCGGCTTGACAGTATTTTAAAAGATTATAGTGCTATATCTCATCTTATTCCCGATAGAGATAAGAGATCTGCATGGTTTGCTGGTATCGGTTCCCTTTTCAAGCAAGTAATTGGCACAATGGATGAGGATGACTCAATTAAGTATAATTCCGTAATTGAACACTTAGAAAATAATGATAAGAAACTCTCTTAAAAGAAAATATTTTGATGACTAATACAGCATTAAATAATTACAATGAAACACTTAAAATAATTAAAACCAACGAAGCTCGATTAGGCAATGCTATTGAAAATTTATCAGCCGTATTAAACAATGTATCTAATATACCTAAGGACTTATATATAGAATCTAAAATGAATGAAATCTATAATGAATTGTTTTCTAGTTTACTAACTTTATCATTTAGACTTGATGATATTATTAATGCTATAATGTTTACTAAAAGTCATTCTATACATCCCTCTGTCCTAACCCCTAAACAACTGTATGAAGAGTTGATGCGTAATGTTAAGGATTTAAATAAGAATAGTGAACTACCCGTTAGCTTAAGTTTAGATAATATCCATACGCTAACTGACTTAGCACAACTATCGTGTTATTTTATAAATAGTAAAGTAGTGTTTGTCATTAAAATTCCCTTAGTACATAAATCAGAATACTTGTTATATAAGCCTATATCTGTACCTATCCCACATGATGTAGACCAGCCTTATTCCTATGCTATGATAACACCTCATTGTAACTATATAGCTATAAGTAAGGATAAAATAACATATGTATGCCCTCAAGAACTAAGTAAATGTGTTAAAACTGTTAATCAGTTTTATGTATGTAATAATCTCGATGTATACTCAATTCAAGATATGCCTACTTGTGAAACTGAAATGTTATGTAAAATTATTAATAAATTACCTCAACAATGTGAAACTAAATTAGTTCATGGGAATATAGATATTTGGCAAGAATTAAAAAACAATAAATGGTTATTTGTTAAGTCAGAACCAACCAAACTTACCCTTGAATGTAATTCACAGATAACAGAGTACAAATTGTTAGGTACTGGTATTATCAGTCTAGAACCGGAATGTAAAGCTTATTGTAAAGATAGGGAACTTTCATCTAAACCTTATTATAATAGAGTTCTTAAACCTGTAATTTCTGATTTTAATCTTATCAGTGATCCTTGTTGTGACAAAGATAAGTTCATGTCAATTAAATCAAAATTAAAACCTTTAAAGTTAAACGATGTACATCTAGAAAAGCTTGTAACTGCTTCAAATCATCAATTAATGTCAGATATTGACAATATTATTAATGAACCCAGTCCATTAATTAAATATGAATCTCATTATCCTATTATTACCTATTGTATAATTATTCTACTTTCAATTTTAATATTATATAAACTTTGTAAAAAAATCGGTAAATGTCCAACTTTCAAAACTAAAATAAAATCTAACAGTTTAACAGATGAAGTTCAGGAATTAGAAGAAATTCCAGTTCCAAGATTCCACACATCTCCCTGAATCTTATGTATAAAAAAAATATAAGTTTCATCTTGTTGGGGGGGTTGTTACATCCCTAGTTTGCAATAGTAAATGCTGACAACAATGCTTAGTCAGCACCAGGCATTCTAGATCATGATTGCTCACAGGCTTCCAGCCAGTTCGGGTTTGGCATTCAAAGAGTTGGGACGTTTTACCGAGTTTTCCCCAAAATACATTGTCCTTGTTTAGGAAACAAAATAAACCTTTTTTAAAAAGATTCGGACTTTTCCTTTCTAATAGTACGTTACGTAGTAAAGTGTTTTATGTGCAGTTTTCACAGACGTAGGTAATTATTATCGATATCTAAATACGATAAAACAAAATAATATTTTAGTAATAATAGTATTATAATTATAATAGTATTTTAGTGATATTTATTTTAAAGTAGATATGTATTTATGTAATGATGATGATATATGTATAATGGAGGGGCTCGTGGCTAAGTAATAACAGTCGCACGGGTCGATCGATCAGGTTAAGCTACGCTTGCCGCGGTTGGTCCGTGGATGGGTGACCATCTTTACATACCAAGACCCCTCCGTGCCTCGGAAAGCACGTTAAGCCGTTGGTCCCGGCTGTCATTTGTAGATCTTTGACAGTCGTTACGGGTCGTCAGAAGCTCGAAAGTCTGACAACCAGTCTTACCAAGGGGTATCGTGTTACCCATTAACTGGGTTGTGGAGGTCAGATAGGCAGTCTCTCTATGTAAAATACTGGTATTCAGCTGTATCCGGTAAGACTGGAAGCCGACCCCAACATATTTGGGAAAAGGCTAGGCAGATGATGATGTATTTTGTTTTCTCTTCTACTCTTACACGCGGTGTCTACATCTCTTTGTCTACTTTCCTATCGCAGGTATGCTGGGAGAGATTTCTTTAGAAATAAGTATCACCTTTGTACGTACTTTTCTGTTCCTTTCTTCTTGTCTGTTTATATGTGTGTACATAAACTGTTAAATAAATCAATAATAAACTGATTTTCTCAACTACACTATAAGCGGTCTTTGACCCCAAAAAAACTATCATCAAATCTTTTCATTGGTTTTATCGTTTTTAGATAATGATTCCTGTCACGTTGGCGGGAATCATTATCTAAAAATCTGGTTTTATTACAAATGACGTGCGGCATATTGCACAAGGCCGTATGGCACTTCCCGTTTTAGAAAACAATTCAGCTTCATAGAACGTCATCTAGCTGTCACACCTTTACCTGTGGAACAGTCTCTTTTTCCAAGCTCGGTGTGTGGTCACCTAAACGCTCGAAGCATTGGAACTAAACGAGTAATTGGTAGTTTTCATTAATCGTAACTCGGTCGATATACAGCATGCGGGGACTCCCTAAAAGCGGGGTAATGACACCGCGTACCTACACCGTCTGCGGGGAATCCCCGTAGCGGGCGTAGCGACTAATGAAAGTCATCGGTCGATAAAAAGCGTGAGTTAAGTGTGGTAACCCTACTACAATTAGCTTTGTCAGCAGTATAGCTTCCGCCAAACCTTGAGAGTAAGTAATTGTAATGTAGAACATGGTCGTCACGTAGCGATTGTCATAACTTAGCTATAAGTACCTTGTACCTTTAGGATTAAGACATTATTATCTTCACTGTCATTCTGTCAGTAAAATAAAGTTATTTTTATAAAACTCTCCGACTGTCGTTTACTTAATTGGCGCAGCCGGTAGGATCTCTGTAGTCACTCAGTATAGTATAAAATTCTACAAAGCTGCTGTGACGTCTGTTCCAACAGTTTAACAGGGATCGCCGAACAAATAAATTTATTGAGCAACTTCATCGAGAGGCTGACGCTGAGTGTGGTGATAATAGTCCAAGGAGGAGATGGGAGTAACTTCGGGACTGTGAGTAGAACTTTTTCACTATCCTTTCTGTTTTCCTTTACGTGTACCTCTTTGATTAGATATATGTGTTTGTGTTATTAGGGGTCAGACAATACCTGGGTAACATACATATTTTATTGCGATAAAACTTTTGTGATAGAATAAATACGTAGATATAGTTAGTTTAGTACATTTTTATTACGATACAAGTCTCGTGATAAAGCAATTAGGTAGGCATAATTGTTTAGTACCTACAGTCTATTACGATACAATTTTCGTATTAAACTGTGTCACTAAGTAGGTATTTTCCTGGTGTGTAGCGTTTCGGGTTTCAATAACAATGGATCAGATCGTACCAATTCCGTCAGCAATGACTAGCATTATTCCGGAATTTAGTGGCGATGCTAGACAGCTCCCACTATTCATAAAAAAATGCGAATATATATTAACTAAGTTTCGAGGAGGAGATGCTCAGAACGAATACTTATATCACGTCGTAACAAGTAAGCTTTCGGATAAAGCCGCGAACCTAGTAGGAGAGCGGGATCAAATAAATAATTGGGACGAACTAAAAGATTTGTTAGTGCAACATTTTGGGGATCCTAGGACCGAAGAATGTTTAGTGTTGGAATTGGAATCCTTAAAAATGAACCAAAATGAAAGTTATTTAGATTTTTGCCATAGGATACAAAACATACGTAGTATTCTTATTGCAAAAACCAATGAAACGATAAGCAATGTCGACGTACGTCAAGCCAAACAGCATATCTATACTAATTCGTCGCTGAATGTTTTCTTATATAATTTACCAGCGTATTTAGTTAGGCTAGTACGATTGAGAGATGTAACGACTTTGGAGGATGCCCTAAGGGTTGTTCTAGAAGAGCAAAACTTCCAAACAGTTTATGATCTGAAAAATAGCAGAAATAAGCCGTCAAGGAAATTTACGGAAAACCATAATAACAACTTCCAAAGACTACATAACTCACAAACAAGAGAGGCAAATCCGAATGCATCTAGTAGTTCACAAAATGCCGTAAACCAGTCAGGTTCACAAAACGCATCGTTTCAATTAAGGAATTCGCATTTTGCACAAAATCGAATTCCGTTACAGACTAGGTCAACTGCAAGGACGCCGAGTCAGCATGATCGGCGATGGACGTCGGCACATAATGCGCCGTTTGCAAATACAGGTGCAAACACCGATGTTACTATGCGGACTGCGAGTTCTAGACGTGTTAATTACACAAACAATGATTCATACGATAATAATCAGTTTGCGTTTGAAAGGGAACTACAACCAAGTACTTCAGACGAGCCTGTATGTGCGGAAAATTTTCATCTAAGGGCCTCGAACAGAGGGAACATATAGTTTTAAAGTGTACTAGTTTTCGTTCTTTGCCATATATTATAATTCCTGAGTTAGGTAATGCAGTTTTTATGTTAGACTCTGGCAGCACTAGATCTTTTATCGGATCGAGTATAGCGAAGCAATACTTTAGAAATAATATATATAATGAGCGTTTTAATGTTGTTAGCACACATGGTATTAGCGAACATACACACGTTATTTGTACACAATTGCCTAAAATTTTTAAATGTTCGGAGGATCATAAGTTTTATCTTTACGATGTGGATAGTAACTACGATGGTTTGATAGGAAGTAATCTAATGAAACAATTAGGCGCGAAGATTGACTATGAAACGTCAATGTTGTGCACAAAAACAACGAACATACCTTTTGTCTATTCGTCAACATTTACGTATGTTCTGCCAGCACGTTGTGAAGTAAAAGTTAACCTTCCAGTTGATTTAACTTATGGCGCGGCCATTTTGGATTATAAAGAATTAACCGATGGAATAAGGATGCCTTGTGCTTTAGTAAACTGCGTTAATGGGTTTGCATATACGGTTATTCAAAATTGTAAAAACAAAGAAATGATCCTTAAGGTCACTAGTCCATTTAAGGTAGAACAATGTAATGATAGCGAATTAGTAGTAAATAACCTAAGCGAAAGGGATGGACTGGATGAATTGTTATTAAAAAATCTTAACAAATTACGACTAAACCACATGAATGAGGAAGAAAGGAACATGGTATGGAATATTTGTGAGGAATATAAGGATATTTTTTATTGTGAGGATATACCGTTGTCTTTTACGAATGATGTCAAGCATAAGATTAGAACTACGAACGAAGATCCAATTAATGTCAAAGCATATAGGTTACCGCCAGCCCAAACAGAGGAAATTAGGCGTCAAGTTGATAAGATGTTAAGTGACGATGTAATCCGAGAATCAAACTCTCCTTGGAATGCACCTGTTCATTTAGTTCCAAAAAAGTTAGACGCGTCGGGCCAACAGAAATGGAGAATGGTAGTGGATTATAGACGATTAAACGATATAACCATAGACGATAAATACCCTTTGCCAAATATCAATGACCTTTTTGATAAGTTGGGAAAGAGTATGTATTTTTCAACTTTGGACCTCGCCTCTGGTTATCATCAATTACAAATTCAAGAAGAGGATAGGCAGAGAACTGCATTTACAACACCATTTGGGCTGTATGAATTTAACAGAATGCCGTTTGGTTTAAAAACAGCGCCTGCTACTTTCCAACGAGCAATGGACAGTGTACTTAGAGGGTTGCAAGGGTTACATTGCCTTGTATATTTAGATGACGTAATCATATTTTCGACAAGCCTACAGGAACACGTCGTTAAGCTCAAAGCAATTTTTGAACGATTTAGAAAAACAAATCTAAAAGTTCAACTAGATAAGTCCGAGTTTCTAAGAAAAGAAGTTATATACCTAGGACATACAATTACAAAAGATGGCCTTAAGCCTAATAATGATAAGATAGAAGCTATCCTAAAATATCCAATACCTAAAACAGTCACGGAGATAAAAAGTTTCTTGGGTCTGATAGGATATTATAGAAAATTTATCAAGGATTTCTCTAAAATAACGGGACCTCTTACAGCATGTCTAAAGAAAGGAAAAAGTATAGTAATAGATGACGTATATAGAAAAAGTTTCGAAACATGTAAAGAATTACTAACAAATGCACCTTTACTGCAATTTCCCGACTTCAACAAGCCTTTTATTCTTACAACTGACGCATCGAATTTCGCTGTTGGCGCTGTTTTGTCTCAAGGCAACATAGGCTCAGATAAACCAATTGCGTTTGCTAGCAGGAAACTAAGTGATACAGAGTCTAGATATAGCACAATCGAGAAAGAGTTATTGGCCATAATATGGGCGGTCAAATACTTCAGACCCTATTTATATGGTAGAAAGTTTATTATTTATACCGACCATAGACCATTAGCCTGGCTGAATTCGTTAAAGGAACCAAATAGCAAGTTAACTAGGTGGAGATTACGGTTAGAGGACTACAATTTTGATATCCATTATAAAAAGGGTCAACAAAATACAAATGCGGATGCCTTATCACGCATCAAAATTAATGTCACAAATGATTGTGAGTCGATGATTGTAAATGTCGATGAAAACGAAAGAAACTTGCAGGAGCATTTAGACGAGGTGACTAACGAGATTATAAAACTTGGTAAAAAGGAACCAGAATTAGAGACCATCGAAATATCAGATTCTGAAAGTGACGCTGCTACAGCTAATTCTATATCCAATAGAGAGCATGAAGGTATACCTATCCTCAAAGAAGCGATAGACACTAAGCCTAGGCAAATTCACATTTTTACTTGGTTTAAAGACAGCTTGGCTGTAAAAGACATTTCTAATGACAAACAAAAAATTTTGGAAGTTCATTTACCTACGAATAACCAGGATTTAGTAAAGGATTTCCTTAAGGAATATATAGACTACAAGCATAAATATTTCATATATTTTGAGGATCCCGCCCATAGGAAAATTTTTGTCAACGTTATTATTTCACTCTATAAAAAGGGAACCCAACAATTTGTTGAATGTACTGAAAGAGTGGTGAACGTTACAGATGAGGATGAGCAAAAGAATTTAGTTTTAAAATATCACCAGGGTAAAACCTGTCATAGGGGTATTAGGGAGACAGTAATTAAATTAAAAAGATCGTACTGGTGGAGTAAGATGCAGGAAACAGTTACTGCCATCATTAATGCCTGTGAGGAATGTAAAAAAATGAAATATGACAGGAAACCCCTGAAACCATTTATACAGTTAACACAGACTCCAGATGGCCCATTACAAGAAGTCTTTATTGATCTGTTATACATCGAAAAGAACCAATATCTGACAGTGGTGGACGCATTTAGTAAGTTAGGACAAGCTATTTACATACCTAACAAAAGTACACCAGAGGTAGTAAGAGCCTTAATTAAATACTTTAGTATGTATGGAACACCCAAGAAGATAAGTAGTGATTCAGGCACAGAATTTAATAACGAACTGCTCAAAGAAATGTTGAACCTTCACAAAATAGATCAGCATATTGGAACACCCAATAATCCCAATTCAATGGCGATGGTAGAGCGTTTTCATTCAACAATAATAGAAATATATAGGTTAGCAAAATACGAGCAAAGTAACTTAGATGCTACATCCGTAATGACATACGCGATCATGGGATATAATAACACAATTCATAGTGCCACAAATTTCACACCTTTTGAGGTAGTTTTTGGACAAACAGAGTCAGGGAATATTTTTGATATCGATAGGAATAAAAACTTAATGCAGAAAATTTTACAAGACCATCGTAAAAGACTGAAAATTCTTTACGAACACTTGAGTAGCCAGATGATTGGACATAAAAGTTTAGTTAGGGAAAAGAAAGGAGGAGAAGAGAATATACCAAGTGTAGTAGATGGGGACACAATTTTTATGAAAAATACTAGGACTAGAAAAGCTAAAGAGTTGCCTCGTTTTGAAAAAGCAATCGTCATGGGAAATGTCGACAGGAACATAGTCCCAGTTAAGCTTAAAAATAGACGTACGAGAGTAGCATTAAAAAACGTAAAACGTCCTTCACAGATGGTGGTCGATACTTCTCGCCCTAGTGGATCAAGAGACAACTTTGAACATCCAGAAAATCGATCAGAATCCCGGGATAGTTCCGATCAGGATTGGGACGGCTCTGATGAAGAATAACCACTGGGACATCATAAAAACAATAGATTTAAATTCTCTAGCCCTACAATTAGAGAATAATATACAAGAATATAATAAGTTAAAAATTATTTGTAATAGTAATAGCGAGATATATAGGGAACTTATAGGATTAACCGTACAGATAGATTCTCTGTTAGAATTAACTAAGGACAGGTTACAGCAGATTTTACCGTCAAGAAGAACAAAAAGAGGTATTTTGAATCCATTGGGTTCTCTTGTTAAAGTAATAACAGGTAATTTAGATAACGAGGACGCTAGGAAGTATGATTTAGAGATAAGTAATCTAGGAAAAAGGGAACATTCCGTTGAACGAAGGGTATCATTAATGCAAAGGGCTTTTGATAAATTGCTTAATGTTTCAGACGATATCAATTTCAATACTAGACATCTAAATCTAAAAATTAAACAATTTCAGTCTCTTGTTCAAAATCAAACTAAGTACTCCAATTTGATTTCAATCATGAATAGTATGCACCAAATATTAAATAATTTTCGTACTATTTATACTATCATCTATGAACTAGAAACAGCCATTGCCTTTAGCAAAATACATATATTACATCAATCTATAATTAACTCTACGGAACTATTTAATATTTTGAAGGTAATCAAAACGCACCATACCTTAGTTTATCCGTTAGATATTCATAACCTAGTTAAGTTAGAGGGAAGTATAAAAATTAAGGGGTTTATAGATAGTAGTAAAATAGTTTTTATTTTGGAAGTTCCACTAGTAGACAGTAACACATATATCTATTATAAAGTTATCCCTGTTCCAATTTTTAACCCTACCACAAAAAAACCCTATGTCATTATTCCGAAATATCCTTACCTACTGGTGAAAAAGTCGAAATACAGGCCCGTAGTCGACAGCTGCGAAGAAATAGATGACCTCACATACCTTTGCTCCGAGGACAACGTTCTTCAATACACAGAAGAAACATGCGTCGAGCAACTTATGTTACTAAAACATAATTTCACGGATTGTCAGCAACACCAGGTAAAAATAGAAGAAACCAAGATACAACCCATATCCGAAAGTCACTGGTTGGTATATGCAGAAAAAAGTATCCAGACAACGGAACATTGTGACGATGAAACCAGGAAATACACCTTGCAAGGTACATACATCTTAGTACCAAGTCAGCACTGCACACTGCAGATCGCTGACATCTCCATTACAACGCCAACGAATAGTAGCACAGTCTCCTTCAGCCTGCCAACAGCACAGATGCCCGAACTTCGACGTGACGTCAGCCCACCGGCGAAGCAAATGGATCTTAGAGGGGTGGACTTAGGTGACATCAAGGACCTAGTGAACCGAGCAAAGTACAGTGAAAGTGTTAGTGATTTCGAGTCATATTATGTACGTGTAACAAGTGACAATATCAGTGTATGGACCCTAAGTATTTACGTCATAATCCTAGTTTCTGTTATAGGTTTCATTATATATAGATGGGACTTATGTAAAATTTGTAAAAGAAATTCCCTAAAGACCACACAGTTGCCTTTAGATAATTTCTCTCTTGGGGAGGGAGGAGTTAAGTGTGGTAACCCTACTACAATTAGCTTTGTCAGCAGTATAGCTTCCGCCAAACCTTGAGAGTAAGTAATTGTAATGTAGAACATGGTCGTCACGTAGCGATTGTCATAACTTAGCTATAAGTACCTTGTACCTTTAGGATTAAGACATTATTATCTTCACTGTCATTCTGTCAGTAAAATAAAGTTATTTTTATAAAACTCTCCGACTGTCGTTTACTTAATTCGTGCGGAGAATGGAGACTCACATATAATGAAAATGTGCCTTCAAAGCATCAGCCAAACATGCGGTGCAGGTTCTTTCGACAATTAATGAAAACGGTTTCCTGGATGCGGGCCATATGGTATGCGTCACAGAAATCACCCGCACCTATAATACGAGCCCTGTCGACCAATGAAAATCAAAATGAGCCCTATGTACAGTACGTAGATATTTACTCATTTAGTTCCCATGCTTACTTGGCTTACCTACTGTCAGATTCTTTCCAGACACTTTTAAATTATTAGGTAGATTACGATTCTAGTATAAGTACACCAATACATTTTGTTTAGTCATTTGCCCCCTCGCCCCCTATTGTGATAACATAACTGGTGAAATGTGGGTGTACTATAGGTATCTACACCTCTGCCTAACCCCTCGGGGGATACAGGCGTTATGTTATGTTAGCATTTGTAGATTCGCGTTTGACCACCATCTCACATGATGGTAAGAATAATCTTTTCGTTGCAGTAACTTGCAAGGGTTTATGTTCCTGGTGGCAGCATTGCTGCACGACATAGACCACCGCGGCACGACTAGCAGCTTCCAGGTACACGGACGTGAGTAACTACAATCCAATTGTCGAAGACATTTGATGGGGCTAGTTTATCATTTGTCACTTCGAATTACAGCAATAGCCTTTTATGCCCGGAGGCTTTTGTTTAGATATTAAGTTCTATTTACGTTTTTTTATGTTGTAATTTTTATCTGCTTGAGTACAGTTTGTTCATTGTTTTGTTGGTATACTGGCGTGTGCTAGCCAACATATGGCAAGTGTGTAATTTAATCTAATGTTTTGTGTTTCGTAATGTTAACTACTTTGCATACGATTTGTATAGAATCAAGTTTATATAACTAAACAGACAGATGTGCTGCTGGGGAGTTTGTTCCACCACTTCTTCTTCCCAGCTAAAGCACTAGGAAGTGGTGAACGGCGGGCATTTTTGGGGGACTGTCTTATGAACTTTGACGTTCAAAAAGTGCTGATTTTCAGCCTAGTTTGAATAAATGACTTTTGATTTTGATTTAAGAACTTGTGTTAACCGCTGAACTATTTAACGTGATAACCAAATCGTAAAGGCTTCAACAGACTGGAGCGATATCGCACCAGTTTGCAGAAGCCTTAACTCTTTTTATAATACTTTATTGTACACCACAAAATACATAACAAAAAATAAATCACCACCACAAAATATACAATGGGCGGTCTTATCGCTTTCTGCGATCTTTTCTTGGCAACCTTCCATTCCTCCCAATAACTTATGTATCCTAGAAATACAACAATTTATCGCCTAACCCACAGATACGAACTTAGCAGCCCTATACTCCAGCGAGGGCAGTGTGATGGAGCGCCACCACCTCGCCCAGGCCATGTGCATACTAAACAAGGAGGGATGCGACATTCTGGAGTCCTTACCACGAAGGGAATTCGACAGAGCCATCATGATGCTCCGGAATAACATCATGGCAACTGACCTGGCTAGTTATTTCAGGTAAGGTTTACAACAGTAAGAGTCTTTACAAACAAGCGCGACACGCGACGCGACACAAAGGCACCGCTTGTAGTGCTACACGTGGTGTCTTTGTGTCGCGTCGCGTGTCGCGCCTGTTTGAAGGAGCCTTAACCGCTCAGGCCCGTGGCTCAATAACGTCATCTCTCAATCTCAAAAAAAACATTTTTATTCGATAACTACTTTCAAATCGCGCGCCGCGAGGGCTCCTATTCGGAGCCATTGGGGCTTTATCGGTTAAGTCACAATATGTCACTAACCCTGTATTCTGCCATTTGTATCTCAATACATGCGATGCCCGATGACCATGTGAAGGCCGCAGGAATCCGCTGGATGCGGGAAGCACAGAACTGGTTGAAGTGGCGGTGGGGGGGGGGGGGGGGGGGGGCTATGTCCAGCATTGCACGTCTTTCGGCTGAAATGATGATGATGATGTCATGCGATGCGAAGCAACCATAATCGCTATTGCCAATTGCCACTAGCAATAGTGTATTTCGGTATGTGACAGTTTTTTTTAATTCGATTTCTCTAAGAAAATAAGCAACAATAAAATAAAATAATGTTTATAATCATATTTATATTATATAAAACTTAATAAAACACGAAGTTTTAAGCATTTCAATGTCGCTGCTAGACTACGAGTACTACAGCCATAGAAATAATATATGTATGACTACAGCTTTACAAGGATTTTTTTGGTTGGGACGGATGTTATGAAATAACTTCTCCCGCTTCGCCAGAGTCTAAGACCTAAGAGTCTGCTCTTACTGACTAAAACCCACCCGTGTTCCTTCCGTTGCCTGTGTTGCCAGGGGCCTCGGTAACCCTTTTGGACTATCCCGCGACCCCGGCAGGCATCGGCCCTAGTGGACGCTTGTGCTGACATCTCTTTGAGGCGCGCATGGAACACAACCCGCCATCGACTCGGGCCTAGTCCTTATCGGACGGCGAGCTACCCATTGCTCACTGTCCGCAAGCTCGCGCCTACGGTGGCCGAAAATCCGCCTGGGATTTCCGACGCCCAGAGTGTCTCCTGCGGTAGCTAGGGGCGAGAGGGCGCGAAATCTGCCTTTCCCTCAACCATCCCGCCTTCTCCTTCGCGAGCATTACTGCTTCGCAGAAGGAGGTGGCGGCTGCTCATGCCGTCTCGCTCCGTACCATGGCCTGAACCAGGGCCGGACATAAGAGATCTCCGCCGCCGTTCGCCTCCACGAGGAACAGCTTTACAAGGATGGCACGTGACCATAATCGGAACTAAAACCGCCATCTTGTTTTTTTTTTTTTGGGTGGGAAATCATCAAATAACTTGTCCCGCTCTGGGCGCAGCGGGAGGGTGTGTCAGACTCTTACTGACTAAAACCCAGCCGTATTCCTTCCTTTGCCTGTGTTGCCTGTGGCCTCGGTAACCCTTTAGTACCTTCCCACGACCCCCGCTATCTTGTATTTTCAATACATGTATCAAAACATTCAAAACAATATTTATCAACAGCCCCATCCTGTCAACGTTAAAAGATCCTTGTATCTATAAATTTGTGACCTAAATACTGTGCGTTCGTCGTTTGTGATTGGTAGTTCTGTTCTGTCAGCCGCCATTTTGAACTCTATTATTATTGAAACCATAAGACTGCCAAATTCAATGCTACCAATTGCGTCACACGTCAAGTTATAGTGAACTCACTATAGCACTGAATTTTGCAGTCATGTGACTGGTAGTACAGCTCTGTCAGTCACCGTTTTGAATTGTATAAGTATTGAAAATAAGACTGCAAAATTCAGTGCTACCAATCGCGTCACGCGTCGAGTTATAGTGAACGCACTATAGCACTGAATTTGCAGTCATGTGACTGGTAGTTCTGTTCTATCAGTCACCGTGTTGCACTCTTTATGTATTGAAAATAAGACAGCAAGGTTCAGTTCTACCAATTGCGTCACGCGTCAAGTTATAATGAACGTACAGTAGCACGTGTACACCACCACTCTACTTTGATCTGAAGTCACAACTTATCACCACCATAGTAACTTCGCGAGTTCAGGCTACTCATTACAAAAAAACGTTTAGCGTGTAGGATGGAAATAATAACTTGTAAAGCGTGTTACTTCTCCATTATTACATAATATTTTATTGTTTTTTTCACAAATTTCGTCTTTATAGTAACATCTATAAAGTAAGAATTAATTAATTAAGGCTCCTTCACAAGCGCCACACGCGACGCGACACAAAGACACCGCGTGTGGCGCTACAAGCGGTGCCTTTGTGTCGCGTCGCGTGTCGCGCTTGTTTGTAAAGGTGGCGGTTCGCGCCGCGACAGAGACGGGAGACCGAGACAGGAGACTGAGACCAGAGACAGCGACAAATGTCTCGGTCTCTTCGGCATGTACTGTAGGTCGAGACTGAGACCGAAGATCGCGACAAGTGTCGTGGAGCGACCGCTCAGTTCAAGAGAGTCTGTCGATGAAGTCAGTGGTGTTTTGTGTCGTGATGGAAAACCAAGTAACGAAGCTGCTATTGGAGGAAGAAGAAGACGATGATTTGCTCTTATATTATTATTACAAATACAAAACTGAAAGACGATTACCTATTAAGGATTTATATTTAACTAGAGGTCAAGAAGGATCATTTTCGCTATTAGTAAAGAAGCACCTGATGTTTGATGACAATACATTCAGGAAGTATTTTCGGCTGAATAAAACACAGTTTGATTACGTATTAAATTTACTGAAAAAATCAATGCAAGAAAAGGGAAGAATATCAGTGAAAGAAAAATTAGCACTAACTTTAAGGTAAGTTTGCCAATTCATCGAAATTATTCTGGTCGATTTCACCGTAATTGCTTTGAAATGGTTCACCGGAAATATTTGGTAATTGGCGAGATGTTAAATCAATCAATCCAGTCTGTGTTTGGTGTTCTGATGAAGCTGCACTTATCGGAGAATATGAATTGTATGATGAATTTGAATTATATGATAACTGGCGTGATGAATCACTCTGTGCTTGAGGTCCTGATAAAGCCGCTATTGTTGGAAAATGTGAATTGTAAGGTGAACTTGTATAGGGGCGTTCAGTTTGACTCGATATCTGTGATCTCATACTTCGAGACAATATTAAAAATTTCAGTTTTTGCCATTGCTCTTGAACGTGCGCTCAATTTTCTTAACATCATTTCAATATGTTTTGTAAATGTCGATATATCATCAACTGATTCTTGAGATTTTAATGACTGCAGCTGTCTATTTCGGTTTTCCTGTCTGTCCTTCATAAATTTTATAAATTCATCTTCTTTTGGTCTCTTTCTCTTTGTATTCTTGGCAGAACTGTTACTTGGTATATT
Source organism: Atethmia centrago (assembly GCA_905333075.3). Classification (NCBI taxonomy): domain Eukaryota; kingdom Metazoa; phylum Arthropoda; class Insecta; order Lepidoptera; family Noctuidae; genus Atethmia; species Atethmia centrago. Next base: position 5,685,977 of record HG995377.1, read on the forward strand.
AGATTTCTCTTGTGTAGATTGAGAAGTGCCTGGTAACTCCTTTGGGAGGAGTGTTATGTACTGACGTGTCTGCAGCTTCGTGAGGAGTATCTGCATGTTCTACTCCTGGGGAGGTATTAGTAACTTCTTTTTCTACACTGGCGGAGCTTTGCTGTTCTTGTTCTACACTGGTGCAGCTTTGCCGTTCTGATGGTGTGTTTTCTAAAAATCTTAAGCGTTCATAAAACTGCCACTTTGAATTTTTAGCTGGTGCTGCAGATCCCGTCGATTGTTTTTGTTTGCGCTTATATCTGTTGTAAGAGTCTGATCAGTTTCCATTTTTTACGGCATTCCGAATCTGTAATAAATAATAATATTATTATTTTTTTTTTTCAGATTCCTGGCGACTGGAGAAACATATAAGCATATGTTTCTCCAGTCGCCAGGAAGCTATCATTCGAATTTCGTATATCACCTTCTTATATTTCACAAATAGTCAAAGAGGTGCTAAAACATTTAAAGACTGTTTTGGTGCCAATTTTTATGCCTGTTCCAAAAGAAAGTGATTTTAGGCTTGTATCTGAAGGATTTTGGGATAAATGGCAATTCCCCAATTGCACAGGTGCTATTGATGGGAAGCACGTAAGAATAAGAGCCCCTGAAAATAGTGGGTCGTTGTATTTTAATTATAAGGAGTATTACTCAATTGTTCTTTTGGCTATTGTAGACCATAATTACAAGTTCATTGCAGTAGACGTCGGCTCTTATGGCAAAGAAGGAGATAGTGGAATATTCCAAAAGTCTACAATGGGAAAACAAATCATGAGAAATGAATTTAATTTTCCAGAACCAAAAAATCTACCAAATTCGAACATAATATTACCACATTTTTTAGTTGGAGATGAAGCATTTAGTCTTGATACTTTTATGATGAAACCTTACGCTAGAAGAGTTGCAAAAAACGATTTAAGCAAAGAAATATTTAACTACCGACTTTGTCGTGCGAGACGAGTATCGGAAAACGCGTTCGGTTTGCTGTCTCAGGTGTTTAGAGTATTTTACACTCCTATTGGAATAGCGCCAGAAACATGCACCGACATGATTTTGGTTGTCTGTTGCATGCATAACCTATTAAGAGATGGATTTTTGGAATCTGCTCAAATGCCCGTACACCAATGGAACCGAGAAGAAGAAAATTTGCCTTCAAATTTTGTTTCATTACGTGGAACAGGAGGGTTTTCGAACAGCAACGGACTCGATATTAGAGTAAAATTAACCAATTACTTCACGTCACAGCAAGGAGCAGTAGACTGGCAAGAACAACATGTCACACGGCTTGTTTGAGCTGATTCCACTCCACCTTTTCTTTCTTATATGTTTCCTTCCTAATATTAATTTTATGCAAAATAAATAAAATAAGAATAACTCACCTGTTTTATTTATGCTTTCAGCTATGCTTTTCCAAATATTATCCTTCAAATTTTCATCTCTGTAGGAGTCTAACTGTGCATTGTATAGCGGAGGATGCTGTCTGATTAGTTCAATCAGAGTCTCACAGTCTTCATCACAAAAACTCATTTTTAAACCTAAACACGTGTGCTTTCACGAGCGCGACACGAGACACTACTGGTCCGGAACAGCGACCGTCTCGCTGTCTCCTGTCTCGCGTCTCGGTCTCCTGTCTCGCGTCTCGGTCTCCTGTCTCGCGTCTCGGTCTCCTGTCTCTGTCTCACTCGTGAACTGTCGCGTATATATTGCCTAACGTCAAGTAATGGTCGCTGTCTCTGGTCTCAGTCTCCTGTCTCGGTCTCCCGTCTCTGTCGCGGCGCGAACCGCCACCTTAAGAGTCTTTATGTGTAATTTTATTGTAGTGAAATATCCTATGCTAAGAAGAAAAAGGGATTTCAGGTACCTATTTATAATAGACTCCCTCTTACAGGAACTTGAAGACAAACCAAGCAATAGCGATGAACTTCCAGATTGGGAATCAACTCCACTTTAGTACGCTGCAAAACCTTCTGATGAACGCTGCAGATCTAAGCGATCAGATCAAGGACTGGGGATTCGTGAAGAAGACTGCTGTTAGTTCAACATTCATCAATTAATCTTCATCAGCTACTATTGGACATAGGTCTATCCCAAATAGGTAATATGCATGTATTTTTTTTATGAAAAGTATTAAAAGTTAAATTCAACTACTTACTGCTTGTTGCTCAAAAAAAATATGAAACTTCAAAAATGTTCTACTACAATTCAATCGACCGTTTCTGTCGCGAGCATGATGTGACGTGTGCTTTGTTTACATCTGTTTGTAGCCCCAAAAAATTATATAAATGAAATTATTTTTTTGGCATTGTCGAAGGTGGAGCGGAACGCAACATAAATAAATTAATTGTAAAATAAGTAATGCATTAAAAAATGTAAAAATAATAGGAATTTGTTTCTTGAATCGTACGCAATGTATATTTAAATAATGGATAAGTTTTGAATTACTTGCATATTCCCTATTATCACAGCCAAATTTAAGTCAGCGCACAACTTTTATCCTGCTAACAGTTTTCAGCTAACTGCAGTATGCAGGTTATGTCTGAGTGTTTGAGCTCGCTCCAAAGCAAGTCTTTTTCTGTTTTCTTATTCAGAGTCGTTGGTAAGCCGTACGATGTTGTTACATTTTATGGGGCCAAAACTTTTTAATCAAGATATCTATTTCTGCATGTATGCTGCTTATGTGGTCAATCCTCATCAAGACGTTTCGCCGTCTTTTTCTGAAGTGACTGTACTATGAACAGACACTAAAGCGGCGCCTCCAAAAATAAACTACATATATAATTTTTTAGTACATTTAATTTTCTTGGTATTAGTACCTAAAGGTTTAGGCTACATTCCAAAACCCTTACGTTTTATAGCGGCTGTAAAATAAGCTTGAGCTTTTCTGCATAAGTCGACCAAATAAGTCGGCGGAGAGGGGCGTAGTGATTTTAAAAGAAAGTTAGGGGGCGCGTGTGTTGCCCCCCTGCTAGTTTGTCCGCTATTTCTGATACAGGCAGCAGTGCTGACGGAGTTCTTCAAGCAAGGTGAACTGGAGAAGATGCGCAGCGACGTGCCAGCGCAAAGCATTGACAGGGACAAGTATTTGATACCTGATCTGGAGATAGAGTTCCTCCAGAGCACCGTCATACCGCTATACGAGTTAGTAACTAAAACCTGATAGACACGGCGATTTGATTGCCTGTGGCATAACACAAGTTGAAGCAACAATAAAAGTTGCACCGTCTGAAGTCTTTTGACGACGCAAGTCTTTTGTTGCTTCAATTTTATTTACCTATGCCATAGGTAAGAAACTTGCATCATATAAAAGGGGTTCTAAGCTTGGGTCATCATCATCATCAGCATATCATCATCTAACCGGATGCAGATGAATACCAGTATTTTACATGAAGCGACTGCCTATCTGACCTCCACAACCCAGTTACTGAGTAATACGATACCCTTTAGTAAGATTGGTTGCCAGACTTTCGGGGCTTCTGACGACCCGTAACGACTGTCAAAGATCTACGAATGACAGCCGGGACTAACGGCTTAACGTGCTTTCCAAAACACGGAGGGGTCTTGGTATGTAAAGATGGTCACCCATCCACGGACCAACCGTGTTAAGCGTAGTTTAACCTGATCGATTGACCCGTGCGGCTGTTATTACCCAGCCACAAGCCCCCTTTTTTTTTTTGTTCCGGGGTGGAAAATCCTCATGGATGTCGACCGCCCTAGAACAGGCGGAGCGGTCTGTCAGACTCTTACTGACTAAAAACCATCCCAGTGTTCCCCTCTCACACTTGCACTGGGGATCATGGAATCTAGTGCGACTTACGCGATCCTCGGCTGGTGCCGGCCCGCCATTGCGGGGCACCTCAAGCTCTCGGGGGGAAAGAGGTGTAAAAATCCCCCCACGACGTCCAATAGGGGCATGCGTGGAACACTACGCGCCGCCACCTCGGGTCCTGCTATGTGAGGGGCGACGGATGTCGCCGAGTCCGTCACCCTGGACCCATTTAGGGGGGCTGGAAAGGGTGTCGTCCACCCTCCGCCGAAGCTCGGTGCGCCTGCTGCGGGCAGAGTGAGTGGAAGTGATCTCCTGCTCCCTTTCCGCAGCCTCCTTCTGTGACATGACTGTTTCACAGAAGGATACCACCGCGTCCCAGGACTCCTCGCTGCCGACCATGGATTCGACCACGGCTGGCAGCGACAGGTCACCTACTCCTGAGACGAGGGCATGGCGCGGCTCCTCCCAAGCGGCACACTCTGACAGCGTATGCCGCGCCGTGTCCTCCCGGCAGTTGACGCATTGGTGACACCGGACGTCCGGCTCCCTGTTTATGCGATACAGGTACTTCCCGAAGCAACCATGCCCCGAGAGCACCTGCGTCACCCGAAACGACAGGGAGCCGTGCCTCCTCCCGAGCCAACGCTCCGCTTGAGTACCGGCCGGACCGCCTCAATGGTAACGAGGCCGGCGGTAGGGCGTGAAAGCCTGGCCCGCCATTCCGCCACCAGGGCTGCGCGAAGCTACGACCGACACAACTCCATTTGTCACTGCATCAGCTGCTCTACTCACGCCCTCGCTTCGTCGCACCACTTATACAGTGACGCAAGTACTTTCGCCTCGAGGTCCCAGGGCGCCCCGCCCGCGATCCGCCCAGTACACAAGCCGCTTCTTTGGAGATCGTGCGATATCCCCTAATGACTCTGACGGCCATCGCTCTCTGCGGCTTCCGCAAGACAGCGATGCTGCCGGCCGTCAGGTCAGCTGCCCAGATAGCCACAAGCCCCTGCCTCAACCGGAGGGCCACGTATCGAACGCTTAAACAAAATATCAACTGTACATTTGTGTGAAATAAGACAATTTTGGTTTTTGTTGTTCGACGCTAACTTAAAGCGCCGAGCGAAAAATATAATGATTTAATTAGCCTTTTTTGTGGGGCCTTCGGGTAAGCGGGTGCCGTCATTTGACGCTGATAAATAACGGCCGCCACATACTGATACCTTCGCGCCACTACACATAATAACAAACTTATTATCTTCACAGGTTATTGGGTGAAATACTTCCGCAAGTCGCGTCATGCACTGCAATCCTCGAGGCCCATATCGACAAGTGGGAATACTCGAAACCGGTGTTTGCAGGGGTAACTACACATAATTATTTTTTTAACCACAAAGCTACTTACAGCGGCAGCCCATACATTTGACAGGACTAGAGAAATGTCTAATATCTTTGACCATTCACCTTGGCCTACATTTTATTACGCTGCAAAGGTTTTTTAGGCGCGTTGGAACTAAAACGGCCATGCTATTTTGCCAATACAATTTCTGGGAAAATGTTTACCAACAACGCTCCTCTGTCATTGGGTCCATTTAGACATACGCGCTTTCGTGGGACGAAAAAGTGGCGATCTGCGTGGAGGGGCGGGATTGCGCGAGTGAGAGAGAAATAGTATTATTGTTAAACAAAATAATCCCTCATGACTGCGCGAAGGAAGGCGCGTGTGTCTAAATTAACCCAATAAGAAAGAAAGAAAGAAAAATAAGTTAAACATTCAGTCGCCAAAAGATCCTTTTAGCACTCGTATACTCAGGCCAACGATGCGAGATAAATACACAAAAAACTTAAACAAATATCAACCTTAAGCTCAAGTGATCTGGGAAAGGCAAATTTCGCGCCCTCTCGCCCCTAGCCGCCGCAGGAGACGCCCTGGGCGTCGGGAATCCTGGGCAGATTTCCGGCCACCGTAGGCGCGGGCTTGCGGACGGTGAGCAATGGGTAGCTCACCGTCCGGTAAGGACTAGGCCCGGGTCGACGGCGCGTTGTATTCTACGCGCGCCTCAAAGAGATGTCGTCAGCACAAATGGAGGGGTCCACTAGGGCCGATGCCTGCCTACGTCGCGGGAAGGTACTAATGGATCACCGAGGCCCCTGGCAACACAGGCAACAGTCAGAGTCTGACACTCCCTCCCGCTCCGCCCAGAGCGGTAGAAATTATTTGATGATTTCCCATCCAAAAAAAAAAAGCTCAAGTGAACTAAGTTGATTTTTTAATGAAAAAGCTATACTATAAACGTCATAAAATAGTTATTAGTTGCAATGGAAACTAAACCATACGTAATTGAGTTCATGTTTTAAATTCCAAAGCATGAAATTTATCTCGTCTTGTTGGCTTTAGTATGCCTACTTTAGTCCCAAACAGCAGTATGACAGTTCAGGGGGGTAACCATCACCTCAGCATCAGCAGTATTATTATAATATTACTTCACAGTGGGAAAGTGATGGAGCTATACGGGACTTATAGCTCCATCTCTTTCTCACGCTAAAGTAATATTGAAATAATACTGCTTTATGAGGTGATGGTTACCCCCCTGGACATAATTTGGTTTAGGATTTATGTACCCGTATCTCAACAAAATGTACGGAGAAGCTGTTTTTATTTCGCGATTTTAGGGTTGGCCCCATAGTAAAAGTTGCTCATTAAGATGAGTTTAATGGCGCCGATTCCCTTGTTCACAAACTAAACTAAATTTAAGTTCAGTGCATCTTTTTCTTTCTATTTCATTAAGAAAAGGACAGAAGATAAATTTTAGTTTAGTCCTGTCAAATTAATCAGCGCCTGTCACTACTCCATACAAGTTTAGACGTGATTAAAAACTTGCCTACTAAAATTACGTCAATTTACGTCAAGCGCTGATTAATATGACAGGACTAAACTAAAATTTATCTTCTGTCCTTTTCTTAATGAAATAGAAAGAAAAAGATGCACTGAACTTAAATTTAGTTTAGTTTATGAACAAGGGAATCGGCGCCATTGTCTGCTTTTAGAGGATTTCAATGATTTTAATTTATACCGGCGGGATAATTGGGTAACACTCTATCAGTAGCTATGAGAAAATGACAAATTTCTCAAACATAATGAACCAATGGATTAGCAATACATATATCGGGTGTAAAAAGACACTTTCCGAAGCCGAAAGCCACATATTTTACCCATTATTTGGATCATTTTTTTCCACTAGAACATACCTGGGAATCCACTGGTTCTGGAGATATTGAAGGTCAAAGTCGCAGTCGTTTTTTTTTTTACTTTTTTACGATAACGAATTCCAAGCGTTAATACAAAACTTTTTTCCACACTAACATTACCTGAATTTTCGATTTTTCTTAACAAATTACGCATTTGATGTTACAAAAACGCAATTAATATCAAATAACTGAACTAGAGCGAAGGGGCGGGGCTTCACTCACACAACAGCACTAAGTCCGTTTGCCTAGGTTTGCGTTACATTGCGCGCAATAAAAAATAGCAATTTTTGTATACCTACCTAAAAATAAAAATCGGTTCCCAACAATAATTTTTGCGCAAAGCTACTTAATTAGATATACACGTACAGTATGCGTAGTTGACGGCTTTGTGATGTGTCTTTTTACACCCTGTAGGTTCTTCAAAATCGTTCAGATTATGATTGATGATAGTGTTACGTACCTTATTCGGGTCGGTCCTGTCATAAATTCTGATTTTTTACTCAGGTGCCTTTTACTGCCGGTCTAGCAGTGCTCTTGAGCCCAGAACTCGATAATCTCATAGAGCTGAACAAGATAGAAGCTGCGAGACTAGAGCAGGAGCGCCTGGAGGCCGAACTTTTAGCGGCACAAAAAGCCAAAGAAGAAGCAGAAGAAGAAAGTGATTAGGTTTGAAAAAGACAATTGTGGTGCAGTGTGGGTGTAACTGGGTTGAGTATCTCCATTGTTTATGGGTGACACCTAAATCTTAGTAGACAAAGCTAATGCCCATATGAATTTAAGTCGGCTAAGTCAGAGCTTAACTAAGAAACACTTAAACTAGGTCAGTCTTAAACATCAAATATGTCTGAGCATATTTTCACTGTAAAAAGAAATTGCCTAAACTATTGGTGCCTTGGAGGCCTTATCCATGGCACCCTGTCTCGCTCAGTTGGAGCGAGATAGAGTGAGGTGGCGCTGAGGTATTATGGACTCTTAAGGTGAGGTGAAGGATGTTGAACTTCGTAGGATGAAGCACGAAATTGTTTGTTCTGTTCCCGCAGACAAACCGTGAAAACGGTTTTGCGGGGCATAGTAGGTAATATGTAAAGGTTTTTTTTATAAAATTAGTATATGATAAATAAATAAATAAATAATAATAATACACGCGGACGAAGTCGCGGGCGAAGTGCTAGTCATTCATATTTTTGTCGCCACAGTATTGTTGTCTTTCCATTTTAAGGGAACCACGACTGTCATTCTAAGGGAGGACAGAGATTACCGCATAATCGGGCCCTATCAGAATATCAGCGCTTCGGTATATATATATTTTTTTTAATATCGCAGCATTTAGGTCATAGCACACATATCAATTCGGAAAGGGATCGTCAGAGTATCGCCTTTCGGCTCGCCGTCAAACAGGCGTCAACCTAACGTAAGCACGTAACCAAAGCGGATCAGCAGCTCCGTACGTCGACTCGGCTACGGCTAGGCAACGCCGCGCTTACAGCTCGTCGAGCGCTGAAGGCCGCGGGAGGGGCGGGAGGGGCAAGGGTGGACGAAGAGACGTAAGCTCGGGTATGGAGACGTAAGCGCGGGGACGAGCCGTAAGCGCGGGAACAGCAAGTTTACCACGCAGCGCACCGCGGTTCGTGAGCTTGTTCCGAGGCGAGGCGATGACGTTACAATTCCGATTAGTGTGCGTTGCAGTAGGGTTACACACAAAGAATACTGACTGAATGGCTCGAGTTGATACAGTGACGATCCCTTGCCGATTTAATATGTGTGCCATTTCCTTTATGCTGAGGGCCTTGATGGCCTCGCACAGGTCCTTGATTGTTTTTTTGTATTTTGTATAATCGAACAATTACGTCAATTTTGTTAGTTTTCAATGCTCGTCTTTAAATTTTGTATTTCTTCTTTCATAATAACAGCAGGCTTAGCATGATGCTTTCTATTTCTACTCTTCTGTAGAGTAGAAATCGCATGTCTACCGAAAATGTTCTACTGTCTACACGGAACTACTGGTCCTGGTCAAATTCTCAATTCTCAATTCTTTATTGCATTCCATATGTATATGTATAAATAGTAAAAGACCAATATGGACCCTGTCGGGCACAGCAACATTAGGAGAGAGAGAGAGGGCTAAGTAGCAATTCAAGAAATTCAATATTATTATAAATTATGATATATGTTTAATTGGTTGTATGATTATGTATTTAGGTTTGTGTGTATAGCGGGCGCGTGGTTTGTGCGTCTTCTCTTCCATCGACAAAACGTTTCTCTACGATTCTCTTGCTCAGTCTGCAAGTGGGCTAGCTGCAAGTTACTTTTGTTACCACATCAAGTTGTCACCCAATACAAATTTCTCTATCACTAGGTAGGTACTAAAACATGGTGTTAAAATTATTTGCTTTATCTTCCACATATTTCTGTCTAGGCTCTCTAATGCTTGCCATTTCATCTTTGACTGCGTCACTGATAATTATATTAGTATTATTGCTCGTTGTTTATATTATTATCATGTTATTTACATTTAATATACTAAATTCTATAATCATTGTTAGATATTTACAAAACTGTTATAATTGAAATATTTTTTAATAAAAAAAAAAAAGAAAAACGCTTTTTTGTATAGTTTTATTGCGGTAATGATTTGGTAACATAAAACAATAAATTATATATAATTTTAAATGCAGGTTAGACCTCTCTAACAGGATCAAGTTTTATAAGCTAAATACCCAGATTATGGCTGATATAATTTTGTGCAATGAAAGCTTAAGCACAAGGTTCATTTTCACTTGCACCTTAATGTTTTTCCGACTACTTACGTAATACCAACACTACGGATGAAAATTACATTTCAGAGAGGTCACATGACATACACATTGTCATGTGTTTGAAAATTGCTTGACATTTTCGGTCATTGACCGTATGTTGACGCCAAGCAGTGGTCGATCCCCTTTAAGTTACGTTTGGTTATCAGTGAGCGTTTAGCCTCTCAATCAAAACGCAGCAGGTGTATAAAAATACATATTTTAGAAAACTAAATTGAAAATAGCACAATAATTAACAGTAAACAAGTTTTAAAGGAATTTCTCAGTTGAGTGATCATTTAAACAAGATATATTTGTGTTTCTTTCGATTACCGTATTGCTGTGCATCTTTTGAGTCCGGTCAAAATAGACATTTCAAATAACAAAAATTCCGACAGGGCTAAATTTTGGTAGAGACCTTGAAGAAATAGTGCCAAAAGTCCCCATTGATCCCATGGGCGCTAAAAAAAAGTTGTTCAAGGTGAAAGTCAAAATTTTCGGAATTCGGCATACCTATCATGTAGAATGTACCTCCTTAAACTTTTAGAATGGCGATATCTTAGGAATGGTGATTCTTAGGCAAAAAAGGTATGCGAAAAATACTGTAGATAATTTTATGATCTACAGTTTTTGTCTGGGCTATATTTTTGATAAAACTTACTGTTTTCGAGAAAAATCCTGACTTTTGACTTTGACGTTGAACAATTTTTTATTAGAAATAAAGTGCCAAAAGTCCCCAATGGCACTTTATTTCTACTGGTGTACCCAAGGTCTCTACCAAAATTTAGCTCTGTCGGAATTTTTGTTATTTGATCACTATTTTTATGTCTAATTTGACCGGACTATTTAGCGCGTGACTAAAATCGGAACTAACGCCGCCATATTGTTTTTTCAATACAATTTCTCAAATTTTTAACCCTTAACAGTCATAACGATTTAACAATCGGACAACAATGCGAAATAGTCATAGGTAAGTAGTATTATTGGTAAACAAAGATATTTTTTTTTAAACTTTTTTAATATTTAGTCAATGATTGATATGTCGCGAACGCAACTTTTGATTTTTACATTTATGGTGGTAAGAATATTTCTTTGCTTTATAAAGGGTTAAGAAAAAATAAAGAAAATACGTTTATTTGCGGTAAACGTGGCGTAAACACAAAAACAAACACGAGAAGAACAAATTGGTGAAAATATACGCCACATAAACGCAAAACGGCCCTCGCTCAGCATAATGCTGCGACCCTATGCGAGACAGCTCCAACGCTGGTTTTCAGCGACAGTCGTTTACCAGCAAACGCCCCCTTTCAATGCTTTTTTAAGCGTCAATGATCCTTGTTGCCCTGTAGATTCATTACTTTACAAATCACGTCTCACTAATACTCAATTAGTATTTATTTCTTCTTATCTGCTAAAATAATCATCATTTAACCTAACTGGCGATATGTTCTATACATCTCTGCCTACCCCTTTGTGACAGACATGATGTTTTACTAATAGTTATAAAACAAATTGAATCGATTACTTTTTGTTTTAAATAAATTCACTGGAAGTATATTTTTCTGAAAACAATCACAGCTCGGAATGATTTTAAAACGATATCTTTGGTAGCAAATACCTATTCTAGCCATTTTACAAAATGTATAAGATTCGATAATTCCATTGTTTTGCGGTTTTTAGTAACAATTTTTTTCCTATAAATTCTACAGAAACATGATTAAAAGTGCGATCATGACATCTATCTATTTGAACATTTCGACTTGCTTAATTTAATAAAAAGTGTTTGATTACAAAGATCGTTGAAATAATGATATTAAATACCTTGTTAAAACACCTGTAGTAAATGGTAACATAAAATTAAATACAAAATAGTATACAAAAAAGAAAACTAACAACTATTTTTTCTCGATTACACCTCCGAATATATCGATTGTAACTTTAAATACACAAATTGATTCTAGGAATCGATTATTTGACTCTAGCTAACTTTAGTGAAATATTAAAGAATATTTGGTGGAATCCTTCAATTCTATCCATAGATTCGAATCTATCTAAACAGAATGAAACGTACATATTTCACATCCGGATATTATAGTACAGCAAACATATCCGGCCCGGTGGCTATAATTGGAACTAACAAAATCACTATAAAAATTGTCTAGTTCTGTAATATTTTGTTCACCGACAGCGCCGCCGTCACCGGCTCAGACGTGCTTACTGCTGTACCGTGCGTTCACTATAACTTGACGCGTGCCGCGGTTGGTAGCACTGAATTTTGCAGCTTTGTGATTGGTAGTTCTGTTCGTCAGTCGCCATTTTGAACTCTGTTAAAACGAACCAAAATTCAGTGCAATCGCGTCACGCGTCAAGTTATAGTGAATGCACTAAAGTATAATTCAACTGGCGACATGGTCTGTTCCAAAACTATCTGATGAAAAGGTAAACATGGGCTATTCTGGTTAACTTCTTACGCAATCACTCACTCAAGGGATTCAGTAACTATAGTGCGCGCGGAACTAGTTGGCCGCGCCTTAGGGACGTGAGCGGTGGGACGGGGAGGCGGGGGGCGCGCTGGCATTACTCAGTGCGGCGCCGTACTTCGCGACGGCAACACGCGTTTAAAGTTCCGGCTAGTTCAGACAAAACGCACATGAGATTGCAATAGCGAGATGAGTCCGCCGATAAAAAGACAATCTAAGGAAATAATATTTAAAGTGCATGCGTTTTTAAAAAAACGGAAAGCCGATGTCAATAGTTTAGAATATAAAACTGATGCGAATATACATAAATTAATAGTTATTATTAGTCAGAATAATTTCATATACTTAATTTGTTTTTGGTTTATTTTACTATTAATTACAATATGATTCGATAGGTACAATATAAACTTCTAAAAGTTCAATTGTTTTTTATTTATCCTTTTCAATAATTGAACAATTATTGTTCACGATATCTCGATCACTGTCTAATCTCATGTGCGTTGCGAGCAGTAGGCACCCCGCCCCCTCACCCCTGTCGCCACCTAAGGCGCGGCCAACTAGTTCCGCGCGCACTATAATTCATCTGTATTTTGATGGTTTCAACTTTACATCCCACCATTTTTTCTAACAATCATTATTTGAATAAAATTTTAAAATCGTTGTTGAAAAATCATCGAAGAAAATTGAGGTTATAAAATTACCCTATAGCTTAATAATAATTATTAGACAATTATTGTCTAATGAAAAACATCTCTAAAGTGATTTAAAATTAGAATTTGTGTTCAAATATTTAAATCAAATTGGCATTTTCTTCAGATACTTTTGGAACAGACTCTGTCTATAGTCTCTGCTTACACCTATTGAGAAAACAGCGGTTATGCAATTATTTTTCGATTCTAATCTGTAATATTCAGATACACTACTGTTAAAAAAGAGTAATGCGAGGGAAATTAATTGCTATATCACCATAATCACAATTGTCATTCTGTATGAATCAGAATGCTTTATTTGTAAACATAGTTCAAATTAGAGTGTGAGATATTACAGATAGGTAGATCTTCTATGTTTTGCCCAGAGGCGTACAAATATATTTAATTAATTAACAATTTGACAAACACACATTTTATTTTCAAAATATCATAAAGTGGTAGAATTACGTAACTTTCACATCGGTAATAAAGTCAGTATTAGTAAATAAAATAAAAATGGCTATTACACGGCAAATTGACGTAGGTCTCAATTTGCTTAACAATTAATTTCCCTATATTACGAAATTTGGGAAACAAAAACCTGGAATGTTCCATCTGTAACTTGTTTAACACATTCAGTTAAATTTAAGGGTCTGTTGGTTATAGTTAATTCTTCAGTTTATCCCAGCAGACCGTTCTCTTTGGGTTGCAACAGTTCTTCTATAAACTCCTTCACGATTACTTGCAGTTTCGCGTTCATGGATTCTTGTTCGCTGTAAAGAAAGAAATAAGAATATATTTTTTTAAAATTAAAAACCGCTTTTAGGGATAATACTCTAGAGGTAAGAGAAGAGCAGGGTGTAAAGTTCACTCATCCTCCATTGAAAAGGGAGGATCCTCCGATCAGACGGGTGTCGTTTCTGGTGGGCAACTGCCGGCGATTGTTTTTTTATGTGTGGCATCTCGTAGTTAACCTTGAGTAGTCACGCTACTTAACCGGTCAATCCTGTGGCTACCTTAAGCTAACTCAAAGCCTCTAGGTCAGGCGTGAATTTCTTATATTACTAAGCGACAGCTCGGTAACCCCATGTGGGGTACGGACCTCGGCTTAGGGCATCGCTGGGGGGAAGACAGCAAGGTGGGACAGGCTGGAGCAGAACTGGATAATTAATATTATTAGCTTGGGAATTTAAAGCTACAGGCTCAGCTACGGCGAGGGCTGGCACTTCGTCGAGCACGGGTCGGGGTCTTCGCGAGGGACCTCGGCGGCGAGGTCGGAATGGCGGTGACCGACGATTGATGTCGATACATGCTAGTCGGTAAACTCTGCTTGCGCGATGCATATTGCGTGACGTCAGTGTATGTGGCGATGTAGATACCGTCACAAGAGCGTACATTGTGTCATCCTAATTAATATTATAAATGCGAAAGTGAGTTTTTTTTGTTTGTTACGCTTTCACGCTAAAACGGCTGAATGGATTTGGATGAAATTTGGCACATGAGTAGACCATGATGTGGGTTAGGACACAGGATACTTTTTATCCCGATATTTCCACGGGATCAAGACTTCTGCGGGTGAAACCGCAGGGCGAAGCTAGTTCTATATAAAATGTCTATATTTATATCTGTAATTTATATGGTGTACATAAAGAGTATGGTATCGCTTCAATAACTAAATAACAAGAAAATGATGCAAGTTCTGTCAAGGTCTTTTTGCAAACATGGACAGGAAGTAAGTAATGCCACATTGGCGAAATGTAACACACGTTGAAACATATTCGCCTAGTTGTTGTGTTACATTTCATGTTGCATTACATGAATTTAGGACAGCTAATTTATATTACGTTTCACCAATCAGTACCCAGCATACCAGCATCTCTGCTTACCTCCTAGTATGCGCTTCGCACACTAGTTTGGAGTAGTACTTCAGTTTGGGCTCCGTGCCGCTTATCCGGATAGTAACGGTCAGTGCGTTACTATCCAGAATACTATCATCTTACTTATAAAATAACTACATCTCTGCTTACCTCCTACTGGGCGCTTCACACACTAGCTCGGAGTAGTACTTCAGTTTGGGTTCCGTACCGCTCGTCCGGATAGTAACAGTCAGTCCGTTACCGCACCGGAATATTATCATCTCTCCTGATGTATAGTCTTGGTCTAAGCCGGTGCCGAGGACGTCTAGAAAGAACATACATTATTGAATTAGTCAGTTTTCTGAAAATCTCCTGGATCAAAATTGATTATTTATGTTAAGCGGTTAAGCGTAGGTAATTTACATAGGAACAGTGAGCTTATACTTAGCAGTGGGGGGAACAGGGCTGCCAAGGATGCTGATGACAGTGAGTGTGAAAATCAAGACTGTTCAAAATTTTCAAAACAACTATGAACTCTAAACAAAAAATCGGACAAGTACGAGTTGAACTCGCGTGGTGAGGGTTCAATACAATGAATATGTAATCTACTATGTTTTTTATCCCAAGAACAAACTCAACATTGTAGTTGAAAAACATGTTCTCTGATACATTCTTACTGTAAATGTAAGTTTGTACCTACGCACAATATTGAGAGATTTACCATGTTATTTTAACACCATAGACTTCTTATATGTTTTCCTGTAACCTATAAGTAAATAACTATTTTATTTTATTTTATTAAGTAGGAACAACAACTTGGTATGGGCATGTGATGAGGAGGGATGAAACGCATGTGACTAAAAGAGTGATGAATATGAATGTTGATGGGTGGATCGGGAGAGGAAGGCCAAATAAAAGATGGATGGATTGTGTGAGGAATGATATGAAAGAGAAGGGAGTGATTGATAGCATGACGGCTGACTGGGGAGGATGGAAGAAGATAACGTGTTGCGCCGACCCCAAATAACATGGGACAAGGGCAGGAAAATGATGATGAAGTAGGAACAACAAACAGCTACATTATGCAATATTACAAACAGTAAAACATAAATAACTTAAGTTACACTAATATTATAATGAGAAACGCAAAAATATTTAAAAAAAAACAACAAACAAAAACAATTAGTCTACGAGTTCAAGTGCCTCATACAAAAGGCTGCGAAACCATGTAAATATGTATATGTGTTCGAATGTTTCATTGTAAGTTGCTGTCATTCGCCGAACTGGTGATCGTAAACCAGTGTTAGATCGGCAGGTACCTACTGCAAAGAGTTTACCTGCACGCACCCGCCGTCTATGGACAGTTCAGAGGGGTTACCATCACCTCTTATAGCAGTATTATTATAATATTACTTCACAGTGGGAAAGTGATGGAGCTATACAGGACTTATATCTCCATCTCTTTCTCACGCTAAGTAATATTGAAATAATACTGCTATAAGAGGTGATGGTAACCCCCCTGGGGACTGCATAGTACAATACATTATTTAAATCTATACAGTCAAAATTGCCATTAACAATGTTATACAATGTCATTGCTTCTAATTGTTTACGTCTAGAGCTGAGCGTCAAAAGCTTATATTTACTGAGTAACTGGTTATACTGTAGATAAGTTTTGTGACACCTATAGTGCATTGCACGAATAAATCTACGTTGTACGTTTTCTATCATGTCAATGTATTTTTCATAGTATGGGTTGAAGATGGACACGGCATATTCGAGCTGGGAACGGACTAGGATTTTATACAGGCAGATGTACGAAGAGGTCCGCTTAAAGTCATGAGTGGATCTCATTATAAATCCATACATCTTGTACGCTTTATTTACAATTTGTTCAATATGCAAATCTAAGCAGAGCTTTGAATCAAACAATATGCCAAGATCACAAACCGAGTTTACCTTATTCAATAAAACATTACATAATGAATATGAAAAGCTTATTATGTTTTTATTTTTGGTAAAATTTTGATACTTTATTTATTTATTTATTTAATACTTTAAGCACACAAATGTACAGAGGCGGACTTAATGCCGTAGGCATTTTCTACCAGTCAACCTTTGGGTGATGCAGAGACTGGTGGTGGTAGGTGCAATAGCGAAAACTGTGGAATAAATATTTATTTAAATATAAGGATATACATACATATACCTATTAAAAACTTTAAATATATATACCTAATTATACATAAATATAAGACCTAATAAATACACATAAATACACGAATATACTAAAACAGATGAGACAAACAATGGGAAAACATTACCATTGTGATGATACTGCCAGCTTCTTACGAATATGCTCGCGAACTTTGACATTAAAGGATAATCGGTTGGTTGCCATCCTGATTTCCTCGGGGAGCGCATTCCACAGAGAGATAGACTGAACGAAGAAGGAAGAGTGAATGAAGTCAGTGCGGTGAGTGGGACATTGAAGAAGACGATTGTGTGATGAACGTAGGTTTCTACTGTGGTTCGCGCAAATGTACTGAAAGTGGGGGGCGAGATAACTAGGGGAAGAGGGCGAGTCAAGAAATGAAAACAAGGTGGCCAGCGCCACTTGCTCTCTGAGCTGACGTATGGGCAACCAACCACTTTAGAAGCGACCGATGCGCAGAGACATGATCATATTTACGCAGATTGAAAATGAATCGAATGCAGTTATTGAGAAGACGGTCAAGTTTGTCGAGGAGATCCGCATTCAGGTCGTAGTAGCACACATCACCATAATCGACAATAGGGAAAATTACGGACTGCACAAGCATTGTCTTGGTATTTGATGGTAATAAATGTTTTAGTCGGTAAAGAGCCCGCAGCGTTCCAGTAACCCTCTGGCTCACCCTAGTGAAGTCACTAGGGTGAGCCAGAGGGGTGGTCTTTCACGTCAGTGCTAAATGGAACGATCAAACCATTGAAGAGAACTGGTGGCAAGGTTGAACCATCCACCCTACTAATACTACGATGACTCCCAATGATGATCGCCTGACACTTTTTAGGGTTTACTGCAACACCAAATTTTTCAGACCAGGTTTTAATGGCTGTCAAGTCCCTATTTAACTTGTCGATAGCCTTGTCGTCAGGTATTTCATCAACCCTCCCTTGACAGTACAACTGCAAGTCATCTGCATACAGATGATACGCACACTGAAGCTCAGAAATTATAAGATTAATAAAAATAGAAAACAGAAGAGGAGAAAGAATACCGCCTTGAGGAACGCCAGCCTCCAAATCACACCACCATGACGAAGAATCCCCAACATGAACGGCCTGTTGACGTTTCTGAAGGTAAGAGGAGAACCATTCCAGTGCTTCAGGAGAGACCATAACATAGGAAAGAATAGCTAACAGGATGTCGTGACTGACGGTATTAAAGGCATTCGAGAAGTCGACCAACACTAGAGTAGTAACTTTGGTCTCTTCCAGTCCTGCCCTTATATCGCCAGTCACTTTAAGTAGAGCGGAAACAATACTATGCCCAGGCCTGAACCCAGATTGAAATGGGCTAATTAGTAAATTACGATGAACAAAATTGGAGAATTGTTTGTGGACACAGGCCTCGAGCACTTTCGATAGGAAGGGAAGTATAGAAATTGGACGGAAGTCGCTAGGAATAGAGGGATTAGATACCTTAGGTAGTGGACGAACATAGGCTTTGCGCCACAGGGAAGGGAATACTCCGGTATACAGGGAAAAAAATTACAATGTGGGTAATCGCGGGTAGGAGATGATCCAGAATAGTTACGACTATACCACGGGTGATATTATCACATCCCACCGCTTACGATTTGATGGAGAGAATGATCTTTCTGATCTCTCCCGGTTCAACTGGAATGAAACTAAAAGGATTAATACGAGGACGCGTTAGACCAGATATTAAAGACAGAGTTTGTTGCTTGGTTAGACGATCTATGGTAGAAACAGTGGAGAAATGACGGTTGAGATCGTCTAAATCAATTGAACTAGGAAGGTCTAAGTGTCGCGGTTTGCCGATACCAAGAGTTCCAAGAAATTTCCAAATATCAGCAGAAGAGGAAGAAGTGATAGTATCCAGAATATGGCGGCGTTTAGCATTGCATATCATCTGATTGCATCTATTTCTTGCAGCCTTGAATAATGTCCAGTTCTCATCAGTACGATCCCTCTTAAACTTATGAAACGGGCGGTCCCTACGTCACATTGCCATCTGTATCTCTCTTGTCATCCATGGCGCAGGTGGGCGTTACAACTTTACTTTTCTGACAGGAGCATGGATGTTATAAAGATTTACTACTATATCATTGAAGATGGCAACTTTGTCGTCAACTGATGCGGCTTCCATCATAGGCATCCAGAATGACCACAGATGTATCCCCCTTGAGCTTCTTGACATTCATCCGCGCAAAACAACGCCTGTACAGAACCTTGGGTTTAGGTTTGGGAGGTTTCAGGATATATGAAAGAAAAATCATGTCGTGATGAGAAAAGCCAGGAGCGTCGTGTTGACCATGGTTGGAAACAAGGGAAGGATTCGAGGTAAGGATCAGATCGAGCCAAGTATCATCGCCGACAGTGTTATGATGAGTAGGCTGGAGCGGCAAGACGTGCAGACTAGTTGCACTTGGGAATGCTCAGATGGAGCTTACTAGTATAACAATAGTCTATGAATAGGTCTGTATACTTTGAGGTCATCGGCATATAACAAAAATTTGGAATGATAAAAACAGTTACCAATATTATTTATAAAGATAATGAATAAAAGAGGACCGAGAATAGAGCCTTGTGGGAAACCAGATGTGACCCCGAGCAGCATGAGAGTGGTATCCGTTAACAACAACCCGTTTACAACGGTTAGTGATGTACGAAATGAACCATCGCAACAAGTTACCACGAATACCATTGAAAGCTATTCGGTTCAACAACAATGCATGATCCACCTTGTCAAAAGCTTTTTGAAGTCCGTATACACTGCATCAACCTGTATACGATTGTCGATGTTATCAAATAGGTCACTAGAAAATATCAATAAATTAGTAGTCGTGAATCGCTTTTTCACAAAGCCGTGCTGTTGTTGTATAATAGTGTTATGCAGGATAGGGTACACTTCGGTATGTACCAATCTCTCAAATAGCTTCGACAAGGTAGATAAAATAGAAATAGGTCGGTATTGTTCAACACTACGCTTAGATCCACTCTTGTGTACAGGTGTGATTTTAGCCTGCTTCCACACCGTTGGCATAACACCTTCTGTGATACATTTATTGTAGATTATAGCTAGGGGTCTACAGATTAAGGTAGCAGTATTTTTAAGAAAAAAACGCAGACAGCCCGTCAGGTCATGGTCCCTTAGATGAATCAAGTGATTTCAGTTCAGCCAAAACCGATTCTTACTTAAAATGTAGGTTAGAAACAACAATGTCGTTAGACACTGTGTCAGAAGGTAACTCCCATTGAGAGAGTGCAGATGAAGCAGGTTCATACACCGAAGAAAAGAAATCTGAGAACATGTTGCAAATCGATTGAGGGTGATTGGATACATCGTTTTTATATTTAACTTTTGCTGGTATACCGGGTTTGTTTATTGCGGTTTGAGATGTATATCCAGAAATCCTTAATGTTTTTATGTATACTATCCTCAATCGACTGAATGTAGTTAGAGAAGCATTTATTACAATTTACCTTAAAGAAGGATCTATGCTGCGGAAATGCTGTGAAAACTATGTGCTGTATTTTTTTTTCAAAATTTAGGCTCAGTAGTTTCGGAGATAATTCATCTATTCTCTTCAATAACTTCAAAAGCTTTCATTTGATATGTCACACGATATGGTTTGCAAAACTTTTTTTTTTTTTTTTGCCCCCAAAAGTGACCCTCATATTCAAAATTCACTTATTTACGTTACGGATTGAGTCTGAGCACTCAATTAGAGCGGACGTGTGTATATACATATAAGCAATATTATTTATTATATGTCGTTAAAATATTTCCGAGTGATCTGTGACCTAGAAAACGAATCGTGAATTTTTCTGCTAAGTTAGTGATTTACTTTACTGAATAATCATGAGAAACATTTAAGCATTAAGTATGTAAAATAGTGGAAATAGCCCTCGGAATATCCCACCACCAAGCAGCCCTGCCAGCAAACCACAAATACCTTACCATGCTGCTGAAGGAAAAATTCAGGTAGTGGACACCATTGACATTAGTAACTGGTTGATCTCAATTGAATCATGCCTGAATGAAGTGTACTACCATTGCTCAGGAAGGAAAGCTGAACTCCGAACAAAAGCTAAGGATTAATTCCTTGTCGGGCAAAGTAGGACATAGCGTTTCACAAATGGCAGTTTACTACCAGGACTTGAAGTCAAAGGCCCTAAAAATACAAAACTTTAAACTAGCTTTGAAAGAAAAAGGTGACCTCACAGATTGCCTCGATGGCAGACAAAGTTTCGTTCGCTGACATGGTAAAAACCAATAACAATAATTACTTGCGCCCCAATAACGTCAGCTCTATTGCAATTTATCCAATGGATAAATTAAAATCTAGTGACGACACTAAATCTCTTTTCCAAAAAATGATATGCCCTGAACAAATGAAATTGCGCGTTACAGGATTGCGCAAAACAAAAAACTGAGGCGTTATAATCAGCACGGAGTTCAAAGACGATATTGAAAAACTTAGGAAATCATCAAAGCTAAGTAGTTCCGGCCTGAAAGTGGAAGAGCCCCATAAGAGAAGACCAAGAATTATATTTATAGGAGTACCGACCGCTTTAAGAGATAAAGCAGTTAATGATTGCATCTATGAGCAGAATGTAGCCGATAACCCGCCTAGTTTGTCCCGTGACTCTTTTTTGGCCTCTATAAATTTAAGTCACAAGTCAGGTAAAAAAGAGGGACCAACGTGCAATTTTATTTTTGAAGTAACTGCTATCATATGAAAGGCGCTTATAAACCAAAATCGAGTGTTCATTAAATGGACATCCTGCCCAGTGCGGGACTTCACACTTGTGACCAGGTGCTTTAAATGTCAACAGTATGGCCATGCTGCAAAGACTTGCCGGGAGGCAACCTATACATGTGGGCATTGTGGAGAACAAGGTCATCAGGCAAACGAGTGCACTAAACATGCTGAACAGTCACATTGTGCAACATGCTTGCGATTTAAAAAACCGAGCAACCACAAAACAGGCGATCAAGAATGTCCAGCAAAGAAAATTGCTGAGACAAGATACATACATTCTATAGATTATACTGAGGTAGCGTAAGAGCACCAATGGTTTTTTATAAGACTTTTATATTAATGTTAAATACTTACTCTACTATTGCCCTTTACACATAAAAATAGTTTAATTATTACAATTCGCATCATAAATAAACATGCAATCTTTACTTTTTGTTGACACGGCAAAATTTTCTGAATAATAATGTAAAGGCGACCTTATTAGAAATGTCACATTGCAAAAATCATATTAGAACATGGTTGCAAAAATGTCTTACAATGATGCAAAAAAGTAGCAGAATATTTTTCTTAATTTGTATAAAACCATAATTTATAATAGTTAAATCATTTACTAATTGTTAGAATCTCAGATAGCACTTATGTATTTAAAGCACTTGAGTGAGATACCTGAGTTACAGGTTTATACCTAGTTCAGGTAGAATCCAACTATTATATACCTTAATCTCTAGTTTAAGGCCTTATTTTGTAAATATTTATGTAAATCAATTAGTTCAATAAACAATTTCATTTTATATTTTTTTTTTATTTTTTCACACGCCCGTGTTTTGGGTCACATAAATTCATATGTGTACCAAATTTCAACTTAATCGTTCCAGTAGATTCGGAGCAAATAGGCTGTGCCAAACGGACAGACAGGCATTCATTCATTCATTTATTTTATTCACCGGATCGGATTTAGGATTACTAATATATACAAACTTAGTACTGTTAAAATGTCTAATTCTTTAAAGTGCTCTTTACATGAGTCTCTTTGTGGGATCCTTACTATACTCCTTATGGCACGGTTCTGTAAAACAAACGCTTTCAGACAGACACAAGAGTGATCCTATAAGGGTTCCGTTTTTCCTTTTAAGGTATGGAACCCTAAAAAGTACTCTGTGATTAAACTATATCTCACTCTCCCCACTTTCAGTACATTTGTGCGAACCACAGTAGAAACCTACGTTCATCACACAATCGTCTTCTTCAATGTCCCACTCATCGCACTGACTTCATTCACTCTTCTGTCTTCGTTCAGTCTAGCTCTCTGTGGAATGCGCTCCCCAGGAAATCAGGATGGCAACCAACCGATTATCCTTTAAAGTCAAAGTTCGCGAGCATATTCGTAATAAGCTGGCAGTATCATCACAATGGTAATGTTTTCCCATAGTTTGTATTATCTGTTTTAGTATATTCGTGTATTTATGTGTATTTATTAGGTCTTATATTTATGTATAATTAGGTATATATATTTAAAGTTTTTAATAGGTATATGTATGTATATCCTTAAATTTAAATAAATATTTATTCCACAGTTTTCGCTATTGCACCTACCACTGTTTGTCTCTGCATCACCCAAAGGTTGACTGGTAAAAAATGCCTACGGCATTAAGTCCGCTTCTGTACATTTGTGTGAATAAAATAAATAAATCTCATTGGCTGGATCCTGCCGTTTTGCCGAAAAGATTTTGCCAAAATTTCACTACCCAAACAAATTTTAGCAACCTTTTTTTATACCAATGCAATGTTTGGAATGATTTTAGTACGCACATTTTCATTTCGTCAAATTTTTACTTGGCAGAATATTATCAAGGATAATGTCATTTAGGCATTTGGTCATTAATCAAATGATTTATTACAGCAAACAATCTTTAGACTATAAACGTTAGAGAATGTGTTGTGTGAATGAGATGTGCCTGAATTTGTCTGAAACAAGTCAAATTTATGGTTACTTATGGAACTAGTTAGAGTAGATTAATTATTTTAAATGATGGTTAGGTTAGGTTAGGTTAAAACTGTGACCTCCTACGCAAACTACTCCCCCAGAAACGATTAGATTATATAGAAAAAAATATGGAAAAAAGAGATTATTTTTAGCAGGTTCTCAATAGCAACCGAACTAGTTAGACAAGGTAGAAATTTTATTTTGCGTAAAATGAATAAATGTAATAATAAATGAATTCCAACTGAAATATTTGACTACATAAAAATTGGTAAAAGTACTAGTTGGTAAACAAGTTATTGTTTAAACGTTCACTTGCCAAACATTAGGTTTGCGTTACAATTATTTGTGAAAAGATTATTTGCTAATAATTTGGCAAATTAAATTATTCGGAAAATTGTTTGGGAAGTGATAATTTGGCAATTTCTTTTCGATGAAACAAGAGAGACCCCTTATTGGAATTTTGTTTTGATTGTTTGTTGTCATTTGCCAGTGTCGCAATGTAAATTGTCTTTGGTCCTGGTATCAACCAATAGACAACATAGTCAAGCTTTTATTGCTTGAATACGAGGCTTTAGGCTACTTTTGTATATGTGTATTTTGTCTTTTTTTATGTGCGTTTTGTTTGTGCGGAATAAAAAAAATCTTTTTTTTTTCTTTTTTTTCTGACACAACCCGTGTTTCAGAAGAAACACAGTGCCCGACAACAGACTGACATTCTGACAAAAACTTAATCCGACTAAGGGCTGATTTTTCCAACGTCAGATATTTTAAACCCGTAGAGAAAATTCTATCTGACAGTTTATGTATGGAAAAACAGTCAAAAATTTAAAATTCCTCGGATCAAGATAACTGGTGTTAACAATTATATTTATTTATTTTTTGTTTGTTTCAGTCCCGTACTAATGCAACAAGATCTACACTGTGTTCAAACTGTAACCATCGAATAACTTTTTATTTTTTTAAACATTTAATTGTTTTTTTGTTTTTTATCGGGCACACTTGTTTCCTTAACTCACTTTAGACATTGGCAGAATAGTCGACACCGGGTTTGGTTGCCATATATTAAAAATAGAATAAAGACATCTGGCGTTGAATAAAATCTGACTTAAGTTAATATTAATGATATTAGTTGTTCTGTTCATTCTGTCAGCCAGTATGTTCCTCTTTATTATTTTGAGACTGACTGTATAATAATAAATGTATACTTACTCAGATGAGCCTCCCCGTTGACATTCTCAGGCATCTTGACGCCGGCAGTAAAGTCGTTGATGTACACGATCTCGCATGAACCCACTTTCTTGGGGTACTGTAGATGAACAATCGAATCTTCAATAGCGGAATACTTTTTTAATATGAAGGAGATGGGACTGCAGAAAATAGAATAAAAACCGGCCAAGTGCGTGTCGGACCACGCACAATGAAGGCTAGTTGGGATGATATTATCCCAAAAAAAAACTTAACATTGCTGCTGAAAAACATGTTCTCCCATACATCGATATAGGTCACGGTTAATTCTCCAACTACAAATGTAAGTTGGTCGACTATTACTCGTTAACTTGTAAAGCCTACTAAGCCGTGATGCCATGAATATTTTCACATATCCCAAAATAACAATTTAGCTGGCAGGGGGCTCTAACAAAAATGAGCACCTGAAAGCTTAATATTACGCAAACGGATCCTTGAATCGAAAAATGGTGTTCACGGACCCGCAATATTTTGCGGCCGGTCCAACGGCACCATGGAATAGACGAGATAAAAAATAATATCATCCCCACATTACGTGCAAGGGAGGTACCCTAAAAAACATATTTTTTTCATGATTTAATTTTACCACTTTGTCAGCGTGACCCATGCCAAATTACAGATACTAAGCGTCTCTGAGCTAAAGCGGGGTCAGACAGACAGACAGACGGACATGGCGAAACTATAAGGGTTCCTTGTTGACTACGGAACCTTAAAAACGGCCCAAAAAATATCCATTTTTGAGAGTCAATCAACTCAGCCTATAACAGTCCACTGTTGGACATAGGCCTCTCCCAGGCTGTCCCAGTCCCAGTCCAGTCTGTCCCAGCTACCTTTTTAAGGTCGTCGGTCCATCTAGCTGGGGCGCGTCCCACACTACGCTTGCCGATACGTGGTCTCCACTCCAGGACTCGTCTGCTCCACCGGCCATTGGTTCTTCGACACACATGGCCAGCCCACTGCCACTTCAGCTTGCTGACTCTGCAGGCTATGTAGGTAACTCCGGTTCTCTTCCGGATAACTTCATTTCTGATCTTATCCTTCAAAGAAACTCCGAGCATAGCCCGCTCCATGGAGCGGGCTATGCTCGGAGTTTCTGGTCCTCAAATTCAAGGTCGCTCATCGCCACGGCGATGAGCGACCTTGAATTGTGAACCTTGAATTTGTGGACCAGCCCGACTGTCAGTGTCCACGTTTCGGTACCGTATGGCATAACGGGCAGGACGCACTGGTTGAAGACCTTAGTCTTCAAACACTGCGGGATTGGCGACGAGACTTGACGAAGTTTTCCAAAAGCTGCCCAACCCAATCGGATCCTCCTGTCGGCTTCTTTCTCAAAGTTGTGTCTACCGAGTTGGATAACTTGTCCTAGGTAGACGTACTCTTTCACAACTTCGAGAAGCGACCCTTCGATGTGGATTGGACTCGGCAAGACGTGCGAATTTAAATGACTTTCGTCTTGTCCAAATTCATGCCGAGGCCAACCCGCCGAGAGGCTCCATTTAGGCGGTGCAGCATCTGGTCTAACTGTTCCAGCGTCTCTGCCATAATGACGATGTCATCGGCAAAACGAAGGTGTGAGATGTACTCGCCGTTTCCATTGATACCCTGTCCAGTCCAGTCCAGCGTCTTAAACACGTCCTCCAACGCATTGGTGAAAAGTTTCGGGGATATCACATCCCCTTGTCTCACCCCCCTGAGCAGTTGGTTAGGGCTGGTTTTTTCATCCTCGATTTGGACAGTCATCGTTGCAGCGTCATAGAAACACCTCAACACTTCGATGTAACGCCAGTCAATTCGACATCGTTGCAAAGAGGCCAGAACTGCCCATATTTCAATGGAGTCGAAGGCTTTCTCGTAGTCCACAAAAGCACAGCGGCTGGTTGTACTTTTCGGTCTTCTGTACAATCTGCCGAACAGTATGGATGTGGTCCACGGTACTGAAGCCTTTTCGAAAACCGGCTTGTTCTGGTGGATGGAACTCGTCAAGTCTCCTGGCGAGACGGTTCGTGACGACCCTCGAGAACAGCTTATAAACGTGGCTTAGAAGTGAGATGGGTTTATAGTTCTTCAGCAAGGTTTTGTCGCCTTTTCTGAAGAACAGAACCACCGCACCCCTGCTCCACGCCTCCGGCGTTGTGCCTTCTTGGATGACGGAGTTGAAGAGACTCGCTAGCTCTTTTAGGACTGGAGCCCCGCCCGCTTTAAGGAGCTCTGTTGTTATTCCGTCATCACCAGGTACCTTGTTGTTCTTTAGCTGCTCGAGAGCCGCCCTAATCTCGCACTGGTTTTTTGAGAGTATCTTTACACAATAATTTCTGAAGACCAAAACCTCAATACAGCTTGAGCTTTCAGGCTTGGTGTTTTTTGTAAAAAAAAAGTAGCCTGTATTACTAAATCCCTTGATAAAAAATACCGATCCCAGTAACAAGAACACTTATGTAAATTCTTGCAATGAATCGCACAAAATCGTAACGATGCGTTTATTTCTGTTTGTATGTTTGAGCTACACGCTTTTTAACAGGCTTCGGAGAAGGATATAGAATAATTTTCGCAGCATTAGCTATTAGTCAAATGAAATTTAGTCACCTCTCCCGGTCCAGTGTAGTTCCTGATACGCCTAAATATCCTCTGTATAATGGCCGATTCGTGACAGATATAGTAATTGTTATGTGTCACGTGGTACCCGTACTGAGCGTATAGCGCGTGCAGTTGCTTCAGGACTGAGGAGCCCGAGCAATATAGGTGCGAGGCCAGGGAGGCTACCTGTAATGAAAGAAATGTACATTATAAACAGATGCTCGCTATTTTTTTTGGCAACATTTTTTCTTACCACCTTAAATCAGTTATTAAACTACACGCAATTCTCAATCTGCATGTATCAGTTATTATTGAGTCTAGTACAGTTTTTTTCTCACGAACCGACGCGCGCTTTACTTGTGGTAACCAAGTATACAAACACGCTGTGAATGTGTGCGCGAAGACGAGTAGCGTCAGCACGTAACACACACACGCGCACACACACTCACTTTCGATTTCGCGATTGTCTCGGACGGTACCGAGAGCTCCTGCGCTTATATACATATTCACACCGTGTTTGTACGCTTGTTAACCATAAGTAAAACGCGCGCGCGTCGCTTTGTGCGATAAAAATACTATACGTCTTTACGTTGATAAATTATCGTAGACTCGTAGTCCAAAGCTGGGTCAAACCTGTTAAAAGTTACGTGTTGTGTGTTGGATCTTCCGACACCCGGTTTTGCCTACTTTTTTGGGCCCCATGTTAAAAGTGTAATTATGAATTCCAGGGAACAGGGATAATATAATGTAAAGGCATATTTTAATCTAAATTAAATGCCCAATTTAAATAACATATTTTATTGGATAATAATTAATATAATACCGGTTAAAATAGGTTCGGAAATAACAATTAAATTTTTATCAAATTCTGAAAGATAAAAATGGTTACTGTGGTTCATCCTTAGAAGATAGACGTATGCTATCGCGGACGTTTTTGTTGAACTTTTTAAGATGTACAATCCTGTAGAATATACAATATATATACGTACGGTTTACGCGGCCCACGCCAGTAAAGCTCCCATGATTTTTTTGACATTTTCAACAATAGTCATCATATTTCAGCCAATTTAACAAAACAATTATTAATTATACACATAAACCTTCCTCATGAATAACTCCGTCCATTGCTGAAAACCGTTTGACAATCCTTTCAGTAGTTATTGAGTTTATCGCGTTCAGACAGACAGGCGCGGCGGTGGGACTTTGTTTTATAATATGTAAGGATCTAGTATTTAATACTAGATCCTTCTTATATTCATACTAATACTAATATTATAAACCCGAAAGTTATTCTGTCTCTCTATTACCTTTCCACGTCATAACGGCTGAACGGATTTCGAGGAAGAACATGACCTAGGAAATATAATACTTTTATCCCGATAGTACGTTCCTGTGAGATAATTCCGACCTCAAAGCGGGTGAAGCCGCGGGCAAAAGCTATAATTATGTAAGTAAGTTTACCTGTACGGCAGCGGACACTCCATCTTTCTCAGGCACGCGGTGATCACACATGTAGCCGATAGCTTCCTCAAACGCGAAGAGTGGCATCTTGTTCTGTTGTGCCAAGAGAAGTGTGGTGTTGCCTGAAATTAAAATAATTAGATTACTATTTTATCTACTCTCGTATCGTAAAATTCGAATTATAAATAAACTTCAAAACGAGTTTTTATTGACACATCCTATTTTTAAATTTCGGTATTGTTTTTATAATGAAAAACAATACCGAAATTTACTTTCAATTTACTT
The DNA here is from genome assembly GCA_905333075.3 of Atethmia centrago. Lineage (NCBI taxonomy): Eukaryota > Metazoa > Arthropoda > Insecta > Lepidoptera > Noctuidae > Atethmia > Atethmia centrago. The sequence goes on from HG995377.1 coordinate 5,715,383, forward strand.
TTTCTGTAACAAAATAATGTTATAATAGTAGATTGTACAACTAGTGCATAAAATAAGCCATTAAAAGTTGGTAAAATGGCTCGTGTATACATTGTGCTTTTTACTTCGATTGCAAGAAAATTAAACAGGCATAAAATTACTTTTCATTGTCGAAAAATGTTGCAAAATTGAAGAAGAGAATAGCTAATTCCCGCCACGAAATTTTTAAAAAGTTTTCTTTTTCAACATGTGTCATTCGACTTGGGTGCTTCATACTGCCAAGTAAAAAAAACTTATATTTGCGTTTTTAAATAATAATTGACAACTATGTTATCTGGTGTAATTAAATTAACGATAGACAACACGAAACTTCTTTTATGCACTAGTTTTACAATCTACTATTTTTTTCCAATACGATACACGGCAAATCCAAGAAGTTAATATCACCAAGGAGTTTCCATCAATTATTTTTATAGCATTACTAAATACTTTTGTTTCCACTTTTTACTTGTCTGTGGCAGCGCCCGCTTTAGCGCAGGCGCGGTGATGTGCCGGGGTTTGGCGCCATTTTTTATCTTTTAATCAGGTTTTACTAAGTTCAATCCTAATGTATGTGAGTTGATAAAATAGTGTATGAAACTGCACTTATCTCCCTCACTTGTGTTTAATACCCCTTATTATGCAACAGTTTCATAAACTACTATTAATTAGTATTTATGGCTATCATATATATATATATATATAGTTCACCTAGCACAAGCATCGTCTTGCTTAAAAGGTGATCTCCAAATCACGTATGTTAAAGCTTTATGTAATTGAAATAAACATATTTTTTTTATATATAAAAATCGTTGAATCCGTTTCCATTATTTGACTTTATGATTATTTATAAAGTAAGTGAAATATGCCTTTCAAAATGCCGAAAGCTATAATTAAAAACTCACCCATCCACTTAAACCCAGTAAGAGTCTCAACAAATTCGCCCCTTCCTTTAACGATGGCCTTCAACATCTTGGAGCTTACGATACTGGTCATGATGTAGACTTCAGACTCCGGCATGTGGTTCACTAGCTTGTAGTACTGGTCCAACAACCACCAGCCTAGGAGAGCTCCCATCTCGTTGCCAGTGAAGATGTGCCAGGATTTTGTGCTGAAATGGTTTGATTCATTGTCAGACTTCTTGGTTGTAGTTACGACTTCCAAACGTCACTGCGTCATTGCTCTAAAGTTTCGATTGATAAACTCAAACTCAAAGCATTTATTTCAATTAAAATTACGAGTATTTCAATTAAACCATTTATAGGCACTTTTGAATTGTCAAGGAGTCGGTCAGTTAGAAATATGAAGCTAGTTGCCCATTCCAAAGCGTAGTAGGTACCTATGTAGAAGAACGGGCAAGAAACTCCATGGACACTCTTTTAAATTATATTGATACATAAAGATTTGTATAAATAATGTTGAATTTATAACTAAATGTGAGGACGATGTAAAAAAAAAAACGCGTCCATAGTAGCAAAATAAACAAAAAAAAAACAATTTCAAAATAAAATAATTACAAATAAGCCGAGGAAGATAATATGAGGATACTCTCAGCAAGTTCTCTGAGACAAGAAAAGTCGTGATATGTATCAATAGCCTTGTATATATGTTGTGTATATATATTATGTATATAGTGATGCCTGGGTAAAAAAATAAAAGGAATCCTATTTAGTCCATCCGTCAGATAATAACAAAAATGTCATACACGTATTTTTTGGTTTATCATATTAATAAAAATTGATTCAGATAAAACGCATTAAAGTTGGGGAGTGGGGGCTCGCTACGTCACAATTCAGTATAAAATCTAGCAAGGCGTGACGTCACGTCACATTTTACCTCAATGTATCGCCGTAATGTTTTGATTACATAAAAAAGAAAATAACGTGTCCAATATTTTTTAATAATTTTGGTACCTGACGGGCAAAAAAAGAATTGTCATCATCCCTATTCTAAGCCTGGGGGGTAACCATCACCTCTTATAGCAGTATTATTATAATATTACTACACAGTGGGAAAGTGATGGAGCTATACAAGACTTATAGCTCCATCTCTTTCTCATGCTGAAGTAATATTGAAATAATATTGCTATAAGAGGTGATGGTAACCCCCCTGGAGTTTAGAACAAGGTTGCGTTTGTTCGGAGTTGTTTACAAAGAGAGCGTGTACGCGGTGCTAGGTTTTTGGCATGATTGGCTACATACGGTAACAGCGTGAAAGCATTGTGGCATTCAAACGTGTAAACGTCTCCTAGCACGTTTGTTCGAACCTTGACAGAATATAAATAAATAAATACACTGCTAAAATAATCTTGTGGTGCTGTAATGACGTTGACAGGGAGCAACATTTTTGCTATTCATATCTTCCTGCCTTTGTCCCATGATACTTGGGGTCGGCGCAACACGTTTTTTTTTCATTTTTAGGGTTCCGTAGTCAACAAGGAACCCTTATAGTTTCGCCATGTCCATCTGTCTGTCCGCGGCTTAGACTGAGAGAGACGGAGAGAGTGACAGAGACTTTAAGCTCCTGAAATGTCGCGTGATACACCATTGGTGCATAAGCTGTTATTTGGCATGGGTATCCATATTAATAACGCCGACAGTGGTAAAAAAAAATCTTGAAAAAAAAATTTTGTTGTGTTACCCTTTCACATTTCACAAAGTGGGAATAATTTTTTTTTCTCGTCTATTCCATGGTATGGGGTATCGTTGGATAGCTCTTTCAAAATATTGCGGGTCTGTGCAATGTGGGGATGATGTTTTTTACTACTCCATAGGGTGGGGTATCGTTGGATAGGCCGTTCAAAAATATTGTGGGTTTGTAAACTCCACTTTTCGATTCAGGGATCCGTGTGCGTAATATTGAGCTTTAAAGTGCTCATTTTTGATAAAGTCAAGTGTCCCCACCAGGGTGGGGGTGGGTGCCAGCTAAATAGTTGTTTATGGAGATGTGAAAAAATTCATGACAGTAATACATATAATGAAATCAAAAGGATAACTATCACAGCTAAGTGGGCTTTACAAGTTAACGAGTAATAGTCGACCAACTTAAATTTGCAGTTGGAGAATTGACCGTAGCATATATCGATGTATGGGAGAACATGTTTTTCAACTACAATGTTAAGTTTGTTTTGGGATAAATTCATCCCAACTTTCCAACTACGGAACCCTTCATTGTGCGTGGGCCGACACGCACTTGGCCGATTTTGTGAAATGTATTGAAAAAACCGGCCAAGTGCGAGTCGGACTCGCGCACGAAGGGTTCCATACGAAGGGTTCCATCTATAAAAACACGAAGGGTTCCATCTATAAAAACGGCAAAACAATCATGTCTGTTGTATGGGAGCCCCCTTAAATATTTATTTTATTTTGTTTTTTAGTATTTGTTGATATAGCGACAACAGAAATACATCATCTGTGAAAATTTCAACTGTCTAACTATCACGGTTCATGAGATACAGCCTGATGGTGGTGACAGACGGACATACAGACAAACAGACGGACAACGGAGTCTTAGTAATAGGGCCCCATTTTAGCCTTTGGGTACCGAACCCTAAAAACAAGATGGCGGCGTTAAATACGATTTTGGCCACGACCTAATAGAAACTTATAGCGCCGCTATAGCTACCTCGAATCTGTGTCATTACATTTTGCTTCATGAGACGTATGGCGACTAAGCCAGGCATACCATAAATGATGGCTAGTACAACGTCACCTCAAAAAGTATTCCTCACCTATCATCATATTCAGCGACGGCCAGTCTATCAGCATCAGGGTCATTCACTAGGACCAGCTTGACTTTCTTCTCTTCCGCCAGCTGAGTACTTAGCTTCAGACATTCTGGCTCTTCAGGATTGGGGAACGTTACCGTGGGGAAGTCAGGGTTCGGGTCCTGTTGTTCTTTTACGCTGATTGGTGCCTGATGGTGAATAATTGAATTGAATTAGTCGTTATACATTTATTTACATAACCAAATTACAAGATGATTATTAACATTAACTAAATTAAATTAAAACTAAGTTAAGCTTAAAAAAGGCCCTCGGGGCATTGTACCGAGGATGCTGGCAGCATTTCCTCGCTGAATTGCAATGCTGATGCGTTGCGCGAGAAAGCCGCCAGCTTTTCGGTCACCAGTTACATCAACTAGACGTTTCGCGATTTCCGCAAATAACTTATGCGCACTGGGACCCCACGGACCGAGGGTCTCGACGCCAAAGGGCACAAAGTTGTACTCTCTGCCAAGGCCTCCATATTTAATAACTTTCAGATTTTCGGCATTTTCTGCCGCTGCACCCGCTTTAGAAGTAGTCCGTTGGAGGTGGGACGGTGCCAGTGTGTCTACACAGGTAGCGTCCCACACAAGCATCCGTCCCAAACTCCACGGGACCAAAGACACACCATCAGGTCTTTTGCCATCATCTCTGACAATGCCAGTCGGCTCAAAGGGAGGTTTGACAAGTCGTTATAACTTGTCAAAGTCAAAGTCAAATTATTTATTTCAAATAGGCACATAAAAGGCACTTTTGAACGTCAAAATTTACAAAAAAAATAGAATTGATTCTAGTTGCCCCTTCCAAAAGGTAGTTTCGTATGCAGAAGAATGGGCAAGAAACTCCACCGTTACTCTTTTAAAATGTTTTACATAATTTTGTATAGGTACTTACATTATATAATTATATATATTATACATTATTATTATTATTTCGTTTATTTATTTTTATACATATAAAATATATTTTTAAATATTTCTTGAAAAAAAGGTATAAAAAAAGAACATTTAAAAATATAAAAAATAGTGGTCCGCCGGTGTCGGGAGCAGAGTCCAAGCTACCGGTGGTTAGGACTCCAGAGATAGGAACCTCCTCACAATGCGGGCCGTATCGAGGTGTACTGCCTTCTGAATCAGGCCCTTGATCCAGCCGCCTAACGAGAGCTTCGAGAGATGATGGTTGAGGCTTTCAGCCATCAGGCCATTGGCCGTAACGACAATCGGCACAATGACAGCCGAGTCAACATTCCACATGTCAACAACCTCGTGTGCTAAGTCGAGATATTTTATTTGCTTCTCTTTTTCAGCTTTCACGAGGTTTTCGTCATGTGGAATGGTAACATCGACTATCATTGCGCGGCGCGCTAATCGATCTATCACCACTATATCAGGCTTATTGGCGACAATAGTCCTGTCAGTAATGATAGACCGATTCCAGTACAACGTGACATGGTCATTTTCGAGAACTGGGTCGGGCGCATACTTGTAATACGGTACCTCAGAGTTCACAAGTTTATATTTCAAAGCAAGTTGCTGGTGAATAATCCTAGCCACTTGGTTATGTCTGTGCAAGTACTCGCCGTTAGCCAGACGAGAACAACCAGAGATAATATGTCTGATAGACTCACCCGGACGGTGGCATGCCCGACACACGTCAACCGTCCCGTCCTTCATAATATGTCTCCGGTAGTTATTCGTCAAGATAACTTCGTCCATAATTGCACAGACGAAACCTTCAGTTTCCCCGAAAAGGTCCCCAAAACGTAGCCAGGATACGGACGCTAAAAATCTACATGGGGCTCATGAAGAGCCCGATAGAAGCGCCCGTGTAGCTCCTTGTTTTGCCATATCTCCTTGCGGTCATCCGTTGTAAGTATTACAGGTTTGCACCAGTTCTCTTTAGCCATGGAAAGTGGGGTGAGCCCCTTGTCCACTGCGACCACATCACGGTGCATACCCACTTCGGTTTTCAAAAAATATTCCCTGAGACTGCATATCTCGCGGTTGTGGAGGGTCTTCGAATTTAAAAAAGCCTCGACCCCCGCACTTCCGCGGGATGTACAGTCTCATCATCGATGATTGTGGGTGCATCCGGTTTGCGGTCAACAGTGTACGGACCCTCCTATCCAGGGCGTCGAGTTCGGTCTGAGTCCATTTGAGTATGCCAAAAGAGTACATCAAAACCGGCATGACCCAACCGTTGAAGGCACGCACCTTGTTTCCGCCTGAAAGAGGACTAATCAATACCTTCTTCAGACGGCCAAAAAAGCGCTCCTTCAATGATTGCTTCATGTCAGTAACGTTGATGCCTAACGCTTCCGACATACCCAAATACTTATAGCTTTCGGGTGAGGAGAGGGATCTAAGGTGTATGGAATCCGAAAGTTGAATTCCCTCGGATTCCATTATCTCCCCTCGCTTTACATGCATGACTGCACATTTGTCCACACCAAACTCCATTCTGATGGCGCTACTGAAAGAGTCAGTTACCTTCAGTAGCTCCATCAGTTGCAATTTGTTGGGGGCAAAGATTTTCAAGTCATCCATGTAGAGGAGGTGAGATATGACCTGACCACCTCTCCTCAACCGATAGCCTAGACCTGAATCCTCCAGCAGCGTGCTTAGAGGATTCAGGGCTAAGCAGAACCAAAGTGGACTTAAACTGTCACCCTGAAATATTCCCCGTTTAATCCATACAGGCTCATCATTCCCCTGGATCTGTCGACACCCCGGATAGCGAAGGACTGTCCTCCATTGCCCCATACACGATTCAAGGAAGGTACGTAGAGTCGTATTTATTTTGTACAACTCCAGCACCCTCATGAGCCATGTATGTGGCACCGAGTCGTAGACCTTCTTATAATCTATCCAGCAAGTCGACAGATCCTTGCAGAATCGACGAACCTGTTGGCTAATGGCCATGTCGATGAGAAGTAGCTCCTTAGTGCCACGGGACCCGTTCCTGCATCCATTTTGAGAGGCTGACATAATCGAATTACAGTCAATGTGTGTGTTAATTTTCGCTCTCAAAATGGATGTAAGAAGTTTATAGACCGTCGATAAACACGTGATCGGTCTATAATTCTTGGGTTCAGCGGGACTACCTGACTTATGGAGCAGGTGGGTAATGCCTGTCGTCAGAAACTGTGGTAGCGACCCCGACTCTAAGGATGACTGGAACTGAGATGCCAGGCAAGTGTGTGAACTAGTTAGCCATTTCAGCCAAAAGTTGTGCAGTCCGTCCGGTCCTGGTGATTTCCAATTCGGTAACGGACGGACCGCTCTAGCTATATCTGATGGCGTGATAATGACTACTTCCATTTCTGGTATAGTTTCACACACTCGCTCGACATTCCGCATCCAGTCAGCCTCAGCATGGCAGACAGGTACCGACCAGATGCTGCGCCAGAACGCAGTCGTGGTGGCATCATCGGGGCGGCACACGTCTGTCTCGTTTTGTTCAGGTCGCTCCCAAGCTCTATATACCCACCTCTCATCGCTCTGGAACATGCGATTTTGCGTGTATCGATCAACCCGCCGCTTATACCGCCGAATACGGCTCGCCCATGCACAAACTTTCTGCTTCAGGAAGTCGATGCGCTCTGTGACACGAGACATGTATTCTCGAGGGCTGATTCCAGTCCCCGAGAATGCCCGCCTTACAAAGCGCATCACTCGTGGTCGTGTATTTCCCTCCCTGAAGCAGTATAGTTTGCCTATGAGTACCCTGGCCCCATCAATACGACGCTCGATCCTGCATTGCCAGGCTGGTACGGCTGGTTTTGGTCGCGTAGCTCCGTCACATTTTGGGAACTTAACGTTCGCTAAACGACATGCCGCAACAGCCGCGCAATATAGGATCGAGTGTGTATCAACGAGATCCTCGCTGCTCTCGAAGAAATCCTTAAGCAGCGAGTCCAAGGCACATACCAGCGCCCTATTTTTCTTGTGCATGGGTAGGCGTGGTAGTCGGGGTCTAAGTTCGGTCGGAGTGGACTTATACTCGCGAAACGCATCTTCCAGTGCGCTTCTCAATCGGACGTTGCACTGGCTACTTACTGTGGCAACCCTATCATCCTCCTCTTCAACATCGTGATTGGACCGCGGCGGGATTGCATTAATGATTGGTGCATGTGTCGCGGTTTGTGCCGGAGTTGAGACGATATGGTTGCTCAGTACCTCTGAGCGCAGCCTATCAAGTGCGGCACCGTCCAACCTGTGATTGCGTTGGATGACTCGCACCTGATCCGATAGTCGTTGGGCTGAGACGTTGATGGTTGGCTCTAGTTTCTGGAACAGAGACAGCATCCTAACACGGTACGCAGTGAGGTTAGTTGCCCCCTCTGTAGACCCGTAATATGCGCGCATGACGTTCTCGTTCATAGACTGAGTCCATCTCATGCGCTGCACACAACCACCGGCAGCGGGGACCCGGCTCGGGGCCAGTTGGCCCCTAAGCCCCAAGCTCTTCGGTGGCCGGCCTCTCCCCTGCCGACGTACAGGTGTTGGCGACGTCGGCGGGGAAAAATACTCGTCGCTCGAGCTCGACGCAATTATTATTATTATTATTATTATTTCGTTTATTTATTTTTTTACATATAAAATATATTTTTAAATATTTCTTAAAAAAAGGTATAAAAAAAAACATTTATTATTATTATTATATATTATTCTAGGTGCATCGTTTTCACATATAATTATATGTGAAGACGATGCACCTATAATAAAATTACTATACCAAAATAGGTAAAAAAATAATTAAAAATGAAGTAATGACAGATAAATTAATTATGTGATAGGTACATGATGCTCACATATTTACAAACATTGTAAAGGTATACGTTTTCCTAAAAATAATAAATAAAGTAACTTGATATCGCCGACGACGTCTTTTGATGATGGAGATGATTAAAATGGAAACAAAAACGTTGGCGGGTGTGTGAAGGATGTTTTGCCTAGAACGGATGTGAACACTGAAGTTTGTTGATAGAGACTTATGGAAGGCAAAATGTTAAAATAAAGGTAGCATGATGAAGTTCAATAAAATATATTATAACTAGCTCTGCCCCGCGGTTTCACCCGCATAAGTCTCGATCCCGTGGGAATATCGGGATAAAAGTATCCTATGTTCTAACCCAGGTCATGGTCTACCCATGTGCCAAATTTCACCCGAATCCATTCAGCCGTTTTAGCGTGAAAGCGTAACAAACAAACAAACACACTTTCGTTCAATTCGTTCATTTATAATATTAGTTTTATAATATACCTCCTTCTGAAGCAGTCGGGTAAACAAAAAAAAATACTTAACTGTTATTATTTTACCTGGAAACTGATTCTAGCAAAAACGCAAGTACTTAAGTAAGTAAAGATTAGTTGTTGTGGTGGTAAAGCCAGAAAAAGTTTCTGGCTCAGAGTGAAAGTTATTTTTCATTCTTGCCCAGAATCTTTCAAGGCCCAGTGCGGGTAAGTAAGTCAGTAAAGTGCCTGGCTGGGATCGACCCGACTCGAACAGGTCGTACCTGCAACTCGTAAGCCGCGGTCGTTTCCAGTGTCGTGTAGTGTCTACTCACCTTCAAATTAGCAGTCGCAAAAGCCTTCAGAATATATTCATATCCAACTCCATGCATGGCACTGTAAACCACATCTATAGCTGCCTTCTTGTTCTCCTCCAAGACCTCGGGACTGAGGCTGATGATGGTCTCCATGTACTTGTTGGTGACTTCGTCCTGGCAGTCCGAGAGTAGGGGGTTGGAGCGAATGTTCTTAATGTCCCAGTGTTCGTCAGGAATGCTGGTGGATTAAATAAGATTATTTTTTGAGCATGATGAATATTTATTTATTAATTTTTGAGCATGGTGAATATTTTTTTATTAATTTTCGAGCATGGTAAATATTTTTTATTAATTTTCGAGCGTGGTGTTTATTTTTTTTATTCATTTTTGGACATGATGAAAAAATTTTGATAAATTTTTGAGCATGGTGAAAAAGATTTGATATAATATTACTTTTTCATCAAATAGACCTTTAGACGCGAAGAAAACGTAATAATAAGCCAATAATGCAGCCACTGCTGGGACCCAGGCTTCCTCTGAGTGGGAGCGGGCTGTAATCCACCACGCTGAAAACAGTACGTTATGAATATTATCTTCACCAACTAGGAAGCAAATTAGTGCCCTATTTTATTTTTGTATCTGTTTGTTTGTTTCGGCTAATCTCCGTAACGGCTGGACCGTTATTGACGGGAATTTCTAGTATAGAATATATTCAAATACTCACTCCAAACACTGCTTACTCTCCTCCAGCACATAGTCATCATGTGGCGATATAATCTGGCAGCCATTTCTCCAGTACACTTTGTATCCGTTGTCCTCCTTCGGGTTGTGTGAGGCCGTCACCATGACCCCAGCGGCTGCGTTGTAAAGGATGGTGCCGAAAGAGACCAGTGGTGTCGCGCATACTTCTGTGAAGATGTGGACAGGGATTGACGAGGTGAGAAATACTTGCGCTGTTAGTTCTGCAAACCTGGGGAAAAAGGATGAATGTTACTTTTTACGAGCAAAAGCCGTTCAGGTGAAGGACTGACGGACAACACACAGCCTAAACTTTTGGAGATTTGAAAGAGAGAAAAGAAAGACAAGAAATAAAAAAGAAAATACGTTTATTTGCAGTAAACATGACGCAAAGAGGGAACACAAATACAAAAAAGAACAAGTTGGGGGAAAATATGCGTCACATACACGCAAAACAGCCATCGCTCAGCATAATGCTGCGACTATATGCGAGATTGAGCCCCAGCGCTGGTTTTCAGCGATTGCCGGCTTTGACGTGATGACGTCAACCAGTGCAGCACACAGTGAGATTATAATAAGAAATAATATGGAAAATAGAAAGATTGTTACGTAAAATGTTGAAGATGTTCTCAGAGGGTGTAAGTGATGCACTTATATTTTTTATACAAACTTATTTTGCCTTTGCCTTGAGGGGTAACGGGTCATTGAATAATCTGCTGCCTACTAGTAATGGCAATTAATGCGATTTCGAATAAATTTCATTAACATGTTAATTCGTGAGTCTTAGCATGATAATTGCTATTGCTATGCTATTTGCTAATATGACGATAATTGATAATATGACGATAATTGATAATAATGAAGTATGTGAATTTTGCTAAATTATGCGGATTAAAAAGCGCGTTCGCCTTAGGACGTCTCCTAGCGTGCGTTTAGTTTACTCGCCGATAACGTTTTATTTGTGCTAGTACACTTGCTTATGTAATGTGTTAAGATTGATCACATAATTATCAGCATTCTGCACCTGACACACCTGTACCGAACGGGACCGAGTCGGTTCACATTCGACCAAAAAGTTATTGTAATGGCCAAAGTGTTTAAGTTTTAGATGGGTTTTAAATTGTGATTGATGTTCGGTAATAAAGGTTTTTAGAGCACTGATTACAGTTAGCAATTTTATTTTCACTAACAATAGGTATTAGAAAAATAATCCCATATAGTCTTAGTTCGGTGAGACATTGTCACGTTCAAGTCCGTTCAACAGTTTATTTACACTAAAATATTTATATACTAAACTTAAAATTATTATTTACACTTTTATACATGCCACTTCTCACTACACACTACTTCTTACTACCTCCTATTATTTACAGGTAGGTATTGAGTTCACGCTATTATCTATAAGTACAATATTATGCACAAAACGAAAGTATGTAAGTACTGTATAACGAATACGTAAACCAAAATCTCACTATCACTTGCCAAAATGTACTGAACGAACACAAAACGACGCGCGCCACGCGCGTACCACGCAAATATATTATTAAACAATCACGCATTCATTCAACCAATACACGACTCTAATTACGAGCAAATCAAAGACAATAAGGTAATAATTTCTAAACATCATTCTTCGCACCATCCATAATTTAAATACATTAAACAAGCACAAGCATTCATTCAATATACAACCTTAAGTACGCACAAATCAAAGATAATAAGATAACAATTGCTTAACCCATTATTCGTAAGTTCGCAGCGAACAAGGTCACTGTCACGTGAAACCGATATATTTACTATTCCCGTCTTCCCGTGGGTGCGACGGAGAGCGCACGCTACCGCTGCGTGCGCCGACGCTCTGACGAGTCTGACGTATGATAGTCATAAATTAAAAAATTACGAAAATTGAAATTAATTTTCGTAATTTTTTAATTTCACAAAATTTCGCAACTACATTTAATTTGCTAAATGCTAAATGAGCTTTCGCAAGCTAACACTGAATGCTAATGCTAATTAATCCATCACTACTGCCTACTATCATTCCATTTTGCTAAAAGCAACTTTGACATTCTATGTAAATTGCCTTGCATTTAAAGCAATTTTAACCGCCTCTGTGGTCTAGTGATAAGAACAGCTGTCTCAGAACCAAGTGGCAGAATGTTCCGTTTGGTTTGGTTGGTGGTATGGCTTATTCTAATTCCGCCTGGCTAGCTACCACCGTCTTATCAAAGTTTGGCGCCATAACGGCAGTTAGAGATAAGATAGCTAGATAGATAGAAGAGAAGCCAGTTCCTCTGTGGTTGAGGATTCCGGGTGAAGCTCGCTTCCACCTAAGGCTTTATCATCACTTACCATCAGGTGAGTTGAAGGCCAAGAGCATCCTCGTTGTGGATAAAATAAAATAGTTCGTGCCTCAGCATTGTTATTAGCATTCTAATAATTTACCTAGCGTTGCTCTCACTATCGCCCAGGCAAATACTATATTGAGATTTAGCAAAATCACACTCAATCGAGTTTCCAATTGTAAGAATTGCGTATCTGCAGTTTCTGCGTCTACGGAACAGCGCATTTCTTTTTTTAGACGCGCCAAAAATAGTCTTTGACAATGAAACCATGGACGCAATAACGTAAGCAAATCGTAATTGATAACACGTTACATATACTTATATTAATCGGAACCAATTGAATTGAAGACGCATTCAATTGGACAAGACTGCACCTAGCTAGAATCAGTTATTCAGTCTCCTGGCCGGTTTCAATTGATAGGATACAGTGTTTATTGACATTAATTACTTTGTTGGTGCTAAGATGAAGATGGACGCGATGTAATTTGACCATCTTCAAGACTTATCGGTTCGTTCATTAATCCACGTTTAACAGAACCTCACACATGACAAGACTCAAGCATTACATAAAGCTAGTTTAAAACAAATCAAATGGCTTTAAGCTTATAGTTTTAAGGAATGCCTTCCGTTTTGAATGAGGTTCTGTATAAAATTTGAATTTCGCGGGCTACCACTGCGGATCCACGTTAACATGGACATAACATCTTATATTAAGGCGTTAACAAGACCCAATTGAGCAAAATAGGCTTCCCTTAAGAAAAAAAAAAACTCGATACAAACTAACATTAAACTAACCTCTTACCTTGAGTTCTAATTCAAAATATCAGTGTTCAATATCAACATACGTTAAGTATTTAATTAATAGAAAGAACGTCTTATTTGAATGCAGAACTTGGTTGTTTTTTATTTTCGATTACTCAACTCAATTTTGAGTAAATAGATAATTGCTTCATATTTTGCAATAAATTACAAGCGTTGTGTCATCGCGCTTCTCTTTCTTTTCTATGCAATCTGACAGTGACCGCGGTTTAGGTGTTGTCAGCGTCATAACTAGATATCTAGAACAATCTATAAAAAAAGTTTAAAAAGGAAAATGCAAATGCAGAAAGCATGTTGTTTTACATGCATACAAGTATGATGCTGACTCTTAACAAAATCCCTCAGTCGAGAAAAATATTGCTTTACGATCAAGAACAATATTCAGATCACCCTGAAAGACAAGACGAGTCTTCGCAAATTTGGCCCTATAAGTCATTAGGCCAAGCCACTGGTGATAAGTGGCCTAGCATATCTATACCCCTGCCGGGGTCGGGGAAAGCCCGAAAGGGTTACCGAGGCCCCTGGCAACACAGACAACGGAAGGAACACCGGTGGGTTTTAATCAGTAAGAGTCTGACACCCTCCCGCTCCGCCCAGAGCGGGAGAAGTAATTTGATAATTTCCCACCCAAAAAAAAAAAGCATACTATACCGTGTGAACGACATAAGTAGAGCTATTACACATTCTGAAGTCATGTCTCATCTACCGCTGCATATAACTGGAAGTCAACCAATAATAAAGCTACTTGGTTACTCAAGTTCCAAGAAGTTCTTTAATGACTGACATTCGAATACCGACGAGCGCCACGGTATGATAGGAACAGTGTTTCTGTTGTATTGTGTGGCTCGACTGAAGTGATTGTTTCTATGTATGTATGCGTAGGTGTGTCCGTGGCATCACAGCGGGCCCTATCAGAATACCAGCGCTGCGGTATTTGTTTTTTTAAATTAAATATCGCAGCATCATGCTGAGATAGGAGCCATTTTGGCCTCGCACAGGTCTTCTATTTTGGTTTTGTTTTCACTATTATGTTATTTTTTTTAATGTTTTCATGATTTTGTTAGTTGTATGTACTTTTTTTATTGTTGTATTTCCTGTGCGTGTCCCAAATAAATATTTTTTTTCTTTCTTTTTTTCTTTATGCTCTTAATAAAAGTATTAAACAGGGTGACCCATTTATAGAGAACCAAAAATTCGTATGAATAATAAAAAGCTCCTAAACTATAAATAATCGCTGAAATACATGGGGGTTTTTCGGGAAAATCCTAAGTAATATAAATACGAAAGTGAGTTTGTTTGTTTGTTACGCTTTCACGCTAAAACGGCTGAACGGATGTGGATGAAATTCGGAACATGGGTAGACCATCATGACCTGAATTAGGACATAGGATACTTTTTATCACGATATTCCCACGGGGCTTATTCGGGTGAAACCGCGGGGTGCAGCTAGTTGGACTATAAATAGGCAAACCTATATAAGGTCATCCAGAGATGCAGGTCCGAGGAAAAGTAACGTAAGTAAAAATAGGTAAAATAAACGCTAGGAAAACTGGCAGTTATTCTTGGTATACGAGTATATGTACCTACTTAGAGACAAGAATAAATTAATGACACCGAAAATAGTAAAGATCATCATAGTTTTCTAGAAGCGAGTGCTATTTTGATACATACAAAATTAACTCACAGAAAAACTTTTAGTAGGTACTCATATTATTAGTCGTATTAAAAATCACGTTGCACGTACGCGCGCCCACTTTGGTCATCCCCAAGTACCAACCATTTATATTTGTTTCTTTCTCGCATATCCGTAAATCCATTTTTGAAAGAAAGCGTCGATAGTCTGTAAAGATATCCACGTATGCAAATGGGCAAACAAAATAAAGAAAACAAGACTAGTTATGGACGAAGTTGTAGTGATACTTAGTCAATATTCCTAAGTTGGATCAGAATGTAAATAGCTGAACACTATCCCCTGAGATAACGGTCCCCGCCTAGTTCAGAGGGTAGGTTCAATACTCTGTGCACCACATTATAACCACCGCAGAAAAAAAAACAATTGTTATAATTTTCATGTATCTACTAAATTGTCTTTTTTTATTTTTAATGGTGAGAAATAAACATTTTTATGTATTTTTTTGCCTCATGTGAAATGAAATCGTTTATTCTGTAAATAGGATATCGGAATCACTTTAACACGCCGTATTAAAAAAATAAGCGTAAAAAAGCGTAAAAAATAGTCTGATAGGAAATGTCGATTCAAAATGTCGTCTAAATCGACATTTCCTATCTGACTACCCATGAGAAGAAATGGCGAAACAAACTCAAGGGTCACAGTCTCTTTTAAAGTCCAGACATAATCTTGGTCAGATCCTGTGAGGTCATGTATCATTCCATGTCTGAAATGGCCTTTTGATGAAAGAACCACAAAAAATTGAGTGCAAGCATTTGTCAGTAATCGTGTAGCTCAACTCACTTCAAGCACGACTTCAACGACTCGACGAACAATACCAAGGAAAGAACATTTGGGTAGGCCGCATAAAGTACTCAAAAGCCAGACCATCATTAAAACTAACTGAAGAAGAAAAAAGATATCTAAAAAATAAATAAAAAATACCCGCAGTGCTTACATTCACAATGATTAAAGTAATATAATACTTTTCAAATTATATTATATTCATTATTCAGTAATCTCAATATGTAGTTATATAAAATTGTATATAATGATGATTTTGCATAGTAATTAAAATGTCGTTTTACGGTTTTATCACAAGGATTACCAGAGCGAGCAGCTCAATCAGCTTTTTTGTCTTCTAAATGTGACGTCATTTACGACTGACTGGAGTACTTGAATAAATACATCATAAGTCTAGTATTTTCCTTAATCGGCTCTGATTTTAGCATAAAGATCCCATCTTCACCTTGTTACAAGTAGCTAATACTTATTGCATGATTCTGTTATTTGATTGTTTGATGTGAAATCGTGGTCATGACTTGAATACAACTTCATGTTTAGATGATGAGCCTTTTACCACAAGCTGGTGAAATTGGAGAGGCCTATATCGACAGTAGACTACTGTAAGTTAATGATGATGGTTCCATAAAAATAATGGCTGTAGACAATGATTTAGACAATTACGGCACAGACTACAATGTGACATAAAATATTATACAATTACAAAACAAACTACTAACAAAACGTATTTACAAGGTAGATGTGAGTGTAAACGCCGGGAGGGGATGCTCTAGAAGGACATATAGTGACCTTAGTTATTGGTGATGTTCTTCAGAAAGGTCAGGTGCGTAGTACTCGCAACCGGCGTGCGTGTATGACCAGCAGGCTTAGCATGACACTCTCTATTTCTTCGAAGAATAGACACGGCTCTTTCCATACAAAGTGACATTTCGTTTCTCCTTTTTTGACATCCCACCGTAGAAATCCTTCTACATAAAAAAGGACCTAGACAAAGATCGTTAGAAAAGAAAGACAAGATGACAGATTGTAGAAGGATTTCTACGGTGAGATGTCAAAAACTGAGAAACGAAATGTCACTTTGTATAGAAAAAGCCGTGTCTATTCTTCGAAGAAATAGAGTGTCATGCTAAGCCTGCTGATACATGAACGTAAACGAAGCAAATAAGTATGTAAGGGTCGTAGCTGGTGACGTTCTATAGTTTTTGCCTATCCCCATGGGAAGAAGGCGTGAGTTTATATGTATATATGTATGTGAACACATTACAAAAACATAACATCATGGAAGTCGGTACATTTACGTAAACCGTTGACTCAATAGAGGCTAACCCAAACAAAGCATGTCGTGATTGTGTCATTAGTGTTCTTTTACAAGAAAATATATTATTATGTGTCCTTTAACAACGTTCTATGTATGACATTTTACTGGAGTTCATAACTAACATGGAGTTCCATAACATACAATACAAGGTGTCGTTTTGCATCCTCTTCAAATTCAAGGAGGTAACTATGCTAATGATTCTCGACACGAATCAATAACAAAATAAGTAGGTCTTTTTTTCTTCTAATTTTTGGAAATTGGCATGTGTGGCACACGCATGTTAAAACGCAGCCCGTGTGATACCGCAATGTAACTACCCTTTTACACACGCACACTACCGCATACGCAACGGGGTGATTCTGTTCTGTGAAAGTGGTGTATTCTAAAAAACTGTCAAACTTAAATAACTAAACAAACAAGTATGTATTAATTATTGAGCAGGTATCGTTATTAATTATCTAAGTCTTTCATAGCAGCCTCCTGAAATTTGACGAGGATGCAAAACGACACCTTGTATAAATGTATGCTATTATTATAATATTTTTGATAATTTATATTCTATATACCTATTATTGCGTTATATGTTAGATTATTTTATATGTAGATTCACTTACCTACTATTTTTACAAAATACCATATTGGAATAGAGTTATATTAATGTTACAAAAATAATAATAATTCAATTCTATTGTTTGAAAGTTTTGCATGCCGTAAGGTAAAATGTATCGAGACTATTTATATAAATTACAACTTATCCTTATACCTACATAATAAGCAAATAAATGATTTCAATTTCTATTGAACAACATTATTAAATTGCAATTGAAAAAACAGCGATATAAATTGAGACTACAAAATTAGCTTCAATTGTCAAATTGACATCCACAGTTACGTTTTCTGATCAATTTGTTTACATTTTCATTAGAAACTTTTGGAACATTCTATAGTCGCAGGCACAATCTTTGAATATAATAAACGTGATGGAATTCCGTCACGTTTTGTAAGTAACGGATGCAGTTAATCGCTAACTGCAAGTATATACTCGTAATTAAATACACAACTAATATTATCGCTCATATTTCTAAACAAAATCAAACTGGTTGCTATTTTTATTGTATAATTTATTATTTGATAAAAATAATAAATCAATGTTGATTTTACATTCTGTGATTAGGATACCATAACTCACACACTGACCTGTTACTTACTTTTTTTTTAGGTAAACTTTTACTTTTACAATGTTTGTAAATATATGAGCACCATGTATCTATAACATAAGTAATTAATCTGTCATTGCTTCATTTTAAATTATTTCCAGGCAAATCACTGTCCATCCCATGGTTGCCTGGAAGAGATCGAAGAAAGCGATAAGGCCGCCCATTGTATATTTTGTAGTGTTTGATTTATTTTTTGTTATGTATTTTTTGTGGTGTACCTACAATAAAGTATAGATATATAAATAAATAAATAAATATTTTTACCTATTGTGGTATAGTATTTTTTTTCGACGTGCATCGTCTTCGCATATAATTATATGTATAATTAATGTACCTATACAAAATATTGTAAAACATTTTAAAAGAGATTTATTTTTTTTGGTTGTGAAATTATCAAATAACTTCTCCCGCTCTGGGCGGAGAGGGAGAAGTCAGACTCTTACTGACTAAAACCCACACGTATTCCTGCCGTTGCCTGTTTTGCAATACGGGTAGTTTTTAGTCAGTGGGTTAACCCATTGACATTATAAAAGTATACTTTTACAATGTTTGTAAATATGTGAGCATCATGTATCTATCACATAGTTAATTTATCTGTCTTTGATTAATTTTTAATTCTTTTTTTACCTATTTTGGTGTAGTAATTTTATTCTAGTTGCATCGTCTTCACTTATAATTATATAATGTACCTACTACAAAATTTTGTAAAACATTTTGAATGAGTAACGGTGGATTTTCTTGCCCATTCTTCTCCATACGAAACTACCTTTTGGAAGGGGCGACTATAATCAATTGTATTTCTTTTTGTAAATTTTGACGTTCTCAAGTGCCTTTTGTGAGCCTATAAAAAAATGATAATAATTTATCTTAATTTTTGAGGCCTAGGACTAACTGAAGGAATTAAAGTTATTTTATACTCGTATAATACGGTCTTATTAACGTGGAAACTATTTATTATGTATCATCATCTGGCTAGCCTTTTCCCAACCTTGTTGGGGTCGGCTTTCAGTCTTACCGGATACAGCTGAATACCAGTATTTTACATGGAGCGACTGCCTATCTGACCTCCAGAACCCAGTTACTGGGTAACACGATACCCCTTGATAAGACTGGTAGTCAGACTTTCGAGCTTCTGACGACCCGTAACGACTGTCAAAGAACCACGAATGACAGCCGGGACCAACGGCTTAACGTGCTTTCCGAGGCACGGAGGGGTCTTGGTATGTAAAGATGGTCACCCATCCACGGACCAACCGCGGCAAGCGTAGCTTAACCTGATCGATCGACCCGTGCGGCTGTTATTACTTAGCCACAAGCCCCTCAAAATATTGATTATGTATAATACAAAATAATTTTCAAAATCAATAGACAAACGCAGAATTTTACTGCTTTGAAAGATAATTTTAACGACCGTTACCTAAAGGCTTTAGGTAACGGTCGTTAATATTATCTTTCAAAGTAATTCTCTCACTATTAAGTAACGCTTTAGGCTAAAGTGTTACTTAATACAGTGAGAGAAAAAAAGCCAAATTAATAATAAATAAAAAATAATAACTAAAGAGTGTACTTTAAAAGATATAGAAATAAGATGACCTATTCTGTCTCCAATACCGTACTATCCCTACTTGTAGCCGTACAATCTCATGCAGTCGGAGGCATCTTCTTAAAAACAATAACGACGTATTGCCTCCTTAGCTTTATACACAGTCGAGTTTTCTTTTTTTTTATTTACTTTTTTTTTTGGGTGGGAAATTGGTGTGTCAGACTCCCACTGACTAAAACCCACCCGTGTCCGTTGCCTGTGTTGCCAGGAGCCTCGGTAACCCTAAGGCGTAATAACAGATTTAAAAGTCACTAAAATCACATATATCTGCGCGTTAAACTTCATTTTCTTATTATCAACGGTCTGTCAATCTACGTAGAAATCAAGCTAAAGGAAGAGTCGAGGCGAGCCGATTTAAAAGGCTATTAAATCATATTCGTGGTCGTCGTCAGTAATAGGTACTCCGAAACAACAGAGGGGCGATGAACACCGATGTGTAATTGAATGTTGAGTAGCGGGGGCCAGCTACTATAGAGACATATTGATCAGCCATGTTTCGGGATATTGAGAAGAAAACCTCCATACGAATCACTGGATGTATATCCATCTTCCTTATTCTCGGAAAGAAATCACAGATCTTATATGATTCGTGTAACTGTAGAGATTACACAGGCAGCAAGATTTTTGAAATGACTAGGTGCTGTTTTATATGTTGAGATGAGTTGTTTATTTATGTCTTACTCTGCTTCAGGCGTCGATATCTCATCCTAGAGGGCAAAAGCTAGTTTTTCACCGACTTCCAAAAAGGAGGTTATATATTTCTGTATGTTTTTTTTTAATGTATGTTCACCGATTTTTCATAATTTAATTTAAACAATATTCTACCAAGAGCAGTGGTGGGCCCATGGTAACGGCCGCGACGAGGGTCGTGGGCTCGAAACTAAGCAGGCACTTTGTGTAAATTATTTCATCACCACTGCTCTCAAAACGGTGAAGGAAAACATCGTGAGAATACCAAGTTCTAGAACCAAGAATTCGAAAACATGTGACATTCGCCAACCCGCACTGGGCCCGCGTGTCCCGGCAGTGGAAACATTATAGACTGATTATGCTACCAATTCTTCCTACAAAATATTTGTTAAGATAAGCCCAACTTCTGGTTGATAACAATTTACGATTCCCACCCAATGGTGGTGTGGCCGTCTGACGCAATAGTCGCCCGGCTGATTGGTCGCTGACCAATTTTGTGTGACGTCATGTTGAAGAAGATTGTTGCTGCTATGCAATGTTGTTGCTTGTTAGCACAAAAATGTTCTATTAACAGACAATCGATAAATGTTGTAGGTATATTGATTTGACTGAGCATTCGATTACAACGAGATTATTTTAATAACTGCTTATCCTGAGTCGTATCTACCTACTGTCTTTCAATGACCTCGTTATTTCAGACCTGAATTATCGTGGTTTTAATATTGAAACTCTCTGCTGCAGGCTTATAATGACGCTTTCTATTACTACTCTATTCTATTCCTACTGTAGAATAGAAATCGCTTGTTTACATTTCTCGGTAGAAAACAGTCAACTGTCTAGACGGAACGTCATTTTTGTCTACTCTTCCGTCAACAAAACGCTTCTCTATGGTTCTCGCGCTAAGCCTGCAGTTGTCACTATCGATTTTTTTCTTTTGATTGTTTAGCCAATTTTATATTATTATTTTTATTATAGAATCAATGGACAAGACAAAAATCTCACCTTTTGCTGTTATATCTGCCATCGTAACCGATCACCACTCCGTTCTGGATCTGGCTCGGATTGCAGACCTTCTTCAAATATGAGCATAGACCCTGAAAACAAAATAAAAATAATTAATAGATTTGTAGAATTTTGCGAACACTGATTTTGACTTTCGCTACAGAAGATTCTACTAGGTCATGATTGTGACTTAGCAGAATCTTCTGTAGCGAAAGGTTTGAGACCGAGAAATCGAAATTGCCTAATTCAAAGTGTGGGTTTGTTTATTTCTAAAAGGTGAGGGCCCCAAAATCTTAAATTCACTGACAGACAGCTTAAAGGCTTGTGCAGACTGGGGTGACATCGCGGCCGCGACAGGTATATTCCTGTCTGTGGCGCCCGCGATATCGCGCTAGTCTGCACGAGCCTTCAACCGTTGGGCCTAGTAGCATTAAATTTTGCAAGAGAGTTCCTTATAAAGGGTGATCCAATTCGAGGTTCCTAATTTTTATTTAAAAAAAAACTCAAAATCTAACAACATCTTAATATTTTTTTCTTTAATCGAATATTTACTGTTATTCATTAATTATGGAAAATTATGTCAGGCAAATGGCCGCGTCTGGACCATCTGCAGCAGTTGATTCCTTCGAGGTAATTTTCGATTAGGTTTTCGCAAATTTCGCAATATCTCCGCAAAAACTTGGCGGATGTTAGTTTTATGGTGCTCCAACATTGCAGGTGTGTTGGTATAGACGGAACTCTTAAGAAAACCCTACAAAACAAATCTAACGGCATTAAATCGCACGATCATGGCGGCCAGTTGACGTCACCGTAACGTGAAATAATGCGACCTCTGAACGTTTCACGCAAAACATCTAACGTTTCACGCACAACAACAGAACAACTGAACGATTTTAAAGCGTTGAGCAACGGTTAAGCGATTCATTTTTTAAATGTATTGTTACAAACTAACATTTGACGTTTGAAATACGCGTCATTACTTAAAGCTGTTCAAATTAGTTGCCAATATACGAACCTCGAATTGGACCAGCCTTTATAAGGTGTAGGTACATGCAAAACTTTGTGATTGTACTCATCACTATGAACAACATTTACTATGGTACCAAAGCTAAAATCGCGAAAAGTTTTGCATTTACACCTTGTATAACGAAATTGAGTACAATACGCGCCACGAAAGATGAGACTTGACGAGCGTCTGCAGTGTCCCCCTGCGCAGGTACAGTCGTGTATGAAATAATTATTATACGACATAGTTATACGAAATAGTTAGTAATATATTATTTTAGTTCGAAATAGTTATTAATATTGTTCTCGTCCACGGCGCAAGTCAAAACACGTGGTGTGTCAAGTCTCATCTTTAGTGGCACGTATTGTACTAATAAAGGATTTTTTTAAATTCATCCCCCTAGGGCCGGTTTTTAATTCCCTAGTAATAGTCAAGTTAACCAAATGGTTAACTTGACTATTAACAATTGGTTAGTCTTACCTATGGTCAGTTTAACAAATGTTAAACTGACCATAGTTAAGACTAACCAATTGTTAACTCATGTTTACGTTTTTGATACCCATTTGAACTATGGTTAGAATTTACTATTGTTAACTATTTTGCTGTTGCCATTGCAATGGACACTAACTTACCGATTTAAGAGTTGGGAGTCATTATTTTGATATGCATGCCTGATGTCAAAGTCGTCAAATGATAGGTACAATAAAATTTGTTGATTGTGATTTTGTGGTTTTTGTTATTATTATTTCTTGCTCATACGTAAACAAAAACGACTATAAATTAAAATAATGAAATTAAACAGGACAGAAACTTTAAGTACCTAAGTAAAACATATGAACTATATTTTTAAAATAACCTTTTAGATGTCTTGTGTGTTTGATGTTTTATATTATGACAAATTCATGATTTTGTGTTGGGTCGGCCGAATAGCCACAAAACAAGATAAACAGGTACCTATGTTGCTATTGAAAAATAAATGAATTTGAACTACTACGTGTTTCAGAGATGGTACCGCCAATTTTAATAAAGATGAGACGACGAAGCTCTCGTACTTACTCAGAGTTTGCCCCATTATAACGAACAAAAACTGATCATGCAAGTAACCAACAAAAAGAGGCAGCCTGGCGGTCTCTTGCCGAAAAAATTTACTTGACGCAGTGAGATATCGAAGTGTAAAACAATTACAACAGCAATTCAATAATATGAAAAAAATTGCTAAGATGGTGAACTTCTCTATTTCTCCTATAAAAATGTTGTTACTAATTTGTTAAATTAGCAGCTTATAATTAAAAACATAATTTCATTTAAGGAGACGAGTGGAG
This sequence comes from Atethmia centrago, assembly GCA_905333075.3. Classification (NCBI taxonomy): domain Eukaryota; kingdom Metazoa; phylum Arthropoda; class Insecta; order Lepidoptera; family Noctuidae; genus Atethmia; species Atethmia centrago. Next base: position 5,739,251 of record HG995377.1, read on the forward strand.
AGAAGAGAGGCAGAATGCAAACTGGAGGTGGACCACCACCATTAAAGCCATTTGAGACCATGGAGTGGTTAAATAGTATCATGGTGAAATCTATATCCGGTCTGCCAGCAGTATCCACGTGATAGTGATGCATTAGGTATGTACCAATCAAAATGTTTTTTAATTAGGTACTTATGCATAATGAAGTAAAATAATGTATTTAATTAAAATGTTTTTATATGCAGGTGGCAACTGATCACTGTCAATGGACAAGACACAAGCATAGTTTTTGACCAAAGTAGCTAAAAGGTGGGTATCTGGTACTTTAATGTTATCAATATTGTTAAAATTGATAACTTTATACTACAAGTTCATCACGATAATGTGTGTAAATATTTTTCATTCTATGAGTAGGTAACTAGATGATGAAACACAAATCGAGATGGAAAACACTTATGTATTAAATAATGTTGAAGCAAGCTAGTTACCAAAATTATGTTAGTGTTTTATTAGGGGTAATTAAACCTTGTGTAGGTAAATTAAACCTTCCTTTATCATATTGTAACTTTCAGGACCAGATTTAATTGAGAATACCAGAAAAAAGACCAGATTTTACATTTCAATTATGATATTAGTATTGGGCTGGATAAGAAGCTATCATCTTTTGATGTTTGAATATTATATGCAACTCTTACCTCAAGTTTTAACCACATTTATGATATAATAAATCTACGGTAAGTCAATTATTTTAATATATACCTAGTACACAAGATATTGATTTCAGTTAGCTGCTACAGTAAAAAAAAGGTTATTCACCCCCACATGAAATAAGAAAACATAATTATCGTAACTCATATTAGACAAGTTGACTTATTGAATAAAAAAGATGCCCAAGAAGAAAAAAACTAGGATTAAATTTAGATTATGATTACAATTAAAATTTAAAAGAAAAAGAGAGATTCACTTGAAAAACATTTCTCTAATGGAAGACAAACATAATTTGCATATGGAGCAGCAGTTATATGTTACTCATTTGAGCTTAGCTATGATGAAAAGGATGAGTCAATCAATTGCAGTCGATACTCTTGAACACTGGGAGGATATTGAAGTATCCTCCATATCCTGTATCATATCATGTACGATTGTTGTTTTTATAATAATTATTGCTTGAACATTGCTTAATTTGTAATTTTGATCCCACACAAGGGAACCTTCCCTTCCAAACGCCAAATTTAAATTTAATTATCTCTTTACCACTTTTCTCGTCCTTATTTGACTCTCATTATATAGCCTCTCAGCTATAGTAAGGACCAGGTAAGGACAAGGCCCGGGTCGACGGCGCGTTGTATTCCACGCGCGCCTCAAAGAGATGTCGTCAGAACAAATGTAGGGGTCCACTAGAGCCGATGCCTGCCGGGGTCGCGGGAAGGTACTAATGGGTCATCGAGGCCCCCGCAACACAGGCAACGGAAGGAATACGGGTGGGTTTTAGTCAGTAAAAGTCTGACACACCCTCCTGCTCCGGCCAGAGCGGGAGAAGTTATTTGATGATTTCCCACCAAATAAAAAAAAAAAAACAGTTGCCTTGCTCCAATGGTGAATTACGGGGTCTAACCTTGTGCTATCTGACATATGGCTAATAATTTAGCCACGCCACTTCTTCTTCCCAGCTAAAGCACTAGGAAGTGGTGAAGGGTGGTCGTTTTGGGGGACTGTCTTATGTAATTTTGACGTTCGAAAAGTGCTGATTGTCAGTCTAGTTTGAATAAATTACTTTTGATTTTGATTTTGTATGGAAATTCGTCATTTTGCTGATGCGAAACCCCGTCGGGCACACGGCTTATATTGTCATACTCGTACGAACTGCTGCCCGCGCTTTTCCTAAAATAAAAGTAGCCTTAGTTACTCCTTATAACATCTGCCACTGCAACTCCCGTCAAAATCCGTTCAGCCGTTTCGGAGAATAGACACAACTAATTGACGAACAGACAGCCATTACATTTAAAAAAATATTTTTTGTAATAAGTACTATTACCACAAACAAACAATTCAATGTTATTTATTAGTATGTATGTAAGGCGATTTAAGGAGAGAAGGAATTGTGCTTCATGCCAGGAAAGCGAGTGGTAAATTCGTATGCAATAATGTATCGGAGCACAGTCTGTCTGCAGGCTTAGCATAACGCTTTCGGACTTGCGAACGGTGAGCAATTGGTAGCTCGCCGTCCGATAATGACCAGGCCCGGGTCGACGGCGCGTTGTTTCACGCGCGCCTCAAAGAGATGTCGTCAGCACAAGAGTAGGGGTCCACTAGGGCCGATGCCTGCCAGGGTCGTGGGAAAGTCCGAAAGGGATACCGAGGCCCCTGGGCAACACAGGCAACGGAAGGGACATGGGTGGGTTTTAGTCAGTAAAGAGCGGGAAAAGTTATTTGATAATTTCCCACAAAAAAAAAAGCATGACGCTTTCTATTTCTACTCTACAGTAGAATAGAAATCGCTCGTCTATATTTCCCGGTAAAAAACTGTCAACTGTCTACACAGAAACGACTTTTTTGTCTATTCTTCTGTTGGCAAAGCGCTTCTCTATGATTCTCGCGCTAAGCCTGCTGATCGGTACACCCGTTTATAATTAAAACGTTTCTTCAAAGTGTCGAGGATGTCCTCAATAAAAATGTTTTGCATTTGTTTCTGAGTACATATTTCTTTTTTTCTTCCAATGCTAATAGAATAGAATAGAATAGAATATAATAGCCTTTATTAACAATCGTATAATCTAGTTGCACGTATTATTTACTTAATAAGAAAAATAAATTGTTCTTCAGACATCGGTTTCCGAAAATTGTTTTGCCGTAGCATAGGCCTCCCCCATATTCTTCCACTTTTCACGATCTTGGGTTTGCCTCTTCCACATTGACCCCGCTGTCGCTTTGAGATCGTCGTCCCACCTTCGTGTCGGGCGTCCCCTGTTCCTTTTCCCTTCTCTTGGGTACCACTCAGCTACTAATTTAGCCCATTTCTCCTTTTTATCTCTTATTAGGTGACCCGCCCATTTCCATTTCAGCCTTTTTATCTTGCGTGATACGTCCTCAATTTTTGTTTTCCCTTAATGTGTTTAAGGCTTAATTTGTCCTTTCTTTTAACATTAAGCATACTTCTTTCCATGTTGTGTTGGCATGTTTGTAATTTCTTAGCATTTTGCTTAGTCAAATCCCATGTTTGGCAACCGTAGGTCATAGTAGGAAGTATACAGTAGTCAAATATTTTGCTTTTTAACGTTACTGGTATTGCCTGACTTTTTGTGATTTATTTTAGGGACCAGTAACGCTTCCACGCTACATTTACCTTGTTGTGTACTTCTTTGGACGTATCGTTTAAAGGATATATGATCTGTCCAAGGTAGGTATATTGATCTACAAATTCTATTAAATCGTTGTTGAGCCGTATGGGTGGTTTCGAATAATTTGTCATCAGTTTCGTTTTTGCTAAATTCATTTGCAGGCCTGCTTTTTGGCTTTCTTCCACAAGTTGACTGAGCATAGTTTTCGTCCGCGAAGCGAAGGTGATTCAACCTTTCTCCATTTATCCTTATGCCGTAAGTTGACCATTCAAGATGTCGAAACACAAGTTCTAGCGTTGCTGAGAATAATTTAGGTGATAGGGGATCGCCCTGCCTGACGCCTTTTTTAATGGGAAATAGTTATATGCTAGTTCAATGCTAATAGTAGATTTTTAAAAAGTAACACGCCTAAGAACACCTGTTCTGAATACCTTTCCATTTAGATAAGACAATCAAAATGGTTCCAGTATTGGAATTATCACTAGGTTTTATTAAAAGATAATTCCGCCACATAAACTGTACTAATCGATCATCTTAATACGCTGACAACACGTAAAGCGCGGTCACTGTTAGATTGCATAGAAGAGAAAGAGAAGCGCGATGCCACAACGCTTGTAATTTATTGCCAAATATGAAGCAATTATCTATTTACTCAAAACTGAGTTGAGTAATCGAAAATAAAAAACAACCAAGTTCTGCATTCAAATAAGACGTTCTTGTTATTAATTAAATGTGTAGGTATTTTGATATTTAATACAGGTATTTTGGATTAGAACTCAAGGTAAGAGCCAGTAAAAGGTTAGTTTAAAGTTAGTTTGTATCGAGACATTTTTCCAAAACGTGTTTAAAAAAAAAAATATTATATCCGCTACCACAAACTACACAGATTTGGTAACTTTTTCTCCTAAAGAGAAGCCAATTTTGGTCAATTGGGTCTTGTCAGCGCCTTTACCATCATTGTCAACGTCATTAATTAAATCAATTGCGTTCCCTGTTAACACGTAACGTTACATACAAGGCGTTGTTTTGCATTCTCGTCAAATTTCAGGAGGCTGCTAAAGACATATACAGGGTGTTTGGTAGATGGGTGCAAAGCCTGAAGGGGGTGATATCTTAGACCATTTAGAACGTATTAAGCTAAACTTGTTCAGGCTTTGCACCCATCTACCAAACACCCTGTATAATCAAATAAAATTACGAGACCTGCTCAATAATTAATACATACTTGTTTTTTTTAGTTATTTAGTTTGACAGTATTTTAGAATACACCACATTCACATGACATAATCACCCCGTTCAGTATGCGGTAGTGTGTGTGTAAAAGGGCAGTTACAGTGCGGTATTACACGGGCAGCGTTTTATCATGTATGTCCCACAAATGCCGATTTCCGAAAATTAGAAAAAAAACGATTAAATATTTTATTATTGATTCGTGTCGAGAATCATTGGCATAGTTACCTCCTTGAATTTGACGAGGATGCAAAACGACACCTTGTATAATCCGACATTATCTAACGTGCAGCCATGGTTAAGGCCCCTCGCCCACGGCGACTTTTTGTAGCGATGCAGTAGCGATGCTGTCGCGCATCCGCATCGATGCAGTCGCGAAGCGGTCGCTAGCTATGTGCCCTCGCCCACGGGCCCAGATTCAGTCGCGATGCAAACGCGATACTGTCGCGCTTCTGTCGCGATGCAAACGCGATTCAGTAATGGCACAAAATTACCTGCGATCGCTACAGTTGCAAGATGGACTCCGTTGAGGCAACATTAGTCACGTTGTCTTGTCGTTGCTGTAGCGCATTAGTAGCGCGTTGGCATCGCTTCTATAGCGCGTTGCAAATGCGGCTAACACGCGTTAGTAGCGATGTTGTTGCGCGCACGAAACGCGCGACAGCATCGTTACAAAAAGTCGCCGTGGGCGAGGGCCCTAAGTTATTCAAACTGATTGAAACCGCAATCTATGACCATCAAAATAAAAAATAAAATTAACAAAAACTTTAACTAACTAAAAAGATTCTGAAAAGCGAAAAATATAAAACAAAACCCTTTTTGTCTAAATGAATGTACCCAAACAAATGACCAACGAAGATCAATCAAGCTGCCGGATTCCATAGTTAACAAGGAACCCTTATAGACTCTTGGACAAATTTAGAGGAACGACAAAAAAAGTGCGTATACAACAAAATATCATGGATGTTTGTGACAATTAAGTACCTATACGAGGTATTTTTATTTTTTTTGAGGGTGGGAAATCATCAAATAACTTCTCCCGCTCTGGGCGGAGCGGGAGGGTGTGTCAGACTCTTACTGACTAAAACCCACCCGTATTCCTTCCTGTTGCCTGTGTTGCGGGGGCCTCGGTGACCCATAAGTACTTTCCCGCGACCCCAGATACGAGGCATGCCTTTTAAGTTTTGTCGTTTGAAGAAAAACACAACTAGAATCTTATAGTAGCTACTTTTTATTGTTTTTCAAAGTATTCACCACGTAGCTTAATACACTTTCCATTCGCTCAAACATTATAACATTTATTCCACTCTAAAGGGGGGTGTTCAAAATGGCTGACTTGAAAGCGTCGACTGCTTCTTCACCGGACTGGAACCTTTGACCACGAAGACTTTTCAAATGTAAAGAAATCGTTAGGGCTTAGGTCAGGACTGTATGGAGGATGGTCAAGAATTTCTACTTTTTCATGCTTCAAATACTCAATCGTTTGACGAGCGCTATGTGAGCTTGCGTTGTCGTGGTGCAGGATGATGCGTCGCTTTGAGTTAGATTTTCGAAGTTCGGCGATGACTTGTAAAACAAACTGTGGTATACTGTGGTATACTCTGCGTTAACCGTTCTACGATCTTCAAGTGCAATAGTCGCAACATGGCCGGTTTTTCCAACGAACGTGGCCACCATATTCTTTGAAGTGCTTCGAGAACGAACAACTTTAGTCGGCTTTGGCTCGTCTTGAAAGACCCAGATTGTAGATTGTTGTTTGGAATCGGGATCGTAGGCATAGATCCAAGATTCGTCACATGATGTCGTAGACGTGATTTGGCTCTCCTCGGTTGAACCTTTGCAGAGTTTTCTTACACCATCTGACGCGGGCCGCCTTGTGATTGTTGGAAAGCAGATGCGGTATCCAACGGCAAACTAGCTTTCTCACATCAAGCGCTTCATGCAAGATCTTCTAAATGGTTGTCCCTGAGATGCCTAATAGAGCCTCTATCTCTCGATACGTCACATGACGATCTTTGAGAATTAGTTGTCTCACAGCAATGATGTTATCTTCAGTGAAGGCGGATTTTGGGCGTCCTTCGAAAGATTTGTCACTAACACTAGTATGTCCACGCTGGAATTCTAAATACCAGCGTTCGACAATCCGCAGACATGGGGCTTCATCACTGAACACAGATGTTAGCTCTTCAAAACACTGAAGCCGTGTCAGGCCTCTTCTAAAGTTGTAGAAAATTATTGGACGAACATTTTCCTTAGAAAGATTCATTTTCGTACGTAACCTGACAGATTCCAATCGACGCTGTGACTAAACAATAGCATTAATCCTAATACTTTCAACTGTTTTGAGATTTAAAATTTAAACACATTCGAATATAGAACAGTTCCAAATTCAAAATTGCCGGGAAATATGGAAACGACAGAACTTAAAAGGCTTACATAATCAGCCTATAATGTTCCCACTGCTGACAGGCCACAGGCCTCTCGGCGAGAGGGAGCGGGCCGTAATCCACCAAGCGAGCCCAATGCGGGTTGGTAGATGTCACATGTCACAGTGGTGATGAAATAATTTACACAAAGTAAAGCGCCTGTCCGGGTTCGAACCTACGACCTACAACTCGTAAATCGCGGCCGTTACCACTGGGCCACCACTGCTCAATTTTGCTTATTATTCATTAATCTAAAATTGCAAACGTCGAAAAAACAATTGATCAAATGCCAAAAACTTACCAAATTAAGTTAAAAGGAAATACACACTTTTGTACTTGACATGTTATTCATTTTTTTTTTATAAATGTTTAGGAAAGGCTGTAACGTGGGCTTTAATCAGTACTTAGTGTTCCCCCCTGTAGCTCTTCGAACTGCTTCCAGTGTCCTTGGCACACTCCTAATCAAGTTATCAATAGAATCTTGAGAGATTGCGTTCCATTATAGGAGTCCATAGCACAGGGTATCCTAGTTTGGATTCCTGACTCCCACAAAATGTTTGAAACACCTCTATATTGTAATTGTTGTGGGAAATAAACTATTATTATTATTCTTGTAATGCGTTTTTAAGATCTCTCAAATTAGCGGGGCAGGATTTCTTTTCTTAATTTGTCTTCCAAGATTATCCCATACATGCTCTATGGGGTCGGGAGAGGGCGCTGGCCAACCCCATAACATTGATTTCAACGTCTCGAAGGTATTCGACAACTACGGCCGCAGTATGGGGCGTGCATTATCATGTTAGTGACCCATTCTCAATGACGCGGAGTTCTGTACGGTGTTCTGTATGGTATGGGGAGGTATTTGTATGGGGGCACCCATAAAAATACCTCCCCATACCATAACTGACCCTTCACCATATGCCTCTTTTCCAATGATGTTGCACTGAGCGTACCTGTCTCCCGGGCATCTCCACACTTTAATCCTACCATCATCTGGCTTCAGGCAAAATCTGGACTCATCTGTGAATAGGACTTGACTGCAAGCTTCGTCATTCCAATTTTCGTGAATGCCAGCAAAATTAACTCAAGCTATTCGATGGCATGTGGCAAGAACGGGGGCCTCTAGCAGGCAACCGGCTGATTTTAGTCTTCTTCTAACAGTTTTTGTGCTTACTGTAACCCCTCGAACTTCTTGGAGCTTCGTTCTTACCTCAGAAGAAGTTAAGGTCCGGTTTTTAAGCACGCTGGTAACGATGAACCGGTCATCTCGGGCCACAGTTTTCCGTTTACGTCCCTGTCCCCCGGGTCTCGTATACTGTCCGGTCTGCCGATACCTCTTGACAACTCGGTGTACCACAGATATTGATACTCGGAATGTTTGGGCCACATGTTTGTAGGCACGCCCAGTTTCAATTAACAACAAATGTATCCTACTAATATTATAAATTCGAAAGTTTGTAAGGATGGATGGATGGATGTTTGTTACTATTTCACGCAAAAAGCACTAAATGGATTTGGATGAAATTTGGCACACAGATAGTTTATAACCAGGAATAACACATAGGATACTTTTTATCCCGATATACCCACGGGGTCAAAACTTATGCGGGTGAAACCGCGGGGCGCATCTAGTTAGTAGGTACATAAAAACACATGAAATTTGAAAACAAATACATTCCAAAACTTTATTTTTTTTAATACGAGTAGCATTTACTAATATTTGTGGCCAGTACGCACGATAATTACAACATGAAAAATTAAACATTTTTTTTTTGCGTTCCCCTAAATGTGTCCATGAATTAGTAGTTAGCAGGGTGGTTTCGCCATGTCCGTCTGTCAATCTGTCCCCACTTTATTTCAGAGACGCTTAGTACTAGAAAGCTGTAATTGCGGCATGTTAATCACGCCGACAAAGAGGTAAAATAAAATCTTTAAAAAAAACTTTTTGGGGTATCTCCACGTAATTTGGAGATGATTTTTTTTCTATTCTATCTCATGGTGTGGTGTGTGGTTGGATAGGCCGTTCAAAAATACTGCGGGTCTGTAAACACCATTTTTGATTCAGGGATTCGTTTGCGTAATATTAAGCTTTACAGTGCTAATTTTTGTTATAGTCAAGTGTCGTCGTCCCCTGCCAGCTAAATGGTTGATTTTGGGTATGTGAAAAAATTCATGTCAGTAGTACTCGTATATATAATGAAATTAAAAGGAAAACTATCACGGCTAAGTAGGCTTTACAAGTTAACGAGTTATAGTCGACCAACTTAAATTTGCAGTTGGAGAATTGACCGTGGCATATACAACAATGCTTTCAGGATACTGTTAGGGCTCCCGCGGTTTTGTAGTGCTTCGACTATGTTTGCTGAGGCGCGGACCGATGATTTTTTCGCGATCATAAGGAAGCGGAGCGCTTCACTTTTAAGTCGCCTACGAAGCAGCTCGAACAGTCTCCCTGAGGGTGTTGTCCGAGCGGTGGGACCTGCCCCTGATACAGAGGTGGATGCAGCTGCATGTTAGCGCTTCTCCTCGTATTATTTGACATATCTATGTTTATGATTATATTGTTTGTGTAATTTTGAAATTTAATTTAATTATTGTTGTTGGTTATTTTAATGTAGGAAATGTGTTTTTTTATGATTTTATTTTTATATACTTAATGTATGGACTATGTCTGAAATAAATGAATTATTATATATATATCGATGTATGGGAGAACAGGTTTTTCAACTACAATGTTAAGTTTGTTTTTGGAATAAATTCGTCCCAAGTAATCCCAACTACGGAACCCTTCATTGTGCGTGGTCCGACACGCACTTGGGCGGTTTTTTATTTTTACTGTCGCCTTATTGGCGCGTATTTAAGATTAGTTAGAAAAAGAATCGTCAAAACCAGACTGAAGGAACACGGGTGGGTTTTAGTCAGTAAGAGTCTGACACACCCTCCCGCTCCGCCCAGAGCGGGAGAAGTTATTTGATAATTTCCCCACCAAAAAAAAAAGCCTACCCTGTATAAAGTTTACGTCGTCATACTTATAAAAAAAACAAGTAGACTTAAAAACATAACTTTTTTCGGCGTTTAAAAATAATTACTTTCATATTCTCTGATGTATTTTTATAGCTCACTAGATGGGTCGTAACCTACGTGTACTTGGTACTTGTGACGGACAAAGCGATGCATGGTGTTTACGAGCGGAACTTCCTTCCTCAATCACATCTACGAAATAAATCCCGAACAAATTGTATTTCCGACAAAATTCACGACTGAGTGTGATCCTCATTCTGGTTTCGGCGAGGTGGCGTTACCAGGGACACTGTTGTTAAGCTTATGTTGACAACGAATCTACTAAAATCTTTCATGTCTTCAGCCATCTTGATGGCTTTCAGTACACATTTACTTTCATGTCGCGCGCCGTTTATTATCCATACTAAATTATTGTTAATTTGGTCATTTCTTGGCACAAAACAATGCCTCCTAATATGCAATAGCAATAAATCATCACATCAGTAAGTAGTTTTCGGGAAAACATGCCCCAAACAACAATGACTTTCTGCGTCGCTTAGACATTATCTTCATGGAAGATCAAGTGTTAGATTCAAGTTCGACATTCCCGGATATGTTATCGAACTAAATCACCTTCTGTAGCGATGTACTGTAAATTATCGTTACTGTTCATTACTGGAGTATAATTTTAAACCACCTTCATCATGAAGGTGGTTTATATTTAGCATTAATTTATAACGGCCGGGCCCAGGTGGTTGCCGCACTCACGACTCATATAATACTGTCGGTGGAGTAGGTATATGTGAAACTCCGTCATAGGACGTACATTCACCAGTGTTTCCCTTGCAAAAATGGTTATTAATATTTTTTTTTTATGTATGGCATCTCGTAGGTGACCTTGAGAGGTCGTGACTACTTAACCGGACTTTCCTGTGGCTGCCTTAAGCGGACTCAAAGCCTCCAGCCAGGGATGGTTATTAAAACAAAAATGAAACCTTAAATAGGGACCGTGAACTGGCCGAACGCGAAAAGCCACGTGGGGATGGGAGTTGGGACGCCTCAGGGAGACGACAATCAGAAAGGCAGATAAAGAGTGGATGCGAAACTTTTGAGACTCAAGCAATTTGTACAGCAGTGGACTACGATATTACCCTCATCAGGATAATTGATTCCTTTGTTACACCGTAGCGGAAAATTCGCGTGAGCCGGTTTCATTATCTGTTGACTTTCCTTAAAAGGTCAGACTGGTCATTGATTCGTTATGATTAACTCAGAACGATGAGCTGACTTGCCTGTTTTATCTAAAGAACTAGACGGAGGTGTATCTGCAATCGTATATTTATAGTAGGTATATCTGCACAAAGTATATGATAGCTATCTATAGATTTGTAAATGGCGGTGTTACGTTCAACGGTAGGGTATTTTAGAGCGTCATCATCTATAAATAAATAATATTATAGATTAAAGTCGCTTTTCCTGTCTGTCTTTGAGACCGCGTTGTTCTTCTAAACTGCACAACCAATTTCGATGCGGTTTTTACTATCATTTAGAGAATTTATTCCGGAAGGTTTACGAGTTTATTACATTAAGTAAATCCGCAGCTGTAGCCCGCGAAATTCAAATTTTCTAACGTTTTTTTTTGCAATTTGCAATGTCAGGTTGTATCTTGATCAAAATAAGATTCGCGACTATAACAGATATGTATTTATAGAATTATAATCGTGATTCAATCTGACATTGACCTGCAAATAGCAAAAATATATATATAATAATTTGATTTTCGCGGGTTTCAGCTGCGGATCCACCTTTAGACGCTGACAACACCTAAACCGCGGTCACTGTCAGTTTGCATAGAAAATAAAGAGAAGCGCGATGACACAACGCTTGTAATTTATTGCAAAATATAAAGCAATTATCTATTTACTCAAAATTGAGTTGAGTAAACGAAAACAAAAACAACCAAGTTCTGCATACAAATAAGACGTTCTTGTTATTAATTAAATACGTAACGTATGTTGATATTTAATGCAGATATTTTGGATTAGAACTCAAGGTAAGAGGTTAGTTTAACGTTAGTTTGTATCGAGATTTTTTTTCAAAACGTGTTTTGGAAACAACCAAGTTCTGGGAAATATGTTTCAAAATTAACATATATTTTTCCGCTTCCACAAACTATACAGATTTGGCAATTTTTTTTCTTAAGAGAAGCCTATTTTGGTCAATTGGGTCTTGTCAGCGCCTTAATATTCGACTGAAATCTCGATGTTTTGTCGAGTCGTAAAACCGCGTGTGAAGCTGGGGTGGGTTGCTAGTTCTGTCACAACAATACAAAGACATTTCTTCTTAGCATATGATCATGATGATGTGATGTTACCTGACATTTATAATCACGCCTGTACTTCCCCCGGGGAATACCTACCATTAGAGCCTATTGTCCTGCTCCACAACCACAACCAATTGAATAATTAACATATGAAAATACTGTTGGAGCAGCTGACTATAACATAGCATTGTATAAATTCAATCTACTTTGTATAATTGCATTGCACAGGTGTGAGTACTACGAGGGCTGCACTAAAAGTATCGGGAATGGAATATTTCCACTGTTCCTGTCATATTAAAATCTTTTTAATTGAAAACTCCTTGGTTTTAAAAATCGAATACCATTTATTTATATAAAAAAAGATTCTCGGTCTTGTCACAAGGTTTTGTCAAACTTGTTTAGTCGTTGAGAAAATGGAATTGACTCGAGAAAATTCAAGAGCGATGATTTATTATGACTTTCGAAGTGGTTTAACACAAAAACAGTGTGTTGACCGGATGATTTCTGCATTTGGTGATGAAGCCCCATCCAAAACCACAATTTATCGCTGGTTTGCTGAGTTTCAACGTGGACGTGTCAAGCTCAGTGATGATCCCCGTCAAGGTCGTCAAAAAACTGCAGTCACCCAAGAAAACGATGATGCTGTGCGTAAGCTGATTGAGGAAGATCGACATGTGACATACCGCGAAATTCAGGCAACTTTAGACATTGGCATGATTCAAATACAAATAATCTTGCATGAACAATTAGGTAAAAAAGTTGTTTCCCGATGGATATCGCATTCGCTCTGTGAAGAGCAAAAAGCGGCTCGCGTTACTTGGTGCGTCAGAACTCTCGAAAGATTCCACGCAGGATCCTCAAATGCTGTATACAACTTCGTGTCAGGTGACGAATCCTGGATATACGCGTACGAACCCGAAACAAAAAACAAGTCACGAGTTTGGGTGTTCGAAAATGAGTTAAAGCCAACAAAAATTGTTCGTTCACGGAGTGTTGCAAAAAAAATGGTGGCCACGTTTGTCTCCAAAACCGGCCATGTTACGACTATTCCTCTTGAGGGACAAAGAACGGTTAATGCAGAATGGTATGCTAGCATTTGTTTGCCACAGGTCGTTTCTGAACTCCGTAAAGAGAACTGCAACCGCCGCATCATCCTCCATCACGACAATGCGAGTTCTCACACCGCGCACAGAACAAAAGAGTTTTTAGAGCAAGAAAACATAGAATTATTAGACCATCCGCCGTACAGCCCCGACCTAAGCCCTAATGATTTCTATACTTTCCCTAAAATAAAGAATAAATTGCGTGCACAGAGATTTTCATCACCTGAAGAACCACAGCTTCTTCAGGTGATGAAAATCTCTACGCCTACAAAACGGCCATTTTGGAGACCCCAACTTCCGAATAGAATGGTTGTTTCAATGATTGGTTCCATCGTAAGGAAAAATGTGTCAAATTTCGCGGAGAATACTTCGAATAGCAATAACTACATTTTTAAATAGTAATGTTGTGTCACTTCCTTGATTCCCGAAATTTTCAGTGCCACCCTCGTATGTATAATGGAGCTACCATTTACCGGCTATGTAATTGACTTGAATGGGCCCTGGCGGCTGAGAGTATGTCATGCTCACTCAGATGTCTCGCTGATGGTGGCGCGTGTGTTGGATCATTTAGCCTTTCAAAATGGTTGAGCTGAATGGTGCTGATCCATGCGTCATGCTCGTGAACGGGCGCCGTTAGTTGGGACTGGTCACCTCTTAGCTTCCTCGGCTTATTTGTAATTATTTTATTTAGAAATTGTTTTTGTTTCTTTTTCCTACTATGGATGCGTTTTTTATTTTACATCGTCCTCACATTTAGTTACAATTTCAACATTATTTTTGTACTAATCTTTATGTATCAATTTAATTTAAAAGAGTGTCCATGGAGTTTTTGCCCCTTCTTTTCCATAGGTACCTACTACGCTTTGGAATGGGCAACTAGCTTCATATTTCTAACTGACCGACTCCTTGACAATTGAAAAGTGCCTGTAAATGGTTTAATTGGAATAAATGCTTTGAGTTTGAGTTTGTCATAAAACAAGCGGCTCTGGCTGCTATTGAGTTAAAACATTTCTATCAAAGAATGTAATATAACAAACCTGTGCAGTCTGCAGCACAACCACATCGTTCATAGCCTTGTAGCCGGCGCCCATGCGCGCGCGCAGCCCCGCTGTGCCAAACTTGAGGCGGTGTAGCATACAGCCGCGCAACTTGTCCCAGCGCGCGTTTGAGATGTCATCGAGAACTTCATTGCGGGTTGTTGGGTTCTGCACAAAGTAATCAGGGTTAATATGAGTACCTAGAATAAGAATTTGGGATGGTTTTAGCACATCAAATTAAACTTAGTCTATGCTTCAACCCCTATATTTTTACATAAACTTTGCTTAAAGATAAAAGACGTTTAAACGTCAATGTAATCCTTAACGAGTCCATAATACACAGTGCCACCTCACTCCTTATCTCGCTCGCACACTAATGCTGGCGTTCACGCGAGCAAGCGAGACAGGGCGGCAGGGAGAAGGCTCCAAGGCCCCGATAGTTTAGGTAATCTTTTTACAGTGATCATAGTATCTGCTTTATATTAAGTTCTTTATTGTGCAAAGTTTCATGATCTAATTTGAAGTATTTTTATAAACTGTTTATTGTTCGGTTTTGAAGGCAACTTTGTAACTTTCTTTTTGTCGAGAATATTTTATGGAATCGTGTTTTCGTCAAACATTAATCAATCTTTACCATATACATATTTATTTCAACATTAATTATCGATATTTTCGATATGACGAAGGATCATGCTAAGCAATTTGAGGTACTGGTGCCGATTCCCTTGTTCACAAACTAAACTAAATTTAAGTTCAGTGCATCTTTTTCTTTCTATTTCAATAAGAAAAGGACAGAAGATACATTTTAGTTTAGTCCTGTCAAATTAATCAGCGGTTGACGTAAATTGACGTAATTTTAGTAGGCAAGTTTTTAATCGCGTCTAAAAGTTTAGACGCGATTAAAAACTTGCCTACTAAAATTACGAGTATAGAGTAGTGACAGGCGCTGATTAATCTGACAGGACGAAACTAAAATGTATTTTCTGTCCTTTTCTTATTGAAATAGAAAGAAAAAGACGCGCTGAACTTAAATTTAGTTCAGTTTGTGAACAAGGGAATCGGCGCCACTGTAGACTCTATAACTTTAAGCACCTTTCATAAAAAACCGGCCATGTGCGAGTCGCACTCGCGCACGAAGGGTTCCGTACTATTATCTATAAAAACAGCAACAGAAATACATCATCTGTGAAAATTTCAACTAACTATCACAGTCCATGAGATACAGCCTGGTGACAGACGGACAGAAAGACAGATGGACAGCGGAGTCTTAGTAATAGGGTCCCGTTTTACCCTTTGGATACGGAACCCTAATAAACCTCTTAGATTAATACCTAAGTAGTCTATCTTCAGAATTTGTAGAGTATTTCTATTCTATTGTAATCAGTCATGAGTTCATGACAGGTACACACGACTTTATGTATCTCTCCAGAAGATTTATAATCTTATAATGATACATTATTATTAATGGGTTATCTATGGCGCCGATTCCCTTGTTCACAAACTAAACTAAATTTAAGTGCAGTGCATCTTTTTCTTTCTATTTGATTAAGAAGAGGACAGAAGATAAATTTTAGTTTAGTCCTGTCAAATTAATCAGCGCCTGTCAATACTCCATACAAGTTTAGACGTGATTAAAAACTTGCCTACTAAAATTACGTCAATTTACGTCAAGTGCTGATTAATTTGACAGGACTAAATTAAAATTGATCATCTGTCCTTTTCTTAATGAAATAGAAAGAAAAGGATGCACTGAACTTAAATTTAGTTTAGTTTGTGAACAAGGGAATCGGCACCATTGACTGACTTATGAAAACTAAATCCATGCATATGTCATGTTTTGAATAAATAAATTACCTTGAAGCCAACTCCAACATCCAATCTCATATAAAATACATTTAAAGACATCTACTCCATGAATAATAAAAATTAATCTCCCATGAAAGCTGCAATTATCTTGGTGATTTTTGAGTGATATTTTTACCTCAAACAATAATAAACATTTTGTGAAATTAAATGTCAGCGTCATGTGTATTTATAAACATTGTTAACAAATTAGCTACATATCGGCAGATACGATTTGACGTTCAAAAGTGCCTATTTGAAATGAATAATTTGACTTTGACTTTGCCTTTGATACTATGATTCTTAGATAGTGTTGGATTCTCTAGAATAAATTGAGTAGGTAATTATTATTCATGTATGGATTATGTATAATTCTATCAATAGCCTGAGTCGGTAAATTTGCATAAGAAATACCTTGTTATCTGATCTATCCATGACAAAATATTTGCCTCATTTATATTTAACTAACTTCTGCCCGCGACTTCGTCCCCATGAAATTTCGGCCTGGCCTACCGCGTCGCGTCCCATCGCCCGCCCGCGCTATTACTTCGTTTTCGCTTAGCATTCTTTCAGACTTTGTATTTTTTGCTCATGGGTCGTAGCGTGATGTGCCTTTACCCTACCTCGAGAATTGGGCTATCCAATGCAAAAAGACATCTTGAAACCCGACTGAACTCACAGGAGAATACCTCTACATACAAACAAACAAATAAATTTTACCTCTTTATAATAAATATTAGTATAGAAGGTATTAATATACTAGGTAGGAAGGTATTAATAGCCACTTCGACAAGACTCTTAAATATGATGGATTTTTTTTTTAATGAAAAACAATTTTTTTTCATGAACCATGGCTCCCCCATCATATTATTTAAATTTACACCAGCATATGTTACCTGAGATAGCGCACCGCTTCTTAAGCCATTTAGAAGTTTTGGTGGAATAAAGAAACTCACAAACATAAGTACATGAACCCTGAAAATATAACACCTTTTTTTGGGCAGTTGTGTAAAAAATATTTCCTAATCTATAGATAATATTGAAAAAATAAATAAAAACAACTGCCTTATTTTTTTTATACAAATTCCTACTAGTTTCAATTGATAGATAACTATCACATAACAATAGATATTGTATGCATATAAGTATGTTAGATTGTAGGTATATTATGGCATACCTAATTATATTAAAGTAAATAGACCAGTGTGATTCCCTGAGGGGTTGCGGGCAGTTTGTGGACTTACGATGAAGTTACCTACTGTCTATTAACCATAAGGTCCTGTATTAACCTTTATTAGAATTTATTATGTGTGGATTAGTTTGATAATAAAGGAATAAATAAGTTATATTACATTATGTGATAAAATACTTAGTACTTATAGGTAATGTGGAGTAATTCATCTGAAATGTTTTTTTCTAAATGATATTATTATTAGGTATCTAGTGGGTATTTCCAGACTGTAATTTGTCTTACATGAGATTAATCTAACTTGACCTGCACAATTATCAATCTTACTAAGGCCAGAGGCGACAAGTCAAGGCCGTACTACGATCATTCATCTTCTACATTTTCCATACATTCATGAAATATTCCAGCACATACCTTATCGTGTTTCAGCCAGCTGTTTACCGCTGCATCTAATTTCGCATCCCCACTGTCACAGACGGACATTTTACTCAAGATTCTAATACAAAAAGGTTGTTTTTGAGTTAGAAAAGTAATAACACTGGGTATAAACACGAACAGAATGTTAAAAAGTCAAGTTATTCCGAGAATTTGATCACACGTGTAACTCGATATTACAATTCGCGCGTCGATTTCCGACTTCACACAGAATTTACTGAAATAACATGAACAAACTACCGATTTTACAAACTTCGCGAGTGATCACAAATTGCACATAATTACAATTTTATTTTACTTACTTCGAAAAGTAAAATGAACTTTACTCCATTATGTTAAGGTCGATTTATGCGGTTTAGATAAAGTTGTAAGTTTCGATCTGTCAGCTGACAGCTGCACCGTTCGGATACACGTAAAAATAAACGTTTCTGAAAAAAAAATACACAAAACACTTTTGTGCTCGTAAATTAATTTTACACAAGTATTTTTATTTCATTGGTAAATAATAAATATAATAATTAACTGGTGACCGAAAAGTTGGCGGCTTTCTCGCGCAACTCATCAGCATTGCAATTCAGCGAGGAAATGCCGCCAGCATACTCGGTACAATGCCCCGAGGGCCTTTTTTAGACTTAACTTAGTTTCAATTTAATTTAGTTAATGTTAATATTCATCTTGTAATTTGGTTATGTAAATGTAACATTACATGATATTGTATTATATTCATCAAAGAGCAGCATTTAAAGAAATCTAGGTTGTCTGAAACGCCTACAAATAAAACAATAGCAAAGTAACAACGTAGTAACGTTACAAGATTAAATAAAAATTGTCAGGAGTTAGTGAACCGATGTGGATTATAACATAATTCCTTATATACCAGATCGCAGACCGGCAAAATTAGAAGAACACAAAAAAATACATTCGTGTCTGAGACTTAATGTGTTTTATTTATTGTTTTCGCTTCATTTGACTTTGTTTGTTTATTATAAGTAAGAAACAAACAAAATGTAGGGTTTATTAGAGTTCTGTTTGGTTTCGTCATACTCGAGAGCAAAACGCCACAGGCATAGAACAGAGGTGTGCTGATACTGTTCTTTAAGAAGTCCAAAAAAAACCCTCCTTAAGAATTATAGGCCCATCTCACTTCTGAGCCCTGTCTACAAGCTGTTTACAAGAGTCATCACGAACCGTCTCGCGCGCCGGTTTGACGACTTCCAGCCTCCCGAACAAGCCTGATTCCGTAAAGGCTTTAGCACTGTAGACCACATACATACGCTGCGGCAGGTTATACAGATGACCGAAGAGTATAACCTGCCTCTCTGCTTAGCGTTTGTGGACTACGAAAAAGCATTCGATTCGATCGAGACATGGGCTGTACTGCAGTTCCTTCAACGGTGCCAGATCGATTATCGGTACATCGAGGTGCTTAAGTGTCTGTACGAAAACGCCACTATGTCAGTCCGACTCCAGGACCAGACCTAAAAACCTATCCTTCTGCAGCGAGGTGTGAGGCAGGCAGACGTTATCTCTCCGAAACTGTTCACCACTGCACTGGAGGATGTCTTCAAGGTTCTGGACTGGAAAGGGGCAGGCATAAATATCAAGGGCGAGTACATCAATCACCTTCGGTTTGCCGACGATATAGTTGTCATGGCTGAGACTATGGACGACCTCAGTACAATGCTCGATGACCTCAGTAGAGCTTCCGAAAGAGTGGGTCTTAGAATGAACATGGACAAGACAAAGGTCATGTCAAATGCCCATGTTACACCCACTCTCATGAAGATCGGAGACGCTACGCTCGAAGTTGTGGACGAGTATGTTTACCTAGGACAAACTGTCCAATTAGGTAGGTCCAACTTCGAGAAAGAGGTCATTCGACGAATCCGACTCTGCTGGGCAGCGTTCGGGAAGCTACGCAATATCTTCTCGTCCCACATACCGCAGTGTCTCAAGATGAAAGTCTTTGACCAGTGCGTGTTGCCAGTGATGACCTATGGCACTGAAACGTGGTCGCTTACAATGGGCCTTATTAAAAGGCTAAAAGTCACTCCAAGGGCAATGGAGAGGTCTATGCTTGGTGTTTCCCTACGTGATCGAATGAAGAGATCCGCAGGCGAACCAAGGTTACCAACATAGCCCGAAGAATTGCCAAACTTAAGTGGCAGTGGGCAGGGCACGTTGCTCGCAGAACAGATGGCCGATGGGGCCGAAAGGTTCTGGAGTGGTGAGCGCGTAGCGAAAGACG
The DNA here is from genome assembly GCA_905333075.3 of Atethmia centrago. Classification (NCBI taxonomy): domain Eukaryota; kingdom Metazoa; phylum Arthropoda; class Insecta; order Lepidoptera; family Noctuidae; genus Atethmia; species Atethmia centrago. The sequence goes on from HG995377.1 coordinate 5,759,401, forward strand.
TAGCGTTGGAAGGCCTCCTGCAAGGTGGACCGATGACTTTGTGAAGGCCGCAGGAATACGCTGGATGCGGGATGCACAAAACCGGTCGAAGTGGGGGTGCTTGGGGAGGCCTATGTCCAGCAGTGGACGTCTTTCGGCTGAAATGATGATGAATGATGATCTCATTAACACACTATGTGCGCAGTGTGGGGCCGACCGTTATCGTGCATAAACAGAAAATCTGATCCTGTGAATGGGGCAAAATGCATAACATGGGTCTCTAGGATCTCAGCTATGCCTGTGTGCAGTCAGAGAACCGCCATCGATGATGACCAGAGCGGTGCGTTTCGTCAAACTTATACCACCCCACACCATAACAACAATGTGTCGGATTAGGCCCGAATAAGTCGATGAGGGAAACGCCTGGGTGTCACCACTGTGTGGATCGCCGAGCACCGCCGTGCCCTCGTGGAGGCGATCGGTGGCAGAGATCTCTCGCGTCCGGCCCTGGTTCAGGCCATGGTACGGAGCGAGAGGGCATGGGCAGCCGTCACCTCCTTCTGCGAAGCAGTAATGCTCGCAAAGGAGGAGGCGGGACGGTTGAGGGAAAGGCAAATTTCGCGCACTCTCGCCCCTAGCCGCCGCAGGAGACGCCCTGGGCGTCGGGATTCCCGGGTGGATATCCGGCCACCATAGGCGCGGGCTTGTGGACGGTGAGCAATAGGTAGCTCACCGTCCGGTAAGGACCAGGCCCGGGTCGACGGCGCGTTGTATTCCACGCGCGCCTCAAAGAGATGTCTTCAGCACAAATGTAGGGGTCCACGAGGGCCGATGCCTGCCAGGGTCGCGGGAAGGTACTAAAGGGTCATCGAGGCCCCCGCAACACAGGCAACGGAAGGAATACGGGTGGGTTTTAGTCAGTAAGAGTCTGACACACCCTCCCGCTCCGCCCAGAGCGGGAGAAATTATTTGATGATTTCCCACCCATAAAAAAGCTTACAAATATACAACCTGACCCCAAATATCTGAAAAAAAAAATAATATTAAGTTTATTTTCAGGATCAAAAGCTAAAGAAAAATGGGAAAAATCTACGTATTGTTTATTTTCACCATTTCAAACCGCCTAAAAGTGGAGCAGGTACTGCGCAAGAAAAACATATTACTTAGCTGACTTTATGCAATTTACTATACCGTTCATAAAAACAGCAGGAAAACCATCGGGAAATTTGAAAGACAATAGAAGATATCACATTTCAACCACAGTCATCTGATCGTGAACTATGCGTACAAACACAGTTCACAGAAAGTGTACCTACATGCTCTCAATCAAACTTGCAACAGCAATCGTTTCTGCCTTCTACAAGCACTCAATCAATCTCGCAACATCAATAATCTCTTCCTCCTACAAGCACTCAATCAATTTTGCGACAGCAATTACCACTAGCAACAAGTAATAAGAGAAAATGGAATAAGATTGAAGAAACTCAATCTGGGCAAGATATTGCAGCTTATTTTAAATTGAAACGATCTAAAATTATAGAAAACTATGATAGTAGTGAAAATTCAAACAAAATGTTTTTACTGAGACATCTACTATGACAAGTTTACGGACATGAACAAAATGAATGATAGTAAAAGAAGACTGTTAAAGAGGAGAGTGATTGACTTGATAGACGATAATATATTATGGACCAAAGTAGTGAAAATATGAATAGTCCCATCACACTCTTATCTACTCCTTCACCGATGTGTGCTGACATGGCAATAAGTACGCCAAATATCATAAACGAAAGTCTTAAGACTTTATTATGAATCAATAGGTACCTATGTTTAAATCACAAGAAGATGAAGAATAATAATTATAAAATACATACCAAAATTTAATAAACATTTAATTAAATAACAATGGAGTAATATTTACCTTAGGGTTATCGGAATCCTTTCTTCCGCACTAACACATTCTCTAAATATTGTATTTTGTTGATGTATGGCAGGCTTTAATGATGCAGATAGGACTCTAGACATTCAGTAGAAAGATAAAAATTTATTATCATCATGTTGTAGTTCTTGTGCTGCTACAAAAAGTCTACAATTTATGCTTCTTTAAATATATGGGTGACACCAGTATTTTCTACTCTTGCGATGACGTCTTCTGTTTCTATAAAACAGAAAAACCGCAAGTGCTTCTTCGACACTGGAATCGCTTGACCATAGCGTCCATCCACAAAAAACGAGTTAGCACAAATTATGAATTTAGTCATTTTTCAGTAGCATAATATGCGAGCATCGAGTGGCGAAATAGTATCCAACTAGTATTCTACTCGAGTATCGTATCCTACAAGTATCGTAATGGGAGAAGGGCCTAACTTAGGTACCTCTATCATTAAATAAATCACGCGTTTTCCGACATCAAATAAAATGGAATGTAATTGTTTATTATTCTGTAAATAGGATATAGGAGTCGCTTTTATAAACACGTTATATTGCACGTCTCACAACGCTTCAGCATCTCAGAGTGCTCCACTGACTTATATACTCAAATTATTCCAATATAAAATCGTTTCTATAAAATCTCAATTATACATGGCATTCATATTAGCAGGGAAGTTTTAAAAACTAGAAACGACAGTAAAAGATTTTTTTTTTTTTTTTGATAGACTTAGATACCTTGACAACAAAAATTTATTAAAAAAATACGTGGTGCTTTCCGTAGGGAAATGTGTCCAGTTTGTCGTCACGATTCACGTCGTCGTCACACATAATGGATTTATCTAAACCTTCTTCTATACGTTTTCTTTCATCCTTCGGATTTAAAGCATTATTGATTTTCTTTAACAAACTCACAACCATTCAAAAGATATAAACAAAAATCGATGCATTTTCTTAGATTTATTTCTGTAAAATTTATCGTCAACTTGTTTCTGTCCGTGAGGAGTGCAGTTTTGGATTTTCCAAATTTAAAAAAAATGAGCTCGATGGAGTCAAGATTTTCTAAAAGATATAGCGAAACAAACTGAGGGTCTTTTTGTCTGACGCAGGTCCTCACCGGACACGGCTGCTTCGGGAGATTGCTGTTTCGGATAAGGTTGGAAGAAACGTCCGAGTGTCACCATTGTGTGGATCGCCCGAAGGACACGGTGGAGCATACAGTGGAGATCTGCCCTGCTTGGGCGGGGGACACCACCATGTCCTCGTGGAGGCGATCGGTGGCGGTGATCCCTCGCGTCCGGCACTGGTCCAGACTATGGTACAGAGCGAAAGGGCATGGGAAGACGTCACCTCCTTTTCCAAAGTAGTAATGCTCGCGAAGGAGGAGGCGGAACGGGTGAGGGAGGAGCATTTCGCGCCCTCACGCCCCTAGCCGCCGCAGGAGAGCCCCTGGGCGTCGGGAATCCCAGGCGAGCAATGGGTATCTCGCCGTCCGATAAGGACCAGGCCCGGGTCAACGGTGCGTTGTGTTCCACGCGCGCCTCAAAGAGATGTCAGCAGAACTGAAGGGGTCCGCTAGGGCCGATGCCTGCCGGGGTCGCGGAAAAGTCCGAACGGGATACCGTGGTCACTGGCAACATACAGGCAACAGAAGGAACACGGGTGGGTTTTAGTCAGTAAGAGTCTGACACACCCTCCCGCTCCGCCCAGAGCGGGAGAAGTTAAAAGGGGTCAAGGTCTCTTTCAAAGTCCAGACATTAAATATCAAAAATATCGTGTAACAAAACGCAGGGTACCATCCGGACTGGCCTTATGAGGACCGTATCACAAACTACTACGAAACCTAGTACAATAAAATCAATTCTCCAATCGCATCTAAACTAAATCCTTCACCCACATTCCCTGAGCGTCACCGGCACAGTTTATTAGGAAACTGTTAGTACAATCAATGGGCAATCATATAATTTGTAATTGCCTGCGGAACCGTCCACTCCAGGTCCTGGCCCTGAGGGGGGGAGCTTCCTTCTTGAATGACCGATTTATGTTTGCGCTACAGGGGATTAAATGATGGGATCTTGTAGGTGTACTTATGAGTGATATTGGCGCCGATTCCCTTGTTCACAAACTAAACTAAATTTAAGTTCAGTGCATCCTTTTCTTTTTATTTCATTAAGAAAAGGACAGAAGATCAATTTTAGTTTAGTCCTGTCAAATTAATCAGCGCTTGACGTAAATTGACGTAATTTTAGTAGGCAAGTTTTTAATCACATCTAAAGTTGTATGGAGTAGTGACAGGCGCTGATTAAATTGACAGGACTAAACTAAAATTTATCTTCTGTCCTCTTCGTAATGAAATAGAAAGAAAAAGATGCACTGAACTTAAATTTAGTTTAGTTTGTGAACAAGGGAATCGGCGCCAATGGTTACAGGAATTTATGTTTTCAGAAATTATGTAATTTACATATAGTTCTTTCCAGGGAACAGCATGCATTTTCATTTTATGTGAAGTGAATCCACGCGAGACACAATAGCTTTTTAATTGTTTCTGTAATTACGGCATTTAATTGGTTAATGTACCTATGTTTTTGCTGTATTGGACTCGGTAGGTACCTAGTAGTTGGAGGTGCTTGTGGCTAAGTAATAACAGCCGCACGGGTCGATCGACCAGGTGAAGCTACGCTTGCCGCGGTTGGTCCGTGAATGGGTGACCATCTATACATACCAAAACCCCTCCGAGCCTCGGAAAGTACGATAAGTAGGTGGTCTCGGCTGTCATTTGTAGATCTTTGACAGTTGTTACAGGTCGTCAGAAACCCGAAACAACCTTACCAAGGGGTAGCGTATTACCCAGTAACTGAGTTGTGGAGGTCAAATAGGTCGCTCCATGTAAAACAGCTGGTATTCAGCTGCATTCGATTAGTCTGGAAGCCAACCCCAGCATAGTTGGGAAAAAACTGGGCAGATGATGATTGTAGAACGTAGGTAGTAGAGTTTATTAGGAATTACTCTTACTACTTTTTTACCCCTTTTTTCTTAGTACTACTTTTCATCATTTCAGCCGAAAGACGTCCACTGCTGGACATAGGCCTCTCCCAAGCACCGCCACTTCGACCGGTTTGTGCTTCCCGCATCCAGCGGATTCCTGCGGCCTTCACAAGGTCATCGGTCCACCTTGTAGGAGGCCTTCTAACGCTACGTCTTCCGGTACGCGGTCGCCATTCCAGAACCTTTCGGCCCCATCGGCCATCTGTTCTGCGAGCAATGTGCCCTGCCCACTGCTACTTAAGTTTGGCAATTCTTCGGGGTATGTCGGTGACCTTGGTTCGCCTACGGATCTCTTCATTTCTGATTCGATCATGTAGGGAAACCCCAAGCATAGCCCTCTCCATTGCCCTTTGAGTGACTTTTAGCTTTTTGGTAAGGGACTTTTTTTACTACTTTTACCTCCTCGAAAGTATGTAACCTACCATTTCTCCCACTTAAAGGCATGCTTCCTTTCAATTTCAAGATGGTGGCCGCAGTTATAAACTACGGGAGCACTAGGTACCTACATCGAAAGCCATGAATAACTTTCTCTCTGCCTAAAGTAAAGTCAGCAATTTATTAACAAGCTAATACTTTGCAGGTGCTCGGAAGGTTGATAAAACTTTTCATTAAGGTCTGTCAGTCTGTTTGCGAGCACACAGCTCAAGCAAAACAATTTCATCAAACATTTTATGCGCTTTATAAGAATTAAAATATCTTATTTGTCAACCTTAGGCGCCTATCCCGGGCGGCAGAGATCTCTCGCGTTCGACCCTGGTCCAAGCCATGGTACCGAGCGAGAGGGCGTGGGCAACCGCCACCTTCTGTGAAGCAGTAATGCTCGCGAAGGAGGAGGCGGGACGGTTGAGGGAAAGGCAAATTTCGCACCGCGCGCCTCAAAGAGGTATCGTCAGCACAAGCGTAGGGGTCCACTAGGGCCGATGCCTGCCGGGGTCGCGGGAACACAGGCAACGGAAGGGACACGGGTGGGTTTTAGTCAGGAAGAGCTGACACACCCTCCCGCTTCACCCAGAGCGGGGGAAGCAGTTATTTGATAATTTGCCACCAACAAAACAAAAAAGGCGCCTATCTCAATCATAATAAATAGGTATTTAATATTTTGATTGAACATCATAATAAAGTATGTGTTTTATAGTCCTCATAACTAATACTTGCATTTGTATCTGCATAAAAATAAATATGAGTACATGAACTAAGGCGGCTGGCGAACTGTTGGCACTTGAGCGGGCGGATTTCAATAGTTTGGGCGCGATACCGTACGTTGAAAAGAAGTCTAGTTTTTTCAGTGCAGTGAGCGTATTTTTTTTACTAACATTTTTTTAATATTGTGAATTAATTTAATAAACGGTTTGACATTTTATGTGATGGGTGCTGATGATCCAAATGCTTTGGCTGCAGTGGAATTTGAGGTCTACGGACTGGTTCAAGGTCAGAAACTTTGTATCTATAAATATATCTTTATAATTGGACTTGGGGTTGAAGAGGTTAAAACCTACTTTAAATGGCTTTAGGTTCAAATGTAGGTATTGTTAGGTACGATTTCCTCGGAAAAAGGGGGATTTTTAGTGCAGCTCTTCTTTATTGAAAATCATTTCAATCTAGTTTTACGGATAACATTTTATTGGTCAAATAAATATTCAATGAATCAGAACATCGACAGCTGTGTGCTGATTTAAAGAAAGAGCTAATCAGTCAACGGTTTATAATTAGTGCAGTCTCATGTAGGTCGATGTCAATGAGCGATTTGGACGTGAAATCGGCAACAACTAGGGTATCCATCGGTCCGGATTTGTCTCAACTGTCCCACTTTGTCCGGATTTATCGACTCTGAAACAACATCTTTCTTTTAAAAGTCTTGGCATAGTGTTGACTTTTTTGCAAATGTCCGGCTTTTTGCCAGGACTTTATAAAAAAAAAAAAAACGCAAAAACTCAAAGCATTTATTTCATGTACACCAATTACATGCACTTTTAAATTGTCAAGGGGTCGGTCAGTCAGAAAGATGACGCTAGTTGCTCATTCCAAAGCGTAGTAGGCTTTTACCTATGGAGAAGAACGGGCAAGTAAATCCACGGACACTCTTCTAAATCAACATATGGTTACAAAATATTGTTGCTAGTATACATTTTAAAATTATAGATGTGAAAACGACAAAAAATGTCAAAAGCGTCCGTAATAAAAAGATTAAAAAAAAACAATTCAAAAATTAAATTAAATTAAAATAAGTCGTGGCAGCTAAGAGATGACCAGTCTTTTCGAAATAATAACCTTAGTCACTCACAAGAAACATGTTAAATTACTGTCTATAAATGTGTATCTATCAATATTTTTTATTTAAAACGAGTTTATGAGTTATTAATCATTTTATTTCAGAATAAATGTACACATTATAAGTAGGTAATCGTAGGAACCTGCTAGACTTGACTACATTAATTACTGACTTTAATTGATAGTAATATGTAGGTTTGTATCGAATTATAATTATAATTAAAATAGATGGGCTTGTGGCTAAGTAATAACAGCCGCACGGGTCGATCGATCAGGTGAAGCTACGCTTGCCGCGGTTGGTCCGTGGATGGGTGACCATCTTTACATACCAAGACCCCTCCGTGCCTCGGAATGCACGTTAAGTCGTTGGTCCCGGCTGTCATTTGTAGATCTTTGACAGTCGTTACGGGTCGTCAGAAGCTCAAAAGTCTGACAACCAGTCTTACCAAGGGGTATCGTGTTACCCAGTAACTGGGTTGTGGAGGTCAGATAGGCAGTCGCTCCTTGTAAAATACTGGTATTCAGCTGTATCCGGTAAGACTGGAAGCCGACCCCAATATAGTTGGGAAAAGGCTAGGCAGATGATGATGATGTATCGAATTTGTTGTCTTTAATAATTAGGTAATTTAAAATTAATTTTCAATCTTTGATGGTGGGATCAAAGATTTAGCATTAATTTATTATGAAATTCTAATTTAAATGAAACATTATGATACCTATTTAATAATCTTTTTGATATTGGCTGTGTGAAGACAATTGCTAATAGGATTATAATTATATTTGTAATTTATAGCTCCATAAATTAATTAAATTTCATAATCATTACAAATGGGCTTTAATGATCGTTAACATAGGTAGGTAATTAGAAAAGAACGATTAAAAAACACAATTTGTTTATTTTTTGCCCTTACTCTAAGAATCAAGCGTTATATTCACAGGTTTCTGTTTTTTCTTTTGAGAGAGTGTTGGTTGGAACTTTAAGTTAATGTGTGTGTGCATTTACTGATGACAGTAAAACAAATAGTTTAGGTTACCATAAAGTTCCTACCTACGAAATTTCGTGCTGTACTTTTTACAGTGTGCTAGAATATCTGTTATAAATAACTTAAAATCTACAAATTCACTGACAGTCAAAAGTCTAATCGGCTAGGTTTATAGAAGCATGGAATTTTGCACAAGAGTTTCTTATTTTACGAAGGAGATTACTAACGAAAATTTACCCCATAAAGGGGTTAAATAGGGGATGAATGTTTGTATGAAAGTTCGTTATTTTTGGCGATGGGAAAGTCCGCGGGTACATACACGGCTTGTCCTCATTATACTTTTTATTTTAGTCTGTCGCTCGGTCCCAGTCAGTATCGATGGCAGACTCACAAGCTCCATTTCTTCCCGACTGCACGACATTTTTTTTTAAATGGCATCTTGCAGGTCAGCCTAGGAGGTTGTCATCTGCTTAACCAGACTTTCTTGTGGGTGCCTCAATAAATTAAGGCATTCAGCCAGGCATAAACTTATAAACTAAGCGTCTTCACTCTAAGGGCCCTGTGGGCTACGGACCTCGCCTTAGGGCGTCACTGGGGGAAGCTAGCAAAGGACAGGCTGGATCGGATTAAGCTACACGACAGCAAAGTCAATTAGTTTGTATACAAGAAACCTTGAGCCGGGTCTTTACCTTCTTTGAATCAATTGCTTTATGCTACAAAACGTATTAATCTCACTATACTCAAACGTATTTTCCATCAGGTTGTTATTTCACAAAGTTCTGTAAGGAGTTGGCAGAGCAGCTTCGTGTTGGCGGCTGGGTGAAGAACTCCAAGAAAGGCACCATTGTTGGCAAGATACAAGGCACTAAAGTACAGCTAGACCACATGTAAGTATTTACTGAAAGTAAAATTCGGCACCACCTCATCATTGATTGGTCGAATAGATTAGGAACCAAAAACTGAAATGTTATCGGGTCAATAAGTTTGACTTTCTTTTATTTTTAAATCTATAAGTTAACTTCTGCGATGGCTACACACAAAAAAATACCGAAAGAAGTTCGGAGTCCCTCAGGATACTTTTTATCAGGCCTCGCGATGACATCTCTTATGTTAAGGATATGGCTCATGCATATGGGGCAATGTTAACGATAAGATCTTAAACATATCCAAACCCTATATAGTACTTATCCTAATTTGATGAAAGACGAAATTTTAATTATCATTGAAATTATTTGTGAAAGTACTGTTTATCTATACCATCAATATCAATGAAATAATTTGAATAGGATCCAAATGATGACGGTCTAGTACTTATTCCTGATTGATCTGCCGTGATGAGTTTATGCAACAAGCCAATGTCAAAACCAAATAATGAGTAGGCAGTGCCAAAGAGAAAGAAACTAAATTCTTCGTTTCTTGTGGTCATAATTCTTCTCATGAACCTATCATATTAATTAGGTACAAATAAATTGGTTAAGATGTGTCTAATTTTAAAATTACGCCCCATTTAAGGTACCCTGATACAAGTAAAAACAAAAAACCCGACTGCAAAAACACATAACTGAAAAGGTAAAAACAAGCATTATAATCTATATAATTTTGGTATCGCAGGCGGGGACAATCAAAAGTTACACCATATTTCAGGTTATTCGACTGTCCCCGCCTGCAAGACCAAAATTATATAGATTATAATGCTAGTTTTTCCCTTTTCAGTTATGTGTTTTTCAGTCGGGTTTTTTGTTTTTTAAATAATTTATTTTATTTCAAGCTTTTTAGTTTTATTAAAATATATATTTGAAAATTACTCATTACTGGCTTATATTTGATACCAATATTGTTGCAATTAGTTTAAAAAAAAACCCTTCCCCTCCTTTTTTTTGTATTTGCAGATGCAATTTATAAATATTATATAGCCTATGTCACTCCCACAATTAAGACGAATCTAAGGACACCTCATATGTTAAAATCCATCAAGCCGCTTAGGCTACAGAGCGTGCCAAAGAAATAGACATACATACATACATACATACATACTCTCGAAAAACATTACCCTCCTGAGGCAGTCGGGTAAAAAGATCAATACCCATTCTGTAGATAATCGTCTACATGTCTTACTTATTGCATTGTGCAAGGCTAAAAATCGTCGATGTTCTAACATAACGTTGCTGTTTCATAGACTTGTTAAAAGATTATCTTGTTCAAAATGGAAAATATCCAAATACACATAATGTGTTTCTCGGATTTCAGGATTAACTGGCTCAGCACCACCGGATCTCCTGGCTGTAAGATAGAGAAGTGTGACCTCACCAACTGGGAATACGTCGCCAAGATCGCATACACCGATTTCACTATACGGTTCTAGTATTCATAGTGCTATTGGTTATTTTATAATGTTATTTTTATAATATTAAGGTGTATTTTGTAAAATTAAATTAAATTCCTACGTGAAAGTTTAATGTTGTTTGCTTCGGATGTTTTTTAACTGGATGACCTTCGTCAGCACGCGTAGCATAGGTCCTTCTTCTCTACTCTACGAAGAATAGACACAACTATCTCTTTCTATACAAAGTGTCATTTGTTTTCTTCATTTTTGACGCCCCCTTGAAATATCTTCCATCATCAATTTGTAACTTTGTCTTTCATTTCTTCTATGTCTACGGTGTTACGCGTGCTGATGTTGTTACTTTCTTTTATAAACTCAGCTCGCCTTATCTTAATCTTGTCATCAGTCTTTTACTATTTGATACCTAGCTTCTCATTAGCCCGCTACTTCTTTCAATATTATTACTGTCCATACCGCCTCGCGGTTTAAAGCTATTTCATATTTCATCATCGATTGCAAGTAATTGTCGTCCTTATTTCACCTACATTCATCACTCTTTCTAGCGCTGGCCTATTCTGTATACCAACTTCTTCATTATGGTCCTGTAATCTCGCTACACTTAGAGTACATATAAGCAATTGAGTTACATAAGTACGTGTTCAGACATAAACATTGTCTGCTGCTATTGTGCGCGTGAGCATGTCTCCAGATAAAGGGAATATCGTAAATAATATCAATAATACAATATTTACTACATAAACCGCGTCGTGGTAGGTACACTGTGTATATAAGATAGTCGGTATGTATGTTTTTTCATGGAAATATACGGAATAATTAGGGTCTCGATTCATTTGGAATATTTTCGATATGGATATCGATATCGTTATAGAAGGTACTCTTTGTAGTTTTCTATAGTACATTATAAAGTATGCACATGGGTGTATGCAGATTATCTTTCCACAGTTGCCATTGATTAAGGAGAATCTAAAGTCCACTAAAGTAGCGAATAGAATCTTTATTTGTTGTACCTACTTATGTCTTCTAGCTGGACATGGACTTCTTCAAAACATCATGTCATAACTTGCTGGTCTTTGGATTCATGATTGGTTCTGGTCAATTCCATTACAATACGCCAGTTCGTTTACTTACTACAAACTGGGCCTCTCGTCACCAAAGCTTCATAATGGGATACACTTTGCCAAGTAAATCCAAGTTTTTCAAGTTCTACAAGAGAATCCAGATGTAAAACTAAAGCAGACATACGAATCTACCATAAAACATGTAACTTATGCGATAACATATCACCATTCTCGTCTCAATGAATCTGCGGACTTGCTTCCATTCCGCAGCATTATTAACCTTATCGCCTTCATTATAAGGGTCAATATAATGGCAGGGTTGTATGCATAGGGTTTATTAAGGGCAAGGACCTCTGGTTTTCTTCCATAGGATATTAATAGACCGTCGGGGAAGTATTTTTGTTTTTGCCGACCGGAGTCTCATTAATAATAATTATTATATTGTGAATTATTGCGAGATAGTTCGCATGTACTGGTGGAACTCGCGTTTAATTCAATTAAGTTCACTGATTGAGTCTTTATAATTGAATGGAGATTGCGGTTTTTTCAATGAAAGCGTAGCGACGTAATTAATGAGTTAAATGAGAAATTTAATGATGTTTATCTTTATTTGCGTATAGAATATGATATGTAAATAGGCATTGTGTCTGTAATTCATTTGATATAACCTTATTCGATAAGAAAACACGGTTCGCCACAACACCTTAGGGTGATTATTAGAGCTTAATTTCACTTAGTCAGATTGGGGTCTATTAAAGTAGGTAGATCAGTAGACCCACTATAGATATATTTTTGTTTTTCTGCTTCCATAGAAATATAAATATGCAACAGAAAAGTGATTAATCTATTTTTAGAAATCGCAGCAAAAGTAACACTGCGTAATGCGATAGCGAGGTTGGACCCAGGATACTGCCATGCATATCACCCTCTGCATTAGCTAAGAATGTTAAGATCACAGCTCTTAAAATTTACCTTAACATTGCTACAGCCTTTATTTCTACAAAAATAAAATAAAACATTGATGGTAATCTTAATTCTAGCGCTTAACTTTCTTTCTTTAGATTATGTTGGATAAATACTGTGTCGATTGCTTTAGTTAGATCAAAACAGGCTTTAGAGATTCTAATCCTTACATTTCTTCGGAAAACGATTTATTGTATGTTGTAACAATAGAAAACAGAAATCACTGATTAATATGCAAAGGCCTTTTATATAACATTTTGGAATGCTTAGAAGTGCACGATTTTAGTATATACTGCTCTAATCATTGTTTTATTATTAGATGTAATGAAAGAAGTTTGACTTTATTTTTTAACCTTATTTTTCATTGGCTTTTAAACCTCGTGTAACTGGAGCTTTTCATTTCTGTTCAATTTTTTCAAGTACCGAGTTTTTACCACCATCAAGTAAGAAATCGCGCCACACACTGCGCTTCGTTCTCCACCGCTGTCATTCGATGTAATAATTCATTAACTAAAGTTATTAATAAAACAGCAGATAAAATAGCAATACGTTTATTGTGTATCGTTCAACAGTTACTTATAATAACTTAGTGCTTACAACATTAATGTACCATATTTACATATTTTGCTTTTACAAACTAGTAAAGACTTTAATAGTTTGACTTAGAACGAATACTTATTTTAAATTAAACTTAGGGGGTGAATAGTGGAAAGCAGTGAAGATTGTTCAGACAAATTAAAAACACATACAAAAAGGTATGACAATATTTTTTACGATATTTAAAATAATAATTATGTTATAATATCAGTAATCATGGGAAAGAAAGAAAATATAAATAGAAACTTGAATAAAATGATAAAAGGACAACCTTATAAAACACAAGAAGATGAAGAAAGAGGTAGTTTTATTTAAGAGCATGCGCACACTATATATCTTTTAAAGGAAAATACCAAATTTAAAAAAGAACTTGAGAAAATACTATAGGATCAATTTCTTATCTACGTAGTTAAGTGCGTGCACCTACTAAAGTACAGTTTATTAAAACAGATAAAATCATTGGCTTTATAATCCAGCAACTTTTTATAATAGTAGTAAAAACAACAACATTTTGTACAACACTAAAAATTAATAGTTTTGTTCGAAGTTACAGCGCTGAGTTTGAGAAAGTTTGAAATCTAGATTTTCATAGCGTGGCGATGATTTTCACACATAATTTGAACTTAATATCTAAAGACACTATAATGCATCATAATAGTTTCAAGACAGAGGGAAAAAGGAAAACTTCGCCATTAAAATGGACTTTCTCTTTGATATGATAAACACGAGTACATATCATGGCTACGCGGCTACGGTGCTACGACTTTTGCTACGAATTTTCCAGCTACGTCTTCCACAATCGTAGCCATATCTTTGGAGATGTTTATGCTCAAGTATGGGGCTTAGATTAGATTAGTAGATAGCTGCTTATCCTTAAGTCCCAATATATTACGATTATTGGGAGTCACTTTAAATTTTCTTTTTGTACTTGTATCCCTAGCTAAACGTTTATCACTTCAGAAACTAACACTGCATCACTGGGGGTTCTAATCCTACAACAATAGTTCCAACTGCAAACTTAATCTGGAACAAATCCTCCTTCTTCTGGCTATACCTTCTCTTCTGGTATTTGTAGAGGAAGACTGGCGTCTTCTGGCTTTCTTCCAGCGGCTGCAGCGGCTTGTAACGCTCTTCTATGTCTTTTCTTAGTTCGTTCTTTGTGGAAGAAGAGCCGAAGATAGTGGCAAGGGAAGACCACGCATTCTCCTGCCGGTTCCTCTGCATCAATGTAGACTCCTCGTACGATGACTGAGTTAGAGCAGTTCAGTAGTATGAGGAGTGTTAAGCTAATGATGTGGGAACACCAGTTGCTGAGCTTTGGTGTTTCTGCAATAAACATATTGGTTTGGTTAGTGAAACTAGGTAGTAAGGTACCTATAATTATGTTACAGGGTTTTCTTTGTCTATGAACAATTTGATTGCATTTGGAACATTTGCATTACATATAGAGCGGGCTATGTTTGGAGTTTCTTTGAAGGATAAGATCAGAAATGAATTTATCCGGAAGAGATCCGGAGTTACCGACACAGCCTGCAGAGTAAGCAAGTTTAAGTGGCAGTGGGCAACTGGGCATGTTTGTCGAAGACCGATGGCCGGTGGAGCAGACGGGTACTGGAGTGGAGACCGCGTATAGGCAAGCGTATGTACTGTGGGACGCCCCCCAGATGGCCCGACGACCTTAACCTTTTGGACGCCACAGTCATATATAGATGACAAACCAAAATGTGCCCAGCACGCCACGGTCACGACTACATGACAGATTTTAAGGAATAATTCGTAGCTTGGCGCCGTGGGCACGTTTTTGCTTTTTTGACGTGGCGGTCAAAGGTTAAAAAGGTGGCTGGGACTGACTGGATGCGGAAGGCGGAGGACAGGTTATTGTGGCGCAGCCTGGGAGGGGCCTATGTCCAGCAGTGGCCTGTTATAGGCTGAGTTGATAGATCGATTGCATTGCCGGCCGGTTTTTAGCACGCATTCCCTGGTATGCCGGGCATTTTTTTAAGATATAGTAAGATTAAAAAAAAAGTAACTGTAACTGCTAAATGCATATTTTTTTATTTCTCTTATGTATTATCTAAACTATATAAAAGTTGATCACGTATTCCGTATGTAATCGGCGTCCTGTGGAATGAGCGGCATCACGTATTGACTACGTGATTGGCTGTCAAAGTGTAAGTCATGTCATTAATTTATGTCGCTTAGGCTGCATCACCTTCTCCACACAAAGTTAAGTAACGTATTGGTACTCCTGCTATTGTGCTAAGGGCGGTCAGAATGCTTTTCCTAGACTAAAAGCATTTATGATGTTTTTATACGAACGAATGCGTAAAACCCATAGGCCTAAATTTTACTATACAATATCCATTACTTTAGGATATATTATAACCGCTACAGGTAGCGTAACTTACCAGGAAAGAAGTAAATATCAAGCAGTCCCCACACTCCCCGCCAGACGTTGACGGTAGCCACGAAGGAGACAAAGTGGTACACGTCAGCTAGCAACAGCCTGGGAGCCCCGTGTAACCTGGCAGCTGACCAGCGGACTGGGGCCTGCAGCGCGAAGGTCACTATTACGACCGCGTAACCGACTATCTGTGGGGAAAAATTGATATGGATAAATGTTTATTTACATAATCAAATTACAAGATGTTATTAACATCGACTAAATTAAATTAAAACTAAGTTAAACCTAAAAAAGGCCCTCGAAGATGCTGGCGGCATTTCCTCGCTGAATTGCAATGCTGATGCGTTGCGCGAGAAAGCCGCCAGCTTTTCGGTCACCAATTACATCAACTAGACGTTTCGAGATTTTCGCAAATAACTTATGCGCACTGGGACCCCACGGAGCGAGGGTTTCCACGCCAAAGGGCACAAAGTTGTACTCTCTGCCAAGGCCTCTATATTTAATAATTTTCAGATTTTCGGCATTTTCTGCCGCTGCACCCGCTTTAGTAGTAGTCCGTTGGAGGTGGGATTTGCCAGTGTGTCTACATAGGTAGCGTCCCACACAAGCATCCGTACCAAACTCCACGGAACCAAAGACACACCATCAGGTATTTTGCCATCATCTCTGACAATGCCAGTCGGCTCAAGAAGAGCAGGCACATTGATGCTGGCAAGAGACCGGCGGATTATGTCATTATGGATAAATATATAGCATATAAAGTATTTTGGAAATTCAGAGCCGTAGGCTGATTCTATCATCTTGGTATAGCAATATCTACACGTTTTGTAATAAAGGGTTGTGTGTGTTAAGTTGTTGCATTAGGGAACATTAGCCTCTGGTTTACAATAGATTGAAGCCAATACACAAATATTCTGTGGTAGAAACTTACGACTAATACAGTTATTTAAAAGTAAATAATACTAAGTACTGTTGAAATGTTGATGAGGCAATAGAACATTATTAATGATATTATACGATCTTGATTGTTTCATTTTAAACGTGGATAAAATAACATGTCATCTTATGTCTAGCATAGTATTTTTAACGACAGTTTATTCAAGAAACAATATATCGTTAAAACCTAACAAATTAACTTATTATATGTAAATTGTTGTTAAACTTAAATCTATAATCAGCAGACGTTCCGTAAACGACGGCGCCTGTATTTAAGCCTGTTAACACTTTCTTATCTTTATAGCCATAAAAGTTATAAAACGATTGTCGTCAGCAGACCAATCCATATAACATACTTACAGACAAACCTGTGTAAACACAGGTTATTTAATTGTAAACACATGTTTATTACTTGTAAACTGTGCTTGAAATAAAGAGTTTGTTTGGCATAGAATGGAAAAACCCGAAGAACAATGACGAGAGAGTAGTAGTTGTGTCAATAAGGAAATTAAATTTTGAACTAGATAATTTATAGATAATAATAGAAACTACTTAAGAACAATGTTGTGAAGCTTTCCCTTTCCTTGTAGTGGGAAATTTGAGATGGCAATATAGAGTTTATCAGCTGATTATGACCCCGTGAAACTATTATTAAGGAACGAAGCTGGTTGTTTGTTTGTATATAATAATATATTGTAGCTATAAACATTTGTCAAAGATGATGGTAGGAAATTACTTAGCGAAATGAAATACAATTATGTATTAAATATTAAGATAATGTATGACAGAGATGTGTAAGTACATTGCCTCTACAAGGTATATATACTCAATCATTAGCTAATTGATCCTTTAATGATTGTTCTCAATTCTCAATTCTCAATTATTTATTGCATTCCATATGTATTACACAGATGATATAAAAGTAAAAGATCAATATGGACCCTATATATATATATATATATATATTACAGTAAAGATAACTGTTCAACCAAATAAGTCCTTAATTTATGCACACAATATTAGACGGTGTACACACTAAAATTCTTATCAACCTGGAAAAGTACTGGACATGACCAATTGACCAGAATAGTGTTATTGACCCAGTTAAATACCTACATTATGCACTCATTAACAAACAAAACTATCGCCCGAACGGATATCAAACACGTGAACTGGCCTTGGTTCTTTGGCTGATAGTTGGTTCCTAAGTCGAGTCAAAAGTATATTCTGACTCAAGGACGACTATAGTCGAACTTGTAAATCTGGTATTCGATAGGCGTATAAAATCTGACGTAACACGAACAATTTATGAGAACAGTCGTGCTTTACTCACGGCACGTCAGCTCTGTCTTCGAGAAAGAATCGTGATAATATTAAACTCTGATAAATTAGCTAATCCCTATTATATATATTGTCTCTTCACCCCACTTTGGAGATAAAGATTGGAAAGGTTAGCAATTCAGCGAAGTTTCAATCTCCCTGATTAACTTAGATAGTTCCATGAACTTGATAACATCACTCAAGGAAAACATCTGCATGATGAGCAGACCGTCTGAGTCATTAAATTACCCTCACTTTAAAGCTAATTTCATAAACGAGGCTGAATCCTCAGCCTCAGTAAGGAAATCGTAGATTATCTGATGATTTGCTCATCTCATCATCAGCCATAAGGAAAAGAACTCGAATACCGAGTAGATATAGCCATCCTGTTTGCTAATTTAAATATACTGCGATCGCCAATTTGTCCAACAGATGATTATGGTAATATTCCTGAACATTCATTGTACCGGGCCATTAGGAGGCCTGCTAGTTTATGATGGGACTCAAGTCACAAGTCTCAACTACAGAAGTGCAATGACGTCTTGGTCCTAAAAATAGTCCGGAAAGAGCATTTATCCAATTTGTATGCAAGTGCACAATGTGTTCCGTTTCAGGAACTTACAATGAAGTAAATGCTTTCGCGGTTTTGTTTACTAATAACGCGTATTTCTGTTTGGCTGGACTACCCACGTGCTTCAATTTACTCAATGTCACCGAGTTGGTAATGAACGAGGTTTGTGTAAACTTAGACCACCTGTCTTGGACCTTATGAGGTTCAATTGCAAATTAGATTGTGCACATGCACGACACAGTGTGTATGGTCGCGTGTATGCATGACATGTGTAAATGTGAATGGTTTTGTTTATCAACAGAGTATAGTGCTCTCATTTGGGAAAGTCTATTTTGGAACCTACTTCAAGTACACTGAGTAATAAGTGTGTAATGAGCAAAGAGAGACCAATGACCAGCAGTGGGTGAAGTCGCGCTGTGGATGATGATGAAGATGAAACTTGTTTATTAATATGTGTGTCAGGATCATGGTTTAGAAATGAGAGAGGATGAGACAAGATTCAAAATTTACTAAAATCATACATAATCAGCCTATAATGTTCCCACTGCTGGGATACAGGCCTCCTCTCTGTTAGAGGGAGTGGGCCGTAATCAACCACGCGGGCCCAGTGCGGGTTGGTAGATGTCACATGTCTTCAATTTTTTGGTTCTAGGACATGCCGGTTTTCTCACGATGTTTTCCTTCACCATTTTGAGAGCAGTGGTGATGAAATAATCTACACAAAGTAAAGCGCCTGTCGAACCTACGACCTACAGCTCGTAAGTCACAGCCGTTACCACTTGGCCACCACTGCTCTAAAATAATAACCCACAGTTAAACAGCTCTTTGAAAAGAATTTGCACGAGCAGGTGCAGACTACAGAGTTAACGCAGTAGGCTTTCGGCTTGCGAAATAAGTTCTGAACGTACCAAGTTCCACATTTGTTTACAAAATCGTCCGTCCTAATTCGTACTGAGTTAAAATCCGATAGGTACACCGCTACTACAAACATGGCTGGGGGACGCAAGACGAACGAGAGGAAGACCCAATTGCGTACACGTAAGTGGTCACTGACTCAGTGCCGCATCATAACCTATATGCAGAAAATGTACCAGTTTTTTTGCGATTATGGTGTTTGTTCGTTATATTGATATTGAAGAGAAAGAAAGACTGGAGCAGCTTTATAGAAATGGGACTTAGAAAAAAGTCCTGAAAAACATAAAACAAGAAAGTTAACATCCACTATAGGAAATCAGAAACGGAAATGGTAAGAATACCACCGAGGGAAACATTAAACGGAAAATAGTAAAGGGTAGATGTATGAGAAAGGAAGGTCACTATGTATAAGGAGGTCAAGGATTAGCATTCAATAAAGAGGGTTGGAAGGCTTAACGCTACACCCACGACATGAGGCTAGTAAAGTTTTTTAGTTGGAAAAGAGAGTAAATTAATGATAAACGAACCGATTATTTTTTTATCGGTCGAGTAGATATTGAATTATTCAGTACCTACGGTCTTACGAAGGAACTCGAAAGAACAAAAAATCAGTAAGGTAAAGAGAAGACTATCTCTTGTGTCAACACCAGATTTATGATAATAGCACATATCGTTGTTAAAAAAATGTTGACAAAGATTTTTAGAAGCAAGGCTAGTAGAGTGGGTTGAGGTGGTGACTGCAGGGTGTGCGGAACATTCCTACTCGTATTAAGATATTTTCACTTATATTGTCTCTACTTATATTGTATTATATTATATTACTAGTTGCGCCCCTCGGTTTCACCCGCATAAGTCTTAATCCCGTGGGAATATAGGAATATAGGATAAAAAGTATCCTAAGGTCATGGTTTACCCATGTGCCAAATTTCATCCAAATCCGTTCGGCCGTTTTAGCATGAAAGCGTAATAAGCAAACAAACTCACTTTCACATTTATAATATTAGTTAGGAAGTTAGGATTTTAATTGTTGTGAATGTGAAGACTGTAAAGGTAATTAGACTTAATTAGGGTCTGGTAGTTTGAGTAAGTTATGCGGCCTACCCAAATGTCATGTCTTTGGATTTTTCGTCGTATCGTTGAGCTCCTTGAGTTCTGAGTTGAGCCGCACGATTCCTGACAAATGCGTGCACTGACTGGATAGGTCCACTCAATCTGTGTGGTTCTTTCCTCAAAAGACCATTTCACACACCAATCTAGATGGCCTTCACATGATCTGACCAAGATTATGTCTGGACTTTAAAAGAGATTGTGACCTCTGAGTTTGTTTCGGCCTTTCTCGTAGTAATCAGATAGGAAACGCCAACCTCATCTAGTATTTAAAATATCATTGACATGTAAAAAAGTTTGTACAAGCCTACTTAAAGAAATAAAATCATTTATTATTTACTAAGTACTATCTAGGTGCGCCTCACTTTAGAAATGCGAATTTTTCTAAAATAAAAGTAGGTAGTAGTTTAAGTTACTCCTTATTACATCAGCTATCTGCCAGTGAAAGTCCCGTCAAAATCGGTCCAGTCGTTTCGGAGATTAGCCGGAACAAACAGACAGACAGACAGGCAAAAAAATTAAAAAAATATATTTTGGTATATGTATCGTGTATACATCCATATGCATTTAGTAAAAAGCGGTTATTTTGACATTACAAACAGACACTTCAATTTTATTTATTTGTATAGATTCATCATAGGTACATTATTTGTTTTGTAAAAAGCCGGTAACGGAAGGAGTAGCTTATTCTTTATCATTTACAAAAATAGCTTATCAAATTGAGCATTAATAAAAATCTGCCTACAAGATGTTGTTTGATGATTTTATCAGGGGAAAATACCGCACACAAATAACCATAAACTTAAAATAAGTTAAATGACTTATCTTACCTAATTCATGCCTTGACATCTTTAAAAAATGTTTATAAACATAAAATATTTCATAACATTTGTTTAATTTTAGATTATTTGCTCAGGTAGACTATTTCCAGGCTTAAATAATATAAAAGTATTACAGAAATACATATCATAAGATGTTATTTTGTAGCTAAGTAATAACAGCCGCACGGGTCGATTGATCAGGTTAAGCTATGCTTGCCGCGGTTGATCCGTGGATAGGTGACCATCTTTAGATACCAAGACCAGACTCCGTGCCACGGAAAGCACGGATGTCATTCGTAGATCTTTGACAGTCGTTACGGGTCGTCAGAAGCCCGAAAGTCTGACCTGTCTTAGCGAAGGGGTATGGTATTACCCAGTAACTGGGTTGTGGAGCTGAGATAGGCAGTAAAATACTGGTATTCAGCTGCATCCAGTTAGAAGCCGACTCCAATATAATTGGGAAAAGGTTAGGCAAATGGTATTGATATTTATAGTGTACGTAATGTTACCTTCGAGTTTCTTTATTTGATCTACAAATCTCAAGCACAAACGTTTCTTTAATTTCTAGAAACCTACGTTTTTATCTCAGTAGGTAGGTATTTATTCGGAGAGGTATCTAGTTAGATAAAAAACTGTGCCGCAGACAACGGCCGCAGAGTAATAATGACTAAATTACGGACTTAGTAGAGTAATAAACTAAAAGATTTATGTTGATTCGTCTTAAGGCGCTTACAATTGACCAAAATTGGTTTCTCTTAAGAAAAAAAAATGCCAAAGCGGTATAGTTTGTGGTAGCGCAAAAAAAATATATGTTAATTTTTAACATATTTCCCAGAACTTGGTTGTTACCAAAACACGTTTTGAAAAAAAAATCTCGATACAAACTAACGTTCAACTAACCTCTTACCTCGAGTTCTAATCCAACATATTTGTATTACATATCAACATACGTTACATATTTAAATAATAACAAGAACGTCTTATTTGAATGCAGAACTTGGGTTTTTTTTTATTTTCATTTTCGATTACTCAACTCAATTTTGAGTAAATAGATAATTGCTTCATATTTTGCAATAAATTACAAGCGTTGTGTCATCGCGCTTCTCTTTCTTTTCTACGCAATCTGACAGTGACCGCGGTTTAGGTGTTGTCAGCGTCTTAAGGCAAATAACATAAAAATATTAGATTCTAAGACCAGCGGAGTAATTGCGTAACTCACTATGGGTTTTGACAGTTCAACAACATTCATTTACGTTGTTTAGCAGACCAATTTTTCGAACATATGAAGCTATGGATGATTAATTCACCAATTGATTTGAGACCAATTTCTTAAAAACTTCGACTAGGTAAGTGTATACAGCCGTTTGAAGCCTGGGTTGTTCAATGATGCGAATTTGCTCGTACACGTGGGTTTTCTCTGAGTGTATGGTGTGGATATAGTTTTATGTACCTATGCAGAACAATCGGTAAAACCTTAAAACAAGCCGAAATACTATAATTTATTTTATTTTTATTTTTTTTTATAAAAACATTGACAGCCAAACGAATGTTACTTAGTGAGCCCGCGTCCCTTTGCTTGTCATACATCATAGTCTATGGCATGGACAAGTGAAGTTCGAACGTTGGTGTGAGTCAGTCGTAATATTTATTGTACGGTTTTTATTTATTTTTGTCTTTTATTTATTATAAATTGTCTTTTTATTACCCCAGTGGGATTTATATGTGTCCGTGGCATCACAGCGGGCCCTATCAGAATACCAGCGCTGCGGTATTTATTTTTTTAATATTGCTGCTTTATGCTGAGATAGGAGCCTTTTTAGCGTCGCAGAAGCCATTTTCATTTATTTTCTTTGTTCAATCGAACAAATAGGTATGTAAATTTTGTTAGTTTTAAATGCTCCTTTTTTAATTTTTTTATTTCTATTGCGTCCCAAATAAAATATTTTTCTTTCTTTAAATAGGATCAAATATAGTACGTAACCCACTGAAAGTAGGGGAGATCTATTTTTAACTTAGGGCAGCTATAAATAGTTTTAAATTACAGAGCGGAAATGTCATAGCACTGTAATAGTCGAAGAGTTTAACAGAACGTACAGACTTTAGACAAGTATTGAGGTTTCTAGAGTTTTCCATCTGGTCCTTCATCCTAACTTTAGAACTACGACACAAACAGTAAAAGTAAAAAAAACAGACCGTGAAAGGAAGGCGTTTTGGGGTCTGTATTTTGTAAGCCTAAAAACTGCTCTAAGCTCTTGATTCTTAGCCTAATCTGTATGAAAGATTTTGTATTTTCCTTTATTTTTCAATGTTTATAATAAACAAAACTGTGTGGTTTTATGAAACCACGATTCAAGTGAAACTTTTTTCGTCGGATATCTTCGCACTTGTTTGTGACGTAATTAATTTGTAGATGGAAGTGTACCTAAGGGGTGAGAGGTGCGGGGTTGAGCGGAAGCCGTGCCTTCAATGCACGGACCCTGTTGGTGCCGATCTAGCTTTAGCGATCGCCGCACGTCTCTTGCGCTCCGTGTTTTTACATGTACCTCCGTTATTTTTTAATAATAAAAATAATAAAACAAAAAAAGCTTTATTGACACAAAAATAATTTACAAGTTGATTTTGGTAAACAGTAGGTACAATTCTGCAATTGAACACAATTCGATTAATAATAAGTATCAATAAATCAAACATATTCGATAATATACTGTCGAGTGCAATTCGGAGTTTTCACTGAAAAACCATCCCCCAGCATATATTCTACAGCACTATTCTTGGCTTTTCCCTCGTTGACCTGTTTTTTTGACTCACTAGCTGTATCGTTGTCCATCGCTATCAAGTGAACAACAACATTTACAATACACTGATCAAAACACACAAATACCCCGGAGTACTTGCACGAATGAATGAGAATATAAACGCTACATGGTTAGCTGATGCGAGCCATGGGCGCCGCCATATTTGCCTTGGCTGCTCTGCCAAGCGCCTTTCACTTACCCCTACTTCGCGTCCGGCTGTAATCCAACATGCGATAGACGGACGAAAAAATTTGAGGCGATGGAATAAAAGTTTCACCTTAAAAGTCACGAGAAGACGACTCATCAAAATCTGAAATTTTCTTTAATCTTTATATCCATTGCTTTTTGCCTAGATATGTGAAAGAGAGACGTGAGGAGAGAACCTTGAAGGCTCAGGCTTATTCCTTAAAAACTTACCAGTGATGTCCAACACGATTTACTCCGGTCGTCAGGGAAGAGAAAGATGTCCAGTAGTGCCCAGGAGCCTCGCCACACAAACACCACCAGCGACCCCACCACCGCCACGGAGAAGATGCAGTCCAGGATGTACAGCATCGTGTCTCGGCTGTTCTGTAAATAATAACCACTCTTACATAACTGTATATATATAGAATGTTATAGGAATAAATAAGTAAGGTTGTATGCCAGTGTAATTCGCCGAGACCTGCGGGGCAATTGTAACACATATAAAATGATAATAATTGGATCGCAATGGGTTAATTTTGACAGTTCAACCACGTCCATTGCGATATTTACGTTGTTGAGCAGACGATTTTTCAAACCTATGAAGCAATGGATTAGAAATATCCTTCAAAACTCTCGGATTGTGATTCAAACTGGGTTACGCAGTTAGGGTGCTGCCTTTTTTGGGAACTTCTAGAATAATAATAAAATAGAATAGAATCAGTTTATGTCGGACAACAAATATCCGTATAGTGTTAGTAATATACAAAAAATAGCTTATTGCCCAGTGTTAGAAAAATCAAACTTCGCACAAACTGCTGTACAATCGGAGAGCCAAAGCTCCCGGCTACAGTTTTCAGGATGCTGTTCCGACTGCCCCTCGCTCACCTCAGTAGCCGTCGGTACGGGCTTAATAATAATTAATCAGATTGTTTAGTATGTTAATTTTGTAATAGGCTTTTGTGAACGTTGATCTTGGATTAGGCATTTTTAGGGTTCCGTATCTCAAAAGGAAAAGCGGAACCCTTATAGGATAAATTTGTTGTCCGTCTGTCTGTCTATCAGTCTGTCAAGACCCCTTTTTCTCAGAAACGCGTAGAGGTATGAAGTTGAAATGTATATACAATACGTAGGTAAGTCTACAGTCCCTTGGAGCCCCAAAAAAATTCAAGCTTCTAGTCAACGCAATAAAAAAACACGGTCTTATGTGTTATATTTACAAATAATTCTCTATCAAAACTACTGCGTACTTCCCGTTGACCTAGAATCAAGAAATTTGTCAAGAAGCAAGCTCTCACAGCACAAGTACAGCGAAAAGTCCGATTTTTTTTTTCTATTACATACTAATATTTGCAGTTGGAGAATTAACTGTGGCGTATATCGATGTTTCAACTCTTCTCCATAGGAAATGACCGATTTGACCGTGCACCTAGCTTTTGACGTTTCATAAGTGCCCATGTAGGTTTATGTGAAATAAAATATTTTGATTTCGATGCCCGGTACATTTAGGAGTGGACTACATGGTGAATATGAAAATCTCCAATTTTTGGGAAAAATTCATCCCAACTACAGGGCCCTTCATTGTGCGTGGTCCGACACGCACTTTGCCGGTTTTTTAATGAAATCAGACTCATCAAAGCAGGCTCCATTCATACATATACCATGGCATAAAAAAGCTTTACTTTTTACTTTTTATGTCTCTTCTAACACGAGCAACCGAGTAACAGATCGGCACTAAGCAGCAAATAGCCACACAAAAATAATCCCATTTGCCATTTGAACGTCTATCTATTCTCTCGTCTAGATACCTACCTATAAAAGAAAAATATACAGCAATCAGTGACGTCATGGGTCATTGTGGCTGTAGACGACTAACCGTTACAATTTGAGCACAAAGTGTCTTCTCGGAAATGGCCATGTGTGGTGTTGGCAGTTCTAAATTGTAATACATACTCAAATCAAATCAATTCAAACGTTTACCTGCTAGAAATTTATTGTTTCGGTAAAGGTGACATCTTATAACCTAAGTGTTATATTCTGCCTGCAAACAAGCGTGCTTTACTTACACATTCTTAATATATTAGGGCCGATTTTTCAATCATCAGTTAACTTCTATGCCAGTTCTATCTGAGGAATAAATATGGCGGTTCGACATATTTTCTATACAAAAGCTGTCAAAACGTATATGTTTGACGTTTTGACAGCTTTTTCTTCAGATAAAAGTTATCTGGCGATTGAAAAATCGGCCCTTACTATGCATTTATTCAATATTATTAAAAAAAAAAAATTGTTATTATTCATATAAATAGCCAATTTTCTTTTTACTTATATTTTATGTTTCATAAAATCCATAATACCATAAAAACAACACTTTAGAAGCCATGCAATACAATATATAGCCATACTATACAATACTAAAGCACACAGAATCAACACTAATAACATGTATAAGTGCACGGTATGCCGACTATTAAACGAGCCTTGATAATCAGTCAAAATTGTAGGTCCAGCAGACTGATGGACTTTTTATAAAAGGGTATTAGTTAGGGTAGAAGTTGGCTGCTCTAGAATCAAAGTGGAATCAAAAGAAGAAAAATGAAAAAAAAAACCCAAGAAAACATTTCGTAACATCAGCGGGATACCTACTTACCAAGAATAGTTAGTATCTAAATATCAAGAAATCAAATCAAAATAAAATGGTATCACGAAACAGGTGACTGTAAAATGCATTGCACATTGATGTGCTCCTAGTATCAGTAGCAATGGGTTTCATTTGACAGTTCAACAAAATTCGGTGTGTTATTTACGTTGTTGAGCAGACGAATTGTTCAAACCTATGAAGCAATGAATGGAACTCTCGGATTGTGATTCAAACTGTGTTATGCAATTAGGGTGCTGCCTTTTTTTGGGAACTTCTATACCTGATAATAATAAATAATCAGATTGTTCAATACGTAAAGTTTTGTATTAAGCTTTTGTGAACGTTGATATTAGATTAGGCATTTTTAGGGTTCCGTACGTCAAAAGGGAAGCTTAATACCTCAGGAAGAGGTATTAAGTTGAAATTTATAACAAATACGTAAGTCTACAGTCCCTTGTGGTCGTGAACTGAAAACAACAAATTTACTGTACGAAGTTCTTAAGTCTTCTGGAGACGTAAGAAATTAGAATCATCATCAGCCTTGGTTAATGAGTAATATCAGTAAGTTTTTACGGGAATGAAGTAATAATTAGTACTTCATCATCATCTGCCTAGCCTTTTCCCAACTACGTTGGGGTCGGCTTCCAGTCAAAGCTAAGCGGATGCAGCTGAATACCAGTATTTTACATGGATCGACTGCCTATCTGACCTCCACAACCCATTTATTGCATAACACGATACCACTTTTTTTTTTTTTGTGTGGGAAATCATCAAATAACTTCTCCCGCTCTGGGCGGAGCGGGAAGGTGTGTCAGACTCTTACTGACTAAAACCCACACCTATTCCTTCCGTTGCCTGTGTTGCCAGGGGCCTCGGTGACCCTTTAGTACTCGTACCTTCCCGCGACCCCGGCAGGCACCCCTTGGACCACCAAGGGTTGGCGTGGAAGTAATAAGTAGTACTTACTTATCTCTTTTGTGTGTGCGAAACCAAAAGAAAACGCACTATTTATGCTCATGGTTACTTTAGTTTCTAGAGTTTTGTTCAATTAGACGTACCTAACTAACGTCTAATTGAACAAAATTCTCAATTATTTGAAATCGTATAGAGTGCAGAATGTCTGCATATGTCGACAAAATAAGAAGTCCTGGTCAGAAGAAAACTGAACGTTTCCGAAGCGGAGTGCTTAAATTTTCAAGCTTAATTCGCTCTTAATTCTTTAGCTTGTCTGGAGAAGTGGACAGACTAACTCCTATTTTTGTATGATAACTGGTCAAAATAATCACGTATCCGCGAAATCTTGCAAAATATTTCGAGCTCGTTTTGCTCGCTCTTATTATATGTTCTCATGATTTGCGACTTTTTTTGCATAACTTGACGAAGTAGCTCCTATTTCTGTTTAAATAATGAAAAGAAAATCTATAAAATTTCCGAGAGGGTGTAAATATTTTTGAGCTCGTTTGGCTTGTTGTTACATTCTTAAGTTTATATTATATGCCCGTTTTACGTAACAGGGTTGAAATCCTCATGCATGTCATCCGCCATGGGGTGGACGGAGGTGTTTGTCAGACTTTTACCGACTAAAACCACCCCGTGTTTTCCTCGCACACTTGCCGGGGGCTACGGCCTCCAATATGGCGAGGGGGTGATGGCTGATCTTTGCGTTATGCCCGTGAACGGGTGCTGCTTGTGGTGACTGGTCGTCTTGCTGACCATGGTTTTATTATTGTTATCAGTAATTGTTTATTTATTTTATTCGGTGGTGCTAGTTCATCATTTCTTACTTCGAGTTACAGCAATAGCCTTATCTAAGCGGGCCCGCCCTTTATGCCTGGAGGCTTTTATTTGGGTATTACGTTCTGTTTACGATTTTATGTTGTAATTTTTAGGCGGACGTCCCTAAATCTGCCGTCCCATTTAGGGGGGGGGGGCGGAAGAGGGCATTATCTGCCCTCTGCCGACGACCGGTGCACCTGCTGCGGTCCGGGAGAGCACTCGAAATCTCCCGCTCCCTTTCCGCTGCCTTCTTCTGCGATATTATATTTGACGCTGCGCAGTCAGACCATATAACGAATCACAGCCGGCAGCGACAGATCGCTTCCCACTTCCTAAAACGAGGTCACGGCGCGGCTACTCCTCAGCTGCACACTCCGCAAGCGTATGCCACGCCGTGTCCTCCCGACAGTGGACGCAGTGATGACACTGAACATCTGGCTCCCTGCCTATGCGACGCAGGACTTCCTAAAAGGGCCGTCCCCGAGAACATCTGCGTCGCCCTAAATGACAAGGAGCCGTTCCTCCTCTCGAGCCAGTCGTCGAGCACCGGCCGGACCGCCTCGATGGTGATGAGGCTGGCGGTAAACTGCTGAAGCCTGTCCCTCAATTCCGCCACCAATACCTGACGAAGCTCGGACCGGAAGTTTTTCTGCCTAGGTCAACAAGTGAATTCGTAATGATTTTAAAGTTAGAGTAACGTGTGTTAAAAGATACAAAACCCCTGCCTAAGTAAGTAAACCTTATACCTATCTGATTGGAAGGTAGGCAACTCTAAGCATACACATTATCCATTGTGTACCTAAATCTTACTGTCGAAAACAAGACGTGTCACTGTTGAGTTATCAGAAAAAAATGGCAATTATTGCGTTCACAAAATTAGGTTGCTGGTTGGTATCCGCTTTGTACATAACAACCGAGGATTATACCAATTTAACGTAAGTAAATATTAAGTAGGTATAATAATGGAGCAACGGTAATACGGTTTAACAATGTTGAACTAAGATAGTGAACAATAAGGTAATCATTATGAGCATAACCATAAAGTTTGTTGACGCGATAAGCTGATGCGAAGTAGCTACACTTTTTAGTACTAAAATAGATACCAAAATTTTTTTGTGGGTATCTAAAGATCAAGAAATCAAATCTAAATAAAATGGTATCACGAAACAAGTGACAAAAAAGGCATTGGTGTCAGCAAAAAACTATCAGTAGCCAATGGGTCTCATTTTGACAGCTCAAAAACATTCATTGCTTTATTTACGTTGATGAGTAGACAAATTATTCGAACATATGAAGCAATGGATTAGCAATTTACTTCAAAATCACACAATTAGAGTGCAGATTGAATTAGTCATGTAAATTATATGTCGATAATTTTTTAATATCTCATATAGGTGCCGATTCCCTTGCTCACAAACTAAACTAAATTTAAGTTCAGTGCATCTTTTTCTTTGTATGTCATTAGGAAGAGGACAGAAGATAAATTTTAGTTTAGTCCTGTCAATTTAATCAGCGCCTGTCACATCCAAGTTTAGACGTGATTAAAAACTTGCCTACTAAATTACGTCAATTTACGTCAAGCGCTGATTAATTTGACAGGACTAAACTAAAATTTATCTTCTGTCCTTTTGTTACTAAAATAGAAAGAAATATATGTACTGAACTTAAATTTAGTATATTTTGTAAACAAGGTAATCGGCACCATTGACTGATAGTGCAAACTTAGTCTTTCTCCTAATAAACAAAATAAAATCATTTTAATTCGGAAACTAAAAGATCCATAAAATGTTAGTAACAGGTTTGCACTTAAAATACTATTGTTAGTTGCATAAACTAAAGATGAATTAGTGAGAAGACCACCCAACGACTAGACACAACGAGAAATGTAAAACTATGGTATAAGTCTTCCCACAAATTGCCTTATAATGGCGGAGGAAGTATCTGCCGCCACAGCCTTTAGAATGCTATTGTGACTGCGTCTTATTCTGCTCAGGAGTGAGGTCGTTTTTTTGCGGATAATGGCATGAAATCCATCGGTATGGGTTACCGCGAACAATTCTGAGGCACTGTAACGAGGCAGTCGCAACAGAATCCTATTAACATTATTCTATTGGACGCAGATCCAGC
Source organism: Atethmia centrago (assembly GCA_905333075.3). Classification (NCBI taxonomy): domain Eukaryota; kingdom Metazoa; phylum Arthropoda; class Insecta; order Lepidoptera; family Noctuidae; genus Atethmia; species Atethmia centrago. The sequence continues at coordinate 5,790,163 of HG995377.1, forward strand.
AACCTTTTCGAGTAGTTGACCAAAAATTGTGTATTCTTCGTATTGTTGGATTTATTTGTTTATTTGGATAAAATGGAAAATAAACCAAAAACCATTTTAAATATTCATGGTGAAAAGTAAAGACAAAATAGAATAAGTATACCGATAAATAACATAAACAATTATCTCTATTCTCCTTAATATCCAAATTTTCAGAAAATAAACCGTTTTCTGACTCGCATCCAGTGTATGCTCTGGATTGGAGACAAGAATATGTTTCTTTTGCCCCAAAAAGGTAAATTAAAGGATGTCGTAAGGTAGGTAAGCTGATGAGCTGCACAAAATGCACAACAAGACAGTGAAAGACCTGAGTCTAACACTTTAAAACGAATGTATAGATGGTGTTCAGAATGCGCGACAAACAGGAAATCTCCGTACTCTGTAGAACGAATACCTTGCAATTATGCATAAAATTAAAATTGAAATCACATTTAATCTCTTTTGAAACAAAATACTCGTACTGCAAAGATCAAACCCAATAAAGTTAAACTTAATATAAATATCAATTCTTTGCGAATATAACCATCTAGTTCAAAACAATAACATTTTAAATACGTCTCTTACTCTATCATACTCATCAACGAACACGGCGAATGAATGAATGAATGAATGAGTGATCAGCTGATCCTGTGTATCAAGTACGCACTCTACTAATCTGCGACTGTTTATTTGTAAGACTCGAGTACTCGAGGGTTTGATGAACCTTAGGTTTGCAGGAAATCTTGAAGTTCTAGGAAATGATTGAACAGCGAGGTATCTGCGTGATACACAGTAGCAATGGCTTTCATTTTGACAGTTCAACAACATTCACAAAAATACACATTTGTCTGCTCAACAACGTGAATAACGCATATTCACGTTGTTGAGCAGACAAATATTTCGAACATATGAATCAATGGATTAGCAACATATTACAAAAACATTGAGACTGTGATCTAAAGTGTCTTACACAATTGGGGTGTTGGTCCTCGTATTGATAACAGGTATCACGTAACACTATAATCAGTAATAGGTTCTATTGGCAGTATTTTTGACAATTTTGCACAGATATCTTCACCATAAATATTTATCAGTCTGTAGCATATTATTTTAAGCTGCAGACAATAGTAATAAAGAGGAATTGCGCCCATACTGTGACAGAGCTATGCTTATGCGAATATGGGTAAATGGAGCAGGGGAGTTGATTGAGAATAGGCGTAGGTAACGTTTGACGGAAGTAACTAAACATCGCACTTGGCCGAATAGAATCTGCATTCCCATTTTGTTAACTGGTCATGCAGATTTTGCATGCATAGAGATAATGAGCTGTTCTGAATAGTACCAACCGTACGGAACATAGTGGGCACATCGAAGTAGTCTTGGGGCGAGTCGACGGCGACGGCAAATGGTGCGGCGCAGATGTTGCGCAGCGCGCGCAACGCCGCCAGCGACAACGTCGCCGCCACCGTCGTGGACAGCAGCGTGCGTGCACTGTCGCCCGTGCACTCGTTCAACAAGTTCCACACGCCGCGCCACGCGCCCACGCACGCCACGCCTGCCACCGCCGTGCAAATCCGTGACACCACGTAGTACGTGAGCCTGCCCCGCTCTGGCCGCAGCTGTTTGCTCAGTTGGGTTTGGAACACCGAAAACAACAAGTCACAGCACAGTCCGAAGGCGGCACACACGGCCGCGCTGCCCACGGGCTCATCGGGGAGCACGTACAGGTCCATAAGCGTCCAGGTGGACTTCCAGTAGGTGACGACGGCGGGCGCTACCACCAGACTTGCGAAGAGCGCATCGGCGCATTCCAGCAACGCTGCGTGCGCACGCGAACCGCTCGCCAGCGTGTCGGCCAGCCCCGCAGTGCTTCCGCGCATGTCTGCCGTGTGCCTGTGCGCGCCTGACTGACAGACTGGCTCCCACCGGCACAACGCGCCGACAGATTACTACAAGTAATTGCATTATCACCCGTCCCGCGCTCTGACGTACCCGTGTTTGCTTGGGACTCAACGCTTGTGCGTATGATTCTACGCTACCAGCTAATGTCGATGCTAGGATCATTTATATGAGATAAGAGTTCTTTAACCAGCTTAAATAGCGCATCTAGGTAATAGATTGTGTTTGATGACGCACGACTTGCAGCTTTATAAATTCTTGTCCAATAAAGACGATGGCATCCTTGAAGCACTCTTCCTTATTAGTTATTGTAACGACGCAAAGTGCCTTAGTAGAGAAATATTGTAATTTCTTAAATGTCACTCAAGTAATTAATCATGTTTAGTAATTACTTAATTTGTTTGCATCTTCATTATGGTGACCGTCCTTTTCCATGGTTTGTTCGTTTGACAGGTTTGGCTTCCTCAGTTGAAGTATTGGTGTCCACTCCTAATTTATCATTTTCAATGACCGTTGCAGCAAAACATGAGCTTCGATGGGCTGAATTGATTTCCATAAGTTTGAAAGTTTTTCTTACACTGTCATCATTGTATGACCCAATGAAGGGCTGCTTGCCAGAGCATTCAACCCAGGTCTTAAAATTTTATTACAATCTTTAGCAGGAACTTGACTACCCAGGTTAAAGTCTGGAATCGCCAAGATGCAGCCGTTGCGAGCAATGCTCATTTCTTCTTTGTTTCATGAAAAGTCAGTTGCCTGGTTACGGTGAGTTACAGACAGACACAACTCAACATTATTCATTACCCAAGGCACAGTATATCAAAGGTTTACATGATACGCGAGATTGCCTCGTCCGTCTAGTGGTCACAAGCGTGACGGTTGAGTCCAATTGAGTTGACGGTTGGTCCTGGATTCTCGGGTCAGGCCCATGTTGTTCTATTACAAAACTGGCCAAATAGGCGGTAGTCTATACAACTCTGCCTGTCCCATCGGGGAATTCAGGCGTGCGAAGGTTACGTAGTAGTAATCTGGGCTTTAAACCAACCGTTTATCTATGCCCTCGCGATCCTCGTAAGAGTGACCGTGAAGGTAATAAGACACTCGCTCAACGAATCACGATCAGTAACTGCGTACTTCCTAACTGAATCGGATATAAGTGTTATAACTATGCGGTCAGCATTGACCGTTGATGTTATATTATTTTACAAGGATGACATCTATACAACTTGTTTTTTTTGATATCCCATAACTCTGGGGTTATATTCTATAAGTCACTAAACAAAAAAGTACTAGAACATGTGGTCCAAAAATGCATAGTTTTGAAGATATAATAACACTAACACTAGACTCTTAATGTGTGTCGGTATCTAATTTTCATTGATAAATTACGAGCAATTAATTTTCATTCAAAGCAATCTTTCATATTTAAAGCTAAGAAAATGCGACGTTGTCACATCTCACGTAAGAGTGTTTTACATTAATAAAATAAATAAATAAAATAAAATAAATGTATTTATAAATATTATTTATACATTATTATTAGTAATCGTGACTTTGTCGAATTATTTTGTAAGAAAAATAAAAACAAAAATAATGATAAATGAAAAATAATTCACATGCCATTTGATCCTTTGATATGGTCTCATTCATACCCTAGAGTTATGGGATATAAAAAAAAACACCTTGTATAAGTACAAAAATAAAAACCGGTCAAGTGCGTGAAGGAAAACATCGTGAGGAAACCGGCATGTCCTAGAACCAAAAATTCGAAGTCATGTGACATCTATCAACCCGCACTGGGCCCGCGTGGTGGAATACGGCCCACTCAAGGAGTGGGCCGTATTCCACCACGCGGGCCCAGTGCGGGTCGGTAGATGACACATATCTTCGAATTTTTGGTTCCAGGACACGTTGGTTTCCTCACGATGATTTCCTTCACCGTTTTGAGAGCAGTGGTGATAAAATAATTTACAAAAAATTTAAGATATGACGGGGTTGTAGGATTGAACAGAATACTGTATGGCTGAAATAAGATATGGGAATTCTGGCGAAGACGCATGTGAAGCCACTTGAGCTTTGTACGAAATTCAGTTTAACTTGTAAAGCCTATTTAGCTGTGAAAGATACGTTATATATACTACTGCCATGATTTTTTCCACATATCCAAAACCTTAGCTGGCTGGGGACACTTCTCTTTAACAAAAATATGCACTTTAAAGGCCAGTGCAGACAAGGGTCTTTTACACGTAGGACAAATACCCTCCAAAATTGTATTATACGTATTTTACCACTTTTCTCTTAATTCTCTCTAACAAAGATTTTATTTTAACATTTTGTCAGCGTGTAATATGTGTACCCATGCCAAATTACAGCTTTCTTGTACTAAGAGTCTCTGAGCTAAGCCGCGGACAGACATACAGACGGACACGGCGAAACTATAAGAGTTCCGGTTGTTGATTACGGAACCATAAAAATGAAATGATGTTCGTTGATAATCAAAGAATCACTTCAGGCTGGACCGATTTGTCAAAATATTCCAAATAGGTTTTTATGGAAAGAAACAAAATTGGAAAAGTTTCTTGGAAGGTTTTCGAATTCGGGAAAACTGAACGTCTTTTTGTCTATTTGTTTTTTTTTTATAAATTATTGAAAATTGAACAGGACATCGTCTGTCGTGTCAACCAGTTGTTAATAATAACTCGTTTCAACCTCGCACCAACCAGGACTTGGTATGGTACGAGTATAAGTAGCATTATGTTTTCCAGCCAAAAAATGGGTAATATTCCCCTTTTTCTATGGGTGTGCCTTTAGTACCTATTTGCAGCAATTTTCTTATCATGCTTCGTTTGCAGAACTTACGGACTTACGGACTCATCAATTCAACTGGAATAATGATTCTAATTAATCAATTTACTTCCGTGGCTGTTGGATCGTTGTTGCAATGATATCATTCGAATGAAAATCCTCATCATCTTAAGATTTAATAAGATAAGATTATGTATTTTATAAAAAAACATGTGCAAATGTTACAGACAGCACCCTAATTGCGTATCACACTTTCAATTACAATCCGAGGGTTTTGAAGGAAATTCCTAATCCATTGGTTCATAGGTTTCAAAAATTCGTCTGAACTACGTAAATCATGCAAGGAACGTTTTGAACTGTCAAAACGGAAGGTATTGCGATCAATTTCCATTTTATGTGTTAGGCAATTACACCGCTGGTTTTAAGACGCTGCTCCACAGCAGTCCACGGTTAAGCTAGAAGCTAGGCACGTGTAGTTTAGCTTCCCTTTTTATGGAAATGTGGGCGGGATTACGACCCAACGGCTAATGTGGGTAACTACTCCGTGCACACTGTGCGTATCCTACGTAGCAGTTGACGATCGACTTTACATTGGCAGTGGCTGCGCTAGACCAAACGTGGACGTCACCGAAATCAGCTTCGCGAGGCCTCTTTTATTTCCCATTCGAAAGAAAAACGTGATAAAAATTATATAAACAAACACAAATTAAATTAGACGAACTTTTCGCCTCACTGATCTTTTTCAATATTATGTCAAAGCTAACACCAGCCGCTATTTCTAATACAGAAAAGTTTAAGACAAGGATGCAAGAGAGAGCGAAGCGAGCTGGAAAATTATTGCATGCCGCCTCGGAAAGGTAAGGTTTTCTTTTGACTATACATACAGAAATAGGAGATCGTTGGTCGTTGTTGACTTATGCAGAAGGATTTAAATAGGAGACGAATAGTATGCTAGAGCAAGCGAAGCGAGCTCGAAAATTTTAGCACCCATCCTCACAAAATTTATACAGAAATAGGAGTTGTTTTATCGACCTATGCAGAAAAGTTTAAAAACGAAGAAAATGTACTATGGAAGAACGTTTATATTTTACATACGTCGGGGGGCCAACTACAAACTGCCTCTTTGTTACTAAACATATTTTGGCTTTGTTTGAGATTTGATTAAAACTACTTCTCGATTTGGGACCCCCCAGGACTGGAGGCCGGTGGGGAAATAAACACAAATAACTAAACTTTAATAACTTGTAAAACTTTTTTGCTAGGCACCCTCAGGCGCGAGGTCGCCGATGCCTAACGCCGCCTCTGTACCTATATTGATTTAGTCTTAGTGCGATTTTTAGAGTAAAGGCTCGTACAGACCAGCGTGATATCGCGGGCGCAACAGGCATATTGCTGCCTGTAGCGCCGCTATATCGCGCTGATCTGTATGAGACTTAAGACGCTGACAACACATAAACCGCGGTCACTGTCAGATTGCATAGAAAAGAAAGAGAAGCGCGACGACAAAACGCTTGTAATTTATTGCAAAATATGAAGCAATTATCTATTTACTCAGAATTGAATTGAGTAATCGAAAATAAAAAACAACCAAATTCTGCATTCAAATAAAATGTACTTGTTATTAATTAAATACGTAACGTATTTTGATATTTAATACAGATATTTTGGATTAGAACTCAAGGTAAGAGGTTAGTTTAACGTTAGTTTGTATCGAGATTTTTTTTTCAAAACGTGTTTTGGTAACAACCAAGTTCTGGGAAATATGTTCAAAATTAACATATATTTTTTGCGCTACCGCAGACTATACATATTTGGCAATTTTCTTTCTTAAGAGAAGCCTATTTTGGTCAATTGGGTCTTGTCAGCGCCTTAAGTCAATGTTTTCTCAATGGTTTTTGAAAGCGCTCGGAATTCACAACGAAAAAGCCGCAACCGCTCTGAGAAATAGTAGGTTTAACACCTGAAGAACAAAATTGTTAAAAGAATAATGTACTTACAGAAATCTTAAACCTAGTTGAAAATATGTAGGTGGGTTCCTTTCCATCGGTGACTAGGAAGTATGGCGAGGCGAGCAGATTGCGGGAGGACCGCAGCATCGTGATCGCGATGTAGAAGGACAGGGTTATGGCACCTATCAGCACTGGCCTGATAACAGAATACAGGAAAAAAAACAATCAAAAATGAGAATTATATTTTAGTATAAACATATTCTGCTGGAAAAGCATGTACCGTTAACAAATAATGTAGAAAATTATTTTTATTTACATAACCAAATTACAAGATGATTAATAAACATTAACTAAATTCAATTAAAACTAAGTTAAGCCTAAAGAAGGCCCTCGGGGCATTGTACCGAGGATGCTGGCGCCATTTCCTCGCTGAATTGCAATGCTGATGCGTTGCGCGAGAAAGCCGCCAGCTTTTCGGTCACCAGTTACATCACCTAGACGTTTCGCGATTTCCGCAAATAACTTATGCGCACTGGGACCCCACGGACCGTCTCGATGCCAAAGGGCACAAAGTTTTACTCTCTGCCAAGGCCTCCATATTTGATAACTTTCAGATTTTAAGCATTTTCTGCCGCTGCACCCGCTTTAGAAGTAGTCCGTTGAAGGTGGGACGGTGCTAGTGTGTCTACACAGGTAGCGTCCCACACAAGCATCCGTCCCAAACTCCACGGAACCAAAGACACACCATCAGGTATTTTGCCATCATCTCTGACAATGCCAGTCGGCTCAAGAAGAGCAGGCACATTGATGCTGGCAAGAGACCGGCGGATTATGTCATTAAGTGTCGCATTATGTAAAATACTTAGACTTTTTATAATTTATTTCAGATAAGGTTGGTACCGCATCATCAATCCTTTAAATGTTGAAGTGCACATGCCGCCGTAACGACAATCCATTTGGTGAGCCCACAAGGGGGCGTCCATTAATTATTTGAGGTGATTTTTCAACCCCCCTCGGTGAGATGTCGTGAGATTTGGATCGACCCCCTCCCGCCCCACCTAATCTCACGTGAGATTTTTCCAATTTGGTTTTTCTTGTGTAAATACGTTAATCTGCGCTTGTTTGCGTTGGATTTATTTAAATAAACATAATTTGCTTGATATTTTTTTGTAATAATTACCCAGTTTTCTCGCAATTGTACACTGCTTCTTGTGAAAAAAAAATTACATGATATTTGCCGAGACCCCCACCTAAATCTCCACGTGACATTCGGTGAGATTCGACTGTACCCCCTATTCCCCTAAACACATCACGTTATTAATGGACGCGTAACGCGAGTCTGCTATTAACCAATAAATAAAAAATCTATAGATAATGCAAGTAATTACCTATGCGGATCATTAACATCTGGCAGTAAAGCATCCACGGACATATCGAGCAGACCCCAGCCGCCTCGCCAGTGCATGATATTGCTCAGAATAAAGATATAGGTGTACACTCGGGACAGAATCCGCTCCCTCAACCAGGAAACAGGACCACCTTCTGCGCTGCTCCAAGCTCCTGCTGAACGGGATAGCAGTCTTGTCCTGGAGATGTAAGGGTTTGTTAATGAAGTGTCAAACTAACATACCTAATTATTATGTTCTGCGAAATGAAGAAAGAAGGTAAAATGCTTTAATGTCTCAGAAATACGTGCGTGTGTGTTGCGGCTAAACACGGGGTATTCACATCCGATGTTAATGCAAGAAAGAAAAAAAAGTATTTTTTGGAAATTGCACAGAAAGTTATCAAACATTTAAAATTACACATAACACATATTTAAAAAAGCCGGCTAAGTGCGCGGATCACGCACAATGGAGGGTTCCGTAATTGGGATGAATTTTTTCCAAGAACAAAATTAACTTTGTCATTGATAAAATGTTCTCCTAAACATCGATATACGTCACGGTCAATTGTACAACTCAAAATGTAAGTTTGTAATCGCAAAAAAATATTCCCTATGTACATGGTCAAAGCCAGCCAAGTGCGTGTCGGCACTTGGCTGGCTATTTTATGTAGTCAAAAATATGTTCTCCCACATTATGTTTAATGTTCTTTGATGAGTCGCGGGAAAGTCCATACCGAGGCCCCTGGCAACACAGGCAACGGAAAAAACACTGGTGGGTTTTAGCCAATAAGAGTCTGACACACCCTCCCGCTCCGCTCAGAGCGGGAGAAGTTATTTGATAATTTCCCAACCAAAAAAAAAAAAAATATTCATCGACAGGAATAACGCCATGGTCGATTGTCAAACTGTAATCAAATCTCAAATTTTAATTTAAGTTTGTAATCGCAAAATTTTTGTTTACAAATTAACGATTTTTGGACTTTTTCCTTTACTTATGCTGTGAAACCTTGCTTGCTTGCCAAATCTCATGATGCAAGGTCAACGGGAAGTACCCCTATAGATTTTGATTTATTTGCCATAGCTTTTTATAAATGGCCGTATTTCTTATTGGTTGATTTAGAAGTTTGATTTTGTTTTGAGCTCCAAGAGACCGTAGACTTACTTACGTATTTAATATTAATTTCAACTTGATACCTGCCCGCATTTCTGAGAAAAACCATCTTGACAGACAGACGGACGGACAACGAAGTGATCTTATATGGGTTATTTTTCTTCCTTTAGAGTTACGGAACCCTAAAAACACAGTTTAAAAAGAAAGTATAAAGTGATTCAGCCTTTAAATTAATTTCATTCTGAACTACACAGAATTGCGACACTGCAACACAGTTTAATTTAAGTTCCAATTGAGAATCCCATGGATAGCCGTGGAACATAGTTTACTAGATACAAAGAGGTTTCATCTTTTGAAAGAAGGATATTTTCAATGCCATTTGATTTAAACATTCTGAAATATGAATCAACTATATTATTATTTGTGATGGTGACCACCGGGTTGGTTTTAGTGAGGTAAAAATCCCACACTCCCCGGTCTTATCCCCAAAGGCCGGGCGCCTTTTGAAGGTTTCCCCTCGAAAACAAAAAAAAATAAAAGGTACCGGCAACGGTACCGATCGTCCGTAAAAGAAAAGTTATTTTTTATAAGATGAAAAGAAGAAAGAAAATGATTCAGCTCTATTCATGCCATAGACAGATAAACCATACAAGTAGCAATTTAATTAATTTTGTAATATAGGTACTAGATCACTCAGACTTGCGAGAACAAGTATAGCTCCTATTACACTAACATAGCAACGACGCGTAGGTAGTGACTCGAAATAGGTTGCTACTTCATTTTTCACAGGCACTTACGTAATTGAGTGCAAACGAACACAATGACGACGATGATTTGATCCTTTTCGGGGTTTTTTTTTTTACATCGCTCCTGAATAATAATGATCTCCTGATTCCTGATTAATGACGACTTGCGAAAACAAGTATAGCTCCTATTACACTGATATAGCAACGACGCGTAGGTAGTGACACGAAATACGTTGCTACTTCATTTTTCACAGGCACTTACGTAATTGAGTGCAAACGAACACAATGACGACGATGATTTGATCATTTTCGGGGTTTCATCTCTACATAGCTCCTGATTAATAATAATCTTGTTTTGTTAGGCAAGATAATTATTTTATCTCTTGGGTTTTTATTTTCCTGCAAATAAAAACTCAAGAGATAAACCAATTATTTATTGTTACCCGACTGCCTCAGGAGGGTAATGTTTTTCGAGAGTATGTATGTTGTGAGTATGTATGTGTGTAGGGGAAGGGTTTTTTTTTTAATAATTGCAACAATATTGGTATCAAATAAAAGCTAGTAATGAGTACTTTTCAAATATATATACTAATAAAACTAAAAAGCTTGAAATAAAATAAATTATTTAAAAAACAAAAAACCCCGACTGCAAAAACACTTAACTGAAAAGGGAAAAACAAGCATTTTATTCTATATAATTTTGGTCTTGCAGGCCGTCGAATAACCTGAAATATGGTGTAACATTTGATTGTCCCCGCCTGCGATACCAAAATTATATAGAATAAAATGCTTGTTTTTCCCTTTTCAGTTAAGTGTTTTTGCAGTCGGGTTTTTTGTTTTTTAAATAATTTATTTTATTTCAAGCTTTTTAGTTTTATTAGTATATATATTTGAAAAGTACTCATTACTAGCTTTTATTTGATACCAATATTGTTGCAATTATTGCAATTATTGCTGTTATGGTAAAAATGTGGCCATCTTTTACAAAATAAAGCGAAACATAAACTTTTATTAGTGTCACCCACGAATCACATAAAATAAATACAAAGAACATTTAATAAATGCAAAACAATACCAATATCAAAGTAAATGTGACGCATTGAGTATTTTCTAAGATGCAACCTTTGTGTTATAATCCTGTTATGACGGATTCTCGGAGCATTCACTTCAGTTAGGTACATAGTTTTCTTGTAACCTTGAACGAGAATACTCGTTGTGTAGTATATTTAAATCAGTACAAGTCATCCTAATCAGCCTATAATGTTCCCACTGCTGGGACACAGGCCTCTCTGTGAGAGGGACTGGGCCGTAATCCACCACGCAGGCCCAGTGCGGGTTGGTAAAGGAAAAAATCGTGAGGAAACCGGCATTTCCTAGAACAAAAAAATCGAAGATACTCGTATGTGACATCTACCAACCCGCACTGGGCCCGCGTGGTAGATTACAGCCCACTCTCTCGCGATGAGAGGCGGCCTGTGTCCCAGCAGTGGGAACTTTATAAGCTGATTATGCAATCCTCAGCAATCTCTGCAGAAAATGCTGAAACTTTATATTGGTGACTAATATTTACCAAGGTAAACAAAGAGGAATATAAACGTTTGTTTGTATGGCAAAAACTCCGAACGCCAAAAAACAGTTTTTCAATACTTATTAGTTTTTCAAGAGCGTTTCATAGTCATACACACTAACCTGACAATCGCAAAGCTGATATGTATGACGATCCCAAGCAGGTATATCTGCGCGAAGGGGAACAGATGTGGCTTCAACTCCATCAGCCCCCACGTTCCTCGCCATACACTCACAACGTGAGGAGCCACGATGAAGCACGAGAATACAACGTCTCCTGGAGAGATGATAAAATCATTTGATATTTTTTATTTTTCTGCATAATCACTTTTTTTTTGAGCCCACTGGTTAACCTGTAATTGGCGACTGTGTAAGTCCGAAGCTATTACCTATACTTATAGGAAGCTGAAGGTAAGCCTTTGGTAATAAAGAAATATAAAAATCAGTTCATGGCCATGATGCGAGGAACCAAGGATCCTCGTAGTGATGTCTGTACTAAAATTGCGTTCATTCTCATCTTCAATATTGAGGATTGCGCCACATTCAAGAAATAACAGATCAATGATCAAATGAAGAAGTACAAGATACGCTAACTAGATAACGTTCATCTGGCCCCAGTATTAGCTTAAAAAATAACGAAGATTTTAAAATGTCGGACATTCCTCAGTTGGTCTGACTTAAAGATGGATAGGGCAAATGTGTACACAGGAAGTTGAATTAAAGCTAACATAGCATAACATAGGTGATAGAAAAATGTAGGGTGGTCTACATTGAGCCTAATATGCTAAAGCTGGCCACAGGGCTGCTGTTAAAGATCGGGTAATCGCCGCTGACCTAGGCCACACAAATTTGCGTCGCGGTCACGCCGTTAGGCCGTTCGATTTCATACGGAATATATTTTATATTTAGTTACGAACATAATAATATGAATATTTAAGAAAAATCACAGATAGAATTATAGTTAATAAAATAGTCTAATCGTACAAAAAAAAATCATGAAAATATATTAAGTGGTTGGAAAGTAATATCGTTTTTTAATCTTTGGGTAGATGTTACTTTCTGAATTTATTTCTCAAAGTATTTTACAACAATACTTAAATATTCACATATATAATTGACGTGAACGCGTTCTAGTTTATCATACATTTTTTGCATAACTGACTTGCATTATTTGAAGGCGTAATAACAGATTTAAAAGTCACTAAAATCATATATCGGCACCTTAATGATTAAGGATTTGAAAAATCAAGATTTATAAGATAAAGACAGCATAATAACCTATACCGTAGCTAACTTCATCGCAGCTGCAGTCCGGGGCGGTGTAACTGGCACACGACTCCAAGGACTTGGCCTTCTCCAGCTTCCGAGGAGTTGCCTCCGGGAGAAGACTCTCCGATAAGTTCGGTGGCATCTGTAAGCAATGGCATTTGGTTACAAAAGACAAGTTGTCAGGTTGGAAACATTTTTATAAACGTTTTTTAACATTGACACGATGTGCTGTGGCACGTGTTTTCAAATTATGTATGCGCCCAAAGACTTCCAAATTGTTATTTTTGATAGAACTTTTAACTAGGGTAAAATTGATCTAAATGTCAATATTTCAAGCTGTTAATAATTTTGAATGGTTTGCCTCTTCGATTTCGATCATTAGTTCTTAAAGTAGAGATCTTGATAGCTTAAAGAAGCTACAAAGACCAAACACTGGACAAAACTTGGATCGCGACAGCCTAGAGCCAGTTTTATCACTCTACTGCTAAAGGAACGTAAACATAATTATGACGATCGATATGAGTACATTAACGACCACGTCACACATGGTCATATATTATGTGTCTAAATTGTCTAAAGCTAATGGTTTTTTTTATTAAAGAAGAAAAACTTTCAACAACACCGAAGGTAACAGACGTCTTGTATGGTGCATTATCGTAAATTGTACCCCACATAAAATACACATAACACATTTAAAAAGACCGGCCAAGTGCATGTCGAGACCACAATGAAGAGTTCCGTAGTTGGGATTAATTTATCCCAATACCAAACATAACATTGTAGTTGAAAAACATGTTTATTTATTTATTTATGTTCCCTCATACATTGTAACTAGAGATGCGCCGAATATTCGTTTTATATTCTGTATTCGGCGTATTCGGCAGAGTTTGAGGTATTCGTATTCGGCCGAATCATTCGGTTGAAATACCGAGTGTATTCAGTTAAATTGATCATTGTAATTCAGCTTTTAGGGCAAAATAAATTAAAGGAATCCCATAATCTAACAATCATATTTATTAGAAATCGTTTATTGTAAGGTACTCAAACAAAGATATAATTAAACACAGGTAATCGAATACAACCTAGCATTAATAGTTACGCAATGACAGTGGCGGGGTACAGCGGGTAGCGGGAGGCGAGGTACCACTCACTCCGTTCCCGCGCGGCGCTTTTGGAAATCTAGCGTGTATAAACTTGTTTGCGCGGCAAAACTATGGAACGAGGAACCGAATTATCCGGCAGTATATTCTGTTCGGTAAAAACTTAACCGAATATTATTTGGTATTCGGTTATTCGGTGAAACCTCTATTCGGCGCATCTCTAATTGTAACTGCAAATGTAAGTTTGTACGCACAATATTGAGTGATTTACTATGTTATTTTAATACCACCTACTTCTAATAGGTTTTTCTGTAATCTAAAAGTTTAGAACTATTCTTTGTATTTTTTTTTAATCTTCGGCTCAGTAGTTTTGGAGATATGGGCCCATATTTTCAAGATAAGGGGAGGGCCCCTTATCTTGAAAATATGTTAAATTTTCATCTATTTTCTTTAATAACTTTAAAAGTAATTATTTTAAAGTTATAAAGAAATATATTTGAAATCTTCTTAACAAGTCCTTTCATTTGATATGTACAGCACAGTTTGCAAAACTTTTTTTCTTCTAATTTTTCCTTCAAAAGTGTTCGTGTTTGGGTCATAGAAATTCATATGTGTAACAAATTTTAACTTAATCTGTCCAGTAGATTCGGGGAAAATCGGCTGTGACAGCCGGACAAACAGACACACGATGGTCTTATAAGGGTTCTGTTTTTTTTTCTTTTGAGGTACGGAACTCTAAAATATTATAAGTGATTGATTTTGAGGGCTCCAACGGCACTGTCAGGACTGCTCGACACCATTAATACAAATTATGTTCAAACAATGCATCACTTTACAAGATGATGTTGGTTTAGTCCCTTAACAAGCTTCTCGAAATTATGTTCTTTATTCACATATACAGAGGGGCTTGTGACTAAGTAATAACAGCCGCACGGGTCGTTCGATCAGGTTAAGCTACGCTTGCCGCGGATGGTCCGTGGATGGGTGACCATCTTTACATACCAAGACCCCTCCGTGCCACGGAAAGCACGTTAAGCAGTTGGTCCCGGCTGTCATTTGTAGATCTTTGACAGTCGTTACGGGTCGTCAGAAGCTCGAAAGTCTGACAACCAGTCTTACCAAGGGGTATCGTGTTAACCAGTAACGCGATTGTAGAGGTCAGATAGGCAATCGCTCCATGTAAAATACTGGTATTCAGCTGTATCCGGTAAGACTGGATGCCGACCCCAACATAGCTGGAAAAAGGCTAGGCAGAAGTATTCACATATACCTACAGTTGAATAAGGTAGCGAAGTCAAAACTGTACATTGAATATATTTGAAAAAAAAGTAATCCTTGCGAGGTCTGGGAACGATTCTAATGCCGAAAATATAGTTTTTAGAATGTTTGTCTGTTTATCTGTTTGTATTCAAATGCATAGATATTTCTAGTCTGGTCAGTCTGTAGGCGATAAATTGTACTATTACATTCTTTTAAAGTTTAAAAAGTTTCTGTTAAAGATGACCCAAAAGGTTAGAATCCCATTTCTAATAAATAAAAACAAAACTTTAAAAAAGAAACGACCGACTTCCAAAAAAAAAACACTACAAAGTGAAAAATAATTTTAATTTCGGAAGTCGGTTTCTTTGGATCTGTATTTTAGTATCTTGCCACCGACTTCCGAAACTAAAGTTTTTTTCACTTTTTAATGTTGTTGTTTTGGATGTCACATGTTTTTTTTTCTTTCTAAAAAAGTTGCAATGTAAACACCAGTAACAGGAATAACTTCAACAAGATACACAAAATGGAATAAATACGTATTATAGAAGCTAACTCTAAAAATACCCAAGCAAAGTTAATAAAAAAATATTTAGGACCACCGCGTAACCTTCCTCTACCGTGGTACTGAGATACCTCTATAATGAAAGAAGAATATTAGAAATCGGTACACAATTGAATAAAAATACCGATCATCATCATCTGCCTAGCCTTTTCCCAACTATGTTGGGGTCGGCCTCCAGTCTTACCGGATATAGCTGAATACCAGTATTTTACATGGAGCGACTGCCTATCTGACCTCCACAACCCAGTTACTGGGTAACATGATACCCCTTGGTAACACTGGTTGTCATACTTTCGAGCTTCTGACGACCCGTAACGACTGTCAAAGATCTACAAATGACAGCCGGGACTAACGGCTTAACGTGCTTTCCGAGGCACGGAGGGGTCTTGGTATGTAAAGATGGTCACCCATCCACGGACCAACCGCGGCAATCGTAGCTTAACCTGATCGATCGACCCGTGCGGCTGTTATTACTTAGCCACAAACCCCTAAATAAAAATACCGATGAACGTACATAAAAAAATACATACATACGAACATACGAGTATAACCTCCTCCTTTTTTGAAGTCGGTTAAAAGGTATCATACCAATAGGGTCTTACGCCCATTTTTGAAAAGTGTCTTAATTAAATTCTATAGTGCTAATATGCCTCAAAAAAAAAATCACAAAATTTTTATTCAATCGATAAGTGCCATGCTAAAATGGATTGATTACGAGGCTTTTAGCTACTTTGTATATGTGTTTATTTTACGTAAATTTTTGTAATGTGCGTTTTGTTTGTGCAGAATAAACAATTTTTCTTTCTTTCTTTTTCTTTTTTTCTTTCCATAAAAATGCATTCAAAATTTTACATTTTCAAATTTCGCGCGTGGGTCCAGCGTTTGACGAAAACGCTGGATGCAGTGGACGCCATGTTGCTCTGTGGTCATGACGTCACTGGGCTATGAAAACAAATGCGCTGCTGATCTTTGTGTGATAATTGACACGTTTTTGTTAAAAGCCGTATGACGTAATAACATGGCGGCTACTATTTCATGGTGTTTTTTAACATATTAGAAAAACTGAAAACGTTGAATTGTATTTTAAATTTATTTTGTAATTTTATGAACTAAAACTTACATTTTCCGACTCCTTTTTGCCTAAACTATCTCAATAATATATTTATAGATTTTTTCTCGTATATAGTAAAATACTAATAATATTGTGGTTTGAGTACAAAAAATCCAAAAATTCCATACATTTCGTAGGAAATGAGAGTGGAGTAATAACAGCCGCACGGGTCGACCGATCAGGTTAAGCTACGCTTGTCGCGGTTGGTCCGTGGATGGGTGACCATCTTTACATGCATTGGTATCCATAGGAAAACTAAGTTCGATTTCGAACAATTGGAATTTTTTCTGCTTCTTCTTTTTTAAAATTTGGTAAACTAATATATTTATTATAGTTCGTAGAACGTACACAGAAAAACATGATGGTCTCTTCTTTCATCTATAGTTATAATAAAGATAAATATCTAGATTAGAAAGAAAAAGAAAAGAAAGAAAATATGTTTATTTGCGGTAAACATGACGAAAAGAAGGAACACAAATACACAGAAAAAAAGGAACACAATTACAAAAAAGAAGGAACACAAATACAAAAAAAAATAGATAATTAATAAATAAAAAACATGCTTGCTTTATCAAAAAGTCAATTACAATAATTGAACTAAAAACTAAAAACAAACTAAATATGCCTAAAAGTGGAAAACTGCAAACCAATATCTTCAGCGAAGTCGGGGGGACCAGTAAAGAACTGTTCCAAGCAACCGTCCCCCAACTTCGCTCAAGATATTGGTATTTTCCAGGATATTTTCCACTTTTAGGCATATTTAACTTGGTTTTAATGTTTTAGTTAAATTCACTGACAAGGCAGGCGTGTTTTTTAATTTATTAATTATCTATTTTTTATTTTATACCTTTTAGTGATAAAACGATATTTTTGCAAACGCACAAGTGCCACGAAAGATAACTTTATTTTTTTAAGGAAATCGGTATCGCGCAAATAATAACGCGAAACTATTTCTATTTTGTTTTTTTAATTGTGATTACGATCTCTGTGGCGATTTAATTCTTACCTGTTATATATCTTTGATATGTACTAAGCAAGCTCTATATATAATCGACGATACGTAGTCAAGTTGTTATGAAAATATTTCATGAACCATGGCTCCCCCATTATATTTTTAAAATTTTTAGCCTATGTTACCCGAGATAACGCAACGCTTCTAACGATACCACATACATTGACATCGGTTAAGGCGTTTAGAAGTTATGGTGGAATAAAGAAACTCACAAACATACATGAACCCTGAAAACATAACACTCCTTTTTTGGGCAGTCGTGTAAAAAGAAACAATTTGGGGGAGGATATGCGTCACATCCACGCAAAACGGCCTTCGCTCAGCATAATGCTGCCACCCTATGCGAGACAGAGCCCCAGCGCTGGTTTTCAGCGCTGGGGCTGTCAGGGCGGTAATTGACTGTTAATGAGAAATCCCGTGTGTTTACAATCTGTGTTCGTCAGGAAAAATCTGTAAAAATGCATCAGTCAGTGTTCCATGTCATCAGTAGTGTACACTACTGATGACACTACACCTATTGTGCCATTAGGTACTATGCAAGAGAGCAGGCGTTCAAAACGAAAATCTTCGCAATCAATGGGAAATTGCTACTGAAGGCTGCGAGTGTCAACCCTAGGATGAGCTGCTTCTCACACGGACAACTGTACGTCGCTTGCTTCCGCGTCACCAGTCCCGGCTCTCTTTATATTTGGTACCTATAAGATGTGATCAGACAAAACACAAAAAAAAGTTGTTGCTTAGTGCATACTTACATCCATGTTTTTTATATCTCTATTCTGAATCGCGATGTTCACTTGTTGACTCGTTAAGTTTTTAACATGTTTTGTAATTAGGTAAATTTTGAATTATGTAACAGCGAACAACTACGAACGTCAAGATTAGAAGACAGCTCTCGAGAGAATCTAAGTACCTGCACGCGCAAGTATCAATGCATTTATGAATGCATACTTCAATAAATAACAATTTATCTTGTAATAGAGATTAATTTAATCTTGGTACGTAATTACCTAGACTCGTGTGACATAAATTGTTTAGTCTATTCTAATTACCTACAGCATTGTTCACAAATTGCTGGATTATATGCGAAACAAAAAAGACGTGGATTATAAAGAAAATCATCTTTATGTGATATTGTCATAATAATGTTATGCACATAATCTATCCTTCATTTAGCCCTTCTTGTCTTCCCATCTTCTATTTTGATATGGCTGACAGGGACAATTGATCATGCTCATTAATAGATCAACTAATCTTTTGGGTTGTATACGACCTCTTTTCTAGAGGCGGAGTACTTTACAATTTAAAGTTCTGTTTAAAAAAAAAAAAAATCCGTGTTTATAAATAAAACACAGAATCAATGCCGCCGCCGCTGCTGGCGCGTCAGCAGCGGCGGCCACATGCCTGAAATCATATCCAAACATGAATG
This sequence comes from Atethmia centrago, assembly GCA_905333075.3. Lineage (NCBI taxonomy): Eukaryota > Metazoa > Arthropoda > Insecta > Lepidoptera > Noctuidae > Atethmia > Atethmia centrago. Next base: position 5,809,384 of record HG995377.1, read on the forward strand.
CCATAAAATGATCTGTCAAATAAAGCCAATTTCGTGGACATTAAAAACATTTTTCTGTGTTATATTTAAATTTAAAGTTCTCCGGCTCTAAAAAAACACCCTTTACATAACAAGTATTTTATTCCGACTGACATCCGGTACCGGCTTTACCTACATCCGGCATTACCTACGTAGGTAATGCTAAAATAGAAAGTATACTGAATAAAACATCAGTACTAAATGATAAATGATTTTAGTTCTGTAAGTAGGTTTGTACAAACACTTTTCAAAAGCCCTAGTGGACCCCTACACTTGTGCTGACATCACTTTGAGGCGCGCGTGGAACACAATGCGCCGTCGACCCAGGCCTAGGCCTTATAGGACGGCGAGCTGCTCACCGTCCGCAAGACCGCGCCTACTGTGTCCGGGAATCGCCCTGGGATTCCCGACGCCCAGGGCGTCTCCTGCGGCGACTAGAGGCGTGAGGGTGCGAAATTTGCTTCTCTCTCACCCGTTCCGCCTCCTCCTTTGCGAGCATTACTGCTTCGCAAAAGGAGGTGACGGCTTCCCATGCCCTCTCGCTCCGTACCATGGCCTGGACCAGGGCCGGACGCGAAAGATCTCTGCCGCCGATCGCCTCAACGAGGACACGGTGGTGCTCTGCCCAAGCCGGGCAGACATCCACCGTGTCCCCCGGGTGATCCACACAATGGTGACACCTATTGCCAACATAGAAGGACACTAATAAAGTAATGGTAATTTCGAATGTATCATTGTTGGAACTGCTCAATCAATTTTCCACAAAAAAACACTTGTATGTTAAATCGATTTATCTCTAAATTGAATAGAGCTGGATAAAAAATAACATCATTTCTTATGTTACACTTGGATCCGTGTGAAAAAGTGCTTTGTAAGGTTTTTTTTGAAAGAGTAATGTTTACTTAAGCTGCAATTAGTGTTTTTTTTTCATTTATATTTTCAAACTTTTTTTTTTCTAAATGGATGAGTAGGTCTCTCCAGACCGAATTTCGGCCATGGCGTCCAATCTCTTCAGAGACCAGTCTTCGGCGCCGGAGATATTATATTTATTACACATAACACATTATTATCATTGTATGGAAATCCTATACAATGCGAGACTAGCTTGTGCTGGGAATGTGTGGCTCGTCCGCAATCTATTCGTGCTGGTGTGACGTAAGTACGTAAGTGGTAGTTTTAAGGTTGGTTATTACAAGAATATTAAATTTGTATAAAATCAAGCGCTTCTCGCCATCAAACGAATAGGTTCGGCGAGTAAATCTGTTGAAAAAAAAATGTGAATAAAAAAAAAATGGGAAGGCAATCCAACACGACCGGAGAGAGATCAGCGCAGGGCCAACGGATTAACGTGCTTTCTAAGGCACGGGGTTATCATACCGCCAACATCCAAACTCTGGGCTGTTACTAAGAAATTCCTAATGGTAAAACTTTACTGTACCCGACCCCGGAATCGAACCCAGGACCCCACGCTCAGCAGTCGCGATTGCGAGACCAACGGGCCAGTTACAAAAAAATTAAATAAAATTGAAAATAATAATGTAAATGAATGAGTAAGAAAGTAACAATAATACGATGAAGAGAGCAAATTAAAGCAATGTCAACATTATTGTTAATGATTTATTAATGTTTTCTAGTACCTAAAGATTTTATTTTTTTGTGTTGCTTATTGGATATTTTTCCTTCATAAAATGTATTCTGGCTTAATACGAGTACATCCCACCAAAACCAAGCCGTACATTTTTGACCAAGATGAAGATGTAGCTAAGATTTGCAGAGTTAGGCCTTGTTGAGTTAGGGGCTTGACTCAACATTAGATCTGATAAGTTTTAACAGTGAAAGCATTGTGTGAGTCTTACACGTAGGCCGTCGTAGCCCGTAGCTCCCGTAGCCTTTCTTTTTATTTTTTGATGAGTGATTATCATTCATTCATACCTTCTTGTTGCCTGTGTTGCCCCCTGGCCTCGGTGACCCTTTAGTACCTTCCCGCGACTCCGGCAGGCATCGGCCTTAGTGTACCCCTACACTAGTGCTGACGACATCTCTTTGAGGCGCCCGTGGAATACAACGCGGGCCTGGTCCTTACCGGACGGTGAGCTACCCATTGCTCACCGTCGGCAAGCCCGCGCCTACGGTGGCCGGAAATCCGCCCGGGATTCCCGACGCCCAGGGCGTCTCCTGCGGCGGCAAGGGGCGAGAGGGCGGGAAATTTGCCTTTACCTCAACCGTCCCGCCTCCTCCTTCGCGAGCATTACTGCTTCGCAGAAGGAGGTGACGGCTGCCCATGCCCTCTCGCTCCGTACCATGGCCTGAACCAGGGCCAGACGCGAGAGATCTCTGCCGCCGATCGCCTCCACGAGGACACGGCGGTGCTCTGCCCAAGCCGGGCAGACCTCCACCGTATGCTCCACCGTGTCCTCCGGCTGATCCACACAGTGGTGACACCCGGGCGTTTCCTCCCGCCTTATCCGACACAGGAACCTCCCGAAGCTGCCATGTCCGGTGAGGACCTGCGTCAGGCAGAAGGTGAGGACGCCGTGGCGCCTCTCTAGCCACTCCTCAAAGAGGGGACTTATTGCCGCAATCGTGGCGTGCCCAGCACTGGGTTGCGACAACCGTACTCTCCATGTCGCCATGAGATCCCGCCGGAGCTCCGTCCGCTGTCCCGCAATTTCTCGCGGCAGCGGACTTACGCCCCGGCGTTTCGCCTCCTCGCGCACCTCCTATACGTGCGCGAGGACTTTTGCCTCCAGATCCCATGGCGGCAATCCGGCAAGGCGGTATCCCCGGACCATCCGGATGGCCATGACCCTTTGGGCCGCGCTCAACCGGCGGGATGGCCGCAGCGCCAGAGAGCGCGCCCATACAGGAGCCCCGTAGAGGGCCATGGAGCGAACGACCCCCGCGTAGTGCCTCCGGTAGGAGGCGTTTCGACCCCCTAGATTGGGCAGGAGCCAATGCAGCGCCTGCCCGCTCCAGTTTGGGAGCCAAACGTCGGAAATACTTCACGAAGTTCCACCGGCTGTCGAGGACGAGTCCCAGGTACTTCATCGTCGACTCGACGCCGATGGAAACCCCTCCTACCGTTATTTAGGACCCCAACGGTGGCGCGTTCCGAGGACAATGAAAACATGTGTTCTCGGACTTGTGCAGGGCCACCCCTAGTCCCAATTGCCGGATCCTTTCGACGATTGCCGCAACCCCGCGTGCCGCTAATTCGGCCGCCGCCTGGTGCGACCTCCCCTGCGCCAGGACCAACGTGTCGTCAGCGTAGCACACTACGCTGACGCCGCTAGGGAGGTCGGCGCGCAGCACCCAGTCGTATCCGATGTCCTACAGATGCGGCCCCAGGACCGATCCCTGTGGGACACCGCACGACATCTCTTGCCGGTTCCACACTCCCTGGTGACCGGGGTAAGCTCCCGTAGCCTGTCGTAGCAACCCGTAACCGCGTAGCAACAAGTTCACTTTCGCACGGGAGAAAAGCTTCCACGCAGAAGAAAATACAATAAAAATAAAAATGCAGAAACCTATAAGCCTTTTATTTTGAATATTAAAATAATATTATTAATAACAGGTGTGATGATAAACACCGTATTATACCTAAATAAATAAATCAATAAAAAATATATCTTCCGTGTTTATATTTACGTAAGTAATTTTATTACTTTACTTATTCGATCGGCTCGGAAAGGGATTTGTTAGTGCTATTAGCAATTAATAGGTATTTAATAACAGGTTTATACTGCTTATATATATGTGTTTAAATTAATAAGAATGATTAGATAATAATAAAAAATATGACGTCGTTATGGTGGAAGTTTTTAACCGACTTCAACAAAAGGAGGAGGTTCTCACGTCTCAGTTGGTCGGCATCTTTTTTTATGTATGTTCCCCGATTACTCGAAGTCGGCTGGACCGATTCAGAAATTCTTTTTTGTTTGAAATGATTTCTATACTTCTTAGGGGTTAACTCAAAAACTACCCAAGCAAAGTTAGTAAAATTTATATGGGACCATCCATATAAATTTACGTATTCTTTATATTTATACGTATTTTTGCCACGGATGATGTTATAATAATAATTTCCTGTCACAGTTATTTACATAGCCGGTCGCTACCTGTTATGTAAATAACAGTGACATGCACGTATATTCGAAGTTGTGTGGCGTAGGTACCACAACTAAAAAGTGAAAACAAAAAAACAAAAAAAAAAAAACAACCGACTTTTTTTTTCAATTTGTAAAGAAAGAAAAAAAAAGGTATTTATTGGGACACGCCTCGCACAGGAGATCATAAATTAAACTAAAAAAACAAAGTAAAATGAAAATAAAAACAAAGAGTCCTGTACGAGGCCAAAAGGCTCCTACCTGGCTTTTTTTTTGTTAAATGTTTTTACCACGATTAAATTTAGAAGCTGTTATTTTCATATTAAATTCTGCAGGGTAATTGGGTAACTCACTTAAAATGGCAATGCCTTTCATTTTGACAATTCAACAGCATCCATTGCACCATTTACGTCGAACAGACCAATTTTTAAAACATACATATGTAGCAATAGAAGATTAGAAATTTCCTTCGAAAATCATTCGGATTGTGATTAAAACGGTGTTACGCATTTGGGGAACTGGAAGCCATTATGTTTCATGAATCCAGTATTATTAATAGTTCCAGCAGGAAGCCTCATTTTAATCCTTTCGTAAGTAATAAAAATATTTGACCCTAATATAAAATCATTTAAATTACATAATAATCTCACCCCATCATCCAGATTGATTTTCATTTTACGAAGTCTTAAACAAAACACAAACTTTTTATTTGAAATGTCACTTTTGTAAATGGAACACTTTTCGGCGGGAACAGCGCGATCGCCCGTAGAGTGCCGCGCGCAACTATAATCTGTGCCGCGTGTGATCGTAGATAAATGCAAAACACCAGAGACAATCCAATGTGAAGGTCATCGGTCAAATGGTTTCAGAGGGCTAATTACATCGAAAATGAATTGATCAGTGATCGAATTGTGATTTTCCACGGACTATCCTTTGCGAAAAAAACATGGCAGATTAATTATGAGCGGTTACTCTTCATTTTACGATTGATTAAAGTAATAGGGTTTCTATTTCGTAAAGGTGTATTTTTGTCGATACTACGTACATACAATGTATATACCTAATTTAAAAGAAAATAACTCTAAACTTCGTAAAGTAACGTGGGTGTGTTTACCAAGATAAAAAGAGATCGTCAGACCTAGGAATACGTTATTCGTTGGAATCGAACCCGCTACCTATTGCAACTGCCCAATCCGTGCTGGCAAAATGATTGTCCCTATTAGTGAGCTACGATGTCTGTCTGCTCGTTTGTCACAAGGCTCTGTTCTATATTAATAACGGTAAGAGATAGGTAGGTTGTTTTTACAGAGTGTATGCTATTGTGGCTTGAATTTCTGAAAAGAATAAAAAAGTTTATTTTATATATTTAATATGCCAGATTGCTACCTACTTTTATGGTGTACCTAACTTTTTCCCGCGACATCGCATGGCGGTCAGAAATTATCCCACAGGAATATACTACCGGGGTAAAAGTACCTATCCTATGTCCTAACTTTGCACCCTAATTGCGTATTCTATTGCGTGCCTTATTTTTAAGTACCGCAGCATTATGCTGAGATAGGAGCCTTTTGGCCTCGTACAGGACTTTTTGTTTTATTTTCAGTTTACTTTGTTTTTCTTTTTAATGTATCTATGAGTGTTTTTAGGGTTCCGTAATAAACAAGGAACCCTTATAGCTTTGCCATGTCCGTCTGTCTGTCTGTAGCTATACATATTAATAACGCCGACAGAGTGCCAAAATAAAATCTTGAAAAATTTTTTTTTAGGTTACCCTCTTGCTTGTCCCTTGCACGTAATGTGGGGGTGATATTTTTTTTCTCATCTACCCAATGGTGTGGGGTACTTATTGTTAGATAGGCCGTTCAAAAATATTACGGGTTTGTGACCAACACTTTTCGATTCAAGGATCCGCTTGCGTAATAGTGCTAATTTTTTTTAGAGTCAAGTGTCCCTCCCCTGCCTGTTAAATGGTTGTTTATGGAGATTTCAAAAAAATCATGGCATTAGTACATATACCGATTGAAATTTAAAGAAAAACTGTAACAGCTAAGTGGGCTTTACAAGTTAACGAGTAATAGTCGACCAACTTATATTTGCATTTGGAAAATTGACCATGGCATATATCGATGTATGAGAGAACATGTTTTTCAACTACAATGTTAAGTTTGTTTTTGGGATAAAATTCCTTTCCAACAACCCTTCACTGTGCGTGGTCCGACAGGCACTTAGCCGGTTTTATAGTTTAATTTGTGATCTCCTGTGCGAATCCCAAGAAATACTTTTTCTTTCTTTCTTTCTAACACACTAGATCCATCACAATCTTAATGATTTTGAAATATATTACAAATCCAACGCTTCATATGTTCGAAAAATTTGTCTGCGCAATGAATGTTGTTTAACTGTCAAAGTGACACCCATTGCTACTGAGAGTGTCTTACGCAATTACCCCGCTGATCATGGTATATCCGTGTGCCAAATTATATCCAAATCCGTTCAGCCGTTAAAAAGTAACATACAGACAGAGTAACTTTTGCCCGGGTGTCAACACTGTGTGGATCGCCCGGAGGACACGGTGGAGCATACGGTGGAGGTCTGCCCGGCTTGGGCAGAGCACCGCCGTGTCCTCGTGGAGGCGATCGGCAGCAGAGATCTCTCGCGTCCGGCCCTGGTTCAGGCCATGATACGGAGCGAGAGGGCATGGGCAGCCGTCACCTCCTTCTGCGAAGCAGTAATGCTTGCGAAGGAGGAGGGACGGTAAAGGGAAAGGCAAATTTCGCGCCCTCTCGCCCCTAGCCGCCGCAGGAGACGCCCAGGGCGTCGGGAATCCCGGGCGGATTTCCGGCCACCGTAGGCGTGGGCTTGCGGACGGTGAGCAATGGGTAGCTCACCGTCCGGTAAGGACCAGGCCCGGGTCGACGGCGCGTTGTATTCCACGTGCGCCTCAAAGAGATGTCGTCAGCACACGTGTAGGGATCCACTAGGGCCGATGCTTGCCGGGGTCGCGGGAAGGTACTAAGGGGTTAGCGATGCCCCTGGCAACACAGGCAACGGAAGGAATACTGGTGGGTTTTAGTCAGTAAGAGTCTGACACACCCTCCCGCTCCGCCCAGAGCGGGAGAAGTTATTTGATGATTTCCCAACCAAAAAAATAAAAGAGTAACTTTTGTATATATTATTAGTTTGAATTGCACTTAAACTGAAAAACAAAATCTCTTAGAATATTGAGATCATTATTATAATTTCAATACATAATAATATAACATACATAATCAGCCTATAATGTTCCCACTGCTGGGACACAGGCCTCCTTTCTGTGAGAGGGAGTGGGCCGTAATCCACCACGCGGGCCCAGTGCGGGTTGGTAGATGTCACATGTCTTCGAATTTTTAGTTCTAGGACATTGGTTTCCTCACGATGTTTTCCTTCATCGTTTTTAAAGCATTGGTGATGAAATTCTTTACACAAAGTAAAGCGCCTGCCTGGATTCGAACCCACGACCTACAACTCGTAAGTCGGAATCCTTGCTACTGGGCCACCACTGCTAATTTCAATAATCCGTCGAAAATAAGAAGTTGTGTATGACAATCAAAAAATCAAAAATCAAAATATTTTATTTCACATAAACCTACATGGGCACTTATGAGACGTCAGAAGCTAGGTGCACGGTTCCAATTGGTTGTTTCCTATGGAGAAGAGCCGGCAAGAAACTCCACGGTTACTCTTAAAAATAATTGGCTTTTACAATGTTTTCAAATTACAGTGTTAATAGGTATGGGAGGACAGCGTAGGCCTGTCAAGATGTATCAGGTAGTAACTTAACAAAAAACAAATGGTCTACAAATCTAGTTCTATCAAGCCTACAACGTTCTCACATTCACAAAATATAAAATAATCTATGTAAAATATTAATAAAATAATAAAAACCTATTTAAACCAAATGACATGTTTACAATGCCATTACAATATTTTAGAGATTGTTAATGGGTTTACTCACCCGGATATTCCGGTTTCATTTTTAAATAACGGTAATATAAACAGTAAATTAATTATTGTCGTAGTGGCTTTATAGCTCGTTTAGGCTTTTAGGAGTTCGTTCAGGACGTCTACGAACTAGTCAACGGTACGGGAACCAACGTAATTAAAGGCACACGAGACAATAAATCACCTTCATTTAAACTAGAGACCATTATAATTTATTTATTTATATATACTTTATTGTACACCAGATTACACATTACAAAAATAAAAAATATACACTACAAAATATACAATGGGCGGCCTTATCGCTTACTGCGACCATTGTCCATTTGAAACTTAGTCACTTATGTGGATTATAGAGTGCATATTATCACGACACTTTCAAGTTATAAAAAACCGGTCAAGTGCGTGTCGTACCATGCACAACGATGGGTTCCGTAGTTGGGATGAATTTATCCCAAGAACAAACTTAACATTGTAGTTGAAAAATATGTTCTCCCATACGTTCCAACTGCATATGTAAGTTGGTCGAGTATTACGCGTTATCATGTAAGGCCCACTTAGCTGTGAAAGTTTTCCGTTTAAAATTTCGTTTTATATATATTATATACTACCGCCGTGAATTTTTTCACATAACCAAAAACAACAATTTAGCTGGCAGGGGGACACACTTGACTCTAACAAATATTGACACTTTAAAGCTGGGGGCTGGCCTTTTTCTAGCCCAAAGAATCAGTATTGCCATCCAACGTGGCAATGCTGCCAGCCTTTTGGGCACTTTTCCCATTGACAGCGATGCGGACGAAGTTTTTGATGCCCAATGAGCTCTTCCGCCTTTTTGTTTGTGTATAATTTTAGTTAAGATAGGATATCATTTTGTTATTTTTATTAATTAATTATATAATTGTGAATACATGACACACTTCCTTCAACTGTAAATTAATTGAAATAAATGCTTTAAAGCTTAATATTACGCAAACGGATTCCTGAATCGAAAAATGTAGTTTTTACAGACCTGCAATATCTTTGAACGGCCTATCTAACGCTACCCCACCCCATGGGATAGACGAGAAAAAAATATCATCCCCACTTTACCTACCCTACAATTTTTCGGCATGATTAATATGCCTATATTTAATTGTATAGGTACCCATGCCAAATTACAGCTTTCAAGCACTAAGACTCTCTGAGCTAAGCTGCGAACTGACAGACAGACAGACATACATACTGACGGACAGACGGACATGGATAAACTATAAAGGTTCCTTGTTGACTACGGAACCCTAAAAATGGATAGTTAATAAATAGTTAGTTCCAGAGATTAACGCGTTCAAACAAACAAACTCATCAGCTTTATTATTAGTTTAGAGATTATCTGTTTTTATGTAGAATTATACATTTTTGCATTTGTATAATTAGATACCTACAGTTGGAATTATAGAAAATATATGAAAATGCTAATTATGCAAAATGAGTATATTTTAGGTAGAATATGCAATAACCTGAAAAAAAAACCTACTTGTTTGCCTCACATTAACTCACGCCGGAATCGAACCTGCGACCCATAGCGCAGACACCGAAAATAGTGCACCGTGTCAGGCAAAAAGTTAATTAATAATCGGCAGTCTTGGTCTGCCGACAGAAGAAATAAACTTAAAACTTTGGAATAACATATATCCACATGCGTTTACATGTACTTACACAGGCCGCTGCGCGTCGCCAGTCTGGCGCAACACATCCCATTACCATATCGCTGACGCGAACAAATAAGTTTTCTCCTAACAAAAATCGCGAAATCTAAAAAGTTTTCACTGAATAACTAAAACACAATGTAGACAATCCACAGTATACACAATTCCCGGGCGGATTTCCGGCCACCGTAGGCGCGGGCTTGCGGACGGTGAGCAATGGGTAGCTCACCATCCGGTAAGGACCAGGCCCGGGTCGACGGCGCGATGTATTCCACGCGCGCCTCAAAGAGATGTCGTCAGCACAAGCGTAGGGTCCACTAGGGCCGATGCCTGTCGCGCGAAGTTACCAAAGGCTTACCGAGGCCCCTGGAAACACAGGCAACGGAAGGAATCCGGGTGGTTTTTAGTCAGTAAGAGTCTAACACACCCTCCCGCTCCGCCCAGAGCGGGAGAAGCTATTTGATGATATCCCACCCAAAAAAAAGAAACTAAACAGTATACACAATAAACTTTTCACGTGGTCAATTTAACTTCACTTACTGCTTATAGCATATCGGCGCGTGCATGTCGGTGACGGGAACCCATAAGTTTATCTTCTACCAAAAATCGCTCAACGCGCCTAATGTTCTCCCTTCAAAAAACAATAAACATTAAACATTGAACCACCTTTTTTTGAAGTCGGTTAGTGGTCACTGTTTCCTCCAGCTAAATGTGGCGATAGCCTATTCTTTTATTAGGGGATTCATCAGAATTAGAACCCACTTGCATAATATAGTCAGTAATGTTTTGAGAGTAAAATAAATAAACCATCAAATACATTAGAACTATCTAATCAAACAGTGTGAATTATTTATTGCAAAGGAAACATTAGGTATATACAGAATGAGTTTTTAGGCCTCTGCCTCGAATTTTGCGGGCAGCGGGGCGGCGGCGGCGGCGGCGCGGCAGCGGCAGGATCTTATGCGTAAAATCAAATGGACCGGTTCTCGAAAACAGCGGCGTGGCAGCGGCGCGGGGGCGGGCAACGAGCGATGCACTCCAGTCAAGCGGTGACCGCCCGCGTGGCGCGTCTGCATTGTAGTAGGGATATATAGTAGGGATCCACTTCTTCTTTTGCCCACAATAAATCGAGCGTTAAGAATAAATTTTAATCAAAAAGATATTGTCGCCGTTTTTCAGACATTTCGTTCGCGAATAAAAACAAATATCTCGACAACACAACCATGAACACAACACTACACCGCTATAGTGCCGCGCGATCTGCCCGCTGGTTTGGAGAACAGGTATGCGTTGCCCGCCCCGCTGCCGCGCCGCCGCACTATGGGACCAACCGGTATTTTCCATCTCAAAAATCGATAACTCTGTTGTTTTGTGATTTATCTCCTTGATTTTTTTTTCACGTATTTGTGAATATCTAGGCAATAAAAGAAATCAAACATCATCATTCTAAAAAAAATATTTTTTCCGAAAAAAAATGACAAAGATAAAGTTATACGAAATTTCATACAAAAAATCATACAGTTATATTAAAATAGCAATAAAAGTTACACTTATGCTTAAAATAAGTTTAAAACTAAATTATTATTATTAAACAAACAGTTACATGACAAAAAAAAATTATTACTTAAACTTATCCTACTCATCACTTTCTATTTCCAACAATTCTTTAGCTTCGTCAAATAATTCTTTGGATATTAGAAAACTTGGTTTATTTAAGCTAGATATATAAGGATCAGATGTACGAGTATATAACAAAATATGCAGAACGTCTTCGTTTGTTGCTGATCTGGAACACTTCCTAGCGTGATGTAACCTATATTTCTTATAATCTTTATTTCGAGCTTCCTGGGCATCTTCGGATAATTGTCCTATAGGCAAAACTGCATAATGCTCTATTATTTTAGCACCATGTATAAGTACTTTATGGACCGAAGATGGCATGTAGTACCAGTTATATTTGCTTACATATAATTGCGCGGTTACCAATGTATACTGACCAAATTTTTCTGCGTTTATAGGAAATCCCGATGACATAGTTTGAAGAATTACATATAGTCTCTTGATTAATTCTTCATCAATTCCGGTTATCTCTGCAGAACATTGGTAATTTTGGAAAAATCTCCTTGCCGTATTACCGTCATTGCTATTACCGGAACCTTGACGTGGTTTATCAATATGCAAGCCAAGCACTTCTCGGAAACGTTTTTGGACACATTTTTTCTTGTCTTCTTTAAGTTGCTTGTTTTCTGGAGTTGTTGCAGACCACTTCTCAAAACCTAAATTGTAAGAAATATGGAGGATCATTTCCATAAATCTTATCCATGCGTGTAGCGTCGACAATCCGTATTTAAACGCATTTTCATTTTCAACTCTCGTTGTAACTTTTAAAAGATCATTCATTTGTCTGGGAGTTGCTCCACAAACAGTGCAGGTAGCACTGGATGATGTGTTTGTCAACACTTGAGCAACTTTCCCATCAATCATTGTCATAAACAGTTGATGTTTAACTTCGATGACTTTGTCTTCTATTGACACAAGAGTTGGAATCAATTGATTAATTTTGGCTTCAATTTCACTGACAACCGCTGTAGTTTTTTCGGGAGTTTCTTTTGCAAATTCTAATGAAATTGGTCTGCAATATCTAACAGATGAGCAAGTAGGGTTTTTCCATATGACCGTAGAAGTTTCTTCGTCTACTAGTCGCAGTGGTACAAGGGACACTATAAACAAATTAGCGTCCGATATTTGTTCGTTTTCTTCCGGTAGAGTTTGTTTATACTCACTTTGCCCGGAGGATCCATCACATCCCCATTTAGTGAAAAGCTTGAGACGATTGTAAGTCGATCCTGACTTTATCCTTATAATACGGCAGACTGTATGGTCTAAGAGATCTTGCAGGTTGATTTTTGCGCTTATATTTGTCACCGTAATGCTGGATGCAGGCGGATAGCAAGCCTTTTTTGCTTCACTTAGTGTTTGATACGAAGGCAATACAGAACTTAAATTCTTATCAACGAGCCTTTTTCTTAGGTACGCATATTGTGCTTTGGTTAAATCAGTTTCAATGCATATACTCAATGCTTCCTCTTTTGTAAAGGAAAGTGCGTTATCTGGATTGAGTATGTTTTGTAGAATAACTTTTTTCTCTTCTTTTTCCTTATTTCTGATAATAGTCACAATCGACGCTTCGTCATTTTCCCCCATGGATCTTAAACCTTGCACATAAGCGTTACGGACATGTCCCATTCCATACTCCTGGACCAGCTCCATATTTTTTCGTTTCTTTGTGTTTTCCGAGCACTCGTCATATTGTTTTGTTGGTCTTCCACGTTCACCAGAAGTATTCAAACCAGAATTTACAGTGGTTGAGGTACTGCAAGAATTCAATGATACTTTAAACTCACCATTTAACCAATTTGAGTATAGGCTCTCGAACCGGTCCGGCTTTCTTTGAGCTTTGGTCCATTTCTGGTTGCAACTCGATGTTAGATTTTTTTGAATACTCTCTATTACAGTATTAACGTTAGTTTCCGATAGTTGAAAATTTTCCAATAAATATTTTTTGAGGTCTGAAGTACTTTTCCCTTTTATTATTTGATCACAAAGATCGCGTCGAACACAAACGAATTCACTCATTGTTAGATAATAATGTTTTTTATGCGTTAATTGTTATTGAAAAGAAGTATCTGAACACTTTGATGAATCGTATGCTGAACATACACGGGTATTTAAAGGACTAATATTTTAGTGCCTTGTGCAAAAACCATGGGACAATTGATTATAACAGTTCTCATCGAAATAGTGTAATCAGTACTGATTGTAATTATTTACCACAACAGATAAATAGAACTTCCGCAGCAATATAGTTTATCATACTTGTGGTTCAGGTGACCACCCCAAACAAAATTGCCATGGGAAGATTCTTTTAAATATAATAGCAGTTTTTTAATTTGCAAATGTATGTTTTTATCATAGAAATAGAAAAAAACAATATAGACATCAAAGGATAATAACTAAATATAATATTTCATAATAAAAAAGAAGAACCGTAATTTTCGAGGATTTTTCCCCGATTGACATTATTGCTTCAAAATCACCTCTGGCGCAAAAAACGCACAAGTTTTTTTTAAATCCTCATATTACTGAGTAGATAAGGTCTCTAATATAGTAATTAACTTGACACCGGCTGCTTTCGGCAACAACGAAAACTCCAATTGAAATTAACAAAAACTAAATTTTCTTTACTTCACTAAAAAAATATTAAAAAATTAAATAAAAATATTTTTTTTACAAAAACTGAACGTGGTTGCAAAGTGTATATTCTAAGCTATCTAATGATGTATAACACTAATATGTTTCCTTGGAAAACTTCCGAATAATTATGTGTTGAACTCCCTTAACGGTAATTTAATTGGCATGAAAATATTTATGCCCAATGTTTGAGGTTCATTTTATAAACGTAAAACTTTATATTTTTTTATATTTTGTAATTTATTCGTAAGTTCCATCTTTTGAGAGTATAAAACCATAAAACAATCTATGGATTTACGACTTTCGACAAAACCATTTTTGAGATGGAAAATACTGTTTGGTCCCATAGTGCGCCGCCGCCGCCGCCCCGTTGCCCGCAAAATTCGAGGCAGAGGCCTTAAGGCTCCTACATACTGGCGCGACTTGTCGCGCGACGCGACGTGACACAAAGACACCGCGTGTAGCGCTACAAGCGGTGCCTTTGTGTCGCGACGCGTCGCGCGACAAGTCGCGCCAGTATGTAGGAGCCTTCAAACAGGGATGCCTCGCCGCGCACCAAAACTTGATATTAGAGATATTTTTTTATAAGTTATCTTCCTTGCGATCCGGGCGACCAAGCCAAGATTCTGGTCCCGTTCCAGGTCACAAAACATGACTGTTCTTTACGGATTCCGATTTCATCGGTTGCAGTCAGAAGAATCGGTTCTCCCGCTGCTAGCTCGCTGGCAGGTTGAGTGCACAGCGAGCGCCGCCACTCTGCGCCCATTCGACCTGCCCTCTGTAAGCAGAGATGACGACCGAGTGGACGACCGACGACCGAGCATTAAGCTCCCCGCCACGCAGAAATTCACCACAGTCAATACCCTCTTCGAAACATGGAGATACTATTGGCCGTGCCCAGGATGCACCGGCCCGACGACTGGTCTTTCCCCGAACGTATTCGCAGGGAACCAGCAGCAATCAGGCACACGAGGAGGTTTTCTGCACGCGCCCCGAGCGAACAACACTACGCTTAGTCTATTATTTACCTACACATTTTATTATATTTTTTGGGAACTAGAAACAATTGCCGCATCCAGCGGATTCCTGCGGCCGACAATAGTTTGCACAATAGTTTGTCATAATATAATTAATAAAAAGATCGTAATCATTCGTTTTCGAAAACTGTCTTTTATACGAAATGGAGAGAGTGTTGAACTTTGTAGGCAAAGATATGAAATCCACGCGGCTGAAGTCGCGGGCGAAGTGCTTGTTTGTTCTTGTAATGGATTTCTGTCATTAAACAAATGCACTGTGGAATTTAATAAAAATATACATTGCAGGAGTCCTATTGCAGAGGGGCGTAAAACAAAATATTATGTAACTGTGAGTTTGGTTCCATAACATGGGCAGTGCAACATGTAGTCTCGACATTGATAGAGATCGCTTTACGACCAAATGCGGTCGCAAAGTCCTAGACTGTCAAAATTGCTGGCATAACTGCCACGGATATTTAGTTACAGTCAAAACCGTTTATAACGACATCGCTTAAAACGAGTCGACGTACCGGTTATTACGATTAAATTTTGAGGTCCCAGCATTTCTATTTACTTAACTTAGTTTTTGGTTATAACGACTATCGGCTATAACAGTCCCTTCGAAGTCGTTATGAACGGTTTTGGTTGTACATCCTTATTTTGTTACAAACTCACCCTGTATGTATAATAATATGTATAATTATGTATGTAGGTATACACAAGCGATAAAATAACTGTGTCAACAAACAAAACGTTCCTATTTTAACGTTGTTTTTTTTTTTTTTGGAAAACTTGTTAAGGGCCCGATCAGACGAACCACACCATATCGCAGCGACAAAATGTGGGCAAACAGTGGTTACGTGTGAATATATAGTGTCGCTGCATCTTGCAGTTGCGTTGTGGTAACTACTCGTACAACATTTTAATGTGATTGTGTTATTGTTAGTGTATGCAGACAGACGGATCGCCTCCAGCTGTGACAGTGTCGTCGCGTCAACGCAACGTTGTGTGAGCGATGTGCCGCCGCCGGAAAGTCCGAAAGGGTTACCGAGGCCCCTGGCAACACAGGCAACGGAAGAAACACGGGTGGGTTTTAGTCAGTAAAAGTCTGACACACCCTCCCGCTCCGCCCAGAGCGGGAGAAGTTATTTGATAATTTCACACCCGGCCACGGCTAGTGCGTGGTATCGCTTGTGGTTACGTTGTGGCAGCGACATGGCCTTGATGTGGTCGGTATCGACCAAACGGTTGATTTTGACGTTCAAATGTGGTTCGTGTGAATGAACTATTCATTTTCATACAAGTTAACGCCCCTCCACGTGTTGTCGTTGCAGTGTGGTTGTGGTACGGGTGGTCGCGCCCTAAATGCATAATTATGAAATTACCAGTGACGTACGTCTCCGTAGCATATCTACGTAGGTAACTTATAACGAGTTTTATAGCGTTTCAAAAGCATTTATTATGGGATGAATTATTTGTTTATTTAACTTTCACTATAACGAACGAAATAGAGCATCCCTAAACTTAATAAAAAATAAGAAGAAGAAGAAGGTGATGAAGTTATTCACTATAGTAACAAATGTTTGTAAAATGTTGTTGAAAGCAAGAAAAATATTTATGGAATAAATAGCAAGGCAAATAAATAAGTACCTAATACTTTATTTTCAGATGATGTACTTTATTTTTTTACCTTAGAAAAGGATCATAGGTCTATCATACGATAGATCAGCGCGAGCGCATGTAATTAGGTGGCAACCCTAATTACATGCGCTCGCGCTGATCTATCGGCTGCCGGTTTTTAGCTGAAACACCGACAGCCGATAGATCAGCGCGAGCTTCTTCTTCTTAATTTTTCATTAGGTAAGTTCTATTTCGTTTGAAAAAAAAAAGAAAGAAAGAAATTACGTTTATTTGCGGTAAACATGACGTAAAAAAGAACACAAATACAAAAAAAAAAAACAATTTGGGGGAAAATATGCGTCACATCCACGCAAAAGGGCCAACGCTCAGCATAATGCTGCGACCCTATGCGAGACAGAGCCCCAGCGCTGGTTTTCAGCGAAAGCCGGCGTTTGTTTGTTTGTTTCGCCATTTAGCATTCATCAGAGAAAAAACTGTGTAAATGCCGAAGTGGCGGGAATGGATAGCAGAAATGCCACAATTTTGTATATATTCACATCATCACTATTTAGATTTTTTTTGCCTCTTTTGTGATGTGGATAATTTCGAAAAATCTTTAGAACAGGTTACATGTTTATATTAGTTTATGCAGTTTCAAAGTTTTATCTATGTGAACAAAATGCTCATAATCAATATGACTTTTTAAATTTATGCTGCTTAATGAAAATAGCCAATTTTTAAGACTAAAATTGAACCACTTATCCAGATAGCCTAAGGCTTTGTCCAAGAACAATATGTTTTTTTATGATTTTTATGACTAACTTCAGACGAAGACATTTCAATTTCTTTTATTATTTTTCCAGTTTCATATCCAAATAGATCTTCTTTTCTTGTCATTAATATTCTTTCCTTAGATTGTGCATAATGTATACATCAAAAATTGTAATGTAAGGTATTTCCTTCTCCTGCTGGGGTCACGGGAAAGTCTGAAAGGGATACCGTGGCCCCTGGCAACATAGGCAATGGAAGGAACACGGGTGGGTTTTAGTCAGTAAGAGTTTGACACACCCTCCCGCTCCGCCCAGAGCGGGAGAAGTTATTTGATAATTTCCCATCCAAAAAACAAAAAGGTATGTCCTTCTAAGAACTTAACAGTTTTATTAAACCAATTCAAACTAGAAAAATGAAGGTAAACGCCTATCAAGTCATAATTATCACTATTATTCAGCAATTTAAAAAAATCTAATATCATTGGGCATCTTCTTCTAAGCTCACAAAAAAAGTTCCAGATAACGTTGCAATTTAACAATATTGTATCTTCCGTTACACGCAAAAATAGCTTAACTTTCATTTATTTCTTTTAGTAAACAATTTTAAAATAAATGATAAAATAAAGCACTTTCACGTACTTTATTGCCCTCATAAAGTATAATGTAAGTTTACCCAAAGTAAAGTACAATACTTTATTATAAAGTAACCCTACATGTAATGCTCGTAGCGCCGCCGTTTGCGTTTCATTACATGATGCGTACCAAACACATTACACACGTCTGCAGTCATAAAACGAGAAGTTCTATTTTTCTATGTGATAGTTACATACGTAGTTTCAACCTGAGTCAAGTTTTAATTTAGTGGGAATTGTTATCAAAATGAAGAGATCCGTAGGAGAACCAACCAACCAAGGTAACATGCCTATCTGACGGACAGGGCCGTCATCTACCCTGGTCACTAGAGAGTGTGGAACCGGCAAGAGATGTCGTGCGGTGTCCCACAGGGATCGGTCCTGGGGCCGCGACAATCTTAGTAAGAATCCGGCAATTGGGACTCGAGGTGGCTCTGCACAAGTCCGAGGCTATGTGTTTTCATGGTCCTCGGAACGCGCCACCGTCGGGATCCCAAATAACGGTAGGAGGGGCTTACATCGGCGTAGAGTCGACGATGAAGTACCTGGGACTCGTCCCCGACAGCCCGTGGAACTTCGTGGAGCATTTCCGACGTTTGGCTCCCAAACTGGAGCGGGCAGGGGCTGCCTTGAAGCGGCTCCTGCCCAATCTGGAGGGTCCAAACGCCTCCTGCCGGAGGCTCTACGCGGGGGTCGTGCGGTCCATGGCCCTTACGGGGCTCCTGTGTGGGCGCGTTCCCTGGCGCTGCGGCAAGCCCGCCGGTTGAGGGGCCCAAAGGATCATGGCCATCCGGCTGGTCTGGGGATACCGCACGGTCTCCTGTGAGGCAGCGAGCCTCCTTGCCGGTTTGCAGCCATGGGATCTGGAGGCAACGTATGGGAGTGGCGCGAGGAGGTGAAACGCCGGGGCGTAACTCTGCTCCCACGAGAAATCGCGGCACAGCGAACGGATCTCCGGCGGGATCTCATGGCGACATAGAGAGTACGGTTGGCGCAACCCAGTGCTGGGCACGCCACGATTGCGGCGATAAGTCCCCTCTTTGAGGAGTGGCTAGAGAGGCGCCACGGCGTCCTCACCTTCCGCTTGACACAGGTCCTCACCAGACACGGCAGCTTCGGGAGGTTCCTGTGTCGGATAAGGCGGGATGAAACGCCGGGGTGTCACCACTGTGTGGATCGCCCGGAGGACTCGGTGGAGCATACGGTGGAGGTCTGCCCGGCTTGGGCAGAGCACCGCCGTGTCCTCGTGGAGGCGATCGGCGGCAGAGACCTCACGCGTCCGGCCCTGGTTCAGGCCATGGTACGGAGGGAGAGGGCATGGGCAGCCGTCACCTCCTTCTGCGAAGCAGTAATGCTCATGAAGGAGGAGGCGAGTCGGTTGAGGAAAAGGCAAACTTCGCGCCCTTTCGCCCCTAGCCGCCGCAGGAGACGCCCTGGGCGTCGGGAATCCCGGGCGGATTTCCGGCCACCGTAGGCGTGGGCTTGCGGATGGTGAGCAATGGATAGCTCACCGTCCGGTAAGGACCAGGCCCGGGTCGACGGCGCGTTGTATTCCACGCGCGCCTCAAAGAGATGTCGTCAGCACAAGTGTAGGGGTCCAGTAAGATGCCTGCCGGGGTCGCGGGAAGGTACTAAAGGGTTATGGAGGCCCCTGGCAACACAGGCAACGGAAGGAATACGGGTGGGTTTTAGTCAGTAAGAGTCTGACACACCCTAGCTCCGGCCAGAGCGGGAGAAGTTATTTGATGACCCACCCAAAAAAATAAGGTAACCGACATAGCCTGATGAATTGTCAATCTTATGTGGCAGTGGGCAGGGCTCATTGCTCGCAAAACAAATGGCCGTGGCGACCGCGTACCGGAAGACGTAGCGTTGTAAGGCCTCCCACTCTTTTCCCAAATTATTATAAATATTATTCAAATCAAATATTTTTATATAATTATGTACATACAGATGTAAGGTAAATTACAGATCCATTATGTCCTGCCTAGTAGGCATGCAAACAATCTGATGTTGTATGCGATAAAAACATTTTTTTCTGCGTTTTCACAGTCATTGTGCTTTTTGTTGTTGTAACTACCGCTTTACCCTGAATAAATGAATTGAAAGTATTGATTTGTTGGTGTTTAAGTTTTTCTACCACGCTGAAAATAATAAGAAAAATCGGCCGAAACAAATATTGGCAAAAATGGCCGAAAATTGTGCTACGAGTAAAATTATTTCTTTACCCTGAAAGAGTGGTAGGTGCCGGGGGCATCATAATAATATATTGCTGAATATCACAGCATTCTTATCATTTGTATAGTATTTTTATCTCACGAAGCGACGCGCGATTTACTTGTGAGACCAAGTGTACAAACACGCACACATTCGTAGCGTGTTTGTAAACTTTTTTTATTTTTTTTGTTTCCCACAAAAAAAGGTGTACAAACGTTACGAATGTGTGCGTGTAGACGAGTAGCGTTAGCACGTAACACACAAACAGTATGGATACCACATACATATACAGACAGACACACACACTTCCTACTACCCGTGTCTCGGACGGTACCGAGAGCTCCTGCGCTTACACACACATTCACAGCGTGTTTGTACACTTGGTACTTGGTACAAGTAAGGCGCGCGTCGCTTCGTGGGATAAAAATACTGTAGGTCTACCCGACGAGATATGGCATACGCCTATTTCAATTCACAATATTCCACAAAAAGTTCTATAAGCAAATTATAGTCGGACCACGCACAATGAAGGGTTCCGTAATTCGGATTACTTGGGACAAATTTATTCCAAAAACAAACTTAACATTGTAATTGTAATACATCGATATATGCCACGGTCAATTCTCCAACTGCAAATTTAAGTTGGTCGACTATAACTCGTTAACTTGTAAAGCCTACTTAGCCGTGATAGTTTTCCTTTTAATTTCATTATATTATAGAGGCATGAGGAACAGGGTGTAAAGTTCACTCATCCTCCATAGAAAAAGGAGGATCCTCCGACCAGACGGGTGTCGTATCTGGTGGGCAACTGCCCAACGGTTGATGTCGGGATGTTGTATATATGCTAGTTGCGCGGTAAACTCTGCTTGCGCGATGCAGGATTTTGCGTGACGTCAGTGTGATGCGTAGTTTTGTATGTGGCGCTGTAGATGCCGCCACAATATTTACTACTGCTATGAATTTTTTCACATCTCCATAAACAGCCATTTAGCTGGCAGGAGGGGGACACTTTTTTTTTGTTGGGTGGTAAATTATCAAATAACTTCTCCCGCTCTGGGCGGAGCGGGAGGGTGTGTTAGACTCTTACTGACTAAAACCCACCCGTGTTCCTTCCGTTGCCTGTGTTGCCAGGGGCCTTGGTAACCCTTTCAAACTTCCACGCGACCCCGGCAGAGGGACACACACTTGACTCTAACAAAAATTAGCACTTTAATGCTTAATCTAACCTTAGTAGCCAGATATTGGTTATCGTCAGACGATAAAATATTCTTGCTTCTAAATCCATCGGATAGTCTCTTTAGATAAGCTGACAAAATAGAGTATGTTTTTAAGTCCACTCCATTCTTTCTTCGGACTGTACTTTTTAACATTGAGTATAAACACCACAAAGAGCTAGGTTTGTACTTAGAAGATAATTCTTTAAAGTACGCCATGAACACATTTTCTGAAAAAGACTGCGTATTCTTGCTGTTTTGCCATTTTATGAAATTTTGGTACGCTGATAGATATTTTTCCTTAGAGTTTTCAGGTAGTAAACTTTCCATAACGTTAAGGGCTTCACATCTTATATCGGGCGGTGTACAACATAAATCATTTTCTTCGTAACTAGTACTTTTAGACATTTTAAATAATAAATAACTATAATTTCAACAGTGAAAACGAGTTGTGGAAAATGTTTCGCTATGGCGGGAAAAATTAATCAGTTTTCTTGCGCGCGCATTGCGATCGACCAGAGACTAAAGAGATAAGTTTTTTTTTTTATTTTCGGCGCATAGGGTTTGCGCCTATTTTGCCACGTACAAAATAGGGAATTTAAAGTTTTCTTTTATTACAGAGAAAACAAAAGTTATATTTGAGTGAAAGTTTTATTTATAAAACACGTACGAGTTAAAATTATCTATTTAAATAAGAGGTTGCATGAAATGAGCAAGCAATAGGAACATTAATTTATTGGCTGTACCTCCGCTGCCGGTCATCATAATCAGCCTATAATGTTCCCACTGCTGGGACACAGGCCTCCTCTCTGTACCGGTACCGGTTCCTAATTTATTTGTTCTATTGAACATGATCTTCTTTTTGAATAAAAATTTTATAAGAACAAAGCAACTCAACCAACAAAATTTTAAAAAAAATCTATAACTCACTAGTGAGTTATAGCAATGAAAAAGACATAGTTTGATTATGGGTGTCCTTCTGTGCCTAAATGCCAATATAGAATAGAGCCACTTTATGAGCAAGTGTGTTGAAAAAATATTTGTTTTGTTTACTTCTCTAATGTCATTTGGCAATTTATTATAGATTTTTATGGACATAAGTAAAGGGCTGGTTGAGAGCATTTTGAGTCGGGATTTAGGTATTTTTATTTTGTTTTTGTTGTGTCGGAAAGTATATCTTGTTTGTGTTTCTTCGCAAGTGGTGTAAAAATCTGGGTGTTTCCTGACAAATTTACATAATTCTAAGATATATAAGCAGGGAAGTGTGAGTAATTTGTGTTTTTGGAAGTGTGGTTTGCAGCTATCTGTTTGTTCTATGTTAGTTATTATTCGAATTAACTTCTTTTGTAAACTAAATATGGTTTGTGAATCCGTACAGTTACCCCACAGCATGACCCCATAGCTGAGCCATGCCTGGCCATAAGCATAGTAAATGACAAATGCAGTTTAAAGGTCGGTAGTTTTTTTTAATTTCACGTAGGGCATATGAACATTTTGATAGCTTTGCTCTTATTTTCTCTTATGTTTGCCATTACAACAAGGAGTTGGGTAGAAAAAAATGCCTTCCTAAGGCCTGCAATATTCTAATAATTATTGGGCGTCGATGACGACGAAAGCAACCTCAACCAAGCTCGAAAGCTCCTCAAGATATTGACAGAGAAGGGTTTTTTTTTTTTGAGGGTGGGAAATCATCAAATAACTTCTCCCGCTCTGGGCGGAGCGGGAGGGTGTGTCAGACTCTTACTGACTAAAACCCACCCGTACTCCTTCCTGTTGCCTGTGTTGCGGGGGCCTCGGTGACCCATAAGTACCTTCCCGCGACCCCGGCAGGCATCGGCCCTAGTGGACCCCTACTTTTGTGCTGACGACATCTCTTGAGGCACGCGTGGAATACGACGCGCCGTCGACCCGGGCCTGGTCCTTACCGTACGGTGAGCTACCCATTGCTCACCGTCCGCAAGCCCGCGCCTACGGTGGCCGGAAATCCGCCCGGGATTCCCGACGCCCTGGGCGTCTCCTGCGGTGGCTAGGGGCGAGAGGGCGCGAAACTTGCCTTTCCCTCAACCGTCCCGCCTCCTCCTTTGCGAGCATTACTGCTTCGCAGAAGGAGGTGACGGCTGTCCATGCCCTCTCGCTCCGTACCATGGCCTGAACCAGGGCCGGACGCGAGAGGTCTCTGCCGCCGATCGCCT
Organism: Atethmia centrago; assembly: GCA_905333075.3. Lineage (NCBI taxonomy): Eukaryota > Metazoa > Arthropoda > Insecta > Lepidoptera > Noctuidae > Atethmia > Atethmia centrago. The sequence goes on from HG995377.1 coordinate 5,833,089, forward strand.
CCACGAGGACACGGCGGTGCTCTGCCCAAGCCGGGCAGACCTCCACCGTATGCTCCACCGTGTCCTCCAGGCGATCCACACAGTGGTGACACCCGGACGTTTCCTCCCGCCTTATCCGACACAGGAACCTCCCGAAGCTGCCGTGTCCGGTGAGGACCTGCGTCACGCGGAAGGTGAGGACGCCGTGGCGCCTCTCCAGCCACTCCTCAAAGAGGGGACTTATCGCCGCAATCGTGGCGTGCCCAGCACTGGGTTGCAACAACCGTACTTTCCATGACGCCATGAGATCCCGCCGGAGCTCCGTCCGCTGTGCCGCGATTTCTCGCGGCAGCGGGCTTACGCTCCGGCGTTTCGCCTCCTCGCGCCACTCCCATACGTGCGCGAGGACTTTTGCCTCCAGATCCCATGGCGGCAATCCGGCAACAGAGAAGGGTTTAAGGTTGAGTGCGGGCGTCTAAGGGTTTTCGTAGGTATAACAGACTGCAAAAGAAAGATTATTGATTCGCTTATTGATTCAGGCCCATTCCGTCTCATTATAAAACGAGTTCTAACTTTAGTCCAAGTCCAAACCTTCGAGCCAATTATTGTATTATAATCTTTATTTTTTTCGGTTTTGTATAAAGAACTTTAAGCTTGTCGGCTTACAAGCTTAAAGTTCTTTATACAAAACCGACAACTCGGACTCGGGTATAACTTCAATTATTGTAATTATAGCTTTAATTCTGTCGGAATAAAGTTCGAAATTCAAAAATGGCTCGATGGTTTAGACCTGAGTCTAAAGATAATCCTAGTTTTGTAATAGGCCCGATTGGGTTTATTGAAGTTTATTTTTTACTTCAAACTTCAAGTTTGAAGTATTTCCTAACCTAACCTAAGATAGTTGCGAAAATAGGGAGGGGGAGGGGCGGCAAATTTAGCATTTGCCCCGGGTAAAATATTCGCTACGCCACTGTGCAACAAGACAAAGAAAACGAGCATTATTTCGCCATAATGTATATTTTCTATATTAAAACAAATTGGCTCAACAAATGGAACAGTAACACGACTATAAACATTCTAACACTCAACGCGTGATACATATCTATTTAATAATTGTTGAGGTGCAGTACTTAATGTCAAATAAATCAACATTTATTAAACACCGACAAACTGATATAAGCGTCACCTGGTGGCACTGCTTGCAAAGGGAAGATGTCAAAAATCTGTTCATTTCGTTCTCTTTTTCGCCACACGCAGAGATAAGTTTGTCGGTTTAGACACGACAATGTTCTTTTTTTTGTAGTATAAAAAAAGGCCAAGCAATAGAGGCGAAATTGTTCGTAGAAAAATAGACAAAAATATTAATTGGATTCGAGTCTTACACTTTTTCTGCCGTCTGGAGTTAAGCACGTTTTTCTTTGTTTTATAAAGATTTTTCCTTATTTATTTTACATAGGTATCTATCTATTACCTAAGTTTAATAAGAATATGTTAGTTATAACAATGGCTTTACTATTATTTAAAATTATTCAGGATAGGTATTATTATGAGTATGACTTCAGACTAAATTGCTAATAGACAAAATCTGTGTGTATGCCAGGTGTAGATTCACCTGGGGCATCCACAATACAAAGAATCCTTTGTCTCAAGTGTTAATCAAAATATTACATATTAAATATTACAATGACAAGTACTACACCTCTGGCAAAAGTGCGAAAAAATTATTCATCACCTACGTAATAATATTATTTACAATACAAGACAAATAATTGTGAAGCTACCAGATTCTACTGCCCGATTAGGGTGCGTTTCCACTGACGCGGAGCTAGGCGAAGTGGAGAGGAGCGGACCGTGAATTGGCCAATCACAGTGCTCATAATCTGCGGAGTGGAGATTTCGAAGCACTGTGATTTGCCAATTCACGGTCCGCTCCTCTCCAGTCCACCCAGCTCCACGTCAGTGGTAACGCACCCTTAATCTCCATATTTGACAGTGAATTTGGAGATTAGCTGGGCAGCAGGTATTAACAATATCGACATATTGAAATGGAAAATTATAAAAATTATTGAAATAAGCCAAGCATCACAGGACGTACACTTGTTTACATTTTTAGTTATTAATTTGCTAAGAGATATGATTTTTTTTGTATATAGATTAAGGATAGAGAGTAAAATGTAGAAAAAACAGAAACTTATTTCTTAACAAGAACTGAATTTTGTTTTAAGTACCTAAAATCATTGTTTATTGTCATAGGGACACCAATTCGTAACTATTTCTATCATTTAAAAATACGTGATTATTACTATTTCACAAGGTGACACTTTCGACTAAAGGCCCGAATACACGGTTAACTAAATTAATTTATTGGAACAAAACAGCCAGGCCATTTTGTTCTAAACATTTTTGTATTATTTTGTAGCCATCCAGCGGGCGGCCCACGTGATGATGCCGTCACCAGTCGGTCTGTTCCATGAAAAAAAAAGAAATCTCACCGTCAAAACTTAGGTGAAGTGAGCTTGAAGTGAGCTGTCAATAGCTTCAGCCGTCCTGCGGGAAAATTGCGTAACACAAATAAAATGACAATTGAACGTAATCGGTTTCATTATGACAGTTCACTCACGTTCATTGCGTTATTTACGTAGTTGAGTAAACGAATTTTTCAAACCTATGAAGCAATTGATTACAAATATGCTTCAGAACTCTCGGATTGTGATTTAAACTGTGTTACGCAATTAGTGTGCTGTTCTGTAAAAATCTTACCGTGATAACTTAGCTGCCATTTCACCTGATGCTATAGGGATTGGCACAATATTTAGATTGACGACTCACTTCGCCTGAGTTTTCGCGGTGAGATGTTTACTAAGTATAAACCTAAATGTTTGCATCTCAGATAACTAAGTGTTATGGATCTGTATATAGATAAGTTAAGACCGAAATTGTACCAACACAAGCCAAATTAATTGATTTTATTTAAATAGATCGACAGGTGGAATGATAGCTTACTTCAAGCTCACTTCACCAAGTTTTCACTATGAGATTTTTACAAAATAAATCGGTAGGCATGTTTAATCGTGGGTTAACGTTTATGTATTTAACCTGATGCAGTCAATCGTGAACCTGGGCCTCTACATGACACACAATTTCTACTCGTAAAACTGTATCACCTTGAATTTAATCCCTATTTAGGTGAAAATGAGACATGTTAAAAAAAATATTAAAAATTACTAAACTAAAATAGTTAACTCGTTTTGTATCGGTATGTAATTTTTCTCAGATTAATTAATTAAACATTAAAATAAAAATATAAGGTCTTATTCTAATAGTGAATTGAAAATAGAGACTATTTCGTATTTATGTTACACAGAATGGATAAAGACATTTGATACCATTTGACGTCAATTTAAATTAGGTAAGTAAGTAGGTAATCTGAAACATTTTTTTTTAAAGTGCAGACATTTTGGCTGTAAAATAAAAAAATGCAGAAAATTACCAGAAATAACCATATCCAGAGAACGTTTGTATTTTATAGGATTGTAATATTTTTTTATTATAATCTAAATAATTACAAACACTCTTTTTTTTAAAGTCTGTTACATTTAGAATCATCGTTTTTTGTCCTAGGTGTTCCTGTCCTCAAAATAACAAAACACTATTGAAATAAGACATTACGAAAGAACAAATCCACTACACAAAATTGAGCACTTAAATACATTATAGCATAGAACATCAGAAATTATACACCACACTTAATCTATTGATTATATTGAAGAAATTACATTAAGAATATGTAGAGTTTTTGCCAAATTGATTTAAGGAATTCTATTTCACAAAAACAGTGACAGTTACTAGATATCATTTTCACTGAAAAGTAGGTAAGAATTGCTGAAAACGGGCTTTTGTATAATTTTTTCTATAGCCCAAAATTGCATTCAACAGTTATTTAATCAAAACATGGTTTTTATCCGAGCAATATTTAATGCGAGCGTTTTTATTTGATAAGACATTCAATCAACTCGGCCTATAACAGTCCACTGCTGGACATAGGCCTCTCACAGGCTGCGCCACGACACCCTGTCCTCCGCCTTGCGCATCCAGTCTGTCGCAGCCATCTTCTTAAGGCCATCGGTCCATCTAGCTGGGGGGCGTCCCACACTACGCTTGCCGTTACTCGGTCTCCACTCCAGCAATTGAACTTGCACAGGCTTTTGGGATTTAAAAAGATAAGAATCTCTACCGATATCTATTTCTTCACCATCTAAATACCTGTTAAACCGTTAACAGTCATAACGATTAAGCAATCGGACAACAGAGTTTTGACATTGTTAAAAATTTCGTTCTATTGTTTTACAAAAGCTATTTGAAAAGTTATCAATCATTGACAAAATATTAAAGTGAAATTTCTTTGTTTACCAATAATACTACTTTATAACCTAGTAAAGCCTTTAAAAAAAACCTAGACCTAAAACCTTTATAAAGTAGTATTATTGGTAAACAAAGAAATTTCACTTTTTTAAATCTTTTTTAATATTTTGTCAATGATTGATAACTTTTCAAATAGCCTTTTTAAAACAATAGAACGCAATTTTTGATTTATGAGCTGTTAAATGTGTGTGTGTGAGCCGACTAAGGTGGTACGAATATTCCCTTTGCTTTATAAAGGGTTAAAAAGATACAGTGAAAACGATATCTACACATAAAATACAATAGAATTACAAAGATAAAAGATTGAAGGCACGCATCATATAAACGTATGAACAGTACGAAGGATACTTATATTATAAGGTACACGTTACAGCAATTAGTTAAATATTTATTGTAATAACAGCGAAGCGGAATTTTTTAAACAGTTTATAAGATTAAATAATTATGGAATTAGGTACTGAAGATAAATAGGTGTGTAAATACAGCCATAGCTGACCATATAAAAGATAAAGGGAAGAACAAACGTAAGTGAAATTGTGTCAAGGTTCTGTGCATGGGTTTAGTTACTCAGAACTTAGATAATATTAAGTATTGACATTATTCATGTACCCGAAACAGAGTTAGACGTCTTCAGAAATGAGAGAAAGGTGGGTATTCAAGATTAAGAAGAGAAGTTAAGATTATTTCAGCACTCGGACAGACTCGTGTCTAGGTTCTGCTGAAATAATCTTCCTTTCATTGAACCCTTATGTACCTAACAACATTATCGGGCATCACTTCAAAACCTTTATTATTTATTTATTTACTTACATAACACAATCAAGGACAAATTCTCCTTTGATACTAAAACCGCAGTCCCCTTGAACTTGGCCGCACAAAAACCGAACGCCTATCGAAATGTTCTAAAAAACCTCCCTATTGTGTTATTGCTAATCTTTTTCAGACACAGCCGGAATTCTCTAGATTCAACCTAAAAAATCTTTTGTCCACTGCGTTATCGAGTTTTTATAACGATTTTTATTCGATTACGAACGTGATTCAATTCGCAAGTCATTTTTGTAGGAAAAAGTGGAAATTTAAAACTTTTTATTACGAATGTCGAGTGTGATTTTGGCACTATAAATAAACATAACATAACATCTCGCCTATAATCCCCGAGGAGCTAGGCAGAGGTGTTCATAGTACACCAACATTTCACCAGTTATGACGTGCCTATACGACGTTCCAAAACGTACCAAGCAGAAATCTAAACTCCGAGCTGCTACTGAGAAATTTCTGATGAGAAAACCCAATAACACTTTGCCTGACCTAGGAATCGAAACCAGGAGCTCATGCTTAGCAGTAGCGCTTGCAACCACTAGAACAACGAGGCAGTCAGCGCTATAAATATAATCCACAAAAAGTACTTTTTTTTTGTGTAGTTGTGTTAATGAACTGAAAGTGAAGAAGTTATAATACTTAGCACAAGTTTTTTTTAGATAGAAGGCATTTTCACAATCATTAGATAAAGGCTCTAATCTAATGTGCACCTACCTTAACTGAACTTCTACTTTTACTATCTCTTTTTCACAGACAAAAATTTAAGAATTTTGATCATTATCTTTCAGATTTCCAAAGAAGAATTGATTCTGGAAGCGTTCTCCGACAGTCATTTCTCCTTTGGACTGATCACCGACAGGGCGTTTCGTTTTTGAGAGATTCGTCGATAGAACGTTTCACCTATCGACATTTCGCCGACAGAACCTTTCATATGCGTCACTTTTGGCGACAGTAATAGAGGGGATCTGGCGTTGATGGTCACTGTTCTACCCTAACCTAACCCAATATTATACTTCGCTGTAGCTGCCAACCTACTATATTTGCTACCAAGGGCTGTCGTCAAAAGTGACGCATATGAAAGGTTCTGTCGGCGAAATATCCATAGGTGAAACGTCCTATCGACGAATCTCTCAAAAACGAAACGTCCTGTCGGTGATCAGTCCAAAGGAGAAATAACTGTCGCAGAACGCTTGCAGAGTAAGAAGAATTAAACAAACTAAAGCATCTACCAATATCTCTTCCTAGTTGATGACGACGATGCTAGTAACAGATAGCCCTACTGCTTCTGCTGTACTGTGGGTCCCCCATAGCACAGCATCATGCTGAGTTGAAGTAAGAATGCTCCCACTCAGAACAGTCACAGCGTGCAGCTGCCGACTATTTATGTCCTGTGTTCATATGTATACGTCTGTGTTGTTTTTATGTTTTATATTCGAGTTATTGTGCCTCGGAAAGCATGCTAAGTCGTTGGTCCCGGCTGGCATTCGTGGATCCTTGACAGTCGTTACGGGTCGTCAGTATCCCGGAACTCTGACTACCAGTCTTAGCAAGGAGTATCGTATTACCCAGTGACTGGGTAGTGCAGGCCAGATAGGCAGTCGCTCCATGTAAAATACTGGTATTCAGTTGCATCCAGTTAGACTAGAAGCCGACAAGTTCAGTCCGTGCACATTAGAATTGGAATAACTTTAACAATACTTCAATACCGATTACAAAAATCACAATAGAAAAAGTTTATGTTGAGTTTATTCGATATTGGTGCCGATTCCCTTGTTCACAAACTAAACATAATTTAAGTTGAGTGTATCTTTTTCTATCTATTTTATTAAGAAAAGGACAGAAGATAAATTTTAGGTTAGTCCTGTCAAATTAATCAGCACCTGTCACTATTCCATACAAGTTTAGACGTGATTAAAAACTTGTCTACTAAAATTACGTCAATTTACGTCAAGCGCTGATTAATTTGACAAGACTAAACTAAAATTTATCTTCTGTCCTTTTTTAATGAAATAGAAAGAAAAAGATGCACTGAACTTAAATTTAGTTTAGTTTGTGAACAAGGGAATCGGCACCATTATGAATGTAATGCATCTATCCGTTTCTTATATTTAATTATTACCCATATAGAAGAAAAACCGCACCCATTGGCAGATAGAGGCGGTCGAGACAGAGCACGTTTTTAACTTCTAAAATTCTTTTGCCAAACGAAGTTCACATAAATTAGCGATATGAAGGTTAGATTAGTCATGTGAAGTTAGTACATACTAGATCTTAAATTTTTAATGTTATAACATCTACAGCAACGTCTTACATTTATACAAAACATGTCATTTTATACACAACATGAGTTTTGCTTCTCTCTCTTATCTTTAAACATAGTTTGACTTTGAACACTAGCGAATAAGCGCGGCTTTGCTCGCGATAACCAGAAACTACTATCTTCTCCAGAGAAATATGTAACTATTATACAGCGAATATACGGTTCACACTTGCCATTCATTTTGGATGAAGCAACCAAACAATCGTCCAATTTTAGCGATAACTTTTGTTTCTATGCTTTTCAACCAAAATGTATAATTTTGGTTGAACCGTGAATTACTGTCATAACAAGTGTTTGTACGCACGAGGATCTAGCGCCAAATGCAATGAAAATTTGTTCGCACAAAGTATATTTTTTGGCGGGATTTATTCTTACGTGGACAGGTTAAAGTAGTAAATATGATATTGAAAATATTTGTACGAGATTTGGAGATACTAAGTAATATTTTGGAGGAACATTAGCTCATATTTAAATTTTACTACCAACACGTAACGACAAGCCTGAAAAGACTCTCCTGGATCTAAATACTTTCATACAACAGCATCTACCTATATCTCTAAGAGTCCATAAAAACTCAGCGCCACCAAACTCTTAATATCGCTTGCACCCTACTGCTCGCGGCAAGCACAACAGGGCGGCAGGGAGAAGGCTCCAAGGCGCCGATAGTTTAGGTAATTTATAATTACGGTGAAAATAACGGTAAAAAACTAATAAAAAAAACATAGTATCCGCTTTATATTTAGTTCAGTTATTATGCAAAGTTTTATGATCTAATTTGAAGTATTTTTAAATACTTGTGATTTTGCGGTTAGGAGGTAACTTTGTATTTTTTTTTCCGTCGAGAAAATTTTAGGGGATCGTGTTATGTCAAACATAGTACTTAAGACTATTCTTCAAATTTACCATATTTATTTTAAAATGAATGCAGCAGTATTTTCGATGTAACGGAGGATCATGCTAAGCAACTTGAGGTATTGCAGACTCTTAATAAAATAAATTGTAAGTCATACACACATTCTATTTTTATTCTATTTAAAACCTTTGGTTTACTGAATGGAAATAAACTTTACTTTGAGAGTTTTAGTTCTTATAGTTAATGCTTTGAATGACTATGATGACCGACAGACGTGGCGATTCCCTTATTCACAAACTAAACAAAATTTAAGTTCCGTGCATCTTTTTCTTTCTATTTCATTAAGAAAAGGACAGAAGATGAATTTTAGTTTACTCCTGTCAAATTAATCAGCGCTTGACGTAAATTGACGTAATTTTAGTAGGCAAGTTTTTAATCACGTCTAAACTTGTATGAAGTAGTGACAGGCGCTGATTAATTTGACAGGACTAAACTAAAATTTATCTTCTGTCCTTTTCTTAAATGAAATAGAAAGAAAAAGATGCACTGAACTTAAATTTAGTTTAGTTTGTGAACAAGGGAATCGGCACCAATGTCATGTTATTAAGTGTAAGAGCCACCATTATTCCGTTGCCAAAAAGAAATGGCACTAGTCGTTTTGTATAGCTTCTTCTCTCTCACTCACTGGAACTCACTCTTTCTGAGAGCCTCCCGAAATAAAAAAATGAAATAAACAATTTAAACACACTTAAAAGTCGACTCCACATTATGTGCGCATCTGGATATGTCTGTTTTATGCGTTCCGTTATAAACAATCTTGTACATCTAGATCATTTGTAACACTAAAACTAAAATCACGTCATCCATGTACACAAAACTGTCAGAATATGAACAATTAAGAGATCGTTTGATTTTAAAATATAATAACTACAAATAGGTACATAATTATGAGTTATATTTTAATGCACTCACGAGACGCACAATACAATTGGTTATAGAACGTTTGTATTGAACTGGTTGATATTAGCCTAATAAGATTTTATCGTGAAAAAATAACAACTAAAGTAGGTTTAATACAGAACGGTAAGGGAGTGGCTAGTGAAGACAGATGTCGATAAGACAAAATTAATTATTTACAGTAAATAGTTCACCTTGTTTTTGCTGTACCACTCTAAGATTGAATTTCACTTGCACGTCACGTAACGTAGTTTAAACCTTACATAGTTTAAACCTTAGTGCAGTTTTAATATATTAGGATTTTTTGTCAAAAGCAATAATAAGGTCCACTATACATAAAAGTTTTATACATAGCTACGTAGATCAATGTGAGAGGAATTATTATAACATCAACGGCGGTATTTTTTGGCTTTTCAAGGGAACCAATTCTGACTTCAACAACAGAGATTGTGAATGAACCACGTGATTTTGACAATGTGCTCAAAATTGCCTCCACGAAGTGACGACACTTCAGTGACGTCTAGCGTGAATAAATCCGATATCAGACGCTTCATTTTTTGTTCATTTTTGCCTTTCACTCAAATTGTAAAGGTGCATCCACACCTAAGTTACTTTTTGTAGAGCAACATTTTAGAACATAACATTAAGTACCTAACTTTTGCGGCTTTTGCTGTAAATTTTTGTTACCCATTGTTGCCCCGTTGATCCACAAAAAGAAACTGCGGTGCGGATGCACCTTAACGTTTGAACACAAAATGAATAAAAAGTGAAAAATGAATTCATTAATGAACCAATCCAATGATGTTGAATTTTGGCAGTCGACATCTTTCACACGAAAGATCAATAATTTAAATCATGGGAGCAGAAGAACGTGTGGACTGCTAGAATGAAAAAAAAAAAACATTTGATATCTATCACATTTAGGCCCACACACGTTTTCCTTGCCGTGAAAAACTATTGTTTATTCGCAGTGTGTAGCATCATCAGTGTTGTATGGATCACTATAGAAGCTTGTTGACAGGCACGTTTTTTCTACGGAGCGGTTTATACGCCGTACCGTAAAGAAACCGCACCGTGTACAAAAGGCTTTAGGAAGGAGTCCGGTTACCTGACCAAGAGTCCCATTGACTGTCAAATATTTTACCATGGCGAAAACCAAAACCTGTTCTATCATTTGTGCGAATTTTACATAAAAGTGGAATACTTAAGTTAGTACTCACCCTGTGAGAAAAGCCAAAGGTTGAAAAGAAGGAACAGAAAGCAGGTTGCATGCTGCTGACGATGGCACAAATGACAGAATGGCACTGGAGTAACCTCTTCGTAAGCTCCCTTTTTATCACTGAGATGTAGACCTACATTATCTTAAAGCACTTCGCCAGAGTGTCATCGTGGAAACAATAAATACTGCACTTTCTGCTGTCGCAATTAACAAATCCACTTTAATTAATAAATTATTAGGTCATGAAGCCACAGTTCTGCTATAAAACCGTATGGCGCTATCCATAAATTATGTCACACGAATTTCATGATTTTTGGAGCCTCTCCCCTTTCCTCATATCTGTGTGACCTCCCAGGGGAGACACGTAATAACAGGGTGTTACGTCACATATTTTACAAGTTCAAGTGACGTCACAAAACTTACGTCCTCCCCTCTCCTTGTCACAGACTGTCACACTTTTTTATCCCCTCTGGCCGTGTTTAAAGTGTAACGTAACTTATGGATGGCTCGCTTGACACAAATAAGTCATACTAACCACGTGATTCATACACAACTTCCTCAAACTACCTCTAACCCTCTAAGTCACAACGCGTCTAAGCCTAATCCTCCCTCCCCCGACTGAGGCTAAACCTCCTATGAAACTTGAACCCCTTCTTCTTCTCGTGCCGTTCTTCCAAAGGCTTATCAGCGAGGTTGTCAGCACTTTTCGCTACTTGCACACTTTTCCTTCTATTCTTCATGGATTTAACCAGTTTGTAGAATTTCCCCTTCTTCTTTGGGTCTTGAGCGTTGTCTAACGTGTCTTCTTCTACTTCCACGCTGAATTCTGAGGATATGTCTCCAAGGTCTTCGACGCTGTGGCTCTCGATTTCTTTGGGATGTGGCACTTCCAGTTTACCTTTGGATGTGTCGGGTTTTGGTTCCTCTGGAGGCGGAGGCGCGTCCGGGTCTACACACTGGAAAATGAAAAACAAAGTGTGTTAATTTAGTAGCAACATCAGCTAAAATAGTCTCCAGAGCATGATTTAAACGATTACCTACGTTGCTTAACGCATTATAGGAACGGATCGATGAGGCCTTATTGGAACCACAGTAACTAATAAGGTGATCGTTTTCTTGACCTGACAATTTAATTAGACAAGTGGCAGGTACAACGAGCAACATATCAGTTATAGTACAACTTACACTACAAAATCACCCTTATAGCCACAAAATAAACGCTCTGGCAATGCCAAATTGTTACCACTGATGTGCAGTCGGCTGTACCGCACGTAATCAATAACCTTGACTTTGTTTAGTACTTTCTTTTATCTATTGAAGTACTGAATAAAGAAGAGACAGTAGGTCACAGTTGATTGTATTTCATAACGCAGAGATAAAACGTTGTTGATCTGTTTTTCAGTGATAAAACGTGTCTCGGTCCTTTTATTAGCCACAATAATACCCTAATGGATTTTGTTATATTTGTACAGTTTATTGCTGACTCAAGGTTATAAATAAGGTTAAATACATGCCTTTTTATATAGTAGGTTTGTACACAACATGTTTTGATTAGGTCAGTTAAGACTGCGAATAAATCTCTTACTTCTAACAGATCTATGAGACTTTTAGGAAAATTGCTTGATCATTTAAGAAAGAAAGAAAATAAATGTATATGACCCTGGTACACACAATACTCATACAAAAACAAAAAAAACAGATTCAAGTTCTTAAAACTGTATTGTGTGCCTCACGGCCAAGAAGGCCCAGTTCAGCACAAATGCCAGACAACTAGTGCCTGTCGTTGGTTTTCAAATTTTTGTTATTTTTTTTATTTTGGCAAAGGATGGCATCATTGATAAAACTGATTACCACCGTTTCTCTGGTATTTTAATATACAGGGTGTTAGGTAAAATAGCGGACATACTTTTAGGAAGTGTAGTACGCACTTTTAGAAGCTGTAACCACCACTAAAATTGAGTAACAGACTATCAATTACAATCTGAATGATTTTGAAGTATATTGCTAATCCATTGCTTCATATATTCGAAAATTTTGTCTGCTCAACAACGTAAAAGCGCTAGCAATGAATGTTGTTGAACTGTCAAAGTGAAACCAGTTTTAGCAAGCAACCTCCGCGAGTCTGTTATAAGTTATTGGCAGAATTACGAGACAAACACAACTATTTGTATTGAGAATAAAAAGAGATTTGGCAGTCAGCTTACCGGGCTGACAAGCGTATGTCAAAAATTAAAATATATGATGTACAATAATTTAATTGAATTAATCGTTTACTGAATCGATTTCTGTAATTTTTATTAGAGGTCATTTTTTATCCCAAAAATAATTTAACTACGTAAATTACATTCGCACTTCCGCTGCGTAGTCAAAACTAACCAAAATGGACGAAGTATCTACTACGCTAGACCCTTATCCGTGTGCAACTGTTATTGTCTAGACTTTTTTTTTGTGTGTGAAATCATCAAATAACTTCTCCCGCTCTGGGCGGAGCGGGAGGGTGTGTCAGACTCTTACTGACTAAAACCCACCCGTATTCCTTCCGTTGCCTGTCTTGCCAGGGGCCTCGGTGACCCTTTAGTACCTTCCCGCGACCCCGGCAGGATTGTCTAGTCTTAAGATGTTAATTCTAAAGTAAAAAATGTGTATGTATTATGCTTAGAATATAGAAAGAACCAGAATCCGTGTTCAACTGTTATTGCAAGCCGCACGCTGTGTCCAAAATCAAGACAAGCTACCCGCGCCCGCCTCACTTCCCACCCGCGTAATGTTGCTAGCTCGGACATTATGAACCCGTTTTGGGGTATACGTTGAGAGTATTGCTAAGATAACATAAATAATAAAATCACAATTGGTCTTTTCATAGATACATAATTTCATACACCCGCCCCCCCTAGAAATCCTAGAAATAGTCTAACATAGTACCTAATATGAATGTTATGCAATTCTAAAATGGAGGACCATCCGACCAGATGGGCGTCGTGTCTGGTTTTGCGTGACGTAGTTCGCATGTGACGATGTAGATACCGCCACATCACTCCCCTTCGGAGACCGGAGGTGGACCGAAGTGGGCTGAGTCGTGTCCGTGTCGGCACCGGTGTTCGCATAGTTCGCGGTGAGTCGGAACTGTCTGCGGTGGTGCCCCAGTGAGTCGGGGTGGCGCTGCGTTATGCTCCAGTCAATCGGACGTGGTACAGCGCCGGGTTAAAGGCTGATTGATGGCGTCGACCAGAAGAGGGTTGAAGGGCTCTGCTTGTGCACCGGCCGAAAGTGCAGTGTGCTGTGCCAAGGTTGCTAAAGAGGCTGAGGGTGATGACTAGGTATGCGCGGTCGCTGCATGCTGGTGGTCAGGAAACCCGTTGAAGCCGTGGGTGCTCACTGGCTGTATGACTCGCCACTCGAGAGCTTGAGAAAGTGATGATGATGACATCACGCTGAAGTAGTTGCATGAAGGTTACGCTGACGTTCATATTTGGGGTCACCAGTATAGAGGCAAGAGGAACAGGGTTTAAAGTTCACTCATTCTCCATAGAAAAGGGAGGACCATCCGACCAGACGGGTGTCGTGTCTGGTGGGCAACTGCCCGACGCACGGTTGATGTCGGGACGTTGTATACATGCTAGTTGCGCGGTAAACTCTGCTTGCGCGATGTAGGATTTTGCGTGACGTCAGTGTGTTGGGTAGTTCGCATGTGGCGATGTAGTACACATCACACTGCAAATTTTACACGAGCAGCCTTTGGACCGACAACCGACCGAGTCCAATACAATAATGGCTTTAGGATGTTGTTGGGGCTACCGCGTTTCTGTAGTGCTTCGAATATGTTTTCATCAGGGGTTGATGGCTTCCACGTCATCATACGTAAAATAACTGCTTCATTAATGAGCAGGTTGTGCGGTAGTTCTAACAGCATTTTGCAGGTTATTACGGAGAAATTCGATTCTCCAATTTATGAAGGCCTTCATCCGGATTTTGATCGAATAACCTCTTAGTAGGATATTCGATAAAGGCCAAAATTAATCGACCTACTTATTATTTTCAATTTACGTAATTAATTTCTTACTATCATAGTGTATAAGTCAAATTGTAACTAAAAATGTGGACTTTAAGTCTGAAATAAAGTTTTTATTATTTTATTTATTTATTTAGTACCTATTAAGAATGAACAGTGGTGGCCCAGTGGTAACGGGCGCGACTTACGAGTTGTAGGTCGTAGGTTCGAACCCAGACAGGCGCTTTACTTTGTGTAAATAATTTCATCACCACTGCTCTCAAAACGGTGAAGGAAAACATCGTGAGGAAACTAGCATGTCCTATAACCAAAAATTCGAAGACATTTGACATTTACCAACCCGCACCGGGCCCGCGTGGTGGATTACGGCCCACTCCCTCTCACAGGGAGGAGGCCTGTGTCCCAGCAGTGGGAACATTATAGGCTGATTATTTAAGAATGAACAACTTTTAACTATAGGACCAACCTTGAAGTCACGAATAAAATCAACTGTTGCATACATTTATGTTCGCTAAAATCTATGCACCCTCACCCTCACACTCTCCCATACTCTCACAAAAATTTTAAACCTGTAACGTAAAATATTACTTTTTTTAATTTTTTCTGTTCTGAAGGTAAATTGGCACAGTCCGCTCATACATAATATCAATTGGAACCTCATTGCGAATCACTGTCTCTTAAGATACAGGATACCCTAGTTTAAGAGACAGAGTTTAATCAATTGTGTACAGATTTCTCAGCATCCAAATGTTTTATGTAAATGTTCTTTAACTGTATTTTTGGGAAATAAAGACATTATTATTATTTATTATTATGCGCTATCTGTTCTTTAGTATAAAACCGTTCGTACTTTGTACCCAGAATAAAATCAGTTTAAATATCCTAAGTATGTACCAAACCATACCAGCGGGATAATTGCATAACAGACCTACAGTAGCAATGGGTATATTTTTGACAGTTCAACAACATATGAAGCAGTGGATTAGCAATATACTTCAAAATCATTCAGATTGTGATTGATATTGTGTACCTTCAAAAGTCACCAACTTTAACACAGTCTTTAAGGCACTTACAAGAGGCAAATGACCAAAATAGGCTTGTCTTATGAAAAAAAAAAGTTCCAAATCTGTATACATAGTTTGTGGTAGCGGAAAAAATATATGTTAATTTTGAACATATTTCCCAGAACTTGGTTGTTACCAAAACACGTTTTGAAAAAAAAATATCGATACAAACTAACGTTAAACTAACCTCTTACCTTGACTTTCAAACCAAAATACCTGTATTAAATATCAACATACGTTAAGTATTTAAAGAATAACAAGAAAGTCTTATTTGAATGCAGAACTTGGTTGTTTTTTATTTTCGATTACTCAACTCAATTTTGAGTAAATAGATAATTGCTTCATATTTTGCAATAAATTACAAGCGTTGTGTCATCGCGCTTCTCTTTCTTTTCTATGCAGTCTGACAGTGACCGCGGTTTAGCTGTTGTTAACTACGTACTTTCACATACATACATAACATCACGCCTTGTTTCCCCGAAGAGTTGGGCAGAGGTATACCTACTTATATGATGATTTCCCAAACAAAAAAAAAAAGAGAGGTACCTGTAGTACACCCACATTTCTCCAGTTATGTTTTTAAGTACCATTGTGAGCCTATTGCCATCAACCGGGCACAAATCCAGACTCCGGACTACTACTCACAAATTCCAGATAGAAAAACCCAATAACACTTTGCCCGACCCGGGAATCGAACCCAGGACCTCATGCTCAGCAGTAGCGCTTCAACCACTAGACCAACGAGGTTCGACGTGAGGTGGTACTTTTACCCCTATGCTATAACGCCAACAACATAAAAAAGACCGGCCAAGTGCGAGTCAGACGCGCGCACGAAGGGTTCCGTACCATTATCTATAAAAACGGCAAAAAAAAAAAAACATGTCTGTTGTATGGGGAGTAAATATTTATTATATTCCGTTTTTTAGTATTTGTTGTTATAGCGGCAACAGAAATACATCATCTGTGAAAATATCAACTGTCTAGCTATCACGGTTCATGAGATACAGCCTTGTGATAGACGGACAGACAGACAGCGGAGTCTTAGTAATAGGGTCCGTTTTACCCTTTGGGTACGGAACCCTAAAAACATTGTACGTATGAAAGGCAGTGATATTGTGAAAGGTGTAATTTTATGGTGGAAACATTTACATCACAATAAATTCACGGCACAAGATGTTCTGTAGTCACGGTATTATTACGGACAAGCGACTGAAAGTTAGCCCAGGTACGGGCGTATTTTTATCGTGGCGATATTTTTCGCGCACTGGATTTTCAACGCTTTGCTTAGTGCTGAGAGTTGAAAATCCAATAGTGTTTTCGTGACGCGCTGGGATGCGCCGTTTGATTCTCAATGCTTGGCTCAATACAGAGTTCAAAATCCACTGCACGAATAAAAATCGCCGCGATAAAAATACGCCTGTGTGCAACTGGGTTTAGTACCTGGGTGAGTATAAAATATTACTGTAGGTACAACTTTTTGCTTATCAGCATTGGGCTGCAAAACTCTATCGAGCTCAGTTCGTTTGTGAAAAGTTCTGTATCTGCAGTGATAACTTTGCATAGTGACAGCTGACGGTGTAAATGCAGAACTGACTCTGATAGTGAGTATGTATAATCAGCCTATAATGTTCCGATCTGCTGGGACACAGACCTCTCTGAGAGGGAGTGGGCCGTAATCCACCACGCGGACCCAGTGGGTGTTGGTAGATGTCACATGTCTTGGAATTTGTGGTTCTAGGCATATCAGTTTCGTCACGATGTTTTCCTTCACCGTTTTGAGAGCACTGGTGATGAAATAATTTACACAAAGCAAAGCGCCTGTCTGGGTTCGAACCTACGACCTACAACTCGCAAGTCACCGTCGTTACCCTTGGGCCACCACTGCTCTAAGAGTATGTATGTATATCTCTACTTAATAATTATACTAAATCTCAAGAGTTTTTTGTTTGAACGCGCTAATCTCTGGAAGTCAGAGTTGAAAAAACATTTTTGCATTTGATAGCCCAATTCTTCAGGAAAGCTGCACCCTTTTTTTTTTGTTTTTTTTGGATGGGAAATCATCAAATAACTTCTCCCGCTCTGAGTGGAGCGGGAGGGTGTGTCAGACTCTTACTGACTAAAACCCACCCGTATTCCTTCCGTTGCCTGTGTTGCGGGGGCCTCGGTGACCCATTAGTACCTTCCCGCGACCCCGGCAGGCATCGGCCCTAGTGGACCCCTACATTGTGCTGATGACATCTCTTTGAGGCGCACGTGGAATACGACGCGCCGTCGACCCGGGCCTGGTCCTTACCGGACGGTGAGCTACCCATTGCTCACCGTCCGCAAGCCCGCGCCTACGGTGGCTGGAAATCCGCCCGGGATTCTCGACGCCCAGGGCGTCTCCTGCGGCGGCTAGGGGCGAGAGGGCGCGAAATTTGCCTTTCCCTCAACCGTCCCGCCTCCTCCTTCGCGAGCATTACTGCTGCACCCTGCGGTTTCATCCGCATAAGTCTCGATGTCGTAACTCTGGTCATGGTCTACCCAAGTGCCAAATTTCATCCAAATTCGTTTAGCTGTTTTAGCATGAAAACGAAATAAACAAACAAACTCACTTTCGCATTTAACATCACGCTACGACCCTTAGGAGCCAAGCGAGGCGGCCGAAACTGCGGCACGGCTAGTGTTTTTATATAATAGTGTTTAATTACCTATCTATAAGTCTAATAATACCAATAAACACAAGGCGTGATTCAAACGCATGAATATATCTCCAATTTTTCTCCGTGTACAAAACAATGCTAAATGTAAAAAAGGTCGATAAAAGTAGCTATAGTCGTGTTTAATTAGGTCTTAGAGTGAAACCACATGATGCATTAGCCGGTGGTACAAATCACAGCGACATGCCACACGGCGACGACGCAACGTACACTCAACGGACAAGGAGACCAGAAAAACGAAGCGGGGATGTTGCGGTGCGAAGCCAACAGTCAGAGCGGCATCGTAGCGCAGCGCAGTGTTGCTTGTATATACTAAAGAAAACTGACACACCCAACACCGAGAAGCTGCGACGTCGTAGTAAGCGACGTTGCGTTGCGACACCGCATTGTCCGTGTGGCACTAGGTGCGTTGAAATCATAGCGGTGCGACAACGCACCGGTAACGCCCGTGTGGCCTCACTCTTACAGAAAGTTTTTACATACTAATGTAGACTAACCCATTTTACCAGGAAATTGCTAAGAAAAATACTTGTAGGTACTGTCGACATTTTCAAACGTAATAAAACACTTAAGTAAATAAAAGAAGAAAATCCAAAACGATTTACGTAACAAACATTGAATTGGGTGAAGTTGGAAACAATATAATCGATAGTAAGGGATTTGGGAGCCCGAAGTAACTTTGCGAATTATTCGAAAGCCTTTCAAAGGTCTCATGTTTATGTATAGTATTTCTATCTCACAAAGCGACGCGCGCTTTACTTGTGGTAACCAAGTGTACAAACACGCTGTGAATGTGTGCGTGAAGACGAGTAGCGTCAGCACGTAACACACACATACTTCCGACTTCGCCCGTGTGTCGCGCTTACACACACCTTCGCAGCGTGTTTGTTACAATTACTTACCACAAGTGAAGCGCGCGTCGCTTCGTGAGTTCGCTTCGTTTCCGTAGTAAGTTTGTGAGTTAGCTACTTTTGCCTCTACTCTCTAATGAAAGACAAAGGATTTCTTCTAGACTCGTTAAAACTTTCTCTTATTTTCTCGAAAATGTCACGGATTAGTTGTCCCCGTTCCCATTATGTTTCGGAAGAAGTTTTAATTACTATTACGTAATTGTTTACGTAATTCCATTGGTTGGCTGTTTTTATTTCGCTTTGATTTAAGTTATGCATTTTAAATATTTTAGTGTCACTGAATTATTTTACTAACGTCTTTATTATTGACAAGGTTTAGTTATTAAGTTCTGTTTACGTTTTAATGTTGTAACTTTAATTTATGCTTGAGTACAGTTTTCATTGTTTTGTTTGTATGTGCATGTGCATGGGCATGTGCTAGCTAACATATGTCAAATAATTTAATTTAACGTTTTGTGCTGCGTAATGTAAATTATTTTGCAAACTATTGTATGAACTCAAGTTTTTCTAATTGAACAGACAGCTGTGCTGCTGCGGAGTTTGTTGCGCCACTTCTTCCCAGCTAAAGCACTAGGAAGTGGTGAAGGGTGGGCGTTTTTGGGGGACTGTCTTTTGTTATAAAGACTTTCAAAAGGTGCTGATTCTCAGCCTAGTTTGAATAAATGACTTTTGATTTTGATTTGGTTTCAGTAGGTAAATTATGCAAATAATGCGATATGCTTTTCTCTGAAAAGCATAATTAATGAATGAATGAAATAAGAAATTTCTATGCTTTAATGATCTACGTACGGTCGGCTTACGAAAACCTTAACCATACTTAGGATCTTGTCATATTATAACTATTATACAAATGGCGACGTCAAAAACGTGACAAGAACGCGACCACGACTGAGTCTAATGTGACAAAGTTCAAAGGTTATCAACGTTTTCGAAGTTTCTTGTACCAAGAGGACCCAGTCGATTTGCACTTACATCGGCGAGTGAGATCCTTTTCGGCGGGACCTGTTCAGGGTGTCTCCAGGGCTTATGGTAGGGCAGGTCGGTAAGCGCCTTCCATCCAGTGTAGCGACGAGCTGCGGCATGCAACTGTTGAACCAGCCGCGGCGCTAGTTGTGCTGTGACCCTGAGTAATTAAATAAATTATTAGCGTAATGGCTCAGTGGGTAACACTTCGGTTCTTTTGCACGAGGTTGTGTGTTCAAATCCGGGCAAGTAACAATGTGGCTTTGGGATAGTATGTATACGACGACAATCGACGTTGCTGTGAAATATCACAGCAACCTACATAATTACGCCTAAAAAGCAGGTAATCCTTGTAAATAAGAGATGAGTCTATGGCCTCTTATCAGAAAGTCTATGATTTTTTTATTCAGTACTTAATTTGAAGCAAGTACAGTATTAATTGCACAGGCTTGCTAGTAACACCCAAATGTAAACTAATCAAATTAATTTATTCAAGGCTGAGAATCAGCACTTTTCGAACGTCAAACTTCTCTTGTACCAAACTGGGAATAATACGCCACTTTTATACTTCATCGTTTTGGTGAACACTATCATACAAAGCACATAATCACTCAGCACATTTTACACTTAATATTATGAAAGTCTGTATGACTCGACGGTTGGAACACAAATGCCGTCCGCAACTTCAATCCTATAATTATGACGGTAGTCAATTGAGATACTTTAATCATAGAAAAATAATTTTACGTACATCCGTTTGCTGACTGACGTCAAACTAGCTACCATTTAATATTAATACATGGAATTACAATAAAATTAAAAACAGTTAGTAACTATGATTTTTTACATATGTTTGATCAGCTAAGAAAATAATAGGCGTTTGTCAGGCATAAGTTTACTCTTTCCCTTTATTATTCAGTACATAATCTCAAAGAAAAACTTCATTAGCCCAAAATGTATGTATCTTATTTATGCTTACTAGAGATTCAATATTCAATCGGAAAGTATTTATAGAATAGGGTCTCCAAATTATTTATTCAATTTTATATTCACTTCCGCACTTCTCTCGCATTTTCCAACATCGGTTAGCATTTCCATTCAGTTAAAATCCATCCAAAAGATTTGATACATCTATGCACCTATTACCATACAAATATTAATTTTTATTATATTTTAGGTATTGTAGGATACAATGAGCTAAGCGTCTATTTTGACGTTCGAAAAGTGCTGATCCTCAGCCTAGTTTGAATAAATGACTTTTGATTTTGATTACATGAGACTTCCCTAATATATTAACTGTCTGCGAACCAGACACAATAGTTAAACAATAGCCGTGCATATTATGTAGGACCCTGGACATTCATAATCATAGTCGTGGTACATAACTGGTGTATTTGTACCTACATACACTTACTACATCATGACCACTGCCAAGGCCTACGTCTTCGAGGAATACAGGTGTGATGTTTTTTAAAAAATTCAACCTTACCGTACCTGTTAACAAGCCAAGCTGGCAGGGCTCCTCTGGGGTCTGACCTCGAGACGTATCCGAGCCAGCTTCCCGCACCAGACCGAGTCCGCACCACAAAACCCGTCAGCAAAGACACGGCTCTGGGGAGTAGAAATACGTGGATTTGACCGGTTAATGGCGTGGTTATCTGTCTAACTGAAAAAAGGTTAAAATCTGTGTAATCACCGGCCAACATTTGGGAAAAATTCGTATGCAGGAAGGCTGAAATATCCACTCGTATACAGAGTGTAAGGGACATCGAAGCACAAATACACATAACACATAATCAGCCTATAATATTCCCATTGCTGGGACACAGGCCATCTCTCTTCAAGAGGGAGTGGGCCGTAATCCACCACGCGGGCCCAGCGGGTTGGTAGATGTCACATAATTGTCTTCGAATTTTTTATTCTAGGACATGCCGGTTTCCTCACGATGTTTAACTTTCCTTCACCGTTTTGAGAGCAGTGGTGTAGAAATAATTTATACAAAGTAATGCGCTTGTCAGGGTTCGAACCTGCGACCTACAAACTCGTAAGTTGCGGTCGTTACTACTGGGCCACCACTGCGCTCACTAACAGTTACCATATATTCAGTAGGTACATGATTCTACACCCGCCAGCGTGGAAATATTACGTTAGTTAGGTATTTTTTTTAAATCAGCATTTTCGTACAAAACTGCCATACCTACACGGGCAAGATGAATGTATGGTAACCGTTTGTACCTATGTAGATGTCCCTTACATCTATGGTTGCCAACCCTACTATATAATATAGTATCCTCATGGACGCGGCGCAAGTTTACTTTCCCGCGACCCCGGCAGGAAGACGCACCCCGCATCTTCTTGCCGGGGTCGCGAGAAAGTCCGAAAGGGATACTGTGGCCTCTGGCAACACGGGCAACGGAAGGAACATGGGTGGGTTTTAGTCCGTAAGAGTCTGACACACCCTCCCCCGCTCCACCCAGAGCGGAAAAGGGGGGGGGGGGTGCATCTTCAGCTCCTCGAAGCGTGATCATTTTTGCAGTTCACCTCGGATCTGTTAGGTTATCGTTTGTCCATTCTCACAAGTACTAACTTAGTCGACTTATGCAGAAAAGCTTAACAATTAAGATACTCGTAATACAGGAGGCAAGAGCGAGCGAAGCGAGCTCGAAAATTTTTCCATCCTCATCGAATAGGATAAGTTTTATTTTGTCCATTCATACAAACGAAACGGAAGAGAGGGACATTTTAGGATGTCGCCTCGAAGGAACATTCTAGGATTTAGCCTCGAATAGCTTAAGTTCTCTATTATTGTATTAGGCGTTTTCCGATATTTTATAGTTCTGAATGTTTTATACCTATATTTTATTTTGAAGCCAGGGAGGTGTGCACCCTCTTGCACCCAGCTCCCGGCGCCTATGAGTATCTTGCTATATTAGAGGTCTACTATATTTCTAAAGAAAAAATATAACAGGAAACTACTAGGTATATACCCATTTTTATTCCAATACAACGGCGAAGTGATCGCGGCAGGGCCAGTATAAATCTCGCAAAAGCTGAATTAATGGTATTTTGTAGCGTTAATTTTGAGTGTAAAAATAGTTATGATATTTAAAAAAAAACCTTTTTATATAGGTTCATAGTAGCAAAAAATATACATTTAAAGAATAAAAATATTTTTGAATTTTATCGCCATATATTTTTACAGGCAATGGCAGGCTTTGAAAATATTATATTTGATATAAAAAAGTTGGCTATCTTACTTAGATCCTGTATAGAAAATAATTATCTTGCTTTGAGGATCTGGTTCTATTCGTCTAAATAAATAAATTGTGGAGATTACATAGATTTATTATGAGGCAAAAATATACAAACAGCTTAGAGGCTTAAAATGTTTACAGAAACAAATTGTTTTAAATGTTAAAACATTACAAATCTACCTACATAATTGGATAGATAGGTACCCAGACAAGTTATTGTGATACCTAGGCATCACCTAGGGTGCCTAGGTAACTATTAAACGCAAAATTACAGCTAACCTGATCTTCCCAATCAGTAAATCTTCATAATTTCAGAGGAAGGAATTAGAAAGTGTAAATTAATTGGCTAAGGGCTTCATAATGAATTCACGGCGAGGCGGCGGATTTAATTAACTAAAGAGATAACTGGTATCTAACAGGTGCCGCTTTTTCAACCTGTTGCCATTCTTTGAACACCGCAAATAATTGATGTTAAATGGTCTCTCGGCCCTGCGGTACGAGAGACCATTTTATCCGTGGAAAGGATTCGAATAATTGGTAAACTAGAATACAAAATATTTTTATCACAATATAAAAACATCATTGTCGTTGAGGTCGTTCATTGGACGTTGTAATGAACAGACGTGTTGAGAGTGCTCTCCGTCAAATAGTCAAATAAATTTTTGACTGTGTTCACGCTAGGATTACCGATCCTAGCGTGAACACAGTCAAAAATTTATTTGCATTGCATTCATTCATTCATTCATTCCATATACAAACATCATTGTCGTAAATCTCCTTGCGTCGTTTCCTCAATGCGTAGGTAAACGTACTAAATGACATGCTTTCAAAACTCTCTCCTTAATGATACTTTTGACCTAGTTTCGTTATTAACCTATCAGTTATAAATTTTAAACCAATGATATTTTAAACTGTACTTTAAATAATAAGAAATACCATTATTGTATTCAGTGTAGGTACTTTGAACAAGAAATAGAAAGCAACCATAATATTACTCAACGGTTTTCTAAAAGGAGTCTTATTTAATTTAAAAATCTTGCTCTCGAACATTCTATTCACATACCACATTGATAGAATGAAACTCCTTGAATCAAGAAATAAGATAGGAGCAAGAAATGTAAAATTAACCGTCGCATAGCTTTGAAAAAGAATTCTGAACAAAAAGCTATCTAGAAAACCAACGAACGAACTGAAGGCTTCCGGAGCGACTTTAGAATTCCATCCGAGAATGCAAGCAGCGCACTGCGCTTAGGGATGGCACCCATTCAATGTCACACCGCTTTGCCACAATACTAGCCAACAAAGTGTCGTGGATGTCGCAATGTCGTCGCGGTAACTCTTGCTGGTATATCGTCGACATTAACAAAAAACGCGACGTGGCGTTATACGTCGACAATAACTATCAACGTGTCGTTAAAATAACCGCTTGTTGGGAGCAGCTTATTGCCAATTCAAACATTATTGCGATGGGGATAAGCACCTTTAGTGTTTGCTTTAGAGCAGTATTAACAAAAATGCATACTGTTTTGGTGCTAACCTTTAGATTACTTACGTTTTAACACTTCGAACTAATCCTAGCCTACTAATATTAAACGGAAAAAAATTTAACGGCCAGAAATAAACAAGTTGTTGCTATTTACAACCGAGCGACTTGGTTCGGAGGGAGCCTGTAAAGTTTGTTGCTAGAATTGAACAAATGCAATATTTGCTTGTTTGATATTAACAAAGCTGTACCTATTTGACATTTTAAATAAGTATTGGCTATTTGTAGCCGTATCAATTTAGCTAAGCCAAATCGGTACTTGCTAAAGCTTGATTTTTTCGTGTATAAATCCAAAAGAGTGTTTGTTGGTTTGCCCTTTTTTCATGCAGTGATTTTTCTTAGTTATAGTTTATAGGCCTGAGCCCCTGAGGGTAACATAGAGGCTACTTTTTGTCCCGGAAAAATGCATGGTTCGTGTGATACAGGCCACTGGAGCGAAGCCACGGGTGTTGATGACGTGGTGAAATAATTCCGGAAACTAAATAAATAATAAATTCGGGTTATCGTGGGACATCCGGTTGGAACGCTGTTCCTTTCGCTTTCGCTTATGTGTTAATACAGAGCCATCTAGTTTCAAGTGTCAAAGTGTGAAGTTTTTAGCTTGCTAAAACCTTATACTAGATGGCTCTGTAATCAAAAACAAAAACTTTTGACTCTTGAAATTGACATTTTCGGGTATAACGCTTTCTCGATACGTGAATGATTTATGTTAGTTTACTCCTACCGCAAGCCGCGATAAAGAACTTCGCTTCAAAAATAATCATTTATTCAACATCACCTTAGCCATTACTTCATTAGTGTAGGTACCTACATACGAACTACCAACGAAAATCGATCTTCCTAATCAGTTAGTTAAACTTGACGAAATCGAGACCACTCGAGGTGAAGTTTACCGAGACTCGGAAGGCTGGGCCATGAGCCGATATATGGGTGCCTTTCCTAAGCTGTCCCACTTCACAGTCTCTAAACAAAGTAGGTAGGTAAACTTGATGACGTAACGCTGCCTACTGCGGTACTGTTGAAAGCAGTGGCGGTACCTACATATAAGCCCAAATAAAATGCTCGATAGAGAATTTATTGTACCTAACCAGTAGTTTATGAGAAAATTGCGATGATACATACGTAGATACGTAGGGTTTGAAATCGGTTAAAATTTTATTGGGCTTGCGTTATTTTGAAACCCTAGGCACGCCACTGGTTGAAAGAGATATCCTAATGCTAACTATATATATGTACATAAATATTGAATATAAATATGTTTCGAAAATGAGTTTGTTTTAAAATCAAAATCCAAAGTCATTTATTCAAACTAGGCTGAGAATCAACAGTTTTCGAACGTCAAAATTAGATAAGACAGTCCCCCAAAACGCCCACCCTTCACCACTGCCTAGTGCTTTAGCTGGGAAGAAGTGGCGCAACAAACTCCCCATCAGCACACCTGTCTGTTCAGTTTAAGTTCTAAAAAACCGGCCAAGTGCGAATCGTAATCACGCACGAAGGGTTCCGTACCATTATCTATAAAAACGGCAAAAAAAAAATCATGTCTGTTGTATGGGAGCCCCCTTAAATATTTATTTTTTTAGTATTTGTTGTTATAGCGGCAACAGAAATACATCACCTATGAAAATTTCAACTGTCTGACTATCACGGTTCATGAGATACAGCCTGATGACAGACGGACAGACCGACAGACAGACGGACAGCGGAGTCTTAGTAAAGGGGTTCCGTTTTAACCTTTGGGTACGGAACCCTAAAAATGGATTCTATACAATAGTATGCAAAATAATTTACACTATGCACAACACAAAACATTAAATTATTAGCCATATATGTCAGCTAGCACACCACTATACCAACAAAAAGAAATAAAAAAGGAAAACACCGGAAACAGAACTTAATACCTAAATACAAGCCTCCAGGCATAAGACCCCTCCTTCTCTAACGGCTCTTTTATTACTTATTGAATTGCACAAGTGACACTTGTAAAATTGACATACATAATAATTGTGAGCTTTTGTATTTAATATGGGTCAAAGACCTGATATAAATGTTTTTTTTTTTTTTATAAGGGGCCTGCCCGCTTACGTATAGCTATAGCTGTAACAGTCACAAATGATAAACTAGGACCATCGAAGTAAAATAAATAAACAGTTTATTATTGACAACAAAACAAGACCATGGTCAGCAAGACGACCAGTCACCACAAGCAGCAGCGAGCAGTTTGTTAAGCTTTCAGCATATTCCTAACGAATAATAAAAATACTAAAGTGAGTTTGTTTGTTACGCTTTCACGCTAAACCAGCTGGACGGTTTTGGATGAAATTTGGCACATGGGTAGACCATGACCTGGATTAGGACACAGGATAATTTTATCCTGATATTCCCACGGGACCTATGCGGGTGAAACCGCGAGGCGCAGTTAGTTCCAGATAAAATATGAAATGAAATACTAGGAAACTTTTAGTATAAGTTTTTATTGAGTTTCACTTTGGATTACTACCTATTGTTCTGTCGCGTTGTAACTTTGTATGCCTACTCGTTCTGTACCGATGACCGTATGTTCATTTATTTGGTACAGATTATCTGACCCTTTAACGAAGAATACTTTAACAGGTACTGCAGGCTCAGCATAACACTCTCTATCTCTTCGAAGAATAGACACGGCTCTTTCCATACAAAGTGATATTTCGTTTCTCCTTTTGACATCCCACCGTAGAAATATTTGCTAAGTCTGCTGGTAGTTTTGTTATACTGAAAAGATCACTCGTTGAGATTATATCTAAAGCAAAACGCAATCGTAAAGAAGATCTACCTACGTTTTTTTACGCATTTCAAATATGATATTAATCTATAGTCAGTCTACTTTGCGAAATTAAACTCTATTTACTTTTAACGATAAATCTGTTTTATCCTCTACACGATGCCGGTACGAATACAGTTACAAGCATTAAGTTAGTTCATTAGTGGCGCTTAAGCCGATTCCTCGGTAAGCCTCCTGAGATTTAAATCCCCTCCATAAGCCTGAAGATGCTTATATTCCTTTATTCGCAAAAGAATAAGCATGTTACCTTTCTTTAAAGATTTCGGGTTTACAACAGTATCTAACACTTAGATAAATTGTCTACGAAAAGCTGCCAAAAGGCTCCTAAGTTTCCGTCGCCAGTAAGATTAAGGCCTATCTTCCACGACGCTACTCAAAAGTAATGTGATATAAGCTCAATTCACCAATGGGTGAGCCAGCCAGAATGTTACAGCACTGTGTATAGTATCGCAACCAATCATAAACTAGTAAACAACGTGTTAGTAAGTCGCGTCGTGTATGGACAGTCATTGAAAGACTACATTCATACATACATAAACTCACGCCTTCTTTCCCGTGGGGGTAGGCAGAAACTATAGAACGCCACCTGCTACGCTCCTTACATACTCCTTTTGCTTCGTTTACGTTAATACATCTGCTCATACGCGCACACCGGTTGCAAGGCCTACGCACCTAACCTTTCTGAAAAACATCACCAACTAGGTCACTATGTGTCCTCCTAGGGCGTTCCCTCCCGGCGTTTCCACTCACATCTGGCTTGTAAATACCTTTTGTTAATCGCCTTACATTCATCCTCTCAACATGACCAAACCATCTAAGCACAATCTTTTCATTTTTTTTCACTACATCTTCTTTTAAACAGCACCACACATGCTTCGCAAGGAACGCATTTCCACAGCCTGTATTCTACTTTCATACTTATTTTGCCACACCCAACATTTACTTCCATACATAAGCGTAGGCACCAGACACCATTATGAACAGCCAGTCGAGCCTTTTTGGGTATCAACTGGTTGGTCATAATCGCATGTATACCACCATTCACTTTATTTCTCGCATTTACTCTCCTTTCCACATCTTCATCAATCTTTCCATCCCTTGTAAACTGACTCTCCAAATATACAAACTCACTTAGTTGCTCCACACTCTTATGATTTATTTTCACATCACACACCGATATATCCTTTTCTCTTTCAAACACCATGACCTTCGTCTTATTCATATTTATTTCCTTCCCTTTCATCTTATATGCTTCATCCATCACAGTCACCATGTCTTGTTGCTGTTCTGTTGACGATTGAAATACTAGGGCTATGGCATTCTGGCTACTCATTGGTGATTTGAGTTTGCAACACTTTACTTTTTAGTAGCGTCGTGGACGATGGGTCTTAGCATTTAAGATTGTCCGAAGGCTTAAATAACGACGGCTTAATGTCCTGGCGACATACCTTAGAATTTCTAAAGGAAGGAATGGACTGTGATACTGTGTTACATAATGTGGTGTTTACATCAGATGTATATTTATATGAACAGAAACACGCGCTGGAAATGAAGGGTTTTGTGTAAGAAGTTTTGCTTTTCATAGCAATGGACAAAAAGTCGAAAGCAGAAACGGTCGTTATTAGTAAATTTACACATAAACTCTACCATTCTACTATTTATTATTTAGTACATTTATAATATTTGTACCTGCTGTAAAATCTGCAACTAGAAGGTTTAGCTAATTGCAATAACTGAAAACCTCTAAAGGGGTCATTGAATTCGTCATTATGAACAACATTTACTATGGGGCCAAACCTGAAATCACGAAAAAAATATCAGCTGTTCCGCACAATCATGTTCGCATAATTCGTCAAAATGTAGGGAACAGCAGATTTTTTTAGTATTGCAGATAGATACGGATTTAACCTGTGAAATGAATCATCATCATCTGCCTAGCCTTTTCCCAACTACGTTGGGGTCGGCTTCCAGTCTTACCGGATACAGCTGAATACTAGTATTTTACATGAAGCGACTGCCTATCTGACCTCCACAACCCAGTTACTGGGTAACACGATACCCCTTGGTAAGACTGGTTTTCAGACTTTCGAGCTTCTGACGACCCGTAACGACTCGAAAGTTCTAATAATGACAACCGGGACCAACGGCTTAACGTGCTTTCTCAGGCACGGAGCGGTCTTGGTATGTAACCTGTGAAATGAATATAATCACGCTATACCTACAAGGAGCTAAGTTGTCAATGTTGACATGTTTATGAACGGCTATTTTAGTTACACTGTCACGTGAGCGAAGCCGCGGGCACAGCTAGTATGATTTAAAATGTCCACTATAACTACTCCGTGTACCCATTATATTTCATTACTTACAACATCAAATAATTTTCAAGTAGAGCTTCAGGAATTATTCCAGGGTTTCTAACTCAATATTTTAAAAAAATCGTGATATTATAAACAGTTCGTTCACCTTCAAAAGTATCTAACATAGATACAAGCCATTTTCATTTCCCTATAATCTTTAATCAAAAACTATAAAGGCTCCCGCAAACAGCCGCTACGCGACAGCGCATTGCGACACGAGTAGCACAATTTCTATGAAAACTTCATGGAAAGTGCCGCGCTACCTGTCGTGCCTGCGATATAGCGCCAGTCTGCACGAGCCTTATCAGTTAAGCAGCTTATCTTCTTGACTGTATTGATAAAGGAAATTATGAGTTACCAATCTTTTCCGGAATACGGGCACGTGCCTTTATTTCCAGAGGAGTAGGGGAGGTATACGTGCCTGGGAAAATAGGTATCTAGATAAGTTCATATATTTAAAAGGTACCGGGCATTTACAGCAAAATTTCGTACTTTGGAATGCTGTACAAAACCTACGCCGAACAGTAACACGAGGAGTTTCAGAAAACAACTGGGCTTCGGACCTGGGCCATCACATCAACTGCTACTAGATGCCTCACTACTGCCTCATTGATGACCTCCTTTACGACCCTCAGCCATAACCGAACAGTACCACGAGGAGCTTCAGAAAACAACTAGGCTTCGGACCTGGGCCATCACATTAACTGCTACTAGATGCCTCACTACTGCCTCATTGATGACCTACTTTACGACCCTCAGCCATCACCGAACAGTAACACGAGGAGATTCAGAAAACAACTGGGCTTCGGACGTGGGCCATCACATCAACTGCTAGACGCCTCGCTACTGCCTCATAGATGACCTCCACCAGCTTACCGACTCTCAGCCATAACCGAACAGTAACACGAGGAGATTCAAAAAACAACTGGGCTTCGGACCTGGGCCATCACATCAACTGCTACTAGATGCCTCACTACTGCCGCATAGATGAACTTCACCAGCCTCATAGATGACCTCCACCAGCTTTACGACCCTCAGCCATGACCGAACAGTAACACAAGGAGATTAGAAAACCACTGGGCTTCGGACCTGGGCCATCACAGCAATTGCTACTAGATGCCTCACTACTGCCTCATAGATGACCTCCTTTACGACCCTCAGCCATGACCGAGCCTGACCTTTAATTATCGATCATTTTTGTTCGATCGACAGAAATGATAACAGTATCAGTCCCTATAATTCCCAGACACTTTCACAATCCTACTACAAAATATTCGTCCACAACGACCTTGACCTTCATTTAAGTCTGGTTAGATTGCCCCCCGAAATGAGCTTGAAAAAAGAAAAAAAGCAATCAAAAGCTTTTATTCATTACACTCAGATGCACAAAAGCCGTATATTGCAACTAACCTTGCATTGGAGCCTCTATACGATACACAGTCACGGATTGACGCGCGAGATAATGTTATCTTATCACTAAAGTGGCGACCGCAAATTGTGCAAATAAACTAATGAAACAGGACCACTTTACGCCTACACTACGTTTGCGAAAATGATTCGTTACACGTAATTTAGAGCTTTTAAATACAGACGGGCATGTATTCCCCGAAGACAGCACAGGGGTACATCTTTTGAGGGAAAGGCAAATTTCGTGCCCTCTCGCCCCTAGCCGCCGCAGGAGACGCCCTGGGCGTCGGGAATCCCGGGCGGATTTCCGGCCACCGTAGGCGCGGGCTTGCGGATGGTGAGCAATGGGTAGCTCACCGTCCGGTAAGGACCAGGCCCGGGTCGACGGCGCGTTGTATTCCACGCGCGCCTCAAAGAGATGTCGTCAGCACAAGTATAGGGGTCCACTAGGGCCGATGCCTGCCGGGGTCGCGGGAAGGTACTAAAGGGTCACCGAGGCCCCTGGCAACACAGGCAACAGGAAGGAATACGGGTGGGTTTCAGTCAGTAAGAGTCTGACACACCCTCCCGCTCCGCCCAGAGCGGGAGAAGTTATTTGATGATTTCCCATCAAAAAAAAAACGAGTCCATCTTGGAGAAGAGTTCCGAGAGATAGGAAACAGGAAGTTGTTAGAGGAGGTATTTGCCAAAAGGCATACTGAACTAAGAGACATTCTGTAAACTAAAACTACCACAACGAAAAAATAAATGACATGTTTATACGCACTAATGCCTTTTGCAAAAGCCTATTATGGGTTGTTTTGATAAATGTTTAACTAGAAGTAGGTTATTTATTTCTTAGTTTTTTCTTGCAACTAAGTACTTATGTGTGGAGCAGTGGTGCTCTAGTGGTGACGGCCGCGACTTACGAGTTGTAGGTCGTAGGTTCGAACCAAGACAGGCGCTTTACTTTGTGTAAATTATTTCATCACCACTGCTCTCAAAACGGTGAAGGAAAACATCGTGACGAAACCGGCATGTCCTAGAACCAAAAAATTCTAAGACATGTGACATCTACCAACCCGCACTGGGCCCGCGTAGTAGATTATAGCCAACTCCCCCACCGAGAGGCGAGGCGGTATGAGTCCCAGCAGTGGGAATATTATAGGCTGATTAAGTATTACTTATCTAATTATATTTTTTACCTAGTGATAATATAAGTTCAGTAAGTATGTAGGTATTTTTATTTCAGGCAACTAGTGGAAGAGGATACCTTGTGTGGTGACGAAACCCAATGTGAATGACGCGAGACGGGATGAGCGCATCAAGTGACAGTCGCCGAATTATCGAGGGGCGGGCAAGCAACAAAGGAAAACGTTGTGAGCCAAACTATTGTCGTTTACCCTGCATTATCATTTGGGTATGCTATATATTGTATGATATAAAAGTGTTGCCGAAATGTAACGAATTCCGCCAGAGGCGGCGTAAGGCATGGGCGACGTGGGCCACAGGCCACGGCCTGCAACACTGGTAGATACTGACCTACCAGTGTTGCAATCTGACTTTATGTTGAGGCCACCTCGGCAACAGCGTTTGTTTTCTCTTTGTAAGGTTTTTTTTTTATATTATTGTTATTATTAAACTTTTATTATCAGACCACAGAACTCCATACAGTGTTAGTAAAGAAAACCTAAATCTAATGTTAGTATCCTAATCATAATCCTATGCTTAAGTCCGGAGATTATAATACCTATTATATTATAATTATTATATTATGCCACAAAGAAGTATTATGCTTTCTTTTAGTCCCTTGGTATAGGCACTAACTTAACTCCTACAGCACATCAGTATTTGGTTCGTTAAAGGTAATTGTGCTAACTTCATTATTAAGGTAAAGGTCGAGTCAGTTGGGATGTTTGATCAGGTTCCAAAGGAATAAATTAAGGGAATTGAATTAACTGTCATTCTAGATTTTGTTAGGCACAGTTTGAGTCTATACACATAAGGGACTCGTTTTTGGTGTAATTGCTAATTTTATTACTTTATTACGTGGCTTGTTTTACTAGTGGTATAAGCTACGAAAATAATCAGAATTTAGGAAGCAGTCGACAACCAACCATCCTTCCATTTTGTAGAAGTAACCGTCGGCGTAAGCGATTTCGACGAACCGTATTACCAGCAAGCAATTATTTCGTAGTAGTGTCAGTGATGGGTTTTTTCGGTAACATTACATGCGCTATAAAGTAGCACTTGTGATCAATTAGGATAAAAGTTACCTAAACTTACTAAACTAAAGCAAACAACATGTCAATTAAGGCAAAAGCAGGGTAGCCTGCGGTATTCAAATGTTCTTACATTTTTTTCAAGTTTAGGTCTTAACAGTTCAGTATCAGGTTGTATATTGATCTAAATATGATTCGCGGCTTTAAATAATATTTATTTATAATATAATTTTTATCATAAAATTCATATAAAATTCATCAACACAACTCTCATAATTCATATTACTTGAATGACTATTTCATGAAATCATGACATTTGAGGCCAATTCTAACTTAAGGAGTTGTATTACTGATTCTAATGATTATAATTCTGTAAAGTCTTAATTGTAACGGTCGCGAATCATAGTTTAATCAATAGACAACCTGACACTGAACTACCTCATCATCATCTGCAGCTTCCCAGACCTCGCAGGGATTACTTTTTTTCAAACATATTCAATGTACAGTTTTGACTTCGCTACCTTATTCAACTGTATATGTGAATACTTCTGCCTAGCCTTTTTCCAACTACGTTGGGGTCGGCTTTAAATCTAACCGGATACAGCTGAGTACCAGTATTTTACATGGAGCGACTGCCTATCAGACCTCCACAACCCAGTTACTGGGTAACACGATATTTATTTATTTATTTATTTAATACTTTAAGCACACAAATGTACAGAGGCGGACTTAATGCCGAAGGCATTTTCAACCTTTGGGTGATGCAGAGACAAACAGTGGTAGGTGCAATAGCGAAAACTACGGAATAAATATTTATTTGATATAGACATTGATGAATATTATAAGCAAAATTAAGTGAATATTTATGTACCTTGAAAAGTATTATATTACTTTAATTATTGTGAATGTGAGCACTATGTGGGTCATTTTTATTTATTTCTTGTTGTTTTTTTTTCTCTTAGTTTTAATGATGGTCTGGCATTTTGAGTTCTTTATGGGATCCAACCCAATTGTCCTTTCCTTGGTATTGTTCGTCGAGTCGTTGAGCTCCTTAAGTTTTGAGTTGAGCTACACGATTACTGACAAATGCTTGCACTGACTGGACAGGTCCACTCAAATTTGTGTGGTTCTTTCCTCAAAAGACCATTTCAGACATAGATCTACATGGTCCTCACATGATCTGACCAAGATTATGTCTGGACTTTAAAAGAGACTGACCCTTGAGTTTGTTTCGCCATTTCTTCTCAGGGGTAGTCAGATAGGAAATGTCGACTCCATCTAGCTTATTTTTTAATATGACGTGTAAAAGTGATTCTCATATCCTATTTACAGAATAAACAATTTCATTTCATTTCATTTAAATATAAGGATATACATACATATACCTATTAAAAACTTTAAATTTAATACCTACCTAATTATACATAAATATAAGACCTAATAAATACACATAAATGCACGAATATACTAAAACAGATGAGACAAACAATGGGAAAACATTACCATTGTGATGATACTGTCAGCTTCTTACGAATATGCTCGCGAACTTTGACTTTAAAGGATAATCGGTTGGTTGCCATCCTGATTTCCTGGGGGAGCGCATTCCACAGAGAAATAGACTGAACGAAGAAGGAAGAGTGAATGAAGTCAGTGCGGTGAGTGGGACATTAAAGAAGACGATTGTGTGATGAACGTAGGTTTCTACTGTGGTTCGCGCAAATGTACTGAAAGTGGGTGGCGAGATAACCAGGGGAAGAGGGCGAGTCAAGAAATGAAAACAATGTGGTCAGCGCCCTTTGCTCTCTGCACTGACGTATGGGCAACCACTTTAGAAGCGACCGATGCGCAGAGACATGATCATATTTACGCAGATTGAAAATGAATCGAATGCAGTTATTGAGAAGCCGGTCAAGTTTGTCGAGGAGATCCGCATTCAGGTCGTAGTAGCACACATCACCATAATCGATAATAGGGAAAATGAAGGACTGCACAAGCATTGTCTTGGTATTTGATGGTAATAAATGTTTTAGTCGGTATAGAGCCCGCAGCGTTCCAGTAACCCTCTGGCTCACCCTAGTGACTTGCGTACGCCAGTTCAAGCCTAGGTCTTTCACGTCAGTGCCAAATGGAACGATCATACCATTGAAGAGAACTGGTGGCAAGGTTGATCCATCCACCCTACTAATACTACGATGACTCCCAATGATGATCGCCTGACACTTGTTAGGGTTTACTGCAACACCAAATTTATCAGACCAGGTTTTAATGGCTGTCAAGTCCCTATTTTACTTGTCAATAACGTCAGGTATCAATAAGACGATACCCCTAGGTTAGACTGGTTGTCAGACTTTCGGGCTTCTGACGACCCGTAACGACTGTCATAGTTCCACGAATGACAGCCGGGACCAACGGCATAACGTGCTTTCCGAGGCACGGGGGTTCTTGGTATGTATAGATGGTCACCTATCCACGGACCAACCGCGGCAAGCGTAGCTTAACCTGATCGATCGACCCGTGCGGCTGTTATTACTTAGCCACAAGCCCCCGCTGAACTGCAAATTGCGAATAAACCTAAGAAAATTTGAATTTCGCGGGCTACCTTAGCGCATCCCCCTTAATTTCAAATTGTTGTTGATTGAGAAGCATGTGTGGTGTGACTATAAATGATAGGCTCAAAAATTATGAGATAAGGCAACGGTGCGGTTTAAAGGAAGATGTAGTGACAAAAATTTAAAAGAGTATACTTAGGTGGTTTGGTCATGTTCAGAGGATGAATGAAAGGCGACTAACAAAAGGTATTTACAAGGCAGATGTGAGTGGAAACGCCGGGAGGGGACGCCCCAGAAAGACATATAGTGACCTCATTGGTGATGTTCTTCAAAAAGGTCAGGTGCGTAGTACTCGCAACCGTCGTGCGTGTATGACCAGATGTATGAACGTAAACGAAGCAAAAGGAGTATGTAAAGATCGTAGCAGGTGGCGTTCTATAGTTTCTGCCTACCCCCATGGGAAGAAGGCGTGAGTTTATGTATGTATGTATGTTCTCTTAATTACTTTGTTCCCATCTCCCGAACTTTATAATACATGAACAGTTCCAAACTACCTCCCAACCAGAATTTCATGAGAAAATTTCAAAGCTCATAAAATTAAGACGCCAATGTTTACAAAGCGCCAACTAAAACTTAAACTTTTCCTACCGCCACAAAACTTATCCGCTCTGCCATAATTTAAAGAAAAAACGAATCTGTCTTCTCTTATAAACTAACTGAGTTTCGAACTAAAATCAGTTTGGAGGAGCCGAAACAAACCCTAAGGCCCGCCCTACGTCAGAGAATAATTAAATACGTATTTCAAAATTTTCAAATTTCAAGTTGAAGCTCAAGAGTAATTGCGCTGCGAAATTATAGCACTTACTAAAACGTTTTAAAGGAATTATTTCCTTTGTGAAATAGAATAGAGCTGAGTTAAGTGGCGGAAGTAATCGGTGGTATTCATATATCGATTTTCTGAGCATTTCAAAATCAAAATATGCTGTCGCTGTCTGTCTCTGCATCTCCCAAAGGTTGACTGGTAGAAAATGCCTATGGCATTAAGTCCGCCTCTGTACATTTGTGTGCGTAAAGTATTAAATAAATAAATAAATAAAATATTTTATTTCACATAAACCTACATGGGTACCTATGAAACGTCAGAAGCTTGGTGGGCGGTTCCAATTCGTCGTTTCCTGGGGAAAAGAGCCGGCAAGAAACTCCACGGTTACTGTTTTACAAATAATTGGCTGTTACAATGTTTTCAAATTACAGTGTTACTAAGTATGGGAGGACAGTCAACAAATACCAGGTACCTACTTAACAAAATTGGTCTACAAATCCACTTTATTTATCTTTATTATTTGTTTCTTTTGTCTATAGCTGTATATTTGACGTATAATATACAGGAAACTTTTGTGTCCACAACACTTGTGAATAACACGAATTTAAAAAAAAATTCTGGTTTTCGTCTTTCGATTTTCTGAGCGTTTGTTTCGCTTTACTTTATATAGGTAACAATATCTAAGCACGATAAAATAAAAATTAGAAAGATTTGACGTTTTGTTTGGGGCCAACGACCGCTGGTAGTGTTATTACTTGAAGTATGAGTTAAGGAAATCTGTTTTCTTTTGTTTTGTCGTAATTAGATATCTATACCCATCACGTCTGTGGAGATTCGCTAGGTAATTAATTTAATTTGACCCTGTATAGGAAAGTTTGGTTTCCATAGGTAGGGAGGCTGGGGTTTAAAGTGCCGGGGATAAGTTGTTCCGACACAAATAACTTGTTAAAGAAAAGAGGTAGCAGTAAATGTGGAATGTATCACTGAACGTTGTACCATCGCGCTGCTTCGACAGCCATTTGATGCAGCAAAGACATTTTATTTTGGTTTTCGCTTCGTGGCACTTAATTGTTATATAAGTAAATTCCGTTCGTAAGAACGGAATTTAACGGAAAAAAGTGTAAACTTTTTGCTCTACTTCAATCAATTTTACAACTATAAGTGTGCAATTAACATTTATCCGTTGGAAAAACTATAGGGTATGTTTTTAATCGCATTATTGATAATTTGTTGCTTGTATTTTTTGCGTTTGAGATAACTTTGAAAATTTTAATTTGACGCTAATAGTTCCGCTGGTTTGAGGTCAGTTGTGCTGAGAAAAACGTACACAAAATGAAGCATTATAATAAAATGAAAAATTATTTTACTATGAGAACAGAAAAAAAGGAAAACTGAACTTGTCAAGAACTCAGTTGAACTGCGGCAGCGGAAGCCGTCATGAAAGATGGTAGAAAGCTGTTTAAGATTTATTTTAATCGATACATAGTCGATTAAAAGAAATCTTAAACATATGGTCCTTCGAGCCGGATTCGAATCATCGAGTGTTAATATTTCAAGAAAATACAAAGATTTGGAAAATACAGCGCCGGTTCCGCCAGCGAACCACGCCACACATTTACTTAAAACGCATTAATTTTCAGAAAAACTTGCAAGCAACAGCTACAATCAAAAATATTAAACGGCAACAGCCAAAAAATAAATTACAGAAGAAATTACTTAAAAAAGTTAATAGAGTTACTTGTGGATAATCCATATCAATCAAATCTTTTTATTTAATCAAAATCCAATACAAAGCATGAAATGGTATTCAAGGGATCAAGATATTATATTATGTTACTTTTTAAAACAGTAATATTATGTTCTGTTTAGGGTTCCGTAGTCAATCAGGAACTCTTATAGTTTTGCCATGTTCGTCTGTCTGTCTGTCCCCGGCTTAGCTCAGAGACTCTTAGTACAAGAAAGCTGTAATTTGGCATGGGTATACATGTTAATCACGACGACATATTGGTAATACAAACCCTTGAAAAAACCTACCTCCCTTACACGTGAAATGGGGATGTTTTTTTTTATCGTTGGTTAGGCCATTAGAAAATATAGTATGTAAGGAGCGTAGCAGGTGGCGTTCTATAGTTTCTGCCTACCCCCATGGGAAGAAGGCGTAAGTTTATGTATGTATGTTTATGTGTTTAAATTACTTCCCATAACATAATGCCTTTGCAAATCAAAGAACAATATAATGCCGGTAATCTGATAAGCGAGTAGGTACATCGATAGATAGGAAGATATTAACCTACGCAGTTAGGTGACAGGTAACCGAATTTAACATGAATTAATTAACCAACGCGCAACGTACGGTGGGATAACAACAGTTTTAGATAACTGACGTCATCTTTTGTGACAATGACATTAATGTCATTGTCACAATGTCAGAAACTTATTTAGAACTGGGAACTGGGTGGGTGTAACAGTACCTATTATATGCACTGCCTAACCCTTCGGAGAATACAGGGATGACGGTATTTTATTAAATCCGACATTTTGACCCTGATTAATCGGGTCACTGGCTGTGTCCGTTTCTGGGTTATACGGATCAAAGAGTTCAAAAGGACATTTTTAACTTGGGTCAGTTCTGGGTGTATTATTCGCCTACTTGAAATAATTATTTTGACAGTGACTCCAACTAACTTATTATTTTTTTTTAACATTGCGTTTAAAAGTGATTCCGATATCTTTCAGTATCAACTCTACCTACATTTTTGTGTCGATGTATCTATGGATTTCGAATAGAATTCCTCATACAGGTAAATTCACTTTTAGAGTTATTTCCTCAATTCGCCGTAGTCAGGAAATAACTCTAAAGCGAACGCGAAAAATTATGAATTTAATGCAAACGTATGTATTTTGAGAGCAGCTGAACGTGTATATTTTGAGAGCAGTGGTGGCCCAGAGGTAGCGACTTACGAGTTGTAGGTCGTAGGTTCGAACCCAGACAGGCGCTTTACTTTGTGTAAATTATTTCATCACCACTGCTCTCAAAACGGTGAAGGAAAATCAAACATCGTGAGGAAATCGGCATGTCCCAGAACCAAAAATTCGAAGACCTGTGACATCTACCAACCCGCACTGGGCCTGCGCGGTGGATTACGGCCCACTCCCTCTCACAGAGAGGAGGCCTGTGTGTCAGCAGTGGGAACATTATGTATGTATGTATTTTCGATCATATGTAGTTCAAAAACTTCGGATATGATTCCAACAAAATATTGAGATGTTAATTGTTGCTAATCTTTCCGTTGCAAATGACAAAAAAAAAGTGTTTATGTATTTCAATAATTGGAGATAAATCACAGAAGATTGTTTCCGTGCTCGGAAATTTGTTTAGGCTTAGTGTGTTTTACAATGTTCACCTTGTAAGAGCCCTCCGTGCCTCGTTGATATCGTACGTCCCGACGGTCATTGGTTGACTGTAATAAAAGGCAGTCAAAAGCCTGAAAGTCTTACAACCAGCCTTATATTGGTATTTAACTGAATTTGTTTGGACTGGAAGCCGATCCCAACATAAGTGGCAAATTGCTAGGCAGATAAGAAGTTTTTCTTATCTGCCTAGCCATTTCAGTGAGACGAAAATTCCCCTACTGAATCCAGGGGTCTACATGACATACTCGTACCTCACATATCCTTTCCTCGGCGGGTAGTCCTTGTGGAAGACAGAGTGGTTGAGGATCATCTTCTCGTAGCCAGTGTCCAGCCACGACCGCTGCAGCACGAAGTCGCGGTTTTTGAGGGGGGCCGGACATGACACTGGGGACAAACAAGTTCTATTACCTACTATGACAGATAATAATTAAGATTATGGCGTATACGAACTTCTCTGTTCTTACCGACCTCCGTGGCAGGGTGTCACCAATGTGGTAGCCTGTTAAGAGGTCTCATACATTGTATAATAATATGGCACCGGACTTAAATATAAAAACTGGCCAAGTGCGTGTCGGACCACGCACAATTTCCCGATTGGTTCCGTAGTTGGGAAGTTGGTATGAATTTATCCCAAAAACAAACTTAACATTGTAGTTGAAAAATAAGTTCTCCCATACATCGATGTATGCCACGGTCAGTTCTCCAACTGCGAATTTAAGTTGGTTGACTATTAAACCCCACTTAGCTGTGATAGTTTTCCTTTTAATTTCATTATGTGAACTACTGCCATGATTTTTTTCATACATCCATTAAATACCATTTAGCTGGCAGGGGTCAGGGGCCAGGTAAATGATAGCAAATGACTCTAACAAAAATTAACACTTTAATGCTTAATATTACGCAAGCGGATCTTTGAATCGAAAAGTGGTGTTCACAGACCCGGAATGTTTTTAAACGGCATATGTAACTATACCCCTCACCACGGGGTAGACGGGAAAAAAAATATCATCCCCACATTACGTGCAAGGGCGGTACTAAAAAATATTTTTTTCAAGATTTTATTTCAGCATTTTGTCGGTGTGATTAATATGTATACCTTTGCCAAATTACAGCTTTCTAGTACTAAGAATCTCTGAGCTACAGTGGGGACAGACAGACAGACAGACGGACATGGCGAAACTATAAGGGTTCCTTGTTTGCTACGGAACCCTAAAAAGTACTCTGTGGGATTTGCCAAGAGGCCCCGACACGAGCACGTTGTGTTATAAAAGTTGCCCTCAAGGGAAGCCTTTCAATAACTTGACCCACCCACAGACAAGCCGTGGTGGAATGGACAGAAAGGTTTGAGACGGGTTGGACTGCCCGAAGTCGAAAGTGATAAAATTGCCGCTTAGACATCTGGAAAAAAACCGGCCATGTGCGTGTCAGACCACGCAAAATTAAGGGTTACGTAGTAGGTTAACTTTATAGTTGAAATACATGTTCTCCCATACATTCCAACTGCAAATTGGTCGACTATTACAAGTTAAAGGGCCGTGCATGAAATTTTGATCAATATTGTTCACTTTTTCTGAAAAAAGAATTTAAACAAAATTATTTGCAATTTGTAAAGTCGAGTTCTGTTTTTCACATGAGGCTGGAAGGGATTTTTCAAATAAAATACGTATTCATGGAACATCACTAATATTCGCAACAAGGTTTCCGAAAAATAACGGGAGACTGACGTTTGATCATTTTGTTACAAGAAACTCGAAAAAAAATCACGTTAAAGCTTAATATTACGCAAACGAATCCCCGAATAATAAAAAGGGTTTTACAGACCCGTAATATTGTTGAACGGCCTATCCAACGACACCCCATACCATAGGACAGACGAGAAAAAAAAAATATCATCCCCACTTTACGAAAATGAATCCTGAGCGTAGCGAGGGTTTCAAAGGTACGAGACGCAGAATAACTTTGCTACCGAGCGAAACACACAACTTTTCAGTTCACCACAGAGAGGAAAGGCTAGGCTTAAGGTTAGGCTAGAAAAACAGCTCAAATAAAATATTAGTGTTTATTTGTTTTAAAAATTAAAAGTAATATTACTGCAATTGGTAATTCCTTGATTTAGATAGTTAAATGAAGTATGATAGCATTATAGTCTCCGAAAACGTTTTCGCGCCTTTAGATTGTCTCCGTGCATTGAACAAATTGTACGCTGGTATGTTCTATTCGCGTGATTTTTCCGGAAGAACATTCAATTTGGCATTATGTAGGGGAAGCCCGGGCAAGACGCATATGTTAAAGAAAAGTTTAAATAAAACCACAAACTGATAATCAATAGAGCCCCTTGTACTTTTAATTTGTACTATGTTTAATCATCTTTCGAAAACACTATTTTAAATTAAAAAACTTTGACAATTTCTGTAATAATTATGAGCATTAACATAAAGTATCAATTATCCGTTTTGCCCGGAGGGGTCGGGCAAAACGGATACGCACCAAGGGCAAAAAGGATATTTTGATTTAGTTAAGATCACACTTCGCATAAGAAGTGCATTTTTCATGCACCCAACTTTTGCACTGATTACACTGAATTCTATCTTCCGTTGGTGTGGTTTAGTGTATTTGTCAGCGCACAGTAAACAATAAAAATCTTATTTAGGGTTTTTGTTTTGCGGTTTTCCAAGAGATCTTTTATTTTTAGCTTAGCTATCTATTTTTTTTAAACACAGATCTTCTTCTTGTTCTGGACTAAAAACAGCTGTAAACCTCCCTAATTTCTTTTACTTATTTCCGGTCTTCACGTGTCTCTGTAAAGTTGTAAACTTCTTTGCGGTATTTAATTGATTGCCCATCATCTTTTAGATCTCCTACTGCTCTGTTTAATGTGGCTTCTGACCAGGCTGTCTGATTAATTTTGCGTTTATATATTAAATATTATACTTAAGAAGAAATAAATCAAATAGCTAAACGGGCAAAACGGATACCTATCCATTTTGCCCATATCCGTTTTGCCCAATGCGTCACTTTTAGAAAGAAGGTCGAGACGTTAATTGTTGTTAGTAGGTAAATAAAAGGTAGCAATCACTAATTATACTTAAATAAACATGCAATTGAATAAACAGAACTTATTCATGGGTAACTGATTGGTAATATAATAAATTGGTATACAAACCTTCACATAAATTGTAAGAAAACAATGAAAATCCTTTTTTTTAATCTCCACAACTGATACAGTCGCGTATTGTTTTGGTTGAACTATCATGGCGTCGCCGGTCGCACGTGTCATGACTTGAGAAAGTATAATAACGCTATCTATTAAAGATTTTTGGAAAAATCAGTTATTCTTCTTACCCACACTATGCTTCTTGCCCGGGCTTCCCCTACCACTTGCCCTAACTCTGCAGGTGTTTTATATGTTCATCGCTGCTGGACTCGCTCATATCTTATGATTTCTTACGATTTTATCAAAAAATTAACATGATGGAAACTAAATTAAGAAGAATCAAATTAAATCAAATAAAATAAATTATTTGCATAGTACGTGTTGAAAAGGTGTTACAGGAAAGAAAATAAAAATGTTTTTTTTATGCAGTCGTCGTGCTGGCCAGTGCGATTATTTTAAAAATGACCTCATTTTTAGAATAATCGCACTGGCCAGCGCACTGTCATGAAATAAGTATCACTGCATTTTCAGTGGACTGGTGGTATAGAAAATAATTGAAAAGAAAGAATTCAAAAAAAATATTTCCACGCCAGCGGATAAAATGCACTTTTTTAGTCAGATTTCGAATGAGAAACAGCATCTTTCCGAGGT
This sequence comes from Atethmia centrago, assembly GCA_905333075.3. Lineage (NCBI taxonomy): Eukaryota > Metazoa > Arthropoda > Insecta > Lepidoptera > Noctuidae > Atethmia > Atethmia centrago. The sequence goes on from HG995377.1 coordinate 5,877,478, forward strand.
GGTAAGGTGAAAAATGTTTTGGAGATTACTCCTTAAGAATCGATTTTCATATAAGACCCGGATCCCATTCGTATGGAAATTGAATGAGGAGTGAAATGAATACAAGCGTTATGTCAAAAGTGCTACGTTGTATTAAGTATACCCCTGCCAAACTATAGCTTTATATTACTAAGAGTCTCTGAGCTAAGCCACAGATAGACAGATGACAGACGCTAGACGGGCTGTAAGGCGAAACTATAAGGGTTCCTTGTCGACCACGGAACCCTAAAAAGAGGCATGACAAATGCTTCGTCATTCCAGAGACATAGCTGAAATGTTTCAGGAGCCTTTAATTACATCGGCAGCCATGTACAGTGCTGCATGTAGAGTACTGGTGGCAGAAATATATAATTATGGTGGTAGTACTTCCTCGGAGCTCCTTCACATAGAGTTATACTACGACTTGAATGTAGACGCCACTCATATTGTATTGAAGGGAAAGTCAAGCGCACTTAACCAGTGATACGTGCACTTAACTGTATTTTTGGTTCGTGACTAAAAAGTTAAATATTTTTTTTCTAACAATAGGGTAAAACCGGGATAGATGACGCAGTGGGATAGATGCCTCATTTTCAAAAAACCTAACTTCTCAAACTCGCAACTATGAATTAATAGTATAAGTAGGAGCCGCAGTCACCCCGCACCTCGGTTGCCCCCTGTCTGTCGTACGGTGAGGATGCGTTTCACTCGTGTGTGCAATCATCTCCGCGGCGAACTTCACGAACACGTCAAAGATTTAAAGGGTAGTATTTGCCATTGTATAACTTTATAAGTAGTAATACTTTCCATTATATTTGTTATTACATCGATTTACTGGTTTATTAAGTGTTCATCTGGGTGTTAATAGTTGCACTTTTGTTTTTAATTTATTTAAAAAATACTTGGGCATCTATCCCTATCATAAAGGATAGTTGCCCTGATTTTTCGAGGTATAGGTGCCCTTAGGGGCATCTATCCCTCCATACACTATAATGGCGTCAGTGCATACTTTTAAAATATTTTTGTGTTCTGTTATATTTTTGTTTTTCCGTATTTTTTATATTTGGACTCTTTACTTGTAGCAGAACCATACCACGAAAATACAAAAGAAAGGAAGGAGTGCGAGCTCGAGTATGTTCTTGGACTGTAGAACAACTACATTCAGCTTTCGATGAAATGGACAAAAAAACCGTGGGGATGAATGAAATATCCCGACAATTTGGGATTCCATTGAGAACATTGCGAAGACGTTATGCTGCTAAAAATACAACGAAGTTGGCATTGGGTATATACCTATTAACGATCATGTAATTCAGGATATTACCTACGAGCTTTTATTTAATTTTAACTCCAATGGATTTATTAATAAACTATTTTTTCTTTAGGAATTCATATTTTTGTTAAACAAATGTTTTTGAAATTTTATTATGCTTGGTTTTTGAAATTTTATTATGTTTGTTTGTGTCGTATTAGAATTATCTTATAACGATAACAAAAAAAACATTAAAAAAAATTGGCTTTTCATAATTCGACTTCATATTTGGTTGGGTTTTTCGTTTACACAGTATAAAGGGCATCTATCCCGCACTGCAGGCATCTATCCTTCTCAGTATTTTCATAGTGGGGCAACTATCCATACAGGTAGGCATCTATCCTCAAAAAAAGTGTTCCACGAAAAGCTAAATTCTACAAAATTTATTATTGATAGGTCAAAAAATAATAATTATAATTCAACATAAACGATTAAACTAACTACACTCATAGAAGTTATTCATATAAAATTAATATTTTTTAAATAAGGAGGCTATTTCAAAAAGTGGGGCATCTATCCCGGTTTTACCCTAGATACAATTTTTTTTTTATTATACGTAAATTGTTTTAGTTATTGTTATACATATATACAGGGTGGCATGACATCGACGCGCAACCTGTTACCATGAATTCAGTACATGATTCTGGACCACAAGATAAACAAAATTGCTGTTCCATACATTTTGACCGCGTAGGTCGTTGCACTTTTGTAGGAAACAGCGGATTTTTTTTTAATTACCGACGAAATCTTTCAAATCAGGCGGTCCAGAATCTGCCGAGGTTGTTGGAAAGGGATACTGTGTCCTCTGACAACACAGGCAATAGAAGGAACATGGGTGGGTTTTAGTCAATAAGAGTCTGACACACCCTCCCGCTCCGCCCAGAGCGGGAGAAGTTATTTGATAATTTACCGCCCAAAAAAAGGAGTGTCCAGAATCATGTACTGAATCCATGGTTACAGGTTGCGCGGCGATGTCCCTGCCACTCTGTATTTATAACAATTTTGAGAGTAACAATATTTACGAATATGAACGACATTTCTTTCGTTGTCAAGTCAAGAGCTTATTTTATAATTACTGGGGTGAATACTACGAAGAAATATAGCCATCATTGTTACTTTACGAAAAAGAGAGAGTGATATTATTTCCATATACAAACATAGCTCCATCTCACTTTTATAGTGATTGCTTTTCAAACACTTTATGGTACTGTCCCTGGATGTGTGTAGGGTCAAACCGCAGCCCTTTAATCATGAACTGTTCACACGGCTGTAGGGCAAAGCTAAAGCAAAGCCTAAGGCCATTTTACGTGGCACGGTTTCATTACGGTGTATATATAATTATATAAACAGCGTCTTAGAAAAAACGTGTCAGTCAACAAGCTTTCATAGTGATCAATACAACACTGACGACCGTGCCTACACTCGGCGTATAAACCGCTTCGTAGAAAAACGTGTCTGTCAACAAGCTTCCATTGATCCATACAACACTGACGACCATGCCTACACACGGCGTATAGACCGCTTCGTAGAAAAAACGTGTTTGTCAACCAGCTTCCAAAGTGATCCATACAACTCTTAACGACACGGCGAATAAACCGTAGTTTTTGGCGGCAAGAAAAACGTGTGTGTACACAGGACGTACTACTCGTATACACGTGTGTTAATTCACACACATGAATATTTAAACATGTGAAGTTTAACACATTTTCATTCTCATAACATTCATTCACTTATACGTTCACGTTAGGTTCATCAAAGTTGTATGCTTGCCCGGTCTATATTTTCATCACGGAACTGAGGTCGAGGGGATGGATCGCAGGAATGGTTGACGATCCGAATTGCATACGAATAACCCATAAGAACGTAATGAAAGTCACAAACATACGTGCATACTCGTTTTTAGGGTTCCGTAATCAAAAAGAAACCCTTATAGTTTTGCCATGTCCGTTTGTCTATCCGCGGCTTAGCTCAGCTACTAGAAAACTATAATTTGACATGGGTATACATATAACAACAAATCTTGAAAAAAAAATGCACGTAAAGTGGGGATGGTGTTTTTTTTTCGTCTATCCTATGGTGTGGGGTATCGTTGGATAGGCCGTTAAAAAATCTTGCTGATCTGTGAAACCATTTTTCGATTCAGGGACCCGTTTGCGTAATATTAAGCTTTAAAGAGATAGTTTTTGTTCAGAGTCAAGTGTGCTCCCCTGCCAGTTAAAGGGTTGTTTTTGGATATGTAAAAAAAGAATGCCAGTATATAGCGAAGTTAAAAGAAAAACTATCACAGCAAAGTAGGCTTTACAAGTTAACGAGTAATAGTCAACCAACTTCATGGGGTACTGTTTAAAATGTTACAATAAAATACCTCCCCACATACTCGCAACTGAATGAAACGAAATTTAAATCTTGTATTAAACGCACATTATGCATCCAAGCACATTATAAGTTGGGTTTTCATAATTTTTTCATAAATTCATAATTTTTGTCACCGATGTAATCCTACATCGGTGACAAAAATGCTTGACTCAAAGCTGCTCCACAAGGGCGCATAAACTAATTGATCCGCATGCGAAAATATCTGGTGGAGCTGCTGAAGATCATAAAAACTATATTTGCATTGTATAAATTCAATCTCTTAGTATTGTATAATTACATAGCACATGTGTGAGCACTTGGACCTACTATAAAGCTACTATTTACTAGGTACGTCTTTAATTGACTTGAATGTCCTGGCGGCTGAGAGTATGTCATGCTCACTCAAATGTATTACTGGCGGTGGCGTGTGTGTTGGATCATTAAGTTCCCTTCAAAATGGTTGAGCTGAATCCATGCGTCATGTTCGTAAACGTACGCCGTCAGTACGGACTGATCATCTCTTAGCTGCCACGGCAAATTGTAATTTTTCAATTGTTTTTGTTTTTATCTTTTTATTACGGACACTTTTAATGTGCACGTCTTAATACATTGTCAATGTAACCAATATTTTTGTAATATTTTAATTTAAAAGAGTGTCCGTGGAGTTTATTGCCCGTTCTTCTCCATAGGAACCTACTACGCTTTGGAATGGGCAACTAGCTTCATCTTTCTGACTGACCGACCCATTGACAATTCAAAAGTGCCTGTATTTGGTTTATTTGAAGTCGAGTTATTGAGTTTGAGTGAGTGAGACTTTTACATTTGCAGTTGGAGAATTGACTGTGACGTATATAGATGTATGGGAGAACATGTTTTTCAATTACATTTTGGGTTAAATTCATCCCAACTACGGAACCGTTTATTGTGCGGTCGTTGGTCGGGTGACGTAAATGAGAAATGACAGGAAGGTTATAGCAACTGGTTTAATCGTGAAAGAAATAGATAAATGCTATTGCACGGAAAAAAAAAGGATGTTTTAAATTAAGACAATATCCTTTTGGTCAATACAAATATTGATTCATATATAAGGAAAACAATATATTCTTGAATGAAGTAAAATTTTGTCTTAGTTTTATTGTCTTCGAAGAAGACATTATACTTAAATAAAGAATTATTAAGTTTAATTTTAAGAATATTATATCTCTCTTAGAATATTTTCTTCAATTAAGATTATTATAGTCTTGAATCAAAAATATTTGCTTAAGTCAAGAATAAAAACCAAGTATTTATTATTCTTAATTTGAGTAAACAGGTTTTCTTGGACTGAGTAAATTTACTTACGTTAAGAAAATATTTACTTGGATTGAAACAATTTTTCTGAGAATATTGATATTCTTCGCTGAAGAGATCCTTTTTTTCTGTGTGCCATGGCAAACTTTTCTGTTTGTAGAGAGGCAGACTAAAGAATCAATCAATAGATTGTGTCAGAGATGATAACCCAAAAAGAACCTGAATCTGAGGAATAGGATTTACATTACACTGTGTTGAACCAAAAGAATTTGACCTGGCGAATAATAAAACGAGTTTGGTTACTAAAATCGTTCCCAATAGTCAAAAAATCAAACTTTCTATTGAAAGTGACACCTACAAAGTAAAGCACATCATCTGCATAGCCTTTTTTTTTTTTTTTTTGAGGGTGGGAAATCATCAAATAACTTCTCCCGCTCTGAGCGGAGCGGGAGGGTGTGTCAGACTCTTACTGACTAAAACCCACCCGTATTCCTTCCTGTTGCCTGTGTTGCGGGGGCCTCGGTGACCCATAGGTACCTTCCCGCGAATCTGCATAGCCTTGGGTTCAGCTTCCAGTCTATCCCGATGCTGCTGAATACCAGTATTTTACATGGAGCGACTGCCTATCTGACCTCCACAACCCAGGCACTGGATAACACGATACCTCTTGGTAAGACTGGCTGTCAGACTTTCGAGCTTCTGACAACCCGTAACGACTGTCAAAGATCCACGAATTACAGCCAGAACCACGGAGGCGTCTTGGTATGTAAAGATGGTCACCCACGGACCAACCGCGGCAAGCGTAGCTTAACCTGATCGATCGACCCGTGCGGCTGTTATAACTTAGCTATAAGCCCCTCCTACAAAGTAAACCACAATAGGAACGATATATCATGAAGCTATGTATGACAGCTCGTTAAAAGTTTACTGTGAAGCGAAGCAATTCTATACAAGTTTACAAAGAGCTTCATCTTGTCAAAAATGTGTCGTGAGTTCTCGCTGCACCCAGCAGTTTATATCTGCTTTCAAAGCTCACCCTTAATCTTTAGCTAGGTTATGTAATACTTATTTACTGCAAAATAATCAAAAGATACTCTGATGAAAACAGTAAAAACACAAGTCATCAATGCGGGTTTTCGTGAAAATTCACGCCACCAGTTGGCGCCACTTTAACAAGAGGTCTTCCATTTCGACAATTAATATAAAATTTATGATAACGTTCATCGTTCGTTTCATTCATTCGTTTATCAATCAGTCACGACTAAAGAAAATATAGGCGTTTTGACACTTTTGACAGGTCCTGACCTGACGTCTCAGTGCTGCCAGAAAACCCGCATTCAATTATTTTTAACTAGTGACCCGTCCCTGCTTCGCACGGATTTTATGAGTTGAAAAATCATCAAGATTTATTTATCATATGTAAGTTTATTATTAATGTACTACCTATACACATAAACCTTCCGAAATTAAATCTCTAGTCTACGTGATGATAAAAATCACATCAAAATCCGTTATGTAAGTACCTACCTAGTTTAGAAGAACAAGGTGATCACACAGACAGAGACGAAAAGCGACTTTGATTTATAATTATGTTTAAAGGTACTACAGGACCTAAACGCAACTTTTATAAGTTTTATAATGCTTTAAAGTATATGATCCAATACAGTTAACACAATCAGAAAAGTATATGATATTCTTAAGGATATATGCTAGGTAGATAGTGTGTTGAAAACATAATATAACTAATTTGATACGATAGAAAAAAATCACGAAGAAACCTCTAAAAAATTCTTTTAACGATTAAAAACCATACTAATATACATGCAATCATTCTGATTTTTTGTCAGATTATTCTACAAGCAACGTATTAGCATAATAGTGTTTTATTTATTTTATACAATCTATAGCTTTTTTGTAAATCGATAATTGCGTCATATTTTGCAATAAATTACCAGCGTTGTGTCATCGCGCTTCTCTTTCTTTTCTATGCAGTCCGACAGTGACCGCGCTTTAGGTGTTGTCGGCCTCTTAAATTGAATTGATGAAGTCTGTTTCTGTGAGTGAATTTAATTAAAAATATAAACGGTTTATGTTCCGTTGTTCCATCGGATTCTTGAGATGCTTTATGACATCATAAAATTGTCTTGGCTTCAGAACTACGTTTGGCCTTTCTTTTCAATCGAATTTTGGAAAGTAAGAGAACAATCGTAGTCAAAATTAGGCTGAAAAAGAAAGAATTTAAAATATTGTTGAAGTATCTAACGAGATTGTTGGTAAATTACGTTTTAAGTTTTTGGTGAAACTGAAAAGAACTTAAAATATTTGAGGCTACAAAAGTAGGACTTAAAATTAATAATTCGAACGTGGTGGCGCTGGATTAGATTCCTGAACTGAACTAATCGTTACTGAGGTAAACCCATAGTTATGAAGTATTTGGACATAAAAAGTTAGTTTATCGAAGGGCAAATTTTGGCACTTTGGGTTTACTTTTTTAAGTAGGTACCTAATACTTACCTGACTTAGCTATGTAAAATCTAAGTGCGATCTGTGAATCTTGCCATCAGCCTCATATTGCGTAAACCCGCGAGAAGAAAACGGAACTTTCACGATATACCACATGTTTACGACCCCAATTAATATTCATCATCGCGGAACACCGCGTAAATAATTTAATTTCGGTCTTATTCGAACATAAATCATGATTACCGAACTTCTGAGAGAAATGAAATGCCATAAGTTGGAGACGAGCAGAAACTTGGGCCTGTTCGATCATTTATTATATCGGCGATAAGACTGTAGGTACAGTCGCGAGCTAAGAGAGAAAATGAACTGTGTGGCGATACTGAATGGTTGGCGATTAATTTTGTTACAAGAATTGAGTACGCTTTTATGAAATAATCAAGGAATTTTGTAATTCGCGAGATGATTTATGGATTTGTTGAGGTTAAGGTGATTTTGATTAATTTAATATGAGGCTGCACCACGTAAAGTATGCATTAAGTCAGTGCTTACTTTACACGTACTTCATGTGGTGCAGCCATATTCTAAGAAGATTTATCTTTAACTTGTCTTTTAGTCTCAGAATGCTTCTTTGAAATCTCGTGCTCTCAAGAATCAAGAATCTTTAGATCTAAAAAAAAAAACCGGCCCTTCTGTCTGCGTGTCGGCACAATGGAGGGTTCCGTTGTTAGGATGAGTTTATCTCGAGAACAAACTTAATATTGTAGTTGAAAAACATGTTCCCCATATATTCCAACTGCAAATGTAAGTTTGGACGCACAATATTGAGTGATATACCGTGTTATTTTGAGACCATAGACTTCTTATATTCTATAAATATACGTTTTCCTATAATCTATAAATATAGAACTATCTCCTGTATTTTTATCAACATTTTAGGGTTAGCAGTTTCGGAGATAAGGAGTAGAATGGTCAATTTTCATCTAGTTCAAACTTTAAGATTATAAAAAAAAACTATACCTATTTGAAATCCTGTCGTCTATCAAGTTCATTAATTTGATGTGTCACATGGTACAGTTTGCAAAACTATTATTTACTAATTTTCTCATTTTGTCCCCAAAAGTGAAAAAAAAACAAATTTCATGTATTGACGTTTCATGATTTTATTTCTGTAAATAGGTTTTTGCAAACACTTTTACACGTCAAACATATTTTTTTAAACTAGATGAGGTCGGCGTTTCCTATCTGACTACTCTGAGAAGAAAGGCCGAAACAAACTCAGAGGTCACAGTCTCTTTTTAAGTCCAGACATAATCTTGGTCGGATCATGTGAAGACCATGTCGATTGGTGTCTGAAATAGTCTTTTGATGAAAGAACCACACAGATTGAGTGCACCTGTCCAGTCAGTGCACGTATTTGTCAGTCGTTGTGCAGCTCAACTTAGAACTAAAGGAGATCAACGATTCAAGGAACACTACCAAAGAAAGGACATTTGGCTAGGCCGCAAAAAATAGTCAAACTGCCAGACCATGTTAAAAACTAACTGAGAATAAAACAAAATTAAACAATGACCCACATAGTCTTCACATTTACAATAATTAAAATAATATAATACTACACAGAGTAAATATTCATGTCATTGAATAAATAAAATTCATCAATGTCAATGTGTATATCCGGACATAATCTTGTTCAGATCATTTGAGGACCATGTAGGTTGGTGTCCGAAATGGTCTTTTGAGGAAAGAACCACACAGATTTGAGTGGACCTGTCCAGTCAGTGCACGCATTTGTCAGTTATCATGCAGCTCAACTCAAAACTTAAGGAGCTCAATGATTTGACGAACAATACCAAAGAAAAGACATTTGGGAAAGCAATTTTTATGTTTGGATCACATAAATTGATCTACTAAACTACTACTAAATGAGTACGAAATTTCATCTTAATTGGTCAGACAGACACACGAGTGATCCTATAAGGGTTCCGTTTTTTCCTTTTGAGTTACGGAACCCTAAAAATGATTTAATTGGTCAAGGACAGCTAATGAGACACAATTGATTTTCTATTGTTTGACACCGAATCGGTGTCTCGCGGGGCTTAACAGGTTAAATATAAAATATGCGTCCTTAGGGAATTCATAAATATTTTATCCATGTGTGTTTAACTACGCTTCGATAATGTCGCAAATACGAGAGTAGAATTTAAACCAACAGCGCTCGATAAGACATAAGGAAAATGTCTAAAATAAAATGTACCTATTTTCTTCCAAAAAGATTATTCTCAGTTTTAACCCAAAAGCAATTCCGACGAACACCTAAAAACGCGGCAAGCAACACACGTGAGCAAAATCTTAAGACGACATAATTGTCTTCTCACCTCAAGCGTTGGTTTTCAGACATCTTTTGGAAAGAGACTCACAAAGAAAGATCTTTTAAAACCAACCACATCTTTTTACGAAAAAGAGGGTTCTTGTCTATTGAAACGGACGAACGGAGCAGAGCTAAACGAGGAATACCTCAACATAAATCGTCGACCTATTTTATTTGTCTGGATATATAAACTTTGTCTGGTTTCGTAATAGATAATATTCATATCACAACTTATCATCACGCCTTAGATATTCCTGAAGGTATAGGCAGAGGTATACTCTATATATAAGGTATAACACCCACATTTTGCCTACTACTCGTACTACTGAACCTATTGTTTGGAGGGGCTTGTGGCTAAGTAATACCAGCCACACGGGTCGATCAGTCAGGTTAAGCTACACTTGCCGCGGTTGGTCCGTGGATGGGTTGAGCATCTTTACATACCAAGACCCGACTCCGTGCCTCGGAAAGCACGGCTGTCATTCGTAGATCTTTGACAGTCGTTACGGGTCCTCAGAAGTCCCAAAGTCTAACAACCAGTCTTACCAAGGGGTATCGTGTTACCCAGTGATTGGGTTGTGGAGGTCAGATGGCAGGTGCTCCATGTAAAATACTGGTATTCAGTTGCATCTGGTTAGGCTGAAGGAAGCCAACCCCAACATAGATGGGGAAAGGCTAGGCAGATGATGACTACTGAACCTATTGTCTCTAATCGGACACAAATTCAGAATTCCTAAGAATTTCTCAAAGTAAAACCCAATAAGTCTTTCCCCGACAGTCGGTTCGAAATCAGAGAGCCTATACAAGTGACAAACGCTATTTAAGCTTTTCGTTTTCTGTCGCAGCCATCTGGTTAAATTAGCCAGCTATTTGGACGCCTAGGCCGTTCATTAAACGCCGGCACCCAATTAAATAGCTGAAGGACAACTAGAACTGTGACCAACCACGCGTGAGCCTAAGTGGTGCAGTAACTAAGCCAGGGTACCCCGATCAAATGGGTTAGGTTAGAACTGTGACCAAACGCGCCCGAGCCGAGCGAGCGAAGCGAGCGGTGCCGCGGCAGCGGCCGTCGAGCGCTACTTCTAACGGTTGCTGTTAACTAAACGGCTAATTAAGATAGTTGGCTGCGACATATCTACAACAACAGGATTGACATAAAACATTTTGGTAGCTTATGTCAGTCCCATAATTTTAGACTATTCCATAATAGTTATCGCTGATATAATTTCACTTTGTCTTCAAGACTCACACCCAGCAGTTTCATTCCCGATCATTAGACCAACAATTCAGTCAGATTATTCAGTAAATTAATCTTAAATGAATACATTTGCCCTTAAATAATTCAAAGCGCTAAGTAAAATAGGGCTCAGCTCAACGATGAGTTCGTTTCCTTGTCTCATGAATTAGAAATCGAGTGTGTTCTAGATCTTTTATTTATTAGGCAAATAAAGGAGAGTGTTTGAGGTTTGGGTTTCCCATAAAAATCGTGAATTCGGATGAACGGAACCCTATCTCTCTATACACAAGACGTCCCACTACTTTGCCACATGAAGAGAAAGTACCTTAAATACTAGAAAAAAATATTGAATGAAGACTTCAGTTTTAATTTTTTTTAAATACTGTCTGAAAAATAATCTCTGAACCGGGAATAGAAGCAGCTAAATGCGAAAAAAACAATATTTCTCATTTTCTAAACCAACTTTTAAATTAAATGTCAATCTTCATGGTCTTCTTTTTATTGTAGAGGCTATGTTACTTAGAAGAAATAAATGTGTATGATTGAGCCTTTCGATGGGTACAGTAAAAATAGGTACAGGTTTTTTTTTCACGTTCACGGGGGTTCGTTTCTCCGTCCAGACATGCGTTTATTTAAAATTCTTTGAAAACAGTTCGTATTGTTTTTAAAATAAAAATGAATCTTAATTCAGTAAGCTTTTCTATCTACAGTATTTAACCTATTGACCGCCACGTCAAAAAAGCAAAAACGTGCCCTCGGCGCCAAGCTACGTGTCTACTAGTCGTGACCGTGGCGTGCTGGGCACATTTTAGTCGGTCATCTATACATGACTGTGGCGGTCAAAAGGTATATGTACTCCATGTGGCAAAGTCTTGGGACGCCTTGCATATTCTACGACATATAATTTGTAGAGTACTTTTATCATGCACTTCTTACCGAGTACTTCTTTACGCTACTCATATGGAGTAGAGAGGTAAATAGTTACAATTTTTATTTTGAACTCGACCCGACTCATTGTTCTAAAGTAAGTAATTTGGATTTATTGCAAACTAGCTTCCGCCCGCTACTTCGTCCGCGTGAAATTTCTTGTTTTAACATTAAATATATTCTATGGCACTTGCTAATACTGTAGATTCCCATTAGTGAAAGAATTTTCTGAATGCTATCAGTAATTTAGAATATAACTGCATACAAACTCAAGATTAGTTGCTGGCCGCGACTTCGCCCGCGTGGCTTTTTCTTAAATAAAAGTAACCTAAGTTTCTCCTTATAACACCATAACAAAAAGACAGAAAGACGGACAACAATTTCAAAATGTGTTTTTTTGTTATATGTACTTGCCGCATTTAGTAAAAAGGCGTTATTTTGACATTACAAACTGACACTTCAGTTTAAAATAATTGGAAAGATGGGGTCGTGGCTAAATGATAACTACGCTTGCCGCGGTTGGTTCGTGGATGGGTGATCTTCCATTTACATATTTAGACTCCTCCTTACCCCGGAAAGCACGTTAAGCCGTTTGGACCCGGCTGTCATTCGTATATTTTTGACAGTCGTTACGGGAAGTCAGAAGCTCAAAAATCTGACAACCAGTCTTACCAAAGGGTATCGTGTTACCCAGCAACTGAGTTGTGGAGTTCAGATAGGCAATCGCTGCATGTAAAATACTGGTATTCAGAATAGTTATATTGATATAACGTTAGTATGGATTGACTCAATGTTTTATAATATCATCATAATTACTTTAAATTTGATTTTAGTTCTACGAATGATAACACAATAACTTAAAAATATATCACAATAATTTATTGTTAGTCTTTTATTGTAAGCCTTTGGCAAAATATGGCAGCGTTCCAAATAACTTGTGAGCTTCAATAAAAACAGGTAGCTATTGGAACGAAGAAATGACCAGTAAACTGTATCAACTGCGAGCAAAAATTGCCGTAGTAGAGCTACAAACTGACGTTATTGTAACACATACATATATACATTGGTTATTTACCGCCGTATAATATTTATTTTATTAGAAATCTGGGACCTACCCTATATCCTATGTTATTAACTTATGGGTGTAGTTTTTTTTTCTCACTTAGTTTTAATGATGGTCTGGCAATTTGGTTACTTTATGCAGCCTACCCAAATGTTCCTTCTCTGGTATTGTTCGTCGAATCGTTGAGCTCCTAAGGTTCTGAGTTGAGCCGCACGATTACTGATAAATGCATGCACTGACTGGACAGGTGCACTCAAATCTGTGTGGTTCAATCATCAACAGACCATTTCAGACACAAATCTACATAGTCTTCACATGATCTGATCTGATGATGAGATTGTGTCACTTTAAAAGAGACTGTGACCTCTGAGTTTGTTTAAGCCTTTCTTCTCAGAGTAGTCAGATAGGAAACGCCGACCTCATCTAGTTTTTAAAAATGTCTGACGTGTAAAAGTGTTTGTACAAACCAACTTACAGAAATAAAATCACCAATAAAATTCAAATATTACAACTAACACCAGAGGGATTCGTGTTTTTTCACTACATACTCGTACAGGGTGGATTTTTGAGACGGGGCAGTAACCATAATCGTTGTAGCCAGAGGAAAACGTTTTTATCAGACTTTCCTTAACTTTTTGAGTAATTGCTAACTGCATTCACAGATTTTGGAAAAAAGGTACAGTCGGCTAGACAAACGGCATTTCTCACGTTTTATTTTAATGATGCAAATTGACGCAGTTTTATATAAGGATTAAAAGTCTCTAGACCAACTAAGGCTAGAGTACTAGAAAATCCACAAATCGCAAAAGTCTTATCCCATATTGCCCCCTCTCAAAAATCCACTGTGTCGGTATCTGTATGGCATGTGGCTGATAATTTAATGTTTTGTGTTGCGTGTAGTGTAAATTATTTTGCATACTATTGTATAGAATCCAATTATTTTTCAAATTGAACAGACAGCAGTGCCGCTACTGGGGAGTTTGTATTGCTACTTCTTGCTCCCAGCTAAAGCACTAGGAAGTGGTGAAAGGTGGTCGTTTTGGGATAAGAATAAGACTGTCCTTATGTAATTTTGACGTTCGAAAAGTGCTGATTCTCAACCTAGTTTGAATAAATGACTTCTGATTTTGATTTTTGTATCGTTCTGAGAGAAATGATAAACTATATTCGGTTATGTGCTACACACAAAACCGGATATTATAATATGTGTCTATATACCTAACTCCTTTTTTTACGATCTATTGTTTAAAAGAAAAATGAATGAATTAATGATTTGAGTGAAATGCGACTAACAAAAGGTATTTACAAAGGAGAGGTGAGTGGAAATACAGACAGCCGGGACGGGACGCCCTTTTTTTTTTGAGGGTGGGAAATCATCAAATAACTTCTCCCGCTCTGGGCGGAGCGGGAGGGTGTGTCAGACTCTTACTGACTAAAACCCACCCGTATTCCTTCCTGTTGCCTGTGTTGCCAGGGGACTCGGTGACCCATAAGTACCTTCCCGCGACCCCGGCAGGCATCGGCCCTAGTGCACCCCTACATTTGTGCTGACATCTCTTTGAAGCGCGCGTGGAATACGACGCGCCGTCGACCCGGGCCTGGTCCTTGCCGGACGGTGAGCTACCCATTGCTCACCGTCCGCAAGCCCGCGCCTACGGTGGCCGGAAATCCGCCCGGGATTCCCGACGCCCTGGGCGTCTCCTGCGGCGGCTAGGGGCGAGAGGGCGCGAATCATGCCTTTCCCTCAACCGTCCCACCTCCTCCTTCGCGAGCATTACTGCTTCGCAGAAGGAGGTGACGGCTGCCCATGCCCTCTCGCTCCGTACCATGGCCTGAACCAGGGCCGGACGCGAGAGATCTCTGCCGCCGATCGCCTCCACGAGGACACCTTTCTTTTGAGGTACTACTTACGCAGATACTTCATTAGCTCTTGGAATTAGGAAGTGTACAAAGCAAATTGAGTATGAAAATTGTTATTTCGAACAGATCAATAAAACAACATTTTTGTTAAAATAATTTATTGTTCATGTTCAAAATGTTGACCGCTTCATTTTCCAAACCTTGTACACCCGTGCCGTGGAAAGGATATTTGTTTTCTCGGTGCATCGTATTCCACACCTTCCATACCGAAATGTTGATGTCTTCCCGGGTTGAGTCCAGATTCCGCGTGATGGATTCCAACTTCAGAAAGCCGACGAAATGTGTTGTAAAACACTCTGACATTAGGTAATCTGCGATTCAGATATCTCTCTTGGTACATTCGTCGCGCCAAAGATCCATTACCGTCAGCTCTGCCATACATGAAGACGATATCCGCATATTCTTCATTCGAAAAGTAGCCATAGTCGATTGATCACACAAACAAGTCCAAAATCAGTGAAGGAACTCACAGCTGAGGCTCAACACCTTAAACATCCGGGTCCGGGGATACCGCACGGTCTCCTGTGAGGCAGCGAGCCTCCTTGCCGGATTGCCGCCATGGGATCTGGAGGCAAAAGTCCTCGCACACGCACGGGAGTGGCGCGAGAAGGCGAAACGCCGGGGCGTAAGTCCGCTGCCGCGAGAAATCACGGCACAGCGGACAGAGCTCCGGCGGGATCTCATGGCGTCATGGAAAGTACGGTTGTCGCAACCCAGTGCTGGGCACGCCCCGATTGCGGCGATAAGTCCCCTCTTTGAGGAGTGGCTAGAGAGGCGCCACGGCGTCCTCACCTTCCGCCTGACGCAGGTCCTGCGAGGTTATGCGAGTTCCCAGAATTTGATTGGTGTGCGTGCACCATAATTCTAAGAATGAATTAGTTATCAGTTCTAACAAAAAACAATAGTGCATTAGCAAAAATGTTGCATTATTTTGGTCTGTTTAAAAATTAAATATTCGACTCAATTTGCTTTGTACATCCTTATTCCAAGAGTTGATGAGACATCTGCGTAAATAGTACCTCAAAAGAAAGAGCAATAACCAAGCATGTTTTTAAAAAGGTTTGAACAACTGAGGCTATTTTTTATTTTTTTATTATGACGTAAACAAAACATTTTCTTGATTTTTAAAAGTTTCAGCTTGAATATGGCGTAGAATGTTTCTCTGATGATACAGATGCTTGGGATTTATTTTGTTTGAGTAATCACACATTACATAAATAAATAAAAAATAAATAAAAATAATAACATAACAGCTTTTACTGGACACTATTAACAATTAATTGAAAAAAAATGGGTTTTATTGTTAAAAACCTTAGAGTTTCAAAAAAAATACAAGGAACAGACTTCGTTTAAGACAAGTTTAGCTTAATACGTTCTAAATGGTCTAAAATATCACCCCCTTCAGGCTTTGCACCCATCTACCAAACATCCTGTATAATATATAGGATAAGACCTACCCAATAGATATTACGCTAGTGGTTACAATACTTATTGAGCGGAAACCACTTGATAACTTTAGTTAGTTAGACAAGACCACGTAGCACGTAGTTTCACTTGCGAAGTATGTCCCAAGAGAACTTGGGAAGTTCCCGGGGCATGATTTAATCGGTAGATACCGACGTATGATTTTGTGGTCCCATCGTGTATATTTATGCAGCTATAAATCCCACAATATTGCGCTCTCATCTTTAACGTTTTATTTATAATGCGACAAGACGAAAGATAAAGATGAAGGCGCACAAATGTGGATATAACTATAAAAATATTAAAATTAAACAAATAAAAGATATCTTTCTATTATGCATAAAGGTCATGAATAAAACGACTGTGTTACTTAGCTGTTCTTGGCATACTACATCATCCCGTTCACAATATTGAACGTCCTCACACGAGACGTTCCACATCTATATATTATTAAATTCCTAGTATTCATATTCTACCCTGACATCACTAACACACTTATGCCATTCGTGGTACCATACTGATAAACTAATATTCATTTATGACATTCTTCAGAATATAGGAATACATAGAGGAGACGGCTACGTGGCCTACGAACGCTACGCCATAGCGCTACGCAGAATTATTTGGGAGAAATAACAATACACACATTGGAACTTGCATGACAGACTTTTTAGACAGTTTGGTAATTGCATCAATTTAAGATATAACAATGGGCTAAAAATAAAATATATTCGTACCTAGTACCAGTTAGTTTTGAGGCTCCTGCCTACGAGGATTAACAAAAAAGGCACTCCTGTTTTACATAACATCGCGCCTGATTTCCCCGAAAGATTAGGCAGGGTGTGATTAGACACACCCTGCCTTTCACCCACGTTTCGCCATTTATGGTAAGTCCCGTGTAATAGAAGAGCCGATTTAACTGTTTTCTTTCTTTCATTTGTAGGCGGAAAACACATTCATACATTCATTCGAGGACGACAAGCAAGCTCTCACAAAGAGCTAGAAGTTATTGCCCCTTCTTATGCAGCTTCTCAAACGTTAAATTGATTCTGTCATATCTCAGCCACGCATTTTTCAAACGTCTTCTCCACACTTCGCAAAGAATATTTTAATGTTATCTTCAGCCGCCATGCTTAAAATATCTATATACTGCGTTCTTACACGTGTCACGTTCGCATTCCGAAGGCGAATAAAATACAAGCTTTGTTTAACACGCTCCCTTGTGATTTAGCGATAAAATTGCGATTCTACGAACGGACCGTTTTATAGGAATCAATTTTTTACGAGTCGTTCCGTACGTAAAACTTACTGATGAAAGGTTATTTGGGATATAAATGTGCTTAGAAGTTTTGTGTAGAATTTTTCTGTTTTTTTTTTAAGTTTAAGTTAAAGTAGTAAATTACGGGATATTAACTTTGAGAATAGAATAGAATAGAATAGAATAGAATACTCTTTATTATGTACGCCATAAAAATTACAGATAAAAATGTTGAAATTGCAACGACAACACACGCACACACGTAGCATGACGCTATCCCTGAATTCAAGTGTTTTACTGCATAAAAACAGGTTCTGCTTTTGTAGGAAATCAGATTTTCATAGGGAATTTCTTTCCTGAGTTGTGTACTTCTCAGTAGTCATTAGTTGGTCCAGTGCCTTATAAGTACTGAGAAGAACCTGAAAAGCAACTAGGTAGGTACGTTTAATAAGATTCATAGAAAAATAAACAAACTACAAGTAGCCTTCACTTATTCATATCGTGTACAATACCTTCACTAAGGAGAATACATGCGGAGCAGTGGTGGCTCAGTGGTAACGGCCGCGACTTACGAGTTGTAGGTCGTAGGTTGGAACTCTGACAAGTTTATTTTGTATAAATTATTTCATCACCACTGCTCTCAAAACGGTGAAGCAAAACATCGTGAGGAAACCGACATATCCTGGAACCAAAAAGACATGTGATATCTACCAACCCGCTCTGGGCTCGCGTGGTGGATTACGGTCCACTCTCACAGAGAGGAGGCCTGTGTCCCAGCAGTGGGAACATTATAGGCTGATTATATATGTATGTATACATACATAAACTCACGCCTTCTTCCCACGGGGGTAAGCAGACACCACAGAACGCCACCTGCTACAAATAGATACCTAGACTTCATCATCTGCCTAGCCTTTTCCCAACTTCGTTGGGATCGGCTTCCAGTCTATCCAGATGCAGCTGAATACCAGATTTTCAAATGGAGCGACTGCCTATCTGTCCTCCACAACCCAGTTACTGGATAATACGATATCCCTTGGTACGACTGGTTGTCAGACTTTCGGGCTTCTGACGACCCGTAACGACTGTCAAAGATCCACGAATGACAGCCGGGGCCAACGGTTTATCGTGCTTTCCGAGGCACGGAGGGGTCTTGGTATGTAAAGATGGTCACCCATCTACGGACCAACCGCGGCAAGAGTAGCTTAGCCTGATCGATTGACCCGTGCGGCTGTTATTATTTAGCCACAAGCCCCTAGATACCTAGATCTACTATAATAACATACAGCTTACTAAGTATTACCACAGTCACGACGATTACACTGAAAGGCACCGCTCTACTATTTAATTAACCTTTGTCGATCAATTCAAATCAATTAATATTCCAATTTCTTTTATTTCTTTCACAGGAAATGTTCGTTGAATTGATTAAGTTAACTGAACCGCGTTTATTGTTTACTGTCATTAATGAAACTAGTTTTTACCTAACATAAAAGTTCTTCAATCGTCTAAAGACATAATAAAAAGACCTTAGGAATACCAATAAAATAAGGCTATCAAGTAAGGTAATAGCGTAATTTCAGACGCAACTTCATCCAGCTCTTAAGAGCCTGATATATGAGCTCTTATGGGTTATAAGCAGGGAGTAACTGAGGGATATTGTTTATGAGGTTAATAAAGAGTATATCCGACCTTGCTGAAATATTCGGAATGATACCTAAAATTAAAATTCTTGGGACCTGTTTTTCATTTTATTGTTCGTCAGGATACCACAATACTACAATTAAAACCGGCCTAGTGTGTGTCGGATCACGCTCAATGTAGGGGAGAGGATAAATTTATCCCAACTACGGAATTGGGATGAATTTATCCCAAAAACAAACTTCACATTGATTTTGAAAATCATGTTCACCCATACATCGATATACGTCACGGTCAATTCTCCAACTGAAAATTCTATTACTCGTTAATATTACGCAAAACGATCGCTGAATCGAAAAATGGTTTTCACAGACCCGCAATATTTATATACGGCCTATCTAACGATATCCCAAACCATGGGAAAGACGAGCAAAAAAAATATCATTCCTACTTTACGTGCAAGGGAGGTACCCAAAAAGATATCTTTTTTAACACTTTCTGTAGTAGTTTCATAATAAATATCACTATCATCTATCATAGTTACGTTTAAATTACATTAAAACTATTAATATTCTAGTTATATTTATTGAGAAGTATGTATGTACTCATATGTACTCGTATGTTAGTATATTCTCATATTATTTGTTTCATTTTATTAAGTATTTTTTTTTTTGATATTATGGATTGTAATTTCTCTTACACACACCTCTTTATCTACTTTACTATCGAAGGCAGGTATGCTTTTTTTTTTTTTTTTTTTAGGGTGGGAAATCATCAAATAACTTCTCCCGCTCTGGGCGGAGCGGGAGGGTGTGTCAGACTCTTACTGACTAAAACCCACCCGTATTCCTTCTTGTTGCCTGTGTTGCGGGGGCCTCGGTGACCCATAAGTACCTTCCCGCGACCCCGGCAGGCATCGGCCCTAGTGGACCCCTACTATGAGCTGACGACATCTCTTTGAGGCGCGCGTGGAATACAACGCGCCGTCGACCCGGGCCTGGTCCTTACCGGACGGTGAGCTACCCATTGCTCACCGTCCGCAAGCCCGCGCCTACGGTGGCCGGAAATCCGCCCGGGATTCCCGACGCCCTGGGAGTCTCCTGCGGCGGCTAGGGGCGAGAGGGCGCGAAACTTGCCTTTCCCTCAACCGTCCCGCCTCCTCCTTCGCGAGCATTACTGCTTCGCAGAAGGAGGTGACGGCTGCCCATGCCCTCTCGCTCCGTACCATGGCCTGAACCAGGGCTGGACGCGAGAGGTCTCTGCCGCCGATCGCCTCCACGAGGACACGGCGGTGCTCTGCCCAAGCCGGGCAGACCTCCACCGTAAGCTCCACCGTGTCCTCCGGGCGATCCACACAGTGGTGACACCCGGACGTTTCCTCCCGCCTTATCCGACACAGGAACCTCCCGAAGCTGCCATGTCCGGTGAGGACCTGCGTCACGCGGAAGGTGAGGACGCCGTGGCGCCTCTCCAGCCACTCCTCAAAGAGGGGACTTATCACCGCAATGGTGGCGTGCCCAAAGGCAGGTATGCTGGAAGAGAATTCTTTAGAAATAAGCATCACCTTCTTTTTACGTACTTTTCTGTTTTTCTTTCTTGTCTGTTTACTTAAGTGTGTACAGAAATGGTTAAATAAATAAATAAGTTAATCGGGACTTATCCGGCGAAGGCAAAATAAACTATTAGTATCGTTTAAGTACTTACTGTTTTAATAGAATTTAAAGGTTTTCCACGAGGACCATTAAACCATAAATCGCAAACGAATTTGAATGAGAAAATCATCACTCAAAGAATCCAAATTATTTCCGTAAATACATATACATATAATGTTTATAGTTAGTCCTGATATAAGAACCACCACATTTGACCATACTGCAGCCATTTTGGCAGAGTAAATACCAGCTGTCGTTGCCTAAAAATGCATCCGCATCCAGAATTTAGTGTTAAATAAACTGCTATAGTAGTAACTAAATACAAAATTTAAACTCTAAATTATACGTAGCATGTCGTGCATAAAAGACAGCATACATCCTAGAGGGCGACACAACTTAGAAGTTTCATAAATACTTCAAAACCGAGCCGCGGCTCTTAATGACTCGCGAGTGAAGTGTAAACAAGCGATTCTTATACATATTAGGTGACTGGGAATTAGTGATCGACATAACACGCGATGGGTCAAACCCTGAAATCCCAAAATAAAACAGTTGTCCCATATTTTTTTTTGTCGATTTATGTGACTACTGAACAGCTGATTTTATACATTTGTCCTCCCACTGGAACGCCATACAGCAATTAAACCAACAAAAAAAATACTTCATGTGCTGCTAGCACATGAAGTCATTTAAAAAATGTCGATAAATATCGATACGATACATATAGATACTTGTGGCACGTTTATCATCCCTTTCAGTACCTACATCAAGGAACTTCTAAGCTGTGTCACACTGTACCTGCTTGTTCATAAAAGTCTTGCTTACGCATGTAAGTAATTTTCTATCCACAACACTTCCCTCCAGGGAGGTTTATTTCAAATCAATCAAGCGCTTGCCTCAGTGCGGCTCAGCAGGGATGCCTTTATTAAGTGCCAATTTATAAATAATTGTTTCAAGAGCGTCTGGCGTTAGGAGCAAGCATTTATCTTCATTATTTTCACTTAAGTTCAGTAAAACTAGGTTAGGAAGCAAGTGTTAATTTAAAAAGCTAGTTGTTCTAAGTGACTTTTTAAACGTTAAATGCTAGGAGATAGAAAATGAACCTACCTAATGGCTCTTGCTACTAATGAGCTCTTTTTCCGGTGAGAAGAAAATGCTCGCTATCTTTTGATTCCAATTATTCTAGTTCCGTGCAAAGTCGAGTGGAAGTGTACTTTGATCTCAATCAAGGACTCGCGTATCTATTGTTTTATTTTATTCAATTAGAAAAGAGTATTTTTAAAATCTTTTTCAATTTAGTTGATTATTATTATTATTGTGCTTAATCTACTTGAAGACAGACGAAAAGATAAACACACCTAACATTTAATTAAAATCATCTTTATGATGGATCCGCAGTGGTAGCCCGCGAAATTCAAATTATCTTGTTCCATAAGAACAAAAGACATTTGTTCTTATGGAACAAATCTAACAGAGATGTATTAATGATTCTAATGATTATAATTCTGTAAATACATATTTGTTATGGTCTTGAAATATATTTTGATCAAAATTCAACCCAGTAAATTGCAAAAAACGTAAGAAAATTTTAATTAAATCAATTAAGGGGATTAACGGTCGCAGGAAAGTCCGAAAAGGTTACCGAGGCCCCTGGCAACACAGGCAACGGAAGGAACACGGGTGGCTTTTAGTCAGTAAGAGTCTGACACACCCTCCCGCTCCGCCCAGAGCAAGAGAGGTTATTTGATAATTTCCCACCCAAAAAAAAAGTATCTTCTAAAATTATGAGAGTACGTCCAAATTTTTCGAACACATTATTATTCTTATGGTTACTTCAATAATTTGACCGGAACTTTTTCAGAGAACACATTTAGAATTTTGTTTCACATCTTCTTACACAGGCGTGCCTTTACTAGATAACGATTCTGACATCAACTAAGCGTTCTGTAACAAAGGTCTCAAAACTGAATTCACAACTATGTGAACGTAGGAAGACGGTATTCTTCAAAGTAAGTGCCGTAAGCTGACACATGACACAACAAACAATTTCTGTTATACAGTACGTCGCCTACGGCAACTTGTTTTCTTTCGACACACAACAGTAACGATAAATTTCTGAGCCCCATATACGTTTTGTGGCTACCTGTACCTGTCCCACGACGAATGAGGACGCGACTAGCTATGAACGATTTTCTTGCCCAAGAAATGTACATTAGATTATAGGTCCGTGTACGTAAAAGAGATATCAAAATCAAAATCAAAAGTCATTTATTCAAACTAGGCTGAGAATCAGCGAGAGAGAGAGAGCTGAGAGTCAGCTTTTCGAACGTCAAAGTTACATAAGACAGTCCCCCAAAAATACCCGCCCTTCACCACTTCCTAGTGCTTTAGCTGGGAAGAAGAAGTGGCAGAACAAACTCCCCAACAGCACACCTGTCTGTAAATGAAAATGAAATGAAATGATTTTATTTTCTGTAAGTAGGTTTGTACAAACACTTTTTTACACGTCAATCATATTTAGAAAAAAAAAACTAGATGAGCTCGGCGTTTCCTATCTGACTACTCTGAGAAAAAGGCTGAAACAAACTCAGAGTCTCTTTTAAAGTCCAGACATATTCTTGGTCAGATCATGTGAAGACCATGTAGATTGGTGTCTAAAATGGTCTTTTGAGGAAAGAACCACACAGAATGAGTGGACCTATCCAGTCAGTGCACGCATTTTTCAGTAACCGTGCAGCTCAACTCAGAACTTAAGGAGCTCAACGATTCGACGAACAATACCAAAGAAAGGACATTTGGGTAGGCCGCTTAAATGACTCAAACTGCCAGACCAAGATTAAAACTAAATGACAAAAAAAAAACAATGACCTACATAGTCTTTACATTCACAATAATTGAAAACAATATAATACTTTACAAGTAAATATTAAATTCCACACAATATATTAAGCTCCACAAAGTAAATATATGTAATGTATATATGTATATTAATTTAATAGTTGATCGCTGTCTGTTCACACCGCCAGCGAGTACTCGTTTGTTGCAGCGAAAAAAGCTATCAAAAAGAGGAGTACACAGCGACGTTCGCTTAGCGGACACAACACTTGCTGAGAGACTCACGCTTGGGCATACAAGCGAATAATCGCTCGTTGCCATTGCGCACTCGCTGCTTGTTGCTCGCCAACCCCTTTTTAGTTGCTATCTCTACTCGCTTCTCGTTAATCGCCGGCGATGGGACAGGTATATATTACTGACGATAGTTCGGTCTGATATTTCAGATAATATAATTTGCCTAAATACTGTGTTGTATAAAACTAGAAATTTCAAGCCAGTAGACAAATCTATAACCAAGTTCTGGTTGTAAGTATAAATAAATCATCAAGCTGTACTCACTCGCATAATAACCGACATCGTTGTTGACATTGATGTGGCCCGCGTCCTCGGCCGCCAGCATGTGTGTATCCCACACCGAGCGGTACTCCGGGTCGTGGAGGACATCGTACAGGGCGTCTGGTTCCACATCCTCGAACTCTGCCACCACCTGTGGGGAAGAAGGGTGGTGGTTTATATCTCTCATCGTATAATTATAAACTTAATTACGAGTAGTTTATAATCTATCCGTATTTTTTTCTTTAGATTATGTACTGTCGAAAAAATAGTTAACTGCAACAAACCATTTACAATTTAACGCATTATTTTTCGATAGTTTATAATCTATCCATAGGAAACCGAGAAATTGTGAACTGGTATCAAAATTGCTTGCAACGTAACGCCACCTTGCGCTTATACTAAATAGCCTGCCTAGCTGCGACCAACTTGGAGGTAGCGCTCGCCGGACCCTACCGCGGCACCGCTTGCTTTGCTCGCTTGGCTCGCGCGCTGTTGGTCACAGTTCTATCCTAACCTAACCCATTTCACCCAGTTCACAATTCTTCGACAGTTTATAATCTAACGGAGATAATACCGATTGGTTATAAACTAACGGTTCTCACAATCTTACGGTGACATATCCATTTATCGTAAACCAATCGATTTTGCCAGTCCATTTTGTAAAAATCTAACCGTGAAAACTCAGGAGACCTGAGTTATCATTCCACCTGAAGCTCGGGATTGTCACCATTGACAGCTCACTTCACCAAAGTTTTCACGGTGAGATTTTTGCAAAATAGATCGGCTGAAATATAAGTACCGTAAAACGGAGTGAATAGAATCGGTATGAAACTTAAAAAACGATTTTAACGTTGAAATAATATAGTTTGCTGCCAACAAGGAAAGTTAGTTGTTAATTGTTATACAGTTAACACATTAAAGTCCTTTTTAGCGGCATAAAAACTCTGACACCAGCCGGTCTATTCTGTACAAATCTCACCGTGAAACTAGAGGTGAAGTGAGCGTGAAGTGAGCTCTAATTACATCTTGTGCTAGGGATGACACTATTGACAGCTCATTTTTCAAAATCAAAATCAAAATCAAAAGTCATTTATTCAAACTAGGCTGAAAATCAGCACTTTTCGAACGTCAAAGTTACATAAGACAGTCCCCCAAAAATGCCCGCCCGTCACCACTTCCTAGTGCTTTAGCTGGGAAGAAGAAGTGGTGGAACAAACTCCCCAGCAGCACGTCTGTCTGTTTAGTTATATAAACTTGATTCTATACAAATCGTATGCAAAGTAATTAACATTACGAAACACAAAACATTGGATTAAATTACACACTTGCCATACGTTAGCTAGCACGCGCCAGTATACCAACAAAACAATGAACAAACTGTACTCAAGCAGATAAAAATTTCAACATAAAAAAAACGTAAATAGAACTTAATTTCTAAATAAAAGCCTCCAGGCATAAAGGGCGTGCCCGCTTACATAAGGCAATTGCTGTAGCTCGAAGTGAGAAATGATAAACTAGTAACCCCATCGAAGTAAAATAAGTAAACAATTACTAATAACAATTAAAACCATGATCAGCAAGACGACCAGTCACCACAAGCAGCACCCGTTCACGAGCATAACGCAAAGATCAGCCATCACCCCCCTCGCCATATTGGAGGGAAGGAGGCAACCCGACCCCCGACGCTACCGCAGGCAGTGACATCTAAGGGAGCATGACGAGCTTGCTGCCGGTTGCTCAGGCAAGAATAGTATAATCAATAGTCGAGGACGCTAGCTAACCACTTATTGCAATACAACTCATAAAACACACATTTTAAGCTCACTTCACTTAAGTTTTCACGGTGCGATTTAAATATTAGAGTCAATGCAGATCTAAATGTCTCAAAAAGTTAAGGACGGTCTCCTAAGACCGTTTGCCTGCAGCTACAACGATTAAAGTAGCTGCCCTTACTGCCCAGTTTGATAAATCCACCCTGTATATACAGAAGTACCAGTAGTTACCCCGCTTTGTAGTAGGTAACAACAGTGGCAACAATCATGGCAGTGGACCAAAGAATGATACCACTGGTTCATTGGTTCATCCTCTTGCAATACACCCTCATTAAACAATATCGAAGAACGTGACCGGAATATAATACTTTATGACCTTAAATGATAATAATAGTAACGGCAAATGGATTCGTGATCGGAATTATTGTCAGAGCAAAGGTCTCTTTTTCCCTTTACGATACGCTTTATTACAATAAATAAATAATACTACATCTATTCGAAGAGTGTGAGTAGTACCTAGGTATGAAACTTGAAGCTACATTTAGATATAGTTAGGAAAACTGATAACTTATGTCTTAAAGCTTCCTCTCTCCTACTAATTAGCTGAGTTCGACAGTGTCCATAACGATCTCATAACATTTTAAGTAGCCACCTAAGTACACATTGTGGAATGCAAAATATATAATAATAAAATAATAACATAACATTTATAAAGTAGAAAACAGAACTTAGATTCATAAATATAGCTTAAAACTATATTAGTGGCACTTCAGTTCACTAGGTTGTCGCTGTGCTGTCCTGTGGATTACCACAACCGCGTTCGTCCGCGGAAGCCACGGAACACCTGGTCCAAAAGTCTTTTTCCATGACGTCGGACAGATAACAATTCGATACTCGCGCCACGAATGCCTTGAAGTTGACGTTGCGGCGCGACTCCAGTAACTGCACTCTCGCGGCGTGTACCTCGTATTCTGGTGCACGTACTCCACGATGTCCTTCGCCTTAATGGTACATAGGCTCACTTGGGGTTCCATAGGAGCTTTGCCGCAGTGGTATAATAAACAGTTAATTATTTCACTCCTCAACGAAGGTAAAGTTAGTAATTGAAAGAAGCGTGAGATGCTCTAACAGTTACAACTTTTTCATTATTATGGGAAGGTATTGGAGTCAATAATTTTCTGCCTTTTGTTGTCTGATTCAGTTAGAAAACTGGTTTATTATTATTATTATTTAATACTTTAAGCACACGAACGTACAGAGGCAGACTTAATGCCGTAGGCATTTTCTACCAGTCAACCTTTTGGCGATACAGAGACAAACAGTGGTAGGTGCAATAACGAAAATTATGGAATAAATATTTATTTAAAGATAAGGATATACATACATATACCTATTAAAACTTTAAATATAATATTTACACCTAATTATACATAAATATAAGACCTAATAAACACACATAAATACACGAATATACTAAAACAGATAAGACAAACAATGGGAAAACATCGTTGTGATGATTCTGCCAGCTTTGTTTCGTTTGTCAGTTTTTTAACCCGATCGTTTGTAAAGTTTGCGGGTTTTCTTGCATTTATCTCTATTTTATTGTGTATAGGTAATCTTTTACAGTTAAGCTTCATTTACACGATGTGAATTCTTTGCCTGTGGATTAAATTGAAGCTACAAATGACATGTATGACATTTATTTTTGCTCCAAGTTACGTATGCCACGGGCAATTAAATCGCACTGTGTAGTATTACCGTTATTTATACAAAAACATGTAAAAGACATAACATGTTATTAATTAACGTTATTAATTTTATTTATTTATGTGCATATTTACGTAAGTACTAAGCACGTAGTACCCGTCTGTACGATCCATTATTCTCTCCAAATATGATAGGTAGTTGGAACAGCTAAATTTGTACTATCCTCGGCTTGATTGCGGTCGAGTTAATTAAAGTCAGATCCGTTGAATATGATATCGTGGAATCCAAACCGCAATATGAGTGGCCATATTATTTAACGAAGCATCACTTCTACTTTAATATTATTTTGAATATTTAAGAATATTCAGTATAAACATTCATCGGGCACAGTTCCAAACAGATTCTTACGCAGAAATTGTCCAAAAGAAAATCAGTAACTACTTCAAGTTGATTTGAGGATTTGAATTCAAGACCTCAGCAGCAATCTGTAGAATAACCATTTCATTGAATTGTCTTAATTTACATTTAAACCGAGCTTAATGCTTGGCTTGTCACAGCTTCTATTACATAAGCTTTAGGTGTGTAGGTAAAAATGTTGGCGAAATGTGGGTGTACTATATAGATACACCTCTACCTAACTCTTCGGGGAATACAGGCGTTATGTTATATAAATATACTTACTGTGAAAGCAAGGCACAGTAAGTAAATTGACGACACGTCTAAGAAGAACAAAAAAAACTGACGAGTCGTATAGAAAATCTCCTCCTAGTTACTTGGAAGCTGGTAAAAGAACGCCATATTTTATTTTAATAATAAAATATGAGGCTCCAAATCTGACAGGTATTATAATTCAGAGTAAAAGTCAAATTATTTATTTCAAATACGCACATAAAAGGGATTAAGGGACCTTTCAACGTCTAAATTTACAAGAAATTATAATTGATGCCCCTAACAAAATATAGTTTCGTATGGAGAAGAATGGCCAAAGAACTCCACAGTTATATACTCTTAAAAAATGTTTCATAACATTTTTATACGATATTGTGAAGACTATGTACAGTCGCCAGCACATCAAGTTACCACAAATTGTTAAATTTTCTCATTCAATTTTGAACTTAACCATAACCATTTTAAGGGTCAAAATCATTTCGAGAAATTTGACAGTTTGTAGTAACTTGATGTGCTGGACTGTACATCGTCTTCACAATATCGTATAAAAATATTATAAAACATTTTTGTGTAGAAGATTGGTACTCGTACAGACCTATCTTCTACAAAAATAGGTAAATAAAATTGAAGTGTATGTTTGTTTGTTTTTTTTTTTACTATAGAAGCTTATAGAAAACTTATAGAAGAAGAATTGAGGAGGAGATTAATCCATTGTGCGTGACGACGTGAATCATGACGACAATCAGACACACTTGTCTGTTGACACACGCACAACATGTCATTTTTTTATGAAATGTTTTGTTGTATATATCAAGGTACTTATATCTATTTACTAGAAATATATTAATCTTATATTATCAAGTTTCTGGTTAAAAAAAATCCCTGCTAATATGAATTACATGTATTATTGAGAATATAGAAACGATTTACGTTGGAAAATTTTGACAAGGCGAGATATCAAGAGTTGATCTCACAAGCTGAAATGTTGTGACGCGTGTAATTACTTTACCACAATACACTATATCACAACGTTCTATGTACAATACTGGCTCTAGTTTACTAGGTTATATCACGAGAAACGTTTTTTTCCGAAACACGGAAATCTACACACAAAAAGTATATTTTACAACATGTTTATAGATTTTCCGTACCTAAAGTTCGCTGCTGGAGGCAATTTAGCAAATGTAGCATTGTCCATTAGGGTTTATGAATGACCTACTTGGAAAATAGGTAGTCTGTGGACTTTACTCTATGGAATTATTGCGAACTAACTTTTATGTTCGCCTTTTTATGTTAGGTAGGAAACGTAGGACAGTCCAGAGGTACTACTTACAGTTTTAAATGTGTCTAGATACTAGACATCTATTTACTACAATCGCTTTTCGCCTGCCTGTATGATCGCGTTGTTCTACTAAAATATGCAACGAATTTTGACGCAGTTGTCGCCGTCACGTCATTTTTGGAAAATGTATTCCGGAAGGTATATATCTTTCATCCTCGTGTCTCGTGTGGTTAGTGACTAACCTGGTGTCAGAGCTTTTATGCCGCCCATGGGCCTCTGACTTGGCTTCACATGCCGCCGAGAAATGTCTTTCAGGCATGCCGGTTTCCTCGCGATGTTCACCTTCACCGGTTTTAGCAAGCGTTTTTACACAATACGCACATGAACCCAAAAAGTCAGAGGTGTTTGCCTAGAGTTCGAACTCGAGACCTATGACTTGGTTTGCTTGAATTATCCTTGAATTTGTGTGTCTGTTTGTTTGTTCCGGCTAATCTCCGAAACCGCTGGACCGATTTTGACGGGACTTTTACTAGCAAAAGTTTAGTTATTCCAACTTACACAAAAGTTTATTTATGTTTACCTACACTAAAGTTTAGATATGTCTACATACACAAAAGTTTAGTTATGTCTACCTACACAAAAGTTTAGTTATGTCTACCTACACAAAAGTTTAGTTATGTCTACCTACACAAAAGTTTAGTTATGTTTTCCTACACAAAAGTTTAGTTATGTCTACCTACACAAAAGTTGAGTAATGTCTACTTACACAAAAGTTTAGTAATATATATCTATGGTCTACAAAAAACTAAAGAAGGTATGGTCTGAAGTTCAATTCAAACATATCCCTCCACCAGTTTTATTTTAAGGACGGCAAGTGACCATCGGTCACCGATGTTCACTAGTTAGTATGTAATAGATAACTATGTATTTCGCTTACACCCTCGTTGTATTTTCTTTGTTGTTTAGTTTTAACAAAGTAGGGTACTTAATTTGTTTTATTCTCTAAATTATGTAGTCAATGATTATGGGGCACGGTTAAACTCTGTATGAGTTTGTTTGCGTCATCTAAAATGTAAATGAATGTGTACTGCAGAATAAAAGTGCTTTATTTAGTTATAGTTTAATATTTACATAATCTAAACTAAACTAACAGCCTTACAAAAATAATAATATATACAAGTATATGTACTACTTTGGCCCAAAAATAGGCCAGCCCTCTGGTCACGTGAAGAGTCCATTTGGCGATGTCTCGAAATACTAAGTTCCAATTAGATTGGAGTATTTGCGCCGTTTGAGATTTTTCGCACTTGGAACAGCCGCCCCAGCACGGCCCGCCGTGCTAGGAAGATGGGATGGCGCAAGGGTGTCGACACACGTTGCATCCCACACAAAAGGCTGACCTAACTTCCAAGGCATTATTTTCATTCCGTCTGGCCTCTTCCCATCGTCAAGTGCCAAGCCATTGGGTTCTAAAACAGCTGGCACCCCGGCGGTGGCAAGAGCACGACGGGTGCTGGCTGTCATTGATGCTGGCGTGCCGTACTATCCGGCCTGCGCTCCTACTGCAGGATAAGCCATGGTACCCGAGGCAACCGACACCTTCATCGCATTGACAGCGATGCAGAACACGCAAGGAGCGCGCAGACGCAGACAAGTAGCGAGCCGGAAGGTGGTGTCACCCAGCATGGTGCCTATGTTGGCTATGTTGGGTGACGGTAGCGCCTGAAGCCAGAGGCCCGACTCCCACTCACCCACAGCCAGCAGGCGGGCACGCTCAACAGTTTTAGTGGACGTATAAATATGATTAAATAAATAAATAAGTGCGTTACTATGAAATATTGCAGAAATTAATCTAAGGATTTGGTAGTCAGCTATCATGACACTACTAAGCCACTGTACTTCTCATTTGAAGACACTTCACAACCCGCAAGACGCTCCTTAGGCACTCAACTCCAAAAGCCACATCCTACGTGACCAAGTAACCCGTCGCACTTCATAACAATGTATGGAGATAATATAATAATATAATATTCTATTGTACAATCCCAAAGGAAAACCTTTCACTAAGTACATAAAAAGTAGCTTATTACTTGCGACCCGAGTTTCCTTTATCAACTATAACATTATCACAAGTTTCTGTAGTATTTATTGAGTTTTAACAGAGTATTGATTCATTAGTAATGGCTATTTATGAATAATGGGTGAAGGGTCCTCGATGGACATTAAGTTTATGTTATCTATCAAGAATGACTATCAAATGAATCTATCATTGACAGTTTTGTGGCCAAGATCGATATAATCAACATTTGTGTAAATGGCTTGACTGAATACAACTTTTTTATTATAACAAGTATCTACTATTTTTTTTTTTTTTTGAGGGTGGGAAATCATCAAATAACTTCTCCCGCTCTGGGCGGAGCGGGAGGGTGTGTCAGACTCTTACTGACTAAAACCCACCCGTATTCCTTCCTGTTGCCTGTGTTGCGGGGGCCTCGGTGACCCATAAGTACCTTCCCGCGACAACAAGTATCTACTATGGGTTTCATGTCACGCAAGTTTTTTTTATTTGGTGAGAAATTATCAAATAACTTCTCCCGCTCTGGGCGGAGCAGGAGGGTGTGTCAGAATCTTACTGACTAAAACCCACCCGTGTTCCTTCCGTTGCCTGTGTTGCCAGGGGCCTCGGTATCCCTTCCATACTTTCCCACGACCCCGGCAGGCATCGGCTCTAGCGGCCCTACACTTGTGCTGACATCTCTTTGAGGCGCGCGTGGAACACAACGCGCCGTCGACCCGGGCCTGGTCTATATCGGATGGCGAGCAACCCATTACTTACCGTCCGCAAGCCCGCGCCTACGGGGAATCGGCCTGCGAAACTTCGACTTATATATTTTGTAAGACCACCTACATTATAACGATAATATGCTGAAATTATATTTATCTCTAAAACGACTTCGGTAAATTGAGAATATCACCTAACACCTCACTTAATCTCAGTAAGACGCAAATTCACCCCCATCAGTTTCCGACGCGT
Organism: Atethmia centrago; assembly: GCA_905333075.3. Taxonomy (NCBI): domain Eukaryota; kingdom Metazoa; phylum Arthropoda; class Insecta; order Lepidoptera; family Noctuidae; genus Atethmia; species Atethmia centrago. The sequence goes on from HG995377.1 coordinate 5,910,300, forward strand.
CATTCACGCAAAATAACTTAAGTAGGAAATTGAATTTCCCAATAAGGCTGGATCTGCAAAGTATTTAGCAACCGGGACTCAATTACTCATAGTTAGAGAGAAGCGGAAAACGTTGATCGAATAGTTTGTCTGAACTCTACATCGATGCATCGATTATGAACTCTAAAAGCTTTTAGAAATCAATTTGGTTTTATTATCGTTGATTAAATATTGAAGGGTTCATCTGTAAACTGAATAATTTGAGATGTATGCTAATTGTAGCATACATCTCAAATTATTCAGTTTACTATACCTAAGCCATTTAGAATGCTTGAGTATCATTGGATACTCAAACATTCTAAAAGGCTTATAGTTCTGGATTCCTATTACTTACATTACTGGCGAAATGAGAGTGCCCTGTATCTCTGAGACACAGGACTACATTGGTCTCCACCAAAATCGGACGGATTCCAAACTAATCGTGCCGTGGATTAAGATCCTCGTTTGAAAATTCCAGTGGCTTCTATAGCTGGAAAAATATGGCAAAACTTGTTAATACTGCAATATCAAAGGTACTTGTACCTGTCTACACGTGCACTCCTAGCACAAAGGATCGGTGACGTCACCGCTGGCAACTTGCCTAAGCTTGTCATTCAGACGACTGTTAGGTATTGTGTGCGTGTCTTTTGGGCTCAAAATACATCTACCTAGAAGTATCTATACTGCACAGCTATGTAGGTATTTGTACCATTTTTGAGCCTAAAATAACGTATTATAAAGAAAGTATCTTTAAGCTAAACATAGGCAGGTATGGTGTTAAAAAAAAACTACAGTGCTACAGGCAACATACTTGTAATTGAATACCAGGAGAGCTGTTTGACATGTGAAAGAATTACTCGGCTTATTTGTAATTATTTTATTTAGAAATTGTTTTTGTTTCTTTTGCTACTATGGACGCGTTTTTATTTTACATCGTCCTCACATTTAGTTATAATTTCAATATTATTTTTGTACTAATCTTTATGTATCAATATAATTTAAAAGATTGTCCATGGAGTTTCTTGCCCGTTCTTCTCCATAGGTACCTACTACGCTTTGGAATGGGCAACTAGCTTCATATTTCTAACTGACCGACTCCTTGACAATTCAAAAGTGCCTGTAAATGGTTTAATTGAAATAAATGCTTTGAGTTTTTGAATTCGTCTGGAAAATTATTTCCTCTTTACCAATTTTGACTGCTGCAAACTCAAACTCAACTGAAAACTCAAACTCAAAGCATTTATTTCAAATAAACCAAATACAGGCACTTTTGAATTGTCAAGGGGTCGGTCAGTCAGAAAGATGAAGCTAGTTGTCTATTCCAAAGCGTAGTAGGTTCCTATGGAAAAGAACGGGCAAGAAACTCTACGGACACTCTTTTAAATTAAATTCGCTGTTACAAAAATATTGGTTTATTTTGAAATTATAAATGTGAGAACAGAAAGACGTGCACGTTAAAAGTGTCCGTAATAAAAAGATAAAAACAATTGAAGAATTAAAATAAGCCGTGGCAGCTAAGAAATGACCAGTGCCTACTGACGGCGCCCGTTCACGAACATGACGCATGGATCAGCACCATTCAGCTTAACCATTTTGAAGGGAACTTAAGGCGCGAAGACACAACGCTTGTAATTTATTGCAAAATATGAAGCAATTAATAATATTAACTAATGTTAACTATTTACTCAAAATTGAGTCGAATAATCGAAAATAAAAAACAACCAAGTTCTGCATTAAAATTTCTGCATTAAACATTCTTGTTATTAATTAAATATGTAACGTATGTTGATATTTAATACACATATTTTGGATTAGAAATCAAGGTAAGAGGTTAGTTTAACGTTAGTTTGTATCGAGATTTTTGTTCAAAACGTGTTTTGGTAACAACCAAGTTCCGGGAAATATGTTCAAAATTAACATATATTTTTACCGCTACCACAAATTATACAGATTTGACAATTTATGTTTCTCAAGAGAAGCCTATTTTGCTTAATTGGGTCTTGTCAGCGCCTTAATGATCAAACACACACGCCACCATCATACATTTGAGTAAGCATGACATTGCTGCATTGCTGTGTTCCCGTTATACTTGTATGGTTACGAGTGAAATTAAAGGAAATTAAAGGGACCTTTAAATTCACCCGCACCCATATATTTGACCTTGTTTTCTTTTCCAAACGTTTCATAGGACCAGGCCCATTTCAATTTTTTTTATGTTCAGTAGATACCCCGAGTTTTAGAAAGAGACTCACACATTTAAAAGTTATAAATAACCCATGAGTTACAGAAGAAGCTCTACAGAACCGAACTTTTTCAAGAACAAAATGTGCCACTGCCACATACCTACCGTATATATAAAAAATTGCGGGGCTTTTTCAGAATATCACATCATAAGCTTTAACGTTATTGTTTTAGAAAAGAATATCGATATATTGATACCAATAACAAAATTATAAAAGCACTCAAAGATCCTGTAGGTAGATGCCTACATCCTACTTAGCTGAACTCAGAAAGTGTATCGTGGGGTATAGTTTGAATAACATTATAGGGAACTATAGGGAACTGTGGGCTTTGAATAACACACATTTGGTTCCTCAGAGATTACAGGCGTACCTATTACGCTTACAATTGAGAGGTTGATTTGGTTATGTTTGGAAATATCAGTCATCTCCAGGGATTTTGTTGCTGCGGATTTTGCGTGTTGGACTGATCCATAAAGGTTCCGATGGTTATCAAAACGACAGAAGACCAATCCTCGTATTTAAAAAAACAGTCAAATTCAAGTTGCAATCTCATCGCAGCGACATTCAATGTCAAAAATGTGTAAATTGGACGTTTTGTACTCGATTGTCCCAGAAGGAGGGTAATGTTTATAAATAATAATAACCCCGCCGCCGTATCTCTACGTTGACGTCGTGGTGGGGCTTGCGCGTTCCGAACTCCAGGTCTGTGCTGGTAGAGTTTACTTTGTCGGAACAGGTCTGGGGTAAAGAGCCAGACCAAGAGAGATACAGAAACCCGCAGGGCAGCATGTGGCGAGCTGTTGGGCAGTAGCGACCCCACGGACCCTATCTCCCGGAAGATGTCTTGTTCCTCATATCTGGCTTGCCTTTATTGGCTGGCTGGAGTGAACACTGACGAGAAACAGAGCTCCCACCTCATTCTTGCCTTTATTGGCCGGCTTGAGTGGAGATTCGCAAGAGCATACGTGCTTGGAGGAAGGAAGTATTCCAGTAACATGCTGGTAGAGATCTTGACCGTACTTCTGGGATTGTCCTGATAGCCGTGGAATACCTCTCCACTCCTCACAAGCACCTCAGGACATGTTGCCCCCTTGTCACTACGACACTATGCGCTATCGACCGTTTTCGGGGGCCCATTATTGAGTGTGCAAGTCACCCCCTGCCATTTTATCTGTGTATTTTATATAAAATATTGGTCAGGCAGGGGCCATAGTATTTCCATAGTTCTAGATATCCAATACACTTTAGCCACCCAAACCCATAACCCAATATCTTTGTTTCCATATTCCGCAATAGTGCGGAATATGGAAACACCAACCGGGGGTTGTCCTTGGGCGCATTTGCATAGTGTGAACAGGGATAATCGTCGGTTGGTGCCTCATTTCTTTAAAAAACGTCTAACGAGCCTCTGCGAGTTGGCTTTGGCCTTTGGGCTTTTTGTAAGCCTTCCAAAGGTCCGGGAACCCAGGGTACCGAGAAATGTCAAGAGTCGTAAAAAAAAAAAATAATAATAATAATATCCGAAGTGGGTATGCACCGTGATGTCGTCGCAGTGGACAAGGGGCTCACCCCACTTTCCATGGCTAAAGAGAACTGGTGCAAACCTGTAATACTTACCACGGATGACCGCAAGGAGATATGGCAAAACAAGGAGCTACACGGGCGCTTCTATCGGGCTCTTCATGAGCCCGATGTAGAATTTTTTAGCGTCAGTATCCTGGCTACGTTTTGGGGACCTTTTCGGGGAAACTGAAGGTTTTGTCTGTGCAATTATGGACGAAATTATCTTGACGAATAACTACCGGAGACATATTATGAAGGACGGGACGGTTGACGTGTGTCGGGCATGCCACCATCCGGGTGAGTCTATCAGACATATTATCTCTGGTTGTTCTCGTCTGGCTAACGGCGAGTACTTGCACAGACATAACCAAGTGGCTAGGATTATTCACCAGCAACTTGCTTTGAAATATAAACTTGTGAACTCTGAGGTACCGTATTACAAGTATGTCCCCGACCCAGTTCTCGAAAATGACCATGTCACGTTGTACTGGGATCGGTCTATCATTACTGACTGAGACTATTGTCGCCAATAAGCCTGATATAGTGGTGATAGATCGATTAGCGCGCCGCGCAATGATAGTCGATGAAAAATTATTTTTAATTATTAATAAATAGTGTTTATTTTGTCTATATCAATCCTTTTCCATAAAATCTAAGTAGAAAGTGTTAGACTCAGTATTTGTACCGTGTTTTCGTTGTGATAACACATAATAATCGATACTTCGATACGACTTCTACCGGCTGTCAACGTTTGGATTGCAAATTTGAATTCATCGAACCCGGGGAGTATTTTGTTTTAACTATTAATTACTGTAGTTTTATTTTCACACTATACAACACTTGTAAACACTGCTCAGACAGAGTTATGAGCTACGTCCATTACACACAGGCACCGTTTATGTCTCGTTTTGCTTGACAAATTGTGGAAGCAAAATCGACGACGAAAACACTTGCCTCAAACACAGAACATACACTACAAACTTTACTTTACACATATGTATGTAGTTATTCTTAATTTGCTATTTTCTTTTATTTAAAACCAATAGTTTTGTTGATTAATTGATGAAACTATTACTTTTAATCTTAGTCTGTTCATAACTTTCTTAGTAGAAATTAGCTAGCCCTATAATTAATTTAAATGCTATTTGAATAAGTAATGAGTCTTCCCACAAACCATAAAAATTGTGATAAACTCTGATTAAATAAAGTAACTTCTTACTTCACCACTTCACTTCTACCTCCATACTTTCATAATCTTTTCTAAAACTTCATATTTTGTTTTTCTAAGTCTTGCTAACTGCCTCAACTTGCTAATTCCCTATACTCAGCTGTTTCTTGTCACATTCCAGGTGCCATTTGGGGAAACTAGTGAATATGATGACCCGCGGAGCCACAGTTCGTGACATGAATGACAAATTGAATGTTGCACTTAAGGAGCTGGAGGCATCAAAAAATCTTTGCAACCAGCTTCTGCAGGAAAGAGAGGACAGCGAGATTGAAGTCCAGAGGGTCAATGACAGAAACACTCAACTCAAGAGCCAGCTTGTAGAACTTCACACCCAGCACATGGACATACTTGACCAGCATCACCATCTCCGTCAACTAGTGTCAGACTTCCAACAGTGCAGTGACACTCATGACCAGGCATTGAAACGCATATCAGGCCTTGAAGTGGAATTGTGCAAAGCACACAACACAATTTCCACCATCAATTCTCTGAAAGCCAGCGAACAGGTTGCCAACACCAATAACCTTTTCAACGAGCTGCTTGGTAGTGTATCCGGACTGGAGTGTGAAAAGCCCACCATCACAATAGACCTGACTGGGGAAGATACCTTAACTAAATATCCTATCCTAACTAGTCATAATAAAATTAAGAAATATATTAAACTCAGTAAAAATATAAAAAAATACAAGAAACTCTTGAAAACACATAATGTTTATAAGTGTAACATTAATCTTAGGAAAGAGCGTATCAACTTACAGACTCAATTAAATGTGTGTAATAATAAGTTGGAAAGTTGCAGACAAATGTATGATGTGGACATACAGAACCTTCAGAAGGAATTATTGAGCAGGGATAATTCATTAAAGGAAATCCTTTGTAAGTATGAGTCTAGTCAACATATGTTAAGTGAGCGCTTACAAGGGGCATGTGAGTTGGTGGACCTGGTGAATCACAATGCAGTGATGTGTGAGTCACTGACTAATAATCTCACCTGTAATTGTGCTCCCACTCTGCCATCTCTCTTGTCACAGTATGTTGTTCCTACAGCTTTACCCATCTTAACTCATACATTAGAAACCGTCAACCCCACTCAAAGTAATGTTTTGTTCTATTCAGATAGAATAGGTTCAGGTTTTGGATCATTGTTAAATAATCGCTCTAAACATACTATAGTTAACTGTTGTTACCATAACCTGCATTTTAATGAGCTTGTTTATAAAATAAAACACACACAAATGAATGAGCAGACTACTGTCGTTCTTCTAATTGGAAATAGTCTGAGTTTAAATAAAAGGGACATAGTTAATGGTGTCGATACCCTACTTAAATTAAAATTAGGTAAATTAATATTATGTGCATTGCCGTATTCAGATAATTTGCATGATGAAGAAAACAATTACATTTATAGTTTAAACAACTTAATGCATATTTTGACATGTCGTCATAGTGACCGTTTATTGTATTTTGATACTAACAATTTTGTTAGAGATTTTGTTTTAACTCGGGAACATATGTTTCTTCCCAAGAAAAGTCAACATGTATTGGCTACTTTGTTAGCTTACAGTATACACGCAGTTATTAATAATTTAACTGAGACTAGGTTAAGTGACGAAACAGTATTATCTAGTACTTCTAATGATACTGTGATAGATTCTTTAAACTTTTAGACTCGACAAAAGAGAAGCATAACAAGAATATTTTACTGTATCACCAAAATATAAATCGTTTCTCTGGCAAAATCCTAGACGTGGAATTGTTAATAGATAAATATCATATGGATATCTTATGTTTTTGTGAAACCTGGTTAAGCCCGGATAGGATGTTGTTTAATGTAAATAATTTTTCAGTTGCCAGTGCGTACAACAGGTCCTCAATAGGGGGTGGTACCTTGATATTATGTAAAAGTATTTTCAGACATAAGGAAAGGAAGGATATCACTGCTTGCTCTGTTGATCGCTTATGTGAGGTAGCATGTGCAGAGGTTGAAGGCCATACTTTCTTATGTGTTTATAGACCACCGGCATCAAACTTGTCATCATTTTTAATAATTATGGAAGAAATACTAGGCAAACTTTTTAAAGATAATAAGTTCGTTTTTGTTTGTGGTGACCTAAATATTGATCTATTAGTTAATTCAGTGGATAAAAGTAAGCTTATATCATTGTTTAAATCATTCAATGTAAAGTGTATATTTAAAGAAACAACTAGAATAACAGCAACCTCAGCTTCGTGCATAGACAATGTATATACTAATTGTAAAATAAAAGACTCTTCCTTAATTAGTGGCGTCAGGTCTGACCATACTGGTCAACTTGTATCATTTGACCTAGATAAAAAGTTACACATAGATAAAACCATTCAGTTAAGACACCTCACTAAAAATAAATTGAAAATGTTTAATAATAATGTTCTTAGTAATCTTTCAACAGCTAGTTTTGATTCACAAGACCCCAATATAAACTATCGTACATTATTTTCTTCAGTTTGCCAAGAATTCAATAAAGCCTGTCCTGTGAAAAAAGTCGCAATCAATACTAAACCAAAATTTAATGAATGGGCCACTACTGGCATTAGAAAAAGCAGAGATATTTTATATAATTTGTACTACGAGAAATCATTGACTTCTGATCAAGCCCTTCATAATTATGTCAGAAATTATTCTAAGATATTCAAAAGAGTCTGCGCTCAAGCTAAATCTAAATTAATAAGTAACAAAATTAGTATGTCTAACAATAAAATAAAAGCTGTGTGGCAGGTAATCAACAAAGAAACTGGAAACACAAAACAGCGAGATCAAAATGAATTGTCTTTAAAAATTAATAATGAAACCATTACAGATAAATTAAAAGTTGCTGAGACACTAGAAAATTTCTTTACCGAAATCCCAATAGAGGTTACGAAATCTCTTCCCTCATCACCTATTTTAGCTGAATCTCTTCTCAAACAACACTTCTCTAAGGACATTCCAAGTTTTGAATTCAAGCCCATTTCTATTGTCACTATTAAGAGGGCATTTAAAAGTCTTAACATAAAGAAAACTGAAGACTTATGGGGGATTTCCGTTAAGGTTCTTGGAGATATCATTGACACAATAGCCCCTGTCCTAACAGGCATATTTAATCAATGTTTAGACAGCGGTACGTTTCCTGATTTAATGAAACATAGTAAAGTAGTACCAATTTTCAAATCGGGTAGTAAGAGTGATCCCTCTAATTATAGACCTATATCTGTGCTACCAGCATTGAGTAAAATATATGAAAAAATCATGCTAGACCAGATGCTGTCACATTTCAATTCTAATGGGATTTTACATAGTCGCCAGTTTGGTTTCACGAAAGGTAGGTCGACGACTGACGCAGGAGTAAAACTCATCAGTCACATTTTGGAATCCTGGCAGAAATCCCAGGATGCCATTGGCATTTTCTGTGACCTCTCAAAAGCGTTTGACTGCGTTGACCACAATACACTGACCTGTAAATTACACCACTACGGAATTCGTGGACAAGCTGCTGATCTTGTTCTGTCCTATCTATCAAACAGGCAGCAAAAAGTAAACGTTAACGGGGCGACGTCCTCGGGGTCTCTAGTAAATATGGGCGTGCCCCAAGGTTCAATTCTTGGCCCTTTCCTATTTCTAGTTTATATTAATGATCTTCCTTACATGATGGCAAACTTATCGGATATAATTCTATTCGCTGACGATACTTCTCTTATTTTTAAAATAGATAGAAAAAATCCGGATGTCTTACACGTCAATGATAGTCTGGATATTCTTTCGAAATGGTTCGCAGCTAATAATCTCTTACTTAATGCGAACAAAACAAAATGTATTAAGTTCTCACTACCAAATGTACCCCAAGTGGCTCTAAATTTAAAACTTGATGGCAAGATGCTATTACAGAAACTATATTTCTAGGAATTACTCTAGATTCAAAATTACAATGGGGAGCCCACATTAGAGCTCTTTCAGGTAGATTAAGTTCAGCTGCATATGCAGTAAGAAAAATTAGACAGTTGACTGATATAGCCACAGCTAGGTTAGTATACTTTGCTTATTTCCACAGTATTATGTCTTATGGCATTCTGCTGTGGGGATCGGCAGCTGATGTAGACTCAATTTTTATCTTACAAAAGAGGGCAATCCGCGCAGTATATAGAATGGGTCCTCGTGAGTCCCTTAGAAACAAATTCAAAGAAATTAATGTACTTACTCTGCCTTCTCTTTATATCTTAGAAAGTATTTTGTATGTTCGCAAGAACTTATGTCTTTTCAAAACAAGAAGTGATTTCCATAATATAAATACACGTAGTAAACATGAAATTGTGATACCCCAATTTAGATTAACAAAAACAAGCAAATCATTTGTTATCAACAGTATCCGCTTTTATAACAAGTTGCCAAAGTCAGTTACAGAACTTAGCGATGGAAAGTTCAAAACCTACATCAAACGTGTCCTTATCAAAAACGCATATTACAAGATTAAAGACTACGTTGAAGACAAGAAAGTTTGGCAATAATTCCTTCTGCACATGTGGCTTCCCTGGTACACCAGAAACGGCATAACTATGGAAATATCTATTAACTGCTCCCAAATTACGATGTTTATTATTATTATTTTTTAGACATACATTTTTGACATTATATACCTACAATTTATATTTCAGACTTAATATTATTAATATTATTTTACATGGATTCTTGTGTACGTTGTGAATGTGAGAACGTTGTAGGCTTAATAGACTAGATCTTTTTTTCTTTAGACCGTTTCCTTTTCTCTTTTTTTTTTGTTAAGTACTTTTCGACAGGCCTACACTGTTCTCCCATACCTAATTTGTGTAATTTGAAAACATTGTAAAAGCCAATTATTTTTAAAAGAGTAACCGTGGAGTTTCTTGCCGGCTCTTCTCCATAGGAAACGACCAATTGGAACCGTGCACCTAGCTTCTGACGTTTCATAAGTGCCCATGTAGGTTTATGTGAAATAAAAATATTTTGATTTTGATTTTGATTTTGGTCATTGATCATGCCACCGTCCAGGTGAGTCTATCAGACATATTATCTCTGGCTGTTCTAGTTTGGCTAACGGCGAATACTTGCACAGACATAACCAAGAAGTGGCTAGGATTATTCACCAGCAACTTGCTTTGAAATATAAACTTGTGAACTCTGAGGTACCGTATTACAAGTATGTTCCCGACCCAGTTCTCGAAAATGACCATGTCACGTTGTACTGGGATCGGTCTATCATTACTGACAGGACTATTGTCGCCAATAAGCCTGATATAGTGGTGATAGACCGATTAGCGCGCCGCGCAATAATAGTCGATGTTACCATTCCACATGACGAAAACCTCGTGAAAGCTGAGAAAGAGAAGCAAATAAAATATCTCGACTTAGCACACGAGGTTGTTGACATGTGGAATGTTAACTCGGCTGTCATTGTGCCCATTATTGTTACAGCCAATGGCCTGATGGCTGAAAGCCTCAACCATCATCTCTCGAGGCTCTCTTTAGGCGGCTGGATCAAGGGCCTGATTCAGAAGGCAGTACTCCTCGATACGACCCGCATTGTGAGGAGGTTCCTGTCTCTAGAGCCCTAACCACCGGTAGCTTGGACCCTGCTCCCGACACCGGCGGACCACATTTTTTTATATTTTTAAATGTTTTTTTATACCTTTTTCAAGAAATATTTAAAAATATATTTTATATGTAAAAAAATAAATAAACGAAATAATAATATCTTTTTTTCCCAAAAATACAGATAGAGAACATTTGCATAAAACATTTGGATGCTGAGAAATCTGTACACAATTGATTAAACTCTGTCTCTTAAACTAGAGTATCCTGTATCTTAAGAGACAGTGACTCGCAGTGAGGTTCCAATTGATATTATGTATGAGCGGACTGTGCCAATTTAACTTCAGTAGGGGAAAAATAAATAAAATAAAAATAAGTAATATTTTACGTTACAGGTTTAAAATATTTGTGAGAGTATGTGAGAGTGTGAGGGTGAGGGTAATGAAATTAAATGAATGTGATTAAAGGTATGTATGTGTGTGAGTGGGGATAAGTAGGTGATGTGGTGTTGATGTGTAAGTGAGTGGGGGAGTTGTATGTGCGAGTGTGTATGAATGCAAGGATAGAGGTAATTAGTGCGAGCATGAAGTTGAGTGTGTTTATTATTAGGCGATGTAGGTCAGTGAAGTCTCCGTTGTGGCATAGTCCTGTTTAAGGCGCTGACAAGATCCAATTGACCAAAATAGGCTTCTCTTAAGAAAAAAAAATACCATTTCTGTATAGTTTTTGGTAGCGGAAGAAATGTATGTTAATTTTGAACATATTTCCCAGAACTTGGTTGTTACCAAAACACGTTTTGAAAAAAAAATCTCAATACAAACTCACGTTAAACTAACCTCTTACCTTTAGTTCTAATCCAAAATATCTGTATTAAATATCAACATACGTTACGTATTTAATTAATATCAAGAACGTCTTATTTGAATGCAGAACTTGGTTGTTTTTTATTTTCGATTACTCAACTCAATTTTGAGTAAATAGATAATTGCTTCATATTTTGCAATAAATTACAAGCGTTTTGTCATCGCGCTTCTCTTTCTTTTCTATGCAATCTGACAGTGACCGCAGTTTAGGTGTTGTCAGCGTCTTAAGTAGCCATTCTATCACTTTTAATTTTAGGTTGTGTTGGTTCAGGTCTAAGATATTCAGTTTTTTGTGGTTTTTCGAGAATATGTATGTATATATGTACGTCTATTTCTTTAGCACGCTCTGTAGCCTAAACGGTTTGATGAATGTTAACATAATCTGTCTATATATAATGTTGTTAGATTCGTCTTAATTGTGGAAGTAACATAGGCTATACCTACATATAATATACAGGCTGTAACTGAAAGTTTTTTTTTAAACTATAAAGGTTGAAATAAAGCACATTATTTAAAAAAAAAACAGACAAGTGCGAGTTGAATTCGCGTGTTACGGATTCCGTACAATGAATATGTTATATTCCATGTTTTTTTATCCCAAGATAATTTATCCTAAGAACAAACTTAACATTGCAGTTGAAACATGTTTTTCAACTACAATGTTATGTTATGTTCTCTCATACATTCCAACTGCAAATGTAAGTTTGTACCTACGCACAAGATTGAGATACTGTTTATTTTAAAATTATAAAAATATATATTGGAAACCCGCAGAGTAAGTCCTTTCATTTAATTTGTCACGTGCTACACTTTGTAAAACGTTTTTTTTTTTATTATTGTCCCCCAAAAGTGAACCACATAATTATTCAAAGTGTATTTATTTAACTTACACGTCCGGGTATATTTGGGTCACAGAAATTAATGTGTATTCCAAATTTCAACTTAATCGGTCCAGTAGATTCGGAGCAAATCGTCTGTGACAGACAGACAGACAGACACGACGCGAGACACAGAACACGAGTGATCCTATAAGGGTTCTGTTTTAGGTACGGAACCCTAAAATCAAAAAACTCGACTGCAAAAACACTGAAAAGACAAAGAAGCATTAAAATCTATAGAATTTGGTATCGCAAGCCGCACAAACAAAATTTACGCCATATTTCCATTGTGCCTGTGCACACAATAGCAAAATTCTTTTTGATAAATTGGGACTGAGATGAGAAAGCGAACGTTCTTAAAAACATGAGAAATTTTGCTTAAAAACTGCCTTTCTCATTGCAAACGTTTACAATTATTTATTAAATGTTTTTTTTTTTTTTCAAAATGCCACAATAATGTAGGTTCCCCTTTTATTATTTTTTTTGGGGTGGGAAATTATCAAATAACTTCTCCCGCTCTGGACGGAGCGGGAGGGTGTGTCAGACTCTTACTGACTAGAACCCACCCGTGTTCCTTCCGTTGCCTGTGTTGCCAGGGGCCTCGGTATCCCTTTCGCACTTTCCAGCGACCCCGGCAGGCATCGGCCCTAGTGGACCCCTACTTTTGTGATGATGATATCTCTTCGAGACGCGCGTAGAGCACAATGCGCCGTAGACCCGGGTCTGGTCCTTATCGGACGGCGAGCTACCCGTTCCGCTTGCCTTATATATTTCTGAACTTAGACCTGTGTAAAACTGGCTGGGTTGACATCGCGCTTCGGTAGGTACCTACGGACAGTTGTTATAATTTGTTACCCCCTTTTCTAAGGTTATCAGCAGTGCTATTCTGTAACCATCTCACCGTGAAAACTTAGGTGAAGTGAGCGTGGAGTGAACTGTCAGTGTCATCTCACCTGATGCTATATGGACCAAGGATTACATTTACAATCATAATCGAGAGTATTTTTTTTATATGCTAATTCTATTATATGATTAATCGAATTAGCATAAAATTATTATTAAAATCTCGATTATGATTGTAAATGTAATCCTTGGTCTGACCCTAGTGGAATGACAATGACAGCTCACTCCACGCAAGAATTCACGGTCAGATTTTTACAGAATCGACATGCTGTATGCGTGAGGTGTACCGGCGGGGTAATTGCGTATACCAGACTTACAATAGCTTTCATTTCGCCAATTCCACAAAATTAATTGCGTGATTTAAGTTGTCGAACAGACGAATTTTTCAAACGAAGCAATGGATTAGCAATTTATTTCCTAATCCGTTGGATTGTGATTGAAAGTGTGATTGAAAGCCATCATCATTCTCCTGCCCTTATCCTAATTTATTTGTGGTCGGCGCAACATGTCCTTTCTTCCATACTATTGGTTGTCATCTCGGTAGTCACCCCCTTTCTAGCCATATCATCTTTCACACAGTCCATCCATTGTGATTTAAAGTGTGTTACGTAATTGGGGTGCGGAATATCGAGAGTTAAAAAATCCCCTCTTTTGCCTCAGACCACCCTCCTATGTAATTGATCAATATTAATATTACATTATGATACAAGTGTGTAATGATCAATGCACACATGTTTCATACGTTGTTCAACACACTTGCGAGGAAATAACAGAATTGTATTGGTATTTTTTTTTTAAGTTTGGTAGGCCGCTAGGTATTTCTCTCTTGGTTTTTGGTGGCAACAGGCTTTCACTCGCGTTTCGTGCCTCAATTAGCATTTCCGGCGGAGTCAAATCTACGTATTGCTCTTCAATTATGATCAAAAATGTCGACTAAACGTTCCCTACGTTTATTCGACATTTTTGATAATAATTAACCACACAACGAAAACGTTAACAAATATTTATGGAAAACGGTGCGCTGGATTTGACAAAACCGCTACATAGCCTATATAAAAAATATAATAAACACAAAATAAAGTTTTGAATAAATAAATTAAGGTTAATATGTAGTGAAAAAAATATGTATATAATTTGATGAAATTTTGATGATTGATATATTATAATTATGTAACCTAAAATAGTTTATTTGTTTACAAAAATATTCATTGTTGTAGACATAAAAACTCTTTACGGAGATTGAAAAAAGTAAAAAACAAAGTAAAGTTAAAAAAATTAGTGTGGTAATGTAAAGTAAAAAACACGAGTGTAATAAGCTGAATTATAAACCTAAATGCGTTGCCATAAGAGTCACTTCACAAGCAAGTGTGTTGAAAAGATTATTACGTCACAAAACAACACTTAAATACACCCAGGCATACGTTTTATACAGCATTAATCCCCTTACAAGAACGTTGTGTCATGGCGTCTCGGCACTAGGCAAGTAATACATTATCGTCGTCCAACATAGTTTATTGTTCGATGCTATGAGGTAGCTAAACACCGGAGCCACTCGTTAGGGGTGTGGGAATCTAGAGGAACTGGGTTTTTTATTTTTATTAATGATGCAAATGTTACTATTTTGTCCTACCTATTCATGCTTAAAAGTAACACTTTCGTTCTGTGGCTGTTCATAATGCGAAATACTTTTAATTTTCCTTAGAGTTTTCCTGACATAACTCCCAATTTTCTTCACAATGGCTGGCGCTTATAAACGGGGCGTTAATTACCGGAGTCACCAGTTAAGGCAAATGGGGTGGAATCCTGGGGATTAGGGGGTTTTATTTTAATTGAGCCGAGGCTGTCATAACATCAAATCTTTTTTTTTATGTCTGACGGTGTCTTTTGCCAAGATTTAATTTGATTGACAGTTCTTTATTGGCAAAGTTTCTAGAATTTTTCGTATTTCCTCAAGCTATTTTATTTCGAACTAAGTGCTGCCCGCTTCTACGCCCGCGTGACTTTTTCTAAAATAAAATTAATATTACTGTTTATAACATCAGCGATCTGCCAGTGAAAGTCTCGTAAAAATCGGTTTCAAAGCCGATTCAGAGGTTAGCTGAAACAAACAGACAGACCGACAGACAAATATTTTAAAAACCGTTTTTTTTTGTTATATATGTACTTTCATAAACATTAAGTATGTGTTATTTTGACATTACAAACAGACGCTTCCATTTTATTTATTTTTATGTATGTCTGTGTAAAGACGTGCAGGGTTTCCGGAAGCTATCGTAGGATATACGGGTATTCTTTACCAATAGTTCGTTGTTGTGAGCAGTGTTGGTCCAGTAATATCGGCCCCGACTTCTGAGTTGTAGGTCGTGTGTTCGAACCCAGACAGACGCTTTACTTCGTGTAAATAATTTTAGCACCACTGCTTTCGGAATGGTTAAGAAAAACATCGTGAGGAAAATGCCGGTTTCCTCCTAGAAACAAAATTTCGAAGACATGTGACATCTACCAACCCGCACTGGGCCCGCGTGGTAGATTACATGCCACTCCCTCTCGAAGAGAGGAGGCCTGTGTCCCAGCAGTGGGAACATTATAGGCTGAATATGCCAAATAGTTACCCCGCATATTGAAACCACGATTTACGTTGCACCTGTCTACTTCACACGCAAAACACAAAAATAGCAACGCATCTCTTTTTTCTCTGCAAATAGAAATAAACTTATAATAATAACTGGTCCTCCAATTTTCACAGACCTTGTGTCTCAATCTTTTTCCTATTTGTGATTATTTTTATCAAAATACTTATCTAGCACTAAATCAACACCAGCCGATCAGTTCTTCGCGGGAAGGTACTAAAGAGTCACCGAGGTCCCTGGCAACACGGGCAACACGAAGGAATACGGGTGGGTCTTAGTCAGTAAGAGTCTGACACACCCCCCCGCTCCGCCCAGAGCGGGAGAAGTTATTTGATCATTTCCCACCCAAAAAAAAAAAGCCCATCAATTCTGTTAAAATCACTCACTCTCTCACTTCAACTTCACTTAAGTTTTCTAGGTGGAATTTTTATAAAATACACTGACGGCAAATGGCAACCCTAACGATGAAGCAACTGGCTGTGACATTAACTACCCGTGGAGCATTGTTTAAACAGGCTTTGGCTTAACTTCCCAAGTTCCCCCAGCTCCCCCACAGACGCTTTACTAATGAATTTATGAAGAAAACTATCAACACAGGCGGCTCAACTTCTTCTACCCGTTTGTATCCCGCATGGCGCTTTCATCTGAGCTTATATAAATTAACACTTTTATTTTTAGAGTGGTTTAGTTTTATTTGTCTCGTGTAGTCTTTCTTTTTTCGTGTGATTAGTGACTAACCTGGTGTCAGAGTTTTTATGCCACTCATGTGCCTCTGACTCGACTTCACATGCCGTCGAGAAATATCTCTCAGGCATGAAACCCGGGCGGATTTCCGGCCACCGTAGGCGCGGGCTTGCGGACGGTGAGCAATGGGTGGTTATAGATAGAATACTCTTTATTATGTACACCATAAAAATTACAGATACAAATGTTGAAATTTTACAAGGGGTGACACAATGGGCGGTCTTATCGCTAAAAGCGATCTTTTACAGACAACCTTTGGATGGATTAAAGGGGGAGGAGAGACAATACTGCAGGTAGTCAGTGCAGGTGGTTCACCGTCCGGTAAGGACCAGGCCCGGGTCGACGGCGCGTTGTATTCCACGCGAGCCTCAAAGAGATGTCGACAGCACAAGTGTAGGGGTCCACTAGGGCCGATGCCTGCCGGGGTCGCGGGAAGGTACTAAAGGGTTACCAAGGCCCCTGGCAACACGGGCAACGGAAGGAATACGGGTGGGTTTTAGTCAGTAAGTGTCTGACACACCCTCCCGCTCCGCCCAAAGCGGGAGAAGTTATTTGATGACTTCCCACCCAAAAAAAAAAGGCATGCCGGTTTCCTCACGATGTTTTCCTTCACCGTTTTTTAAGCAAATGATAATTAATAATACGCATAGTGACTAACCTGGTGTCAGAGTTTTTATGCCGCTCTTGTGCCTCTGACTCGACTTCACATGCCGTCGAGAAATATCTCTCGGGCATACCAGTTTCCTCACGATGTTTTCCTTCACCGTTTTTTAAGCAAGTGATTAAACAATACGCACATGAATCCGAATCACAGGTGCATATTATTAAGTTCCAGTCTCTCTCTATAACTCGAGACCTATGACTTGGCAGTACCACTAGGCTACATAAGTGCTGCTGTCTTTTGTAATAAGATTTGTTTTATGGTCAGTTTGATTGGTAAGATGGCTCTGCAGTATTCGTCT
Organism: Atethmia centrago; assembly: GCA_905333075.3. Classification (NCBI taxonomy): domain Eukaryota; kingdom Metazoa; phylum Arthropoda; class Insecta; order Lepidoptera; family Noctuidae; genus Atethmia; species Atethmia centrago. The sequence goes on from HG995377.1 coordinate 5,927,910, forward strand.
AGCTTTTGCAGTTTCATTGTCTAGTATCACAAAAAAAAATGTTTAAGTCATACCTCCTTAAATGCCTACCTATCTTTTTATCTAAGTTTCAGGCAGCATAAAATATCTGTACTATTTTTTATTGTATCATCATCTGCCTAGCCTTTTCCCAACTCTGTTGGGGTCGACTTCCAGTCTTATCGGATACAGCTGAATACCAGTATTTTACATGGAGCGACTGCCTATCTGACCCTCACAACCCAGTTACTAGGTAACACGATACCCCTTGGTAAGACTGGTTGTCAGACTTTCGAGCTTCTGTCGACTTGTAACGACTGTCAAAGATCTACAAATGACAGCCGGGACAAACGGCTTAACGTGCTTTCCGAGGCACGGAGGGGTCTTGGTATGCAAAGATGGTCACTCATCCACGGACCAACCGCGGCAAGCGTAACTAATTACAGATGACATACAATAAGCATTGTATGTCATCTGTAAATTAGTTTTCTCCAAAATTGTAAAATGAGACATTTTTGATAAGATTTGGTTCAGCAGTCGTCCAGAAGAATCAATTGTATCACATATCTTTGTCAAATCAACCTAACAGAATAACATAGATTTCCATTGTGATTTTTTATCACGTCCGGATTTAAGTATATGAGCTTCAATTTATCGCGTCACTGAAACTGAAACGATAAACCGATTTTAATGGCGTATCCGCACATGTCCAACTCGAGAATGGACGACGACCATAAATAAGAGACGCCGCGTAAATAAAACAAGTTTCCCTATGGCCGTCATAAACCTGCAATAAATCTGTGGGATGTGGCGCACATTGATATTATTATTAATATTTATGTAGGAATCATTTATGTTGCGTAGATTAATGCTTAAAGGTTATGTCCAGAGATCACAAATGCATTATTTTATGAAAAATTGGTTGTTAATTTTCAATAGTTGGAGAATCGAAACAAAAATATCACAAGGTCTGCCGGCACAGAAAGTGGCGCTGCTTCGTTTTGTTACAAAGTTATTAGAATCACCGAAAAGGTCGGACAAGAGCGACACTGGCTGGTGACAGTCACTCCAGCTGAGCGTTGCATCGATGGTTGCGAGGCGGCTGTCTTCTGATGACAGAGATGATGTCACCCCAGCCGGTGTTACCACGTCCACGACGAACTGCTATATTTCGGCACAATCCTGATGATATTGAAGCTGCTGAAGTCCGCTAGGAGTAATAGTGCTCTGTGCTGCTGAACCACTTATATGATGACCACTTCTGGTAAAGGCTACCGTTATACCTAATAGAATTCTGTTCTATCCTTATTTGGGTCATTGATATAGAACTGCGTTAAGGCGCTGACAAGACCCAATTGACCAAAATTGGCTTCTCTTAAGAAAATAAATTGCCAAATCTGTATAGTTTTGGTAGCGGAAAAAATATATGTTAATTTTGAATATATTTCCTAGAACTTGGTTGTTACTAAAAAACGTTTTGAAAAATAATCTCGATACAAACTAACGTTAAACTAACCTCTTACCTTTAGTTCTAATCCAAAATATCTGTATTAAATATCAACACACGTTACATATTTAATTAATAACAAGAACGTCTTATTTGAATGCAGAACTTGGTTGTTTCTTATTTTCGATTACTCAACTCAATTTTGAGTAAATAGATAATTGCTTCATATTTTGCAATAAATTACAAGCGTTGTGTCACCGTGCTTCTCTTTCTTTTCTATGAAATCTGACAGTGACCGCGGTTTAGGTGTTGTCAGCGTCTTAAGCCTAATCACTGACTTACATTTTTTAAAAACACGAAGATAGACAAAATTTGTAAACTCAGAGCTGTTTAATGAGGTGAGATGGGTTTAATTAACAATTTGGGTGATCTACTAATACTAATAAAAATCAAAACAAATTATTAACTTAATTTTCATCAATATTTTCCGCATCCCCTTACTAATTTTAGAAGCTTATCAATATTCTTAGCAAACTTCTCTTCATACTAATCCCGTTCATACTTCGTTAATCTCAAGGTCTGTTTTCCAACAAAATTACTTCAAGTTAGCGAGATCTTCGAACTCGCCACGGTCAGTTTCACTTATTGGACTTAGTAAAAGTAATTTCGGGACGCCCTGAACCCCTGAATTCGTGATATAAAGGTCAGTGCCAATGTGACGAGGGGCGAACCGCCATTTATTGGTTACGGTAGACAGCATTCCGAGATAACAATAGTTTTTTTATTTATTAAGAAAATACCAATTCTTTTTTTGGCAATAGATTATCTTTTAGATTCCTTAAATTGTATCTACTCTTAAACGGGAAATCTGTGGGTTACTCACACCAAAAGATCGCTGGAGGTCCTGCGCGTCCAGTATAACAACACCTACAGGATGATGTTGGAGCTGCCTCGCTTCTGCATCGGGGATGTAACGTACTGATGGCTTTCATGCCGTCATCCGCAAGGAAACTGTGTCCCTGATCTGCAGAATGCGTGGCAGCTGCAACAGAATTCTGTTGACTGTAGCAAATAGGATATCTTCTCCGATATGGAAATCCTATAGTAAACGGGTAATTTGAATTTATTTTATTTTATTTTTATTTAAATCTGAATTTGAATCTAAATTTGTAATATGTTAATGTGGTGTTTTTAATTGTGTTTTTATTTATTTTTGAAATGTGTCTTGTAATCTTTCGTGCCTTTCCTTTGTTGGTCGAAATAAACGTTATTATTTTCTTTCTGTCCTTACGTATCTCGGGACCATGGGGTCCCGGACCTTTGGAAGGCGTACGAGGGGCCGAAGCCAACTCGCAGAGGCCCCTTGGACAATTGTAATGGGATGAGGCACCAACCGACAATTATCCCTGTTTCCTCTATGAAGATGCACCCAAGGACAGCCCCCGGTTGATGCAGGACTATTGCAGAACATGGGAACAAAACATATTGGGCTATGGGTTTGGGAGGCTATAGTGGATCGGTTTCCTAACACTATAGAAAGGCTATATATAGCCCCTACCTGACCAATGCTTTATATAAAATTCACCGATGAACTGGCAGGGGGTGACTTGCACACTCAATAATGGGCCCCCGAAAACGGCCGCTAGCACATAGTAGTACGTAGTACGTAGTGACAAGGGGGCAACACTTCCTGAGGTGCTTGAGGAGTGGAGAGGTATTCCACGGCTATCAGGACAATCCCGGAAGTACGGTCAAGATCCCTACCAGCATCTTACTGGAATACTTCCTTCCTCCGGGCACGTTTGCTCTTGCGAATCTCCACTCAAGCCGACCAATAAAGCCAAGAATGAGGTGGGAGCAATTTTCCTCGTCAGTGCTCACTCCAGCCGGCCAATAAAGGCAAGCCAGAGATGAGGAACAAGACTTCTCCCATGAGATAGGGTCCGTGGGGTCGCTACTGCCCAACAGCTCGCCACATGCTGCCCTGCGGGTTTCTGTATCTCTCTTGGTTTGGCTCCTTACCCCAGAACCGTTCCGGCAAACTCTACCGGCACAGACCTGGAGTTCGGAGCGCGCAAGCCCCACCACGACGTCAACGTAGAGATACGGCGGTGGGGTTATTATTATGTCGTTTATTCATTTTTTTACATATAAAATATATTTTTAAATATTTCTTAAAAAAGATATAAAAAAAAACATTTAAAAATATAAAAAATAGTGGTCCGCCGGTGTCGGGAGCAGGGTCTAAGCTACCGGTGGTTAGGGCTCCAGAGATAGGAACCTCCTCACAATGCGAGCCGTATCGAGGAGTACTGCCTTCTGAATCAGGCCCTTGATCCAACCGCCTAACGAGAGCCTCGAGAGATGTTCGTTGAGGCTTTCGGCCATCAGGCCATTGGCCGTTACGACAATCGGCACAGTGACAGCTGAGTTCACATTCCACATGTCAACTACCTCGTGTGCTAAATCGAGATATTTTATTTGTTTTTCTTTCTCAGCTTTCACGAGGTTTTCGTCATGTGGAATGGTAACATCGACTATTATTGCGCGGCGCGCTAATCGGTCTATCACCACTATATCAGGCTTATTGGCGACAATAGTCCTGTCAGTAATGATAGACCGATCCCAGTACAACGTGACATGGTCATTTTCGAGAACTGGGTCGGGAACATACTTGTAATACGGTACCTCAGAGTTCACAAGTTTATATTTCAAAGCAAGTTGCTGGTGAATAATCCTAGCCACTTCTTGGTTATGTCTGTGCAAGTATTCGCCGTTAGCCAAACTAGAACAGCCAGAGATAATATGTCTGATAGACTCACCTGGACGGTGGCATGCCCGACACACGTCAACCGTCCCGTCCTTCATAATATGTCTCCGGTAGTTATTCGTCAAGATAACTTCGTCCATAATTGCACAGACAAAACCTTCAGTTTCCCCGAAAAGGTCCCCAAAACGTAGCCAGGATACGGACGCTAAGAAATCAACATCGGGCTCATGAAGAGCCCGATAGAAGCGCCCGTGTAGCTCCTTGCTTTGCCATATCTCCTTGCGGTCATCCGTGGTAAGTACTACAGGTTTGCACCAGTTTTCTTTAGCCATGGAAAGAGGGGTGAGCTCCTTGTCCACTGCGACCACATCACGGTGCATACCCACATCGGCTTTCAAAAAATACTCCCTGAGACTGCATATCTCGCGGTCGTATTTAAAAAGCCTCGACCCCCGCACTTCTGCGGGATGTACAGTCTCATCACCGATGATCGTGGGTGATGCATCCGGTTTGCGGTCAACAGTGTACGGACCCTCCTATCCAGGGCGTCGAGTTCGGTCTGAGTCCATTTAAGTATGCCGAAAGAGTACATCAAAACGGACCCAACCGTTGAAGGCGCGCACCTTGTTTCCGCCTGAAAGAAGATTAATTAAAACCTTCTTCAGGCGACCAAAAAAGCGCTCCTTCAACGATTGCTTCATGTCAGTAACGTTGATGCCTAACGCTTCCGACATACCCTAATACTTATAGCTTTCGGATGATGAGAGGGATCTAAGGTGTACGGAATCCGAAAGTTCAATTCCTTCGTATTCCATAATTTCCCCTCGCTTCACATGCATGACTGCACATTTGTCCACACCAAATTCCATTCTGATGGCGCCACTAGTTTCAGTTACCTTCAATAGCTCCATCAGTCGAAATTTGTTGGGGGCAAAGAGTCTCAAGTCATCCATGTAGAGGGGGTGAGATATGACCTGACCACCTCTCCTCAACCGATAGCCTAGACCTGAATCCTCCAGCAGTGTGCTTAGAGGGTTCAAGGCTAAGCAAAACCAAAGTGGACTCAAACTGTCGCCCTGAAATATTCCCCTTTTAATCCATACAGGCTCATCATTTCCCTGGATTTGTCGATATCCTGGATAGCGAAGCACCGTCCTCCATTGCCCCATACACGACTCAAGGAAGGTGCGTAGAGTTGCATCTATCTTGTATAACTCCAGCACCCTCATGAGCCATGTATGTGGCACCGAGTCGTAGGCTTTCTTGTAATCAATCCAGCAAGTCGACACATCCTTACGGGAACGACGAACCTGTTGGCTAATGGCCATGTCGATAAGGAGTAGCTCCTTAGTACCGCGGGACCCGTTCCTCAACCATTTTGAGAGGCAGACATGATCAAATTATTGTCCATGTGAGTATTAATTTTCGCTCTCAAAATGGATGTAAGAAGTTTATAGACCGTCGACAAACATGTGATCGGTCTATAATTCTTGGGTTCCGCGGGATTACCTGACTTATGGAGCAGGTGGGTAATGCCTGTTGTTAGAAACTGCGGTAGCGACCCAGCCTCTAAGGATGACTGGAACTGAGAAGCCAGGCAAGTGTGTGAACTAGTTAGCCATTTCAGCCAAAAGTTGTGCAGTCCGTCCGGTCCCGGTGATTTCCAATTCGGTAACGGACGGACCGCTCTGGCTATGTCTGATGGCGTAATGACTACTACTTCCATTTCTGGTATAATTCCACACACTCGCTCGACATCCCGCATCCAATCAGCCTCAGCGTGACAGACAGGCACCGACCAGATGCTGCGCCAAAATCGTGGCGGCATCATCCGGGCGGCACATGTCTGTCACATTTTGCTCTAGTCGCTCCCAAGCTCTATATACCCACCTCTCATCGCTCTGGAACATGCGATTTCGCGTGTATCGATCAACCCGTCGCTTATACCGCCCAATACAGCTCGCCCATGCACAAACTTTCTTCTTCAGGAAGTCGATGCGCTCTGTGATACGGGACATGTATTCTTGAGGGCTGATTCCAGTCCCCGAGAATGCCCGCCTCACAAAGCGCATCACTCGTGGTCGTGTATTGCCCTATTATTATTATAAATACGGTATTGATTGATATCAATACCGTGTTTAAAATTAGGTTCATTTTTAGGTCAACCTAAACAGAGACTGTGCTTTCTTACTTCGAATTAGTTACCTGAATACGTACCTACCCAAAAGATCCCGGGCTAAAATAACTTCATACTTGCTTAGTATTGTTTGTGCAATTACTTTTTGGCAATAGATTCTCTTTTAGAATCTCTAAAAATGTACCTACTTTCAGACAAGGTACTCGTATTGATGTAAACTTAAACAAGCACTACGAATACCAACTAATTACGTACTTATTTACGCGTCCACGATACTGGCCTAACATAACTTCGTGCTTGAGAGGCCTATCACAAAATTGCATTCTGAAAGATTAGGCAGCCAATGCATCGCATTATGTAGCAATTTGGCAGTTTATTTCAAGTTTTATACATTTTTTTAATATGAAATTTTATTTTAATTTTTTACATTTTTTGAAATATTTTAAAAATTAATCTATCGGTGATTCTGGATTAAATTTTACGGAATAATATTAATGTAGATAAGAGAATGTACAGTTTATTCTGAACGTTTTTAGTAGTTTTATGGTTTGAACAGAATTTCTTGTACGTATAGATATTCCATACATATTTCAAAATTCCGAGGCCACTATGAATGAAACCACTGTTTAAAAGATATTATTACTCGTATATACGAGTATATATTTCATTTCGTTTCCTTATTTACGTTGTTCAATCCACGAGCTAAAACATGTTCCGTCGCGCATTTTATGAATAACCTGCTTCAGAATTTTGGCTTTTTATAAATAGATAAGAAAAAATTGGGAAAAGAGAGACTGCTATAAACTATACTAATAACTATTCTCCACCATTAAATAAGTTAAAAGTAGTAGAAGTCTTTCAGTTTCTCAGAATAAGATTGCCAAAGTTGGTTATTTAACGCAAGAATCACGGTCGAAATGTAATAGGCCTCTTAAGACGCTGACAACACCTAAACCGCGGTCACTGTCAGATTGCATAGAAAAGAAAGAGAAGCGCGATGACAAAACGCTTGTAATTTATTGCAAAATATGAAGTAATTATCTATTTACTCAGAATTGAGTTGAGTAATCGAAAATAAAAAGAACCAAGTTCTGCATTAGAATAAGACGTACTTGTTATTAATTAAATACGTAATGTATGTTGATATTTAATACAGATATTTTGGATTAGAACTCAAGGTAAGAGGCTAGTTTAACGTTAGTTTGTATTGAGATTTTTTTTTCAAAACGTGTTTTGGTGACAACCAAGTTCTGGGAAATATGTTCAAAATTAACATATATTTTTTCCGCTACTACAAACTATACAGATTTGGCAATTTTCTTTCTTAAGAGAAGCCTATTTTGGTCAAATGGGTCTTATCAGCGCCTTAACCTAGAATTGTTTGTTTCGGTAAACCATATGCGATGCTACGGCGTAATACTGAGCTACCTGTATTTTATTCATTTTACCTGTAAATAGTGTATTTACAGGTAAAATTAATAAAAGGTTATCAGCCGGTGCTTCAACCACTTTTCTACAAGTGAATTACTTCTTCTGTATTTCTTCTGTAATTACGTCTTCTTATGTAAGCGGGCACGCCCTTTATACCTGGAGGGTTTTATTTAGGTAAGTATTATGTTCTGTTTACGTTTTTATGTTGTAATTTTTATTTCTGCTTGAGTACAGTTGTCATTGTTTTGTAGATATATTGGCGTGTGCTATATAGCTAACATATGGCAAGTAATTTAATTTAATGTGTGTTTTGTAATGTTAATTACTTATAATATTACGCAAAAATATCCTTGAATCGAAAAATGGCGTACATAGACCGCAATATTTTTTAACGGCCTATCCAAAATATGGGATAGACCACTTATAGATTCGCAAATATCATAGAAGTTGAATTGTAGCTATTTAGAGTTAATACCGGCACTGAATTGCAGGAAGCACTTTTAATTATTAATATTAATAAATTGTCAAGATAATTATCCTATACGATTTGTATAGAATCAAGTCTATATAACTAAACAGACAGGTGTGCTGCTAGGGAGTATGTTGCGCCACTTCTTCTTCCCAGCTAATGCACTAGGAAGTGGTGAAGGGCGGGCGTTTTTGGGGGACTGTCTTTTGTAATTTTAACATTCGAAAAGTGCTGATTCTCAGCCTAGTTTGAATACATGACTTTTGATTTGGACAATTACTCATGTGAATTAAGGTGAATCCGCAGCCCGCGAAATTGTAATCAATTCTAAACTAGATTTGTTCTCAATGTCATGATTTCTTGAAAAAGACATTAAATGGAAAATCTAACTTAGAGAGATGTATTCATCATTTCGCGAATCATATTTTGATCAAGATACAACTTGACACTGACCAGCAGGCTTAGCATGACACTCTATTTCTTCGAAGAATAGACACGGCTCTTTCTATACAAAGTCACATTTCGTTTCTCAGTTTTTGACATCTCACCGTAGAAATCCTTCTACAATCTGTCATCTTGTCTTTCGTTTCTAACGATCTTTGTCTAGGTCTCTTTTATGTAGGAAGATTTCTACGTTGGGATGTCAAAAAAGGAGAAACGAAATGTCACTTTGTATGTAAAGAGCCGTGTCTATTCTTCGAAGAAATAGAGTGTCTTGCTAAGCTGGCTGCAAACAGCATAAAACGTATTAGAATTTTTTTAATTTTGCGGGCGACGGTTGCGTGTCCACCTTAAAGCCTAAATTTTATAAAAAATAAATAAGTATTTAAGTAAAAGACCTCGTTCGTTTTATTAACTTTAGCATTTTATACTAAAAACAAATCTGCATTAGCATAACATAACAATGCCTAAAGTCTAATGCAGTCCCAAGTTTTAATGAAGTAGGTACTCAAGCTTTAGTGCGTGCAACACTTCTTTGTTTATTCAAGAGATTGCCAATTCAATGTAAATTTTAGCCAGGCTATTCGACTATGAATTAGCCCTAAGAACATTAAATTAAGATGTAAAGTTTGCACAGCTTAATCCCGAGACAATCATAAAACTTTCGAGTCTAAATTATTCAGTAAAGGACGTAAGTCCAAGATTAGTTTGAAACTTTTCTCGTAAATTTAGAAAAATCAATTTTGTAAAGTTTTTACTAATGCAGTTTGCGTGTGGAAATAGGGATAGTTCTAGTTTATGGGAGTTACGGGCTCGCCATGGTAATGCTAACTCAAGTAAAACATGCTGGAACACAATAGCGGAATAAATTATGGCGGTAGTAGTTAGGATGGAGTTTGCTATGATTTTATTTTCTTTCTACTACTGCGTCAGGATGTTTTTAGGGTTTTGTACCTCAAAAGGAAAAAACGGAACCCTTATAAGATCACTCATCTGTCTGTCTGTCCGTCTGTCACAGCCGATTTGCTCTTTATCTACTGGATCGATTAAGTTCATATATGAATTTATGATCCCAAACACGGACGACGGTGTAACATAAATAAATGAATTTTAAATATGGAGGTTACTTTTGGGGGATAAATTAGAAAGTTAAAAATAAAATTGAAGAAAATTTAACGCCTTATCTCCGAAACTAATGAGCTTAAAAAAATGGTTTATTACTTATAGATTACAGGAAAAACTACAACACACACGCACGGAAACATTATTAAATGATGTTTCCGTGCGTTTACGGTTGCATTATTTGTAAATATACGTGAGCACCATGTATCTATGAATATAATTTATCAAATCAAATCAAAACATTTATTTGCTTAATAATTTGTACCTACCTATTGTGGTACACGTATAATATCATTAATGTATACATAGTGAACAGAACACTGATGACGAACGAACGAAGATGTATGAACGTAAACGAAGCAAAAAGAATATTGACGTAAGGATCGTAGCAGGTGGCGTTCTTTAGTTTTCCTGTCTTAAGGAAGACTTCAAAAGAGATGTTTCGTGTATCCTTTCCGAATGAATGCTCTTTATTTCTTCCAGGCCTTCAGTATCGATTGGGTGGGTCACGCTTACCCTTCGAAACTCCTGAAATAGATTAGCAAATTAGAAATGCTTTCATACCATTTGAGTGAGCAATGTCTGCGTAGATATTTCAAGGGTCTAAACGACCCTTGAAATATCTGTTTGAGTAAAGTACTTAGATCAATATCAATCTGCCTAGCCTTTTCCAGTCTAATAAGATGCAGCTGAATACCAGTATTTTACATGGAGCGAATGCCTATCTGATCTCCAAAATGCGGTTACCGGGTCGTTACGGGTAGTCAGAAGCCCAAAAGTCTGCTCTTGGGCTTCTGACTACTCGTAACGACTGTCAAAGATCTACGAATGTCAGCCAGGACCGACGCCTTAACGTGCTTTCCGAGAACGGTGGGGTCTCGATGTGTAATGGATGATACGTAGATGGTCACCCATCTACGAATCAACCGCGGTAAGCGTAGATTGGCCCTTGTGGCTGTTATTATTTAACACCCCTCTGTTTAAGTACTTAGATATGTTTCTAAATTAGATAAACGACAGAGCCAGTAGGGTGGCTACATATAAATTATGTCTGATTTTCTTTTATTGAAATGTAGAAGAATCCAAAAACATCTCGGTATAACACTGAAGGGCTCATGGCTAAATGATAACAGCCGCACGGGTTGATCAATCGGGTTAAGCTAGGCTTGTCATGGTTGGTCCGTGATCATCTTTACATACCGAGACCCCTCCGTGCCTCGCAAAGCACGTTAAACCGTTTGATCCCAACTGTCATTTGTGGATCTTTGACTTCGATACGGGTCGTCAGAAGCCCGGAAGTCTGACAACCAGTCTTACCAAGGGGTATTGTATTATCCCATAATATTTCTATGTATTACCCATGCAGTAACTGGGTTGTGAAGGTCAGATGGAACCGTGCACCTAACTTCTGACGTTTTATAAGTGCCCGTGTAGCTTAATGTGAAATAAAATATTTTGATTTTGACTTTTCAGATAGGCATGAGTCGCTCCATGTAAAATACTGATATTCAGCTGTATCCGGTTATACTGGAAGCTGACGCCAACGTAGTTGGGAAGGGGCTAGGCTGACGTTGGCTACTAAACTGTCAGTCATCATAAGGGTTTCCACTGACGCGGAGCGGGGCGAAATCTCCGCTCCGCAGATTTCGAGCACTGTGATTGGCCAATTCACGGTCCACTCCTCTCCACTCCGCCCAGCTCCGCGTCAGTGGAAACGCACCCTGACGTGGGTATAAAAGTAAAGCGAGGTTTACCTTTATTATTATTATTTATTTATTTCAACCAACTTACAACTTAACAACTTACTTAGTGTACAATTAAAATCAATATCACATTTAAATTAAGATCAAAAATTAAAATTATAATAAAATTAAAACAAATTAGAATCAAATTAAAACACAAATTAAAATTATTATAAAATTAAATCAAATTAGAATCAAATCACCAATACAATCAAAACAATATCTTAACATTAGTCTGTACGTGAACCATGCAACAGTGGTACACGTACTGACAGTCGAAGCGTTCAGCAAAAGCCTTCAGGGGGTAACCATCACCTCTTATAGCAGTATTATTACAATATTACTTCACAGTGGGAAAGTGATGGAGCTGTACAGGACTTATAGCTCCATCTCTTTCTCACGGTGAAGTAATATTGAAGTAATACTGCTATAAGAGGTGATGGTTACCCCCCAGGATACTGTTGCGGCTGGCCCGCACCTTGCGCACCAGGGTTGTGCACCGCCACAATTATACCCACAATTCTTACGAATTATCTGTTAATCTTTGAGACAAAAGTGTCTAAGTTCATTATGTTTACCACTTGTTTAACAAGTTTTTCGTAAAAATGTCACTTAGTGAGTTTTACCTTTATACCCACGATAATGTCTCTGTTTTATTATTTTACTTATGTTTTTCCATAAGTCAGTGTTAAGATATCACAGGTTTCCTCCCTTTGTTACAGAAAGAAAGCTTATTGTTCAATTTTCCTTTCTCCTGTATCAACAAAATTAATTTTGTGTTTCATTGTCTGCTGCGTAAACACCTAAAATGATCAAGCGCCATCCCAATCTCTCCTGCCTATACGTAGTTATATACAGGGTGAAATTAAATTAGCTAGCGAGACAGACGTGATAGGTACCTATGTACCATCGGCCAAACTTCCGCATGCTCACCTCTAAGGCGATAATCGTACAGCACGGCTTACGACTCGATCGCCCGATGCAAGCGTTTTGACCAATGGGATGAACGAAACGTATTTTAGTCGTGTTCGTTATAACGTAATTATGTATAGAAGTGTGACACTCATACTAGGCGCGTGTTATGCTCACTTGTTGTGAGATCATTTTTAATGGTCTCGGCCAGCGAGAGCTCTTTATGAATTATTATTGTTGACAAGAAGTAATTTCGTACTCATATCTTCCGTTTGGTTTAGAAAATGTAATATGCTGTATATGATGTAGTATTGCTATATTTAATTAGTGTCAATAATAAAATATTTCCATAAAAAATATAATAATTTGGAATAAGGAATTTCAAACAACAAATTATGTCTATTCTATACACTTTGATATTTACCTCTCTCCGACACATGGCTATGCTCTGTCGGGTATATAAATTTAGTTATTTATCATTACTTTCACTGCCTCTCCAATTTTCGCGATGTCCTATGCGATGCCGGCAAACAAATCGCAGCGAACGCGCTAGGTGCGTTAACCGACACTGCATAAAGGTATAAAATGTTTATATTGACATTTTTGTGTTTTATCAGCGTGCGACTTGTTACTTGTGCATTGCTATTGGAAAGTAAATAACTGCATTTAAATGTGTTTAAACTTGGGAACTTAAAGCTTAATATCACGCATATCGATCCCTGAATCGAAAAATTGCTTTGAAAATCAGCAATATTCTTGAACGGCCAATCGAATGATACACCTATGGGATAGGAGAAAAAAGTTATCATCGCCACATTACGTGCAAAGGACGTACCCTAAAAAAATGTTTTTCAAGATTTTAGTTTACTACTTTGTTGGCGTGATTAATATGTATACCCATGCCAAATTACAGTATTCTAGTAGTAAGAGTCTGTGAGCTAAGCCAGGGACAGACAGACAGACGGACAATGCGAAACTTTAAGGGTTCCTTGTTGACTACGGAACCCTAAAAAGGAGCAAGTTACGTAGTTTTGTTAGAAATTGACAACATTTGGTATATTTTTCTTTTATTGCTCTGTTTTGATTGAAATAGCAAAATTACAGTAGTGTTTGAACCAATAGTTGACGCAGTTTTTCAGAGATTTTTGTTTATTGCTGTCGCAACTTTTGCAACTGCAATAAAAATAAGTTCATTATCTAAGTACCATTGTTATTGGTCGACAACCGGTTAAACAATAGGACGGCTTAATAGAAGGGCCATAAAATACGGTCATAAAAAATGACAAAATATTTCTTCAACACACTTGCTTGTAAAGTGACTCTTATAGCAACGCATTTAGGTTCATAATTCAGCGTTTATTACACTAGTATTTTTACTTTACAGTTATTTTTCTCAATCTCCGCAAAGAGTTTTTATATCTAAAAACAATGAATATTTTTGAGAATAAATAAACTATTTTAGGATACATTTATGATAAATCAATCATCAAAATTATTATCATTTCTTCAAATGATATATTTTTCACTACGAATTTACCTTAATTTGCGTATTCAAAACTTTATTTTGTTTTTATTATATTTTTATATGGGCTGTTCAGCGGTTTTGCCGTGCCTTTATTTACACCTGGACGCGCATCGCTAGCGTGGCGCGCGGAAGAAACGAAACCAGCACGCCATTTTCTATAAATACTCGTTAACGTTTTCGTTGTGTGGTTAATTATTATCAAAAATGTTGACTTCAAGTAGGGAAGAAGAGCGAAGAGCAACACGTAGATTTGACCACCCCCGGAAATTAAATCGAGGCACGAAACGCGAGTGACACGCCTTTTGCCACCAAAATCTAGAGAGAAATACCTAGCGGCCTACGAAACTATAATAACAATACAAGTCTGTTTTTTCCTCTCAAGTTGAAAACCATCGTATGAAACGCGTGTGTATTGATAATTACTCACTCGGCGCCCTTATCGCGCTCGTCTTCGGCTCGCGCGAACAATACCGGTTCAAGTGTAGTTAGTAACCAACATCACACACTTGTATCATAATGTACTAGTATGTCTGTTGTTATTTTTTGTTACCCGCCCAATACTCACACAAATGCATATTGCCTCTAATTGGACGAAACCAGGAAGAGGTGTGGTCTGTCACTAGCTGCGCTTGCCGCAGAAATATTTTCTTAAGTGAGCATGCTTAAGTTTTGCCGATAGTACATCTAAACATGATAAAACAAAAAAGAAAATAATTTTACGAGTTTTGATGTGTAATATCTTTCCTCTCGCTTTCTGTGGAAGTGTTTTCATATAAAAAAACTTTTTACAAAAAAAAAACAACCGACTTCCAAAAACACACTACAAAGTGTAAAATAACTTTAATTTCGGAAGTCGGTGTCTTTGGGTTCGTATTTTAGTTTTTTGCCACCGACTCGGTTGTTTTGATTTTGTAAAAAGTTTTTTATTTTTCTCTTTTTAGTGGGTCAGTTTGTAATTTATCTAAGTTACAATAGCCATATGTCAACTGCTCATCACCTTTTACAAAATATTGCTTTTCTTGATGCAGGGACGTTAATTGTTGAGGAGTTTTCCTGGTAAGAACCAGGAGAACTGCCACTCACCATATGCATTGTGAAGAGTATACATGGCTTAGCAACCATATTAAAGTACCTGATCGAATCGCAACTCGTTAAATACTTCTTATTAAGTAGTTCCGTTAGCCACCTGTGGTCTTCATCATCAATTCCACTCCACCAAATGGTACTTTCCGAGAGCAAATGCACAAGTTACTATAAAAAAATACCTCGATCGCTATAGGTGTGACTTTAAAATTTGAGGATTTCCCTCGATTTCCGTGGGATGCAATCACAGATTATGACAATGGGACCACCTCGGGAGCATATCCTTTCAAACCAAAAAATATGTTTTAAAATCGGTCCACAATTGACGGAGAAATCGGCGAACATGCATAAAAAAAAGCATAGGTATATACGGTCGAATTGAGAAACCTCCTTTTTCGAAGTCGGTTAAAAAAGGGACGGAAGTGTGTAGACAGAAAGTGACAGCTTCGACATAGAGTAAGGAAGTACTTTTAATAGCATGGAATAACATGGCTAATAGCATGGGCTTTATTATAATAGCAAAAGTGTTATTGGATTTTTCCATGTGGAATTTCTCCGTAATTTGTACCGTATATGCACCTATATACATTTAGTAAAAAGCGGTTATTTTAATATTACAGTCACTCCAATTTTATTTATCTGTATGTATGTATAGATATAGGTTACCGACAAATGTCGATATTTAGTATCATGTGTACGAATCACAGGTTCACAAGGACATCTGATATGTATCACAAAGTGATAAATGAATGTTTTCGAATGACATGGAAGCGTCCTTTGAAAATAGGTATGTGTGATTTGATTGTTGTGCTCTTTACACGACTGGTCAAGTTATTTCCATAATATAAATACACGTAGTAAACATGAAATTTTGATACCCACCTAACCTAACCCATTTCACCTGTTCACAATTGTTCCACAGTTTATAATTTTGATTAACAAAAATAAGCAAATCATTTGTTATCAACAATATCCGCTTTTATATCAAGTTGCCAAAATCGGTTACAGAACTTAGCGATGGAAAGTTCAAAACCCACATCAAATGTGGCCTTATCAAAAAAGCATATTATAAGATTAAAGACTACGTTGAAGACAAGGAAGTTTGACAATAATTCCTTCTGTAGATGTGACTTCCCTGGTACCTCATAAACGGCATATGTCTGTTAACTGCTCCCAAATTACGATGTTTATTTTTATTTATTTTTTTACCTACGTCCTTGATATAATATTTTCATTATTTGACATTATATACCTACAATTTTGATTTCAAACTATTTATTAGTGGCTTTTGTGGATAGGATATTATTTCAGACTTGTTACAGTTGTAATGGCAAACATGTAATTTGGTTTAAAGGTATTTATTTTTATTATTTTATTAATATTTTAAATAAATCTTTTATATTTTGTGAATGTGAGAACGTTGTAAGCTTAATAGACTGTAGATTTGTAGACAATTTATTTTTTGTTAAGTTAACTACCTGATACTTCCTAACAGGCCTACACTGTCCTCCCATATCTATTAACACTGTAACTTGAAAACATTTTACAAGCCACTTATTTTTAAAACAGTAACCGTGGGGTTTCTTGCCGGCTCTTCTCCATAGAAAATGATCAATTGGAACCGTGCACCTAGCTTCTGACGTTTCATAAGTGCCCATGTAGGTTTATGAAATAAAATATTTTGATTCATTTTCATTGATTGACTGGCCAAAAAAGAGTGTAATGTGTTTAGGGTTCATGTATGTATGTATCTACGTGAGTTTATTTGTGCCACCATAACCTTTAAATGCCTGAAGATATTTAGATGTATTATCGTTAGAATCCCATCCGTCATCATCCCGAGTGACATAGACAATATTGTGGCAGTACGCCTCCATTATTCAAAAGTGAACAAAAAATACTTAAATTATTACAATATGGGTATCAAATTGAAGGCCTCGATGAGCACATGCCAAAACTATAAAATTTATTGGCATACATTTTACACAGGTAGAATGTATAATGTGTACATGCAAAACAAACATTTCATCCCCACGCGTCGCCTCGCCTATAAGAGTATAGAACCACCTTTAGTGCTTAAAATAAAAATACCACCACTTAGCATTACATGTTTGATAAAATAAAACTTGTTACTAAAATGTATAACATTAAAATAAATAATTTAAAATATTGAAAACACGACTGCCCTGCCAAAAAACGAACTAAAAGGTAAAAAACAAGTTGTATTAGTTAATCTGTATATACAAAGCGAAAGGTCACTCATTTACTCGCTGACTAAACAGAATAATAAAACTCGTGGACAGTCGTGTTTTTAATTTTTTGTTTTTTTTTTATGAAAAGTATGATTTTGTGATTTTAGCACTGTGTTCAACTAAGTCACTAAAAACACATTATTTTTAGACTTTGGGCAAATAGTATTATTAAGTCTGCTTTAAAGGGGTCTGTTCTGCGGTTAACCGGATTATGATTAAAAAAACTACCGAAGAAGGACACCGACCTTCTTAGTAGCAGCTAAGAGCCAACCAGAGCGGTGATACCGAAGAACGTCTGTTGCATACTGGGCAGTCAGTTCCGTTACTAATCTTGCTAAAGTCGAATTATTAATCCACTGGAGTCATTTGACAATAACCTAGCTGTCACTTTGAGTAATAAAATGAAAGAAAAAGAAAAGAAAGAAAGAAAAATTGTAAAAAATTGAAAAAATTGAGAATTGTGAAAATATGTTCATATTTATTGACTTATTTCTTCTACTTATTAATTCTAGACTTTTACTTGGGAGCAGTGGTGGCCCAGAGGTAACGGCCGCGACTTACGAGGTCGTAGGTTCGAACCCGGACAGGCGCTTGACTTTGTGTAAATTATTTCATCACAACTGCTCTCAAAACGGTGAAGGAAAATATCGTGAGAAAACTGACATGTCCTAGAACCAAAAATTCGAAGATATGTGACATCTGGATTACGGCCCATTCCCTCTCACAGAGAGGAGGCCTGTGTCCCAGCAGTGGGAACATTATAGGCTGATTATGTAGACTTTTACTATTATACATTTATTTTACACTTTTAAACTAAACGATCACCATTACAATAAATATGACCATTTTATTACACAAAGTGACACCTAGCACTGGCAATTTTGGCCTTGACATTCATGAACCATCTAATACTTAGCTTTAGTCGACCCAAGAGAAGGTGAATAGCACAAACTCACTCACAAGATCAAAGACAAAGAAATACCGAAACCAATGTGTGAAACAACCAGTACCATTTCTTGCTTTGCCACGGCCGTCCTGCGATCCAAAGTGAACAAACGACCGCCATCCAAAATGATTGAAACAAACTTCACCCATGCTGTTCCAACTGTTCCACACAACTTCAAGAAGTTGTCGGAATCGGGAAATGTGCCCGGAATCTCTGACTACAACTATTTCAGAGAAAAGCACGTTTAAAATAAATGTTATGTTATGAATTATACTTAGAAGAGAAGAAAAACTACAAACATTTAAAGGCATAATTTAGAAAGGTGAAATATTTCACAAAGTTTGGGAAATTATTTGAATACGAAAGCTTGTTTAGTATTTGACGAAGTTTCAGGGCACCATAAGTTAATATAGTTTAGCACCTTGCTAAACCTTACATACTCGTAATATGATTATTCATTGTTTTAACTTGTTCTTCATGAACGACGGCATATCCATGCAAGATGGCTACGGTCTTTAGTGTGAGATGCAACGTGTGTCGATAGTCTTGCGCCATCCCATCTTCCTGGCTCAGCGTGCAGTGCTGGCGCTGCTGCTGTGCCTGCAGAGAACCTGAAGCGGTGTAAGTATAATTACCTTGTTGGTAATTATATGTTCGAGCCTTTTGGGGTTGAAACCCTCGGGCCGTGGGGTCTGAGTGCTCATAACCTTTTTAAAGAAATTTCGAAACGGCTGGTTGACACTTCCCGTGACTCAAGGGCTGGTTTTTATCTTGGCCTGCGGCTAAGCATTGCCATATAACGTGGCAATGCCGCCAGTCTCTTGGGTACATTATCAGTCGACATCGATGTGGATGAATTTTGCAACGCCATATTTTAGTTTCTGAATAGTTTTAGTTAAGTTAGGATATAATTTTGTTATTTTTATGATTTAACTAGATGCGCCCCGCGGTTTCACCCGCATAAGTTTTGACTCCGTGGGTACATCGGGATAAAAAGTATCCTATGTGTTATTCCTGGTTATAAACTATCTGTGTGCCAAATTTCATCAAAATCCGTTCAATACTTTTTGCGTGAAAGAGTAACAAACATCCATCCATCCATCCTTACAAACTTTCGCATTTATAATATTAGTAGGATTAGGATATTTGTTTTCGTGTACATATTATTTTAATTCAGAATAACTTAATAAAAGTTCCGTATATCATGTGTTGGCGCCACTGCTCGCCAATTAGACGCTGTCAATGTCATCGACGTCAATGTCATCCATCTGTCAAACCAGCCGCGAGTGCCGGCCGGCTCTTCTCGTTCATTCCAAAAAATTCATACTAATGGCGTGCGTTACCGTGTCATCAACGTTCGTTAAATTTTCATTGTAAAGCATCATTAAAACTGCTAATCAACAACAAAAAGGAGTACGTTATTTTAACTCCCCAACATTGGACCTTCGTCGCCGGATTATCGTCAGCGAAAGTATCGTTCCAGAAAAATCTAGAATATAACCACAACCCACGCGCACGTTTTCCTGCTAATGAAGACATTTTGAAATTGAGACTCAACAAAGAGGAATCAACACGAAGCATTGTTAGAGGCGTAGCGCGTGCGTGGATAAGGGATAAGTTCAAAGTGTATTAATACCGTGTCTTTGTATTTTAGTGTCCGTATCAGCTACCAGTGCACAATCGCCGTGAGTTACTTCATACCAGGTGCTACTTGTAAGTACTCTTTTCCGTTTCCTACACAGCCATCATAATGAGTTTAGGAACTAAATCACCTCTTGCTAGTTCCGATAGCGGCAATCTCGATATTCGTGAATTAATTAGAAAACGAGGTACTTTACGCGGGAGAATCACTCTCTTTGGTAAATACATTAGTTCGTTAGAAGACATTTCACTAAGTGATCAACAAATTGTTGAGCTACAGTTACGAATATCTAATACTGAACAAGTTTTCCATGAATTCCAAATTGTTCAATCCAAAATCGAGAATACTATCGACGAAGAAGAACTGGATCCACAATTGGAGATCAGAGAATTAGTTGAAACACAATATTTCAAAATAGTTTCTTTAGCTAAATGTATTTCAAACAAACATGAGGAGAGATTTGTGACCGGCAAATTATGTTCTCATAGTGGCAGTGCAAATAATAATACAATTAAATTACCAACCATATCGTTACCATCCTTTGACGGATCATATGAAAACTGGCTAGAGTATCGTGACACATACATGTCGTTAATCCATAATGCACAAGAAATTAATACAATTCAGAAATTCCATTATCTACGTTCAACATTAAAAGGTACAGCATTACAGGTTATAAAATCATTAGAATTTACTTCTGACAACTATCAAGTTGCATGGGATCTGTTGACTAATAGATTTGATAATAATAGGTTACTAATAAGCAATCACGTTAAAGCTTTGTTTTCTTTACAATCTATTACAAAGGAATCACCCACTCAAATAAGAAAGTTAATCGACTCGGTGTTAAAAAACTTGAGATCATTAAAAATTATGGATGAGCCCACTGAACATTGGGATACTATAGTTATTTATTTAGTAGTTACCAAGCTTGATCCAGTTACGAATAAAGAATGGGAAAATATAAAAAGTTCCATTTGTAAGGGTTCCGGGAAAGTAAAATTAGATGATTTAATACAGTTTTTAAGAGACCGTTCTGATGTACTAGATATGATACAAAGCGGTCATAAACATACTAATGAATTATCAAAAAAGTCAACAAATATTAATAATACACAATCTTTTACGCAACTTCGTTCTTTTATTCCAAATAACAAACAACCGTCTCGGTCGGGTAAGTCTGCAGCCAAGCCCGCAACCACATTTAAGTGTCTTATGTGCGAAGCTAATCATGCATTATACTCATGCTTTCGTTTTCTTAATTTACCTGTCCAAGATAGGTACAAATTTGTTTCTGAAAAAGACATATGTAGTAACTGTTTACGTTCTAGTCATACCATTGAGGAATGTCAGTACGGTCCATGTAAACAATGTTCACAAAAACATAATAGTCTGATTCACATAGATAGCAATGCAAGTTGCAATTCTATTAGTTGTGTTCCTGCTTATACGCACACTGACGCGGCCGTTAGCGTGAATGGCGCGTTGGACGGTGCTTGCGCAGATTCACATTCGTTAAACGCACATACCAATGACTTAAAACAAGCCGTGCATTCTATCCCATTAGAACAGGTTTTGCTTTCAACTGCGGTTGTTGAAGTATGTCATAACAACACGTACACCGTTGCGCGCGCCCTTCTCGATAGTGGCAGCCAACGATGTTTCATTACCGAATCACTTTGTAAACGATTACGTTTAAAACCAATACAGTCCACACTCACCATCACTGGGGTAGGAAACACTGTTACGCGTTCACAACAGTCTTGTGACCTCCTCATGCGATCGAAGATTAGTAATTTTAGCACTCGTTTAAATTGTTCCGTTTTAACTAAGATTACTTATTGTCTCCCGAACTCAATCATAGATGTTCACTCGTTACAAATACCACAAAACGTTACACTTGCAGATCCGAACTATCACATTCCATCAAACATAGATTTGCTTATTGGCGCTGATGTGTTTTGGAGCTTGCTACAGGAAGGTCGGATGCGTTTATCCAATGGGCCTTACCTACAAAATACTCACTTAGGGTGGATTATTTCTGGCACGTTAACCCGTAATATTCCAACTAATGTAAGTAACATGGTTTGTTGTACACTCACAAACTCACTAGATGACCAATTAAAACGTTTTTGGGAACTAGAGGAGGTTGATAGCGGCAAATCAACACATAATATTCTTACAGCTGATGAAAAGGTTTGTGAGGAACTTTTCACGTCTACCACCACTCGCGATAGTGACGGTAGGTTTGCGGTGCGAATACCTATGTGTGAATCAGCTGATTCGCTCGGCGATTCATATGAGCTAGCAAAAAACAGGTTCTTATCATTAGAAAGAAAGCTGGATCGTTCGCCTGAAGTAAAGCGTATGTACTCAGATTTTTTAAATGAATATTTATCGTTAGGTCATATGAGCCGTCTCGAAACATACAATTCACCGTATTATTTTTTACCCCATCATTGTGTACAGCGTGAAAGTACGACAACTAAGTGGCGAGTTGTATTTGATGCGGGTGCAAAAACGACTACAGGTAAATCATTTAATGATATACAATTAATTGGTCCTCCGTTATTAAATGATTTAGTGGGTATACTTCTACGTTTTAGACAATTCGCGTTCGTTGCTTGTGCGGATGTAGAAAAAATGTACCGACAAGTTTTAGTTCAGCCTGATCACCGTACATTACAACTAATTCTATGGCGGGAAAATAAACGTGACTCATTACAAGTTTATCAGCTGAACACCGTCACTTATGGTACTGCGTCAGCTCCGTACCTAGCTATGAGATGTTTACGACAATTAGCGTTAGATTGTCCTAATGAGCAAATATCTCAAATAATATCAAGTTCATTTTACGTTGACGATTTAATATTCTCTTATAATAACAAACAGGAACTATTGTCGATTTGTGAAACCATTAGTCAAATTTTAAATTCCGGTTGTTTTCCGTTACGAAAATGGGCATTTAATTTCGATAGTTCATCAAATAATTTAACAAAATCATTGTCACTCGACAAAACTGCCCAACATAAAACACTTGGTTTAGGTTGGTGTAATAACAGTGATGAATTAAAATTTTATACTAAAATTAATTCTGGAATTGATGTTTCACAAATAACAAAACGAAAAATACTTTCTGTCATATCACAGGTATATGATCCATTGGGATTATTAGCGCCTATTATTATTGTTACTAAAATACTCATGCAAAAGCTTTGGCTGTGTAAAGTCGGATGGGATGACCCTGTTCCTACTAACATCGCAAATACATTTATACGAATATTAAATTCATTACAACATTTACAAAAAGTTCGTATTTCACGACATGTTACCACGCAGTACGCATATCAGTTACAACTGCACATTTTTACGGATGCCTCTCAGGAAGCCTACGGTGCCTGTGCGTACATACGAAGCGTTTGTGAGCATTCAAAGGAAGTTAATGTAAAGTTATTATGTGCAAAAAGTAAGGTTGCGCCGTTAAAGCCGGTTAGCATTCCGCGGCTTGAGCTGTGCGGAGCGTTAGTGGGTGCACGTCTTTATAAAAAGATCATAGACTCAATGAATTTAATATTCGAGAAGGTATTCTTTTGGACTGACTCAACGATTGTCTTGGGGTGGTTACGCACTCATCCAACGTTGATAAAAACTTTTGTTCAAAACAGAGTTGTTGAAATCAATGACTTATCTAGTAATTGCATTTGGTCACACGTGCATGGCGTTCACAATCCAGCTGATTTGTTATCGCGTGGTGTCAACCTACCTGAGCTCCTTCATAACGATTTGTGGTGGTTTGGTCCTACGTTCATTAGTGAGGCATCTGACATAGAAAGCAATCAAGCTGATGTACCGTCTGTTTTACCCGAATTAAGATCACATATAATGTCAGATTCTTGTTGTAACGGGTTTCCGTTTGAAAGATTTTCATCATTCAATAAAATGATAAGAACAGCTGCTTACGTTAGGCGATTCATTCACAACATTCAACATAAAACAGAACGTAAACAAGGGCCGTTGTCTGTGAATGAATTACATGAGTCGATTATTTTACTCGCACAGTTGTCTCAAATAGAATCATTTCCTCTTGAATGCAAGTATTTATCAAAACAATCCTCAAGTATAAAATATTCACGGAATATGTCAGGACTCAACTTATTCTTGTGTAAAAGATCTTTGATTAGAGTAGGAGGTAGGTTGGATAATTGTAACGATTTCAGCTACGATAAAAAACATCCCATACTGCTTTGTAGTAAACACAGATTCACTTTTCTTTTATTCCAGCATAAACATAAACAACTATGTCATGCTGGCCCTCAACTATTACTTTCAACCATTCGTGATGAATGGTGGCCACTTGGTGGTAGAAATTTAGCGCGTTCAGTCGTTCATAAGTGTGTTAGATGCGTTAGGTTGAGTGGGAAAACGTTTAGCCCAATAATGGGCAACCTACCAACTGAAAGATTATTATCAGGTTTTCCGTTTCTACGTACTGGTACTGACTACTGTGGTCCGGTTTTCATTTTGAGCCGTCAAGGGAGAGGCTCAAGGTTAATAAAATGCTACATTTGTATATTTATTTGTTTTGCGACTCGAGCAGTGCATCTTGAGTTGGTCACAGATCTCACCACGAATGGCTATCTTCTTTGTTTAAAGAGGTTTATTTCTCGAAGGGGAAAACCTTTAGAGATATATTCCGATAATGGAAAAAATTATGTTGGAGCGGCTAACGAATTAAATAACTTTTTAACTAAATTTTCAAACGAAATTATCGAGAAAGTTGCTATAGAAAACATTAAATTTAAATTTATTCCCCCATATTCTCCTCATTTTGGTGGCTTGTGGGAAGCGGGAGTGAGGTCTTGCAAGTATCATTTGAGACGCGTCGTTGGGAACTCTAATCTCACGTTCGAAGAGTTTAACACGATATTAATACAAGTTGAGGCTGTCCTGAACTCTCGCCCGCTAACACCTCTTTCTTCAGACCCGAATGACCTCCAAGCATTGACACCGGGGCATTTCCTGATTGGGCGTCCGCTCACAGCACCGGCCTGCGACGACATCACCAACGCAGCTACCAATCGTTTACCACGTTACGACCGCATTGAGCAAATGCGTCAACATTTTTGGCAGCGTTGGTCAAAGGAGTATATCAGCGAGCTCCAGACTAGAACAAAATGGAAGTCCAACAAGAGTGAAGTCACTATCAACCAACTCGTCCTCATAAAGGAAGACAACGTTCCACCGTTAAAATGGCGCCTCGGGCGAGTCATCCAAGTCTACACTGGAAGAGATGGAGTTTCACGCGTTGCCACTATCCGAACAGCCACCGGAGACGTGCAGCGTTCTTTCTCAAAAATATGTCCTCTACCTGTTGAGATACCTGGTTCAGCAACTGAAGCCACTTAAAGTCCTAGAACCAAGGCCTTCCAGAGGGGGGAGGATGTTGGCGCCACTGCTCGCCAATTAGACGCTGTCAATGTCATCGACGTCAATGTCATCCATCTGTCAAACCAGCCGCGAGTGCCGGCCGGCTCTTCTCGTTCATTCCAAAAAATTCATACTAATGGCGTGCGTTACCGTGTCATCAACGTTCGTTAAATTTTCATTGTAAAGCATCATTAAAACTGCTAATCAACAACAAAAAGGAGTACGTTATTTTAACTCCCCAACATCATGTTATACAAATAAATCTTCAATATACCGTCACTATGATTTTGCACTATTGCTGTAGGCATCCCTAAAACCAGCATTCTCTCCCCAACCCTTTCAGCTCTTTGACTAGTGATCTGCGACTAGAACGCAAGGTCGAATATTAAAAAAATCTACCCTTCATTTGGTAAAAACCCGAGGGGTTACCGCACAATCTTTTCTAGGTACGAGTATATTACCAACGTTTTATGAAACATATTGTGCTCGCTCAGTATCTAAAGTTAGCTTTCATTATATTGATTCTATGAGCCAACGTTTAAATTAAAAATAATGGTTTATCGATGTTATAAAGCTTATATTTTTTAATCATCGTTCTATTCATCGTTGGCACGACTGAGTACAATAAATACCTTTACATCGAGCAAAGTTGATTGGGTATTTCTTTTTGAAAAAGCTATTGTAACGGGAAAAAGAACGCGATGGGAGAGAATTGTGTCGGAAATAGGACAATAGAAAGAAGCCCTGAAGCAAGAATGCTGGACCCCTGGAAATTGACATATGTGCGTGACGATCGTGTATTCGCACGACGATCGTTTTTAAATAGGACGCGGTCTAAGAATGTCTTTGTTCTAAAACAGAAAACCCGAACTAAAATTGATTAAAGTTGAATCAATCTATATACTTACCTATACTTCTTCCAAACCCTTAGGGACAGTCACAGGTATTATATCAGAGACCCTAGCACGAACGCATAGAGTAAACTCAGCGTAATTTCGAACGATTTTAAAATTGAATATTACGTACTACTCGTTTCACATATAATATTTACTTAACTTTAAGATTTTATTCATACTTATCAGTCTATGAGTAATACTAATGCCTCGATTCAAATATCGTTCGAATTTAAGTAATGAATGACCTAACCGATATTTTGTAACAATATTTTGATATACAGAGAGTATCCGTGGAGTTTCTTACCAGTTCTTCTCTATAGGAACCTACTACGCTTTGGAATGGGCCCCTTGACAATTCAAAAGTTCCTGTAATTAGAGTTATGTTTGGGTATCTGGGCGTTTATACGTTTGAGTTTAATATTTAAGCGCATTTATTATTGTGTCAGTTTTAACTGACGTATATAATGGAATTAACATGAATCAGTACCATTTTTTTTTAATTAGGTATATAATTTGTGTTAGTAACATTCAAAAACTGACTGAAAAGTCATTGACTTTTAAAAGACTGTGAAACAAACATTTTCGAGCGATCGTTCCAGGGCCTCTGTTCCAATTAACTTAAACTGATATTGATATAAAGCTCATTCTGAATCACTTCTATCCGATAGAACCTTAATAACAAGCGGTAATGCCAAGAGGCAATAAAGTAGCTATTGTGACCATAAACTATAAAATGGGATCTAAAATTACGATACGTTATGCCGCAGTAGACAGCCACAAAACGTGGAGGTTTACGAGCAGGCATAAACGCACGCTTCTTTGGATCCAAGTGATTTCGGTAACGAGATGTGTAACAAAGAAGGGAAACAGTACTATCTGAAGGGGTTGGACAACCCCATGAATATGAGCATGCGTGTGATGGAAAAAGTGGCCATTGTTTGGTTTTATAAGGGTGGATGATTGTATAATATATGTAGCTGACATTTTATAGAATTTAGTGTTGCATAAAAGCTGCATAGGTAATTTATCTCTCATATAGAATTGAAATGTAAAAATGGTTTCAGGTATTTTGAAGGATCGGGGAGATTAATCACTCAAACACTTGAAGAAAGACTTCGGGAACATAACAAACAGAACGAACGAACGTACAACGAGAGCGAAAGCAAGGAACTTGCTTAGGAAGGGACAGAGCTATATAATGGCAGCGTAACTAAGTGCACTAAAGTCAGCACCAATAAAAATATATTTATTAAAACAACAGGTGCGTCATACATCCCATCTCTTCATCCATTTGCATCATGGGCCATGGCATGTTACAAACACTTATCTAATTTCCAAGTATTATTTGTTATCTATTGCATTGTAAAACAACATGCATAGTCCCCATTTTAATGAAAAAAGTCGAATCGATGCTGCTGTTTGTTAATGGTTAATTGTTAATTTGGGACTCATAATGTATTAAAACTAGACTAATGACTTTGTGTTTTTAGGCGTTTACATAGTCAAACTCAAACACCAAGCATTTGTTTCTATTATAACTACAGGCACTATTGAATTTTAAAGGAGTCGGTCAGTCAGAAATATGAAACTAGTTGCCCTTTCCAAAGTGTTACAAATCCCAAAAACACCCTTCGTTAAGTGTTCCAAAAGTCCTAAATAACAAAATATAGTCCTCATCACAAACATAAACGAACATAGTCTTAATTGCCAAATTGGACCTAAACAAACAAGTAACGTAAACTCAAACGCTGAAGGACCATCTGGACAGAATGTTGAAATTAGTTACCTACCATATTAGATTAGCAAACAAAACAGGATCGTTTGAAACTTCTGACAGTAATGAAGGAGTCGAAACAGAGCCTAATAGGAGACCAATTATCGTACTTAAAAAACCGACCAAGTGCGTGGCAGACCACGATACATTCCAACTGCAAATTTAAGTTACTTAACATTGTAGGTGGAAAACATGTTCTTCCATACATTCCAACTGTCAATTTAAGTTGATCGACTATTACTCGTTAACTTGTAAAGCTAGCTGTGATAGTTTTCCTTTTAACTTTGTTATACATACTTCTGCCGTGATTTTTTTTCACATATACAAAAACAACTATTTAGCTGCCAGGCGGAAATTTTACTCTAACAAAAATTTGCACTTTAAAGCTTAAT
Organism: Atethmia centrago; assembly: GCA_905333075.3. NCBI lineage: Eukaryota > Metazoa > Arthropoda > Insecta > Lepidoptera > Noctuidae > Atethmia > Atethmia centrago. The sequence goes on from HG995377.1 coordinate 5,956,315, forward strand.
ATTACGCAAATGGATCCCTGAATCGAAAAATAGTTTTGATAGACCCGCAATATTTTTAAACTGACTATCCAACGATAGACGTAAAATATATCATTTCCACTTTACGTGCAAGGGATAACCACAACAAAGAAGTGGGCTACGAATACAAATAAAAGAGAAGCTCACAGATTTATTGAAAATGAGAAACCTAAGAATGTTTTGAATGAGAATACCGAAAACCGTATTGACGAGGAGATGAAGAACAGTAAAAAGGCCTTACATTTTAAGGAGTCCTTGAGGCATCTCGTTTTGTGGCTTGAAAAGCATTTTTTGAGCTGAAGAGCCTTTCATATGCACGCCGACGTAATTACCAACTGTTGACATAGTTTTAAATACAAATTGAAACTAGAGGACATACCTACATCTTGCCTGTAATAACTTTGCAGCTGTATGTTATACTGTGTGAACCTCAATATCTCGGAAACGTCCGCATTGCATATTCAAATTGCGGAAATTTAATTCTGATAAATTTTCTCATGTTATGTCGTTTTGGACGACAAATAAAACTTTTAAAGCCTTCGCTAAGACTTAGGATTGCTGAAAACGTTGCCCAAACTTTTCTGATTATGTTAATAAATCTGCGAAAGGAATGTCTGGAATTTGTCGGAATATCAAAGTGGTCACTAAGTAAAAAGTTGTCAACGCAGCTGCGGATAGCCGGGCACAGGTATATACCTACCTACTTATTAATATTTTATGTTTTATTGCTACTAACTGCAAGGTTAGCGCGTTTTGAGATAAAAAAAAATATTTTCTATTATAAAATTTGACTTCATTAACGGTACCTAAATAAATAATAGTTTAGATCAGAATCGTCGTGTCATAATCACAGGTTGTAGATACCCAAAGAAACAGTGATTTACTATTTGTTTTCAAGTTAGAATACAACAACACACCTTGACAGTTCTAAGCGCGCCGTGTGCCGCATCCTCGGCCCACACTTTTACGCCTTCCTTCTCGTACTCCAGGGTCCAGCCTACTTCGGAAGCTAGAAGCTTCTTCAGTGCTTCGAAGTCCGAGTCATCTGCAACGCGCGCTTCGCCGCGCGCCCATCCCGCGCCTCCCATTCGAGCGCGAACATCACAACGCGAAGCAAACGACGAACTGCCGCCAGCCAGTGCTACTGCCACACGAGTCGATGGCACGCGCATGCGTGGAGCTACGACCGCCATTTTAATTCTATTTCTTTTTTAATTTCGTTTGCTGAAAGTTACCAATTGACTTTCTACCTCACTTCTTTAATACTTGTGTCATTTTGCGAGTATTAAATGTCAACAGGTACTCTCCTTTTCAACTTTGTTACAGTCATCTTTTAAGGGTTGTCAACCATTTTTACAGGTTTCATGGTTTGGAGGTTGTGTTTACCACCCACATGGGACTTTGTCAGTCCAATCAACTTTGTTGGTAATTGGAGCATTTCAGTTCTAGTAACTGGATGTACCATAATGGAAATAACGTCAAACCAATTACACTCCGAGTATAACTGAAACGACACGATTTTCGAATAGATTTTGAATAATTAATCACTATTCGCTGTAGGGTTCTGTGTGTTCTTCGTTCAGTGTAGCGTATCGGTCTGACAATGCCATCCATTTAGTTAGATTAATAGTTTAGTAACTGTCCCTACTAAGCTTTGCGGTTTCGAAGAACAGAGTTGTCCCACTGGTGTAAATCAATTGTCCCTGTTCCCATCTTCTAACAATTTACTGCTGTGTCAGATAATGGCTTAGTGACTTTTTAGGTTCAGTTTTATTCTCAAGACAAAACAAGAACAGCGACCGAAACTGGGTTATTTAATGAATGACCTCAGACCAAATATGAAACCAAGACATAGCGCTGCGAACAATACAGTGAAACCATGCCAAAACTACACCTCGCTCTGTGCATACTACATGCTCACACGCACACATTTACAACATATTTCAACCAAACTACACCTCACATAGTTATTATGTTTACGAAACCGGCCTCACGTCACTGTTGACAGCGCAATGTCTTGGTTTTTTCGTTTTTCTGAGTTAATGACGTAAAAGTAACAACTGTATTCGCATGTAGGTACCTACCATAAGGACGCGCACTTTAGACGTGTTTTCGTACGAATTTTACTCGTGCGAACACATACGAACACGAACGAACGATCCCGACCTTCCAAGTACTAAGGGAGCACGCACACTGAGTGCGAGTTAGTTGTACTCGTACGTATATGCAAGTACGTGGAGGTCCGACGTCTTGTATTAACTTGATTCAGGACACAAATTTTTGTGGGATCTGGGATCAGAGTGACTCAATCACTTACGTGACCTTCAGCGCAGGAATATTCGAAGAAACGGAAATTTCTGGTAAATAAATGTATTACTTTCATATAAGACAAACAGATACCTAGATCATATATTAATTAAATGTTATTTCGAGAAAAATAGTTCTTAAGTGCATCCCTGATATTGTGAGCTCTCGTTGCGATTCAAATAGGGAACTATCTCCAAAGAAAATATTTAAATCTTGACGGGAAAAAACGTATTCAGTGTACGCACTAAATTCGAATTAAGTGCGCACACTGAATACGTTTTTCTACGTGCACGACCATACGTACGACACAAATTCGCGTGGCCTAATGTCACATCATGATTATAATGAAGGATACACATTTTGTCAGGTGGACATGATACAGTCTTCGATCTTTACACTAGCTGCCTAGCAGCCACTTATATCAGGTAATGTCAGTTGGCAGCGTTTCTCCCATCCATGCCAAGCGAGGAACCCTTGGCGCCTGAAGATTTTCTTCGCGCAAATCGACGCCTTCGTGATATCGTCAGTCACCAAATCTGAAAATGATTGAAAGAACTTAATACTAAATAATCTCACCATTGGTTGCTTAACAAAATTTTATTTTGCCTTTTGTGCTAAGCACCGAGGGATCCTCCTGTCCTCCATCAAGCTTCTAATCGAAAAAGAATATTTTTTGGACGAAAAATAAGAAGGCAACTTCTACATAGATGGCAAAAGAAGGCAGTTAGATGACCAATTGCTCTCTGAGTATGGATTGGGTTTGAGCTTCGAAGGGCTTTTGTAGGTACAACAAACATTAAAATATCTTCTCCTTTAATATATATTTAAAAATATTCAGCTGTTTAGATTGTCAACAGCTACTGCTGAGCCTGAGGTCCTGGGTTCGATTCCCAAGTCGGGCAAAATGTTATTAGGTTTTTTAATCAGGAATTTCACAGTAGCAGCCCGGAGTCTGAATTGGGGCCCGGTTGATAGCAGTAGGCTCGCCCCCTATTACAAGGGACTTAAACTTAACTGGCGAAATGTGGGTGCTCTACACCCACATGTGCCCATATGTGGGTAGGTACACTTCTGCCCAACCCTTTTGGGAAACAGGTGTGATATTATTAGGAGGATGTAGATTCTCAACTATTTAAACTAACCAGCACAAGTGACGCGGCATCCTTTTCCAGGCTCTGTTGTGTTACTGCACCAGAGGTTGTCATTAATCTGGAACAGGCCATGGTCCCGCGAACCATTCTTGTTGCGATTGCCCACAATGTCCGTGTGGCGAGAACTCTCACTGTCTATCAGGCAAACCCCTGAAAATGTGTTGAATGTAGAGAAAATCCTAAAGAAAAAACCTAACAGTTTAAGACACTGTTAGGTAATTTTATTTACATCCTCACTGAGAACGTGGGAAATCTATGTGAACAAGAATTTGTTATAATCCAATCTATAATTTTATTAAACAATGGTTTTTCTCAGAAAATGCATAGTACAAATAGAATAATAACTTTATTGATACAGATAACCTTTGTTACAAAAGTACTTAACGATTAGGTCACAACAAGTTTAGATAAATAAAGGTATCTTAAATAATGGAAACCCTGCCTCCTAAACTAGGGGACACCTGTGGCTTAGGAGTCAGTGTTCCACTTCTACTGATACTTACGATTTTTACGAATTTTCTTGTTATTATTATTTACGATTTTTTTATTTACGAATATTTAATTACATACGAATTTTACGAATGTTACGAATTTTCCAATAAACCTTTGTGTGTATATTGTTTATGATTAAGAACCTAATAGAATAGAATAGAATAGAATAGAATACTCTTTATCATGTACACCATAAAAATTACAGGTATAAACGTACACATTTTGCATAGGGTGACACAATGGACGGTCTTATCGCTAAAAGCGATCTTTTAAAGACAACCTTTGGATGATTAGGAGGAAAAGGAGAGGCAATACTGCAGGTAATCCGTGGTGTACCATTAACATACGAGTATATACAATAATTACACCTAACCTAATTACATAATTGGGGTAATAACAATTAACAAAACGGTATCAATGTGAGGTAAGGTTGTGTAGAATTGAATGTGAGTATTTTGTGTTTTATTTATTTATCATTATTTTTGTTGTGTGCGTGTGGGTGGGATGAAGAGTGTGATAGAAGGGATGTGTGTGCGTGTGTGTAGGATAAAATATGTTTTGCAAGCTGAGAGTGAAATGACTATGTGACTACAGTGGGTAGGTAACTAACTAAAGTAATCATAAGTTCGAATATAGGTAGATACAGAGGCTGCATTCCGAATTAAGCTGTACTCACTTACGGCGCTCACATCAGTTATTTATTTAGATAACACGATTAAGACAGCTAAGAGCTGTCAACAATGATAATATTTTAGGGCATAGTCGGCGTTATCGCAAGATGACGCATTTCATGACGTCATCTATGACGATTCACAGGACATCGTTATCGCGCTCACGCTTATTCGGGACGGGTGTAAGTACGCTCAAATTGATTACAGCGTAATTCGGTAAGCAGCCATAAATACTTACAATCGCCCATCTTCTCTTCAGGAAATTGTTGCTTCCTCAGTTCATGTACTAAATCACAGTGTGTTTCAAAATATTTAGCCTCAATAAACAAACAATGATGAGTCACTAACACTAATAAATGGATAAATAATTTATTCATTTTAATTTTTAATGTCACAAGCAACCGCACAATATACTTAAAAAAGTTAAACTGAATATTGTGTTGGCACTACAGATATTAGTAGGATTGTGAAGGTAGATGAAAACTAGTTTAGGTATTTATCACAACACAGTATCTTTAAAGATCCATTCACACTTGCTTTTCTCAGATCATTTTATAATTATTACTACCTAGCTTTCACACGCCTAAGTTGGAAATTATCCCACGGGTACGTAATACCGGGGTAAAAGTATCCTGTCCTAATCCAGGTGGGTAGACACCCATGTGCCAAATTTCATTAAAATTCGCTCAGCCGTTTTAAGGCTCCCGCAGACAGGCGCGACGCGACACTGGTAGCACAGTTTTTATGAAAACTTTATGAAAAGTGTCGCGCTGCCTTCCGTGCCCGCGATATTGCGCCAGTCTGCACGAGCTTTTAGCGTGACAACCTAACAAATAAACTCACATAATCAGCATAATATATTGTTCCCACTGCTGGAACACAGGTCTCCACTCTGTGAGAGGGATTGGGCCGTAATCCACCACGCGGACCCAATGAGGGTTGGTAGATGTCACATGTCTTCAAACTTTTGGTTCTAGGACATGCCGGTTTCCTCACGATGTTTTCCTTCACCGTTTTGAAAGCAGTGCTGATGAAATAATTTACACAAGGAGATTTTGAACCATCGAAAAAAAACCGTTAGAATAAAATGCATTCATTTTCGGTAGTTTATAAATTATAATCTATCAATGTCAAATCGTCAAATTGTGAGCAAACCTTCACTTAGCGACACGGTTCATAATGTGTCCGATTTTATCATTTGTAAAATTGTGAACCGTCCCTGACTGTCCGTCCCAAATGGGTTAGGTTACAACTGTGACCAGCCGCGCGCGAGCCGAGCGAGCGATGCGAGCGGTGCCGCGGCAGCGGCCTGCGAGCGCTTCTTCCAAGTTGGTCACAGTTACTTGGCTGTGTAGTATTAGCGTAACGCAACGGTGCGGTGCGTTCGTCGCATGGAAGTTTAATAACAGTCCACAATTTGTCGACTTGCCCTAATAGATTAAATAATAATAATTAATAACTACAGAAAAGTAATGCGTTAAATTGTAAATGGTTTGTTGCAGTTCTCAATTTTTCGATAGTTTATAATCTCGCTAGATAGATTATAAACTGACGATGTTCATGATGATGATGATGATGATGATGTTCATAATCATACGGTGACATACATACATATACCACTGGAACTCTTGCGCAAAATCGCATGTTTCTAGTCCCAGTGGTTTACGTTGTGCTTTGTCTGTCACTTCTGTCAATAAATGAATGAATGAATTTAAGATTTTTATTACGTAGACCTTAGAATATAGAAAGAACCAGAAGCCGCGAACACGCCTAATACTGAAGCGTCAAAAACTACTCCTAAACAGAGTAGTTTGACGCGCAGCCGATCAGTTACACTGTGAACGTCGTATCGCGTAACGTGTTTTACCGGTGTACAATTTTATTTAATTATGCCGTCTTGTGTCATTCTTACCTGTAAAAATGCAGCGGGGCTAAAAAATAAACAGGATGGGATCACATTTCACGTGTAAATAGCGCATTCAAATATCGTCTTATTTAATTACTGAATAAATTGTTAAGTTTGTAATTGTCATAGAGAATGATGCATACATCTTGTTAGTGTTGCCAGTATAAAGGCTCCTACACACTGGCGCGACTTGTCGCGCGACGCGACGCGACACAAAGACACCGCATGTAGCGCTACAAGCGGTGCCTTTGTGTCGCGACGCGTCGCGCGACAAGTCGCGCCAGTATGTAGGAGCCTTAAGAGTTTTGATTTCCCCTTCTTTTTATTACCTACTGAGGGCATTTATTCGTTGTAGTCTTAAATTAATAACAACTTACACAAAAAAAAACCCGACTTGAAAAAGAAAGGTTATCAATGCAACCCGTTTATATATGATTTGGTAGAATTGCATAACATTTATAATAGGTACTATGTTAGACTATTAGGATTTCTAGGGGGGGCGGGTGTATGAAATTATGTATCTATGAAAAGACCAATTGTGATTTTATTATTTATATTATCTTACCAATACTCTCAACGTTTACGCCAAAACGGGTTTATAATGTCCGAGCTAGCAACATTACGCGGGTAGGAAGTGAGGCGAGCGCGGGATGCTTGCCTTGATTTTGGACACAGCGTGCGGCTTGCAATGACAGTTGAATGCGGATTCTGGTTCTTTCTATATTCTAAGACGTAGACATAGAATCTAAAGTCGAACAGTCGAGTCACTGGAGTAATCTGGCCATTTATGTATAAAATAATAAGTGTAAAAGTCTAGAATACAATAAATACAATAAATATGACCATTTAATTACACAAAGTGACAGCTAGCACACATCAGATTACTCCAGTGTATTAATAATTCGACTTTACCGGCTACACGATTGTTTTAAATAAGCTGAATAACTTATCTAAGTTTGACTGAGTTTAAGTATATGTAAAGTTGAAGAGTCAGTAACACTTCAACGGTTTAAAACGACGCATTGGCAATCTCCTGATTGTTACCTGTAAATCCCCGTAGTGTTAGGCAGAAACCATTTGTTTATCAATCGGATTCAGAGATGTTTGACAATCTACATAAAACTAAAAGAAACATGGCAGTCATGGATGGGGACTGCCGACAGAAATGAAAACTTACTCTCCTTTCCACATCTTCATCAATCTTTCCATCCCTTGTAAACAGACTCCCCAAATATACAAATTCACTTACTTACTTTACAATCTTATCATTTATTTTCACATCACACACCATCACACACCGATATATCCTCTTCTCTTTCAAACACCATGACCTTCGTCTTATTCACATTTATATTCATCCCTATCATCTTATATGCTTCATCCATCGCAGTCACCATGTGTTAATGTCTTTGGGATTAAAACAAAATAATTAAAACCGGTAGCAGCTACAGGATAGAAGGATAATTTTAAGTAGAAAGTATTAGCTTGATAATAATCAGTTGTTAGCTTTGTTTTAATTTAAACTGGTATCAAGTTTTTGTTTTGGTCTCAGTTAGTTACCAACAATAGAGAGGATCAGGGTCACTGTTCTAACCTATTGATAGAATTAAGTTTATATAACTAAACAGACAGGTGTGCTGCTGGGGAGTTTGTTCCGCCACTTCTTCTTCCCAGCTAAAGCACTAGGAAGTGGTGAAGGGCGGGCGTTTTTGGGAGACTGTCTTATGTAACTTTGACGTTCAAAAAGTGCTGATTCTCAGCCTAGTTTGAATAAATGACTTTTAATTTTTGATTTTGATTGATTGTGTGAATTAAATAAAAAAAATACGTTACTTTCGTTGATTAAGATTTAAAAATAATATTTAATCGCTTCCAAGTTATTTTTTTAGTAGCAAATAGTTAGTCGCCCTTTAAGTTGTTAGTCGCCTGGAAAATAATTAGCCAAACATAATATTATAAGCAATGCACAGACACAAATTAAACTTTTCACATTGTCAATTTAACTTCACTTACCGCTACTACAGCATGTCGGCGCGGGCATGTCGGTGACGCGAACCCATAAGTTGTCCCGTACTAAAAATCGCTCAACGCGCCTAAAGGTTTCACAAAAAAAATGCTAAAACATGAAACGTAGCTACGATTTAAGTACCCAATGTGTGTGCTCTCTAACAGCAATCCTACAGCAGATAAATTATTTCTGCCGACTACGTCACATTCACAGTTTGTTGTGTAAAGACGGGGGTTCCTCGGCGCATGTGACGCATCTCGCTACACCAGTACAACGTACTTAGTGTAGGTACCTGTTATTGTGTAGCCACACACATTATGGTACCTACGGCAACAGCAACAATGAGTCAATAAATTCCTTTTCAGCATATCATGAAATAGCTAATAGTTTGTAATATTTTAGAAATTTTTTTATTGTGCTTAATAGCTATGATTTAAACGACTGAGTGTCAATCGACTTTCTTTGCAGAGTGTAAGTACCTAACTTTAGTATTAAGTAAGTACCTACAGGGCCGGATTTAGGGCAGAGCAACACTGGCCCCGGGCCTCCTCTATTTTTTTTTTTTTTAAGATAAGAAAATATACATCCTTTGTGTCCTTCAAAGAAAAAAAGTTCACAATCTTATAAGAAAAAGAAGTTCAAGTAAGGACATGGAGTCAAAGATATAAATAGGTATGTCTAGATAGACACTCAAAGCTGTGAACTCGTCGAAAAAAAATGCGTCCAAATGTTGGCCGCAAAATGCACGCACACTAGAATAACACAATCACGCGAGTGTAAAGGCTCCTACATACTGGCGCGACTTGTCGCGCGACGCGACGCGACACAAAGACACCGCGTGTAGCGCTACACGCGGTGTCTTTGTGTCGCGACGCGTCGCGCGACAAGTCGCGCCAGTATGTAGGAGCCTTTAAGATGTAGCTGTCACGCACCGCCTATCAAAGTTGCCCTGTTTGTTTTAGTTCTTTTGCAGCGCGACACTATAATATCTAGACTTATAAATAATCAGAGCATAGATTATTTAAAAAAAAAACCGGCCAATGAAGTTGTCCCGTAGTTGGAAAGTTGGGATGAATTTATCCCAAAAGCAAACTTAACATTGTTGTTGAAAAACCTGTTCTCCCATACATCGATATATGCCACGGTCAATTCTCCAATGGCAAATTTAAGTTGGTCGACTATTACTCGTTAACTTGTAACGCCCACTTAGCTGTGAAAATTTTTCTTTTAATTTCATTATTTATGTACTACTGCTATGAATTTTTTCACATGTTCATAAACACCCATTTAGCTGGCAGGAGGGACTAAAAAAAAATGACCTAGCACTTAATTTTTATTACGCACAAACGGATCCTTGAATAGAAAACTGGTGTTCACAAATCCACAATATTTTTAAAAGGCCTATCCAACGATTCCTCACTCCATGGGGTAGACGAGAAAAAAAAAATATCATCCCCACCTTAAGTGCAAGGGAGGTACCGTAAAAAAAAAATTTTGTCTAGTTTTTGTTTTAACACTTTGTCGGCGTAATTAATATACCTATATATGTATACCTATACCAAATTACAGCTTTTTAGTACTAAGCGTCTCTGAGCTACAGCGGCGACATACAGACAGACAGACGGACATGGGACATGGCGAAACTATAAGGGTTCCTTGTTTACGGAACCCTAAAAAATGTGTGTCAAATTTACAACCATTCCGATTTCGACGAAAATCGACTGACCTTAACTCTTGCCCTTTTGTGTTGAAGCTTGTATGTAGGTATTAGCACAGAGTAAACGGACAAAGCATAAGCTTCAAACAACCGCGCTGTGATAGGTACACTACTACAAGCATGAGTACCGTTTGTGCTGGCAACTGGCGGCTTCGTCGCGTACGTAGGGAAACCGGTTCATATCGGCTCAGCCAGTTGCCTCGCTCAACAAAATACCACAGTCATATTAGGCAGTTGTCTCACCGCCGGCGATTAACGAATAGCGAGTATAGCTAGCAACTGAAAACGAGTTGGCGAGCGGTGAGCAGCGAGTGTGTAGTTCTGCTTGTTTTGTCGCTGTGGTGATTACTCGCACCACTCGCTCTAAAGCTGGTTGGTCTCTCTACGTGAGTTCTGATCGCCAAACGAGCATCGCTGAGCAAGTATTGCTGAGCGAGTATTAAATTACACACGTATGGCAAGTGTATAATTTAATCCAATGTTTTGTGTTTCGTAATGTTAATTACTTTGCATACGATTTGTATAGAATCAAGTTTATATAACTAAACAGACAGACGTGCTGCTGGGGAGTTTGTTCCACCACTTCTTCTTCCCAGATAAAGCACTAGGAAGTGGTGTCGGGTGGGCATTTTTGGGGGACTGTCTTATGTAACTTTGACGTTCGAAAAGTGCTGATTCTCAGCCTAGATTGAATAAATGACTTTTGATTTTGATTTTATCTTTGATAGCTCTTGTCGCTCAGCGACAAACTAGTGGAGCGAGTACTTGCTGGCGGTGTGAACAGTCAGCTACTATTAATATATGCATCTCCTTTGGTTACACGGAATATGTATCTATTGAGCGAGAAAATAGCCGATACGAGTACGAGCGGCTATCACTTCCTCGCCGACGCACAGTGGGCTGAAACGGGCCGGTAAAGGACTTAGCATTAAAAAAAAAAAGTTTCTTTTTCTGAAATTTTAAATATTGTGTTGGATTTATCTATCGATTATAAGTAATTATTTCTATGAGGGTCGTTCAGATAACTTAGTATTTTCGGAGTTATAAATATCCAAAGTAATTTTTGTATGAAGCAAAAGAAAAAAATGTGAAAATCTCGAAATTCTCAAATTTTCTCAAGGAATTGACTCTACGTATGCATAGTACGTATATTTGCGATTTTCTGCGATTTGGTCGCAATTTCAAATTTTGTTCTCTATTCCACACCACCATAGAGGTTAAGAACTAGGCGCGTTTTTTTTTTATGTAGTGGTCTCCCCTTTAGGCCTAATCCACTAAAGACTAATAAAATAAATAAATAAGTAAAAATCACAATCACTACTGGGCACTGCACTGTTTTAATTTAATCACTCTCAAGGGTATCCACATTAACGAATGCAAAATTTTCGTATTCGTCATCATCAAATATTTCCGCTTGTTCAATTACTAATAAACTTTGTGCTTCTACTGACAAAGTTTTATGTTTTGTGCGAAGTTTGTGACGTTTCTCTGAGATGAGTGGATCAGAGCTAGTCAATAAATTATTTAAAATGTCTTCATTTGTAGTTTTTTTACTGCATTTCCTGGAATGGTGTTGGCGGTACCTACGAAAGTCTTTATTTCTAGCTTCAGCAGCTTCTTCAGATAGCTGTCCAATTGGTATTAGACCAAAACTTTCAATAATAGCTGCACCATGCATAAGAACTTTATGAACACTTGAAGGCGTATAATACCAGCTATATAATTCCAAATACAGTTGCATGGTCACTTGAGCATATTCGTGAAATTTCGCTGTGTCAATGTGGTAACCTGATGAAATTGCCTCTAAAATGATTGCAAATCGCCTTATTAATTCTTCACTAACACCAGTTATCTCAGCAGTCATGTTTGGATTTGCAAAAAATCTTCTAGCAGTATTTCCGTCATTCGTGGAGCCGTGCCCTTATTTAACAACATCAATCAGAAGTCCCATTCTATTTTTAAAAGCGTCTTGTATGTCTTTCTTTCTTCTTTCCATGATGCACTTGTTGTCTCCCTTTACTGTCCATGTCTGTATCGTTAATCTGTAGGCTATATGCAGAATGCATTCCATCATTCGTATCCAGGTATGCAATGATGACAATCCGTATTTACAGAGATCTGGATCAGTCGGTTTTGATGCAATTAAGGGCAAATTATTCATCTCTGTTGGAGTGGCTTTACAAATGTCGCATCTCTGAGATGAAGTATCACATAAAATTGATGTTGCTTTTCCGTCTATCATAGTCATTAATTAAGAGTGTGAAATTTTTATTTCTCCAACTTCTGTTTTCACTAAATTTACAATCTCTTCCTCAATAGCACTTTTTTCCCGCAATATCGTTATTTTATTTTCTTTCACAAATTCGAAAAAGATTGGACGACACCAGTAAGATGAATTTGGTGAATCGTTTTGCCAGATAACTTGTTCGCCGCACAATAATTTTATTGGCACTAAACTACCCATAAATATGCTTGAATCGTCAAGTTGACTTTTTTGTTCATCGTCTGTTTGCATTTTTTGTTTGTAATTGGCTTGATTAGAAGCACCGTCAAATCCCCACTTACTGATTAGTGTAAATTCTTAACAACCACTATCTATGACGAGTGACGTCATTATTCTTGTTGTCGTTATATCCAATACAGCTTGTAACTTTATTTTAGCTGAGGTTTCTGTCACTGTAATAGCATCTTTTGGTGGATAACATTTCTGTTTCGCATGTTGCACTTGATAATAAGATGGAAATATATTACTGTCTTTTTCGTTAACACTTTTTCTTAAAGTATTGTATTGCCACTTGGTCAGCTTAAGTGATAAAAATAACCCTAAAGCCTCATCCGGAGAAAACACAGGTTTTGTTTCTTTAACAGATATGCACTTTTTAACTTTTTTTACATCTTGGGGATTCTTTAGTAAATGTTCTAGTATTTTAGCAACCTCCTCATTCCCATCCGCTTTCAACTACTCAAAATATGCATATTTTATTTCGTCCGAAGATAAATGAAAGTTTTCTACACGTCTTTTTTTCTGTTTAGGCGCTAATTCACAAAAAGGTTTTCTTGGGCTTTGTTCGGTGGAGACACCGACAGAAACTTTTGATGGTGATACATACTGAGTTGATGTACTCGGTGCTGGTTGATCTTCATTACTGCCTATTAAACACTTAATAAAGTCTGGCCATATTATGTTTTCTTGTAACCATTCACTATTTTTAGTTCTGAATATATTTTCTTTACGATAAGCGTTTTCCCATCTTCTATTTAAATTATTTACAAAAATTTTGCACAAAACAACTTTAAGGTCTTTTCATGATCATCACTTAATTCGACTAAAAATTTAGACCTTATCTCACTACACAAACTGTCATAATTTTTAATACTGCCACTGTTTTTTAAAATAACGAAAAGATCAAGGTTTGTCACTAAATTTTCAAACATTTCCACAAATACAAAATAACAAATAAGTAAGTAATGAATGTGTGGGGGTAGTGCGTCTATTATGGTGGGTAATAGAACACTGAAGTACGTTTGAATGCAACCGAACATTTCGTAGATACCCTATCATTGCACCAATCACGTTACGACACGTCATAACTTGTTGTTGCGCTCGCGTACTCTTATCCCTTGATTCCCGGAAATAAGTCTCAAAACAAATTACGTCATACCTACCTATGGTGGTGGAAAATGTCGAACATTGTTTTTTTTTTAAGAACTAAGTAGGTATTGGTTTTCAGGCCGTTTAGTACACATTATTTTCAATTTCAATTTAATTGGAATAAATTGCTTAACTAAAATAACATGACTCTTCATACAAATTTGATATGGCTATATCTCCGAAAGTACTCGTTAAATTAAAAAAAGTCAAAGAATAAAAACGTTTTAAATTTATGCCTAGATACCAAAAAAATACATTTGATCTCTTAAGACCCAACCTTGTAATCCCAGCCCACTGTGCGACGGTGGGACAAGTGCCTAAAGGCTCCTACATACTGGCGCGACTTGTCGCGCGACGCGTCGCGACACAAAGGCACCGCTTGTAGCGCTACACGCGGTGTCTTTGTGTCGCGTCGCGCCAGTATGTAGGAGCCTTAAAGCTACGACGACAAATCGATTAAAAATAAGATTCGAAATCTATCAGAAAACTGTTATTATAATGTAAATAGCTTTTTGATAGATACCTTTTGACATGCTTGAACTTTATATTATTATTTCTATAGTATTATTATTCTCATCAAATTTAATAATGAATGTTAGTGATTCTTTAGTCTTTGTTTTATTTAATGAATTGTGTTTGTTATATAAAAAAACTTGTAGGTACGCCTCGTCAACTTTTTACCTATATTTAAGATCTTGCATGCTCGATTTGTATGTAAACGCATGTTTGACAAATAAATTTATCTTTTATCTTTTTTTTATCTTTTAACGAAGCCGCCAATTGCCCGCTCACACGCGCCTTCCTTGTAGTAGTATACAGTCGCCAGTACATCAAGTTACCACAAACTGTTAAATTGTCTCATTCGATTTTAAACTTAACTAGCCACATTTTAAAATCATTTTCCTCGTGTAGGCGATCGACGGCAGAGATCTCTCGCGTCCGGCCTGGTTCAGGCCATGGTACGGAGCGAGAGGGAATGGGCAGCCGTCACCTCCTTCTGCGAAGCAGTATTGCTCGCGAAGGAGGAGGCGGGACGGTTGAAGGAAAGGCAAATTTTGAGCCCTCTCGCCCCTAGCCGCCGCAGGATGCCCTGGGCGTCGGGAATCCCGGGCGGATTTCCGGCCACCGTAGGCGCGGGCTTGCAGACGGTGAGCAATGGATAGCTCACCGTCCGGTTAGGACCAGGCCCGGGTCGACGGCGGTTTGTATTCCACGCGCACCTCAAAGAGATGTCGTCAGCACAAGTGTAGGGGTCCACTAGGGCCGATGCCTGCCGGGGTCGCGGGTAGGTACAAAAGGGTTACCGAGGCCCCTGATAATACCGGCAACGGAAGGAATACGAATGGGTTTTAGTCAGTAAGAGTCTAACCGCTCCACCCAGAGCGGGAGAAGTTATTTAATGATTTCCCACCCAAAAAAAAAAAAATTGGAGTCATTTGGAAAATTTTGACAGTTTAGTATAACATTGATGTGTTGGCGACTGTAAGTACCTATCATAGCGCGGTTGTATGAAGCTTACCCTCTGTCCGTTTTTAGGGTTCCGTAGAAACAAGGAACCCTTATAGTTTCCGTCTGTCTGTCTGTCTGTCGCCGCTTTAGCTCAGAGACGCTTAGTACTAGAAAGTTGTACTTTGGCATAGGGACATTAATCATGCCGACAAAATGGCAGGTAAAATAAAATCTTTAAAAAAAAATTGTTAGGATACCTATTTCCCTTGCACGTAATAAATAATTAATAAAATGTTTTTCTCGTCTACCCCATGGTATAGTATAGAGCAGCGGTTCTCAAACTTTTTTGGTCACGGAACCCTTTTGACAAGCAAAATACTTGACGGAACCCTAGAATAAAACAATAGTTTTTAAAAGTGTATTCTTTATTATATAAGCATAATAAAAGTACAATGTAACAGTTACTAATTATTACTTACTTTACCACATGGCAAGTACAATAATAGAAGATATTAAAAATGAAAAAATCTTAGTTAATGGGAGGTATGAAACTGTTTTTTATTTTTCATCAATTGGTTGATATCAGGTTTGATAGAAGACATTTGAAGTCTCATATCAGGTTCGGCGTCCAGTCTATTGCGATATTTTGTTTTCGTGGCTGCATGTGTTGAGAATCCTGTTTCGCACAAATATGTTGTTGGGAACGGGAGAAGAATATTCAGAGCCATTCTGCCAAGCATTGGATATTCATCACGGATTCTGCACCAAAAATCGTTGAGAGGCGTCGTTTTGAACAGTGACTCCATACTTGTGTCTGATGACATTTCTACAGGGACGGATTTAAAGTTGTGGCGGCCCTGGGGCAACCAAGAAGTGGAGGCCCCGAAAAATTTGTGAAACAGATAAAAAAAAACAATTCAAAGAAGGTACCTTACGAAGTTATGATTGTGGACTCTTTTTTTTTTTTGAAGGACACAAACGAAGTATTTTATTCATATAAAAATCAATGAAAAATCTAATTGTGGAGGCCCCTTCTTTGTGGAGGCCCGGGGCCAGTGCCCCTGTTGCCCTGCCCTAAATCCGGCCCTGCATTTCTAAAAGAGATTCATATATCTCGTTTGACATACTTTCGGGCTTTTGCAAGTTGGGTAAAAAAGGATTATGAATCCATAAATTCAGCTTCATTTTTGTATTCTGTTCTTCGGGAAAATACTTTTCAAAAGATGCGCGCATCGAAGTGAGATATTGGACCAATTCTTCAAACAGATCATCTTGAAACATTTCTGAGTCGTTATCGCTAACAAACTCACTGAGCGACGGAAAGTTTTCTATTTCTCTCTTACCAATGAAAATAATCCAAAAATCTAATTTTCTTTTGAAGGCAGTTATTTTCTTATAGGCCTGAAACACTGTTGTCTGTTTACCTTGCAATGATAAATTCAATTCGTTCAGTTTTTGAAAGATATCCGCCATAAAAGACAATCGGAACAACCAAGTTTTATCATACAAACGGTCTTTCAAATTAAAAGAAACTGTATCTGCTGAAAGAAACATTTGTAACTCGGCTCTAAGTTCAAATAGCCTTGTTAAAGTTTTATCCCGAGACAGCCATCGCACTTCTGTATGGAGCAGCAGTGTTTTATGTTTGCTGCCATAATCTTCACACAATAATGAGAACAATCGGGATTGTAGTGGTCGTGATTTGATAAAATTAATTATTTTTACCGCTTCATCCATAACTAATTTTAGATTTAACGGCATTTGCTTCATCGCAAGTGCTTGTCTATGCAGAATACAATGGCTGGAACTACAATTAGGCGCTTTACTTTTTATTCGTGATACTGCTCCTGCTATTTACCTGTCATCGCCTTGGCCCCATCTGTACAAATGTCAATGCAATCGTTCCAACTAAGATTATTTTCTTTAAAAAATATGTTTATTTTATTAAAAATTTCATCCCCGGTAGTGTTTGTGGGCAGCGGTGAACACATAAGCATGTCTTCTTCAAAAGAACGTTCATATATATATATCACGATAACCAGCAAGATAGCCAGACCAGTGACATCAGTTGACTCATCCATTTGCAAGGCCAATCGTGTTTTTTGTAGATGTGCAACTAGTTCTTGTTTGACGTAGCTTGCCAGATCATGGATTCGCCGTGAAACAGTATCGTTTGATAGCGGTACAGTAGAAAGATGCTTTGCAGATTTTTCATCGAGCATACATTTTGTTATGTCTAACACACATGGCTTTATTAAATTCTCAGCGATAGTGTGCGCTTCACCTGCTTGTGCAATGCGATAGCTAACTAAATATGATGCCTCCGTGGCCTTTTCATTGATAGTTTGTGTTACATGCATCATATTTTTTTGACTTTCCAATAACTGTTCTTTTTTACCAACAAAAAATTCTTTATTCTTGTCTTTAGACTCGGGGTGTACAGTTTCTAAATGTCTGCGCAATTTGGCAGGTGCCATGGAACTATTAGGAAGCAGTTTACTACATAACATGCAGAGAGGTGAGCCGTTGGAATCAACAAATCCGAAACTGATATATGATTCATCATACTTCCTTTTTTTCGTCTTTGAAACCGTGGAGCTTGACATCGTGGCATCATCGTCTGGATCGGTAATTGCTGTATTCTCCGCGCGTACTGCTTTTGAACATTCAGCGTCATTAGAAGATGTTGTTGCAACACGTTCAACACCTTTAAGCCAACGTTCCATTCTTCTTTATTAATAATGTTACACGTCAGGATGGTGGGGTCAAAATAATGCACAATCGTTACTGCGTTTATGAGACAAAGTTTAGTCCAAAGAAGAAATGTACAAAACTGATACAATCAGAATACAGCAGGCAGTAGAACTTACCAGCAGGCAGCAGGATAGCCAGCTTGTAAGTAGGTAGGTACGAACTTATCGCTCCGAACGCTAATCGTCAACTGACTGACGAGGCGCGACTTTTTTTTTTTTTATGTGTGGCATCTCGTAGTTGACCTTGAGAGGTCGTGACTACTTAACCGGACTTTCCTGTGGCTGCCTTAAGCGAACTCAAAGCCTCCAGCCAGGGGCGAATTTCTTATAATACTAAGCGACTGCACGCTAAGGGCACCCCCTGTGGGGTACGGACCTCGGCTTAGGGCGTCGCTGGGGGGAGGACAGCAAGGTGGGACAGGTTGGATCTGATCAGAATTATACAGGATAGATACAGGCTCAGTTGCGGCGCGGGCTGGCGCTTCGTCGAGCAAGGGTCTGGGGGACAATTACGTCGGGGTTTACGCGAGGGACCTCGGCGGCGAGGTCGGAACGTAGGTCGGTGTGTTTTGTGCACTGTACTCGTGGCCCTACTGTTTTCCTGGAGGAGGGTAATGGGGTCATCGGGGTCGGTGAGAGTATGCCTTGGACGGCGAATAGAGCTAATGGTGGAGGGCCTATAACTGGCGGCCTGCACAACCAGAGGGTTGCGGTGGGTGGCGGCGGAGTCAAAGAAACGCTTCGTGATGCGCTTCATGAACTGCTTGATGGTGGGGATTTTAAGATCGAGATGGAGGATCTCGTTTCGGACGAACCAGGGGGCTCCCGTTGCCTTTCGGAGGAAACGGTTTTGGAGGCACTGCATCCTGTGGATGTGGCCCACCACATCGCGCCTCGTTTTTGCTAGGCCCCAGCCTAGCAAAAACGAGGCGCGACGCGCGATCGCCGCTTTTATACTTAGTCCTAGACTCGAACTCGAACATTCTCAAAAATACTCGAGTCGGCGCCTTTGATAAACAAAAAGCGGAAATAAAAATAGAAATACAAAAAAATGCGTTGTAAACAATCTCGACTTTATGTTTTTGAAGATAGAGCCGAAAGTCACTTGTTCACAACTATAGCGTCTAATTCAGAGGCAGCTTTTATCAAAGGGACTGCGCGCTCACAAGTATACGCGCGGCGGGCGGCGTCAAAACGATCGACCAGTGACCAGAGAGAAGTGTTTTGATTTTTTTTCTAAATTCTTCCGGAACCCCTACAGGGGCATCGCGGAACCCTAGGGTTCCGCGGAACACACTTAGAGTACCGCTGGTATAGAGTATCGTTGGATAGGCCGTTCAAAAATATTGCGGATCTGTGAACACCACTTTTCGATTCAAGGATTGGTTTGCGTAATATTAAGCATTAAAGTGCTCATTTTTGTTACAGTCAAGTGTCCCCCCCCTGCCAGCTAAACGGTTGTTTATGGAAATGTGAAAAAAATTATAGCAATAGTATATATAATAAAATTAAAAGGAAAACTATCACAGTTAAGTGGGCTTTACAAGTCTTAACGAGTAATAGTCGACCTACTTAAATTTGCAGTTGGAGAAAAGACCGCGGCATATATCGATTTATGGGAGAACATGTTTTTCAACTACAATGTTAAGTTTGTTTTTGGGATAAATTCATCTCAACTTCCATACTACGGTACTGATAGTATCACAGAGGTCTTTATGAAGAAGCTGGGCCGGGGAAGTACTACGACTATAGGTATAGAGTATTTTATTTTATTTATTCACAAGACGACTACAACAGGAAAAAAATCACAGTAGGTATATCACTAGATTCACATTATAGATTTCAACCTGCTGTAACCTTCTCACCGTGAAAACGTAAGTGAAGTGAACGTGAAGTGAATTGTCAGTGTCATTCCACCGGATACTAGGGATGGACCACGGATTACATTTACAATCATAATCGAGATTTTAATAATATATTTATGCTAATTCTATTGATCATAATCAGTTAACTGATTAAATAAACGCAATTCCATGACCCAATCGCGATGTGTTTTAACTGATTAAATAAACGCAGTACCATGACCCAACTGCGATGTGTTTTGAAGAAGCGATAGTGGATTGTTTCGACTAAAGCCTGTGCGACGTTATTCAGCGTTGTTATTAACCCAAATCTTTTCAATAAGAAGAGATAACCGAGTGTGTCTAAAAATGTGCCTGGCTGACGGACCATAGAATTTATCCCCTCACAAACTACATATGTGGAAACCTAACTACGCGATGTGTGTGTCTGTATACATAAGCCATTTGAATAAAAAACGTGCGGGTTATTTAATAAGTACCTTTCTAATATTTTATTTTAAGTAGGTAAATTTATACGGACCTACGCGTTGCCAATAATTAAATAATATTCATAAAATCACCGTCATCAATACTGTAACAAAATTCAACACTTCAACTGACACTCGCGCAGCGCGCGCACTGGCCGGCGGGCGGCTAGACTCACTTCACCCAGCCCAAGTGAAGTGATGTTGCTATGGCAACCAGAATCGAGTGAAGTGATAAGATCACGACATTCGCGCGACGCGCTTTCCGACTCACTTCACCTAGCCGACGCGAGTGGTTACTATGGTTACGAGAATCGGGTGAAGTGATAAGATCACGCCGCGCTTGCGCGTGAGGAGCTGTTAATAATGTCAAGATGAGTTTTTTTTTTTAATTTGCCATTTTTTATTTTTAAATGCGCGACAAACAAAAATTTGGTTTTACCAAAATCCAAAATGGCGGCTACAAACATTTTTCATCGTTTTCATGGTTTTCGGGGGTGTTACAGCCGATACTGAGGTCAAATCTAAAAAGCAAGATGGCGGCTGCGAAAATTTTCAGATTTTTCATCATGGGTGTCGTTTTCATGGTTTTCGGGAGTGTTAAATCCGATAGTGAGGTCAAAATTAAAAAGCAAGATGGCGGCTGCGAAAATGTTCAGATTTTTCATCATGGGTATCGTTTTCATGGTTTTCGGGGGTGTTAAATCCGATAGTAAGGTCAAAATTAAAAAGTAAGATGGCGGCTGCGAAAATTTTCAGATTGTTCATCATGGGTGTCGTTTTCATGGTTTTCGGGGGTGCTAAAGCCGATGGTGAGGTCAAATCTAAAAAGCAAGATGCTGCGGCTGCGAAAATTACCAATCCTTTTGGAATAAAAACACCAAATTGAGTTTTGGACTGAATTTCTGTTTTGCTATTTTATTTAAAAAAAAAACCCTAAATAGTAAGGTTTCAGCGCTTAAATACTAATTTTGAAATTATATAAAATTATCAATAGAATTAGCATAAAAATATTATTAAAATCTCGATTATGATTATAAATGTAATGCTTGGTCACTCCCTAGCATCAGTGGGATGACACTGACAGCTCACTCCACGCGAGTTTTCACGGTGAGATTTTTACAGAATCGACATGCTGATTATCTATCACTCAAAGCGTAATCGCACAACAACAACAATAATAATGCTGATAACTGCAGTAAATCGAGGTACGACGAACGTTTTTTTCCCGCGGCGATTTTGTTTAGCACACTGGACTTTCAACGCATTGCTTAGCACCGAGAGTTGAAAATCCAAAGAGAGTGAGAGTGAGATTTTTCGACGCGCTGTTATGTACTCTGTTGGATTCTCAATGCTTGGCTCAACACCAAGAGTTGAAAATCCAGTGCGCGATAATATCACGCCGCGATATTTTTACGTCCGTGCGGACGTGGGCTAAAAAGCAGTATCTATTGGTAACGGTATAATTATATGCACGTGAGACATTTACATATGATTATAAGCATAAGAGGCATTTCAGCATTGTCTCTGGGATCGCAACGCATCTACGATACTGCTGATAACGCAGAGTCCATATGATCACGTGATATCAGGTTGGTCATTGACTTGTTTGCCTCCCCAGAAAATTAAAAAATGTCTTTATTAGATTGGTCAGTACATAATCGGCCTATAATGTTTCCACTGTTGGGACACAGGCTTCCTCTCATCGGGCCGTAATCCACCACGCGGGCCCGGTGCGGGTTGGTAGATGTCACATGTCTTCGAATTTTTGGTTCTAGGACATGCCGATTTCCTCACGATATTTTCCTTCAACGTTTTGATAGCAGTGGTTGTATGTACACAAAGTTAAGCGCCTGTCTGGGTTCAACCCTACGACCTACGACTCGTAAGTCGAGGCCGTTACCACTGGGCTACCACTGCTCTCAATTGGTCAATACGGAAGACAATTAAAAAGTATAATCTTAACTTCGTGATAAAAGTTACAGTGGGTGTAACAAATGCGTACCTCGAAGTCATAAACAATAAGCCCAGGTGCGCACGGGCGCTTTTTTACGCGACGATTTTTTTTTGACGCTTGTCGTTTAATATCCGACCGTGTGTGTTCTTGACGCGCTAGGGTGCACTCTGTTGGATCCTCAATGCTCAGCTCAATACCGAGTTGAAAATAAAGTGCGCGAAAAAAAACTCGTCGCGTAAAAAAACGCCCATGCGTACCTAGGCTAACAGCGCAACAGGAAAACGCAGTAGGTAGATACGTTACTTGAATTATATTAAGCAAAAAGATCATATGTATGATTAATCAACGCAGACAGGAATGTGTTTGCTTTCATTGTCTTTTTTTTAGGATTCCGTAGGTTACGGGTTACTCGCAGGTATATACCTATCCCCAGGCGGATTCCCGGCCACTGTAGGCGCGGGCTTGCGGAAGGTGAGCAATGGGTAGCTCGCCGTCCGATAAGGACCAGGCCCGGGTCGACGGCGCGTTGTGTTCCACGCGTGCCTCATAGAGATGTCAGCACAAGTGTAGGGGTCCACTAGGGCCGACGTCTGCCGGGGTCGCGGGATACCGTGGCCCTGGCAACACACAGGCAACGGAAGGAACACGGGTGGGTTTTAGTCAGTAAGAGTCTTACACACCCTCCCGCTCCGCCCAGAGCGGGAGAAGTTACTTGATAATTTCCCACCCAAATAAATAAGCCTGTGTACTACATACTACATGTATCAGTAAGTGTGGTACAGACCATCAAACCGAACAACTTCTTCCATCGGACCAACATAGTAACCGCGAAAAAAATATCAACTGTCCCATACAACATACTAACCTACTCGACACAAATTATTATTTTGCATACATGGCTGAAATTGCAGCAATAGACTCTCGCTCATTCGTGGAGGCGATCGGCGGCAGAGACCTCTCGCGTCCGGCCCTGGTTCAGGCCATGGTACGGAGCGAGAGGGCATGGGCAGCCGTCACCTCCTTCTGCGAAGCAGTAATGCTCGCGAAGGAGGAGGCGGGACGGTTGAGGGAAAGGCACGTTTCGCGCCCTCTCGCCCCTAGCCGCCGCAGGAGACGCCCAGGGCGTCGGGAATCCCGGGCGGATTTCCGGCCACCGTAGGCGCGGGCTTGCGGACGGTGAGCAATGGGTAGCTCACCGTCCGGACGGTGAGCAACCCATTGCTCACCGTCCGGTAAGGACCAGGCCCGGGTCGACTCAAAGAGATGTCGTCAGCACAAAGTAGGGGTCCATTAGGGCCGATGCCTGCCGGGGTCGCGGGAAGGTACTTATGGGTCACCGAGCGGGACCCCCAGAGCGGAAGAAGTTATTTGATGATTTCCCACCCTCAAAAAAAAAAAAAAAAGACTCTCGCTCATGGTTATTTCCGATTGTCAAACACTCTGTATGGTAAAAAACTCTGTATATATCTCTGGATGTCTGAAAAGTTCTTATACTTTACTAAGTTTCGCAAAAAAAAAACTTTTGAAGGAGCCCAATTGTACAAGAAAATACCCTCTTGTATAAAAAAAAATACGTTCATTCAATGCATTCAAAACTCAATTAAGTACCTGAATATTTAATCACAAATAACACCTTTCTTATAAGCTGAATGCATTTGATGGATGAATTTCTACCGTGACGTCTGTGATGAATGAACTTTATTAAATATTTAAAATGTAGGTATGTTAAGTATTGTTGTCATGTAAGTGACTGTGATAACAACCCTTCTTATAAGCTGAATGCATTGGATGGATGTATCATAATTGCTACCGTGACGTCTGTGACGATCTTTATATTTATAATTTATGTTAAGCATTGTTCTCATGTGTCTTTTTTGAGAATCTTTAAACCAATTTGATTATTAAATAACTGAAAAGGACAAGTATCGCTGAGCTACCAATTTACAACTAATAATAGACCAACTCATGAGTGTAACTGGATCCATAATGGGTACGCGATTCAGAATGATTTGAACAATCTGACAAAATAACGGAACTTTAAATGTCAATGCTGAATTTAAAAACTGAATTTACTAGTCTAGAGTACCCAGACTTTAGGCATCTCTAGACTGAGTCTAAGTCCAGCGGGTTAATTGTGTGACACACTTTCACCGATAGGTTTCATTTTGATAGTTCCACAACATACATTGTATTATTCACGTTGCTGAGCAGACACATGTTTCGAACATATGAAGCAATGGAATAGCAATATACTTCTAAATCATTCAGATTGTGATTGATAGTGTGTTATGTGTGCAATTAGGGTGCTGGTACAGTCAGCGTCTTAAATATCGGGACGAACCGACTGTTCAAAATGATCTCAACAACTAAGAAAATTAAACTTTATCTCGATTTGATAAAATTGTCAGAATGACAGTTGTCGTGTACTTTCTTCATTTTGAAACAGGTCTTATGTCATTGAGTTAATAACAGTCTGTCTCGATATTATTGACGCTGACTGTATCTACGCGTACAGCCGTAATGACTACGTAGCCCGAGCGCTTAGACCGCCACACACTTGACCGATTTTTTATCATGCTCAATGGTGAAGGGGCGTCCCCGTGCGCGTCAATAGAAGACAGACATTATTAATTTGAAGATTACGATTCCTTGTAACCAATTCTGCAACTCGATTGGTCTTACTTTAAGTGGCTAGGTCTGTGCTAAATATAGCATGTTGAATCTCCGCCAAAACGTTTTTCATATTTTGGCTTAAGAGGCCGACAACACCTAAAGCGCGGTCACTGTCGGACTGCATAGAAAAGAAAGAGAAGCGCGATGACACAACGCTGGTAATTTAGTGCAAAATATGAAGCAATTATCGATTTACAAAAAAAGCTATAGATTGTATAAAAAAAATAAAACACTATTATGCTAATATGTTGCTTGTAGAATAATCTGACAAAAAATCAGAATGATTGCATGTATATTAGTATGGTTTTTAATAGTTACAAGAAATTTTTAGAGGTAAAGTCGTGATTTTTTTCTATCGTATCAAATTAGTTGTATTATGTTTTCAACACACTATTTACCTTGCATATATCCTGAAAAAAAACATATATTTTTCTGATTTTATTTACTGCAGTGGATCATATACTTTTAGGCATTATAAAACTTACAAAATTTGCGTTTAGGTCCTCTAGTCCCCTTAAGTTTCATCACTGGATCTTTAGAGAGTATTTCATTCAGTATTAAGTACCAGCGTGTTTCTAGTTAGCTATTTAAGTTAATGGCATCCGAAACTTATAGCTTTCTATTAATGCATAAACTCCTGTCCACATGGACGTAACTAATGCTGTATGCAAAAAAATAGGCAGTCATAGAAGTGATGACTTATCGCTAGAGATCGGATATTCGGATGCATATTCACCTAAAGTTCAGATGTTGGCTAATATGGAATGCGCTTTTGTATCGCAAAATCCCGCGGCTCTGGGAATACAAATTTAGGTTTTTGATTATAGAATCGAATGTATATTAACTTACTTTCAAATGTTAGCTTATATGGAATGCACTTTTATATCGATCGCAAAAATCCCGCCCGCCATTCCCGATTCGACAAATTTTATGTTTTTTTCTGACTGCATATGTAATTGGATGCATATGTACCTCCTTAATATTATGATGTAAAGTATAGTATACACAAATTTAACTTTTTACGTGGTCAATTTCGTGCATTCCCTTTCGTCCCACCTGCCGTCGTCCCGCAGGTGGGATGAACGGGAATTGAATAAATAATATTTAATTTATTCCCATTCGTCCCACTGGTTTTGTCACACTTATTTGTCCTAAATATTATTATAAACGCGAAAGTGACTTTGTTTGTTTTTTGTTACACTTTCACACTAAACGACTGACAACAGATTTGGTTGGCACATGAGTAGTGAGTTTTTGGATGAAATTTGGCACATGGATAGTAAGTAAATTTACATAGGATACTTTTGATCTCGGAAGTAAGTTGCATGCATGCAAGACGGTATTCTGTTCACGACACGTTGTGCACAATTTCTGAGCAGTAACCTAACAAAAAGTACTAGGCTTGCGTGTACTCACGATAGTGTTTCAACCATTAGTAGGGGATAGGGTAAAATGGGATACTTAAGACAAAAAAGTCATGTATACGAAATTACCATTTTTTTTTTATTAGAAGCAATATTTATATTCTGATTTATTATTTTAATTTGTATTTTTAGGTTTAATCAACAAATTTTCTTAATTATGAGGAACTAATCAGCAAGTGTCAAATTTCTTAGGTAATTATACGGGGGTAGTCGGGGCAAAACAGGTAACGCTAAGTTGCAAAATTAGGATACAATTTAGTCAGGTAAACATTGTGCACAAATGTGGCCTCGTCATCATCAGCGTCTACTTACTCTGGTGCAGGAATTGCCCTGAAGAACTGTAAGCAACCCAACCCCCATCTGACTGCGAATGCTTCCTTTCGCTTGTTTCTTATCCTTTTTTTATTATTATTAGGTTTGGTTATTTTTCTTTGGTGGAGTCTTCTTGTTTTCCTTACTCTCCTTTGCATTATTTTCCTAAGTCAGCTCATTTTTTGTCCGGAGAATCCGTAGGTATGTAATAATCTCTAATAATAGTCTTTATTTTTCTCTCTTCACTTAGGATTAGGTTTCTGGGTTGTGGAGGTCAGATAGGCAGTCGCTCCATGTAAAATACTGGTATTTAGCTGTATCCGGTAAGACTGGAAGCCGACCCCAACATAGTTGCGAAAAGGCTAGGCAGACGATGATGACAAAGGATTACATAGTTATAAAACTATGTAATCCCACAAGGTCGGCTTCCAGTCTAATAGTCGAATAATTCTTGTCTATATGCTTATACATATAGACAAGAATTATTGTAGCGTTTTAACTAAAATGCATAAAATATGATCCTTTGTGAGAGACTGGCGTCCATAGTATATCCGTCCCTATGTGACGGATCACCAGGCTCTCACCCCGAATTAAATCTAATTATCATTATAAGTAAAGTATAGCCAACGTTTTCTCTTTTGTCTTTCCTTAGTTATAAGTCTTTAGGAATTGTCATACTATTTCCGTTGTAACTGCAAATGAACTCTATTCTTTTAAAATTTGCCTTCCATGGGTTTTCTCTTTAGCCCTTGAAGTGGACGCGAGAAGTTCAAAAGACTGTGAAGAAACTGAAACTATATAAATAAATATTAAATGAAATTGTCTGTGTGAAGAGGGGGCAAAATGGGTTGCCATACCATTATGCTCGGTTCATTTTGCAACAAACATTACATTATTCAAGTTGGTCGACAGAGAGAAGTGGCGTATGTCTAGCAGTGGACAGTGGTGGGCTTAGTTGATTGATTGCACGTTCACGTAGGTATGCCTAGTAATTACTTTTTAAATGAAAACTTCTTTAGGCGCATTTTTGGTAGGGAACAAACTTACGGTTCGCGTCACCAACATGCTAACCGCGACATGCTAATGCGACATGCTAATGCGACATGTTGCGACGCACATACATATACCTATGTTATTCCAAAGTTTTAAGTTTTCACTTTTGTCGGCATTCCCCATGACTGCCACTTTTTTTTTAAATGCGGTTCTAATTCGTTTGAAATATTTACTTAAAATCATCTTGAAATAATACTTAACTAGGCTTAGCTAGGCTCGCCGAATCGCGATCTCTACTGAGCAAGAACTCGCCTGCTCCAGGAGCCATCGGACCATCGACAGACATGGCTTACTTATGTGTAATTTGTTATATTAGCTAATTAGCATAGAAAGAAAGAAAATAATAGAAACTAGGAAGTAACTGCCGCACAACATCTTGAAATAACGAAATAACTGATATTTCGCCATTCGTGGATTTTTTAATGACAGCCTTTATTTAGCAAACACATAAATTAATAGCTACCAAAAGATGTGTCACAGTATTTACTGATAATTTTAGTTTATTTTTTAATGGAATTATCGCTTTTTCTGTACTGAAAATGGTGAACAATAAGATCACCTGGAAATAAAACTTATCGGACATTAAAACTAACGTCGACGAAAACATTATTTGTGCCATTATTAAGCTAACGGGTTTAATTAAATAATATTAATAAAACTGATAACAAAGTTGCACAAAACCGCAACGTTTGAATAATATTTACTTCAGTGACCGCCCATAATAAGGAAAAATAATTGTTGCACGTCTATTTTGTGCTGTGAATACTACCTACATACTAAGCAGTTTATCAAAACGAGCTTTAATATCGACCTAATGGTTAATTCTGTTTCTAGAAAAATCTTTGGGATTCCAGTAGCTTCCCGAAGCGACCGTAAATAAGTAGGTCTATACAGTCGCCAGCACATGAAGTTACTACAAACTGTTAAATTTCTCCAAATTATTTTAAATCATCTTGAAATAATACTTAACTAGGCTTAGCTAGGCTCACCGACTCGCGATCTCTACTGAATAAGGACTCGCCTGCTCCAGCAGGCTTAGCATGACGTGTCTATTCTTCGAAGAAATAGAGAGTTCTATTTCTTCGAAGAATAGACACGGCTCTTTCTATACAAAGTGACATTTCGTTTCTCAGTTTTTGACATCTCACCGTAGAAATCCTTCTACAATCTGTCATCTTGTCTTTCGTTTCTAACGATCGTTGTCTAGGTCCTTTTTTATGTAGAAAGATTTCTACGGTGGGATGTCAAAAAAGGAGAAACGAAATGTCACTTTGTATGGAAAGAGCCGTGTCTATTCTTCGAAGAAATAGAGACTGTCATGCTAAGCCTGCAGATGCCATCGGACCTACGACAGACATGGCTTACTTATGTGTAATTTGTTATACGAGTATTCGCTAATTATCAAAGAAAGATAAGAAAAGACACTCGGAAGTAACTGCCGCACAACATCTTGAAATATCAGATACATATAATTGATTCACCTCTTAGCTGCCTCTGCTTATTTTTAATTACTTTATTTTGAAGTTGTTTTTTTTTGTTTATTTTGCTGCTATGGACGCGTCTTTTTTTTTTTACTTGTCCTCACATTTAGTTATAAATTCAACACTATTTATATAACAATATAATTTAAAAGAGTGTCCATGGAGTTTCTTGCCCGTTCTTCTCCATAGGTACCTACTACGCTTTGGATGGAACTATCTTCATCTTTCTGACTGACCGACTCCTTGACTATTCAAAAGTGCCTGAAAATGGTTTAATTTAAATAATTGCAAGAAAAATAAATAAATAAATAAACCTTAAAATGATGATGATTAAGTTCAAAATCGAATAAGAAAATTTGACTGTGGTACCTTGATGTGCTGGCAATAAAAACCTTATCGTATGCAATTAAAGTACGAAATGTTTACTAGTTACAGTACAATTAAATTGCTATATGTATGCATTACGGTCAATCTGTTCAGCCTTATCGTTTGGTGACTTTGAAATAAATACCAAGTTTATTGGCAACACAATGTGGAAATGATAACAGCTAATACGAGTAGGTAGGTACTTTAGATAAGATAAACAAATCATTTTTATGGCAACTTAATCCAAAGAGCGACTTCTAGATATTTGGACTTGGGTACAGCTATTACCGGATGTGCTTATTTTTTCCCATAACAAAAGCCAGGAGCATAATAATCACTTTGATAGGATCAAAGAAGCCTTGACAATTATGTGCATCTTAACCTGTAAAGCGGGAAGCCGCAGCATCTGTAGGCATAAGATGGACCGACGACCTGAGGTACATCGCTGGAATCTGCTAGATGCGGTAAACACAGAAGCATTCGATGCGGCGCGGGTGGTGTAGTAGGTTAAGGGAATCCACTGGATGCGGGAAGCACCAGGACCGGTCGTTGCTGCAGTGCTTGGGAAAAGCCTATGTCTAGCAATGAACGTCGGTTGCGCTGTCTCTGCAGAAACTACCCAACCACACCAAGAATTTTTAACGTAATCGGGAAATAAATTAATAATAAATCCTTGCTCAACATTTTCTCTAAAATAATCGAGAAAGTAATCAGCAAACGTATCGTAAAGTTTACCGAAGAAAATAACTTATTATCGGAACGCTAGTTTGGCTTGAGACAGGGAAGATGCACGGAAAACGCTGTCGAACTCCTAACCAACATTGTTCTGGGCACATTGACTGAAGCCGTCGATGCCTAAGCGTATTCATAGTTCTCGCAAAGGCATTCGACACAGTCTCGAGTCAGATACTATTAAAGAAAATGGAGTCGCTTGGTATAAGAGGAGTGGCCATAAGCTGGTTCCGCAGCTACCTAACTGATCGCCGCCGGCAGTGTGTAAGAGTCTACCCAACCACACCAAGGTGCAATCCACAAACCAGTTAGATCACCGTCCCGCATGCACATTGTGACATGGCATGAGCATAGTAAAAAGAGGGGAAGTAGGCTATCTCCGGCCCAATCCGCGATATAATTGCCTACTGTCTCAGGGTTGTCACTTTTAGCAAAATTTTAATTCAGTGCCTATAAAATGGAAAGGGTCGGGAAGTTGTATCTTTTACTTGTATTGTCTGGGTACAGGGTTTGTGAGGTCGGTTTTACCTAAACGATGATGAAAAAAAAACATTTTACGATGTTTTTTTTTCATCATCGTTCAAGATAATACGCAAAAAACAAAAATTTGTGACCTTTGACCTCTGATAAAAAACAACACACAAGCGGGATCGATGGGGACTTTTGACATAGTATTTGTAATAACGTATTCAAGACCTGATCCGAAATTCAGCTTGTTGGGAATTAACGCAAACTGAATGTAGATTTTGTCTGGAATAATATACATTCGATTCTATAATCAGAAACCTAAATTTGTATTCCCGTATCCACGGGATTTTTTCGATATAAAAGCGCATTCCATATTAGCCAACATCTCAACTTTATGTAAATCATCATCATTCTCCTGCTCTTATCCCAATTTATTTGTGGTCGGCGCAACATGACCCTTTCTTCTATACCTTTTTATTAGTTGTCATCTCGATAATGACCCCCTTTATAGCCATATCATCTTTCACAGAGTCCATCCGTCGTTTCTTTGATCTTTCCCTACGCTTATAGCCATCGACATTCAAGACTTTCTTCTCGACATTTTCCTCATTCCTCTGCATCACATGCCCATACCATGCCAACCGATTTCCGCACAACTTTTCAGTCACCGTCGCCACTTTCAGAGTTTCTCTTATGTACTAATCTGTTATTCTATCCATTCGTGTCCACACATCCCTCTAGCATTCTCATCTCAGCTGCATGCAATTGCCTTTCATTCATCCCTTTTGTGGCCCAACATTCTGATCCCTACAAGTCAGCAGGTCTTACCTTTGTTTTATATATCTTCCCCTTAAGTTTAAGGGGAATGCAGGAGTCGCAGATTGTTCCCGTGACCTGCTGCCATTTCACCCATCAAGTGTTAATTCTATGCTTAACCATCCGATCTACTTCGCCATCGCTTTGCACGACTGAACCGAGATACCGAAAGTCAGAACAGACTGTCAACTTAGGTAAGTCAATATGCATCCGAATTATCAGATCTCTAACATGACTAATAGTAATAATGACATCATTGTTTAAAATTCGTGCGATAGTTTCAAGTGGGTAGTGGCTATAAGTACTTAGGTAGGTATAGTTGACACCTATTTACTTATATATTTTTTTGCATTCAAGGATTTTGGTTAACGAGAGTTTTGTTGACGTACCTAGGTAATTAACTAAACCTCTTGCTATCATTCGTTAAAAAACAACACGAATCTTATTTCTTCTCCGCCTTGCATGAAAAAATACTTTTTTCCTCGATATCCGCATCTTTGTAAACATGGTGATATACCCAATGACGTATTATATATAGACATGAACCAACATCGCGGCGCTTAAAAACGGCGAATATACTAGATAGCTACTTATACGCGTGAAGAAAGGGAATCGACACGTTTTTGTCTTTAAGTTTTGTAGTATAATTTGTACATCGTCTGAAAACACACGACGGCATGTTTTTTTTTTTATGTTTTGCACAGGTTTACACACACAATATAAATTAAAAACAAACGTAGTGTCGCGCGACAGGTTGGTGCGTAACCAAGCGCGATGTGGCCAATTGGCTTCATTTCATGTTGTCATTTTAGAGTGCGGACAACGTATCTATAGTTTTAAATATCATTGGATACCTATACCTACCTACCTAAACAAAATAGCTTCGCAACCATTATCATCCGTGACCCCGTCTGTTTTTATTCTGATAAAGAGGAATCCCCTGCTCCCAGTCAACACACGCACACACCCTCACATTTTAGCGTACCTAGATCATATATAAATTGACTTGCTGAATCTTCCTCATACACAGTTCAGTGTTCGTACGAACAAGTAGTGCGGAACAAGGAATCATGCTGAAGCTAACGGTATTTCTCGTTGCGCTTGCGACGATCTGCTTGTGTGACGCTAAATATTTCGCGACACAATGTGACCTGGTCCATGAATTGAGGAGGCAAGGCTTCCCAGAAGATAAGATGAGGGATTGTGAGTATTTTTTAGATCAATTTCTTGATTTTCTTTGAATTTTGTGATGTTAAATTTAGGATAGAGATATATCCATAGTGCTAGGTTATTTTTTTTTTATTTTTAATCTAAACGAACGTGCGAATAACCGCGGTAATGATAACAAGTAGAGTATTGTCTTTAAGCAGTCATCAAAAATAAATTAATGTACCCACAATTTCGTACCTACTTGGATATAATTAAAGCTATTAAATAACTGCAAAATACTATCCATGATGTCCGTCGTTTTGCCCAGTTAGGGGATTATCCGTAATTAGTACCTAAAGCAATGGATAAAGCCGGATGCAGATCCAGTTTGCGTTAATTAACACTAGCACGAACTTTTATTTTGCCTTCACTGTTTTTATTCTCTAGGTGTAACTAATTCCAGCATAATCAGCTTATAATGTTCCCACTGGGACACAGGCCTCCTCTCGTTGAGAGGGAATGGGCTGTGATCCACCACGCGGGCCCAGTAAGGGTTGGTAGAAATGGCTTCGAATGTTTCGTTCTAGAGTTTTGAGAGTTTGAAATCATTTAAACAGAGTAGGTAAAACACCTGTCTGACACAGACAGGTTTTTCAACTATATCTATACAAATTGTGCAATTTTGTACTCGTCAACTGCCTAGCCTATTCCCAACTAGTCGGCTTCCAGTCTAACCGTACATAAGCAGCTGAATATCAATATTTTAAATGGAGCGACTGCCTATCTGACATCCACAACCCAGTAACTGGGTATTACTCACAATCACACCAAAGGGGTATCGCCCTTTTGTAAGACTGGTTGTCAGAATTCCTGGCTTCTGACTACCCGTAACGATTATCGACTGTCATCTTCAAATGACAGCCGGGAATAATAGCTACTAAGCTGTCAGTAGCATAATATTTCAAGGCTTTTAAAACACAATCATTCTCCACAGGGGTATGCCTGATTGATAACGAGAGCGGAAGGCACACAGACAAGATGGGCAGAGTGAACAAGAACGGTTCCCGAGACTACGGCCTGTATCAGATCAACGACAAGTACTGGTGTAGTAACACTAGCACTCCTGGTAAAGACTGCAATGTCACTTGTGCTCGTGAGTGCCTCTATAATCTTTACAACTCTAGGGAGCTGCCCATGTTTGTATTTTCAACTTTGTTTCAACTAGCGTAAGGTTGATATTTGTTTGCCAGTGGAAACCTTGCTGCACGTAGCTTCGCCACTTTTGCGTCGAGTCTAGGTCTATTTAAAATCTTGTTTCCAATTAATGTTACTTCCACTGAAACGAATATCTACTTTATGCGTATGTAAATAAAGTTGGATTTCAGAATGACTAGTATTATTGAAAATGACATAAAAATTACTTTGACATTTTGAAGAAGAATTGAAGTTGTAGCACAAATAGAACTTCATTTGTGGGTGTCATAGTTGTTTTACAAAACACATAATATTTGTTTACATATTTGGAAACAAAATCGCAAACGCAGTTTAAGTCCAACGGGAAGCCAGCATAAACAGGTTTTAAACATAAACCCTTATAAAAGACTCAACCGACCTAATAGATAAAACCTTTACAATTTATTTTTTATTTGCAGAAATGCTGTTAGACGACATTACCTTGGCTTCGACTTGCGCCAAGAAGATCTACAAACGCCACAAGTTCGAGGCTTGGTACGGATGGAAGAACCACTGCAAGGGAAAGACTCTTCCTGACATCAGTAAATGCTAAACTATAGCATGGACGCTAATACCTAAGATTTATATCATAAATATTACTAATTTTAGACATTTTTACTATGAGGAATATGATAGAGTAACAGACTGTAAAATACAAGTATTTATGATATCAAAACAAATGCAAAAAAATATCTTAGATACAACTACTTACATACATGTAGTTACTGCACTTCTTATCAAGATTTTCACAGATTTTAAATAATCTATTATTCAAAGATATAATACACTCACAATGCAATATAATCGTAAATTCGTAATTAAACAATAAAAACTATTTTTTATTACTTTTTTGTTTTATTTTATTAATTTCCAGGACTTATCAGAATAATGGACTATTATAAATATCCCTTTTACGTGGGATTTAAACATAACTGGCGAAATGTGAGTGTGTAACACCTCTGCCTAACCTTTCAGGAATTACAAGCGCAATGATATGTAGTTATGTTATCAGAATAATTAGGTAGCAATGATGAATAGGTAAATAAGCACGAAAATATGAAATTTATAAATGCTTTAGAAAGTAGAAAGATGGCTTTTATAAAGCGGTTATGATTCCGCGCGAGCTATCCTTGTGAGCGGACGTTTTTTAATCTTTATCCATCTTTTTACACCACTCTAAGCAATCAGAGTGCGTATCTATTTAGGGCTCCGTAGGCAACAACAGACAGACGGACATGGCGACACTATAAGGATTCCCTTATAGTGTCGCCATGTCCGTCTGTCTGTCTATCTATCTGTCCGTCTATCTGTCTGTCTGTCTGTCTATCTGTCTGTCCCCGGCTTAGCTTAGATACTCTTAGTACTAGAAAGCTGTAATTTGGCATAGGTATACATACATAGATATTAATCACGCTGACGAAGTGGTAAAATCTTAAAAAAAATATATTATTATAGTAAGTACCTACTTCCCTTACCTACACGTAAAATGGGAATGATATTTTTTTTCTCGTCTATCCCATGGTGTGTGGTATCATTGGATAGGCCGTTCAAAAATATTGCAGGTCTATGAAAACCATTTTTCAATTCAGGAATCCGTTATAGCCCCCTGTAAGCTAAATGGTTGTTTTTGGATATCTGAAAAAAATCATGGCAGTAGTATATACAACGAAATTAAAAGGAAAACTATCACAGCTACAAGTAAGTAGGCTTTACAAGTTAACAAGTACCTAATAGTCGACCAACTTACACTTGCAGTTGGAGAATGGACCGTGACGTGTATACAAGTTGAAATTGAAAACTTGCGACAAACTGAAATGGGACATTGTATACATCATTATTAACAACTTTTACTAAGGGACCAAAGCTGTAATCCCAAAAAAAAAATCTGCTTTTCCTACATTTTGATGAGGTATTGCGAACATAAATGTAGGGGACAGCAGTTTTTTTTTGGGATACTAGCTTTGGTCCCTT
The DNA here is from genome assembly GCA_905333075.3 of Atethmia centrago. Classification (NCBI taxonomy): domain Eukaryota; kingdom Metazoa; phylum Arthropoda; class Insecta; order Lepidoptera; family Noctuidae; genus Atethmia; species Atethmia centrago. The sequence goes on from HG995377.1 coordinate 5,992,400, forward strand.
AGTAAAAGTTGTTCATAATGATGTGTACAATCTCCCATTTCGATTTGTCGCATGTTTTCAATGTCACCCTGTATATGTATGGGAGAACATGTTTTTCAACTACAATGTTAAGTTTGTTTTTGGGATAAATTCATCCCAATTACGGAACTCTTTATTGTGCGTGGTTCGACATGCACTTAGCCGGTTTTTTTATCTTATTTGTACGCGTGCTAATCGGTATATTCCGGTCGGTCCCTGCACCTGTCGCTTTGTTCACATGAGTGAATCAAATCAACATCAATTCACTGACGACGGTGACGAATTTGAGCACGGTACTAATATGGAATTGGAAGAAAATACACAACAGGAGGACATTGAGTCGATAGGAGGGAAAAGGGCAAGGGATGAAAACTCTTCTGAAGGATGGACCGTAATGAATAGAGGACGAAAGAAACTGGTATGTTGTAGAGGATACCAAGAGCAGAGGGAAAGAGAAGAAAGGATATGCGTGACTTGTAAAGAACCTTTGCCGAAAAATTTAGCACGATTACTTAAGGGTCGGGTAATCGCCGTTGACCTTGGCCATACAAATGTGCATCGCACTCACGCCGCGCTGACGTTCGGTTTCAAAGGGAATATTTATTTTTAGCAACGACAATATGGATATTTGAAAAAAATCACAGATAGAATTATAGATAGGTAATAAAATAGTTTATACAATATCTTAAGTAGTTTGAAATTAATATCGCTTTTTATGCTTAAGGTAGACATTACTTCCTGAATCTATTTCATAAAGTATTTTACTACAGTACTTAAACATTCACTTAAGTAAATTGATGTGGACGCGTTCTAGTTTAAATACATTTTTTGCTTAACTTACTTGCATTATATAAAGTCGTAATAACAGATTTAAAAGTCACTAAAATCATATATCTGCGCCTTAAGACGCATAACATTTCCATTTATAGAACTAAATACCAGCATCAAAATAAAATGTTAATTACATTTGATAACGATATCGGCGCAGATGCATTTATAAGTAGCTCGGTGTTTACTGACATGGGTTGACCTTGTCAACCCATGTCAGTAAACACTTGTTGTGGCGCCAAGATGAGGTGGTAAAAAGGTCGGTGGCATATTCCTAGCGTCTGTGTGGATAAAGAAAAAGCCGGCTTTACGACCTTACTCCAGATTTTATTTGTCCCTCGCGGCCTACTTTTAATTCTAATAATGCAATGTTGAAGTCGCCAATTTCAATGCCAGATTTAGTCAAATGTGTGAAAACCACCGGCACAGCTCAGGAGCTGAAAAGGCAATTTGTTCTGACCCATGGGTCAAATCAATTTTCCTTTTCCATGATTAAACAATTTCCTCCTTCCGGTAAATATATGTTACTTTTAATATATAACCAATGTTTTTCTGCCGGTTTTGTGCCCTTACAATGGCGTCAAATCAAAATGGTCCCAATTCCCAAGAATAGTATTCATTCATCTTCATCTTAACGTCCTATTTCCCTGATATCTTGTTTTTGTAAAAAAAAATATGCTACTTTAGGCAAACGTATAGAGTGGTTCTTTGAAAACAAATGTTTCTCTCCTGAGAACATGGTGGGTTTAACGAGATGACAACTAGTAGAGAAGTATGGAAGAAACGACATGTTGCGCCGACCCCAAATAAATTGGGATAAGGGCAGGAGAATAATGATGATCTTGTCTGGATAACCTTATGCGGTTGGTTTCTGAAATTCAACTAGGATTCTCTAAAACTTGGTTACAGCGGCGTGTTTTATACTGTATACATCGAAAGCGCTTATAAGAATGTTGATATTCCTTGCCTGTTACATATTGTAGATCAGTTTGAGGTTGCATCGAAAACCGGTGTTTATTTGTGGTCCTTTTTTATCAAATATGTAACATCTGCAAGTGGTAACGTACGATTGTGAGATTGTTAGATTTACTGGCCGTGGGTTAGCTCAAGGAGATCTATTAGCTCCACTTTTATTTAACATTCTAATGCGATGTGGGGATGAGGAGGGGTTAAGTAAACTACATGACGTGTGTTACTTTGAGAGTCAATCGTGAACAGAGACTCAACTGTGTTCCTCAACTGTCTGTGCTCTCTCCTTTATTAGATGGTATAATATACATAGGTAGTACGTGACTACGTGCTAATACTAAGCTTATGGAAAACACTATATCTACCTTAACTTAACCCTGAAACTACGTGACACGCTGATGTAGACACATACGTGACTACCACCACACTAACTCTGCATATACATATGTAAGAACGTTGGCCAGGTATACATATCTCAATATCGTGATGACTTTGTGTTATATTCAACAAAAAAACATTTAGATTCAGCATTTTAAGAACTTCGGTCTGCTTTACGATATACCAAAGTGTTAATTGATAAGCTGGGTTTAACTATGTCTACAAATAAAACTAAGATTTGTGTTTATAAAAAATATTGTTTTAGGAGGTCTATCGACTTTGTTTTTGATGATGTTTCAGCGGAAGTCGTTAATAATGTGAAATATTTGAGTCTGTGACTGGATAGTTCATTAACGTGGGATAAACATATCAATTATGAAACCTCACAGAAGGTAATTAAATTCACGAATTGACTTAGTTTTATCCGGTCCGGGATGGGAACTCCATCACAAGAAACAACACCTAAGGCGTTTATATATTTCTATAATTCGAAGCAGAATTGATTATGCCAGTTCCTTGTTTGACACTAGCTGAAATTTTAAACTAATAAAACTAGATAGGGTCAAAACCAGGCATTACGTGTTGTCGGCGAAATGTCATGGAAAACGAGTTATGTCTTCCGCCCTGCATATTCGTCAGAGATACTTAGCTAGCAAAGTTATGTTAAAATCAAAATCTTTTCGTAACAATAAAACTGTAGAATTACTAGAAAATCTTTTGCACACTATAAATTCCTAAATTAATTTACTATTTCTTTCAATCCTTTCCTTGCTCTATTAATTAGACAAGGCGTTGGTCTTCTTCATATTTGGAATTCATTTAATCTCTGTCGGTGGGAGAGTGTCCAACCTGGAGACGAGCTCTACAGGGCCGCACGTGGTGGGGTGCGGCTTTTCCCCTGATGGGGAAACCGACCTAAACACTAATATTTGATAGAATTAGGAAAAACGAAAATTTAATCAGCCTAGCGTAATGTAGGAACAGTCACAATGGCGATAAATTTGTGATTCTATCAGACTTTAACTCCGCAACATTTGGCTCGGCACACTTCTCACATGTGAGGTATTCCGACGGCCTACGTGATTTACGAATTGCTCTTAAAGCTTCGGTGTAATTCTTAAACGGTATGTGTTGAGTGGATGCCGTCGCATTGTTATGTATAAGAAAATGACAAGGTTGATATGCTCGCCAAACAAGCTTGTGCTGATATATGTAATTCCCATAAATATTACGCCACTATTCGGACTATTTTAGAAAGGTTAAAAGAAAGTGTTTAGATCTTTAGCAGGAGTATTTTGGTAATAAATCGAAATAAAAAGGGATATTGTATCGAACTATCCAGTCAGAGATTTCTCGGGTTCCGTGGATTAATTGTGACCTCAATAAAAACCTAATTACTATAGACAAATACTTTTTTCCGTACATATTTTATCAAATAAATTTTATTACATAATGAGGAAAGCTTTGTCTCCAAATGGTGATGACTGTGAAGTGGTTGATGATGTCTTTCATTTTCTCATGGAGGTCCGGAATGAAAATACTAGAATTAATGTTTTTGGACAATATGATATTGGCTTTTGCATTACCATCCTTGCTCTTCCAGTGTCCGATAAGGCTAAACAATTGTACAAGTTAGTTATAAGGTAGATACTTAGTAATAAAAAAAACTTGTTTTTAATCTGTGGGCAATGTGGTCGCTAAGCGACAAAGCCCTTTAAATAAAAAAATAGTCTGTTATAAATTGTCAAGTTTGTTATAAATATCTCTCGCGTCTTGCCCTGGTCCAGGCCATGGTACGGAGCAAGAGGGCATGGGAAGCCGTCATCTCCTTTTGCGAAGCAGTAATGCTCGCGAAGTAGGAGGCGGAACAGGTGAGGGAGAGGCAAATTTCGCACTCTCTGCACGCCCCTAGTCGCCGCAGGAGACGCCCTGGGCGTCGGGAATCCCATTCCCGCCGATTCCCGGCTACCGTAGGCGCGGGCTTGCAGACGGTGAGCAATAGGTAGCTCGCCGTCCGATAAGGACCAGGCCCGATGGCGCGTTGTGTTCCACGCGTGCCTCAAAGAGATGTCAGCACAACTGACGGGGTCCGCTAGGGCCGACGCTTGCCGGGGTCGCGGAAAAGTCCGAAAGGGATACCGTGGCCTCTGGCAACACACAGGTTACGGAAGAAACACGGGTGAGTTTTAGTCAGTAAGAGTCTGACACGTCCTCTCACTCCGCCCAGAGCGGGAGAAGTTATTTGATATCTTCAAACCCAAAAGAAAAAAATATTGCTATCAATGAATTAAGATATAAAAAATAAGAGGGTAGAGTCAGCGCAGACAGAGTCAATTTTATTTGGTTGTCATGATTTAATTGAAATATGCGCGAATACACATTTAATAAGTCCAACCGTGTCGGCGATTCAGTTTCTCTTCGAGTATTTTCGCAGCTTCCCTTACTTTTATTCTGCAACACAAAACATAAAACCGTTATTTTTCTATTGTTTTTCATCGTAATATTCTGATATCGCTACCAATCACGTCTGCGAAGTTTTACCCCAATTATGTAACTGTAAGTCCTTATTTTTATATCTTTATTTAGAAAAAAAAAGGCTTTAATTGCGAAGCGATTATGCCAGCCTCGTAGTTTTACAAAATAAATAGAAAGTACATAATAACTGTAACGAACACCGAGCGTGCAGTGTGAAAACAGTGTTGTGTGTTTGTGACTATAATTAACGCCAAGCATACAAGGTGGAGAGAGAGTGTTGTGTGTCTTTTGACCCTCCACATAGATATAAGAAGTGAAAAATAGGATAAGGTAGTTTAGGATAAGACCCTATCTGTGCACTAGGGCACAAGTAGCGGCGGGACTACGAAAAACGAACCCTCGCTACGAAGTCTTCAACAGACCATAGTTAGAGTTTAGAATAAGTTAATTTAGTGATTTGTAACCGGATTAGCATAATTTATAAAAGTAAATGTGATTTAAGCTGTCAGGACCATGTAAGAGTCACTTGGGAATAATAAATGTAAGTCGTGTGACTCGGTCCACTCACTCCCGGAACATAGGGAGAGCTGTATATAAAACAGGCCATTGTAAGGCTGGGACACAGTCGGTCTCCAGCTCCCGAACAGTCAAGAACTCTAAAGATAAACAAGAAGAATTGGGAACAACTTTTAGTCATCATCCCCAAGAAAAATATACAGTCCGCTACAATAACTAAGATCTTAACTTAATTAATTTAACAATCAAGTTGTCGGGGTACGTAGCAAGGTGTCGGTGTTATCGAGAAGAAACGAATGCTTATGTTAAACACTATTTATTGACTGACTCTCAAACTGTTCTTAATGTTAAAATGTTAATGAAATGTTGATGAATACACCCGCTAACGCGGTATACAAAAGTGCACTGAATCTAATATAACATAATAAGTAATAATTAGTAAAATTAGGTCAACGCGTCGCGCCGATATTGCTAACTAAGGTGTTCGGTGAAAACACTGAACATATTCCGGGCCACGAAAGATAGGGATGCTGAGACGAAACAATGTTATGTTAGTAAAGTAATGGAATGATCATGATACTAATGTTTACAAGGTGAAAACAAGCCAACTTAAGATTAAAATGTTAGTAAAACAAAAGTAAAGATGATTTGAAATAAAATTAAAAGCTTATTGTTCCTAAAGGATTCCTAGGCACGCGAGGACACGCCCTATTCACCATTGTATTGTTTACTTCACTATAAATATGTGATGCTCTAGACTGATGTTCATTCATGTTTTGCCGCGCACTAACACTAACACTATTAACGTTCACATCACTAACACTTCTGGTGGGTTGAAGCTCCATATCCGAGGTGATGTGGGCGCGGCGCGCTCGCAGCCGCAGCCATCTGTATAGCAGCGCTCCCGCCGCCAGCACCAGTGCGGCGACCAGGATGTAGCTAACTGCATATTGATGAATGTCATGAGTGGATAATGTTTCTCCTACTTCCACTTGGGTATTTTTCATGTCGTCGATGCGTTTGTGTAGCGTTTTTAAGGCGTACTTCATCTCGCCTGAGTCTGTTTCGTCTTGTAATGGTTTTAAAGGCATAGTGCTGTTAATGATGAAGTTTATCTGATCCATCTCAGGTATAAAAATGTCCGGGCTCATATCAAGTCTGTTTTTCTTTTGACTCTGACTGTTCAGAGTGAAATCCTGACCCTTCAGCAGGCAACCTGGTTCTAAATAAATTACACCAGCTTTGCTTAATTGTATCTTATTTATCTGTTCGCCGCAGATTAATTTGACGAAATAAATGTTGCAGCAATGGTACAAGAATAGGGACGGATTTGTTAGTGATGTCCATTTGTTTTCACATCTGGATCTTCGTAACTTGCACCTATCTGTGTCTCGGTCGCGATCACAAAAGTTGTTCTCGTTGTTTAGTTTGTATATTGGCTTTTTCCAATTGCACATAAACTTATCATTTTCTTGTTTACATAGTGATAGTTCTTCCGGCGTAATTGTTAAGTATGAGTCTCTTTTTAGATCCGTAGCGACGTATTCTGAAGACGGGATCAACTCTGTCATGGTGTTGTTCGTCTGGTGTGGTATAGGATGTATTTTATACAACTTATATCGGTCTCTACTGATAAGTGGGAATGTTATTTGGAAGAGGAAGTATTCTTCAGTTATTCGTGCTTTAATGCTTATCAGAGAGTACAGCTTTCGAATATCGTGCGGTTCAATAGGCAATGTTAGATCATCAGATAAATGCCCCGAGATAATGTTAAGTTCCTTTTGGAGCTGTTCAGGGGTAAGCAGATGAATGTTCACCTGTCCATGGTGGACATTGGTTAGGATGTCAAGTAGAATGTCTTGAGTTCTTTTTAAGTTATGCAGTAAATTACTGGCTGTTAGGGCTGTCATGGTAAATTCTTGAAGTAAGGATATGTTGTTTATCTCTCGTTGTAATTTGTTTGAGATATTATCCAGCGTATTCAGATGTTTATTAATTATTTTATGTTGTTTTGCCATTATTTCTTCTGTTCTTTTCAACAAATTATACTCTGATTCGACAATTGACGTCTGATTCTTCCATAAACCGACTAAATGTTTTTCATTTTGTTGTATCATATTGATGTCTCGGGTGTATTTTTCCGCGAACTATAATAATATAATAATAATTTTATTCATAAGTTCACATACAAATTACTAGAAATTACATCATTACAAACTTACATATTAATTAGCAAGAAAATGTTAAACTATTATACTATACTAATCTAAAATAAATCTAGTGTATAACTTATATAGATTGGTTAAGGGTCTAATTCAATACAATAGCGACCTGCCTGATGTAGGTTTATTCAAACCTGTGTTTCAGGCCATCACTTAACAACGCTGCGTGCTTTAGTGGACAATATGGTACTGTACATAGTGCTAGCATTGATACATATTAATTATATTTTAAAATAAATATTTATTTAACACTAATAAACTTAGCATTACATCTAGCAATTTTTCAGTGTCTGAGTAATTAAATGTCGCTAAATATTCACATAACATTTCACTGCATTTTTTACGATTTACACTATATATACTTAGAGACTTACTGATTTTATTATATAAGAACGGACCTAAAAATACATAAAATTTATTTATAAAAGTATGTCTAGTTTGAGGCTTTATGCAAACCAAGTCTTTTCTTCTCTTATCTATAGATATTGGGATATAAGGAAGTTTGCTATGCTGGAGTAGTATTATATTCAATATAAATAGTTGACGCACGGTTAACACCTTACATGCCGTGTAAAGCTCGTGTGTGGGAAATCTAAATGGGCGAAAGGTGGCTACCTTAAGGATAGCTCTCTGCGCACGTTCTAATGGCAGTAGGATTGATTTAGCAGCCCCACCCCATGAAGTTATACAATAAGTGAGAATGGATTGGCACAAAGCTAAATATACCTGTTTAATTCATTTGTAGTCTGATATGTATCGTAAATTCTTAAAAATGTACATTAATTTACGCATTCGTGTGCATAATAAATCGATGTGTTTACGGAAATTCAGATTTGTGTCAATCGTTACACCTAGATATTTCATATGATCGGTTTTTGCTAAGGTAGGACAACTACATGCATTGTCAGCATACGTGTTGCACTTATGCGCATAAATGTTTATGTTAGTAGTTGGCAGGTTAGTATTTCTAATAGTAAATAAAATGTGTTTGGTTTTATCTGCATTTAGTGTTAAGAGATTTACATGTAGCCAATTAGACACTATATTAAAACCGTTCTGGGCTTGTTTATACACCTCATCTCGAGATTTGTCTGAAAACAATAGAGCTGTGTCATCTGCATATGACAATATGACACCATTTTGGAGTGACAAGCTGCACAGGTCATTTATATATACAAGGAATAAAGTAGGACCCAAAATACTACCTTGTGGTATTCCGTAATTACTATTTCGAAGCTCAGAACTAACGTACTGACCAATTTTGACACATTGTTCGCGGTCAGTAAGATAATCAGAAAGTAGTGAAAGAGTTGTTCCTCTTATTCCCAGCGTTTCAAGCTTGTGCAATAGTAAAGGACAAGAAATTGTGTCAAAGGCCTTGGCGAGGTCTAGGAAGATCCCAATGGTGTGCATGCCCTTATCCAAATTAGTCGTTATATAATCTGTCATTTGATGTACTGCTTGGCAAGTTGATTTTTTGGACCTAAAACCAAATTGGCTATCTGAAAGTAAATTGTTATCTTCTAGGTATTTAATTAATCTAATATTAATGATTTTCTCTAGGATCTTGGAGATTCCTGTTAAAACGGAAATGGGTCTGTAGTTATTAGCACATTTTTTGTCACCAGATTTATAAACAGGAGTAACCACTGCCTTTTTAAGCGACTTAGGGAATATACCATTACTTAAACATAACTGAAAAATATGAGTTAGCGGCGGAGCAAGTATGTATCTGAAGTGTTTAAGTATGTTGTTTGAAATACCGTCCCACCCAACAGCACAAACGTCCTTTAATCCAGAAATAATTGTTAGTACTTCCTCGACATCCGTATCTAGTAAGACAAACGATTTGAGTTTGGGGACTGTTTTAGGTTGGTTTTGAGGGAAGAAGCTTTTAGATGTTAAAGTCTTTTCTGCCAAGGTTTTACCTACGTTAGAAAAATAGAAATTAATTTTATTTGTTGATTCGATTGGGTTGTTCTCTATAGTCAATAAGTCAAGTGGAGGGTCAGGGATTTTTGATCTAAATGTGTTTGATTTTATAAATTTCCAAATAAGTTTACAACTTTTGCCTGCTTTCTGCAGTTCATTTCTATCATATTCATTTTTTATTTTTTTCAGAAGGGTGTTGCAGAAGTTTCTATATCTTTTATACGTAATGGAAAGTATTTCATTTCCAGGCTCAAGTTTGGATTTTATGTGAAGTTTGTCTCTATGCCTAATACATCGAACAAGTCCGGGTGTAATCCAAGGTTTAATGCACTTATACTTCCTTGGCGATATTTTAGCAACTGTATGTTTTATTATTGCACAGTGAAGTGAATTTATAAAATAATTAATAGAAATATTTGCATCGGTAGAATTATAAACGGGGTCAAAATTAATATTACGTATGTCTTTTTCGAGGAGTGTCATGTTGACTTTAGTATAGCTACGTAAACAATTTTTCCTGGGTAAAGAAACTTGTAATGTTAGTAAAACTGCTTGATGATCAGTAAGCGAAGAGTTAGTAACAAATATTTTGGTTGGGTTATTTGTTTTTATAATGAAATGGTCTAAACATGAACCGCTTTGATGTGTGGGGTGGTAATGAGCTGGTAAGAGTCCGTGGAATGTGCAGATATTAAGATAGTTATGTGCATGTATATCCATTTTCCCGGAAGCAATGTTGATATTGATATCACCCATTAATATAATGTTTTTAAAAGTTGTTAGTCTTTGTAACTGTACGTTTAGTGAATCTAAGAAATTGTCGACATTTTGAGAGAGAGGTCTGTATATAGCCATAACTACCGTATCTGAATTAATTTTAATGAGTAAGCAATTACTATTTTGTAGCAATGGTCCTTCTACAGTTGCACTTAAATTATTGCTAACAAATACAACTATACCATCATTCTGGTTGATGTTTCTGTAGGTTCTATGCGAATCATATCCGTCTAATGATGGTATAACAGCTGTTTGTTTTGACAACCAACATTCTGTTAGGACGATAATGTCGCAACTTATACCTAGGTTCTGTAGTAATATTTCAAAACCATTTATATTTCGATTTATGCTACGAATATTTTGTGTGAGTAGGGTCAGCGGTTTCTCTCCCAAGGGAAAGAAGTGTTTACAGTCATCAACATTACAAATTATAGCATCAGACACAGAAAATTGATCTAGGTCACTAATTAATTGATCAGCCATGATAAATAAACAACTAACAAATATAAATAAACAAAAACTACTACTAGTGTGCTTAATAGAAAGGTTAATAGGTAGCGCTCTTAGGCGCCCTCATAATCAATGGAATGAATATAGTTGTCCTCGGCATATTTTCGTGCTGGACAATTTACATCACCAGTTTTATGGTCAGCTTTCCTCTTAAAACGTTTGCATGTCGCACAGTTGGGTGGAGTGGATTTTGTGCTGCATTCCTTGAAAGTGTGGCCAGTCTCTCCGCAGTGATTGCACGTCGGGCTAGTTTCACGGCAGAACTTGGCCGCGTGACCGAACTGCTGGCAGTTGAAGCACCGTGTAACGATCGTGAAGTCTCGTACAGGGCATGACGTCCAATTTATAAAAATTCGTCCTTGATTCACTAGAATCTTCCTGATGCTAGCCGGCACTTCTAGTATGTAATTGCAAGTAGGGAGGTCTTTTTTACCAGATTTATGGCTCAACTTAATTTGTTCTTCAAACGACTCACGAGTAGTACTCATCTTATCTGAGAGGTTTTGCTCGTAAATGCAGTCAAAGACCTCCTTATCAGTCAGGGCTACCGGGACACCAATAATAGTGATTCTTGGGCGACGTTTGGATGGTTCTTCGACCTTAAGGCCCGAAGAAACAAGTTTTTCTAAGCTTCTGAGCTTTTCAATGTCCTCTTTGGAGTCAGTACTAATAAGAACACCTCCATTTTTGACTTTCTTAAGGCCACGAACATGTAGTTTAAGTTCCCCGGGTGAAATAATTTTTTTGTACGAGTGACTTGGTATCATCACTAGATTTGGTGCTGTCGCTGGGATATATGGCCACTGAGCTTAAATTTGCTGGGCGCACAAAGTTATCTGAGCCTTTTTTGACCATATTAGCATACGAAAAGGGTTCTGGGGGCTTTGAAATTCCTTCAACTACCTCTTTGAACTGCATGAGAGAGTTCGCGATGTTCTGTTGTTGCTGTAGGTGCTGAATGGTATTATGGGCTTGTATGGTTTTTTGCTTTAAGGCTTGATACAAAACAGCCATCTGAGATGCGCCATTTGAGGCCTTACGACAGAGATTGGTAACACGAACCTTTTGTTCCGCGATCATTTTTCCCTCAGCGACTAAGCTGCAAACTTCAGTTAGAATATTATCGATAACTGTTCGTCTAATACGCCGAACAGGGAATTTGCAATGTTTCCAACTGCATTGATTAGACCCCGCCGCCGTCTGGAGTGTCCATTTACGTGTTGCGTCATCAGAAGTTCATTGTAGTATTTCAGTTCATTACACTCATGGATCAGCTGAGGGACTATCATGTTACATTGTTCGCTGCCTGTTGTTTTGCATGTTTTGTCCAGATATGATGTTACTTTTTCAAACGCCTGTATACCTTCCCAATACGGAGACATGTTATAGAATACAACTAGGACCCAACTGTCTTTTACGAGGCTAATTTTGGAGATTGGGTCAAAGTAGAAAGACTGGTTATCGTTTAATACAGTTATGTTGTAGCTGCAATTTGCAACGCTGCAGATTGACATAAAAAAGGTTAATGCCATGGCGACATACGATAACATGCCTGGTATCGTTTTTCTTGTTCGTTTCCTGTTATTCCGGGTCGCAGAACCCCGTTCAGCTGAAGTGTCCGTTTCAGTTGAACTGTTTTGTTGATTTTTTGTTAGAATTTCTACCGGCAATAAAGAAAGTTTGACTACTGGTCGCTTTATGATGCCATTTTTAGTTTTGAATGACATCACCCTGACATAGCCATCATTACCGGGATGCAGATCTATCACCCGGCCCATAATCCACCGTCCAGCTGGAATGTTATCCTCATGCACTACCACCATGTTACCTATTTTTAAGTTTTCCTGAGGTTTAGACCACTTTTCTCTTGCTGTTAATTGGCTCAAATATTCACTCTTCCATTTTTGCCAAATCTGTTTAAAAATGTTGGTTGTTAAATGCCATCGTGTTCTCGCATCCTCTTTCGTCTCAATCACTGTTAAGTCGGGTCTTCCTGTTAGAAAATGTGCTGGTGATAAATAATCCAGATCTTCAATGTTTTCTGTAAGCGAACTGTCTCCAGTTTAGACACGCTTCCAGTTGTGTCAGTACAGTGGTGAACTCTTCGAACGTTAGCCTTTGTTCACCAACTACTATTTTCAGGTGGAACTTTAGACTGCGAACGGCTCTTTCCCACAGCCCGCCAGCGCTCGGCCAAGATGGGGCGTTGAAATGCCATTGTATGTTCATTTCAGCGATTTCTGTTTGGCAGCTTGCCTCGAAAACTTGCTGTAAATGGTTGTACTCCTCTTGCAGCAACCTATTAGCTCCGATAAAATTGGTTCCTTGGTCACTATACAAGTTATGTGGTGTTCCTCTCCGAGCCGCCATTCTCTTAAGTGCAGCTATGAATGCTGAACTGGTAAGGTCAGACACCAATTCCAAACGAACTGCTTTCGTGACCATGCATATGAATACAGCCACGTAGCCTTTCAGTGTTCTTACCCCTCTCCCCTTGTTTGCCTTGATGTTTACAAAACCTGTGTAGTCCACCCCAGTATGATAGAACGGAGGAGCGGGGTTGGTTCTAACTGCGGGAAGGTCACCCATCAATTGATATTGCTTCCTTGCTTCATACTTCCGGCAAGTTACACAATTTCTTAATTGTTTTTTGGTCGTACTATATCCACTTGTTATCCAGTATTGTTGTCTGAGAGCAGCTAAGGTCAGTCGAGGACCCCCATGGAAGGTTAACTGATGAGCTTCTTCAATGAGTAACTCCGCCAATCGACTTTTGTTAGGGATTATCTTAGGATGTTTCACTCTGAGAAAGCCGCTTTTATCGACCAAAGGTTTTAAATTCAATAATTTGCTGTTAGTTGCCACATTATTATTTTTGTTTAATAGTTCAATATCTGACGTAAATGCTGTACTTTGCACTTGTTTTATAATAGCTGATTTGGCTTTTCGTAGTTCTAGTAATGTTAGGTACTTCGGTAAATGTTTACGCTGCGCCTTTGGTGTCAATGCCCTCAGTACCCATGCCAAGACACGAGTTATTTTTATAAACGAGTTATGTTGTAATAATAAATTATCTATTATACTATTACTGTTAATGTCTTGAACAATGTTCACCAATTTTATCCTTTTCATCTCTTCCTCTGTTTGGTAGATAGGCTGTTTTTGTTCCTTTTCCATGTCAAAGGACGCTAGCCATGCTGGTCCCTTCCACCATAAAGGATGTTTTAATAGTTGGGGCGCTGTTAAACCTCGGCTGGCGCAGTCAGCCGGGTTGTCTTCCGATTTCACATAACGCCAGCAGTTTTCCGGCATTATCTGTTTTATAGCGTTGACTCTATTAGCCACGAAAGGTTTCCACCGTGCTGTATTGCCTTGTATCCACCCTATGACCACCATAGAATCACACCATCCATAGACTTCTAATTGACAACTAATACTCTGTTTGATTTTGTCAATGAGCTTAGATAGTAGATAAGCACCACAAAGCTCCATTCGTGGCAATGTTACGCTCTTTTTACTTGGTATAAGTTTCGATTTTGCTGCGACGATTACTGTTTCTTGTTGCTTCTTGCGTATACCACGCATGCATATGCTTCGATGGACGCGTCGCAATAGCCGTGCAGTTCGATGACGTCATTCTCGTTGCATAATATCCATCGAGGAATCTTACAATGTTTGATGTTGTCAATTTCTGTAGTTAACTTGACCCATTCATTATGTATATTATCCGACACTTTATCATCCCACTGTAGATCATGTTTCCATAACTTCTGAAATAATAATTTTAGTTTCGTGGATAGGGGTGTCAGCCAACCAAGAGGGTCATATAATTTTGATATTTCTGATAGTAAGCTGCTTTTCGTTGGTTTTGAAGTTGTTTGGGAAAAGTCACAACGGAATGTAAATTGATCTCCCTTTGGGTTCCAGCACAATCCTAAGGTTTTCAACATGTCATCATTTTTGAAGTTATAAACGAATTCCTCTTGACTTGTTGATATGTTCTCCAATAATTCCTGACTGTTGGATGACCACTTTCGAAGATTGAAGCCTCCTGATTTCAAGAGCTGAATTAAATCATTTATCAAAAACTGTTTTCCAGGCCAGCAGCCGCTTTTGGAAACTTGCATCGCTCATCCGCCGCCAACTGTTTTAAGGTCATAATTGCTAAAAACGGTGCGGCCTTTGTTCCGTAAGTTACCGTGTTTAATTGATATATTTCTATAGGTTGTGTTGATGATTCACGCCAAACGATTTTTTGTAGATGTTGATCAATGGGGTTAACTAAGATTTGCCGGTACATCTTCTCGATGTCTGCAGTGAAGGCAAATGGATATTGCCTCCATTGAAGTAGTAAAGCCTGTAGATCTTTTTGTAGATTGGGCCCTTTCAGCATGACGTCATTCAAGCTGTATTTGGTGGATGTTTTGGCGGAAGCGTTGAATACCACACGAAGCTTTGTTGTTGAAGATTCTTCTCTCTGCACACCGTGATGAGGCAAGAAGCATTCGAGTGTTATGTTATTGTTTTTGTGTTCCGGTTCCATGTGATTTAATGCAGCATATTCATTCATGAAATCCTTATATTGTTCGGCTAAAGTTGGTTGTTTTTCTAAGCGGCGTTCCAAATTCTTTAGCTGCGCAATAGCCATAGGTTTGGAAGACCCCAATTGTTGTTTTAATTCTTGTTTCAGTGGTACTCTGACCTCATAGCGACCCTGACTGTTTCTTCTTGTTGTTTTTGCATAAAAGTCCATACATTCCTGATCTTCTACCGATAGGTTTGAAGGTTCTAAAATCTCCTCAACTTCCCAAAATTTTTGAATATCGTCGATGTTATTTAGAACCACATTACATTGGTATGTTTTTACGTTACCGCATAGTAACCACCCCAGCTGTGTTTGTTGAGCCATCGGCTGTTGGGCATGTTCCCCTTTTATAATTCCGCCTAGCATAATGTTAGCATAAATGTCCGCCCCGAAAAGCAAGTCAATTTGTCGACTTTTGTAGAATTCCGGGTCAGCTAAATTAATGTTTCTTATGTATGTCCAATTTGGTTTAACAAATGTTTGGTTTGGCAAATTTTTAATAAGTTCGTTCATAATGAGTACATCAGATACGAATTCAAAATTACTGTATGTAGAAGCACATTCTATGCTTATCATCCCCTTACAACTGTTTTCCTTTTGCCCTACTCCAAAAATTACTCCTTTGCATCGTCGTCTCTTGATACCTAACATCTGTGCCGCTTCCTCTGTTATCAAGGATATCTGAGATCCTTGATCGATCAAGGCGCGCATGGTTTGGTAAGTTCCATCCACACCTTTGACCTTCACCAGAGCAGTCGCTAGCAATATCTCCGCCTTTTCATCTTGAGAGGCATTCACGTTGCCCGTCACGGCTTCATTGCGCTTTACGTTTTGTTTCTCTACGTTGTTGCCGCTTGACGACAGAGTTGATGCATTCGCTAATTTCGCAAATGCGTCATGTAAAATGGTGTTATGTTGATCTTGGCATTTTCGGCATGTTAAGTTGGAGGTGCATTGATTTCCAAAATGGCTAAATAAACAATTTGTGCAAAGTTTTAGTTTGGTTGCAGTTTTTAGCCTTTGGTCGTCAGTCATTTTTAAATATGTTTTGCAATTGTAAATGCCGTGTTGGTTATTGCAAAGAGGGCACTTTATGTTAGACACATGCATCGATTTCGCAACTGCTCTATTTCCGTTGCTTTTGTTGTTCGAATTGTTGTAATTATTTTTCTTATTATTAGATGTTTGATTTGGATAATTGTTTTGATGTGAAGTCTTCAACGGCACAATATCTTTACGGCAAACTGTTTCCAGGGATGTAAATTTTGTTTCCAAATATTCTAAGAACTCTGCGAGAACCGGTAGTTCTTTCGAATTCTTCAGCGACTCTATATAGTCTGTGTATGTTTCGGTATCTAGCTTTTGACCTAGAATGTGTACGATCATTGGGTCCCACGATGTGATGTCAACTCCTAAGTTTTTGATGGCATTAAGACATTCCAGCGTGGTGTCATGCATTCGCTTAATCTGCTGTAACGATTGCTGTTGTAAGTTTGGCAGGCCTAGCAAAATATTCATATGGGATGAGAATATTAGTTTTTTGTTGTCATACCGATGAGTGAGAATATTCCAGCACGCCGAATAGTTATCGGTACTTATCGATAGATGTTGTATAAGTTTCTCAGCTTCTCCACGAACCTTACCCTTTAAATACTGCATCTTTTGGCCGCTTGATAACGAGGGGTTGTTATGTATTACTTCCGTAAATAGGTCTCTAAACGATACCCATTGGTTGTAGTTCCCGTTGAAGTTTGGTATCTCAAGTTGAGGTGTTGATTTTTCCCGGTGTGCTACTGACCACATTTTCGTGTTAATAGCCCTTTTCAGGATATTGAATTTTTCCTCATACTTATCGTACATGTTGTTGTATTGTTCGTTCTCTCCCTCCAGTTCGATCTCGATGTCCCAATGTAGTTTGTCGATAGCTGACCATCTAGCCTGTAGTGACCTCAATACGTCCTCAAATTCCCACTTATCTGAGATAGAGTCCACATCTATGTTTACGGTTGTACGCACAAATGCTTTAAAATTCGCATACTGTTTTTTCAACAAATCGTCTAGTTTGCTGATTGGCTCCATGTTCGATTTCTGAGCTGGTCGGTCGCTCAGCTGCCTTGCGAAACTTGGTCCCGCCTCCTCACTTGTTTTCTCTTCTCCACGCATACCTGATGGTGATCTGTCTCGAGCTGTTGTTTGCTCACCTGTTGAAAGGCTTCCCATTTTCATCAACCGCAGCTGATACTGTTGGTTGATTAACGCCTTGGTTGACTCATACACCATACTTGTTTTTTCGTACTCTCGGTCGGTAAAATAAGTATCAGTTTTACTTACCTCCCCCTCAATTCGCTCATGATTAACTTGGTAATCATTCCAATAACTCTCCAAATTATTAAGCTTCCGCTTAAAGTAATCTACTGTTTTCCTATCGGCACTATCCTTCTTCAAGTTAATGCCAAGTTTTATGATGCTATCATAGATCATTGATTGCGTTTCAATGAGTTCCGACATTGTTATAGAATGTTAAAATGCAGTCCTTACTGACTAAAAATAAGGAAATGTATTACTTAAATTTTCCGCTGTTAGTACTCAGCCTTTGCTGCTACTTCACTGTTCTGCTCCAATGTTCGCTCCGACCACCCCACGACGTACACACACTGTTGTTTGTTACGATAGTTCAGACCTCGCACACCCAAATTCCGAATTTCCGAAATTGCGCGACGCGTGATCCGGCTCGAAGGACCAAAATATGTCGGGGTACGTAGCAAGGTGTCGGTGTTATCGAGGAGAAACGAATGCTTATGTTAAACACTATTTATTGACTGACTCTCAAACTGTTCTTAATGTTAAAATGTTAATGAAATGTTGATGAATACACCCGGCTAACGCGGTAGACAAAAGTGCACTGAATCTAATATAACATAATAAGTAATAATTAGTAAAATTAGGTCAACGCGTCGCGCCGATATTGCTAACTAAGGTGTTCGGTGAAAACACTGAACACAAGTAATAAACTTCATAGCTAATTTCGATGTTGGTTTAGACAACATCAAATTACATATGCCAACATCCCCTTTTTTTTTTTTGTTTCGAGTTGTAAAGTATTCATGGATGGGCGGAGAGGTCTTTCAGAGTCTTACTGACTAAAACTCACCCCGGTGTTCCCCCTCCACACTTGTACCGGGGATCATGGGATCTTGTGCGACTTCGGCGGTCTCCAGGTGGCTTAGGCCCGCGGAGGGAGTGAGGTGTAAGACTCCCCCCGCGACGTCCAATAGGGGCGCGCGAGGAACATTACGCGCTGCCACCTTGGGTCCTGCTGTGTGGGGAGCGCCAGATGTCCCCGAGTCCGTCGCCCCTTGGCCCATTTAGGGGAGCTGGAAAAGGGCGTTGTCCACCTTCCACCGACGCCCGGTGCGCCTGCTGCAGGCTGGGTGAGTGGGAGAGATCTCCCGCTCCCTTTCCGCAGCCTCCTTCTGCGACATGACTGTTTCGCAGAAGGATACCACCACATCCCAGGACTCCTGGCTGCCGACCATCTAGTCGACCGCGACAGGTCGCTGCCTACTCCTAAGATAAGGGCTCGGCGAACATGGAACGTAAATCCCGCTTCTGATTCCAAAACTCTCCGTTCTGCCCCAACCCGAGCGCACTCCAACAAAGCGTGGAAGGTGTCCTCCCTCATATTGCCAAAAGACAGTTTGGGGTATCAACCACCTTCATAAGATGCCCGAACGCATTCAATGGAATGTGCCGGGATCGCAGACGCATGCTTGTTACTAACAATCGTCTATTTATCTGTACTTCAGAGAACCAAGGAATCCTTGGTGGTTCAGACTGAATTGTCCTGTACCATGTACCCTTCTCTTCAGATCTTTACATTTTTGTCAAAGTACATTTTCCACATGTTATTGCATTTTATTTTAACATCTCTTAATATATCTGTGAAAGAGGATAGATGACTGACAGATATTCCTTCATAGGTTCCTGTTTTTGCCAACTTATCTACTAATTCATTTCCCAACAAACTAACACGTGATGGAATCCATTGGAATTTAACAGTTTTGCCACTGTCCCTCAATCTTAAATATACTCTACTATGGAGTAAGCTACAGGCAGACCTCGTATGCCCAAAACGCTTTTTAAATCACAAAGTATCACTAACTCAGTACAATTACGACAGACATTCCGAAATAGCATACAATTCCGCCGCCATATGGATACTTTGCAAATCAATATGAAACTAGCTTCCGTGTTAGATTGAGGATCAAAAAAGCCGGCTCCTGTTCCATTATTGTCCGAAAATAATACGAAATAATGACATTATTTCCTACAATAGTTACTACAAATTTCCTAAGTGCTACAGAAGTATGAGAATTTTTAGAAAGAAAGAAAGAAAGAAAAATAGATTTATTTGTCACAGAAACACGTGCACATAAAAGGGTAATTCTTATAAATAATAAAACTAAACAGACTTACACAGAGAGACACAGAACATATACATATAGTCGGCAACTGCACGCCGTGACTGTGACAAGTAGGCTTCCACTCAGCATGATGCTGTGCTATGGGGGACCACAGCAAAGCGCTGATTTTCAGTGGTCACCCGAAAACGACGTACGGAAACCAAGTCAGGTTATGAGATTTTTACATACATATTAGAAAAAACAGGTAATAAAGTATAACAAAATAAACAGTACTTAGAAAATAATATAACCGTTATGATCGATAAATACTATACAATAACAACACAAACAATAAAATAACATAAAAAAAGTATTTAAGTAGGCATCATCACCATGCATAAACAATTCCTACCCATAGTACCTACACAATAATTTACAGTGATTTGTCTCGCTCTTCACTCTCACCTTCTCGTCATATTATCTATGTTCGCGTCGCCTGCGCGCGCGCTCACAATTACTTTATTAATTTTCGAGCCATCTAGCGCACGAGACCTGTGTGTTACTACAAAGACTACATGTGACAGAGGGCAACTGACTGGCTTATACTTGTGTTTTAGTCGACCCTTGATCAAAAGTGAGGTGTTCAGTGGTGTACTGCTTAGATATAAGTGTCTATCGCCGCGATGAAGGACGACGGGACGCATTCGACGCATAGTCTATTAGCTATCGAGCATTTATTTTCAATATGCCGCCTTGAGCCGCTTAGATATTGATGTACCTGGACCATAGATGATAAACCTTAGGTGAGTAGTTATTTATATAATATTTGCTGCTCATACTTTTGTTGTACCAAAAGATTTTTTTTCAGATGTAATTTAAAATTTTGTTTCTTTTCAGGGATCTTATAGGGGGTGGTAAATCATTCCAGCAGGGCCTGTCATATCATTAATATTTAGGTGCGCCAATATGATTCCTGCTCGCTTAAATATCGATGTTAATTTTGATATCATTGAAATGATGTCAACAATAGTTTTTAAGAAAAAAATTGTAACTAAATGTTTCCGTCGAACAAACAATGGTGGCAGACATAATTCCGATTCCATCACGTGGATTGGGCATCTTTTTAAAAACCCGCCAAGTACTCTCATAGCTTGGTTTTGAATATTGACTAATCTCGAAAGATTTGGCCTTAGCGCTATTATCGAACAAAGAACTTGCATAATCTAACCGACTGCGAATTATTGCAATATAGTCGTCTTACATTCAATGAATGGACTACCTATGACGAACCTGCTAGCACCTTAAAAACAAAGTTTGAGTAAAAATACTAACAGAATTCCAACAAATCTTGTGTTTATTTACTTACAGTTTGAAATTCACGATTCGGTTCAGACAAGCACGTCAAATATTAAATTGCTAAAATGTGCATTAGCAACTCTATTAACATACATTTGTTGAAACTAATGCCGTTATTTAAAATTAACTTACTTTTAAGTCTGCTATAAATTTATAAGAATCAAATGATTTAATAATATGATTTTTTTTTAAGTACCGGTTTTTTATGTAAATTGGAACGTGTTAGCTTTGAACAGGAATACTTAAGTAAATGATAATTTGATTATGGTTTAACGAAATTCGATTTTAACTTGTGAAACGCAAAAACCTTAAGCGCATACGTAACGTATTTGTAATAACGTTTTTTATAATAATCATACGTATTGCACACAATTTGAAAACACTTTCATTCGAAAGACATTCTCGATTAATAGTAACGCTTCCTTCAGTGACTTGGCCACCATTAGTATACATAAAAGAAGAAAGTGCAAGTGTCTTTCGCGCAAGTGTCCCAGATCCGAGATTTTTGATCCTCAAAAGAAACAGGATCTATTGGCGTCAAAAATTGTATGTTAAATTTGCCCATTTTCTTGCTGACTATGTTTTATCAAAATCTGTGAATGCAGAACAAAATTTCTCAAAAAGTTAAGAACGGTCTTCTAAGACCGATTTCGTCTAGCTACAACGGTTATAGTACCTGCCCTTACTGCTCTAATCTTAATCTCAAAAACCCACCCTGTATATGTCAAAATGATTGACTGCATAGCCCCATAAAGATATAGCGTGATGATAATCATTTAAAAGGTTAATCTGTAACTATCTGAAATGTTTTAACCGTTTGACTCTTCTTTTTAACGCTGCTGTACTCTACTATTTTAGAGGAATACAAACATAATGCAATATTGTTCATCCCCCATAGCAAATAGCGTGATAATATATAGCCTACCAACTGACCAGACTCATAGGGAATATTTATGCAAAATTTGAACAGAATCTATCGGGTAAAATTTGCGTGATGCTGGAACATACATTCAGACAAACAGAGAAAAATTCTAAAAACGATATTTTCGGCATTATTCGATTTGGAAATTTGAATGTTCAATGTACAATTTTGACTTCGCTATGATTTTATTATAAGTATAGATAGGCCACACAGACATATGATCTATCACAACTAGTACTAAGCATTCAATGCAACACTAAATAACATTATTAAACTTTTCTTTTAAACTCGGACCTTGCATATAATTAATATCTTTTCATTTCTCATACTCGGAAAGTAGTGTTTGTTTGATCCGAGTAGCGGGTGGAAGACGCTGTTCGGGGACCTTTGGGCGGAAAACACTCATAGTAATTGCTTACCTCTCTAGGGCGGAAATGAATTCTAAAAATAATAATAAGCTGGCAACACCCACATTAACAGAACGTAAAAAAATGTTTTCACCATCTTCATATTTTTATTAATTTTATACGCAGTTATTTTATTTTTAGAGAAATCAGAATTAAACCTGAAACAAATAAGATCACAATATAATTTTAAAAACAGAAAAATCAATAAACCATAATAGAAAAAGACAAAACAGGAAGTATGAGGATGAAAATGAAATTGATAATATGTTGACGAGATCAGATGCACGAGCACGCCCACCACCTCCAGACTCTTCGCTCAGCTCCGCCTCGCCGCCGCCGGTACCCAGCGCCACTGTGAGCGCTGTTACAACACCGCGGTAGTTGCGTCGAGCTCGACCGACGAGTATTTTTCCCCACCGAGCGACGTCGCCAACACTTGTACGTCGGCAGGGGAGAGGCCGACCAACGAGAAGCTTGGGACTTAGGGTCCAACCGGCCCCGAGCCGGATCCCCGCTGCCGGTGGTTTTCTGCAGCGCATGAGATGGACTCAGTCTATGAACGAGAACGTCATGCGCGCATATTACGCGTCTACAGAGGGGGGAACTAACCTCACTGCGTACCGTGTTAGGAAGCTGTCTCTGTTCCAGGAACCAGAGCCAACCGTCAACGTCACGGCCCAACGACCATCGGATCAGGTACGGGTCATTAAACGCAATCAAAGATTGAACGATGCCGCACTTGATAGGTACTGTACTGTGTTGAAGAGGAGGATGATAGGGTTGCCACAGTAAGTAGCCAGTACAACGTCCGATTGACGAGTGCACTGGATGATGCGTTACACGAGTATAGGTCCATTCCGAACTTAGACCCCGATTACCACGCTTACCCACGATTACCACGATTACCATGCATAAGAAAATAGGGCGCTGGTGTGTGCCTTGAACTCGCAGCTAAACATTTTTTTCGAAAGCAGCAAGGATCTCGCTGATACACACTCGATCCTGTATTGCGCGGCTGTTGCAGCATGTCGATTAGCTAATGTCAAGTTTCCAAACTGTGACGGAGCTACTCGACCAAAATCACACGCACCAGCCTGGCAGTGCAGGATCGAGCGTCGTATCGATGGGGCCAGGGTACTCATCGGCAAACTATACTGCTTCAGGGAGGGCAATACGCAACCACGAGTGTTAGGAGTTAGGCATCAACGTAGCTAACATGAAGCAATCGCTGAAGGAGCGCTTCTTTGGTCGCCTGAAGAAGGTACTAATTAGTCTTCTTTCAGGCGGAAACAAGACGCGCCTTCAACGGTTGGGTCATGCTGGATTTGATGTACTCTTTCGGCAAACTCAAATAGACTCAGACCGAACTCGACGCCCTGGATAGGAGGGTCCGTACACTGTTGACTGCTAACCAGATGCATCACCCACGATCATCGATGATGAGACTGTACATCCCGCGGAAGTGTGGGGGTCGAGGCTTTTTAAATGTGAAGACCCTTCACAACCGCGAGGTGTGCAATCTCAGGGAATATTTTTTAAAAGCCGTAGTGGGTATACACCGTGATGTGGTCGCAGTGAACAAGGGGCTCACCCCGCTCTCCATGGCTAAAGAGAACTGGCGCAAACCTGTAGTACTTCCTACCGATGACCGCAAGAAGGTATGGCAAAGCAAGGAGCGCGGGCGCTTCTATCGGGCTCTTCATGAGCCCGGTGTAGATTTCTTAGCGTCCGCATCCTGGCTACGTTTCGGGGACTTTTTCGGGGAAACTGAAGATTTCGTCTGTGCAATTATGGACGAAATTATCTTGACGAATAACTACCGGAGACTTATTATGAAAAACGGGACGGTTGACGTGTGTCGGGCATGCCACCGTCCGGGTGAGTCCATCAGACATATCATCTCTGGTTGTTCTCGTCTAGCTAACGGCGAATACTTGCACAGGCATAACCAAGTAGCTAGTATTATTCACCAGCAACTTGCTTTGAAATATAAACTTGTAGACTCTGAGGTACCGTATTACAAGTATGTGGCCGACCCAGTTCTCGAAAATGACCATGTCATATTGTACTGGGATCGGTCTATCATTACTGACAGGACTATTGTCGCCAATAAGCCTGATATGGTGGTGATAGATCGATTAGCGCGCTGCGCAATGATAGTCGATGTTACCATTCCACATGACGGGAACCTCGTGAAAGCTGAGAAAGAGAAACAAATAAAATACCTTGACTTAGCACACGAGGTTGTTGACATGTGGAATGTGAGCTCGGCTATCATTGTACCGATTGTCATAACGGCCAACGGCCTGATGGCCGAAAGCCTCGACCAACATCTCTCGAGGCTCTCGTTAGGCGGTTGGATCAAAACCCTAATTCAGAAGGCAGTACTCCTCGATACGGCTCGCATCGTGAGGAGGTCCTGTCTCTGGAGCCCTAACCACCGGTAGCTTGGACCCTACTCCCGATACCGGCGGAACACTACTTTTTATATTTTTAAATGTGTTTTATGTATGTAAGAAATATTTAAAAATGTATTTTGTATGGCAAAAAAATAAACGAAATAATAATAATAAATAATATTTCATTTAACTTTTTACAAACTTCTACAATATTAATCTTACATAGAGGCCTTCTTTTAAGTATAATAAATACCTGTGCTAGGAAAACCCGCTCTTCTAAAACTAGAAACAATAATAATGTAGGAGCGTACATAGAAAAGAAATTCAACTTAAATCTAGGAGGGTGTGCGTGTGTGTGTGTGCGTGTGTGTGCGTGCGTGCGTGCGCGTGTGTGTGTGTATGTCGCTGATCGTTAACTTATCACATGATACTTTGTAAAAGAGTTTCAATGTCGTGATAATAAATGTCTCTTGCATTTGCATTATCCAGTCTATTAAATATTTCTTACATTCTCGTTAACTCATAGGATAAAATATATTTAAAAGTTTATTTAATTTGTTGTAGATGGAAGCGGATTGTCTGGTGAACTGCCTTTTCGCATACGAGGTTTTAACCGAGAGTCCGAGACTTCTGGTGCAACAAGATATTTTCTACGTTTTTGGTGAGACTGGAACAGTTCATCAAAAATGCTACAAAATAATTATGTAACATTTTTGGTAGAGTCACCTAACCAAATTTAGTTCTATTTACGAAAAATATCGATAAAAATAAAAATAAAAATGCTGCGGTCTTGTGAGTGTATAAATACCCAGTTTGAATTAAAAAAAAATACCTTAATATGTATTTTTTTCCGCGGGCTTTCCGGCTTAATAGCCGGAAAGCCCGCGGCGGTGACGCGATTGGTTCCATTTATAAAATTTAAAAAAAAGACTACATAATTTGGCGGGATACTAACAATAATAATAATAATAATAATAATAATATTTATTTATTTCCAAGTATATGGTACATTGAGATCTTAAATTAAACATAGATTCACATATACTACCATTGCTGGTGTAGAAAAATGAAATAAGCTAAGTGCATGCAATAATATGCTTATAGACATTACGAGTACAATAAGAGTTATAATAAATTATTGAAATTGTTTATTAATTTATATTTTTAGTTTGATACAATATTAATAATTTAGATTAATTGAATTGGATTATTTGTAATGTCAAAATATTAAATCATGCCAAAAAAAAAAAAACAACATAGTTCCATAACAAAAAAAAAAAAAAAGTTATGTCAAAAATCAAAGTTCTAGTATCAAAATATTTAATTATAATGTCAAAATACTAATAGCGTAGAATATTAATTACAATGTCAAAAAGAATGATTTAAAAATTCATTAACGGAATAAAAACACATATCTAAAAGCCAAGTAAACATTTTACATTTGAATTTAGTTATTGGTAACATTCTCAAGCCAGGTGGTAATTTATTATAAATTTTGATTGTCATACAACTGGCATTTCTGCTGTATAGTTGCAATCTCTGAGGAGGTACTAGCAATTTCCCGGCATTTTTTTCATTCAATCTTTGTTAACTTAACTCTTAACTGTTAGCTTTACCGAAATTTAAAATCTCTGTGTTACTCGTATTATAGACTAATAGGTATTTGATTTAAAATGAGTTCTGAAATGTTGACCAAACTAATATTTTTTACTTTCCTTTATATTCGAAATGGCAAGTAGAGTGTTTAAAACGGGTGACCCTATGGCCCTTGTATAACCATCGTGTAATTAAAACTCAAAGTACCTGCTTCTTGATTACGTAGTCACCGACATCGTTATCAGTAGCTGTTTGTTCTGGAATGCGGTTCGGTGACACCCCTGGGCTCCGTTTTACCTATGTTTTGCGAATGTGATTGCTTATTTTTATTATTTGCTTGCGGTCATTTCGGTCGATTCTGCGTAAACAAAGGTAGGAATTGACTCGGAGTATATTTATAATTTTTTTCCGATTCTTCCAATACCTACACCACTAAAACTGTTATTGCTGTCGATCTTCGGCTTATCTACATCTCTCACTGTTTGTAAACCAATTGGTGACTTGGGTCTAACATACATTTTGCAGACTACATGATAAAATTAATTAAGTAATTAAAATAAATTACTTAGAATAAAATAAATGAAATTAATGAATGAATGATTTGTATGTACAGTTATATTCTGCCCTAAGCTACGCGTTTCTCCCAAGCATACATATACTGCACAACTTCTATTCAACGCCATGTGGTCACCCCGACAGTTCACGCATTTAAATATTGTAACTTCACAGTTACTGTGTTCTTCTGTGCACTTAGGGCATATTATAGTTTTTTGGACGTGCATCTTGCTTTTATGTGACCACATTTCCAACAGTTTGAACACTGCGTTACCGGGAAAACAAAAGGTTCAACGTTGGCACGTAGACAGTCCACATATTTAAGTGCTGGCAGGTATGAACCCCTGAAGCCCCCCTTGACTACTTAACTAGGCACCCAGCCGCCATCATCATCTCTTTATCGTCTTTGTAGCCTTTTTAGGGTTCCATAGTCTACAAGGACCCCTTAAAGTTTCTCCATGTCTGTCTGTTCCCGGCTTAGCTCAGAGACTCTTGTACTACAAAGCTGTAATTTGACATGGGTGTATACCCATGCCAAATTACAGCTTATATATAAATTACAGCTCGAGGTCTACTTCCCGTATAATACCGTAGGAAATGTTTACGTCCATTGCACTATTAACCTTCCACTCTTTGGTTTGGATTTCCTGACAGACCAACAAGTTGCCCGCACGTTCCTCAGTCGAAACCTTTTAACTTATATGGGTTAAATACTTCATTTTTAATATGGTTTATATCAGTCATTCCCATGCTGTTAAACAGTTTTGCGATAGCAAACTGTTTAGGTAATTTCTCTTTGCTCCAAATGAATATCTACACCCTAATTGATAGTCTTGTGCGAGCGATCTACAGTGTGCCGTGACAGAACTGTAAGTCTGTTTTCTTAAATTAATTATTTTATATCAATAGTAGACACTGGCAGTTAAGGTGCAGATATATGATTTTAGTGACTTTTAAATCTGTTATTACGCCTTCAATTAATGCAAGTAAGTTACGCAAAAAATGTATGTTAAACTAGACCGCATACACATCAATTATATCTGTGAATATTTTAGTATTGTAGTAAAATACTTTATGAAATAAATTCAGGAAATAAGGTCTACCCAAATATAAAAATCGAAATTACTTCCAAACTACTAAAGATATTTTCATGGTTTTTTTTTTGTATGAATAGACTATTTTGTTATCTGTGATTTTTTTCAAATATTCATACTTTTATTACTAAAAATAAATATTCCCTATAAAATCAAACGGAACGGCATGCGGCGCTCTGCGCGGGCGACGGGCGGCAGTGTACCGCTGACCATTGTCACGGGTAGACGCTGACACTTTGCGCGACCGCTGTACTTATCACATAATTTTTCAGCCTATCATTTATAGTCACGTCACACATGCTTCGCAAGGAGGCATTTCCACAGCATTTAGGGCCGATTTTTCAATCATCAGTTAACTTCTATCCAAGGAATAAATATGGCGCTTTGACATTTTTTCTATACAAAAGCTGTCAAAACGTCAAACATATTCTTCACATAAAAGTTATCTGGCGATTGAAAAATCGGCCCTTATTCTACTTTTATGCTTCTTTTGCCACACCCAAAATTCATTCACTTCCATGCGTAAGCTTAGACACCAGCACACCATTATAAACAGCAAGTCGAGCCTTTTTAGGCATCGACTAGTTGGTTACAATCGCATGTATAGTACCATTCACTTTATTTCCCGCATTTACTCTCCTTTCCACATCTTCATCAATCTTTCCGTCCCTTGTAAACTGACTCCCCAAATATACTAACTTACTCTGGGGGGCGATTCTACTAACAACATTGTTCTAAAATGACAATTGAACCTCAACTCAATCAGGGTTTTCAAGCGTTTTCATATTTTACTTATTAACAACGTATGATTATTTTTGCAATTGTAGGCATACGTAGGTACCTACCTAGGTACGCACCGGAATATTAATATATTTGATGTTAGAACTAATATTATACGAAAATCATTGAATACTTATCACATCACATATCATACCGTGATACCTACTGATCTTAAAATTATTTCTTTGTTTCAATGACATGCAACATTGATCAGCGACTATTGGCATGGCCACCATGCCATGTAGTATAGTAGTTAGTATAGTATTCCATTCCCGCCGTTTATTTTATAGTAAAGTAACTCTATCCGACATTTAAAATCCGTTTCGTTTTACGCGATTCGAACCGCCCAGACTGTTTCCTTTAAGAAAATCTGCTAATTTACAATTATTAAAATATATGGAAAAAATCATTTAGTTTTCGTGGTAAATATAACGGAAAATAAGTTTTAATGGGTTTAATATTCGTATAAACTTTATTTGTTATTTAACCATTTTTGTCATAGTAATATTATAAACTTACTAATTGAACTATAGGTAACACTCATTCATTGCCATTCATTCCCGTAGTGATTGAGTTGGGTTTCGACTTGGTTACAGTCAGTTACAGTTTCAGTTATTGTCATAAAAATTGTAGAATAGATTTATGGGGGACGAACGAGAGCCGAACGAGAGCCGAACGAAACCGAACCATTGATGAGACGGTACAGAGCGTATAACTTTGCAAATTAGTAGAATCGGCCCCCTGATCCATACAGCCCATTCCCTCTCTAAATCTTGCCTGCACGTGCACATCTCATATTTTCTCATCTGTCACTAAAGAAATTAATTGTTTTATTTTGGAATAAAATTTATTTATTTAGATTTTTGGCTTTTCATTTCACTTTATATTGTTTCCATAGCTAAAGAGCTCGTTAGTCGCATCACAGCCGACTCATCCGTGCCTCGTAAAGTCGCGAAAAAAAATCTGCTGTTCGCTACATTTATGTTCGCTTAATTCGTCAAAATGTAGGGAACAGCTGATTTTTTTTCTCGATTTCATGTTTAGTCCAAGTTATTTCATGTTGTGTCTAATATAGTAAAAGTTGTTTATAATGATGAGTACAATGACGAGTTGTTGATGGTGTTTAAAATTACACCCTGTTTAAACCAACTTATTCAATGCAAACTATTAAAATAATATAATATATTACAATCTTACTTTATTATCAGAATATTACCTACCTTATTTATGAACACTACATAAAAAAAAATTGGATGGTGATAAAAAATCAGGCAGGACAGTCCACACTATCTGAAACGTATGGTTACCCTACGTTACGTGCGAACGGTTGCGGGGTCGCGGGGAGTGACACAAGCTCCTCCCACTCGCTCAAGGTCGCTGGCATTTACCGTCCTCTTAAAATATAAAACCAAAACTCGGGTTCTGAAACCCTAATCGAATCTGTTGGCAAATGGTGTCAAGTGATTCGTTTCTTGTAATTAGCACTTACCTATTTACGTACTTTAAATAAGAATTTTTTGTATTCAAAGAAGATTAGCAACGCAAAGGAGATATTAAATAGCAGGTTTTATGGTACCTAAACCTGTTGATATCTATTCGTTAAAAACAACACAAAATGTAGGTATTAACTTGAATGAAAAACATCTAAGTATGTAAACATGGTGATTTCTTTATTTACTATACATATATAACTTAGGTACCTACACCACACTAACGAAATGACTTCACAACGTAAAAATGTACGGGTTGTCTCCGAAGCTACAGGGGGACAGCCCAGTGAAAGCCGAATATGTGTTATAGGTCGGCTTTATTGTTCTGCCAATACTGCCGGAATCGAATGTGCCGAGCCGAGTCGATGCCGATCCGATAGGTTTTATACGCCCTCTAACGCGACGTGTGTAGGTAATCAAAAGTTCGTGAAATATTATCCCAAACCTCAAATTCTTATTGATGCCTGAAGAGGCCTATAATAAGTGAATCCTACTAATGTTATAATTATAAATGTGATAGTTTATAATATTTTGGCATGTTTGATACTCAATCACGCAACAACGACAGATTTGGATGGATACACTGATAGTTTATAACCTGGATTAACACATAGGATATGTATCCCGGTAGTTCATCCCCGTGGGATAATTTCCGACCTCCACGAGGGATACATCTAGTTTGCAACATGACTATGTGTTCTCCTGTGATGTCAATATTATACTAAACTCGAAGAAGAATTACATTGCATTCCATGAAAAAATATTGTCGTACACTCTATAAACACACACACACAAACACACACACACACACACACTTCCACCCAACAAACTAAACGTAACAACTTATAAATTAATCTCGTATATTACGAGTATGCAGTGATACTTTTCAACTTTGTTCGTAAACCAAGACGGGTAGTCTTGGATTACGAACTTCGTCTTCATGGCAAAAAATTTAAGTTATACCCATGTGAATGTAGGTTTTATACCCATGTGTATATAGGTTTTATACCCATTACATTTTAAATATTCGTATATTATCTTTTAGCGGCGGGTATGTCCTGAGCATAAAGGCTCCTACATACTGGCGCGACTTGTCGCGCGACGCGTCGCGACACAAAGGCACCGCTTGTAGCGCTACACGCGGTGTCTTTGTGTCGCGTCGCGTCGCGTGACAAGTCGCGCCAGTATGTAGGAGCCTTAACTCTGATAACCAACTTTGTACCTACCATATCCGACGAATAAATGTCTTTATCTTTACATTCAATGATATCATTAACTTACCTAACAGACAATATTGGTCAATCTCAATCGCAAATATTATTGAGGACTGCCATAAAATATTAACTTCGTCGGAGCAGGATCTACTTATTCTTACACAGAACATACGCAGCATAAACTCAATATGCCTGAATCTTACTACCTTTTTTTTTGTGGTTGTTTTTGTTTTGTGGGAAATTATCAAATAACTTCTCCCGCTCAGCCGCTCTGGGCGGAGCGGGAGGGTGTGTCAGACTCTTACTGACTAAAACTCACCCGTGTTCCTTCCGTTGCCTGTGTTGCTAGGGGCCTCGGTTACCCTTTCGGACTTTTCCGCGACCCCGGCAGAGATGTCACTGCCTGCGGCAGGGTCGGGGGTCGGGTTGCCTCCTTCCCTCCAATATGGCGAGGGGGGTGATGGCTGATCTTTGCGTTATGCTCGTGAACTGGTGTAATTAACTGTTTATTTATTTTACTTCGATGGTGCTAGTTTGGTGGTGGCCCAGTGGTAACGGCCGCGACTTACGAATTGTAGGTCGTGGGTTCGAACCCAGATAGGCGCTTTACTTTGTGTAAATTATTTCATCACCACTGCTCTCAAAACGGTGAAGGAAAACATCGTGAGGAAACCGGCATGTCCTAGAACCAAAAATTCGAAGACATGTGACATCTACCAACCCGCACTGGGCCCGCGTGGTGGATTACGGCCCACTCCCTCTCACAGAGAGGAGGCCTGTGTCCCAGCAGTGGGAACATTATAGGCTGATTATGTGTATGTGTGTGGGTGCTAGTTTATCATTTCTCACTTAGTGTTACACAGATATAGCCTTATGTAAGAGGGCACGCCCTTTATGCCTGGAGGCTTTTATTTAGGTATTAAGTTCTGTTTACGTTTTATGTTGTAATTTTTATTTCTGCTTGAGTACAGTTTTCATTGTTTTGTAGGTATAATGGCGTGTGCTAGCTAACATATGATATGACAACTAATTTAATTTAATGTTTTGTGTTTCGTAATGTTAATTACACTTCTTCTTCCCAGCTAAAGCACTAGGAAGTGGTGACGGGCGGGCGTTTTTGGGGGACAGTCTTATGTAATTTTGACGTTCGAAAAGTGCTGATGCTCAGCCTAGTTTGAATTTGATTTCATTACATTGACAGAATTCTGGCTTTCTTATACAATTGTAATACCGAACCTTCCAGGAAATTGTAATGAAGAACAAAATTAAACATTAAGCAAAATGATGGTATAGTAATTTACTTCGATGAAATCTTAGTGTAATTAGGTATTGTGGAACCCGTCATGCAAGATTGTAATGGTTTGGTTTCTGTAATCGATAACCGTATCGCTTTACTCACCATCCTATAAAACCATCGACCAATTTCTGTCATCATTAGAAAATACTCTACACACACTCTCCGCCTTCGAACATGTAGGTAATAGTGATGGAAAACATATTGATATAAATCCTGAAAAAAATTATCACAACGGGGATCGCTATTTAGCTTTAGCAGTTATACATGGCCTTTTACCAGCTTAGACTTAGCAAGTCATATTTTTCAGGACCAGTAAGTAACATTCTTACTTTAAATGTAGATAAAACGAAAATTATCTGTTTTGGCATTAGGAATGTAAATGGAGTCACTGGGAGCCAGGTAATCGTCTCAGACGAGTGTAAATCCAGATCTATCTGCTCGTGCCCTTCACTGGAACGTGTGCAGACTGTTAAATATCTCTCTATCTATTTTTTTTATTTTACTTACGGCATGTTGCTGATCCACAACTGCTGAAACAGATCTGTTATGCTCTGTCAGTCGCTTTTATCATACTGTATTTCCTCCTGGGGAGGAGCCTTAAAAACAACGTTAAAAAGTCTTGAGATCGCCCAATGTGTAGTGCTCAAAGTTAGTACTTTTAAAGTATTTTTCCCCACCGCACAACTGTACAAGAACTGTGAGGTTACGACTGTAAGACAAATATAATTATCTACTCAATGTTCCTCTTGTACAACACAGCAAGCAAACGTATAATCAGCTAAATCAGGGATTCCCAAACTATTTTGGGCAAGAGAATTTCCCCTTTTCCAAAATGAACGGATACCTCAGACCCCCATAGCCAATTTTTTTCATCTTGTACGCACTTGTGCACGCTTTTCGACTTGTTGAGTTTTTGAAAAGTACAACAATGATATTTCCTACTAAAATATTAGTCATTCTTATAATAAGTTCGTACACGTAACACAACTTAAACAGTATCTTGTTTTTAAGTTTAAAATAAGAACTTGTGTTAATTGATAGGGGTCGATTTTTAGACCTCGTCGACCCCCAAATCAGTTTTCGTTTATGTCGACCCCTGGGAAACCGATTTCGACCCCAGGGGGTCGATATCGACCACTTTGGGAATCCCTGCGCTAAATCAACAAAAACGAAGAAAAGAGAAGGTATGTCATGTGTCAGGAACGAAACAAGCACAACTAAATTCAGCTCAAGATTTACCAACTTCAGTAAACCATACATCTATAAAACAGATAAACAGAACAATTAACATTTACCCCTTAAGTAAAACACAATGTAAGAAAAAGGTAACCGAATATTTACAAAAAGTAACTACTAGTTTTTGTCACATTCACGCACTCACATTATCATACGAGTATCACACACAGAGAGGACACACTATCGAGATTTCGTTTTGATTTTGATTATAATTTTTGGCAAATTTTGAAAATATTACTATTAAGGCGCTGACAAGACCCAATTCCCAATTGACTAAAATGGGCTTCTCTTAAGAAAAAAAATTGCCAAAACTGTATAGTTTGTGGTACCGGAAAAAATATATGTTAATTTTGAACATATTTCCCAGAACTTGGTTGTTACCAAAACACGTTTTGAAAAAAAAATATCGATACAAACTAACGTTAAACTAACCTCTTACCTTGAGTTCTAATCCAAAATATCTGTATTAAATATCAACTTATGTTACGTATTTAGTTAATAACAAGAACGTCTTATTTGAATGCAGAACTTGGTTGTTTTCAAGTTTGAGTATTTTTTTTTCCCTTGTTATCTACAATCGGCTGCTTAGCCATAATTAGATGTGATCTGGGGTGGGTTTTTTTTTTTATTACCATTTCAGTAAATAGCACCAATTACATGTCGGAACACTTCAGTTCCTTTGGTCGAGGTCCAGTATGTGCCATCTTTTAAGGAGTTTTGTGTGGTCTTTGTCTTGAAGTAGATCTTTAGCTAATGTGTTGCTGTGGTTGTTTAGTCTTTCTTTGTACTTTTGTACTTTTATCTAGGTATTCTTGTATCTCGGAGTTTCTTATACTCGTAAACCAGTGTGCGCTAGAGACCGTTCTTAGCGCAACGTTTTGGAATCGCTGAAGTATCTCTAGGTTAGAATTGCTAGCAGATCCCCAGAGTTCAACTCCATAGGTTGGTTTTATGATGGTCTTGTAGACAAGCAATTTATTTCTGAGCGAGAGTTGTGATTTTCGGCCTAATAGCCATGAAAAGTTCCTGAATTGTTTGCTTCTGTTCTCTTGGCTTTAATGTGGTTTGCCCATGTCAATCGTCTATCTAGGGCAAGCCTAAGTATTTCACCGTGGTGCTGGTTGGCAGGGTTCCTCGTTCCATGCAAACAGGTGCGCAATCCCCCTTTCTAAGCGAGAATGAGACATGCGTGGACTTCGTTACGCTAGGCTTGATTCTCCATTTTTGAAGCCACACTTCGATCTTATCCAATTGTACCTGCAGTTTAGTGGATGCTTTTACAGGGTCGGTATCACTTGCGAGACACGCAGTATCATCTGCATAGGTCTCTGTAACTACATCAGCAGTCTCAGGCAGGTCTGCCGTATATATGGAGTAAAGTACAGGGCCCAGCATCGATCCTTGTGGTACTGAGGCTTTAATTTGATAAAGCTTTGAAAATTCTTTTTCATATTTCACTTGAAACCATCTTTGTTCCAGGTATGATTTTAGAATCATGTAAAATGAGTTTGGGAGCAGAGTTTTAAGCTTGTATATGTAGAAGTCCCTTATGCCAGACTTTGTCGAATGCTTGCTGGATGTCTATGAATACAGCAGAGCAGTACTCTTTTTTCTCTAGCGATTGTCTGATTTTGTGAACTACTCTGTGCACTTGCTCGACCGTAGCATGTTTCTACCGTAATCCAAATTGGTGATCGGGGATTATCTTGTTCTCGTTCAAAAATGGCTTTAGTCTGAACAGTAATATTTTTTTCAAACAGCTTTGATAGAACTGGGAGTAAGCTTATAGGTCTGTATGAGCTGGGTTCTGTTAGTGGTTTTCCCGGTTTAGCCATCATACATATTGTTGAAATCTTCCATAAGTTTGGATAGTGATGCACTCTGAAGATCGCGTTGAATAACATTGTTAAAAATACTATCGCTTTTTTGGGCAGTTGTTTAAGAACTTCTCCCGTTATCAGATCAAAACCTGGTGCTTTTTTGTTTTCTAACTTGCAGATCATTCTCCTTAGTTCCCTGGGAGTTACGAGTGTCAAGGGTAGCGATAGTTTCAAACATTTCAAACATTGGAGGTACAAAGGTTTGTGGGATCCAGGAATCCAAACTAGGATACCCTGTGCTATGGACTCCTGGCCCCCCTCGCCGATATTTGGATTATGATAATTGCAGAACGTAGGACTTCTAGGACTATTTTAAGAAAATAATAACAAGAAAATTTACTAATTAAACAAAATCAAAAATTTAAAATATAAATAAAAGTGTATGTGTGTATGTTTGTAAGTGTGGTTGTGAAGTGGAAGTGGAAGGTGTCGTGTATGTGGTGTGGTGTTGTATATGAGTGTTGTGTGAGAGAGTGTAAGATAGTGTAGTGTGTGTGTACGTGTAAAGATGGGTGTGTATACGAATTTTTAAACGCTAGACTAGGATAAGATAGTAAGCAGTTTTTCCGTTTCTTCATAATCTAGTTCTAAAAGCCACTGTGTAAGCTTCTTTTTACATTCTACCCTAGGCAAATCAACAATTGCAAGAATTTTGTTAATTTTGTTATAAGTCTGCTTGCTCTGAAATTGAAGAAATTATGGGCAAAAGATGTTTTTACAGGAGTTGTTTCACAGACTTCATAGGATCTAGCCTAGTATTAACCTTCTTTCTAGCCGTAGAGACATCTATAGAGGAATGTTTTTTTTTATAACTGTTTGTAGTATATAAAGCTGCCTGACTGTTAATACCTTTGCTTCGTTATAGAGGGTTGATGTAGCGTATAAACGTGGTTTGAAGAGAGCAACTTTTAGTAGAAGTCGTTGAGCTCTTTCAACGTTTAGGATATTCGTTTTATACGAGCCGCCCCAGGTGGAAATACCATACGACAAGATTGATTGGCAAAGGGATTCGTACACAGTTTTAACCAGTTTCCAGCTGGCAACATGCCTAAGATTTTTAAATATATGAACGAGTTTTTAGTTTTCTAGTTTTCTGGACCAGATGTGAAATGTGTGTTGTTTGAAAGATAAGTTTTTATCGATTATTATGCCTAAGTATTTTATTGATTCTGTTTTTGATATCATTGGGCATATGGTACAGTTGGTGGTTATAAGATTACATGCGTATGCATAAACATTAAAATTATTAGTATTAGATCCAACATTATGTATTGTAAATTCTACGTATTTAGTTTTGGAGGCATTTAAGGTCAGTTTATTGAAAGCAAGCCAATGAGTTACAATATTGAAACCTTCCTGGGCAACAACAAAAGTTTCCCCATGAGTTACCATAAAACGTGAATGTAGTGTCGTCGGCATAAGACATAATATGACAGTTTCTAATGTTTAGCTGGCAAAGATCATTGATATAGCAAAGGAAGAGAGGGGGTCCCAAGATACTGCCTTGTGGCATTCCAATATTTATCGGTTTTTCTTCACTCAGCGTATTGCCTATCCGAACTGATTGATATCAATCTTGTAAATAGTTCTTGAATAGTTTTAATTGTGTGTCCCTTATTCCCATATGTTCTAGCTTGGATATTAATATACGTGGGCATACAGTATCAAAAGCTTTCTGAAGGTCCAAAAAGATAGTCAAGCATTTTTTTCTATTATCTAATTTACTTACAATAAATTGTGTGAATGTATGAATACAGTCAGTTGTAGATTTTCCCTTTCTGAAGCCATACTGGTTAGGTGATAAGATGTTTCTATCTTCTAAGAATTTCACAAATGTGTTATTAATAATCCTTTCAAAAACCTTTGAAATAGAGGTGAGCAAAGAAATTAGACGATAGTTTGGCACTTCTTCCTTGCTACCGCTCTTAAAAATAGGGATAACAATCGTTTTTTTAAGGGGATCTGGAAAAAAGCCTTCTGCTAAACATCTATTCAGGATATAAGTGAGGGGGGGGGACTATATATTTTTTTAAATTCTTAAGGACTGCTGACAGTATATTGTCCCACCCTGCTCCACAATCCGAGCGAAGGTTACTGATTATTCCTTCTACTTCCTCCACAGATGTTTCCAAAAGCACAAAAGAGTTACAGGAGGACTTGATATTTGCCGCGTTCGTTGGGAGCGGGGAAAGACCAGTTTGAATTTTACTTTGCAACTCCATGCCCACGTGCGTTTGAATTTTTCAGATTGGTAATAGTTTTAATAGCGGATAGTTGCTGATCACTCAGGAGCATCTCGTCTACTTCATCTTCAAATTCCATCATAGATGACTCATTCGGAGTAAACACTTCACCTAGGTGCTCAGCAAACAATTCTGCTTTCTCGTTTTCACTTTTGGCCCACGGTTTTTCGGAGTTTTTTCTTATAGGTGGAATGTGGTTTTGTGGTCTTTTGAAGTCTTTTGTTATTTTCCATAGGGAGTAGTTATCTTTTTTATTGGTAGAGAGAGTTTGCAGCTTCTGTTGAAAAGTTTCATTTTCACTTTCCTCTATCAGTTCTTTTAGTTCTCTGGAAGCTTTATTGAATTGAAATGAAATTGAATGAGTAAATAAATAATTGTTTCATATTTTGCAATCAATTACAAGCGTTGTGTCATCGCGCTTCTCTTTCTTTTCTATGCAATCTGACAGTGACCGCGGTTTAGGTGTTGTCAGTGGCTTAATAATTATATTATCTATAACTACATATTAATCACGCCGACAAAGTGGTAAATTTTTTTAGGGTACCGCCCTTGCACGTAATGTGGGGATGATATTTTTTTTTCTCGTCTACCCCATGGTGTCGAGTCAAGTGTCCCCCCCCCCCCCCCCCACAGGCTTTACAAGTTAACTAGTAATAGTCGACCAACTTAAATTTGCAGTTAGAGAATTGATTGTGGCATATATCGATGTATGGGAAAACATGTTTTTCAACTACAATGTTAAGTTTGTTTTTGGGATAAATTCATACCAACTTCCCAACTACCTACCTACTACTTGGCCGGTTTTCTACACCTATGTGCACAGTTAATTACACCAATGATTTATTGTGCTTAATAATAACTTACATTTCAAGCCTTTTAAAACTCAATTAATTTAGACAGAGCTATGCCTAATCGAAAACGAGAGTGGTAGGCACACAGACAAGATGGGCAGAGTGAACAAGAACCATTCCCGAGACTACGGCCTGTACCACATCAACGACAAGTACTGGTGTAGTAGCACTCCTGGAACAGACTGCAACGTCACTTGTTCTCGTGAGTACCTAACTGTATCTCTTTCTTCTGCTGCTCTGTCTTGAAAACAAGTAACTCGATTTTTGTAAATTTTACAGAGGAGCGTATCGTACTTTGTTTTTATATTCTTTTCCAGTTTTCTCTGGAACTATTGGTAATTTCTAAAATGGTACAGTTTTGTAAATCTTTCCTCTACGATATTTTTTTTCAGGAGACCTTTAACTGGTTTTCAATGTGAACCTAATAAATGTTTTCTGCTTTGTTTTTATAAACGAGATTTTTTTTTTAACAGAAACCTAGACTACAGATAATTGTTCTTCCAAACAAAAAAAAACAAAAAAGATTAACCCTTTACCGCATACCGCCACAAATTTGGAACATTCAGCTTTTTTTTTGTGTAATATATTACTGCCTGTGACATCTATGATCTTTTCTTGGAACTATTTCGTATGTAGGGAGTGTAACTCACCTAAATATGTGCCAGTGGCGCCTCTTCAGAGACGCTTAGGAACTAAAATCGAATGTTTCGTCAGTTGGTTTCCAAATTTCACAGATTGTCAATTAGCAGGTTTTCAATACTGTTTTTATTGGTTTTTTGTTAATATCTGCGGAAAAATAGTGATTCACCTGATACAACAATGTACTTACAGGCTTTCTACGGCAAAAGAAGTAAGTTCAAACCATAATATGTAATGAATATTATAATTTTTGAAATGTTCCGAATTTGGAACACCATGCAGTTGTTATGTTTTTTGTAGTACCAAATATGGAACTTTATGCACTCCAGTCAACAGTTTGACAGTTCCAAATCCGGAACATTATGCAGCATACCACAATACTCTTATACTTTCCGGTTATTAAAACTTTATCTCTTAATATGGAACAATATGCGCTCGAATCAATAATTATTTATATATATTTCAAATTAGCCATAGCAGACGTATTGATGCACAAAGACTCAAAAGCATATACCTACTCCGACTACACGCAAACGAGGATGACCACTGAATGAAGATGTTGAGGCAATTAAAAAGGGGCGATCAAGGCGACGCATAGAACTGCCTCCAATGGAAGTAGCTGGAGACGGGTTTAACCACTGGCCCGATTATAAAACTGATCGCTAAAGGTGTAAAATGGAAGGATGCAAACAGAAATCCCAAGTGATGTGCGTAAACTGCGGTTGTTATCTTTGTTTCAACAAAGATCGCAACTGTTTTAAAAACTTTATTTTTTTTTTATTAAATACTTAAGCATAGTTTCACATTGTTTCTTTTGCTTTTAAAATTCCTGTATTTCAATTAGGTACCTATACATAATTTGATCACACCGCATGTTGTATCAAATTTGGAACGCCTGAGTTGTAAAACTGGACCGCGTAGCGTTCCATATTTGGAACAATTACTTTTACCTATGTATCTTTTTTACATGGTCTTATATATATTTTTAATATTATTTTGGGGAACTATAAATGCCCTATACTGACATATATTTTTTCCAAAGGATTTAAAAAATCCATGCGGTAAAGGGCTAAGCTGAAAACAAACTCATTAGATGCTTGATTTCAGTCTTTATATTGTTGATAGACTGAATCTTTACATTTTTTCACGGAATACTAGTTTTTATCTTTTCTACAACTAGACTAAGTACTTGAATTCATCTTAGTGTTTATCGTTGAAAATAGATACTTGAATTTTATTTCATGAATTACAGATAGGTATGTAATTATTTTACGATATTACATACATAATTATTTTGTTTCTAAAATTGAGTTTCTTGATTTCAAGTTTGAGCAGCCGACCTGACCATTTTCAAAGAACGCAAGGTTGATATTTGCTTGCCAATGAAAGCCGTGCTTCGCTGTGCTTCGTCAGGTCTGCGGTGTCCCTCTTCTATGTAAATCCTTGTTTTCGGTTGATGTTATTTTCACATAAACGAATATCAACTTTATACTGGTATAAATTAAGTAGATTTCATAATGACTACTACTATTGAAAAAGTCATAAAATATTTCTAGTTGTAGCACAAACTGAACTTTATAATTACGTATGTGGGTATTAAAGTTGTTTTCCCAAAAACACATTTAATTACATTGGAAAATAAATTTCGTACGTGGGTAGTTTTAGTCCAACTGGGAACTAGCATTACGGGTTTTAGGCTCAACCGAACTTCCAGAAAACTACTTTATAACTACTAATTCGGTCGCATAGTCCTAATGGAATTTTCGTGATTGTCAAGCAATTTTGATAGTCCCATTAGGACTTTGCGAGTTTTGCGACCGAGTTCGGTCGTAAAGCGATCGCTATCTGTGTCGAGACTGCAGCCCCTGATATCAGTAACGTAACAGCTAAACTATACCATGGAGGCTATACTGTCATGATTTATTTTAAAAAAAATATAATAAATAAAATGTATAATTGTTGAGTGTGTGCCAGGAGGCAACACAGAGTCGGATGGCCAAATGTCATGATTTCCAAATATGAATAAGATTTGTAGTGAGTTTAAATACTAAATATAAAATTTAAAGTACAACTGAATGGAAAACATGATAGCCTATCCCTTGGGAGAAGCGAGCCAAATATCTAAGTAGGCGTGACCCTCGACCACCATCTCTCTTTCTCAGAGCACATAAAGAAGGCGCGTTCGCGTACCGCTTTCGCAGCAAATTTTCCCTTAAGTGCAAATTGCGTATTTACACAACGTGCATCCCCGTCCAATCATGATATATGCCTGTGCAGTCTTCGCACAAGCTAAGCCCCACCTCATCCATAGGATGCAGTGCCTTCAAAACCGTTTCCTCCGCAAGGCAACGGGATCCCCTTGGTTCGTTCGAAATGAGATCCTCCATCTCGACCTCAAAATTCCACTTTCCAGCAATATATGAAACGCACTACCAAACGTTTCTTTGACTCTGCCGTCATTCATCGCAACCATCTGGTTGATCTGTTTGTGAAGGCCGCCTGTTATAGGCGCTCCACTATTAGCTCAGATCGCCGTCCAAGGCATGCTCTCACCGACCTAGATGACCCCATTACCCTCCTTCAGGAAAGCAGTAGGGCACAGCGTAAGTACAGTGCACAAAAAACACAAACCGACATTCCGACCTCGCCGCCCAGGTCCCTCGCGAAGACCCCGACGAATTGTCCCCACCGACCCTTGCTAGCCAGGATAGTCCGGTTAAGTAGACACGACCTCTCAAGATCAACTACGAGATGCCAAAAACAAAAAACATAAAAAGCTGCTAAGTTAGTTTCTTTCAGCCTCAGAATCTAAGGGTTGAACAAAAAAAAAAGTTGTTAAGTTAGTTCTCTTTCAGCCTCGGAATCTAAGGGTTGTCTTCAAAAAGTCTAGTCTATACTGATATTAAATTGAATACCCAATTAAATAGTTTGTTAAATATTGCTATATACCAAGATTGTATGTGTGCAAGCATATAAATACAGAAATATTCATACTGACAAGGCGTTTTCATTTCAATACCAGGAACTGGAACATTTAACAGTGCAATCTCCTCTGGGTCCCTCAGTTGATATGATCAATGCTGGGCCTGAAATTCTGGGAGTGAAGCCATTCATGTTCTTTTCGGCTGGACAAGTTGCAACTGTAATTAAAAATATGAGCAGAAGCAAATCTCCCGGACATGACGGGCTCAGTATTGAGCATTTCAAAGGCGAACGGCAGGCTTGTATGGGACTTTCGTACAGCTAATACAATTTCGTTTTGGGATATTTTTTGTTTTAATTGGTAGTTAATACGATAGACAAGCCTTTTTTAAATTCTTGGATTTTTAGAACTTGGGACGTAAAAGTTATAACCAGTTTTATTTTTTAAGGTTAAGTACTAGTGCACCAATGTAGATTGTTACTTATAGGCACATAAACATTGTTTCTGTAATAAAGTATATGTTCTAGATTGCTTGTCGCTATTTTTGTAGTGTTTTACTTACTATCAAGTAAGTAAATTGAGATGAGGATCGTACCTACTCAGCGGAGTGCATTAGGAGATACCTATGTCCAGCAGCTGACTGCAACAGTTTGATAATGATGAAGTCCTGATGAGGTTTTGACTGTAGGTAAATGAAACAATACAGTTAATAGTTTTTTTTAAGTACATTTATTTTATTTATAATTAATTAATTCGTAAATTACTTCATTTAAGAAGGGGGCAGATCGGGTAATACCCTCATGGCGAGCATAGCTTAAATACCAACATAACTGCGTTTAGTTTACGACTAAATTACGTGTAGCTATTAAAATCTTTTTTTAAATATTATTAATTAATCCGAACTTCTAAAAATAGTACACTTACATGAAAATAAATGGCTTAGTTGCCTTAATATGTAGTAAAAA
Organism: Atethmia centrago; assembly: GCA_905333075.3. Classification (NCBI taxonomy): domain Eukaryota; kingdom Metazoa; phylum Arthropoda; class Insecta; order Lepidoptera; family Noctuidae; genus Atethmia; species Atethmia centrago. The sequence goes on from HG995377.1 coordinate 6,035,860, forward strand.
TTCTATAACAAAACAACAAAAAAAGTAAGCTGTACGAAATCTGCCGTTCACCTTTGTTGGGGTTCATCTGCCAAGGGTATTGTCGTTGTTTTATACCATGCGCCCGAGTCACTCTTACTTGCCGGCAGAACTAATGAAAACACTGGTGGTTCCCATAATTAAGAATAGGACGGGCGACATATCAGATAAGTCGAACTATCGAACTATACCTCTCGCAACCACAATGGCAAAGTGTTGGACAGTATGATTGATTCTAACTTGAAGGAATGTCTATCCGTGCATGACTCACAGTTCGGGTTTCAATCTGGACTGTCAACGGAACGCGCCATATTAAGTTTAGTCTTAAACATACGGTCCAATATTACACTGATCGAAATTTCCGGTTTATGCCTGTTTTCTGGATCTCTCGCTGCTGTAAAAATGGCTCCGCGCGCACAAATAAGTTGAACTGTCGGTACCTACTATGTTTGACGAAAACACGATAAAATTTAAGGTAACTTTGTAATTGTTTCTGTCGATTAAATTTAAATCTAAACCAAATAATAAACCGCTAGTATTAAAAAATACTTTAAATTGAAACTGCATAGAAACTGAAATAAATAAAGCAGACTACTATGTTTTTTATTTCTTTTTAATTACCATAATTTACACCGTAAAAAGAAACTCCCTAAAGTATCGGCGCCTTGGAGCCTTCTCTCTGCCGCCCAGGTATTGCGGATTAGTAAGGTATATTTATTATAACTGTCAGAGAAGGCAACAAACAAGGAAAAAAGGATGGTTATGGGGGAGACCTTCGCCCAACATGGGGACAATAAGTGTACGTTACCCCAGCAGAAAAGTGGCTCCTAGAGTGATATGAGTGGTCCGTATAATTAGTGCGTAATCTGCTGTAAATGTGCGCCACATAAAAAATTTATGCGCTTTGTCGTTTTCGAAAAAAACGGAAAAAACGATTCCTGCTGGATTAACGTTGTTCCAGCAGGAAAATTCTAAACGAATGATGAGAGAAAAATTGAGCATAGGCAGATAGCTTATATTTGTTCAAAAATATGCGCCGAAAATTATATAATTTGTGCGTCTTTAGGTTTTTAAGATGTTGCGTTTCCTGCTAGAGTAACGTTTTACAGAATCGTGTATCTCTAAAACTATTGTATGTGCGCCTGTAGAATAAACATACACGAGTAGCACTTAATTTGTGACAGAATTAGGTTTAAGGAAATATTTATAATTTTCAAGTAATAGCGCTTTTTTTAAACTCGAAAAAATATCGCAGCGCCTAAATGAGAAAACGTATAAGCTCGCTGAAAACTGTATTCAGTCCTTCTTGACGCTTATAATAACCATAAAAAATTTCAAAAGTGTACATGCATGCGTTATTGAATAATATTGCTAAAAGTCAAAACGACGGTGTCATAATTTTGACGGCAAAATACTTCGATCAATATTGATCGAAGGTAAAATACAAGAAACCGGCTCACCCAAGATGTGTAGGTGCCAAAGTAACCAAAAATTAGTGCGTTTAGCCAAAAATATATAGTGAAAATATTTAGTTTGAAATGTTTCGCAACAAATTCAAAAGATGTAAACAGCGACTGATTATACGACCAAATTAGAATGACTACAAAAAAGCGACGGATTCATACATATCGATGACCTTCTTAACTTTACTCACGATCCGGTTGACACAAGTGTTGTGCCCGAGTACACTGAAGTAGAAAAGAAGTAAAAAAAATAAACTTGTCATCAGATTAGTTTTTAGTAGCTGTTTCCGTGACTTTGCACTTGACATTATAATAAGTATGCTATCTTCTTATACCCAAATTTCATTAAAATACATTCAGTATGTTGTGTGTGAACGAAGGACATACATCCAGATATTTACATTTATAATATTAGTAGAAAAAAAGTACTACAATGACCAAACAATTGATTAGTGGTTGTTTTTAGGGTTCCGTAGTAAACATGGAACCCTTATAGTTTTGCCATGTCCGTCTGTCTGACTCCACTGTAGCTCAGAGACGCTTAGTACTAGAAAGCTATAATTTCGCACAGATATACATATTAATCACGCCGACAAAGTGCTAAAATAAAAACTTGATTGACTTTATTTTTTTTTCTCGTCTGCCCCATGGTGTGGAGTATCACTGGATAGGCCGTTCAAAAATATTGTAGGTCTGTAAACACCACTTTTCGATTCAAGGATCCACTTGCGTAATATTAAGCATTAAAGCAAATTATTGTTAGAGTCGAGTGTCGTCGTCGTCGTCGTCGTCGTCCCAACTAAATGGTTGTTTATAATGTGAGATGTGAAAAAAAAAATGCAGTTGGAGAATTGACCGTGGCATATATCGATGTATGGGAGAATAGGTTTTTCAACTACAATGTTAAGTTTGTTTTTGGAATAAATTGGTCCCAAGTAATTCCAACTACGGAACCCTTCATTGTGTGTCCGAAACACCCTTGGCCGGTTTTTTTTTTTAAATATTGTTGATGATTACTACAAAAAAGAAGCCTACAGCTACTTTTTACAAATAACAAATATTTAAAAAACAAAAAACCCGACTGCAAAAACACATAGTAGGGGATCAATAGGGGAAATGTAAACAAAGGAGAATTGCTCCAATATCATAGAACTTTGTGCAATCTTAGTTTAAGAAAAATTGTGTTGTTTACATTGCCCTATAGTAACAGTTTGCCACAGGAAGAAAATAACTTAAGATTTGACATTAACATGACATTGCACAATTTGACCTATAATGATAATCTATTCCATTTAATTGATACTAACAATTATGTTGGTAATAATTTGTATTTGACTAAAGATAGATATAATATTGTTATGTACTATCTTTCAAACTATCACAAAAGACAGATAGCTGTGTCGCTATCATATTTTTTTTCTATTTCAGCCAAATATTTGGCTAAACAAATTGCTTCTTTTGAGCAATGCAATGACCTTATAAACTTTTCTGGTAATAATTTGGTCACAATTAATGACATTGATTATCATTTAAATTAGAAATTAGGACAATAGAGTCAACCTCTTGCAAAAATGTTATGAAAGTAAATAATAAATCAAATGAAAGTGTAAAAAAATTAAATAAAATCAACCTGGTGCATCAAAACATTCAAGGGTTTTTGAACAAAGATTTAGAAGTAGAATTATTCCTGAATTATAACAATATAGATATTCTTTGTATGACAGAACATTGGCTTAAAAGCCACCAGTTCATGTTCAATTTTAGTAATCACCAGGTTGGTAGTTCGTTCAGCAGAATAAATGCTATACATGGAGGCTCATTAATACTAGTAAATAATCAGCTTAGATTTAAAGACCGCAAGGACATTGTGAGCCTCTCAGTTGAGCGGACCATTGAAATAGCCTGTATAGAATTGGAGCAGTTCATTATATTATGTGTGTACAGACCTCCTTCAGGATTGTATGATTGTTTTGAAAAGGTTATGGATGATGTGTTGCACAAAATCTGTAATTCGAATAAGTCTATCATCACTTGTGGTGATTTTAATGTTAATCTATTAGAAAATTTGGGTTTAAGTACTAAAATTATAAGTTTGTTTCAGTCATACAATCTTGCTCACCAATTTTTAGAGCCCACTAGAATAACCCCCACTAGTGCCACATGTCTAGATAACATTTATACGGATGTTACACCAGCCCACAAAAAAATCATTAATTTAATAGAATCAGATCATTGCGGACAACTTATCACTGTTCCTTATCAAAGCAAAAAAGTTACTAAAAATGAAATCACTGTGAACCAAAAAACGACTAAGCGTTTGGAAACATTTAAAACTAAAATTCTGAGTAAATTACCACTATTGTCAACTAATGATGCCCCTAATCAATAATATAATGATTTTTTTAATATGTATTGCACACAATTTGAGAATACTTTCGTTCCTAAGACATTGTCGGTTAATAGTATCACTTCCTTCAGTGACTGGGCCACTATTGGTATACATAAAAGTAGAAAACGACTATATGAGTTGTATGATGAACGGACTAGTATAAACACTGCTGAATTTAATTTATATGTTAAGAATTATTCTAAATTATTTAAAAAAGTTTGTTGTATGGCCAAGTCACGTTACTTGAACTCAAAAATTAAAAATAGTGGTAATGTGATTAAGATGACATGGAATATCATTAATAGTGAAACGGGAAGGTCATCCAACCGAAGTAGTGACTACAGCCTTGCTATTGATGACAATATAATTAAATCAGATTCTGAAGTCGCCATGGCATTTGAAAATTTCTTTACAGAGATTCCCATATCAACTACAAAATCTCTAAACTCATCACCCACTGCCGCAGAGTCTTTACTTATAGAAAACGTTCCAGTTTGTGATTCAGAATTTAGTTTCCAATATGTCACCTGTAAAGATGTAATTAAAACCTTTCACACGTTAAATGTTAAAAAGACCGCAGATCTATGGGGTAATTCTGTGGACGTTGCTAAGTCGATTATAAACATTGTCGCACCTACTTTAGCTGTTATTTTTAATAATTGTATTGACTGTGGTGAGTTTCCTGATCTTATGAAAAACAGTAAAATAATACCGTTGTTTAAATCGGGTAGTACATCAGACCCTACTAATTATAGACCTATTTCAGTACTACCTACCTTTAGTAAAATTTTCGAGAAACTTATTTTAGATCAAATCCAAATATTTTTCAATAAACATAAATTAATGCATAACAAACAGTTCGGTTTTACAAGGGCCGGTGTTGAACTTTTAGGACATGTTTATTATGCATGGGAGGATAAATGCGATGCTTTGGGTATTTTTTGCGATTTGTCCAAGGCATTCGATTGCGTTCTTCATGAAACTTTGGTCAGAAAACTGCACCACTAAGGAATTCGAAACTCTTCTCTGGATCTTCTTACTTCATATTTGAGTGATAGGATTCAGAGAGTTGATGTTAATGGGAAAAAATCACCCGGATCTGTAGTAAGAATGGGGGTCCCCCAGGGCTCAATTCTCGGCCCATTTTTGTTTCTTATTTATATAAATGACTCGCCTTGCCTCATAAAGGATAATCATGATATAGTGCTGTTTGCAGACGACACTTCACTTTTATTTAAACTCAAACGTCAGCAGTTTGTTACTGACAATGTAAATAGTGCCCTCGAAAAAGTAGTTAACTGGTTTAATGTTAACAACCTACTTCTTAACGAGAAAAAAACCAAATGTATTAAGTTTACAATACCTAATGTTAGACAAGTAAAAACTAGTGTTCTCATAAAGGGTGAAGAGTTGAACCCCGAAGATACCACTGTGTTCTTAGGCATAACTTTGGATGCCAAGCTTCAATGGGGCCCCCATATAGATAAATTGTCAAAAAAGCTTAGCTCTGCAGCATACGCCGTTAGAAAAATTCGTGATTTAACGGATTTAGACACAGCCCGTTTAGTATACTTTAGTTATTTTCATAGTGTAATGTCGTACGGTATTCTGTTATGGGGAAATGCCGCCGATATTCAGACAATTTTTGTTTTACAAAAAAGGGCAATCCGTTCAATTTATAAATTAAGTCCCAGATACTCCCTCAGAGAAAATTTAAAGAGATTAATATAATGACTGTAGCTTCTCAGTATATTTATGAAAATCTTTTGTACGCACATAAAAATATCAATTTGTTTAAAAAATACAGTGATATCCATAATGTAAATACTAGGAACAAATACAAATTTGTTGTTCCTACAACCAGGCTCAAAAAAAATGGCAGCTCGTTTAGATGCCAATGTATACGTTTTTATAATAAACTTCCTAGCCACATTCAAGAACTAAGCCTTAATAAATTCAAATGTTTTATAAAACAGAAACTGTGCCTAAAAGCCTTTTATACTGTTAAAGATTATATTGAGGACAAAAAGGCTTGGGATTGAGCTGCTCCAATAAACTTACAGTGAATGTTGTTTTTTTACTCTTTTTATTTTGCTAGCTATTTATATTTTCTTATTCTATATAACATTCTATATAAACAATGACATGAATATTTACTTTGTATAGTATTATATTATATTATTTTAATTATTAGGAATGTGAGGACTATGTGGGTCATTGTTTGTTTTTTTTTTTTTGTCTCTTACTTTTAATGATGGTCTGGCAGTTTGAGTACTTTATGCGGCCTACCCAAATGTCCTTTCTTTGGTATTGTTCGTTGAATCGTTGAGCTCCTTTAGTTATGAGTTGAGCTGCACAACGACTGACAAATGCGTGCACTGACTGGACAGGTCCACTCAATCTGTGTGGTTCTTTCATCAAAAGACCATTTCAGACACCAATCGACATGGTCTTCACATGATCTGACCAAGATTATGTCTGGACTTTAAAAGAGACTGTGACCTCTGAGTTTGTTTCGGCCTTTCTTCTCAGAGTAGTCAGATAGGAAACGCCGGCCTCATCTAGTTTAAAAAAATATGTTTTGACGTTTAAAAGTGTTTGTAAAAACCTACTTACAGAAATAAAATCATTTATCATTTATCATAACTGAAAAGAAAAACAAGCATTATAATCTATAGAATTTTGGTATCGCAGGCAGACTAACAAAAGTCACACCATATTTCAGGTTATTGGTTTCTCCCCGCCTGCGATACCAAAATTCTATAGAATAAAATGCTTGTTTTTCTCTTTTCAGTTATGTGTTTTTGCAGTCGGGTTTTTTGTTTTTTAAATAATTTGTTTTATTTCAAGCTTTTTAGTTTTATTAATATATATATATATATATATATATATATATATATGTATTAATATGACGGCGCGTTCATATTATTTTGCGTATTTTTGTGTTTTATTTAATTTGTGTAGTGAATTTGGTTGATTTTTGTTTGAATATCGAATTATTTGCATTATAAACTCTGATTTAGATTTTATTTGTAATTTAAAATAAGAAAATAAGTCACTAAACCAAAGAGGGGACTGCTTAGTCCGTGTGGGCTTGCGAGTGACGTCAGCGCTAGTGACGCTTGTTGTAGTGAAGTGGGGGTGGTGGGGCGACCGGTGCCTTTATAAAGCAGCCGACGCGCTTTACAAGAACACTTTGACTTGAGCCGTAGCGCTGACCGTACGCTCGCAAAACTGTGCCGCCATTTCACGAACACCCCAGCCCCGGTGCGTCCGCTCCTTAACAGCGACGGGGCGCTTAAATATGTAGCAGAGGACCGGGCGGAGGTCTTCGCCGAACACCTGGAGCGTCAGTTCCGCCCTAACCCGACCGACGACGTCGAACATGTCGCAGCGGTCGAGAGACACCTCGGGGACTATTTCGGCACGCCGATAGCTCCCGAAGAGGACCCTGTCTTTTTCTCGCCGGGCGCAGTCAGACGCGCCATCCTGAGGACGAAGCCGAGGAAGGCCCCCGGTGCTGACGGTATCTCCAACGCAGTGCTGCGCCACTTGCCGTACCGAATGGTAGCGGCACTGGCGCGCCTGTACACGGCGATACTGCGCACGGGGGCCTTTCCGGCCTCGTGGAAGGAAGGGCGCGTCATTATGCTGCCCAAGGCGGGGAAAAATACCCAGAAGCCGGAGAGCTATCGGCCCATTACACTGCTGCCGACTGTCTCCAAGGTGTTTGAAGCACTCCTGCTGCGACATCTCCAGCCGTATATCGCCCCACGCCCAGAGCAGTTTGGGTTCAGGGCGGAGCACAGCACGACGCTCCAGCTGTCGAGGGTACTGCACCACCTCACAGCCGGGCAAAACAAGAAGGAATACTCGGTGGCAGTATTCCTCGACATGGAGAAGGCCTTCGACCGTGTGTGGCACGAGGGCCTACTGTTTAAACTGGCCACCTCAGACGCGCCCCGTCGCGTTGTAATGGTGGTCTCCAGCTTTTTATCCCACAGGACCTTCAGGGTGGTGGTCGACGGCGCGCTGTCTAGCGCGCGCCCGGTGCTGGCGGGCGTGCCGCAGGGCAGCTGCGTGTCGCCGACGTGTTACTCACGTTACACCGATGACATCCCCACCACTCCCGATGCGATGCTCGCGCTGTATGCCGACGACGCCGCGTACATCACTACGTCGCTTAATGCGAAGTACGCGGCGGTCAAAATGCAGCGCGCGCTCGACCTACTTCCGGAGTGGCTGTCAAAATGGCGGCTCTCGGTGAACGTGGGTAAGACGCAGGCGATGGTCACCGGATCAGCGCGCCTCCCACCGCCCTTGAAACTACAAGGAGCCGACATCGATTGGTCGCCCCGGGTCAAATACCTGGGTGTCACCATCGACCGTCGGCTCACTATGGGGCCACATGTCCGCAAGGTCGCCGCGCAGGGTAGGGTCGCCCGCAACCTGCTCAAACCTGTGCTCTCGTCCCGCATCCCGGCGCGCGTCAAACTGGGCGTGTACAAATTGTACGTACGCCCAATTTTGACGTACGCCGCCCCCGCTTGGTTCGCCCTCACGAGCGAGTCGAGCCGGAAGCTGCTCCGCGCGCAACAGAGCATTGCGCTGCGGACTATCGTTGACGCTCCTCGCTTCGTGAGGAACGATGTAATCCAGCGGGACCTCGGGATCGAGAGCCTGGATGAGTTCGTGCGGCGCCTCGCGAAGGGGATGTACGCGCGTGCCGACGCGTCTGATTGGCCTCACGTCAAACAGATAGCGCCCTGGCATACGCGTCCCCCTGACGCGAGACCCTTGCCCCGCGACCTGGTAGCGGACGAGTGACCCCATACACCGGACTGGACGCCTCGAGTAAGTCGCACCCAGGTTACACGCGGCTTACTCGATTCAACTGAACTCTACAGATGACACACATCTATTGCGTGGCGTGTACTAAGTTAATATAGGCGCGTCACGTGATTAAACCAGACATTTATAACTAAACAGGCATTCAATTCACACGTACGGGCGCGGCGCGGGCTGCGACGCACGTAGACACTGAACGGCGTTACACACAATACAATGCCGTTCACACACACACGACAGCTCTTTAGCCCGGACCGTGATCGGCTAGATCTGAGAGCGGGGCGGGCGGGAGCTAAACACCTATTCTGTAGGAGCGTCGAGTCGGCTCCACTGTCGCTGGTCGTCTTCGTCGGGCCTCCCCCGGGTAACCGGGGGTCTCACCTGGCGGGGACTGACCGCCGTGGAGTCGTGAAGAAAGCGGCGCTAACGTACTAGCGTCGCGGCGCGCCTACAGATTTACTCATAGCAATCAGTTACACGGACGCGTTTTTAAAACGCGTCCGACGCTTTTTAAACCGCCGACATTAGGCGCACACAATGAGGGGTCCGTTTTTACGGATCAACGCACACCCTCCGCGGCCAGGGGGCTATGCCTCGGTTCCGCATGCCGCGCCCCCTTGCGGGGGCGCAGCGACATCCCCGATGATACGCTCGCAATTCCGCATACCTCTTGGTGTTGTTTTTTTTTTTAAATTAAGTGTCGTTAATTTATTAACAAAAATAAAGTTGTTTAACGTGCTTTGGCTTGTTTGTCAAAACCTCATTTTCTGCGGCCCGTGGATACGACTGAACGCTATCGTCAGCTCGGAAATCCTTCATCAGAAGTGGGATGGACCAACAAGCAGAAAACCATAATGAAGGACGCGCCAGTCCTATATTACGTACTGAGCGAGGCGGAATCAAACCAAGTTGGAGGCAAAATTTAAAGGCCCTTTTAGGGTGGTTCAGTTGCTTGATGGGGACAGGTATTTGCTGAAGGCCTTGAATTCCAACAGAACATACAAATATGCTCACGACCGTGTACGTGCTATGCCAGATTGTTATGTTCCGTTGGAATTGAGTGCTAATTTAGAGATACCTGGAAGTGCCGATGACGGCAAAAGTAAGTAGATATAGCAGTGTTAACCTATCATGTGACAAATTGTCTGTGTGACAATCGGTCTGTGTGACAATCGGTCTGTGTGACAATCGGTCTGTGTGACAATAGGTCTGTGTGACAATAGGTCTGTGTGACAATCGGTCTGTGTGACAATCGGTCTGTGTGACAAAATGTTTGTGTTAACCCATTGATATTACTATCCCTCTATGAGATAATTAGATATGTCTGAATGACAACCATTTTGGGTGATGTTGATTAAAGAAAGAATAGGGCCAGAATGGCCGAGCTTGAGTGTACTACTTACCGTAATTTTGCTCTTTACAGATAGTTCCGACGATGAGACACACGAGGACGTGTGAAGGCGCAGGACGGCCGTGACGGCGCGTTCATATTATTTTGCGTATTTTTGTGTTTTATTTAATTTGTGTAGTGAATTTGGTTGATTTTTGTTTGAATATCGAATTATTTGCATTATAAACTCTGATTTAGATTTTATTTGTAATTTAAAATAAGAAAATAAGTCACTAAACCAAAGAGGGGACTGCTTAGTCCGTGTGGGCTTGCGAGTGACGTCAGCGCTAGTGACGCTTGTTGTAGTGAAGTGGGGGTGGTGGGGCGACCGGTGCCTTTATAAAGCAGCCGACGCGCTTTACAAGAACACTTTGACTTGAGCCGTAGCGCTGACCGTACGCTCGCAATTCCGCATACCTCTTGGTGTTGTTTTTTTTTTTAAATTAAGTGTCGTTAATTTATTAACAAAAATAAAGTTGTTTAACGTGCTTTGGCTTGTTTGTCAAAACCTCATTTTCTGCGGCCCGTGGATACGACTGAACGCTATCGTCAGCTCGGAAATCCTTCAATAATAATATATATAATATATATATATATATGATGATGATGATGATGGAATTGACTCATTACTAGCTTTGATTTGATATCAATATTGTTATAATTTATTTAAAAAAGAACCATTATATATATTGCATCTGCAAATATAAAAAAGGGGAGAACCCTTTTTTATATTTGCAGATGCAATATATAAATATTATATAGCCTACGTCACTCCCACAATGAAGACGAATCTAACGACACCTCTTATGTTAAATCCATCAAGCCGTTTAGGCTACAGAGCGTGCCAAAGAATTAGACATACATACATACTCTCGAAAACATTACCCTCCTTGTGGGGCAGTCGGGTAAAAAGGCAATTAACACAACAGTAAAAAAAGGCAATGTATCTACATAAGTACACTGATTTAAGCCGTATGTTAGATAAATTAACATAACACAAGTTTTTCATCATTAATAGAAGATTCCCTTGTTTTGCCTCGCCACCGCTGCTTGTCTCTGGCCCCGCGCCATCCGCTAACGTACGCGACGTTAGCGGAAGCGACGATAATTGCCAACAAACGTTTGCACGCGACTGTACGGACAACAGCTTAGGTTATACGTCCAATGAAAAAGGCTATCGATATGAATGAATCCGTCGCTTTTTTATAGTCATTCGAATTTGGTCGGATAACCAGTCGTTGTTTACATGTATTGTGTTTTATTTATATGTACTTAATGCGAAGCATTCCAAGCTAAATATTTTCACTATATATTTTTGACAAAACGCACTAATTTTTGGTTTACACCTACACATCTTGGGTTGAGCCGGTTTCTTGTATTTTGCCGTCTAAGTTTTAGCAATATTATTCAATAACGCATGCATGTACACTTTTGAAACTTCTTATGGTTATTATAAGTGTCAAGAAGGACCGAATACAGTTTCCAGCGAGCTTATACGTTTTCTCATTTAGACGCTGCGATATTTTTCAAGTTTAAAAAAAAGCGCTATTACTTGAAAATTATAAATATCTTCTTAAATCTAATTCTGTCACAAATACACACAAATTAAGAGCTACTCGTGTATATTTATTCTACAGGCGCACATACAATAGTTTTAGAGATACCTACACGATTCTGCAAAACGTTACTACAGCAGGAAACGCAATATCTTGAAAACCTAAAGACGCACAAATTATATTTTCGGCGCACATTTTTGCACAAATATAAGCTATCTGCCCGTGCTCAATATTTCTCTTTCCGATCATTCGTTTAGAATTTTCCTGAATACTTTTTTCCGTTTTTTTCCAAAACGACAAAGCGCACATTTATTTATGTGGCGCACAATTACAGCAGATTACGCACTAATTATACGTACTACCCGTGCGCGAGAAGTTGGGACCTGAGCGCGGTGACGTCATATTGGCGTGTTTGTACCGCCCGCAAAAAAGCGAACATAACAAGCAGCCGCCCGCGGCTTCGTCTTTTTTTTTAACCTAATTTATTATGTTACTCAGGGAGGACGCTGCTTTTTATCTAATCTTATTTACATTATTTGAATAAAATAGGACACTAGGTATTTAATTATGTATCACCGAAAGTGTTGACTATGGTGTTGTAATGAATAAAAATACAATGTTTAAGTTTATACATTTATTTTATCTATTATTTACATTGTCTCATCTTCGTCACTACTTACTGGATGTATGCCTTCTAGAGGTTGTTCTTCGTCCTCAGTCTCACTATAATCACTTGACGAAGAGGTATCCGATAAATTTACAATTAATTGCGATTCATTCGTCTCTTGTAAGAGGTCATCATCCCAATACTTTTGTTGAAGCCTCGTTACGTGACGTAGGCCAGTACGAAACTAAAAACCCTAGTAAAAAATAGTGATGCGAACGGTACAATACGGGCGCCATCGGGGAAGTGCAGGGGAAGCAGGCGGGGAGTCGCATTCCTAGCAGGTCCCAACTTATCGCGCACGAGTAGTACCACTCATATCACTCTAGGAGCCACTTTCCTGCTGGGGTAACGTACACGGACAATACGGCTTGACAAAAAATATATACTATATAGTTTGTTCAGAATCGTTTACTGATACGACTTCTGTCATTTTTTATCCCAATAATAATTAAAACGACGTAAATTACAGTAACACTGCCGCTGTACAGTCAAAACAAACCAAAATGGATGAAGTACTTACTACGCTAGACCCTTGTTCGTGTGCGACTGTGTGCGTGCGAAGATTTTTAATGTGACCACACTTTTCTCCCGCAATCAGAATAACTAATTTGATAAATAAATAATGTTTTAAAAAATTATAGTAAAAAAAAATGTGTATGTATTCTGATTAAGTATAACATAATATTCTAACTGGGGTGTTTGGTGGTGCGCGTTCTGAAACACGTTGTATAAATGAATTTAAAGATCCAAATAATTATCCAAGATATTATAAACAGGCTTTTATTTACTTCGGAATAGTAAAAATTATAATGTGACCACACTTTTCACCCACAATCAGATAACTAATTTAATAAATAAACAATGTTATACATAACAGTAAACATTCAGTCATATTATGATTATAACATAATGAAAATGAAATTAGCGAACTATGCACAGGAGGAGTATCGATAATTCTAATCACGATAAAATAAAAGGATTTCATGTTTTTTTTTGGGACCATCGCCCGCAGTTAGTGTTGTTTTGTTACTAAAAAATTGGTTGTCTGTAAAGTCGGTTTACGGACAATAATTTTACGTGATAACGAGAGAGAGATGCGTCACAAGCCGAACGCTTCGGCCGATCGTGCCTCTCTATCGCTAGTTCAGCGCTCTCGCTTGCACGCTCGGCTCAGGCGGAACGTGACAATGAGTCATGCTTTTTTTCATGCGTGCAGCCGGCGTTCATCGATTTATAAGACGTTATCACGTCAAAAACAAAAGCAAAGAGATTTTCACAAATCATACTTCAGAGTTGAGAAAATCTGTTTTCTTTTGTTTAATCGTGTTTAGATATCGATACCCATAATTTATGTGAAGTTTACACAAAAAAACTTATATTTCAAGTGAATACACGAACTGCGGTCCATGACCCCACAAAAAAACTTTAAATTAATTTATTTTTATCATGTTGAAGGTACTAATGGGTCACCGAAGCCCCCGCAACACAGGCAACGGAAGGAGTACGGGTGGGTTTTAGTCAGTAAGAGTCTGACACACCCTCCCGCTCCGCCCAGAGCGGGAGAAGTTATTTGCTGATTACCCACCCAAAAAAAAAAAAGATACCAATAACGTCTGTGGAGTTTCGCTAGCTAACTTAATTTAACCCTGTATATACGTATTTAACACTGACAAAGCAATATAATCGTAATGCCTTTATTACAATAAAAACTCATTTTTATTAGGTACTTCTTTATTTTCATAATTTCTAGGACTTATCAGATAAATTAGGTACAATCATTAACTAAAAACTAAAGAATTAGAAAATAACATTTATAAGACATTAGCATTAAGCATGAAAATGTGACATTTATAAATGTTTTAGGGATTAAGGATTTTATAAACCGGTTATAAATATTGTCAGCAGTGTTGTGTAGTTGAGAGCAGTGGTGGCCCAGTGGTAACGGCCGCGACTTACGAGTTGCAGATCGTAGGTTCGAACCCAGGCAGGCGCTTTACGTTGTGTAAGTTATTTCATCACCACTGCTATCAAAATGGTGACATGTGAAATTCGAAGACGTGCGACAACTATCAACCCGCACTGGGCCCGCGTGGTGAATTACGGCCCACTGACTCTCACAGAGAGGAGGCCTGTGTCCCAGCAGTGGGAACATTATAGGTTGATTGTGTATAAATTGTCAAGTTTACTGTCTTTGTAACTTTCATGTCAATGAGTTAACAGAGCACTGGACGATAACACCGGTTTATAAAGGTAATTACTCATTACAGACAGAGCAGCAAAATCCTTAAACATACTCAACAGTTTTCTTCAATCATCATTTTTTTATTAAAAATAATCTCTATAGGAATCTCGCTATCTTGAACTGTATTCGTTGTAATTTAGTTAACTATTAACGAAACAATTAAAAACTGCTCGAGCATTTCGCTGCTCTCTGACGTTTATGAAAAAGAGGTTAGCACGCCACCAAATACTCAAATGCAACTCGGTTTGATGTCGCCTCATGTTCTCCTCCCCACTTAACGGTGATTTGTAACGACAGAAACACTTAAGAATTTTAAGTTAAGTGAGCTTTGAATATTCTGGGGTTAAGACTGCCAATATATATTAAAATTTAATAGTCGAACCATTGCGGTCTTTAAGTTTCTCTTCGAGTATTTTTGTAGCTTCCATTACTTTCTTGAGCAGCATTTCATCCATAGTTTTTAGCTGAAAAAAAAAATATCATCGTAAGATTCTGATATCGCCACCAATCACGTCTGTGAAGTTCGTCAGTTAATTTAATTTGACACTACCTACCATTACCTGTTGTAATTGATTATGAACAATTATTATTTATTTAATTATTATTTTTTTTTATTAATTATTATTTTTTATTTTATTTTCTTGAATAATTATTTCAACCTTACATATTATAAAAGAAAGTCCCCCCGCCGCGTCTGTCTGTCTTTCTGAACGCGATAAACTCAAAAACTACTGAATTTGAAACGGTTTTCACCAATGGACGGAGTAAATCATGAGGAACGTTTATGTGAATGTGAAGGTGTATAACAGTGGCGTAGCGTGGGTTTTCGCCGCGAGGGGCCGACCGGAAACTCGCCGCTCCCTATTTTAATTATTGCTTATTAAAAGTTTAAATATTTTATTTAATGTACATCGTACAACTTATTGCAAGTCAAAATAAACTCCCACTGCTTCAGAAGAACAATAAATTCTATGAGAAGCAATGGCGCAAAAAACCCACAGGAAGTTTATCTTTTAAAATGTCTAAACTTTATTAAGTTAACGAACGACGAACGACGGTGGCTTGGTATACACAACAATAAATAACAAGTATTTATTTGCTAATTGAGTGTATAATAGTATCTTAAATTATACATAGTGCTCATTACAATTGGATGGAATAAAATATTTATGTTACAAGGTGCCTAATATTAATAATCATTTCTGTTACGATTAGATTAAAAATGTACTCTTCGTGTTTTTTTAAAAGCAAAATCTTTTACACAATCGTCAATATCAAAATGTATGTAATTTTTTATTGTTAGAATAGCTAGATTTGTTAGCCTCAACGTGGACATAATCGATCTGAGATATTTTTTTCTTAGTTTTAGTTTAGAGAAGCTTCTCCCGCAACTGGCATTACTGCATTGCATAGCGACTAATAAACTTCCTGCATTCGTACGTGTGTTCAAGCTTTCATTCGTTTCCGTCAGTTTTTCTAGTCTCAGTTTTTCTAAACATTGACTGCACAATGTTTCTTTGTAATGATGTCTAATGGAATTTACAGCATCACCTCTAGCGCTCCAACGTGCATCCTGAAATCTTTTTAAACTTTTTCCTGTGGCTGCGTAGAAAAAAAAAAGCGTAGCAGCGTTCTAGCGTGCCAAAGAAGGTCACCGAATTTACCTCAACTGCAGCTGCATGTAGGCAAACTAGGTTGAGTGAATGGTTTGAGAAAGGAATAAATTTGGCATAGGGATTGATATCTTTTATTTGCTGTTGCACACCTGTGTGGCATCCAGCCACCGTGGCAGCGTTATCGTAAGCTTGCCCTCTACAATTCATGATATCCAGCCCGTCAGCTTTAAGTTTGTTTACTATCATGTCGCTAATACCTTCCACAGTTTTGCTTTTAGTTTCAATAAAATCTATAAAAGATTCCTCAACTCTAACCTCCTGGTTTTTAATCACCACGTATCGTAATACTTGGCTTGTTTGATCCTTATGGGAAATGTCCGGGGTGCTGTCCAAAAATCATGGAATAATATTTGGCCTTTTGGACACGGACTAAAATTACTTGACGTACTTTTTTTCCTAAAACTTCTATCAAGTAGTTAATTCCAAAAAGTTACCTCTGTTAGTACTAGTGTCATCTTCTCTGTGACCACGGAACGCCAAATTTTGGCAGAAATAGTACAATATCAAACATTCCTGTCAGAATTTCATGCCGTTTCCTTTGCCAATATGTCTTGTTCTTTTTTATCGATAGTTTGTCCCTTTCGAAGCCTATTTTATAACTAAAAAACTTTCGTTATGTTTTGCACTTGATTCATGATTGGCTACCATGGGATTCAATTTCCATCAAGTATTAAATCCGTCGGAAGAGCAAATTTCGATGCATTTGATGAATTGGGGTTTTCAAATAAACGAGAACAGAAGCAAAACAATGAAGCTTTCGAAGGAGAATATGCCATCCAAGAGCGTAATTTTTTTTCGCCCTTTGGCAATATGCCATAAAACCAATCGTTAGTCAGCCGTCTCGATACTACTTTTGTTTAGTTACAGCAACAGTGTTTGAATCTGACAAATTCTTACTATCAATCAAAGGTTGCGAGTCGTTGGTATCTTGTCCTATTTGATCTAATTCTTGGTTTCGAACATCACTAGTCTTTAAAGTAATCACACCCGAAGGCCCTGGCGTAGACTCTGGCGAAGCTGGCGTACACTCTTTCGTCTCCGAAACTTTCACAAACTTCAATAAAGCTCCTTAATTCTTCCTGATATTCTCCTTCTTTGCTTCTTTCTTATTCCGATAATATGCTCCACTTTCTTTTGCTCTTTTAATTTTTAGTTAGAGATAAGCTTTAAAAGCAAAGAAAACGAAATCATTTTTTTATTATTCTTTACTGGCCCTAAAATAATATATTCTTAGGTTTAAAAATGTGTTTTAGTTTTTATTTACTCGTCTTTATTCAAATTCTATAGTAATTTAATGAAAATGCTCTAAAAACACGAAACGTTTTTTGACAATTCTCATAAAGTTTGCATTTTATTATTCAGTCTGTATTTTATTACAAGTGCGACACCGACACATTACCTATTTTTTTGTATTAATAATACACAAGCAAAGATACTCGTAACAGGGCAACCCAAGAAAATTAAGTAGGTACCTAACAAACTCCGAGAAACTTACTTCCACCGAAGTTTTTGTTATTTATCTATTAGACAAGTGTTACATCTATTTTAACGTTCTAAATCGATAGATTTTAGCGACTTCTTATATTTAGAATCCCCATAACAAAAAAGAAGAAATTTAAATTATTCAAAGAGAAGTCAACTCGACGACGATTATTGTCTAAGATGTCATAAACTGTACGTGATACATAAAATTTATGTTCTACAGGATTGTTCATCTTAAAATGTTCAACAAAAAAGTCTGCAATAGCATGTCTCTCATCTTCTAAGGTTGACTTGACCCACATTAACCATTTTTATGTTTCAGAATTTGATAAAAAAAATAATTGTTATTACATTATTTCTTATATTAACCCTTATCCATTCAAAAATGTTATTTAAATTGGGCATTTAATTTAAATTAAAATATGAGGCGTACTTTATAAATTATTTAAATGAATGCTTTAAAAGATATCACAGATTCAAAAATACGCGTAACAAAATAATGATGGTACCCGCGGCAGGCGCAGCGATCGGCTATGAGGTATTCGATCGCTTTTGTTTTCTTTTAATCCCGGTAGTATGTTCCCGAGGGATATTTTCCGACAACCACGCAGGCGAAGCCGCGGCCAAAAGCTCGTATTATATAGAACTAAATGACCGGACAGACGTTGTCCTATTTCCTAAAACTCGATCGCAGCGCCACCTACAGGGTCCAACAGTGAATCTAAACCATCCAAGTACCCAAACACACACAAAAAATTTCATCAAAATCGGTCCAACCATTTAGGACGAGTTCAGTGACATACACACGCACAGAAGAAACATAAAGATAGTAGACACTGGCAGGTGGCAACACACGGACTCATAATCGAATCTTTTGGCAAATAGCGTCAAATGATTTGATTTATTTGTCAAATGATTTGATTTATTTGTCAAATGATTTGATTTATTTGTCAAATCCTTAGATTCACCCTACCCGTCAAAAGTTGGTAGCGTTTCTGTTTCGTTTTGACACGAAACGAAACTCGAAACGCCGTATACGGGATGTGTAAGCTCACTGGTCTCAGTAATGACACTTCGAGCGACATAAGTACGATGAAGGCAATTCTAATCATTTAAATCTTTGCCAGAGAGTGTTACCCTCTGGGGTAACACTCAACTGGGGTAACAGTTTTCCCCGTAGTTTATCCCGGAAAGATGCATGATTGCTATGGGAAAGACCAGCCGCGGGTTAAAGTTACTTTTTAATAAATAAGTTCATCATTATGTTTTAACCTACCTGGCTAGTAAATTCATTCTCAATCAAGGCTATTTGTTCAAATCCAGCGATCTTCTCTGCTTCGTACTTAGTTGTCAACTCTTTAATATCTTCAGTACGTCGGAGAGCCTCCTTAGATCGTTCGCGTAGCTTCTTGTCTTTTTCTTCAGCCTCTCGAAGTGCACTGTCAAATAAAGCAAAAATATTAATTTTATATCATCAAAACTACTACTTAACAATATGAAATCAAAAAATCTAAATATTTTATTTCACATAAACCTACATGGGAACTTTTGAAACGTTAGAAGCTAGGTGGCTGTTCCAATTGGTTGTTTTCCATGGAGAAAAGCCGGCAAGAAACTCCACGGGTACTCTTTTAAAAATGTGCTTTTACAGTATTTTCAAATTACAGTGTTAATAGGTATGGGAGGTCAGTGTAGGCCTGTCAACAAGAACCAGGTACTTAACAAAATATAAAATGGTCTACAAATCTACATATTACAACGCCTACAACATTCTCACATTCAAAAAAAAAACAAAATAATCTATACCTACATTTAAAATATTAATAAAATAATAAAAATCTATTTAAACCAAATGACATGATTGCCATTACAACTGTAATAAATCTGAATTAATATCCTGTCCACAAAAGCCACTATAAATGGATGAAATTAAGATTGTAGAAAATAATGTCAAATAATGAAAAGATTATGTCAAGAAAGAATATAAAAAAATATAAAAATCGTAATTTGCGAGCAGTTAATTGACATTTATGTAAGTATGCCGATAAATAGTGTAATCGTTTTCGGTCGTCCTATTACTCGTATTAAAAGAAATCCCACAAACCTGTGCGCCACAGTCCTCTCCTGCTGCCTCTTAGCCTGGCTCTCGCTCCTCTTCCTGGCAGCGTCGTCCCTGGCGACCTGCAGCTCCGACAGTTGAGCTGACAGCTCACCGAGCTCCGTGTTGAGCACGTCCAGCTCACCCTCCTTGCTTTCTGAGTCTAGGTCGCCGGACTCGAAGTCCCTGGAAGAATTAGTAAGAAATGATTCATGGCGTTATAAGCAATTATGATGGCCGTGATGAACACTTTATTATTGAATCACTGAGTGTTAACTTGTCTACCTACTGGGACTGGGACCAACTTATTTATTACATGACTCGAAAAGAAGAAGTAATTTAGAACAAAGTTGCCTCGTATGTTTTTTTTTTATTTTTTATTCTTTTTTTGCAACATAGCCAATGTCGACTATTCTGCCAGCGTCATGTAGTGACGGCAGCACTGCAAGATGAGCCGTCAAACTTTGCACTTTGTGGTAGTTGTTAGTAGTTAATGTTAGTAGCTGAAAGGACGAGACAAGTTTTGTTAGTTAACATGGATTTCTATAAAATATATAATTATTACTCTATTAGAAAACGACACAAACATTTACAAAGTTATAATTATTATTACATAGGAGACTACATTCTGATAAAGGCTGTCAGTGTACCTTTTTCCAGTGGGATACTCTACCCACTGGAAAAAGGTACACTAACAGCCAACTTTCAATAGGTACCTATACTGGCAACTTACAACGCACTACAACTCACAACTTATATGCAACTTATAGCAAAACGTAGTCGTGTGAAAACGCTAATATTATTGTAGGAACCAGCGTTCGCCATGAATTAAAACTCTAAGGAATAAGGGGAAAGATTGTTGATCTAACTTAATAGTTATCAGCAGATGCAGGACGACATTTATTCGATCTTTTATCCTGTTTCTGTAATTCCTGTCACCTTTAACCTAGTGACCGCCACGTCAAAAAAGTGAAAACGTGCTCTCAGCGCCAAGCTACGAATTATTCCTTAAAATCGGTCATGCAGTCGTAACCGTGGCGTGCTGGGCACATTTTGCTCTGGCGGTCAAAAGATTAACAATATCCTGGGGTAGCCAAAATATTCACCTATTGTAATATGACGCCTAAGGCTGAATTCTACCAAACTTTTATAATAAATAATAATATTAATCTTTATTGCAGACCACAAGATCCATAAAAAAAAACAAGGTTAAAAAAAACTACAATAAAATGGCATACAAACAAAACAAACTGTCGCCTATCTTAACGTTTACACGGCTACCTCCAACCACCGCTGCACCGCTTGTAACCTTAGAATTTTGTCATTATTACGGTTCCGTACCCAAAGGGTAAAACGGGACCCTATCACTAAGACTCCGCTGTCCGTTTGTCACCAGGCTGTACCTATCTCATGAACCGTGACAGTTAGACAGTTGAAAATTTTACAGATGATGTATTTTTGTTGCCACTATAACAACAAAACTAAAAAACAGAATAAAATAAATATTTAAGGGGGCTCCCATACAACAGACATGATATTTTTTGCCGTTTTTGTAGATAATGGTACGGAACCCTTCGTGCGCGAGTCCGACTCGCACTTGGCCGGTTTTTTTACATACACAAATTGCCAGAAGTTTATTTGCAGGAAAAACTTATACTTTGTACAAAAGTTTGGACGAATTCGCCCTAATAGGTACCTGCTGTGCTGACCCCAAATAAATTGGAGTACAGAAGTAGGATGATGTTTAGCAAATTTTAACTTACTTCAAACTATCCGACAGCTTCATAATCTCATGCAACAAGTTGTTAGCGGAATCCAGGTTAGGTTTGATGGTCTGCAAGTTTTTGAGGCTGTTCTCTTTCTGCATCAGTATGGCTCGGAGGGAGTCCAGCTTCTCTTCCAACTCCTGAAGGTTCTGGGTAGCCTGTTCAGCTTGTGCCGTTATGTCTTCGGCGTCGTATACCCTGGAAATTGTGGATAGATTAATATTAGAATAGAATTAACCTATTGCCCGCCACGTCAAAAAAGCAAAGACGTGCCCTCGGCGCCAAGCTAAGAATTATTCCTTAAAATCGGTCATGCAGTCGTGACCGTGGCGTGCTGGGCACATTTTGCTCTGTCATACATGACTGTGGCGGTCAAAAGGTTAACCTAAGTTTTGGATTTGTGTCCAGTTAATGGCAGTAGGCTCGCCCCCAAATGACCTCAATTTAGTGAGTTGAGAGTCGCGTAATTTATGCAACAATCGGTTTCCTAAAATAGTGCGGTTTGTGCAAAATGAGTTATCTAAGTCAATTCTATTTGATCGTAAATTGCCAGACGCATTTTGCGTGACCGAAATGACGCTTACGTCTACGCTAATTACGCGACATCATTTCGGCCTGACATTTAATAATCACATAATGTAGGCGTAAGCACGCCTAACTTTCCGCCATAACTGGCGAAATTTGGTGAAGCATTTCCTTGGAGAATATGACCACTAGACCAATGAAGAAGAACAGGTAATTTTATTAATCCATTCTGTTTTCACCTTAGTGCCCTCTTCCTCGCCACTTCAGCCACCAGTGCATCCCTATGCGTTTTCTTCTGCTCCAACAGTATCTCTGTTTGCCTGTTCTCCTTTAGAATGGCTTCAAGCTCTTGTCTCTCTTCGTCGTGGACCTCTTTCTCTTGCTTTAGGTCTTCTTCAAACTGTTTTATGTCATGGTCAAGCTGGAATTGTTGAACTTATTGTTAAGTTATGTAGGTTTACTTCAAATTAGTTGAATTTATAATGACTGTAATGACCTTATCACTCAAATCTGTTAAATATTTATTTAAATTGATTACTTTTCTAAAGATGAATGAATGAATATGTTCCATTTTTTTATTATGACATACATACAATTAATTTATATTTACTTAATAATTTTAAAGCACGCGACTTTTCATATTGTAGGTAGTAATTGTTGTGCCCGACACGCGCCCGAATCCACGTGAACTTTGTAACTATTATTAATTAAGATCTTGTACATACACAGTCATGAGATAAATGCAATAAAGATTTGAATTGAATTGAATAAATGATAGAAAACTGGATAGTACCTATTATTACTATTAACACTCCTTTGCGTGTTGCTGGCCATCTAAATTACGTTAGCCAAGAACTTAGTCTAGGTACGAGGGCGGGTCAATAAGTCCGTGACTTTTGGAATAAAACAGATTTTTTGATAAAAAAATAATTTTATTTTTCAACGTAGTCTCCCTTGAGCTCTATACACTTTGTCTAACGCTTCTCCAATTTTTTTATCCCTTCCAAAAAAAATGATTTGTCGAGGTCCTCAAAATAGGCCTTTGTTTGCGAGATGACTTCATCATTGGAGTCAAATCTTTTTCCACCAAGCCATTTCTTCAGGTTTGGGAACAAGAAGTAGTCGCTCGGAGCCAAATCTGGAGAATAGGGCGGATGAGGGAGCAATTCATAGCCCAATTCATGGATTTTTGCCATGGCAACTGCACATGTGTGCACCCTTGCATTGTCTTGGTGGAAAAGAACTTTTTTCTTGGCCAAATGAGGTCGGTTTTTTTTTCAAATCGTCATTGAATCGGTCCAATAAATTGGCATAATATTCCCCATTGATTGTTCTTCCCTTTTGAAAGTAGTCAATGTGGATTATCCCGCGTGCATCCCAAAAAACAGTCGCCATAACTTTATTGGCTGACAAACCCACCTTGGCCTTCTTCGGCGCCGATTCACCCTTAGAAACCTACTGTTTTGACTGTTGTTTGGTCTCTGGTGTGTTGTAATGGATCCATGTTTCGTCCACGGTTACAAAACGGTGCAAAAACTCCTCCATATTGCGATTAAACAACGCCAAACCTTCCTGTGAAGTTGTTACACGATTGCGTTTGTGGTCGACTGTGAGCAAACGCGGCACCCATCTTGCGGAAAGCTTTCTCATGCCCAAGTGATCATTCAAAATTGAAACCACTGAGCCATGCGAGATCCCTACGGCTTCCACAATCTCTCGCACTTTCAATCTTCGGTCGGCCAACACCATATCGTGAATTTTTTCGATTGTTTCGGGTGTAGAGACCTCAACTGGGCGTCCAGGACGTTCGGCATCTTCAGTGCTTGTACGGCCACAACGAAATTCAGTAAACCACTTTTTTACCATTGAAATCGATGGTGCAGAGTCCCCATAGTATTTATCAAGCTTAGCCTTGGTCTCGGTAATGGTTTTTTTTCGCAAGAAATAATGCTTAATAAGCACACGAAATTCACTTTTTTCCATTTTCTCCTCAAATTAGTGAGTAGTCTGATAAAAATAGCTGTCAAACACAAACTAACTGACGCAGCAAGTTTAAATTTTGACAGGAGTCAACTGACAGATGCCTGTTGACAGGAGCAGTGTTGCTGTTTCAGTAAAGAGGTCAGAAATTCAAAAAGTCACGGACTTATTGACCCGCCCTCGTACCTACACACTACGTCACTACGGAAATATATGCGACAGAAATTCGCCAATAATGCGCTCACTCAGCAGGCACTACGTATCGTAGAAAGATGGTGCAGGGAATTCGACCTATCGGTGAACCCCACCAAAACTGAACTAGTTATGTTTACCCATAAACGAGCATTAGGCCCTTTCCGCCTACCAACACTGTTCGATACAGAACTTCAGTTAGCCGACGAAGTCAAGTACCTCGGGGTTATTCTAAACAGAAAGTTAAACTGGAGTAGTCACTTAGACAACAAACTAAACAGGGCTTGCATCACCTTTTGGCAGTGCAATAAAATGATAGGTATGAAGTGGGGCCTATCCCCCAAAATTATACTATGGCTGTACACGGCGGTAATCCGCCCCATGATCACCTACGGGGCTGTGGTCTGGTGGCCCCGCACCAAGCTAGTCACAGCCTCCAATAAACTACAACGAATGCAAAGACTTGCCTGCATGGCGACCACGGGCTGCATGAGGACAACTCCGACTGCAGCAGTCGAAGCCATGCTGGGACTGCCGCCGCTCCACCTGTTCATACAGCAGGAAGCGACTATGGCGGCAGTACGCCTAAATTCACTGAATCTCTGGGGCAAGAGAGACACACTACACACCGCGCTGCTTGAGGGACTCAATAAAGAGATCCCCATTACGAAAGCAATAAATGAGCAGGTACCCAAACAATTCATCTTCGATAAAAAATACAAAATCCAACTTCACGAGGATGGCCGATGCGAGGGGTTGCGCCCCGCAGAGCTGCGCATCTTCACAAATGGATCCAAAACAGGTAGTGGCACAGGTGCTGGAATCTTCTCGGAGGACTTCAACATACGCATAGCCATACCATTGGGGGTCCATAACACAGTGTTCCAGGCCGAGTGCTTGGGTATTTCTCTGGCCGCCTCAGCCATCATGGCCTGGGAAGTTAAGGACCACTCGATACGCATACTCTCAGACAGCATGGCTGTCCTGCAAGCGGTAAACAGTCACACAGTTGACTCTGGGCTAATAAACGAGTGCCACCAGCGCCTCAACCAGGTGGGTAGCCTCAACAACATAACCATTCAATGGATGGGAAGGACACAGCGGCTAGGCAACGATGCAGCCGATGAACTTGCCAGAAGGGGGTCGAGCATGGCACCAGTGGGACCTGAACCCATCGTGCCACTCCCCTTCGGGTACTTACGCACTCTGGTAAGGAAACGCACCAAAGATAAACATCTCAAACTATGGTCGGACCAAGGTGAGTGCAGGCAGGCCAAGGAAGCACTTCCTACAATTGATGGTCGCCTCACGAAACGGGTTCTCCGACCAACTAAACTACAGCTGAGCACTGTTACAGCAGCTATAACAGGCCACGGGTCATTTAACAAACACCTCAGTGTCATAAGAGTCACAGACAGTCCGCTGTGCAGGCCCTGCATGGAGGACGACGAGACAGCAGCACATGTGCTACTAAACTGCCCAGTGGTCGCCTAATACAGGGCAAAGTACTTTGGTAACCCAGGTACCCTCCGTGAGATGGTCAGTAACACCAAGGCGTTGCTGGCCTTCCTTGAGGAGCTGGGGTGGATCGAATAATTGATTTCCCACCCGTACGCAAAATACGCGCATTGACGTGGAGTTGCGGACACCAACCCGTATTACCTATTCTACCTATTCGCCAATAATGCGTTTTACGTGACCTAATTTCGGTTTGATAAGTTGCAATTGCTGGTAATTTTAAAAGCATTGCTGGCATTTCATTTATCCGCGAATGTGTCCATACTCTTAACAAAAAGTTTAGCATTATAAACCTTTTGACCGCCACAGTCCAGTCATGTATAGATGACAGACCAAAATGTGCCCAGCACGCCACGGTCGCGACTACATAACAGATTTTAAGGAATAATTCGTAGCTTGGCGCCGAGGGCACGTTTTTGTTTTTTGGCGTGGCGGTCAATAGGGTAATAATAGATGAAGATGAGATATTAAACTCGTGTCTCGTGGTGTAGTAACAAAATGTGATACTACTGCTGCAATATCACACTTTGTTACTAAACATTTATTGTAAAGAATATCACAGAAATGTTTTCAATACCTTTACCAGGCGTCCAGCACGTTTTCCTTTTTCCACAGCTTGTTCATTGAGCATTCCAAGAAGCCTGTTTTTCTTCTCTTCTAAAGCTTTTACCTTTAATCATCACAATATAAGATTAAGCACTAACATGATTCACAACTCAGTTTAGTATTTTGGAGATCCCGCTGTTATTGAACACTAGAAATACTTATAAGTAATTAACTTCACTCAGAAATAACAAAAGCAAGAGTTCTATCCTTCATAATTATTACTTTGGTTCTAGTAGTTTCTGTCAAGGACAGCTAATGAGACACAATTGATTTTCTATTGTTTGACTCCGAATCAGAGTCACGTGGGGCTTAACAGGTTAAAATGTAATTATTACATTTTAACCGGTAAAGCCCCAATGGCTCCGAATAGGAGCCCTCGCGGCGCGCGATTTGAAAGTAGTTATCGAATAAAAATGTTTTTTTTGAGATTGAGAGATGACGTTATTGAGCCACGGGCCTGAGCGGTTAAAGAGCATTACATTATAATGCTTAAAAAACCTTCTAACTGGCTAAAATCCAAAACACTAAACAATTTCAAGGTGGTGTAATTTTAATGTACCATGTCTTCTCTGTCACAGTCTCGCAACATACCGAAACTAACATCACACCTGTTTCTTTACAAAAATGTAAGCAGGGGTGAGCAAGCAATTAAGAAAATAAAGATTTACCTGATCAGTCTTCGCAAACAGTTCTTCTTCATGTGGAGCAATATCCCTCAACTGCTCCTCATTAAACGCCATCAGATTGAACAGTAGCAACAGTATAGAATGTGATGTAGTGACAGAAGGTTGTAGGAAGTGTATGATGCTAATGGTAGCCTCTACTTGAGGCACTACGGAGACCAAATTTTTGATCACACGTGTCATGTTGATGACGGGAAGCAAGTCCCAGTAGTATATGGTGTTCTCATTGCGGTCTTCTTTGGGAGGTGCCTGAAAATGTTCATACAAATATGATAAGGCATAATTATATAGATTTCTTGTGTAATATTATAACAAAAACATGAAACTATTGAATTGCTCATCTTTTATAAAAAAATTAATAAATACTAATGAAAAGGGAATTAACTACTTTTTCCCAGGGGGTAAGCAGAAACTAAGGAATGCCACCTGCTACAATCATTATATATACGTGTATGACCAGATGCATGAATTTAAACAAGGCAAAAGTATAATAGAATACAATACTCTTTATTATGTACACCATAAAAATTACAGATATAAATGTAGAAATTTTACATCAGATGACACAATGGGCAGCCTTATCAGTAAAGATCTTTTAAAGACAACCTTCGGATGGATTAATAGATTCATATTTTATTTTAACAAGTAATTAATGTTAACAATATTACTTACAGCAAGTACAGCATCAGTATCAATTCCAAGTCTATCAAACACCTGGAACAGGGCTCCCATCACAGCATGAGGCTTCTTCAGGTCTGGAGATGTCAAGGGATAGTTTGGAAAGTTCCCATTCCAGTCGCCTATGAAGTTCTCCATAGTAAAGGCTTGTGCTGTAACGGTAATACAAATAAATATGGGACTCGGAAAAAAATCTGTCTAATGTAGAATGCATGCAGACTTCACTGATCGCTTGAATGTTCAGAATTTGAGATATTATAACAAGTATGTAACCACATACTTTATATATGATGATAAAAACATATTGATCCGCTAGTAAATAATGTCAAGTTAGTTCTAGTTAGCAATTTCCAGTTAACAAGTTAGATCATGCATACTTCTTTCCATTGTGACTTCTGATTTATTTGATTCGGAACAACAAAGTTTATATTTGTAGACAAAATATTATCCCGTATCCGTTTTTTACTCTGTCACAGTATTATAATACACTTTTTTACAGTTTACACTTCACAAACAAACAATTCATTCAAATATTCAAAATCCACCGGATCACCACCGGATCGTCGAACTGTCAAGCAGTTGACCCACAGATAACTTTAAACTAGTCAGTAGTCAGAGTCGACAAATGTGAATAAAATCATTCGTTCGGAAACATAGAAAACTCAAAGAAAACGTCAGAAACCTATTTTTTTACCAGAACTTGATTTATAAAATTATAAGTTATAACCATCTAGAGCGAGTATTTTTAGCTTAAATTTTTAGAAAAACTATCGCTAATTACCTGAAGGAGTGCATAATTCATATTCCAAAGTGGCTACGAGTCACAAAGAAATGTATGACAAGCAAAGTACACGTATTACAGTACTACGTCTGTACGTACGAGTGAGCACAACTTGAACGTATTACGGAACGTAGCGTGTTGACGTTGTCAATTTGTCATTATTATAGACGTCACTCGCGAGTAGTGATGGGTAACTCATCAATTTTATTTGAGGATGAGGGAGCACCTCATTTTGCCTCGTGAGGTCCTCACGAGGTACCCCTCATTTGAGGTGAGGATTTGAGGAATCCTCAACGGCGTATTCACCTCACGAGTCGTGAGCCCGAGCCGAACTCAGCCGAACGTGCGAGGGAGCGAGGCGGGCGGGCGCGACGACTTTCACGAGTACTCACGACTCTCCGTCCGATTAAGCAAATCTCTCTCACCTCTCACACATATCATTTTCTTTCGCTCATAAATTTTAGACCGCCAAAATAAACGAATCAATGACACTTGATTATCAATCTAATGCTGATGCTTTTAGAGTTCATAATAATTAATCATAGCTGAAATAAAAATATTTTCTTTAAAATTCGTTTTGACTAATAATGTTACATACTAATTTTAACAGTTTACGTAATGTTGACCTTGGAGGTGCACGTGATTTTCTTGTAACAATTACGTAGACTTTTGTTTTGTTTGTGTTCGTACTTTAATCTAAATAATTAATATCCTACCAAACATCAGTATCACACTCAACACACACACATGACATAACTAACATCATTACATACTTAGGTACATTATTTCATTAGGTACATACCAAAATCATAATGTTAATGTTTATTATGCTGCCAAAATTTCGAGACCAGACCTCACCTCACACATTCTATAATTCTATACAATTTTTTAAATCGGTTCATTCGCTCACTCGTTGAGGAGCTCATCACTCAACCACTCAATACTCACTCGCGAGTCACGCCTCACGCCTCACCTCGCTCGCCTCACCCCTCGCCACAATTTCATATTGTCAATGTCAATTTTTGAGGACGCGTGAACGAATGAGGTGAGGTGAGGTAATGAGGTGGTTCATTGTTGAAAATCGAGTAACTCTTTCAATTTGCGATCACGAGGACCTCAAACGAGGGACCTCATGAGTGAGGGACTCATCACTACTCGCGAGTCGATCGTCGACGATTTCTCGGCACGTCCGAAAATATTTTTCTTTTAAAATTGTAGTTGTTATGTGCTAATATAAATAAGAAAAATGAGGATCACTAATGTGAGAAGGGGCCGGATCATCCGCATGGCATCAGCCTGCGCAATTTTATTAGTTTTGCTATACGCTTTGCATAAGTGGTCCACGGATAACGTTGCCTCTGAATCCGATTTTGGATTAATTTCGGACTCCAATGCCGCATATTTTAAGTCCCATCACGATGTTTACCCGACTTTGAAGACAGGTAACAAAGTTTGTTGACTTATAAAACGCAATTTTTCGGTGCTAATAGATGTTAAGAATAAGTACTGTTATGTGGCCCATAAGCCCGGCGTGTTAGTGCCATAGAGTTCACAGTGTTTTTGTTACGTCAGTACGTGTTTTGTGCACTATAAATTGCTTTGTATCGTTGTATTCTCAGCTGTGTCGCAAACTATTGTAGCTTGCAATTGGTATTTACTTTCTATTGTAATTGAACCACTTATTATGGTTTTATTGTGTAAGAAAATTCATAGCAGCAAATATTTGTTTTTAGTTCTTCAGTCAATTGATTTATCTAATTGTACCTGAAGATAATCTATGTAATTAGTTAACTCTAATCCAAAATTGGTTGCAATTTAATCTTTGATAGTTAGCTATCACTTCTCATTGATAAATATCACTTAAAAACTCTTCAAGATAATGTATGTTAAAAAGTTATCATCAGATTAGATCATACCCAAATATAGAATAATAACAACATAACATCACGCCTTGTTTCCCTGATGGGTTGGGCAGAGGTGTACCTGTAGTACATTTCGCCAGTTATGTTTAAGTCCCTTGTAATAGGGAGCAAGCCTATTGCCAACAACCGGGCACAAATCCAGACTCCAGGCTGGTAGACAGAAAACCCCATAACACATTGCCTGATGTGGGAATCAAACCCAGGACCTCATGCTCAGCAGTAGCGCTTGCGACCACTAATACTATATAGAATAATAATAGTACCAGCATATTATTATCCCACAGGGCAAAGGCCTATTCTCACCCAAATATAAGTATTGGAATGATTTTTCTAAGTGGCTTGAAATATTGACTTTGACAGACATTGAAGAGTATCTTTCTGTCATTTGTAGATCTTTGACAGTCGTTACGGGTAAATCAGAAGCCCAAAAAGTCCAACAACCAGTCTTACCAAGGGGATTTTGTTACCTAGTAACTGGGTTTTGGAGGTCAGAGAGGCAGTCACTCCATGTAAAATGATGATATTCAGCTGCATCTGCCTAGCCTTTTCCCAACTATTGGGGTCGGCTTCCACCCCAATAGTTGGGAAAAGGCTAGGCAGATTGATATTGAAGAGTATCTTTCTACTCACCATTATCTCTGCTAACAATAGCTTACAAATAGGCATCGCAGTAGCTACTACATCATTAGCATTATCAGCTACATCATTGCAGTAGCTATCACAGACTATCAAATAACAATGGAAACATACACTTATTGCTCTCATGTATATAAACAGACAGATGTGCTGCTGGGGAGTTTGTTCCGCCACTTCTTCTTCCCAGCTAAAGCACTAGGAAATGGAGAAGGGCAGGCATTTTTGGGGGACTGTCTTATGTAACTTTGGCGTTTGAAAAGTGCTGATTCTCAGCCTAGTTTGAATAAATGACTTTTGATTTTGATATGGTTACCTTATACATTTGATAAGAAGTATTTTTTTTTAATATGAATTTCACATATCGACGGTTAAAAGGTAATAAGGCATAAGCGACATTTTGGTCGAAAATGAGTTATGAATGCCATCCAACTTAAAAATAGAGATTAAGAAGGATGGCATTCATAACTCATTTTCGACCAAAATGTCACTTATGCCTTATTAACTTTTAACCATCGATATTAAAAATTGTTTTTAAATAAAAAAGGCTTCTTATTTTGAGAAATTTAACATTCTAGCTTTCTGAACAGTCCTTTTGTTAATCTAAAAGATATGCTAATTTCATTGTTGTGGCCTTTTTTATGACTATTTATAAAATAGTGCAACTAACTGTTAAATAATGACTTCAATGCTTTTTAGGCATCAAAAGGAAAAAAACCGGCCAAGTGCGAGTCGGACTGGCGCACGAAGGGTTCTGCACCATTATGTATAAAAACGGCAAAAAAAAAAAATCATGTCTGTTGTAAGGGAGCCCCCTTAAATATTTATTTTATTCTGTTTTTTAGTTGTTATAGTGGCAACAGAAATACATCATCTGTGAAAATTTCAACTGTCTAACTATCACAGTTCATGAGATCAGTCTGGTGAAAGACAGACAGCGGAGTCTTAGTAATACGGTCCTATTTTACCCTTTGGGGTTACGGAACCCTAAAAACGGAACCCTTATAGGATCACTTGTGTGTCTCACTGTCTAGTTGCCTGTCTGTCTGTCTGTCGCAGCCCATTCGCTCCGAATCTTCTGGACTGTTTAATTTTTAATTTGGTACACATGAATTTCTGTGGCCCAAACAGGAATGTGTAATGTAAATAAATTAATTTAGAATATAAGGTTCACTTTTGTGGGAACAATAAGAAAATTTAAAAAAAAGTTTTGCAAGCTGTAGGTACTGTGTGACACATCAAATAAAAATGTTTGATAAGTATGAGAATTTCGAAAATATTTTTTTTTATAATTATAAAATAATTAATTTTAAAGTTATTAAAGAAAATTGACCATTTTGAAAAAAATACAGAGAATAGTTATATACTTATAGGTTAGAGTAAAACATGTAATAAGTCTATGGTCTTAAAATAACATGGTAAATCACTCAATACTGTGCATAAAAACTTACATTTTCAGTTGGAGTGTATAGGAAATGAAAAGGCTTGTTGTGAGAGTTTCAAATATATATTGTTTTTAAATTTTAAAATAAAACGTTTTCATGTTATTTATGAAAATTTATGAAAATTTACCACTCCTTATATCCGAAACTATCAGTAGTTTCAGATATAAGTAATGGTCAATTTTCATTTTTTTTTTGAGCCTAAAATTTTGATAAAACTGCGTACCTGTAATTTACAAGTAAAAGTAGTTCTTTACTTGTAAATTACAGGTAAACCTTAAAGAAGTCTATGGTCTTAAAATAACATGGTAATTTATCTCTCAATATTGTATGTACAAACTTACATTTGCAATTCGAATGTGTGGGAGACCATTTTTTCAAGTACAATATTAAGTTTGTTCTTGGGTTTAATTCATCCCAACTACGGAACCGTTCCTTGTGCGTGGTCAGACACGCACTTGGCCGGTTTTTTTATTAATTATCAGTCTCAACAGATTTTACCTAAAAGTACGTGAAGGATTTATTTATGCAAATTAATGGTAGAATGCAAAACTTTTTTTTTGGGTGGGAAATTATCAAATAACTTCTCCCGGGGTGGAGGAACGGGAGGGTGTGTCAGACTCTTACTGACTAAAACCCACCTGGTTCCTTCCGTTGCCTGTGTTGCCAGGGGCCTCGGTAACTTTAGGATTTTATTTTGGATGTTCCCGCGACCCCGGCAGGAGAATATATCACTGCTGGCTTGTTTTAAATAATTAATTAACACTTAATTTCACAAAATTATCGTTCCTTCCCTGTAGGTGACTACGATTAGTGTCTGCAATAACTGGGCAACTAGAGACGCCACAGCCTACCAACAAAATTCCTTCATACATTTTCTATAAACTTGTCACACATTGACTCTCGGGGTCTTCGGATTTCCTAGCACACTCGGCAACAGTCGCAGATTTTCTCACAACTTAGTTAATACCTAATTGAATATACTAAACAGTCTACACCCGAGCTACTACATGTCTATGCAAAAATAGAAAAACACACTAGGTTTTTTCAGTAACTAGGAAAATTATTAAGAGCGAATAAGAAGTAAACTTACTGATTATTTATTTATTTGTTTATAGGAGAACCAACAGCTATAACAAATGGATAACAATTGTATATGCTACACAGAGCCAATTACAGGTTCTCACGGGTAAAAACAGAGAATTTAGTAGAAATCTTAGGATCACTAACAAGCACGATAGAAAAGAATATAAATAAGATACATTAAGACGCTGACAACACCTAAACCGCGGTCACTGTCAGATTGCATAGAAAAGAAAGAGAAGCGCGATGACACAACGCTTGTAATTTATTGCAAAATATGAAACAATTATCTATTTACTCAAAATTGAGTTGAGTAATCGAAAATAAGAAACAACCAAGTTGTGAAATGGTAATAAAAAAAAAACCCACCCCAGATCACATCTAATTATGGCTAAGCAGCCGATTGTAGATAACAAGGGAAAAAAAAATACTCAAACTTGAGTTGCGTAATCGAAAATAAAAAACAACCAAGTTCTGCATTCAAATAGGACGTTCTTGTTATTAATTAAATACGTAACGTATGTTGATATTTAATACAGATATTTTGGATAAGAACTCAAGGTAAGAGGTTAGTTTAATGTTAGTTTGTATAAAGATTTTTTTTCAAAACGTGTTTTGGCAACAACCAAGTTCTGTAAAATAATGTTTAAAATTAAGATATATTTTTTCCGCTACAACCGACTATACAGATTTGACATTTTTTTTTCTTAAGAGAAGCCTATTTTGGTCAATTGGGTCTTGTCAGCGCCTTAAGCACTATGCACTTTTAAAAAAGTCGGCGTTCAGCTGAGTTCGTGCAGAATACGTTTTGGTGGTAAATGGGTCAAATGAGTAATTTGTTTAGTCATTTTAATTTGATTAGTAATTTGTTTAATTAACTCTATTGGGCAAAGGCGTATGCACAGTAGCACATTCCATGACTTCCAGCTCTTTCGAAAGATTTCTTAGTCACGAAAATATTTATTTATTTAACTATTTATGTCCATAAACAGACAAGGAGAAAAGAACAAAAAATAACGTAAAAAGGCGATGCTTATTTCTAAAGAAATCTCTTGCAGCAAACCTGCGATAGGAAAGTAGATACCTACCGAGATGTAGACAACGTGTCGAATATAATAGTGTATAATAGTTTTATTTTCGTTATTCCAGGTGTAAGACGAACGTATTTTGTCGCTTATATAGATCGACGACGTCATTCGTTCTTGTATCCCTACATACATAACAGTTGAGTAAGCTGCGCCTTTGCTTTCCTGCCTTTTATTTTTAAACATGGCATGTGTAGGTAATAATAGCTGGTGAGCTTTAGTTTAGAATTTTAGATAATGGTGCCGATTCCCTTGTTCACAAACTAAACTAAATTTAAGTTCAGTGCATCTCTTTCTTTCTATTTCATTAAGAAGAGGACAGAAGATAAATTTTAGTTTAGTCCTGTCAAATTAATCAGCGCCTGTCACTACTCCATACAAGTTTAGACGTGATTAACTTGCCTACTAAAATTACGTCAACTTACGTCAAGTGGTGATTAATTTGTCAGGACTAAACTATAATTTATCTTCTGTCCTTTTCTTAATTAAATAGAAAGAAAAAGATGCAATGAACTTAAATTTAGGTTAGTTTGTGAACAAGGGAATCGGCACCAATGTACCTAGGACTGAAATATATTTTGTACCCAAAGCATTAAAGTATTAATAGAAATGGTAACCATTGTATAAAAAATCGTAAGCTTTTGTTCACACATTTACCCATTTATGCTACGGCTACCCTGTCGCGATAAGGCGAACTAGACTAATGCTACGGCTACACTATCGCGATAACGCGAAGTACACTTCGCGCGCTCTCTGCTGCACAGCGAGACGACGAGCGGTGTGCGAGAAAGAGCGCACGAAGTGGAGTTCGTGTTATCGCGACAATGTAGCCGTAGCATTACCCTACAGCTACATTGTCGAACTCCACTTCGCGCTCTCTCTGTCGCACGCCGGTCGACGTCTCGCTGTACAACAGAGAGCGCGCGAAATGTAGTTCGCGTCATCGCAAAGGTAAAAAAAAAACAGCTAATTGCGAGTCGGACCAAGCACAATGAAGGGTTCCGTAGTTGGGATGAATTTATCTCAAAAACAAACTTAACATTGTACTTAGTTGAAAAACATATTCTCCCATACATCGATTTACTTCACGGTCAATTCTCCAACTGCAAATGTAAGTTGGTCGACTATTACTCGTAAACTTCCCTCCTTTTTACCCGACTGCCTCAGGAGGGTAATGTTTTTCGAGAGTATGTATGTATGTATGTATGTCTATTTCTTTGGCACGCTCTGTAGCCTAAACGGCTTGATGGATTTTAACATATGAGGTGTCTTTCGATTCGTCTTAATTGTGAGAGTGACATAGGCTATATAATATTTATAAATTGCATCTACAAATACAAAAAAATGAGGGGAAGTTTGTTTTTTTATTATTTGTAACAATATTGGTATCAAATAAAAGCTAGTAATGAGTAATTTTCAAATATAAATATAAATAAAACTAAAAAGCTTGAAATAAAATAAATTATTAAAAAAACAAAAAACCCGACTGCAAAAACACATAACTGAAAAGGGAAAAACAAACATTATAATGTTATGTGTTTTTGCAGTCGGATTTTTGTTTTTTAAATAATTTATTTTTTACTTATGTACTATTTTGCCATGAACTTTTTCACATATCCTAAAACAACCATTTAGCTGGCAGGGGGACTTTTGACACTTAGACACTTTTTTTTTTGTGGGAAATCATCAAATAACTTCTGCTCTGGGCGGAGCGGGAAGGTGTGTCAGACTCTTACTGACTAAAACCCACCCGTATTCCTTCCGTTGCCTGTGTTGCCAGGGGCGTCGGTAACCCTTTGGTAACTTCCCGCGACCCCGGCAGGCATCGGCCCTAGTGGATCCCTACCCCACACCATGGGATAGACGAGAAAATATATCATCCCTATTTTAGGTGTAATGGAGGTACGCAAAAAAAATTTTTTTTTTTTCAATGTTATATTTTACCACTTTGTCGGCGTGGCTAACATGTATACCCATGCCAAATTATAGCTTTCTAGTACTAAGAGTATCTGAGCTAAGCTGGGGACAGACAGACAGATAGACTGACGTGGCGAAAATATAAGGGTTCCTTGTTGACTACGGAACCCTAAAAAGTATGGTCTGTTTCAAAATATCTAATGACAGTGTAAGCAAACCCAAACAGGTTAATTTGTTACGCAATCACTCACTGAAGGGAATAAGTAACACATTCACATGAATGTGTTACTTATTCCCTTCCCTTGATACCTTCAAAACCATCCTCTGTGTAAAATTTCAGTGTTCTTGGTAATCTCAGGGAAATTTATTGTTAAGTATATTGTCTTCCAACTTAAATTGCCCGTATATTTAAATCACAACTGTCATTCTTTGACTACTGTCAACAAATAGACACAGGGTGTAAATTTGTTTAACAATTAATTTCCCTAACTATGAGGCCCGGGTGAGACATGACTTTTCATTTAAATGTAACGAATTAATTATTGTTTCAGAACTCGGCAACTTTGAGCCCAGAGACTTAAAGACGGTAAAAGGCCCCGGAGAAGAAGGTAAACCTTACCAAATGAGTCAAGACAGGGCCAACGACATCGCCGAGTCGGAAAGTGAATACGGCATGAATATTGCTGCGTCCAACGACATTGCTATGAATAGGTAAGATTGTACAGTCGCCAGCACATCACGTTACCACAAACTGTAAAATTTTGTTATTTAAGGGGACTACAGGACCTAAACGCAAATTTTGTAAGTTTTATAATGCCTAAAAGTATATGATCCACTGCAGTAAAAAAAATCAGAAAAATATATGATATTCTTCAGGATATATGCTAGGTAGAAAGTGTGTTGAAAGAATAATACAACTAATTAGATACGATAGAAAAAAATCACGAAGATACCTCTTAAATTTCTTTTAACGATTAAAAACCATACTAATATACATGCAATCATTCTGATTTTTGTCAGATACTTACAAGCAACATATTAGCATAATAGTGTTTTATTTTTTTTTATACAATCTATAGCTTTTTGTAAATCGATAATTGCTTCATATTTTGCAATAAATTACCAGCGTTGTGTCATCGCGCTTCTCTTTCTTTTCTATGCAGTCCGACAGTGACCGCGCTTTAGGTGTTGTCAGCCTCTTAAGCACTATGCACTTTTAAAAAGTCGGCGTTCAGCTGAGTGCGTGCAGAATTCGTGGTGGTAAATGGGTCAAATGAGTAATTTGTTTAGTCATTTTAATTTGTTTAATTAACTCTACTGGGCAAAGGCGTTTACACAGTAGCCCATTCCATGACTTCCAGCTCTTTCCCCGGGAGCGGGGCCAGTAAAGTCGGCATGATTTTTTCCGACATCTTCAACAATCATCCTCATACTCAGGCAAGAGGGTGCACTTGCAACTCTCTGGCTTCAAAATAAAATAAAGATGTAAAAACATTCAGAACTATAAAAATATCCGAAAACACCTAATACATTAAGGCGCTGACAAGACCCAATTGACCAAAATTGGCTTCTCTTCAGAAAAAAAATTGCCAAATCTGTATAGTTTGTGGTAGCGTAAAAAATATATGTTTATTTTGAACATATTTCCCAGTACTTGGTTGTTACCAAAACACGTTTTGAAAAAAAAAATCTCGATACAAACTAACGTTAAACTAACCTCTTACCTTGAGTTCAAAATACGTTACATATTTAATTAATAACAAGAACGTCTTATTTGAATGCAGAACTTGGTTGTTTTTTATTTTCGATTACTCAACTCAATTTTGAGTAAATAGATAATTGTTTCATATTTTGCAATAAATTACAAGCGTTGTGTCATCGCGCTTCTCTTTCTTTTCCATGCAATCTGACAGTGACCACGGTTTCAGTTCAGCGTCTTAATATAATCTGAGACATTAATAGAGAACTTAATCTATTCGAGCCGAGATCCTAAAATATTCCTTTCAATTCTAAAGCTTCAGTGCATAAGTCTACAAATAACCGAACTCCTATTTCCGAAAACCTAATCGAGCCTAGGCGGGATGCTAACACTGGCGCCGATTCCCTTGATCACAAACTAAACTAAATTTAAGTTCAGTGCATCCTTTTCTTTCTATTTCATTAAGAAAAGGACAGAAGATCAATTTTAGTTTAGTCCTGTCAAATTAATCAGCGCTTGACGTAAATTGACGTAATTTTAGAAGGCAAGTTTTTAATCACGTCTAAACTTGTATGGAGTAGTGACAGGCACTGATTCATTTGACAGGACTAAATTAAAATTTATCTTCCGTCCTCTTCTTATTGAAATAGAAAGAAAAACATGGACTGAACTTAAATTTAGTTTAGTTTGTGAACAAGGGAATCGGCACCATTATCGAGCTAGCTTTGCTCTTTGCTCGCTCTTGCATCCTTAGCTAAGAAATTCTTAGCTTCTTTGCATAAATCGACACAGTTAGTCCTCTTTCTTTATAAATGAGCAAAATAAAACCTATCCCATTCGAGGCGGGTGCAAGTAACATAAGCTTTCCTGCATATGTCGACAAAGTTACCCCTTGTATGAATTAACAAACGATAACTTTAGCATAGCTCGCTTCGTGGAGCTGAATATTCACCCCGCTGAAAATAAACTTGCCGGCGCCCATGTTCATACTTCAGCCAATTTACGCAAAACTAATAATTTATACACCTAAACCTTTCTCATGAATCAGTCCGTCCATTTGTGAAAACGGTATGAAAATCCGTTCGGTAGTTTTTGAGTTTAACGAGCTCAGACAGACAGACACACGCGGCGGGGGGACTTAGTTTTATAATATGTAATTATGTAGTGATACGAGTATGGAGCTGGCCTTCTCTAACTATTTATTTTTTGCCTGTATCAAATTTTTTTGAACGAATCTAGATCTCTAGTCTGTTATATTTCAATCAGTTATCGAATTGCATAATTTTATCTTTGAGTCTGTGTAGGACGCACTTAGATGACAATAAATCACCAATTAAAAACAAAGAAAGATAAAAATGTGATTTCACCCTGTGTGTGTACAGAAAGAAGGTCCTAACTGAAAGCGATTGTAACGCATATGTTACGCGATCGTTTACATGAATTATGACGTACAAACGCGACTTGATTGATCACGCGATTATGTCATATTCATACATGCACTGACTGGACAGGTCCACTCAATCTGTGTGGTTCTTTCATCAAAAGACCATTTGTCCATTGTCATGGTCTTCACATGATCTGACCAAGATTATGTCTGGACTTTAAAAGAGACTGTGACCTCTGAGTTTGTTTCGGCCTTTCTTCTCAGAGTAGTCAGATAGGAAACGCCGACCTCATCTAGTTTTAAAAAATACGATTGAAGTGTGAAAGTGTTTGTACAAACCTACTTACAGAAATAAAATCATTTATCATTTACGAATGCGACGATCGCGTACTCGCGCGACAGTCGCATTCATTTAGGACACGGCCTCATGCTTTTAATTATTTCATTAATTCATTTGAAACAAATGCAAAAATATATTTTTTAGTTTCTGGTGTAATAATGCAGTTCAACAATAGCCTCAACCGGTGGCATTATTCATATATTATGTCACGGCTAGCATATTGTATAACCGGCGCGACCTTGGCTTATCCTATACGAAATCCGACGATCTGATAAAATTATATGAACCAAATTTGATTCAAAGTTATACGGTTTACCTGCTTTCTATTATGACTTCAACGCCAATCAGTAGCCAGATATCTAGATGCAGCGACAGAACTTTTCATTTTTATGCGCTCTGGCTACTGAATAGGCGACACCGGGTAGCTGGTTTTCATAATGAACGTGTTTTCACATCAAACGACCCTGTGAACGATGACCGTTTAAACCGGGTAGCAGTCGGCAGGCGGAACGTGTGAAAAGGCATTTAAGATTTGTAGCTAGGTTAAACCTCATAGAGTCAATGTAATGTAGTATCCGGTTCCCATAAAAAACCCGCATCACGGGCCTCTGATCCCATATACTAAACTCCTACTCTTTCCCAGAGGTAAACTCCCATTTCCAGACTGTCATCATCATCATCATCATTTCCGCATTCAGCGGATTCCTGCGGCCTTCACAAAGTCACCGGTTCACCTTGTAGGAGGCCTTCCAATGCTACATCTTCACCCGTTACACGGTACACGTTTGGCACTCCAGAACCTTTTGGCCCCATCGGCCATCTGTTCTGCGAGCTATGTGCCCTGCCCACTGCCACTTAAGTTTGGCAATTCTTCGGGTTATTTCGGTAACCTTGGTCCGCCTGCGGATCTCTTCATTTCTAATTCGATCACGTAGGGAAACTCCAAGCATACCCTCACCATTGCCCTTTGGGTGACTTTTAGCCTTCTGATAAGGTCCATTGTGGGCGACCACCCAGACGTTGGAAGGCCTTCCACAAGGTGGACCGATGCGATGACATTGTGAACACCGCAGGAATCCGCTGGATGCGAGAAGCACGGGACCGGTCAATGTGGCGAAGCTTGGCCTCCCCAAGCTTCGCCACATTGACCAGTCCTGTTCTATTGTCAGCAGTGGACGTTTTTCGGGGGATATGGAAAAAGGAGATTACCTCTCAACATCATCATCAAGCCCTTATCCCAATTTATTTGGGGTCGGCGCAACATTACCTTTGCCATATAACAACACTTAGAAGACCTAGAAGCTTAATAGACCACTTTCATCCACAGGTCGATTCCCGACACTCGTATAGAAGAGTGCAAGTACTGGCACTATCCCGTCGAGCTGCCGACCACGTCCGTCATCATCGTGTTCCACAATGAAGGGTTCTCGGTCCTCATGAGAACTGTACACTCTGTTATTGACAGGTCGCCGCCGAAAGTGCTCCATGAAATTGTGTTGGTGAGTTTTTACAACGTACATATAACTACAGCCTTTTTTCACCATCCCAGCCGGGTAGCGTACTTCGTAACACATTTTTTTTTTTTTGTTTGGGTGGGAAATCATCAAATAACTTCTCCCGCTCTGGGCGGAGCGGGAGGGTGTGTCAGACTCTTACTGACTAAAGCCCACCCGTATTCCTTCCGTTGCCTGTGTTGCCAGGGGCCTCGGTTACCCTTTGGTACCTTCCCGCAACCCTGGCAGGCATCGGCCCTAGTAGACCCCTACGCTTGTGCTGACGACATCTCTTTGAGGCGTGCGTGGAATACAACGTGCCGTCGACCCGGGCTTGGTCCTTACCGGATGGTGAGCTACCCATTGCTCACCGTCCGCAAGCCCGCACCTACGGTGGCCGGAAATCCGCCCGGGATTCCCGACGCCCAGGGCGTCTCCTGCGGCGGCTAGGGGCGAGAGGGCGCGAAATTTGACTTTCCCTCAACCGTCCCACCTCCTCTTTCGCGAGCATTACTGCTTCGCAGAAGGAGGTGACGGCTGCCCAGGCCCTTTCGCTCCGTACCATGGCCTGAACGCGAGAGATCTCTGCCGCCGATCGCCTCCACGAGGACACGGCGGTGCTCTGCCCAAGCCGGGCAGACCTCTACCGTATGCTCCACCGTGTCCTCCGGGTTCGTAACACACTTACGACGACAAATCCTTCGGATTGTGATTGAAAGTGGGTTTGTTACGCAATTGGT
This sequence comes from Atethmia centrago, assembly GCA_905333075.3. Lineage (NCBI taxonomy): Eukaryota > Metazoa > Arthropoda > Insecta > Lepidoptera > Noctuidae > Atethmia > Atethmia centrago. The sequence continues at coordinate 6,078,156 of HG995377.1, forward strand.
GCTGGAGAAGTTAAGGGGCTGTGTACGAAATCGACTGATGATGTTAAATTTTGTTCATTGTGTGTGAGAAAGAATTTAAACAAAATTATTTGTGATTTATAAAGTCGAGTTCTTTGTTTTGCATGTGGGTTGGAAGAGATTTTTCAAAAAAACAAAATATTCATGGAAAATCCCTAATAATCGCAACAAGTTTTCGTGCCTAACCTAACCTAAAAATGACGCGAGACTGACGTTTGATCATCTCTTTACAAGAAAACTACTTTTGATTTTAAACTTTATTTTATACTTAAACAACATCACAGGTTTAGCACCATGAAAACTGTACTGTTTATAGTCACACAGACTTAATGTTTCAATTATTTCAAGCTTTATCACAATTAGATAAGAAATTGGCAAAAGAGGGTTTTTTTCGTGTACGGAGCCTTAAAATAAGTAATTATCTGGCAGCAAATAACATTATATTCCATTTTTTTATTTTCTGAAACAGTCCCTTAAGGCGCTGACAGGAGGCAAATTACCAAAATAGGCGTGTCTTAAGTTTGTGGTAGCGGAAAAAATATATGTTAATTTTGAACATATTTCTCAGAACTTGGTTGTTACCAAAACACATTTTGTTAAAAAATCTCGACACAAACTAACGTTAAACTAACCTCTTACCTTGAGTTCCAATCCAAAATATCTACATTAAATATCAACATACGCTACGTATTTCATTAATAACAAAAACGTCTCATTTGAATGCAAAACTTGATTGTTTTTTATTTCCGATTACTCAAAAAAATTTTGAGTAAATTGATAATTGCTTTATATTTTGCAAACAATTACAAGCGTTGTGTCATTGCGCTTCTCTTTCTTTTCTATGCAGTCTGACAGTGACCGCGGTTTAGGTGTTGTCAGCGTCTTAAGGTGAATCCGCAGTGGTAGCCCGCGAAATTCAAATTTTCTTACGTTTTTTGCAATTTGCAGGCTAGTGTTAAGTTGTATCTTGATTAAAATATGATTCGCGACCATAACAAATATGTATTTACAGAATTATAATCATTAAAATCATTATACATCTCTCTAAGTTAGATTTGTTCCATAAGAACTTTTCCATAAGTGATTTGATGCATTTAATGTATGAAGTTATAAAAAGTATCTTATTAAATTCGAAAAGACATACTTTGGAACGTTTTTCCAACCACGGTAGGTAGGTGCCGTAAGGAAACTGACAAGCCATTTGCATCCTTATCTTGTCGCTATTAAGTCGGTTTTATTATTGCACGCACTGAAATTACCCAAGCTTAATTTAATAGGTGTATTTTCAACAGGTAATTATTTTTATTACAATTAATGTTGCTTCTTGATGACTATACATTCTGTTTTATTTACCGTTACTTGGCAATACAATGAATCATACTTTAACACAGTGGAGGCTCAGTGCTCAATGTTCCCACTGCTGGGACACAGGCCTCCTCTCTGTGAGAGGGAGTAGGCCGTAATCCACCACGCGAGCCCAGTGCGGGTTGGTAGATGTCATATGTCTTCGAATTTTTGATTCTAGAACATGCTGGTTTCGTACGTATCACCTTAAGTTGGTCTGCTGGTTGCCGTTGGCTCTGACTACCAGTTAAGACTGTTAAGACAAGGGGTATGTTACCCAGTAACTGTGTTGTGGAGGTCAGATAGGCAGCTGCTACATGTTAAATACTGGTGATTCAGCTGCATCCGGTTAGACTGGAATCCGACACCAACATAGTTGCGAAAAGGCTAGACAGTGGATTGACTGATAATATATATAATAGGCTAGACAGTTGATTGACTGATAATATGTACAATAGGCTAGATAGTGGATTGACTGATAATATGTACAATAGGCTAGACAGTGGATTGACTGATAATATATATAATAGGCTAGACAGTGGATTGACTGATAATATCTATAATAGGCTAGACAGTGGATTGACTGATAATATATATAATAGGCTAGACAGTGGATTGGCTGATAATATATTTAATAGGCTAGACAGTGGATTGACTGATAATATACAGGGTGTTTGGTGCATCGTGTGCCAAATTGAAATGGTCTACTGAAGGAGTCATCCGCTAGCCTTTCAGACCCTTTAACACCCCTCATGCTCTGTGGATTTTTTTTTATCGACTTTTTATTGTTTTCCAAAAAAAGACCCAAATTTTACATTCAAATACAGATTTTAAAAAAAATATAAGGCGTAGACTCTGAATTTTAATTTTATTTCGATGTGTATTGTTTAAGAATACTTTTAAATACAAAATTAGTGATATTAGTCACCTAGTTCTTTTTTAATTCACTCGCAAAGGTAAAACTTAAATTAAAGCTGTACATGTTACAGCTGTTTATAAGGCTACAAAAAAAAATCAAAAGCGACCGGATCTTCCAACTCCCTCATTAATTCTCCAGTCTATCCTCTTTCTAATGATGTGCCACATGCCATAAAAGTATTTTAACAACTTTGTTAATTCGCTAGAATTGTGAATCGAGTCACCTAAGGCTAATATTCAAAATTATGATTTAAAAAAATCTCTTAAATGATACCTGTCAAACCTATAAATCTGCTATCTCATTCTTATGGTTAGGTAAATTAGTGTATCATATCTGTATCTTTCGTGGGATTTACTTGAAATAAAAAAACAAAATTGCATTTTTAACATTTATTTAATCATTGTTACAAATCTTGCTCAAATTGTTGGCCTCTGTTGCGAATGCAGGCCCGACACCTGTTTCGTATTTCAACAGTTGTTGTACGAAGTCGTATTTCCTCCTTAATAGTATTGAATGCCGCTTCTATGCGTTGGACTAATACCTCCCTAGTTGGAACCTCCGTGGCATATACCAACTCTTTGGCACGTCCCCAGACATAAAAGTCTAACGGAGTTAGATCTGGGGAACGTGGCGGCCATGGAATAGGGCCATCGCGTCCAATCCATGCATTGGGGAACACATTGTCGAGATATTCCCTCACAGTCAATCGCCAATGCGCGGGACAGCCGTCATTTTGAAATACAATGGGCACACGTTCATTAAATACGGGCACATCGGTCACTAATTCGGGGAGGTCATTTTGTAGGAATTCCAGGTAGTCTTCGCCATTGAGATTATCGGGCAGGTAATGCGGTCCAATTACCTGATTCCCAATCACTCCTGCCCAAACGTTTACACTAAACCTTCTTTGAGAAGACTTCTGTCTTTTAACACGTGGGTTTTGCGTTTTCGTTGTCCAGTGGTGCAAATTGTGTACATTGAGGATCCCATCCTTGGTAAATTTGGATTCATCCGTCCACAGTATTCTTTTTAAAAAATCAGGATCATCCACATCCGTGTGTAAAAGAAACCGACAAAAAGCCACTCGTCTCTCAAAGTCGCCACCCTCAAGACCTGCAACAAACAAAAAACTCTTTTAAATTTCTCTTGGGCAATAAGTAACTGCACAAGAAAGGACCCGCTGTTCGTGCTAATAGATTCACTACCTGGAAGTGACGCCATACCATACCCATTACCTGCTAAACAAAGGCAAGGTCAAACAAAGCTTGCACGGGTTTAAAGTTAGTTTAAAATTACGTACCTTGCACCGGAGTGTAGTGGAATGGATGCTTTTTGTTTTGACGAAGTACTTTCCACACTTTCCATATTGAAATATCAAGATGTGATGCCACATTTCTAATGCTTCTTGTAGGGTCTTCCTCAAAAAGTGCCAGTATTCTCTCGTCTACTTCAACATTATGTCGCACAAAATGGCCCCTTGGTTCATTAAAAGTAACACTGCCAGTCTCGCGTATGCGTCGGTATGTGTCTTGGAAGACTCTGCGGCCAGGTAATCGTCTACCAGGAAAGCGTTCCTGGTAAAGTCGTTGCGCTGCACGAGCGACGCCATTAGCGGCTCCGTAAGCCATCATGATGTCCGCATATTCTTCGTTAGAGAATGTCGCCATTGCAATAACAAAAAACTCAAAGTTTAACAATAACAACAAAAATTAAACAAATGTAACAAGAACCAACAAAACTTAACGATAACAAAGTAATAAAAGAATCGCGGAGTATGGTGAACTAGCACACACGTTAGGTAGCAGAGGCAGTGATGTCTCGACTAAAAAAATGGCGGGTCGGGCGGCGCGATTTGTTCAAACTAGGGCTTTCAAATACCGAATTATTTCAATACCGGTATCAATACCGGTATTGGAAAAGTCAATACCGTGATCCCGGTATCAATACCGGTAGTCCGGTATTCAACGCAAGTTCAATTAGGACAATATTAAACCAATAAAATACGCCTTTTTATATTTTCAAATGTCTTTATTGTTCTTATTTATTGAAAATAATAAAATAAATACGTTATACATACATAGCTTTCTTAGTTCTTATATAATAATTTGGTATTGGTTGATAATTTAGGTAGGACTAGGAATTTGGAACATAATGAAAACTTAAACTTAATCTACTCTTTTTGCAGGAAGACATTCCACATAGACTTTGTTTGTACAATATCAAAAAAATATAAATTTATTATTATTACCTAAATGTCATCATGTCTCATGTAAAAATCAATATAGGTATTATTATTTATAGAAATGTAAGTAAGTAAAGTATACCTTAACTAGCTAGTAGCAATCATATTAAAATAAATCAAGAATCAACATAGGTATCATTATTTGTAGAAATGCAAGTAAGTTAAGTATAGCTTAACTAGCTAAGTAGCTAAAGTAAGTAGTGAGAGTAGAAAACAAGTGTGAAAATAAGATCACAAAATTTTCAGATCTAATGTTTGTAATACCGTAATCACGGTATTGGGGTGTCAATACCGGTATTGTAAAAGGCCAAAATAAAATCCGTGATCACGGTATTACGGGATCCCGGAATACCGGTATTGAAAGCCCTAGTTCAAACCGATTTAAGGTATGCAAGAAAGAGATAGAAGATAGATTTTACTGTGAAAGAGTGAGAAAACAAATTTTACCTCTTTCTCAAGTAACAGTTCCGCAATAAATATTTTTTCATTAGAATTTGGAATGTAGTTTTATGTGACTTGATTCACAATTCTAGCGAATTCACAAAGTTGTTAAAATACTTTTATGGCATGTGGCACATCATTAGAAAGAGGATAGACTGGAGAATTAATGAGGGAGTTGGAAGATCCGGTCGCTTTTGATTTTTTTTTGTAGCCTTATAAACAGCTGTAACATGTACAGCTTTAAGTTAAGTTTTACCTTTGCGAGTGAATTAAAAAAGAACTAGGTGACTAATATCACTAATTTTGTATTTAAAAGTATTCTTAAACAATACACATCGAAATAAAATTAAAATTCAGAGTCTACGCCTTATATTTTTTTTTAAATCTGTATTTGAATGTAAAATTTGGGTCTTTTTTTTGGAAAACAATAAAAAGTCGATAAAAAAAAATCCACAGAGCATGAGGGGTGTTAAGGGGTCTGAAAGGCTAGCGGATGACCCCTTCAGTCGACCATTTCAATTTGGCACACGATGCACCAAACACCCTGTATAATAGGCTAGACAGTGGATTGACTGATAATATATATAATAGGCTAGGCAGTGGATTGACTGATAATATATATAATAGGCTAGACAGTGGATTGACTGATAATATATTTAATAGGCTAGACAGTGGATTGACTGATAATATGTACAATAGGCTAGATAGTGGATTGACTGATAATATATATAATAGGCTAGACAGTGGATTGACTGATAATATGTACAATAGGCTAGACAGTGGATTGACTGATAATATATATAATAGGCTAGACAGTGGATTGACTGATAATATATACAAGAGGCTAGACAATGGATTGACTGATAATATGTACAATAGGCTAGACAGTGGATTTACTGATAATATGTATAATAGGCTAGACAGTGCATTGACTGAGAATATGTATAATATCTTAGTGTCCTTTATGTGCCTATTTATAAGTAGGCGTGTCCATTTTCACCTGTAGGTAAAATTACATGATTGAGTAAAGCTGCCATTAGAGCATGGCGTGCCGATAACACCGTCTTCGGAAAACGTAATAAATTCACAATACATAACTACACGTAAACTTTGAAAATAAAACATTGAACAAACATTTTTATCAATCAATCTACGCAACGTATCGCAATACACTCTTGAATTATGAACTTAAACTCTTTTAAATACAGTTCTGTTTTTACTGCACCTGATATTGCTTTAATATATTTTCGAATGATTTTATCATTCTGAAAATAACTTAGTTAACAATTAACATGGTCTTAAAATTGAGATTTTATTAACTGGCAAAAATTTAATTTTCTTTTGTTATAATATTACTGCCATGCACCTGACTTTTAGCTCATGAGAACCCCTTGATCTAAGATTCTTCGCCATATCCAAATCTGGTGAAACAAAACATAAAACTAACTCCCAAGCAACACGTCATCAGCATCTGCCTAGCCTTTTCCCAACTATGTTGGGGTCAGCTGCCAGTCCAACCGGATGCAGTCGAATACCAATATTTTACATGAAGCGACTGCCTATCTGACCTCCACAAACCAATTACTGGATAATACGATAACTTTTGGTTGGACTGGTTGTCAGACTCTCGGGCTTCTGACTACTCGTAACAACTGTCAAAGATCCACGAATGACAGCCGGGACCGCAGCGTAACGTGCTTTCCGAAGCACGGATGGGGTCTTGGTATGTGAAGATAGTCACCCATCCACGGACCAACCGCGGCAAGCGTAGCTATAAACCTGATCGATAGACCCGTGCGGCTACACACGCCACTAAGCCACAAGCCCCAAGCAACACGTAAATCTACATAATAAAGTTCTTACATTCATTAAATTACTGACAGACAAAAGCACAGCCTATACCACTGGAGCTAGAAGCTTGAAGCTTTGCTCAAGAGTTCCATCTATATCTATAGGTATGTCACCGTATTATTATGAACTTCGTATGTTTATAAGATTATAAACTATCGAAAAATTGTGAATTGCAACAAACCATTTACAATTTAATATTTTTCGATAGTTTATAATCTATCCAAGGGAACCGAAAAGTTGTGAACTGGTATCAAACTTGCTAGCGACGTAACGCACCTTGCGCTAATACTTATTAGCCTGTCTAGCTGCGAGCAACTTGGAAATAGCGCTCGTTGGCCGCTGCCGCGGCACCGCTCACTTCGCTCACTTGGCTCGCGCGTGGTTGGTCATAGTTCTAACCTAACCTATTTCACCCAGTTCGCAATATTTCGACAGTTTATAATCTTACGGAAATAATACCGATACGTTATAAACTAACGGTTCTCACAATCTTACGATGACAATATAACGAAGGTGACCACTAAGCAAAAAGTTTTTTTTTTTTATATTTTTGTCCCCTAAATGGGTTAAATAGGAGATGAAAATCTGTATGGAAGTTCGTATTTTTTGGGAAATCCCAACGGGTACATGGTTTGTGGTTTAATAAATGCTACAGAAACTCCGCAAGTCCCTAACTCTACTAGGGCGCGTACGAATTACTAATCTAGGCTATTATCGATTGTGTTCGTTATCGAAAAAGGCTGCCTAACTAACGCCATCAGCTAGAAATTGGCATCGATAGGAGTAAGATGCGAATTAGAAATTATTGATTAGCAACCGACTCTGTTCGTGATCGAATAAGGTGGCTTGCTTAAGACGCTGACAACACCTAAACCGCGGTCACTGTCAGACTTCATAGAAAAAAAAGAGAAGCGCGATGACACAAAGCTTGTAATTTATTGCAAAATATGAAGCAATTATCTATTTACTCAAAATTGAGTTGAGTAATCGAAAATAAAAAAACAACCAAGTTCTGCATTCAAATAAGATGTTCTTGTTATTAATTAAATACGTAACGTGCTTTGATATTTAATACAGATATTTTGGAATGGAACTGGGTAAAAGGGTAGTTTAACGTTAGTTTGTATCGAGATTTTTTTTTCAAAACGTGTTTTGCTAACAACCAGGCTCGAATAAATATGTTCAAAATTAACATATTTTTGTTCCGCTACCACATACTACACAGAGTTGGCAATTTTTTTTCTTAAGACAAGCCTATTTTCGTCATTTGTCTCTTGTTAGCGCGCTTCTCTTTCTTATCTATGCAGTATGACAGTGACCGCGCTTAAGCTGTTGTCAGCGTCTTAATAGATAAAATATAAATTTTAAAAAAAGTGTTTATTTCTCACCACAAGCCAAAAAAAAATAATTAAATATTTTACACACAAGAAATAGCTAACGATTTTTGGTTGTGGATCGCTGGTGCCTGTGGTAGGTAGAAACACCTGTAATACAGGTCACCAGGTCCCCACCCTGTTCATGGTTGCATATTTGATAGCTTACATCTGATACCACAGCAAGTAATAAAATTTACAAATAATCAGTGAGCATTATTAAAGTAAAAATAAATAACTAAAACGATTAAAAAGTAAAAGCATGTTGGGAGGTTTTTATGAATATAAGTGTGTGTGTGTGTGTGTGTGTGTATGTGTGTGTGTGTGTGTGTGCATGCGTGTGTTTTGGGGAGTGTTAGTGGGTGAGTTTGATTAAACTAATACGTCAAAGAGAGCTTCTGTGGCAGTATATGTTTGGCTTTGTAGCCAGGCTTGTAGAGCGATTTTAAAATTATGTTTGTTCAAAGAGTGCAGGGAAAGAATTCAGTTTAATTTATTGTAAAGATAGGGTCCAAGGAAAATAAAGAATCTATTACTAAAAGAAGTTTTCAGAAAGAAATGTATCAACTTTTGTTTATTTAAATGTCTGAAATCGTTATAATACGGGAATACACGGCAACTTTCAGTTCTTGTTATCGACACGTTACGAGTTTGAACAGCATTTACCGTGTGATTGTAATCACCATTATTATGTAAATAAGTATCGATAAAATTAGGCATTAATTGCTATTTTCCGATAACGTGTTAACTGTTATTGATTTTTAATGGATGATGTTGATATCGTGATAACTGACGTTTAGACATCGCACTTCCTTATTTGTCAAATAACTTTTAAAAGTATTTAATTGCATATTTCTTATTATGCAGCCTCTCAGGTAGTATAAACCATAACTCGGATTGTTTGATAATATTGCATTATGTTTTATTGTTTGCTCAAACCCACCTAGAAAAAAAGTTTAATTTAATTTTAACTAATTTTTGCCCCCGGCTACGCCTGCGTGGTTGTCGGAAAATATCCCACGGGAATGTACTACCGGGATTAAAAAGAAACGAAAGCGATCGCATACCGCGTTGCGTGCGGAGGGCACAACGCTCGCATCGCAATAGGTAATTATTTTGTAACGCGTAATTTTTAATCTGTGATATCTTTTAAAGCATTCATTTAAATTATATGATTTAACGACATATTTTAATCTAAATTATATGCCCAATTTAAATAACATATTTTGTTGGATAAGGATTTAATCAATCCTTATCCAACAAAATATGTTATTTACCGGTTAAAATAGCTTTGGAAATAACAATGAATTTTTTATCAAATTCTGAAAGATAAAAATGGTTACTGTGGGTCATCCTTAGGAGATAGACATTGCTATTGCGAACTTTTTTGTTGAACTTTTTACGTTGTACAATCCTGTACAACATAAATTTTATGTATCTCGTACGGTTTACGCGTCCCACGAAAGTAAATCTCCCAGTCGGCATGATTTGTTGCGACATCTTCAACAATAATCGTCAAATTTCAACCAATTTACACAAAACCTTAATGAATTAGACACAAACCTCAACATGAATCACTACGTCCATTGGTGAACCGTTGGAAAATCCGTTCAGTAGTGTTTGAGTTTGTCGCGGTCAGACAGACAGACAGATGCGGCGGGGGGGACTTTGTTTTATAATATGTAAGGATGAAGGAAAATTTTAATAAGTACATATAATACATACATAATCAGCCTATAATGTTCCCACTGCTGGGACACAGGCCTCCTCTCTGTGAGAGGGAGTGGGCCGTAATCCACCACGCGGGCCCAGTGCGGGTTGGTAGATGTCACATGTCTTCGAATTTTTGGTACTAGGACATGCCGGTTTCCTCACGATGTTTTCCTTCACCGTTTTGAGAGCAGTGGTGATGAAATAATTCACACAAAGTAAAGCGCCTGTCTGGGTTCGAACCTACGACCTACAACTCGTAAGTCGCGGCCGTGACCAAAGGGCCACCACTGCTCTAATAAGTACACATGGGGCCAATTTTTTTGGTCACTATACAATGCTAGTTTGTACAAGGGAAAGAGGGAAAAAATAAAGTTTATTTGGTTCAGTATATAATGGAACACTTTTTAACAATAATAATTTTAAATGATCATGTAGTAGCTAAGTGGTGTTAACTCATTAACTGTAGAGGATGCGGCGATGCTCCAGTATCAAAACCAGTTGTGCACCATAAACAATTTTATTGTTTTCTTTATTCTCTGCGAAGTGATGAATAATAGCGAAATTAATATTCAAAGGCTGGTAGCGGCAACATAATATTATTTCTCGACTCATTCTCAAGATGTAGTATTATTTTGTTCTGTCGTCCGTTCTTGCACATGTATTTATTTAATTCTGCTTTATCATCCGTAGGTGGACGATTTCTCAGACAAAGAGAACTTAAAATCGAACCTAGACAACTACGTAAAAAGATGGAAGGGGAAAGTCCGTGTTATAAGAAATGCTCAACGCGAGGGTCTCATAAGAACAAGGTCAAGAGGGGCGCAGGAGGCAACCGGCGAGGTCATCGTGTTTCTTGATGCTCACTGTGAAGTCAACCTCAACTGGCTGCCTCCTCTCCTCGCCCCCATATACAGAGACTACAGGACCATGACAGTCCCAGTCATCGATGGCGTCGACCACAGAACCTTCGAGTACAGGCCCGTCTACCAACACGGGATGAACTACAGAGGCATCTTCGAATGGGGCATGCTCTACAAAGAAAACGAAGTACCCGACAGAGAATCGAACCGCCACAAACACAAGTCTGAACCGTACAAGAGTCCTACGCATGCTGGAGGCTTATTCGCGATCAACAGAAAATATTTCCTTGAAATTGGAGCTTACGATCCTGGTCTACTCGTTTGGGGAGGAGAGAACTTTGAGCTGAGCTTCAAAATCTGGCAATGTGGAGGAAGCATCGAATGGGTGCCTTGTTCTAGAGTGGGACACGTTTACCGCGCGTTCATGCCTTACTCTTTCGGGAACCTTGCGAAGAACAGAAAGGGATCTCTTATTACTATTAACTACAAGAGAGTTATAGAGACTTGGTTTGATGACGAGCATAAGGAGTATTTCTATACTAGAGAACCTATGGCCCGTTATTTGGACATGGGAGACATAACTGATCAACTGGCTTTGAAGGACCGTCTGAAGTGCAAGAGTTTCAGTTGGTTCATGGAAAATGTCGCTTACGATGTGTACGATAAGTTCCCAAAACTGCCGAAGAATATTTACTGGGGCATGGTGAAGAATAAGGCAACTGGAGTGTGTCTAGACACAATGGGGAAGGGTGCCCCGGCTTATATTGGTAAGTTATGATTTGGATTCTATTGTCGACTATATAGGATAAGTTCTGAAGGAGTACGGATGTTTTAAGAGGTAATCAGGTGCATAAAACAAGGCAAATTTCCCCAAGGAACATAGGTCGATATCTTAAAATTGAAAATTGACTTTCCATACAAAGTGACTGGTCACATGACTTATGTTTGTATGAGAAGTAGTATTTTATTTTTTAGATTTTGACCTATATTCCTTGAGGACAGTTGTTCAGTTTTATGCACCTGATTACCTCCTAAAATATCCGCTTTCCTTTTAAACTTGTCCTGTATGTAAAAAACATAAAAAAAATATTATTATGGAATTGGAATTCACCATTTACATTATTTTGTTAATAAACATAGGGCCTGAAAAAAATCCCATTATAAGTTTATAATTCCAGTTTAATTTTTACCAACATTATCAAATAAATCAATGGGAAATGTTATTAATCCGTGTATCCGTGCGTTTGAAAACCGACACGTTACTGAAGCAATGTTTTCATCATAGTAAAATAATACCTTTGTTTAAATCAGGTAGTACATCAGACCCCACCAATTATAGACCTATTTCAGTACTACCTACCTTTAGTAAAATTTTTGAAAAAATAATTTTAGACCAATTACAAAGATTTAATAAATATAAATTATTGCACAATAAACAGTTCGGTTTTACAAGGGGTCGTTCGACTACTGATGTGGAACTTTTGGGACATATTTATAATGCATGGGAAGATAAACGCGATGCATTGGGCATCTTTTGTGATTTGTCCAAGGCATTCGATTGCGTTCTTCACGAAACGTTAATCAGGAAACTCCGCCACTACGGGATCCGGAACACCGCTCTGGATCTTCTTACTTCATACTTGAGTAATAGGATTCAGAGCGTTGACGTTAATGGGAAAAGATCTCCCGGATCTATAGTAACAATGGGAGTCCCACAGGGCTCAATTCTTGGTCCTTTCTTGTTTCTTATTTACATTAATGATTTGCCATACCTCATAAAGGATAATCATGATATAGTGTTGTTTGCGGATGACACTTCACTTTTGTTTAAACTTAAACGTCAGCAGCTGGTTACTGACGATGTAAATAGTGCGATCTCAAAAGTAGTTTACTGGTTCAATGTTAATAATTTACTACTTAATGAAAAAAAAACCAAATGCATTAAGTTTACGCAGGTGAAAACTAATGTGTTGATAAAGGGCGAAGAATTGAACCCTGAAGATAGCACAGTATTCTTGGGCTTAACTTTGGATGCTATGCTTCATTGGGGTCCACATATAGATTAATTGTCGAAAAAGCTAAGCTCCGCAGCATACGCTGTTAGAAAAATTCGTAATTTAACTGATATAGAGACAGCCCGTGTAGTGTACTTTAGCTATTTTCATAGTGTAATGTCGTACGGTATTCTGTTGTGGGGAAATGCCGCTGACATTCAGACTATCTTTGTTTTGCAGAAAAGAGCTGTTCGGTCAATTTATAAATTAAGTCCGAGACACTCTCTCAGATAGAAATTTAAGGAGATTAATGTAATAACTGTGCCCTCTCAGTATATTTTTGAAAATCTTTTATATGCCCATAAAAATATAAAATTGTTTAAAAAATACAGTGTTATCCATAATATAAATACTAGGATTAACACAAATTTGTGGTACCTACAACAAGGCTCAAGAAAATAGGTGGCTCATTCAGATGTCAATGTATACGTTTTTATAATAAACTTCCAAGCCACGTTCAAGATCTAAGCCTTAATAAATTCAAATCATTTATTAAAAGTAAGTTGTGCCAGAAAGCCTTTTATACCGTTAAAGATTATATTGAGGACAAAAAGGCTTGGGATTAAGCTGCTCCAATTATTCCATACTGAAACTTTTATTTTATTTATATACCATTTTGACATATTTACTTTGTGGAGTTCAATATACTGTTTGGAATTTAATATTTACTTGTAAAGTATTATATTGTTTTCAACTATTGTGAATGTGAAGCCTATGTGGGTCATTGTTGTTTTTTTTTCTCATTTAGTATTAATCATGGTCTGGCAGTTTGAGTAATTTATGCGGCCTACCCAAATGTTCTTTCTTTGGTATTGTTCGTCGAACCGTTGAGCTCCTTAAGTTCTGAGTTGAGCTGCACGATTACTGACAAATGCGTGCACTGACTGGACAGGTCCACTCAATCTGTGTGGTTCTTTCCTCAAAAGGACCATTTTGGACACCAATCTACATGGCCTTCACATGATCTGACCAAGATTATGTCTGGACTTTAAAGGAGACTGTGACCTCTGAGTTTGTTTCGGCCTTTCTTCTCAGAGTAGTCAGATAGGAAACGCCGACCTCATCTAGCTTTATTTTAAAAATATGATTGACGTGTAAAAGTGTTTGTACAAACCTACTTACAGAAAATAAATCATTTATCATTTCCAAAAATGTATAAAACTAAAATAAGTCCCTCCTAAAAAAAATCCTAACCTTATTCCGTAATCGCACGTAATTAATCAAACCAGAAATAATTCCCATTTTGATTTCCTCAAAATCTTATTGAACACTAATATTATTATGAATGCGAAGTTAAAAAGTTATACATTTGTTTAACCTTTTGACCGCCACAGTCATGTATAGATTTAAACCTAAAATGTGCCCAGCACGCCACGGTCACGACTACATGACAGATTTTAAGGAGTAATTCGTAGCTTGGCGCCGAGGGCACGTTTTTGCTTTTTTGACGTGGCGGTCAAAGGATTAAAAAAGTGTGCATCATTAGAAGCCAAAAAAGTTTTTATAGGTTCATGGATATAAAAAAACATACATCATTAGAAGGTCATTAAGTCTTAAGAGGATCAGATAAATATTTCCCTTCCGTAATTTCTAGGCACTGCGTCATGCCATGGGTCTGGCAACAGTCAATTGTTTCGCCTCAACGAGGCTGGTCAGTTAGGAGTGGGGGAGCGCTGCGTTGAAGCCGACGTGGACAATGTGAAGCAAGCGTTCTGCAGGCTCGGCACTGTGGATGGTCCGTGGAGGTAAGTGTCAAGTCCTGTGCTATTAAGGTCATCATGAAATGACTTTCAAGTATCTGAACCGCAAATATCTTTTTTTTTTAAGCTTTACAGCGTTAAGGTATAATTTCTAAGGATCTATATAGAACGCAAGAGACAAAAAACTTTTAAAGCGATGTGTTTGCGTATTATCAAAACCTACTTACAGAATATCTAAAATGATTTATTTTGTACTAAAATCTTCGCTCTTTGGTAGGTAGTCGCGATCTCGTCTGCAAGCTGTACCTACGGTTTTAGACAGGCCTATTGGACACTAATGACACAGATGGTGCAGTCAAAAGTACACATCGCTATAATTATTCCGGGTCAGATTATACACAAAGCAGTATGTCCCAGATCACTAATTGCTCTCCTTATGCTATACCTCCTTGGAAACTGATCTCGGCTTGTGGAAAGCGATGAATGAGGTCTACGATGTAGAAAGTCAACGTCGCTCAGATAAGTTAGAGACAATAATCACCAGAACTGCTTTTGCTTATAAAAGTGTCTATGCAATGGCACCAAAATATAACAAATTACCTAGTCATATTAGAAAAAGTAAGAATTTTTGCAATCTTTTGGCATTGTGTATCTTTATCTTTTCCTATTTTCACGACATTTTCCCTTTATTATTATGACAACTTTATATTTTGACATCCTTGTGTAACTTTGACATTTTTCATATTAATCTAATTTTGTATGCCTATCGGCGGGACATGGTTTGTACAATAGATTTATATTGAAAAACACCTGTAATCACCTATGTTTCACAAAATAAATAAATGAAATGAAATGATGAAACGAGCATACCCAGAAAATACTTTTAAGTTAAAATTCACTCTTACCTTAATGGTTGTCAGGTTTTAGTTAGAAGGGAAGCCAACAGGGAGGTCTATATAATGACTGCGCATAATTTATTTATTTAATAGGGTCACCAACAATTGTTAACACTTAGAATATAACAAAAATACTTAATTTGCTTATAACAATCGTCTAGTGTCACAATTTTATACAAGGGTGCAACAAATTAGCTAAAAAAAATTTTACCCTAACTAATATTAAAAAATTGAGTTCGTTCGTTTCTTTGTTAAGCGTTCCCGCTAAAACGGCTAAACAATTTAGCACATGGGTAGACCATGACCAAGACATGAGAAGGACATAGCCTACTTTTCATCCTGGAATACAGACAGATAAATATTCGTGTCTCTAAACGTCCTTAATATATCTATTTCAGCTTCGACCCAAAACACAACCACATAATTCACCGCCTGCACGACTACTGCCTCACTCTCCAGCCTCACTCGCGACAGCTGGGCCTGGTCCCATGTGACCCCAACAACACTTACCAGCAGTGGACTATCTCCCACAATAAACCCAACTGGTGAGCCTAGCTTTAGTCTTATACTTCAAAGATTCCTTAGATTTGCCCTAACCGTATTCGCGTGAAGTGTCCATACTGAGAAGAGTTAGCTCACACATCCCGCATGGAACGATAGATACGATTTTCAGTATGAGTGAGCGAGACAAAACTATTCTAATGTCATTGTCATCGAATCAGGAACGTGACTATCTTTTACCGTGTTATGGCGAATCCAAAGATTTAAATCTTTGTTATATTTAGCCGTAAGCTTCGGTTAGTTTCATTAGATAGGACAGTTGTGATGTGTTTGAATCGATGCAAAATTTTTGACTGTTTAAAATGATGACTTAACTAGCGGGGTGGCTCTGCTTCGCAGTTTTTACGACTTGACAAAATGTCGAGATTTCTTTATATGTAAGTAACTTGAACCCTCCAATTTCTTCCCGAAATATTAAAGCTGTTCTGATGCCTTACTATATAATGTAGTGGGCTGCAATATTGTTAATATTTTGTATTTTGGTTATATTGTTATCTTTTCTCTGTTCTAACACATACTATAGCTGTTTATTGTCCCTGAATAAATAAAATTAAATATATAACCTGTGGCCCTTATATAACCTATAAGCCTTCCATAGCTATCGTCTTTCACATAATACTTATATACCTATTACACATTACGACCGCAAATAAGAAAGAGAAAAAAAACATCTGTTTTCACACAAACATTTTAATACGAATTGTATTAATTACGGTTAATGTTGATAAAACAATACAAATATACACATAGGACACATTACACGCCAGACTGTCCTTGCCACAAGTACAAAATAAAGTATGTTCATCTACAATTTACTTTCTTAATATAGCTACCTACACCAAATGAAACTTTGTATTTGGCACCAAAACGAATTGTGAATAGAATCACAAATTAATCGAATATTACTACCTACTTTTAAAGTTTTTTTTCTTTAAATATAATGTCCATTGTTAATAAATTTTCCTTTTCACAAAAACAATTTCAATTAAGTAAGTATTATTTCTTAATTAACCTATTCATTGCCACGTCAAAAAAACAAAAACGTGCCCTCGGCGCCAAGCTACGAATTATTCCTTAAAATCTGTCATGTAGTCGTGACCGTGGCGTGCTGGGCACATTTTGCTGTCATCTTTAGATGACTGTGGCGGTCAAAATGTTACACTCGATCCGATTACGGTCGCGGATCATATTTTGATCAAGATACAACCTGACACTGACCTGAAAATTGCAAAAAACCTAAGGAAATTTGAATTTCGCGGGCTACCACTGCGGATCTACCTTGTAACAATCGATTCAAATACGTCACAATCGTGTATGACTATAATTTTGCCATTACACGTAAGACGAACTCGCCGAATGTGGTTCAGTAATTTAGCAATGCTAGATATATTTGATACGTGCATTCATTTTGTAATGTTCACGGTAAAATGGGAAATATTTATTCAGTTGAAATACAACAAATTTTTTTTAAATTAATGTCTTAAAAATTACAATAACACTTTTTGGCATACATTTTGAGCCAGTCTTTTGGGTAAATAAATCAAAAATATAAAATAAAAGACTGATTTAGAAAATAAATATTTCTTATTTTACCGCCATGCGATTCGTAAGAAATTCTATATTTTTAACTGTATCATCTTCTTATAGGTCGTCTATTATAATATAAAATAAATTGTAAAACATTTTGTAAAATTTTGTATGTACTTAATAATACAATGTGAAACATTCCTGTAAAATACATGATTACTGCTTAATGATAAGCTTTTGGTCTTATGCTCAAGTTTAAGTATTTTATCACTAACAATAGTAGGCAGAAAACATTAAAGATCCTTTTTGTTTCAATCTAATTTAAAAGTAATAATTTTCCAAAAACATAAAAGAATCTCGTATTCAATGAAAAAATGATATAAGTAACCATATAATTACATATATACAACATAAATAATTTACAGGATGAAAAATTATAATGGGTGGTCCCTGTGTAAATAATGGATAACCTTGAAATTGCATAAAATAGACATAATGGCTGTTCTAAAAAAATATACAAAAATAATATGTAAGTATCCCAAATATTTCCTAAGATTTTTAACTTACTTTTTACCTTATTTTACATTCTTCTTTACCACAACCTGAATGAATTCCATCGGTTATTGGTTATTGTACGTTGACTATGCCGACTGAGAGGCAGTAAATAATGTGACTAGGAATTGCACAGATTTTTTTTCAAAAAAATCGTGTCATGGCTACATATCAAGCTATACAGTTCCAGTATAAGCTGATCTCGCGCTGTATAGAATTTCCGTACAATGAGAGACCAGCTTATACTGATTACTAGTATAAGCTGATCTCGCACTGTATAGAATTTCCGTACAATGAGACCAGCTTATACTGGAAATGTATAGCTTGATATGTAGCCGTTTGTACTACTTGGGATATTATTCTTTTATATTTTTGAATAGCCACAAGGTCTATTATGTGCTATTTCGAGGTTATCAATTATTTACGGGATAACCTGTATAGTTTATAGCATGTATATATTTTTGATGTGGTATGGATAACGAAGTCCTAAGTCGTAAAAGACAAACAATGATTATAAAATATCTTGGACAATTTTTGGTATTATTTGTAATTTGTCGTCCCTAGTTCTTAAAACTAGAATAACATTTTAAGCGTTACTTATATAAAAATTGTTTCATCATAAATATGACTACATATTTGTGTATTTTTAGGGTTCCGTACCTCGAATGTATAAAACGGAACCCTTATAGGATCACTCGTGTGTCTGTGTGTCTGTCCTTCTCTCACAGTCAATTGTCTTCGAATCTACTGGACCGATTAAGTTGAAATTTGATACACGTATGATTTTTTGTGACTCAGACACGAACGTGTATCGTAAATAAATGAATTTTGAATATGAGGGTCACTTTTGGGGGACAAATTAGAAAATGTAATAAAAAGTTCTGCTGACTGTACCGTGTGACATATCAAATGAAAGGGCTTGTTGTAAGGGTCTCATTTTTTTATAATTTTAAAATATAGTTCGAGTCTCGAATACCGGTGTCGCCCTCAGGCGTCGGTTTTCCGATGCCTGAGGGCGACACCGGGATCATAGACTTTAAAGTTATTTAGGACAATAGATGAAAATTAACCCCCCCTATCTCCGAAACTACTGACACTAAAATTTTGAAAAAAGTACAGAAAATAGTTCTTGACTTGAAGTCTATGGTGTAAAAAAAACTTGGTAAATCTCTCAATATTGTGCGTAAAAAACTTACATTTGCAGTTGAATTGTATGACACATGCTTTTCAACTACAATTTTAGGTTTGTTCTTGGGATAAATTCATCCCAACTACGGAACCCTTCATTGTGCGTGGTCCGACACGCACTTGGCCGGTTTTTTTTACGTAATCTTGAAAGAAGGACTGACCTCTAAATACACACTTTTAATAAATTTATCTTGTTCAAGAACTTAGTGACTTATAATTGTAACGTGCACCTTTTGCATTTAGGCTTACAATGCAATAAATATACTATACAACTACACTAAAAATATTAGTTATCCTTCCGTACTTTTATAATGTTTAGTCTTACGGCTTTCTGTACTTAGTTGGATTATTTAAAACACGGTACACTGCATTTATTTACTTCCGAATTATCTATATTTTCAGTTTATTCTTATATTGAATCAAGTGGAAATCGAATTGAGTGAACATAATTTGGTTTCTCGAGCCAAATCCATGATTTCGCGGGAGTGTACACACGGCTACACATCAAGCTATACATTTCCAGTTTACGCTGACCTCGCATTGTACGGAAATCCTATACAATGCGAGATCAGCTTATACTGGAAATGTATAGATTGATGTGTAGCCGTGTGTACCTATCGCCATACTTCTGTTCCAGTCTACATTTGTTGTAATTGGTATCCATATTATCACAAATACATTCATATTTATTAACATTACGTCATAACATAACGTCACGCCTTTCGTCCCCGAAGGGTTAGACAGAGGTGTACCTATAGTACACCTATATAATGTTTATTATATCCCATTATTACTTCTAAGTTTAAAAGATATTATGAATTTACTAGTGTCATATCCTGAAATATGTTTTTCTTATGCAGACTGATCTTCTAACATTAAAGGAAATTATTAAATAATGCATTATTGTGTATTTATGTAATATTTTTTTAAATGTATAATGAAGTGGAAAAGCTATGAAATTTACTGGGACATAATTAAAGAAAATACATTCGATAAGTATTGTTTGATCTCAAATTGTATAAAGAAAAAAATAATGACTCAAAAAAAGGATTTATACATTCTTTTGGTGGCATACAGTTTCCTGTGAGCCAGGCTTCAAAAATAATATCTTGTGCTAGCCCTGTTTTAGTAAATTCGTGGCATTTTCAGTTGTGTTCTTATGGTCAGCGCACATTGAACAGCAAAATGCTTGAGCAATTTACTTTGATAAATGGACAATTAACATAATTATGTTTAAAAGAGCGTGCAAGAGATAATACCTTGGGGCGTGTTTGTATTTGTTGTTCAAAGTGTTAAATTTTTATTCACCAAGGAAGCATTATGTATGCAGGGACATTGGTTCAGTACATGATTCTGGACGCCCCTGCGTTGACATTTTTTTTTAAATACTTAGTAGTATTGAAACTTTTGTAGGAAATCCTGCGTTATTTTTTCCAGAATGATGTTCTGAATCTATGGGAACAGGTTGCGCGTGGACGTTCCTGCCACCCTGTATATGTATTTTTATATAAACTGAACTCTTCTTTAACTTGTACATAGGTATTCTAAATCGTTTTCCAGGAACAAAATGGTGGCTACATTTATAACGGAACTAGTGTTGAAATTGTTCTTTAGAATTCCCCACTTGAGCTTGACTGAAATAATCGATGTTGATGGACCATCTACTTATGTATGTTTATTTGCTTTGGTTACTCACAACTACATATCTTGAAAGATTTCAAAAGTGCTATAGTGTTGCCAATTTATTATTTAATTAGATACAATTAAAATAATGCAGCCACTGTGACCAACCTAAACGTTCCTGGAACCCCTTCCTTTTAAAGATTTGTATCGGTTTGCAAAATTACTGTGATTTTAACAACTTGACAGTTTTATATATTTTCCAATGTAGTTATAAATAAATTATTATTTATTGTTTGAGTGACTTTCATTTTGTATTTATTCCTCTTTGTTATTGTGGGACGGGAAGGTTTGCTTTGCTGCGTGCTGTGTTTCTATTTTTTTTTATTTTACAATCGTTTTCCTTCAGGCGCTGACAAGAGGCTAACGAACAAAGTAGTATTATCTTAAAAAAAATATTGCCAAATCTATATAGTTTGTGGTAGCGGCAAAAATATAAATGTTATTCTTGAACATATAGCTCAGAACTTGGTTATTACCAAACATGTTTTGAAAACAAAATCACGATAGAAATTAACGGTAAACTAGCATTTCTTACCTTGAATTCCAATCCAAAATATCTGTGGTACGTTGTTGGTATTTAAAGAATGTCTTATTTGAATACGTTCTGTATTCAAATAAGACATTCATTAAATACCATCGGTTGTCTTTTATTTTCGATTAATCAACTCATTTTTGAGTGGATAGATAATTGCTTCATATTTTGCAATGAACTACAAAAGTGTGATTGCGCTTCTCTTTCTTTTCTATGCAGTCCGACGGTGACCGCGCTTTAGCTGTTGTCAGCGTCTTAATACTGTCGCAGGTTTGTCTTTAGTTGACAGTACTCAAGGGAGAATTTTCTAAGCTCCAATAAATATATCAATTAGATATTTTGAAATATTTTACTTCAGTGGGTATTTCAGTTTATTTCACGCAGTAATGGGTATCTCGTGATTCTGCTCATCTCTTTGGATAAATACATACCTACATACATAACCGTTCTACGTAGGCTATGCAAAAGGAGTATGTAAGGAGCGGAGCACGTGGCGTTCTATAGTTTCTGCCTACCCCCATGGGAAGAAGAAGGCGTGAGTTTATGTATGTATGTAAAATTAGTTTATAAGTTTGTATGTAGATGATCTTCAGAACTACGGATCCGATTCCGAAAATTCTTTATTTAATGGAAGCTACAATGAAATGAAATTGTTTATTATGTAAATATCAGAATCTCTTTTACACGTCATTTGAGCTAGGTGGAGCCCAAACTCAACTCCATTTAAAAAAGGCTGGGCTGGAGTGGGGCTTGTGGCTAAATAATAACAGCCGCACGGGTCAATCGATCAGGTTAAGCTACGCTTGCCGCGGTTGGTCCGTGGATGGGTGACCATCTTTACATACCAAGACCCCTCCGTGCCTCGGAAAGCACGTTAAGCCGTTGGTCCCGGCTGCCATTCGTGGATCTTTGATCTTCTTTTGATGGCCAAAAAAGGCCCAAAAAGCCTGACAACCAGTCTTACCAAGGGGTATCGTGTTACCCAGCAACTGGGTTGTGGAGGTCAGATAGGCAGTCGCTCCATGTAAAATACTGGCGAGGCAGATGATGATTATTTAAAAAAAGCGAAACTAACTCAAGGGTCAATGTCTCTTTTAAAGTCCAGACATAATCTTGGTCAGATGATGTGAGGACCATGTGGATCCATGTCTGAAATGGTCTTTTGAGGAAAGAACCACACAAATTTTAGTGGACCTGTCCAGTCAGTGCAAGCGTTTGTCAGTATAATCGTGTAGCTCAACTCGGAACTTAAGGAGCTCAACGACTCGACGAACACACTACCTACCAAGGAAAGGACATTTGGGTAGGCCGCACAAATTACAGACTTTTTCTTTTTTTTTTTTTAATGCCATTGAAGCAAACTGAGAAAGAAAACATCTGGTTATACACGCACGCCGGTTGCAAGTACTACGCACCTGACCATTCTGAAGAACATTACCAATTAGGATTTCGGAGAATTAGGGCGTATAATTCTATAAGTATTATTAGGCCCGATATCCACCAAAGCGGAGATGAGTAGATAGATGAGACGACTAGTAAACTGTAAGCAACCAGCAGAATTTCGTTATTTCCTCATCTCTCCACAGACCTTAGTGAACCTAAATAGGTTCTAGCGGAGATATGAACGATGTATCCCAGGCAAGCGGTGGCGCGCAGCGGGATTGAGAAATTTGACGGGCTACCACCTAGCACCCTGCCCTTATAGCAGTATTATTTTAATCCTACTTCAGTGTGCTTGCATGACCTATGAACGTAAACGAAAAGGAGTAAGTATTGTAGCAGGTGGCGTTCTGTAGTTTCTGACTACCCGCATGGGAAGAAGGCGTGAGTTAATGTATGTATGGAGGACTTCAGTGTGGGAAAGTGATGGAGCTATAGTACTGTAGAGCTCGCATCTCTTTCCCACATTGAAGTGAGGTATGTGCGGCGAACAGCAAATTTGCGAAACTAGAAACTTCAAAAAAATATATCGGAGTTTGGCAGCAATGCAGCAATTGCGGTATGATACTCGTAAACCTATCTCAACAAATCAAACCATTGTTGATATCCTATAAGAGCCAAAAACCTTCCGGAAACGGGAAAAGCGTTAAAAATTTTGATCCTCCATATATTACCTGCCCCCCCCACCCCTCTGGGCCATCGGCTGGCGATTGCCCATGCCCCTTAACATCTCTGCGCAGCTTCGGTTGATATAACTCGAGTGCAACAAATGCAAACATCTTGGTGCCTGAGTGACATTAACTTACTGGGAGACATTGTTGTAAACATTTGTGAAATTGTATTAAAAAAACAATCGCCACGTTTGTTTCCATTTTGGCCACTTGCCAAAAGATCCGTGTACAGTTGTAGCTGCTTCATCTCTCTCCGCCATCTCCACTATAGCATAATCAGCCTTTAATGTTCCCACTGCTGGGACTCAGGCCTCCTTACAGTGAGGGCGTGGGCCGTAATCCACCACGCGGGCCCAGTGCGGGTTGGTAGATGTCACATGTCTTCGAATTTTTGGTTCTAGAACATGCCGGTTTCCTCACGTTTTGTCAAGGAAAACCTTCACCGTTTTTTAAAGCAGTGATGTGATACCCGGTAAAGTGGAGATGGGGAGCAGTGGTGGCCCAGTGGTAACGGCCGCGACTTACGAGTTGTGGGTCGTAGGTTCGAACCCAGGCAGGCGGTTTACTTGTGTGTAAATTATTTCATCATCACTGCTCTCAAAAACGGTGAAGGTTTTCCTTCACCGTTTTTGGGCTGGGCCACTGGGTCATTGGGTCATCACTGCTCCCCATCTCCACTTTATCGGGTATACTTCTTATCGGATTTAGAGTTCTTTTCATCTGTAATTTGACCGAAATCGGTTTATCGTGCCTTAACATGTGCGTGGCAACACGTGGGCACAGAGCACCATATAATACTGGCGGGGGGCAGTGCAGGCCGCTCGTTCGTCAACGCTCACAGCGTCCCGCACATTCCTAAGGCGCGAAACAGCGGTTTCGGTTCTAACTATAATAACAAACATATAAATCTGTTCTAGGTTCCGCTATGATGATTTTGATTGAGAAGACACTATCGAGTTGACGCAGATCAGGATTACAGGAATTTTACTATTAAATAAAACAGTTTATTCTAATAATAAATTTATTTATTTCATAAATTATATAATATACAGGGTGACATTGAAAACATGCGACGAATCGAAATGGAAGATTGTAATCATCATTATGAACAACTTTTACTAAGGGACCAAAGCTACAATCCCAAAAAAAAAACTGCTGTCCCCTACATTTATGTTCGCAATACCTCATCAAAATGTAGGAAAAGCAGATTTTTTTTTTTGGGATTGCAAGGGACCAACCCTTAGTAAAAGTTGTTAATAATGATGTATACAATGTCCCATTTCAGTTTGTCGCAAGTTTTCAATTTCAACCTGTATATAGTGAATTTAATAAGCAGATATTCGCCTAACATAATTTGCGGTTGACACATTTTGTTAAAATTTTTAAAATCAGAAAAAAATATTGAATCATTACATAGAGGGCTATTATCGCAGAAGAAAGATACAAGGCGTTTGATATTTTATCGAGTAAATATCAGGAATTAGGATGTGAATACCAGGGCAAACAAGAAGAGTAGCCTGCAATGACAATGGTCTATATAGAAGTCAGATGATAACGCCAGGCAATTAGCAAACTAATATGAATAGGTAACATGTTACGCTGATGGCTTTTGTATCTTCATACTGCGATAATTTGCTTGTTTGCTTGTTTGTTGAATTAGACTTGTCAAAAGACTAGCAAGGCAAGGCAATTAGTTAAATTAAAAAGTATAAAAACTTTTATTTTGTTTCCCTTTACGATGTAAAAATAAAATCAGTTTCTAAAATAATAGCTATTTAAATGACGAAATCAAAGCTACTTATTCTTTGCATTTAAGTGTTGTAAATGAGTGCCTTACGTCATATTATTCTGGCTAGTAGTAATATAAGGTCACTCACACAGTGATACATTTTCGCTCCTCAAAAATTGGACTTTGAAGTTAAAACTTCTTAAAACGGTGACGCTGAATTGGGTATACCTGGCTCCAATCAGTCAGTGACGCTGAATTGGGTATTCTGGGCTCCAATCGGTCAGTGACGCTGAATTGGGTATACTGGGCTCCAATCGGTCAGCGACGCTGTATACTGGATACAGCGTCGCTGACCGATTGGAGCCCTGTCGTAAGTTTTCACTTCAATTGTGTGGTCATAACCACTCTCACCCTCTTTTTTAAATGTTGATTGGGTTAGTAAAAATGTATGTGAATCGAAGACTACGGCTCTGAAGTGACCTTTATATATAAATTAATTGCAGTAACTATATTAGTTAGATGTTACACCCTATGGATTATTATTAGCTTTAAATAACACTGAAAATTTTATTTGCTACTATCTACTATTAGGAAGGAATCCGTGACCACCATTCATCCCAACTGTTGATGCGAAGCTCTGCATTTAAAACTGACCAATTAGGTGAGGGAATGTCGGGAGCCAACCAGTTGAAATCGTCTAAACGATCCCAGTTATTAGAATTCCGGTCCAAACCAGACATATTGAAATGCTTCTCTAGGTCTTCATAATACAAATTGTATGGAGCAGTGCATATCTCAGTACAATCTTCAACTATGCCCTTGCTTGTCACATGTAAATAAATATCACAATTATTGGATGTGTGCATTCGTAACTGTTGACATGCAGTAACAATCTTACAATTTGTACATTTCTCCATAAATACTGATGAAGTGACTGGTCCAGAAAGCACTATACAGTTGTCCAGATTGGTTAAATGCAAAGTTCCCATGACGCCTTTGAGCCCAATGGTACAGTTCGTAAGATTCCGTAAAGCAACATCCCTCTGGAACAACTCATCATTTTCAAGCACTAAGACTTTATTTTTCTGTGAATCAAAACCAAATAATTTTTCATCCCATTTGTTACTGTCTGTTTTTCTCGCTGCATCATTTTCATCAAGCGAGCCTTGTTTCTCAGTGTGGGACTTGGGAAGCTTTTTCTTTGAAAATCCAAACTTTTTTCGGGGGACATATCTCTCTTCTAATTCATAGCATTTTGTCTGAAGATTCTGTACTATACCTAAATATTTGCGCATATTGAACTCCTTCAAGAAGAATGATGATGTCACAACATATTTTTGTAATTCGTTTACTTCTCTTTTTATGCTATCAAAGTGTGGAGGCAATGCATTCAGTTCTAGTGTCGGAACTTGCATCAGCAAGTCTTCAATATATTCAGATTTGATTTTGAATGAGCCTGAAAAGAAATCGTCATTTTCGTCACAAGCATCTACTTCTTCCCTTGCCTTATGAGCCTTCTGTAATTTTTCTAACCGTTGTGCATCCCGCCTACTTAATCTTTCTAAAACTGTATTTCTGTCACTCATTTTCCTTTCTTTAACAAATCGTCAATTGTTTTATTGAGTTCTGAATTCTGTTTTGAAGCTTCTTTTAAAACACTAACAGTTTGATGACTCACTCTTCTTGCATCTGTATTTTTTGATCCTTCATCAAACTATAACAAAAACATTTGCCTTATACAATTACATTAATTAAATAGATGATGAATATTTTGTTTATAGATGTCAGAAGAAACCACAAAACCATGAGGACAACAAGACAATGACTTGGCATAGAGATTCACAGAGATTATTATATGAACCACCCGTCAGTGTGGTGACTTTGGTTGTGTCCCTCCAATGTAATTAATTTGTATTGCCCCAAGTCTAATATTGAGCAGTGAAGCATACTGAGTCAGTAACAGGTGATGGTGAATCAAAATGGATCAAACTTGATGAATAGATAGATGTTGGCATGAACTAAATATTAAATTTCAACATAAATGAAAAATGGAATGGGCACTGATGTAATTTTAATTTGAAATTATGTCAGCAGTTAGCCACAAACTGATGAATTTAACTAAATTAACTCTTTGTACATATAATTTCTACTTGTCTAAATCAAGATGTATGACCAAAATCGGAAACATCACACAAGCCCCACGGTAAAATCACAATTTGAAAACACATGCAAAGATTAGTCTCAAGAAAACCATCAATTAAGGTTATTAGCTAAACAATCAGTGGCCACAATCAACATAAACGAATACGGTATTCAATAATGACCTGCTTAAGAAGTTCATCATCAGGTTTGACTAACTTGAACAGTGCGTAACCGAGGGTCCCAAACGACACCACCCAAAAGGTGGCTCTAATACCAACAGACATCTCACCACTTGTTTAAATTTGGCCTTCGTTTCTCCAAACTGCCTGATCGAGATCTCTGATTTTATTCTCAGTAATAGTCTCACCGAGTCCGTAGTAACCTTCCAGTACCCAGTTATGGTTCTTGAACATGTACAGACGGAAACCTGGAAATTATGTATGAAGAACTTAGTAGTTTAATTTATTTATTAGTTTTCTCTTAGTTCTAAGAGAGGAATATCTATTAAGAGTTAAATAACAATTAATTTGTATGAAAAGAACATTGATAAATGGCAGATGTTTGTCAAGTCATTATCGTAATTATAGATACAGAATTATGAATAGGTAAGTATTCCACTGGTCATCTCAGAAGATACTTGCACTATTTCGAAAGACAAACAAACAAAGATGCAGGCTTGATGCAGGTTTTTGACCTGTCAAATTATTTTAGACAGGCACATGTTGACATTTAGGATTTTTTTTAACTTTTCAAATGATATTTTTGTCTCACCGGATATGTGAAACGATAGTGTATAACATAAATTTCTTTGTCCTAACGATATACATACGTTACAATATACATAAATGAACCAGTCCTCATACTTACTTCTGTCGGTATTCAACTTGTACCAAAGACTGTAGGATACGGCAAGCCCAATTCCTTCGACTAGCAATGCACCTTTTAAACCCCAACGAATGTACCGTTTGTACGCAGGCTTTGGAGACTTTGTAAGCATAATAAAAAAGATGTAATACGAATTGTTTTTCCAGAATCCCTGACCCTGATGAAATTACTCCATTGAATCACGAACGAACGTCTCACAGCTTACTCACTCGGTGACGTAAGGAAAAAAACGTTCGGAAATCCAAGTTATTAAAGTTTTCAGTACAATAAAAAAAATATGAACGCTTAGAATAATAAGTAATTAAAAACCTACTTGTTTGTAAGGCACAGTAAAATTAAAAACCCTGGTGAGTATTCGTGATTTTAACCAATAACTGTACCTTGATGAATTTTGGCGTCGAGTTTCGCCAATTTTAAAGGACATTCATTCTACTCAATCTTTCGTAAAATAACGAAGAATTTATTCTGTTTTATAATCTCGGAGACTAATTTGACAGGTGCAAATGTCAAACTCCTTAATGAAAAACCAGTTAACAATAATTTGAAATGTTTAGTCTCTGGGATTAAAAAACGAACTTTACTATAGTATACCTACTGGCAAGTAGAATTATTCATTCTAACTCTAAGATGAGGTTAATATGGGTATTATTTCAAACACATAAATGTACAGTGGCGGTCTTGTTACTGTATTACTTGTCACGTTACGATACTAAGTTGTTCAGTGGAAAATATTTTTTTTTTCTCGAAATTATTCAGATACCTTTGTACATCTCGTCAATAATGTTAGTCACTTATGCTACAGCTACAATTGTCACGATAACGCATACAAGGCACGATACAAGTCGCGCGGTCTCTGCTGTACAGCAAGACGTCGAGCGGTGTGCGAAAGAGAGCGAGAGAAATGTAGTTCGCGTTGTTACGACAATGTAGCCGTAGCACGCCGTAGCATGAGAAACAATCTTACTGAGCCATGGGTTTCATTATGACAATTCAACAACACTCATTGCGTTACTTACGTTGTTGAGCAGGCAAATTTTTCGAACATTCATAATGAAGCAATAGAATAGCAATATACTTCAAAATCGTGTTAAGCAATTAGGGTGCTGGCAGGGCCTGATTTACCCACAGGCTAGTAAGGCTAGAACATAGGGCGCAAGGACCGAGGGGGTGCTGAGATTTAACGTTGATTTTCACTTTATTTTCGCATTTTTTTTTATTTATTAAAGTTCTACATTCTTGACATTTTTTAATTCTTTTACATTAATTTCAAATTCAAAATAATTCGAAAATAATATTCCAGCGATACCTAACGACCATTTTAAATATTAAAACGACATTTTTAGGGTTCCGTAGTAAAAGGAACCCTTATAGTTTCGCCATGTCCGTCTGTCGTAGATGTTAATGGTGTGAAATCTTCCAGGCTTCTAGTAGTTAGGTGTACCTCAAGGCTCAATACTGGGTCCATTCTTATTCTTAGTGTATATTCATGACTTACCATTCTATTTAAAAGGTATCTGTGACGTTGTACTGTTTGCAGATACCTCTCTTATTTTTAAAGTAGATAGGAATAGACAAGATTTTGACGACGTAAACAGTGCACTCTCAATTGTTATGGATTGGTTTACGACGAATAACTTAGTTCTCAATGCTAAGAAAACGAAATGTATAAAGTTCGCTTTACCGAATGTTAGAAATCTAGGACCCAACATCGTCTTGGATAAAGAGGTTCTTGATACTGTAGACTCGGCAGTTTTTCTGGGCATAACAGTAGATGCTAAACATCAGTGGGGCCCTCATATATCAAGCCTAGCGGGAAGGCTCAGTTCGGCCGCTTACGCCGTCAGGAAAGTAAGACAATACACTGACGTTAATACAGCTAGGATAGTATATTTTAGTTATTTTCATAGCGTTATATCCTACGGTATTCTGCTGTGGGGCAAATACATTCAAAATATATTTGGTCTTCAAAAACGAGCTGTTCGTGGAATTTACCAGCTAGGTGCCAGAGTTTCTCTGAAGGATTTTTTTAAAGATATTGGTATTCTCAAGGTGGCATCACAATTCATCTTCGCCAACATCTTATACATATATTAGGCAAAATATACACTTATACATTAAAAACAGTGATATTCACAATATTAACACCAGAAATAAGGACAAATTACGTGCTCCATTTCACCGGCTTCACAAGGTTCATAACTCGTTTGTTGGGCTTGGTATTACTTTTTATAACAAGCTACCCTCTTCATTGCTAGATTTCCCTTTTAATGCGTTTAAAACTGAAGTAAAATCCAAAGTTTGTTCAAGGGCTACTATTCTATCAATGACTACCTAAACGATAAGAATTGTTGGTCGCTGTGATTAACTCAAGACAATGTTTATATTCTTTCTCCAAAATTACCTAGTGACAGGTTATAGGACTTCATATAATTGTTTATTTTATTTGACTGTATAAGTCAATTTATTTTTAATTTTAATTGCGTTTATTTTTGACATAATCTTCTCATTACATTGTTATTTTGTTGAGTTATGTTGCAAGATGTGGTTAGCTAGCGACCTCGATAACTGATTATATTATTCTTACAACCGGCAGCAAGTTCGTCATGCTCCCTTAGATGTCACTGCTTGCGGTAACAACGGGGGTCGGGTTGCCTCCTGCCCTCAAATATGGCGAGGGGGGTAATGGCTGATTTTTGCGTTATACTCGTGAACGGGTGCTGCTTGTGGTGACTGGTCGTCTTGCTGACCATTGTTTTGTTTTGTTATTAGTAATTAACTGTTTATTTATTTTACTTTGATGGTCCTAGTTCATCATTTGTGACTGTTACAGCTGTAGATATATGTAAGCGGGCACGCCTTTTATACTTGGAGGCTTTTATTTAGGTTTTAAGTTGTGTTTACGTTTTTATCTCTGCTTGAGAATAGTTTTCAGTCTTTTTCTTTTCTTTTTTTTTGTTGGTATATTGGTGTGCTAGCTGACATATGGCTAATAACTTAATGTTTTGTGTTGCTCGTGGTGTAAATTGTTTTGCATACTATATTATAGAATCCATTTTTTTTTATCTAACTGAACAGACAGCTGTGCCGCTAGGGAGTTTGTTGGCCACTTCTTCTTCCCAGCTAAAGCACTAGGAAGTGGCGAAGGGTGGGCGTTTTGGGGGACTGTCCTATGTTATTTTGACGTTCGAAAAGTGCCGATCCTCAGCCTAGTTTGAATAAATGACTTTTGATTTTGATTTTCTCAGTCTGTCTGTATCACGCCGACAAAGTGCTAAAACAAAATCTTGAAAAAAAAAAAGGGTTTCATAGAAATGTAGTAGATAAGTATGTTCGTGGGTTGGGCAGGCGCAGGCAGGACAGGCCGGGGAGGGGGGGGGCATATTCATATATTTTAGCCTAGGGCTGTCAGAAGTCTAAATCAGTCAATGGGTGCTGGCATAGGTATTCACAGAGGAACGATACGGTTTCGTGCCGTATCGAATATCAATGTTACCGACGAACTCCTACATTATTCAGAAATCCGAAACCGTACAATTTTGACAGTTCAAATACGGTATGAAGACATCGATTCTTCCGACGTTTGCTGTCGGAACGGAAGTGATATCGAACAACAAATATTATTTTGACCGCTGCATAGATCCAAGATAACTATGCAGCGGTCAAAACAATAATAAAACTTAGTGCCTAAATTAGTATTTTTTTTTAATTTTTCTAGATTTAATTTTATTAGACCACAGTAAGTATTTTAAATTCCTATTCACTTGATTTATTTTAAATCATGCTACTAGTACTCATATTTGATGGTGGTTCCATGTGATCTTTATAATTATTATTAAGACCTTGTAAACACATGTGATAACCACTAAAGATTTGAATTTTGAATAAAATAAATAAATTTTATTTCGCTCTCAAAGCACAACAAACCCTTAATCTCTGAAGTACAATTTATTAAGATGTTTGATGGATGTTAAATGAAAAAGGATGAATGCACGTAATAGATGATCTACCAACTCAGACGCTAGTCAAGATAAGTCAAGCTTCATCATCATTTCAGCCGAAAGACGTCCACTGCTGGACATAGGCCTCCCCCAAGCACCGCCACTTCGACCGGTTTTGTGCTTCCCGCATCCAGCGGATTCCTGCGGGCTTCACAAGGTCATCGGTCCACCTTGTAGGAGGCCTTCCAACGCTACGTCTTCCAGTAAGCGGTCACCACTCCAGAACCTTTCGGCCCCATCGACCATCTGTTCTGCGAGCAATGTGCCCTGCCCACTGCCACTTAAGTTTGGCAATTCTTCGGGCTATGTCGGTAACCTTGGTTCTCCAAGCATAGCCCTCTCCATTGCCCTTTGAGTGACTTCAAGCTCAAGTGAGTCAAGCTTATATTTTGAGAAAAAATTGAAAGTATATTTAATTATGTAATTTTAGGTGGTTACATTCTTCATAGGTAACACTTAAATTTGTTCTAGACACTGATTTAAATTATTTGGGTAGATGGAGTACCTACGTGGTTCTATTTTTACGTGGTTAGTCTAGCAGATTTTGTTTTTGTGCGTGTTGCGTCCGGTCTTGAGACATGCCTCATGCCCTTGCATATATGCAATGAGCATCTGCCTCTGCTCCACTGACACTCGTATCTGCAAATATGCATTTTCAACTACGTTATAAAACATGAAAATGAGCAATTAAGTAACAAAAAATAATGATTGTGATATACCTACTGATAAAATACCCACACCTATACCTATTGTTCTGTAAAAAAACTTATTTTTCAGAGATAAACTACAAGCTAGTCAGTTTTTTTCTTGTTCAAAGTTATTCAAATTTAAAAATGAAGTCGAAGTTGAAATGTACAAAGCAAGTTTATTAGAAATCAGGTACCTACGTTTTATTTATTAAAATCGTTGTTTACTGTTTTTTTTTCGTGTTAGGTAATTGTTACTCGATGTACTATATTCTAGTATAGTTGTACTTACAACTTTGTACCTACCCATTGGCGTCGAGGCCCTCGGTCCGTGGCAGGTGGCGGATTTACACATTTTCCAAGTATAGGCAGTCAATTTTTTGCCGCCGATACCACTGTAACTGACTGTGTCTGACGATTGTCAGTTTCAGATTTTTTAGGAATCCAACAATTTGATTGAAATGGCACAAGAAATAGTTTTTTGGTACCTACATTTCTGAGCTAAACAAAGCTGTACATGTACAACTAATATGCAATGTAAGGCGGGAAAACAAAATGAGGCCGCCCCCAGGTCTTCTGAGCATTTCTAGCAGGGTTGTTGCTGATGCATATTTTTTTCACATCAGCGGATGCTGATGCTGATTTAAATTATTTTCTTAAAAAAAGCAGTGACCATTATGAATTTATACCTAAAATTTGCACAGTTTTCCTTGGTATTGCACACTTGGTGTTGCACAGTTTTCCTTGATAACTTAACTAATTTAAAATACGACCATATTCCACTTCTCAACGGAGGCGGCATTATTTTTATCACTATCATCATACAAAAGTTTACAAAAAGAACAATAACTTTCACGCGCAATGACGTAATTTAAAGGCTCCTACATACTGGCGCGACTTGTCGCGCGACGCGACGCGACACAAAGACACCGCGTGTAGCGCTACAAGCGGTGCCTTTGTGTCGCGACGCGTCGCGCGACAAGTCGCGCCTTAATGAGACAAGTTTGCGTTTGTTTACAGTCGCAATCACCGCGGTCGACCTCGGGATTGGTCAAAACTCGCAAGCGAACACAACTCGTGCTACAAGCCCCGCCCGGCCCCCTCTGCGGTCATGTCACGACTCGAACTTCAGCATTAATAATCAGCATCGATCAATGCGGATGCTGATGTTGAAAATGATGCTGAAGTTCTGCGGATACTGATGCTGATGCTGATGTTCGCAACAACCCTGATTTCCAGTAGCATTTTGAAGAATAATGTCAATAAAAAATGCACATTTTCATCTAAAAGCAAGTATGTGGGTTGCAAAAGAGCGAGTAGGTCGAGCTGGAAATTATTTTAGGTTGCTTTTTAACATTCATACGGAGTTGCTTTGTTGTCTTACGCAAAAAGTTTCAGAATTAGAACGAACATCTTGCACGCCGTGGCCCTTTCATACTGTATAAAACAGTTACTTTATCTATGTACTTATAAAGAAACCATGAGAATGAATCGAATATAAAAAACCCAATAATAACACTTTGCCCGACCCGGGAATCGAACCCAGGACCTCATGCCTGAGCATGAGTGTGTGTGTGTGTTTGTCTACAACCATTAGACCAACGAGGCAGTTGAGTTAGATATGCAGAAAAGCCTGACAAGAGAATGTATACAAGAGCGAACGAAGTGAAAATTTTAGCACCGTGCAATTAAATGCTTTTTACTGAACATATTTTGGCCTCAAGTACTTCTCAAGATTTGGGGGCCCCCCACGGCCCGGGGCCGAACGCCCCTGCCGCCCCCCTTAGTCCGCCAGTATGCTACTTACACGATAATGTTACATTCGGTAAACGTAATTAAATAAATTTTATTGCGCTTACAAACAGTAAAAAAATAATAAATTTGGTAATGTGTGATGGCGTAGTGTAGTGAGAAGACCGTAAAAATACAGGTTCACCCTGTATTTTTACACTCTTCTCAGTGACATCGTCCCGCAAACTGTTACTATGAATTCAGTACATGATTAGGTACCCCCAGAGTAGAAATGTTTAGACGGTTATATAAAAAAAACTGCTTTTCCATCAGTTTCGATCGAGTGGGTATTGCCATTTTTTATGCAGCAGCAATTTGTTTTTAATAACCTCTAAAACCTCCTTTAGAAAAATGTCTACTCTGGGGGTCTAGAATCATGGTAGGTAACAGTTGCGCGTCGATGTCACTTCCAACCTGTATATTTTCTGCAATTTCACTCTCTTGTCACTCATACAAAGTGTGGGCAGAGGCCGATTAATGGTTTGTGACCGGGAACTGGATGTTTTACCATAGAATATAGAAATATGCGGTACCATTGACTGTACTATGAAAGGGAAGAGGAAAAAGATATTGGAAAGATGTCATGTAGACTTCTGTCTGCAAGACATCAGAAAAACGCCTTACAAAAAAATGGGCCCGAAATTGTCGCCCCTAAAATCTGCCACCCTAGGCTCAAGCCTACTCAGCCTGCTGGTAAATCTGCCACTGGTCCGTGGGGTCCCAGTGCGCTTAAGTTGTTTGCGGAAATCGCGAAACGTCTAGTTGATGTAACTGGTGACCGAAAAGCTGTTCGCAGATTTCTCGCGCAACGCATCACCATTGCAATTCAACGAGGAAATGCCGCCAGCATCCTCGGTAAAATGCCTGTGGGGCCTTTTTTAGGTTTAACTTAGTTTTAATTTAATTTAATTAATGTTAAAATTCCGAAATTATATTGTTGCATGTAATGAAATACCCAATAAAAATCATGTACATCTTTTAATTTTCTACCATTATTATCTATTTACTACCATTTTCTAGCGTTCTCTACAATCGGTTCAATAAAATCCCTTCTACACGGATCTGTGAATAGCGTTTTGCCAGTCCTTCGGTTCAGAAATCGAACAAGTGCCGTTGTCGATACGGTAGCGTCTCCGACTAGTAGGTATATAGTTATCTGTGCGGTAGCGAATCCTATCTTTGTGAATAGCAATGCTGGACTAGGAAAGGGATAAGCTCCATGCTCCATGAATCACACAATTATTATTATTTCGATCACGATCTTTATTGATTGATTGCTTGTACAACTAGTATTATTTATTAGTTGTAACGACTATTCATCTTCTTCCTCGGGGTCTTCCTCCGGCTGATCATTCTCACATTCTTCTGCACAAGTTTGCGTCTCAGTGAGGGGCTCCTTCAAACACTCGGGTGCAGGATCCTGCACATTTAAGCAATCTTGTAAACACATAAAAAGTCAATAAGGGAGGGCTAAATAAACCAGTAAGACCTGAATCGTTGAGGGCAGAGGGCGACAATAGATATAGACAACAATCAAATGGCCAGTGACCATTCTATCCGCATCACTATAAGCCGTTCGCAGTTCATTTTGGGACATGCTTGTCGTCTTTAATGTGATACGTAAAAAATAAATATAAGAAAGTGATAGAGTTAATTACTTCCATATGCGAAAAAAGAGAGCGCAATAATGCGGTGGAACCTAAATAAAATAATGTAAGAGCGCCAAACCAAATAAAAATCGTTTAAAAATAAATTAAGCTAAGTATCAAAAATATTTTCAGCCATAGTTTTCAATTAAGTACCTAATACGCACATTTCGAATGCAATTTTGCAATTAAAATACGTAGGATTTTTCTTTTCAGAAAAAAATGTAAAATGTAGTATTTTCGGAATTAAATTCTATTGAGGAAATTTAACCCAATTGCAGTTTCCTGCAGTCAAAGTATTAATCAAATAGTCAATAAACATACATCCAAAAATGAAATAATAAATAATAATACATGCTGTAATAGTGAAGTAAATGGTTACGAAAAAGCCCCCAATTTGTTTTGGTACCGTCTTAATTTCACGCCACTAAGCTGGATCCGAGAAGCACAAGACTGGTCGACAATACTGCGGGGAGGGAGGCCTATGTCCAACTGTGGACGTCTTTCGGCTGAAATGATGATGATAATAATGAAGCTGGAGCTGAATCCAACGCCAATGCATAAATTCGCACTTTGTCATGTGACGGGGCGGGCAATAAATAGGGTAGGTGTCCTGGAAGGCGACAAAGGATTCAAATTTATCATAATAAGAAGTCATTCCTTTTAAGGATTCCATAGGAAGGGTGCCAAACGGAACCCTATTACTAGCCTCCGCTGTCCGTCCGTCCGTCTGTCAGCGGGCTGTATTTCATGAACCGTAATAGGTAGACAATTGATTTTTTTACAGATTGTGTATTTCTATTTCTGCTATATCAACACATAATAAAAATTTAATAAAGTTAAAAATGAAAGGCCCAGAACAAAAAAATTGGAAAAATAAAATCTTACCCTTACATGTGTCGCGGGAAGGTACTTATGGGTCACCGAGGCCCCCGCAACACAGGCAACAAGAAGGAATACGGGTGGGTTTTAGTCAGTAAGAGTCTGACACACCCTCCCGCTCCGCCCAGAGCGGGAGAAGTTATTTGATGATTTCCCACCCAAAAAAAAAAAAAAAAACCCTTACATGTGGGGTGTCATTGTATAGAACTCATTGAGTAGATTACGATTTTATTTATTTTTCTGTCCTCAAAAATGGACAAATAGGGGCCGTAAAAGTTGTCAGTTTTAGACCATGTTTGTACAAGCTCTATCGCAACATCTAAAGAATTTCTGTATATCATGTACCATAAACTGTATTTAATCAACAAATATTAAAAATGCCGATTCATAAGATATTTTATTTAAACCCTTAAATTAATATAAAAATTAAAGACAAAAACAAAAAACTTTTTGCAACTAAAAAAATAACTTTGTAATTCACAGTACCTATCATTATGAAATAAAAAATTATCTTTGCGATTTTTATAAAGATGTACCTAAAATTTTCGTTTCAGTATTTTCATTTATCGGAAATACAAAAAAAAAAAAAGCCACCGCTGACCGTCTGTCTGTCAACGAGCTGTATCTCATGAACCGTAATATATTAACCGTATTTCTATTGCCGCTATTACAAAAAATACAATAATAATAAAAATTAAATAAAGTTAATAATTGAAGGGAATAAACCACGTTTCTTTTAAGGGGATACCCGTGAAAGAAACGTGACTTTTTCGGCGTTTTTTGTTCGATTTGAATACGGTACGGAACCCTTCTTGTGCGAGTCCGACAGGCACTTGGCCGGATTTTTGTGATAACATAAGTACACCATGGCCGTTTTCACACTGCGAAGATAACGACACCGACATCGATTCCAAAAGTGTAAAGGCTCTTTCAAACAAGCGCGACACGTGGCGCGACACAAAGGCACCGCGTGTAGCACTACAAGCGGTGCCTTCGTGTCGCGTCGCGTGTCGCGCTTGTTTGTAAGAGTCTTAATAGTGGCAGAGTCCGGCAGGCATCACCCCGCACTGTGTCGTCCGCCGATATCGGCTCGAAATTCAATGTCGGTGGCGATACCGATTACTACAACGACATAGTTTGAAAGCGTTTAGTAGTATTGTATAAAACTACCAGTCCAACGATGTCGTCTCGTTATCGTTATCGTCCGATGTGAGAACGGCCATTGACTCACCCCGGTGTGGTACCGGAACCGAATCTGGTATCCGTCCAACTTGTTGTTAATGCACTCGCCGTCGCAATCCTGCCAGTCCTCCCACGGAGTCATGGGGCATTCAGGCGATGACGTTGGGTCTACAGCTGGTGGCTCCTCACTGTGCGAAATAAAAGAGATGAAACTAAGTGGCTATAATTTTTTTTAAATCATTAATTCATTGACAGACAACGCATAGTCTAAACCGCTGAGTAGCATGAAGTTTTACACAAGTGTTCCTTATACAGGGTCGAATAAAAATAGCTAGCGAAAATAGCTAGCGACGTGATAGGTATCGATATCTCTCATAAACAAAAAAAAAAATATTTTCTTAACTCATAATTAGAGATCGGATATTCGGATGCATATTCACCTAAAGTTGAGATGTTAGCGAATGTGGAATGCGCTTTTGTATCGAAAAAATCCCGCGGTTCCGGGATCAACAAGGTTTCTGACTATTGAATCAGATTAGTATTATAATCTACATATAACTTACTTTCAAATGTTGGCTTATATGGAATGCATTATAGTACAAAAAAAAAACCCGCGATTACGGAATCGACAAATTTTGTGTTTTTCCTGACTTTATAAGCGGATGCATAATATCTACCTACCTAATATTGTAAAGTAGGTAGGTAAA
Organism: Atethmia centrago; assembly: GCA_905333075.3. NCBI lineage: Eukaryota > Metazoa > Arthropoda > Insecta > Lepidoptera > Noctuidae > Atethmia > Atethmia centrago. The sequence continues at coordinate 6,117,369 of HG995377.1, forward strand.
TACCAAACTGCCATAGCAAACAACGTTAATATAAGATAGCGGACTACATATATTTAGAATAATTGAAGTAGGTACCTATTGAAACAAATAGTTAAAAATTATTGTGCTTAGTGAAATTCTGTTAAATTCCTGTCCTCTCCACATAGCGAAAAAAACAGTATATGTTAGCACCATTATATTAATAGAAAACGACGATAGGCATTTTGCGAGTTTGTGAGTGGGACGGCAAATTATACCTGCTTATGCGCAAGTAGCTACCCCGACAAATAGTTCTCTTAGTTTATTTAATTACAATAATTGCATTCGTCGCTGTGCTTGCCATGCGTTCGGGTGTTTTTTTTTTGTTTTAACTAACACACACCACCCCTCCTCTTACACTATTTTAAGAAGCCGCTTCCATACTTTCACAGATAAAATTTAACTTTAGGTAAATATGCATCCGAATATCCGATCTCTGCTCATAATTCAAGTAACAACTCTACCTGCCAGCGCTCGCTGACCCCTGTTTTTAATCAATTTTTTTTTTTTGCAAAGTTTCGCTAGCTAATGTATTTTGACCCTGTATAACCAAAGTGAGCATTCAAGAAGGGTTTTTGTAAATTCATCTCCTAAAGGGTTTACGTACGGGTATTTTTTTTTTTGGGTTTGAATTTATCAAATAACTTCTCCCGCTCTGGGCGGAGCGGGAGGGTGTGTCAGACTCTTACTGACTAAGTCCCACCCGTATTCCTTCCGTTGCCTGTGTTGCCAGGGGCCTCAGTAACCCTTTCGAACTATAATTTTGTATGGAAGTTCTTCATTTTTGCCGATAGGATACCCCAACGGGCACATAAACGCTTCTATTAGACTTGCTCACCATTCACCACTTCATCACAGTGGACTGATCATTGGATCGACCTACCTTGTAGTGGTCGTTGGTGGTGAAGGTTGTCGGTAATCAGTTTTCTTTGTCTCCTCACCGTCATTGCCATTATCACCTTCTCCGCTTTCTGAAGTTCCATCTTCACCTCCTGCAATTAAAGTTTTAACAATAATTTCTTCCTGGTTTTTACCAATAAGGGTTTATGATTGATTTCCTATACCAATAGGTACCTACTAAAAAAATATATCGTCGGTGATACTCTGAAACCGCGGAACTAACAGTGTTTAAAACCGCGTAAGCTAGGTGCAGTGAATTATACAAAAACGAGGGAAAACGTAATATTTACTAAACCACTTGACTTTCTATTGTTTAAACTTTTAAATTGACATATTCCTCTTAATATTGTAGGCATTCATTATGTAAAATATGTATTAATGAATTAGTAAATCCGAAATCTCGATTTTGCTACTTTTGTAAATACGCGGTTTTAAACACTGTTCGTTCCGTGGTCTCAGAATATCACCGACGATATGCCAGTACACAAGGTAATGTATGACCTACAGACAAGTAGCTAAACTTATTTATTTGTCATCAGCCCAAATGTTAAATGATAAATGATTTTATTTCTGTAAGTAGGTTTTTACAAACACTTTTACACGTCAAAATATATTTTTTTAAACTAGATGAGGCCGGCGTTTCCTATCTGACTACTCTGAGAAGAAAGCCCGAAACAAACTCAGAGATCACAGTCTCTTTTAAAGTCCAGACATAATCTTGGTCAGATCATGTGAAGACCATGTGGATTGGTGTCTGAAATGGTCTTTTGATGAAAGAACCACACAGATTGAGTGGACCTGTCCAGTCAGTGCACGCATTTGTCAGTCGTTGTGCAGCTCAACTCATAACTAAAGGAGCTCAACGATTCAACGAACAATACCAAAGAAAGGACATTTGGCTAGGCCGCAAAAAATACTCAAAACTGCCAGACCATATTTAAAACTAACTGAGAATAAAACAAAATTAAACAATGATCCACATAGTCTTCACATTTACAATAATTAAAACAATATAATACTACACAGAGTAAATATTCATGTCATTGCATAAATAAAATTCATCAATGTCAATGTGTATCGGACATAATCTTGGTCAGATCATTTGAGGACCATGTAGGTTGGTGTCCGAAAAGGTCTTTTGAGGAAAGACCACACAGATTTGAGTGGACCTGTCCAGTCAGTGCACGCATTTGTCAGTTATCATGCAGCTCAACTCAAAACTTAAGGAGCTCAATGATTTAACGAACAATACCAAAGAAAAGACATTTGGGTAGGCCGCATAAAGTACCTACTCAAACTGCCAGACCATCATTAAAAGTAAGAGACAAAAAAAAAAAACAAATAATGACCCACATAGTCCTCACATTCCTAATAATTAAAATAATATAATATAATACTATACAAAGTAAATATTCATGTCATTGTTTTTCGTCATCGTTAGGCTACGGTCTCTTTATAACGTCAGACGATACCGACAGCGTGCGATTACGTCTCGACTCGTAGACGACCAAAACCGACTCGCCGCGTGTTGCCAAAATGTTCGTTGCCGTCGCAGCTGTCACTCGCGAGCGGCGTGCGTCCGAGACAGCGCCGTGTGTTTACGAACATTGAACATAGTATTTTGAAATTCTGGTTTCGGTCGCCCTCGGTGACGGAGTGCTACACGTCGTCGGTCGCGGTCAGCGTGTGGTCAGATAGACCGCAGGCTAAAAGTGACTGAGTAACTACTTACAAATAGAGGCTTTTTCGGATCTGTTTCTTTTGCGTTTTTTTTTTTGAGTAGCATAATTATTGTCAGCTATCCAAGCTCAGTTTTTACGGTCAGTCTACATCATCATCATCTGCCCAGCCTTTTCCCAACTATGTTGGGGTCGGCTTCCAGTCTTACCGGATATAGCTAAATTCCAGTATTTTACATGGAGCGACTGTCTATCTGACCTCCATAACCCAGTTACTGGGTCACATGATACCCCTTGGTAAGACTGGTTGTCAGACTTTCGAGCTTCTGACGACCCGTAACGATCATCATGTCAAAGATCTACAAATGACAGCCGAGACCAACGGCTAACGTGCTTTCCGAGGCACGGAGGGGTTTTGGTATATAAAGATGGTCACCCATCGACGGACCAACCGCGGCAAGCGTAGCTTAACCTGATCGATCGATCCGTGCGGCTGTTATTTATTATTAAGTAGTTCCAGACAGCCCCGGTCATTTTAAGAGGTGACTTCATATTTATATTTCATATTAATTTAAACAAAAAGTACCTGTGTCTTCAGTAACAGCCGTGACTACCGTGCAGTTGGGGTTGTAATAAGTTCGTATCAAACGGAACACCAATCTTGCGAACGGTTTCACATTTTCTTTGGGTATGTCGGTGTCTATGCTCGCGGAAGAAATTGGCTGTGGTGGTGCCGTTGCCTCATTTGAAGACTGGAATAGAATAAAAAGAACGTTACAGCTGTACAAAAATCTGGTGCGTGCCCAAAGCCGGACCTAGTGCCACCTTGTTTTTCAAATTTCAATACATAATCAGCCTATAATGTTCCCACGGCTGGGACACAGGCCTCCTCTCGGTGAGAGGGAGTGGGCCGTAATCCTCCACGCGGGCCCAATGCGGGTTGGTAGATGTCACATGTCTTCGAATTTTTTGGTTCTAGAACATGCCGGTTTCCTCACGATGTTTTCCTTCACCGTTTTGAGAGCAGTGGTGATGAAATAATTTACACAAAGTAAAGCGCCGGTCATATGACGTTGACAGGGGTGGTATAAATATCTAACTCCACAGCAGTGTGGAGTTAGATATTTTGTTAGATGTATTGAATACAATACATCTAACAAAATATCTTATTCCCACCCACCACATTATATATTTTATATTTATACCACCCCTGTCAACGTCATGCAATAAACGCCAAAAGATCAACAAATATTTATAGCACTCTCACAAGCATAAATACATATAATATTAGGGCCAGCTCGGAAATTTCATTCTTTTCATGATTCATCTATTAATATATGAGGGCAACATAGATGACGGCAAATATATGTTGATGATTGACTAGGAGTAGGACTATTTCCTAGGGCACATCGCATCATATCTATCATATAAATCTTTGTTATCTAAACTGCAGGATCCTGATTAGCGAGATCTAGAGTCTGCGGCCGTTGCCGGGGTCGCGGAAAGGTACTAAAGGGTTACCGAGGACCCTGGCAACACAGGCAACGGAAGGTATACGGGTGGGTTTTAGTCAGTAAGAGTCTGACACACCCTCCCACTCCGCCCAGAGCGGGAGAAGCCATTTGATGACTTCCCACCCAAAAAAAAAAAGGCATCCATCCCCTGTGTCCTTTACCTACTGCGGATAGCGATAACGCGATAAACCTAATATTCTGGGTGATAAAAAAATAATGACAGGTTTACGCACGTCAAATTTCTTTCCACTGTCCGTGCCAGCATCCATTGGATACAAATTGAAGATGACACGATCCGCCCACTCATGAATTTTGGCATCGCAAAGTTCTAAGTTGGCGACTCCAAGGAACCAATCAGGAGAAGGCACGATGGCAGTGGCTAAAGACACCATGTGATGCTTTCTGCTTGCTCTGAAGGTGGAAATGGTCTTCATATTTGTGTTTGGTGGGGCTGTAGCCTTTATTATAGTTCTGACGTTGGTGCCAAGCTGTAAAACATGAAGGTACGTTACTGTGATAAGTACTGTTCTGACTGCTTTGAGGTCATCTCACTCCTTGTGAGTATAGCAACCAAGACAAAGAGAATCAAATTCAGGGAGATAGGCAGCTGTCATAATAGGTTAATTGTTACCTCATCAAAAATCTCGACCTCCAAATTGGTAGTGTTTCCTTGTTCAGCCAGGAGCTTCAGACCCTCACTAGCTTCGGAGTTATACTTGAATAGAGTGAAGTCCTTGCTGTGCGAGGCTCCCACGACGTCACTGAACCTTGCTGTCACCTCGGCTGGGGGATACATGACGGGATGCGTGTTGTAGGACCACATGCCTTCGAATGTCAGCTGTGGGAAAAAGAAAAACACTTTAATAAACTGACCGATACTTAGAAAATAACTTATTGTGGCGGTATCTATAACGGCTTAAACGAACTTACGCATTACACTTGACGTCGCGCAAAACCTACATGTTGCAAGCTGCCTTATCCGCGCGATTAACATACCCACAGAAATCCGATAACAACCATTGGCCAGTAGCCCATCAGACACAGTACCTACCCGTCTGATCGGAGGATCCCTATTCAATGGAGTAGAGCCAGGAGTCAGCAAATGTCTGAACGCGGTCCGGATCCGGACCGCCGGCTGACCTATTTTGTGCGGACCTTATGTTCCACAAAATAGGTCAGCCGGTACAACTTATAGCTAAAAATTATAAAAATAAAAAACCAGCTAAGTGCGTTCGCACCACGCACAGTGAAGGGTTCCGTAGTTGGGATGAATTTATCCCAAGAACATACTCGTACTTAATATTCTAGTTGAAAACATGTTCATCATACATTCCAACTGCAAATTTAAGTTGGTCGACTATTACTCGTTAACTTGTACAGCTTACTAAGCTGTGATAGCTTTCCTTTTAACTTCGTTATATATAGTACTGCCATGTTTTTTTTACTTATCCAAAAACAACCATTTAGCTGGCAGAGGGGTCCGACACTTGAATCTAACAAAAATGATCACTTTAAAACTTAATACGAATCCCTGAATTGAAAAATGGTTTTCACAGACCCGCAATATTTTTGAACGGCCTATCCAACGATCCCACACCATGAGATAGACCAGAAATAAATATCAGTCCCACATTACTTGCAAGGGACCTCCCTTGCAAGTAAAGTGGGGCTGAAATTTTTTTCTGGTCTATCTAAAATAAAAAAAGAACCACTATTTTACCACTTTGTCGGCGTGATTAAGTATCATACCCATGCCAAATTACAGCTTTCTAGTACTAAGAGTCTATGAGCTAAGCCGGGGACAGACAGACGGACATGGCGAAACTATAAAGGCTCGTGCAGACTGGCGCGAAATCGCGTGCGCAAGAACCCTGCCGGAGTCGCGGGAAGGTACCAAAGGGTTACCGAGGCCCCTGGCAACACAGGCAACGGAAGGTATACGGGTGGGTTTTAGTCAGTAAGAGTCTGACACACCCTCGCGCTCCGCCCAGAGCGAGAGAAGTTATTTGACGATTTCCCAAACAAAAAAAAAAAAAAGAACCCAAAAAAATAGTAATTTCGTTCAATCCGCGCTTTGTACAGTCCAGACAGATAGTTCAAAGTAGAAAATGTAATTTTTCACATAATGTAAATAACTATTACTTTGTTATTTTTGTTCATTACAAAATGTTCGTTTATTATTTAATAAAAAAATAATCATTATTTTAACCTTGGTTGCTAGTAAACGTCGACCAAAGGGACCGCGGCAGTCATATTATTTTTTTAACGGATCCCCAATGAAAATATTAATTATTGGTGATCGCTGGAGTAGAGGAACGTTGCACCCTGTTCTTCATACTTCTAAATTATTGCTATGGTCGACTTCAATATAAACGCAGGTTGCGTTTTATTTCAAAGAAGACCTTTTTGGAGCGAATTTTCTGACAACACCTGCATACCTTGTACCTGGCATCTTCACAAACATGGCAATCTTCGTTTTCCGTTGGCTGCATATCGTCTGCCTTCCTCCGATCCTCGCAGATACGTTTCGACAACGGCCCTTCATAGCTGTACCAAACATCTGGCTTCACTGCCACCACCGCAAAGATTGTCACACATTTGTTGTTTTTCTTTGGCGCTGTCCATTTTGCCTAACATACAAAATAAAAAGAGCGTAAGGAATTTGTGTTAAAAATTTTATGTGAGCTTATCATATAGCATCGCCATTCGTAAATTTTAGCCAGTGACGATGTTTTCCTGGGAACTCACCTCAACAGAAGTCTTGGGCGTGATATCGGACTGTATGACCGTATTGTCGCAGATGGGCAGTGACTGGGTGTCATTAGAATTAGGCAGAGGTTCCAGGTTCCCGGCACTCAGCAGGAGAGGCCTCCTAGGGTTGTTCTTGTTCTCCATTTTATCCTCTCGAACGGATATCGTGAACGCGATGAAGGGAGATATACCGTCTCGGGAAGACAGACGAACTATAAAATGATGTAAGTTTTATAGTTAGGGTACCTAAAAGGAGCAGGCTGGGTCTGACTTGCACTGCAATTTGATATTCATGAAATGTTCCCACATGCACCCAAATTATTCCAAAGTGAGTGCGTTTATTTGAGACGTCACGCTATAAATAGTACCTAATTGCACCATAGAGGAAAAGGGCATCTTCTTCGTTCAATTCCCACGGAAGGACACTGTGGCTTAATGAATACCTACAAAGTAATACAAATCACGTACCGGTATAATTTTTATCCGGGATGTACATGTTCTCTTTGATCTCGTCCACGTCAATCATGAATCTGTTGTCAGGAGGCAAGGGCTCCGTATTGGTTCCCAGAGGCCGTCGGTCACACTTTTCAGGACTGCACGTGCAGGCTTTTAGAAGCACGATGAGAAATATGATCTGGTAGGGACCTAAAACTAAGGTTATGTTAGTAACGACCCACTGCCATATTCGGCAACCCGTCATTGCAGTATTTAGTATTGAAGGTTGATATGGAATTGAATCATTACAAAAAGATGTTTACAGGAGGCGATAAATCCAGGAGGCCGGTAAACTAAGATGTCTTTCTTTGCTGATAACTGATACTGCGTAGATACTGCTGAATGATATGAAACAACGTTGTGAGCTGACCTACTTTCTCAAATTGTGAATAGGGCAAAAGTAGATCTAAATACAGACTTACCGAAAAAATTCAAACTCATTTTCACCTTTATTATTTCATGAATGTACTTTAAATAGGTGCCATACGGTCACAGGTCGTCGTGTTACTAAACCGTTCATTCACAATTAGTTTAATAGTCCTGCTGCATCACCCGTGCTTGTTACTTCATTTAGACTAATTAGTGCTCTGGAATATGCTGTCAGACGATTGTAGTCTTTAATGTGTTGGCATAAAGCGAAAGTATTAAAATCATGACGTAATAGGACAATAACAGGTTTATGTTTTTTGTAGATATCTATTTATGGGATTGTTCTAGAGATAAATTAACACAGTGAGACTAACATCATTGGGATCCCTGGAAAAATTCGTCTGGCTTGCAGCAAAAGTCCATTCTTGCTCTCTGGAAACGGTTTTCAATCAATCTAAGAGATTTTGCGTCTCGGACTACTCAAACGCCGACTATCGGCTTTACAACATCAATAAACTACTTGCTTAGAAAGCCTTTATACATTTTTATAGTTGTCAATCTATCAGAATCTTAGTTCATGAATCTGCAAGGTGGAAGGACGGGAAGAAAAAAATCTGTACGAACAATGCTAGACGCGGCGGCCAAAAGCACTTAAGTCAATTTTAGCTCAAAATTAAAAAAAGTCACAGCATCCATGTTTTTGTATTATCCGTTGACTGGAAAAAGCACGTAAGTCACCGTCACTCCATTCAGTCGTAATAGTCGACTGTACCATAAAACTTAAGTCGTATCAACAAATCAAGCGGCGACACAAACCACTTAAGTTGACTTAAGTTTTTTTTCCCGGCATTTCAATCTCTTATACATCTTCATCTCTTATACAGACTGACTTAAGTAACTTGGTAACAGTGATCCGTTTTTGCTGTCGATAAATTATTTTCAAGTATCTACCCTCACTTAACTCGTTTTTTTTGAAGTGCTTGATAAAAGTTGACGAACGTTGTGGGTGACGTAAAATTAAATACGTATTCCCTCATTAGTGTTTTGGTGTGACGGTCGTAGTGGTGTTGTGCATTAACAGTATTTATAATGGATTCAAGAGCCAGAAAGTTAGTAAATCTCGCCTTAAATAATGAGATTAAAGGTAAGTTTTGAATATTTTCCTTTAATTTTTATGCAATATGCAAAACAAATGTATAGTTTTTGTGGACACAATTACAACCCGTAAAAACAAAAAAAATACATTTCACTTTTTTTACAGGCGATGAAGACCCATTCACTAATCCGCAACCAAGTACATCTGGAACTCAAAAACAAATTACTCCTGATGAAGCTGCTATTGACTATTCTAGTGACGATTCTGTTGCTGATCCTACCTACTCTCCAGATAGTCCTAGTTTGCTTACACAACATGAAGATGAGATGGAATCTACTGTTTATGATGCTTCAGTAGATGTACAGATAGCGCCACAAAATGAAATACCTGAAGGTATTGAAGATACGTCATTACAACAACAAAACAAACCTGTACCCTGTAGAAGAAGGAAGAAAGATAACAAAATAAAAAGAAATTTAGGCCAATCCTATGTGACAGCTTCTGGAAAAGTTATCGGCAAACGTCAAATGAAGGAACTGCCTAATTGTCGAAATAAGTGTCGTCAAAAAATAAGTGATGAGCAACGAGCTATAATTCACAAAGAGGTTTGGAATCTTGGGTCTTATGATTTAAGAGCAGCATTCATTTCATCTATAATTACCATTCGAGAGAAAAAAACCGAGCGTCGTCGAGTCGAAGATCCTAGTTTACAAAAAAATAGACATTGGACTTATACGTATCATTTTAACGTCAATAGTGAAAAAATATCGGTGTGTCAAGGTTGCTTTTTAAAAACCCTATCAATAAGTGATAATTTTGTGAAACTACTCGGTTTGAAGAAACGTGGCACCTCGAGTGGAATTATACCAACAGACAAACGTGGAAAGAATACACCAGCAAACAAACATTCCGAACAGAAAAATCAAGAGGTGATTAATCATATCAATTCGTTTCCACTATATGAAAGTCATTACACTAGACGTAAAAGCACCCGCAAATATTTACCATCGCATTTGACTATATCAAAAATGTATTCTCTATATTCAGAATCACATGAAAATCCTGTAAGTGATAAGATATACCGCAAAGAATTTCATAAATTAAACTTAAGTTTCAAAAAACCAAAAGTGGACACTTGTCACACATGCGACCTGTTTAAAATGAAATTAAATTGCTACGGACGAGATCACAAAATTAGCCCTTGAAAAAGAACGTGACTCTCATCTGCTAGCCGCTGATATGGCGTACAAAGAGAAGCAGTGTGATAAAAATATCGCAATTACAAATACCGGAATCAAATGCCTGACTTTTGACCTACAGCAATGCTTGCCTACTCCAGCATTACAATCATCTGTAGCCTTTTATAAAAGACAACTTTGGACCTTCAACCTTACAATTCATGACAACGCAACTGGAATGTCAACGCACCACATATGGCATGAGGGTATTTCGGGTCGCGGTGCTAATCAAATTGCCTCTTGTTTATTTTCTTATTTACGAGAACTACCGGAAGAAATCTCAGAAGTGATTTTATACTCTGATACTTGTGGAGGACAAAACAAGAACACACACGTAGCTGCAATGTTCACGTACTTGTTGACTGTAAAACCTTCAATGAAGTTAATATACCACAAATTTATGATACCTGGGCATACACATATGGAAGTTGACTTAGACCACGCAATCATTGAAAAAAAAAAGAAAAAAACTGACATACAAATTTATCACCCCCACGACTGGATGCAGTTAGTAAGATCGAGTAGCAAAAAATTTACCGTGAGAGAAATGCAACAAAATGATTTCTTTGATTTCGCTAGCTTATTGAAGGGTCCATTAGTAGCCCGAAAAAAAGACGATGATGGAAATATTTTCAAGTGGCATGATGTGAAGTGGCTGAGTTATGACTCTGAGTACGGCGTCATAAAATACAAAACCACTCTTTCTAGAGACGAATCATTTAAAAGTATTAATTTCAAACGGAACACGCGACGAGATAAGGAATTTAATTTGATGCAGATTACTGACAAGCCAGTACCAATAAGTGTTGACAAAAAACGTGATATAATATCACTTTTGTCTTTAATACCGGAATGTTTCCATAATTTTTACCAGAATTTAGTAACCACTGACGATACCAAGGATGTTGATCCAGATATACAAGATTCAGAAGAGAGTGACTGTTAGTTTTCGACTTTAGTGCATGCATTATATTATACAATTTTAATTAATAGTCTTAGTTATTCATAGTTTGTATTAAAATCATAAAATAAAATAAATAAACCAAGTAATTATAGTATGTTAATAAACACCTAAGTCTCTTGATAATCAAAGAAACTTAAGTCAGATATTTCAGTAAATAATAAATCAAGCCTAAATAGCCATATTCTGATATGTAACTAGTTCATAATTGTGTAAAAATAAATAATAAAAACCATAACCGTAGTACATTTTTTTCATACCAATCGAATTAAACAGTCTCCTGTAAAATTTTTGCATTGAAAAATAATCGACTTAAGTACTTATGGCTTCCGAGTCTAGATTATGGTATTATTTATTAACCTTATCATAATTGTAAACATTGCTGACTCAAAAATGAGGATTACTTAGAGGTCTTTGTCCTAAGTAGTCCTAACGGTGAAGGAAATTATTTCTTGTCTTCAAGTCTCTTCGCTTTGAATTCCACTTCCCTCCAGGCAATATTGGCGCCATGACTCTGCGTTCGACTGAAAGGGAAATAAAATGATGCACTACACCATTTAATAAAACTTCCATGGAAAAGAAAATCGGTGAGCACCAACTTTGGGACATTAGGGGAAACTTAGAAGGGAATCTATAGAACTCCGAGTCGGAGCGTCTGGGGACTCTCTATAGAACTCAATATAGTTTAGGGAATGTTAGGATAAAATTTTTAGGGACCTGTAAGATCCTCTTCGTCTTCTTCGGAATTGGTGCATTCATCTTCACAGGCTTCTCTTTCGAATGTATCGAAATGGTTCTTGCAGAACTTGGATACTTCTTTCACTTTGTGGTGGTGCTTACCCTGTGGCGAAAAAATCATCAACTTACTTAATGTTTCTTCGAGTTACAGCTATAGCTTTATGTAAGCGGGCACGCCCTTTATGCCTGGAGGCTTTTATTTAGGTATTAAGTTGTGTTTACGTTTTTATGTTGTAATTTGCTTGAGTATAGTTTTCATTGTTGTCTTGGTATATTGGCGTGTGGTAGCTAACATATGGCAAGTAATTTAATTTAATGTTTTGTGTTTCGTAGTGTTAATTACTTTGCAGACGATTTGTATGGAATCAAGTGTATATGTATAACTAAACAGACAGGTGTGCTGCTGAAGAGTTTGTTGCGCCACTCCTTCTTCCCAGCTAAAGCAATGGGAAGTGGCGAAGGGCGGGCGTTTTTGAGGGACTGTCTTATGTAATTTTGACGTTCGAAAAGTGCTGATTCTCAGCCTAGTTTGAATAAATGACTTTTTAATGGTTATGTTAAAGATGCCTCTAATTTCAGAATGAATTAGGGTGCTGATGAAATCATACCGTAATTACCAATGCCCTATCTGCCTGCCAATCGGTTGGTGCTTTTGGCAAGGTGGATAAAAACCATTGTCACACTTACTTTTTCTAACGACTGTTCTTGAGGGAGAAATTAATGCCAGAAATCAGAAGCTTCCCGTATTGAAGAATCAAAATAATATAAAAAGCAAAGCAAAAAGAAATACCAACTCATGAAATGCAGTGCACACTTACAAGAGGATCATACTTCTCAACAGGAACCCCGTCTATCAGGTGGTACCGTTCCCTCCAACGGAAGCCTATCACCTTTCCTTCCTCACATTCTCCGTCACACACACTCCAGTCTTGCCATGGCGACATTGGGCAGTCTTCTGACGATTCTGAGTCGGTTACCAGAGGAGCTTCGCTGTTTGGACAAAGGTATTTTGTCAACTACCTGTCTGCTGCAGCAGATAATTGAATTGGCAAACGCATATGCTTTCGAAATGGAAGAAAATGTAGCTCTTATACATATCGCCATGGGCTTGAGCTGCTCCTGAGTTCTCCTATCGGCTGTCTGTGCTAACCTAACTACAAATAAATTGAATTATTTTCCTTAGAAATACAATCAAATCTTATCTGTCCAAAGAAATACAATCAAATCCTATTTCAGCGTTATTTGTTTAGACTAGAGCTAAGGAAAGAACTAATAAGATGACATACTGAAGGCTAAAAGGCGAATACTTTATTTCGAAAATGGTATACAACTACATCTTTTAGAAAATGAGTTTGATCAATGAAACATGGTGTGTTCTAGTCTACTACTACTTTACTAATCATCAACTTAGCCTCACCGCCCGTCCTCGGCGCTATCTAGTTGTGTTTGATACCTGGATGGCTCTGGAGCCTCCGGCTTAGCCTCCACACTCATCTCTGCAGCTTCTTCTGAAGATTCGGGGGTTTCTGTAGCAGGTGGTTCTTCTACAAATATATCAGAACTTAAGACATTGAGAACAGCTTCTTTTCTGTTTATTAATCAGACAATTAATGCCAACTTTTTTTGGTCCAACCTTTGAATTTGATTCTACCCTAAAGATTCGGAAATGTCCCACCTACTTACCTGTAGTTTCTTCTTCACATTCCCTGTGGTAGGTCCTTATCAACTTAATGTTGAACTTTCCAAATGGATGCATGTCTTTTATATCCATCTCGTAAAATGGAGAGTTTTTATCATATGAACTCATTTCAACACGACCCACTGAGTCTTGTGGATATGTTACGATATTAGCAGCCTGAAATTGGAAAATGGTGTCATTCTAGTTCTTCAGATCAATAATATTCTGGTCAAAAAGACAATTGATTACTTCATATGACACGCCACTGTCCGTGCCAGCATCCCATGGATAAAGATTTAGTTCTCTTTCAGTCAGCCATGTGTTATCCTCTTGACAGAGTTCAAACCTGGTGACTCCTAGGAACCAGTCAGGAGATGGATGAATCGCTACGGCTGCAGAGAATAGGTGGTTCTCTTTATCCACGCGAAAGAAAGAGTAAGTGGGTAATGCCATCTTGCGGTAGCCATGGCCTTTGCCTTTTATTAGAGTGCGGACACCATCGCCGATCTGGAAAAGTCCCATAATTGAAAGAAGATACTGGAAAGAGTGCCACTTGTGTATTTGTGTGGGACTCTTTCCAGTATCTTCTTCTTAAAAATACGACATGTAAATTACGACATGTCGTAATTTCTTACCTTTCCTCGAATTTCTGCTTCAAGATTGCTGGAATTAGCATGTTCTGCCAGATCCCTAAATCCGTCTGTGGCGAGGGTCCCCGGTATCCAAAGGATATACTCCGCGTTGTGGGAAGCTCCAACAAGATCGCTGTACTTTGGAAGCCAGTCGTTCTCGGGGAAAAGGTATGGATGTGTGTTACGAGACCATACCCCAGTGAAAGTCAACTAGAACAGGAAAATAAATGTTATTTTTTCTCTAAAATTAAGTACCTAGGGTGAAATAATAATAACCACAATTTGTTACCAAAGGTGGATAGTTTGAGGCACTCCTGCAGCACAAACGTCGAGGGAAAAATTATGGTGCAATACAAAAGCTGGCACATAAAGCATAAAATTATAGCAAACGACATAGCCGTATGGCATAGTTGTTGGCATTTACCTCATATTTAGCTTCATCACAAATGCCACACTCATAGTTTAGTTGCGGTGCCACATCATCTGGCTGCCTTAAGTCCTCACACACCTTCTGGGTCAAAGGAGCTCCGTCTTCGTACCAGACTTCGTCATTTATGGCCACCATGGCGCGTAGAGTGACGCAGCCGTTGCCTGAGACAGGAGCTTGCCAATAAACCTATTGAAAAAGTTTTCGGAGGTTAAAACCATCTTTCTCATAAGAAAATTGCCTATTCGTAACAGATAATAATGTAGTTTGGTGAAAGTAAAACCAAATCTAAAGATAGGTGGATACAGCTCCTCCGCCGTGATCGTAAACTTGAGATGAGTGAGTTTAGTGTGAGATTATTTGCACTCGTCGCATTATTTCAACAGATACAAGGCAACTTTACATAATTTACATAGTTCGGAAAAGACTACGGCGATGATGACTTACCTCAACGGACGTCTTATAGGAGCCCATAGCCTGTTCAACGGAATAGAGACACCTGTCACTAAACTTTGCAGTGGCAGTAGTTAACGGCCTCAACTCGCCAGGGTAAAGTGAGACTATTCGCCTGGGGTTTCGCGAGTCTGGCTTGACGTCACCCTCTGCAGATATCATAAAGCCCGTGAAGTGGGACTGGCCATCTGTTTCTGTTATTTGTACTGAAATAAGACCATCACTTAAGACGCAATTTGGGAGAAGCCATTATGGTGTCCGTTAATTTTGACATCGACAACGATTAGTTGACTCTAAGGGTTTGCTGGCAATGGAACGCCCTTATGCGAAGGGATACAAGACCAGGCTAGCTGGTTCTTTGAAACGACTTTGCAAACGAGTAACGTGTAACGGTCGCCCGGTCGGTGAATTAAAAAAGTTACCTGTATAAAGCTGTTCCGGAATATAGGCATTATTGCTGATACCTATTACGTGCAGCTTGAAGCGCCCGTCAGGTTCTGAAGCTTGAGTATTCGACCCATACGGTCTTCGGTCACATCGAAAACTAATCGCAGTGTGTAAGATAAGGAGAAAAAGATAAAAATAAAATAAACGCGACATTTTAGTTTCAAGAACAGTATTGTCTACTTGCCGATTGCGTCTAGACAAGTGAGCTGAACATTGGTATTAATGAAGCTGTTAAATACTAGGGCATAAAGTAATAGTTTTATTGCCAGATCAAATATCAGCAAGGATCGTATTGCTGCCCTAATTAGCTAGATTGAAATGTATGTATCTTCAGGGTTAGTGATTCGTATTCTATGTTTGAGATTCTACGCAAGCACCTCCGTCTCACACTGCATCAAGTGTCGTAAATTATGATAAAACTTCACTAGAGATTTTTTGTCTACTATGATCTAGAATTTCTCAACAATTGTTACGTATTCGCAAGGAATACGTAACAATTGTTGAGAAATTTCAGCAGCAGCCGCTTCAAGGCTTGCCCGCTCCAGTTTTGGAGCCAAACGTCGGAAATGCTCCACGAAGCTCCACCGGCTGTCGAGGACGAGTCCCAGGTACTTCATCGTCGACTCGACGCCGATTTAACCCCTCCTACCGTTATTTGGGATCCCGACGGTGGCGCGTTCCGAGGGCCATAAAAACACATGGCCTCGGACTTGTGCACGGCCTCCTCGAGTCCCGATTGCCGGATCCTTTCGACGATTGTCGCAACCCCAGCCGCTAGGGAGGTCGGCGCGCAGCACTCAGTCGTATCCGATGTCCCACAGATGCGGCCCCAGGACCGGTCCCTGTGGGACACCGCACGACATCTCTGGCAAGAGAGGTTCCACACTCCCTGGTGACCGGGGTAGATGACGGCTCTGTCCGTCAGATAGGCCTCGACCACACGACAGAGGTAGGTTGGCATCCGGTGGTACTGGAGTGCCTCCCTGGGGCATTGGCGATGTCTAGAGACACCGCCAAGACGACCCCACCCTGGGTAGCAGCATTCCCCGTCGTAAGGGCTTGCACGCGCATGATGGCACCTTAGAGCGCTCCCTGCGGAAACCAAACTGGACCTACCCGCACCAGCTGGCCGACGAGGCGGTCTGCAATGACTCTTTCAAAGAGCTTGCCCACCTCGTCGAGCAGCACGATGGGCCGATAAGCGGACGAAGAGTCCGCAGGGCGCCCTGCCTTCTTTATGAGGACCAGTTTCCCCGTTTTCAAACGAAGCGGGAACTGGCCCCTCTCCAAGCATGCGCTTCCTTAGTCGAGCCCGGCCAGGACCTAGGCTTTTCCAGGTAACCCGTCGGGTCCTGGGCCGGTATTTTTGACATTTTTTATCAGAGTAGTCAGTTAGGAAATGTCAACTCCAGTTAGTTTGTTGAATAATGACGTCTAAAAGTGATTTTTAAATCCTAATTGCACAATAAATTATTTGAATTTGAATTTCATTTATGAGAATTTATTGTTCATAAAATGTAGATCTAGTAGACGTCGACGATTTTATCGATATCGATATTATTGTTGCAAAACTGACTTGTGCATCACTATGTTTGGAACATTCATCCTGACATTTTTGCATCGACCAATCACCGCTGTATTTTCTTCGACCCCCGGCCCGCAGTGGTGAGTCGTGTGCCTAGACAAAATCGGTCTATCAGCTCTCAAGTGATTTAGTTCTCTTTGGCAGGACCCAAGGTGGCGGCGCGTAGTATTCCACGCGCGCCCCTATTGGACGTCTCGGGGGGAGTTTTACACTTCATGCCCCCCGCGGGCTCGAGGCCCGCTATGGCGGTCCGGCACCAGCCGGGGATCGCGGAAGTCGCACTAGATCCTATGATCCCCGGTGCAAGTGTGGGAGGGGAACACCGGGATGGTTTTTAGTCACTAAGAGTCTGACAGACCCCTCAGCCCGCCCCAGGGCGGAGGACATCCATGAGGATTTTCCACACTGGACCAAAAAAAGTTTTGTAGACACCCATCCTTTACCTCACTAATCAAATGACCAAAAAGCTGAAGTTAGTCTAACTCAATGGGTCTCATAATATTAGAAACTAGCTTTTGCCCACGGCTTCGCTCGGCCCACTCGGACGTCGGAAATTATCCAACGGAAATGTACTACCGGGATTAATTTATCCTGTGTTAATCTAAGTCATTAACTATCTCTGTGCCAAATGTCACCCAAATCCATTCTTCAACTGTTTTTGCTGTCGTAGTAATAGCAGAGGAAAAGGTCATTGACTCCCGCACCATCGTCAACCACAATTATTTTGTTAAGTACGCATAATTATTTAGAAACTGTGATATCTTTTATAGTGTTCATTAAAATGATATGATGTTATATTACATATTTTAATATTAATTAAATGCCCAATTTAAATACATAATACTGGTCAAAAAAGCTTCGGAAATAACAATAAATTCCTTATGAAATTCTGAAAGATAAAATGGGTTGCTGTGGGTCATCCTAAGAAGATAGACATATGCTACCTACCGCAGACTTTTTTGTTGAGCTTTTTAAGATGTACAATTCTGTAGAACATTCATTTTATGTGCCTTCCTCTTACAGTTTAGGCGGCGCACGCCAGAAAAACTCCCAGTCGGCATGATTTTTTCCGACATCTTCAACAATAATCGTCATTTATCAGCCAATTTACACAAAACTTTAATCAATTACACACATAAACTTTCCTCATAAATCACTCCGTCCATTTGCGAAACCGTTTGAAAATCTACCTGTACCAATTTATTTATATTTATAGTTTTTCAGTGTATTGCAGCTTTTGACGACAATGAATAACGAAACGTAATTCTCTAGGAAATAGAACTGTCATAAGTCAATTTTGTTTGACAGCTATCAGCCTGATGTCGTCAACTTACGGGAAAATTACGCGTTAAATTCGCGAGGTGTGGTGTGTTGTGGTGATTGTTTCGTGTCAAATGTTCAATAAATGTCTACTAAACCAATAAAAATGCCGTCGGCAACAAAGGAAAAGGATTCTACAATCCTCAAGATCGCTGTGGAGATGCTAAATGCTCCAGACAAGGTACCACAATTAATAGAATTCGATCAAAGTCAGCCCTTATCGAGCATCATTCAACTTCTTTGCAAGCCTTGGGGGCTCCCCGACCCTGAAAACTACGCTCTACAATTTTCCGAAAGCAACAACCGGAATTATATTACGGAGAAAAATCGAAATGAAATAAAGAATGGCTCTGTGTTACGTTTGGAATTGTCGCCTGAAAAAACTGTTCAGGATATCCTGGCAAAGATAAACAATGGCTCGGAGGCCGACCAAGTTGCTGCCCTCGTCAAATTATCTGTATTGAGCAGTGATCTCACTTTTGCACTCGAGTTTATCAACAAGAAAGGTTTGACGCTGATCATAAACAACATTGAAAACGGTAAGTTCAAGGGGAAATTGCTCAAATACGCTCTTGTAACGTTTGTCGAGCTCATGGACCATGGAGTTATATTCTGGGACATTCTTGAAAACCAATTTATTAATAAAGTTGCCAGTTTTGTTAGTAACCAAGCAAATGCTCAAGATCCAAAAGTAATACAGTGCTGTTTATCAATTCTTGAGAACATTGTACTTAATAGTTCAAAGAATTCTCATGTGGAGAAAGAAATTACCATTCCAAGTCTGATATCACATTTACAGAATACTCACCAAGACAGTAGTATCCAACAGAATGCTATAGCTCTTATAAATGCAATATTCTCTAAAGCTGACATGACTAAGAGGAAAACAATTGCCGCTACATTATCTGCCAAGCAAGTAAGATCTGTAATATATGAAAACCTTATTGGAGCAAGTGAGTTTTCTAAGAATGCTTCAGAACAAGGTTTGGGAACTGAATTAGCTCACCAACTGTATGTACTCCAAACTCTGATGCTTGGTCTTTTAGAACCTAAAATGAGACAAAGGGCTGATACCCAAGAGCAGGAATCCCAGGAAAAAATTAAAGAACTCAGAAAAGTTGCTTTTGAAAATGATAACAACCCTAACATTGAAGTCACCATGAGGCGTCCAATGGGAACATACTCAAAAGACTTCAAAAAACTTGGCTTCAAATGTGAGATTGACCCAATAAAAGATTTTAATGAAGTGCCTCCAGGAGTTCTAGCCCTGGACTGCATGCTGTACTTTGCAAGGAACTACTCAGAGGATTACACAAAGATTGTCTTAGAAAATAGTTGTAGAGCTGATGAACATGAGTGTCCCTTTGGCAAGACAAGTGTGGAGTTGGTAAAGTTGCTGTGTGACATTTTAAAAGTTGGTGATCCTCCAAGTGAACAAGGACAGACTTACCATCCACTATTTTTCACCCATGACAGACCTTTTGAAGAATTATTCTGCGTTTGCATAGTATTATTGAACAAAACATGGAAGGAAATGAGAGCAACCGCGGAGGACTTCATCAAAGTATCAAGTGTAGTCCGGGAGCAAATAAGCAGGGCTCTATCATCTTCTCCAAAAGGTTTCGATAAGTTTAGGCAAAAGATAAACCAGTTGACGTATACAGAGATAACTCAGCTTTGGCAGCAGGAGAGGAACAATAGGGAAGTGTGGGAGTCTCATGCAAGGCCTATTGTGGAACTAAAAGAGAAAATTACTCCTGAAATTATTGATCTCATTCAACAGCAAAGGCTAGGCGTCTTAGTCGGCGGCACGAGGTTCAAGAAATATTCGGCCAGAGGTCAAAGGATCAAGGACAAATTCTGGTACGTTCGCCTCTCGCCGAATCATAAGGTACTCCATTATGGAGACTGTGACGAAAAAAGTACCCCAACTTTAGAGGAGCTTGGAAACAAATTGCCCGTCACTGATATGAAATGTGTTATAATAGGCAAAGACTGTCCTCACATGAAGGATTTGAGGGGGAGGAAAATAACGCCTCATTTAGCATTCTCCCTTATCATCAAATCTGCTGAAGTGACTTCCTTGGACTTTGTCGCGCCCGATGAGCAGATATTCGACTACTGGACGGACGGCATCAACGCGCTTCTGAAAGAAAAGATGTCGAGCAAATCTTTCGAAAATGACTTGGAAACTTTGCTGTCGATGGACATAAAAGTACGGTTACTTGACGCCGAAGGGATCGACATACCTAAGGACCCGCCACAAATACCCGACGAGCCGGAAGATTATGATTTTTATTACGATAATAACTAAAAACACTATATCATTTGTAAACCAGCTTTCTATATTTTTCTGTATAAAAGTGGTCATACGTCATTTTATATTTGACGAACAATCGAATGTGAGATATGAAGGTGAAGATACTATTAGAAGTACCGTTTTGTAGCGAAAATTATTATTACTTAATTACAAGAGTATTCTCATTATTTACTAGACTGTAACATCAATACATCCGGAAAGTCTCACTCAAAAGCAAATCATTTTCTGCACAAGACAAATGACTGACAAATTTTTGCTCATATCTTCCCGTTATGTTAACATGATATAGCCTAGTGAGTAAAGTCCTTAGTCAGATAATTTAATAGCGAATAAGATACCAAAAGGAATCTTTATTAATTTTATATGTAGGTAGGTGCATCACCGTGGATGCGTACGTCCGCAGACCGACAGCGTCCAATGAATACTAATGAGATTTAGATGGCATATATGGGATTGTTGAGTTCGTATATAGTCGTAATATATGGTCTGCGTAAGTGAAGAATAACGATGTGAATGTTCTATAAATAATCACAAATACGTTAGGAATCCTCTCTTCTCCTGTGAAGAAGCCAATTCTGAGCTCGGTTGCTATAGATGTTCGGCCTGGACCTCCTGATCTTACTGCTTCTTATCGAGTCGATCTCTTGAGCCCAGTAGGCGGTCACATTAATATAAGGAAAATGAATAAATTTTTCATATAAACTGTATCCCTTCTTTTCACCCAGACAGGTTCTAAAAAAAAACCGGCCAAGTGCAAGTCGGACTCGCACACGAAGGGTTCCGTACCATTATCCGTAACAACGGCAAGAAAATCTTGTCTGTTGTATGGGAGCCCCCTTAAATATTTATTTTATTCTGTTTTTTAGTATTTGTTGTTATAGTGGCAACAGAAATAAATCATCTATGAAAATTTTAACTGTCTAACTATCACAGTTCATGAGATACAGCCTGGTGACAGACGGACAGATAGACAGAAAGACTGGCAGTGGAGTCTTAGTAATAGGGTCACGTTTTACCCTTTGGGTATGGAACCCTAGAAACAAAAAATCGTTTGGTGCGTTTCCATTATTTGACTTATTTATACCTATTTTCGAGTTCATCGAAGTAAGCTGTATAATCCTCTCCTTTCTCCAAAACATAAGAGTTGTCATACCATCAAAATCCAGGTTGAATTTCCAAAAACACCCCTTAGTGCTTGTTTTTTTTTTTTATAGTGAATACTAGAAAAAAAAAAACCTCCTTAGCTGCTGCATTAGGGTCCTAAGGATGTACTTGACAGACGTACGTCCTACAGGTTGCAATAGTTTCAGAACTCGCGCCTCTAGCGTCTTAAGCAAGACCTTGGGGCGAGTATATAATATACAAACCAATAAAAGCTAGGCCAGAATATTGTGCTCCCTAGGATAAAATGTTGTATTTAAAAATAAACTTGAGCGCATAAAAAAACTCAACAAATCTGAATATGAAAAATTATAAAATTATATTATCTCATAATAATTTCCAATAAAAGTTTTCCATTACATTTATAAGAGAGCACAAAGTATTTTAATTATAGTTCATAGTTTCTTATATCTTAAATTATTGTTATAATGTATTACTGATTTTCCATTTATGCTGTATCGACTGAATTCTATTAAACTTCCATTTTAACCTAATGTATTGTGGCCATATACCAATATTATATTTTATATACCAAAGATCGTGTCTAAAGAACAAATTATATTTAAATGTGTATGTATAAATAAAACTTTTAAAGCTACTTTGATTTTTTTATTATAAATTGAGAGCCTTACATCCAAAGCTATGTGATTTCTTCATGCCTTAAGGAGAACCAAATTGTATATTGAACTGATAAATAAAGTCTTGTACCACCAAACATTTATGGTGTTATTAGGCAGTTAAAAATGTCTAGAAAAAAAAAATCTAATTTCACAATAGTAAATATAAATAAACATGCCTGGCTCTCCGATGAGCAACAGAAAAGTAGTGTCACCCATCATTGTTCCAGTGTGAAAACGGGACGGCGCTATATGTTCTGTATAGCTTCATCTCTTTTTACACTTTCCTATCCGACCCCAGTCAGTGCGCTTTTGCGTGCGTGTATGCTAATTCAGTGCAACGCTTTTTCGATCAATAGTGGGAATGTTAGAGGGGTTACACCGGCAACAAAAACACGTATCACAGTTACATAATAATTTATCATGTACCTACATAGGATTCGTTTAGTTAGTGCATAAACTTTGAAATTAGACGACTAAGAGTTTGAATGTGTTTGTATAACGTAGTTTATCTCAAGATTTTACCATGACACTAAACTTAGAGACTATTATAATAAAATCCTCATTTAATCTATTGACAGCCACGTCAAAAAAGCAAAAACGTGCCCTCGACGCCAAGCTACGAATTATTCCTTAAAAGCTGTGGCGTGCTGGGCACATTTTGGTGTCATCTATACATGACTGTGGCGGTCAAAAGGTTAACCAGCTATCCAACGAGTCATGAATGCCCATTAAAATTTCAGAGATGCTCTTTAAATGTTTGAAATAGCTGATGAAGGTATAATACTGTCAAAATATTCAATAGTTATAGGTATAGATAACTATTGAATATTTTGTAAAGTTTGAATTGGACTGTACCGATAGCGATCCTGGACCTAGTGATAGCACTAGGTCCAGGATCGCTATCGGTACAGTCCAATTCAAACTTTACGGCGGCTTGGAATATGAGGCGAGTCGCTGCGCAGTAACAAATTCACGTGTCAGCGGGGGTGAGGGGTCCGCACCCCTCACCCCCGCTGACACGTGAATTTGTTACTGCGCAGCGAGTAGCGTACTTCAGAGCCGCCATAAAGTTTGACGCGTACTATATCCGATATTAAAATAAGAGTTAATGTAAACATGTCGTAAATTGCATGAGTTTGTAGGGTATTTAAATGAAAGTCCAGATGATACTTCAGTATTATGTTATAATCATGATGAAATATGTACAGACTTAATGCTAAAATTCTAAATAGGTAGTGGATAATACAAAGATAGGCAAAATGATTACAAAAAGAAAAACTATAATAACTAAAGTTTATAATTAGTACACCATCAGTCCGTGCGGTGTGGTGTCGATCGCCGCGCTCGCGCGGTTCTTCATACGTGTAGTTATCAGGGGTCGCCACAGAGACATCAGTCTCAAATACTAAGACGAAGCAAAGAGAACACAAGCAGTTTGGGTTTCGAACCAAACACTCTTCCACCCACTCCTCACGCGACCTACTCGAAAATAAGTACTCCACCCTAACTAAACGACACCCGCCGCACAAAAAGCATCCTTAGGTAAAATGGGTCCACATAAACTTGACTCATCTTCGCGTGTCTTTCTGAAAGACACGCGAAGATGAAACACACGAGCGACGTACACACAAAATCAAAATATTTTATTTCACATAAACCTACATCGGCACTTATGAAACGTCAGAAACTAGGTGCACGGTTTCAATTGGTCGTTTCCTATGGAGAAGAGCCGGCGAGAAACTCCACGGTTACTCTTTTAAAAATAATTGGCTTCTACAATGTTTTCAAATTACAGGTATGGGAAGACAGTGTAGGCTTGTCAAGAAGTACCAGGTACTTAACAAAACACTTGCTACTCACTACAACGTTCCGCGCTTTCCAACGCTATTGGCTAGATCAGAGAGCCAATTCCCGTAATTAAAAACGTTTAAAATCTAGCACCCATCTCATCACAGCCACAACCCTACTTCACAGGCCTACACTGTCCTCCCATACCTATTATCACTGTAATTTGACATTGTAAAAGCCAATTAAAAGAGTAACCGTGGAGTTTATTGCCGGCTCTTCTCCATAGGAAACGACCAATTGGAACCGTGCACCTAATTTCTGACGTTTCATAAGTGCCCATGTAGGTGTATGTGAAATAAAATATTTTCATTTTGAATCAATATGAAAAACTTGCAAAAAAAGTAGGGAAATTACAGTTATTTTTGACAGATTAAGACTGAGATTAAAATGCGAACGTTATACGGTAATTGATTTCGTTCAGAGGGGCAATTACCGTATAATCAGAGGGACAATTACCAGTCAGTTCTCCCCTGTATATCCCGTACGACTTAACTAGACACCTCGCTGGAATGCGGCCCCGTACTTTACTGACAGTATTGTACGAGGGACATCACAGCGCCAGATGTCTAGTTAGCTCGCACGCGTTGTGGGCAAGTGCCAACCAAAATAGACGTCGTCGCTGCTTGATCGGCTCTTCCCGGGCCGGGTAGGGAACTAGGGATCTCACCAGCATGTGCCCGGTCCGACGGGCGTCGTGAAGCACTTAGGGCTCCTAGTCACTTACCACAAACACTGATGGTACAGCCCGAAATGCCTTAGCCAACCTTAGCGTTCATTGTGATGGCGAGATCAATCCAAAGATCGTTCTTACGCACTATATTTCCGATGGTAAACCACGTCTGTTGAAAATATATGCATATTTTAAAATAGAGTTGTTGCTCATTGTTTCTGTTCCAGAGCTCGAAGTCCCCCAAAGAGTTTTCCTTTGAGGTAACCTAAACTCCAGGACCGCGACCCCAAAGAGCCGACCCGACCCGACCCGAGAGATATCAGAGAAGCGCTCGCTGGCTACAATTTGTTCGGAATTTTGACTAATGCCATGCCTACTTTAATTTTCAATATCAAACATTTCAAGAGTAGCTCTGAATATTTTTGACCGATCAAGGGTCGTTAGATAGATGATTAAATGAGGATGTTTTTAGAATATTCTTTACATTTAGTTTTAGTGTAAAATAATAACATATCGATGTAAGCGACGTTTTACAATACTTAACGTTGACGTTTTCTTTGTACACTTATGAATCAACATTAGCTCATTACATTCAATTTGGTGCTATCGAACAATAGAGAGTTATTTAATTCGGCATTCAAGATATAAATCATATTTTTATTATGTTTTGTACAATTCTATACCAACATAAAAAACGCGGGAGCGACCATTTTTTTAAATATTGTGTTTTCTGATGCCCATTGTTACTAAATAACGGTTTACTAATAAAATGGCTCCGAAAAAAACATTATCATTACTTACAATTAGAAAAATCACATTACTGGAAGACAAAAAAAAAGAAGCGGTAAAAAAAATTGGTTAACTTTTTAGTATTTTATGTGTAACACAACCATAAAATCCAGAAGGTTTTACACGAATTCATTCAGTCATCTAATTCCAAGGTTATAGTTATAACACTCAGGACCGAACTATAAGTAATTACTGCATTTTGGACACTTCAAACTTGGTATTAATGATTTCTTCGTCGGAGTCAAGCAGTGGTAATGTGCTGGTGGGAATGTTTTCTTCCACCCAGCGTAGGTCGGAGTCCAAACTGTTGTTATGGTCGTGTTCTCTTTCTCTGGAGTCGCCCTGGTCGGTCGAAGAGTTCGTGCCTCGCATTTTCACGCCGTACGCGTCGTTCACGAATTGTTCTTCCTCTTCTGTTAACATTAATAGTAGTATTTTAGTGTGGACGGAGACTGTATATTGAACAAGAGCAATAGTAAGTTTCGGATCCTAGAAAAAAAAAATAGGCCAGAAAAATAGGTCACTTTTGATTATCTGGCCTAATTTTTTAGAACAGGCATTCATCATCATCATCATGTCTCTCCTTTCCCTCCTAATCCATCCAAAGGTTGTCTTTAAAAGATCGCTTTAACGATAAGACCGCCCATTGTGTCACCCTATGTAAAATTTCTACATTTATGTCTGTAATTTTTATGGTGTATATATAATAAAGAGTATTCTATTCTAATGAAAGTAGCCTATCTCCTTCTCCAGGTCATGGTCTACCTATGTGCCAAATTCCATCAAAATCCGTTCAGCCGTTTTAGCTTGAAAACGTAACAAACAAACTCACTTTCGCATTTATAATATTAGTTAGGATTATCTCATAAAATGGCGAAGTTGTATGAGTTTTAAAGGCTATGCTAGACAGAGACAGCACTGCTGCGATCTGATGTCACAATACAGGAACATCATAGCAACTTCGTGTCATTCGGAACAATGATCGTTTTGCGTGAGAAGGATAGAAGAATATTTTTAAAAAAGCGTGTAACTTTTCCATTTTTCACCGATTTTATTCATTTTTTCACAAGTCGTCTTTTTAATAACATCTGTAAAATGAGTATTGATTCATATATATTTTTGATAGTAGTTAAATATCCTACCCCCACCTAAGCATGGTCTGGAAAGGCTTATGATACCGGGTCAGGGGGAATCAAAAATCCGCTCAACGCAGAGCATCGGCATGATGGTCAGACGCGATCAAGAAGGCTGTTGGAGGTTAGCATATACCGAGCGGTCCACACTGCAGAAGACCCTTGCTCGACGAAGTGCCAGCTCGCGCCGTAGCTGAGCCTGTAGCTTTATATTCCCCCGATAATAATAATTATCCAGTTCTGCTCCAGCCTGTCCAAGCTTGCTGTCCTCCCCCCAGCGACGCCCTAAG
Organism: Atethmia centrago; assembly: GCA_905333075.3. Lineage (NCBI taxonomy): Eukaryota > Metazoa > Arthropoda > Insecta > Lepidoptera > Noctuidae > Atethmia > Atethmia centrago. The sequence continues at coordinate 6,144,501 of HG995377.1, forward strand.
CCGAGTTCCGTACCTCACAAGGGGTGCCCTTAGCGAGCAGTCGCTTAGTAATTTCGAGCCCGTCTGGAGGCTTTGTGTTCGCTTAAGGTAGCCAGTCACAAGTCACCACCTCTCAAGGTCAATTAAGGGTTGCCACAACCAAAAAGAAAAAAGCAGAAAACCGCATAGCTTGGAGACGCGTTGTATGTGGTCTTGATCCTCAGCATTGAGGGAACGACGAAGAAGAAGAAATACCCTATTGCTACTAGGAGTCATACCTTCGTCGTCATCAGCGTTGTCAAGAAGGGGAGTAAAGGCATATCGCTGGTTATTATTCGTTGGTCTCCACAGCACCATTATGACCGTCAGCACGCTAGCGAAAAGCATGTGCCAGTATGCCTCATCCATCCAAACCTCCTTCCAGTCCTGGAAACATACAAGTTTTAAGTTGAGCTACACGATTACCGACACATGCATGCACTGACTGGACAGGTCCACTCAAATCTGTGTAGTTCTTTCCTCAAAATACCATCGCATCTGCATGGTCCTGATATTATCTGACCAAGATAATGTCTGGATTGAAGAGACTGTGTCATCATTTCAGCCGAAAGACGTCCACTGCTAGACAGGCCTCCCCCAAGCACCGCCACTTCGACCGCTTGCCGCATCCAGCGGATTCCTGCGGCCTTCACAAAGTCACCGGTTCACCTTGTAGGAGACCTTCCAACGCTACGTCTTCCGGTACGCGGTCGCCACTCCAGAACCTTTCGGACCCGTCGGCTATCTGTTCTGTGAGCAATGTGCCCTGCCCACTGCCACTTAAGTTTGGCAATTCGGTTACCAATGTCTCATGTCAAAGTCAGATTATTTATTTCAAATAGCACATAAAGGGCACTTTTGAACGTCAAAATTTACAAAAATTAGAATTGATTCTAAATGGTGGTTTCATATGGAGAAGAATGGACAAGAAACTCAACCGTTACTCTTTTAAAAATGTATTACAATATTTTGTATAGGTACATTGATTATATAAATATGCTTGTTTACAAAGTGTACTTTTAATATGATTTTTAAATTTTCTTTCATTTAATTGCAATATATCACAAGGTATTTTGTTGTAACATTGAACACAGTACCCCATAAAGGATGTTGGTATGTACTTTAGATAACCTAAAAAATGGTTGATCTATTTTATTTTTATTTCTAGTGTTAAATATTAGTAATACATGCTCCTCGTGATTTGGTGAGAACACGTTCCGTACTTTTCCACCCCGCATATTTATATACCATAAACGCTTCACCACCTTTATTATGTGTGAGTTTAATATCAATGTATTAGCACATAAACCTGGAAAAAATCACTAAATTAAGATGATATCCGCATCGAAATCTGCTGGGTTTCGAAGAACAACGCGGTCACACAGATAAGAAAAGCGACTTTAACCTTTTGACCGCCACAGTCATGTATAGATGACAGACCAAAATGTGCCCAGCACGCCACGGTCACGACTACATGACAGATTTTAAGGAATAATTCGTAGTTTGGCGCCGTGGGCACGTTTTTGCTTTTTTGACGTGGCGGTCAATAGGTTAATTTATAATATCTAATGAAAGATTAATACTTACGGTAATACAGGGAATCACCCTGTATAACTTAATTGAGTATAGCATGAACACTACAGATGATATCACTGCGAATATCAGCGTGTTCGTGAAATGTCTGTACAACGAGAACTTTATGTTGTTTCTGCAACAATACAAACAATTAAGTTAATTATTTATATATTTATTTAATATTTCAAGCACACAAATGTACAAAGGCGGACTTAATGCCATGTCGGTTAACATCTATGAAGAGATGACTAAAGGCCGATGTTTCAATTATCAGACAACTTTTATCTAAGGAATAAATACGGCGTTTGACAGATTTTGTAAAGAAAATATGTGAAACTGCCACATTTATTATTTATTTTTGATAGATTAAGACTGACATTAGAATGCGAACGTTCATAAAAATACGAGAATTGGCCCTCAGAATGAAAGGAATAATTATACAAAAACCCTGTCCGGTCCGAAAGGGGCCCATAGGTACTACAATTACATTAACAAAAAGTAATAAATAAATCGTATAATTATTGAAAATAAAAAGTTATTTTTATTTAAAATTCACAATGTTAGTACTAAAATTACCGTAATTAAAAATATGCGGCGTATTTTTTTTGTCTTTTCAGGAATAAGCCTGAAAATTACCACATAAATAGACTCTTAGTACGATACTTATCAATAAAAAAACCCTCACGGATCGGCCAGGGTTTTCGTTACATATTGTATTTGTTTAAGAAAAATATATATCTAACCTCCTCAGCTGCAGCGTCCTCATAGTGTGTGCGAGCGAGACAAACACCCACCAGCATATAGCACTGTCTAATAATGACAGCGGTACTTCTGACAGTAGCAGGTCTCTATTGGAGTCGTTAGCCTTGTGATGAAGTCGCAGCCAAGCGTTGATTCCGCCTAGGATGCCCCATAAGACACCAGTGCCTACTACTCGTTGTAATGCTGGGCCTAGGCGGGGCCTGAAGAAAAAAAAATGCTTGTAAACATAAAATCACGACTGTATTATGCGCAGCGTTAGGCAGAGGTACGAACATAAATATACATCCACATTGGACCGAAATAATCTTCACTTCTTGATAACTTCTTTTATTATTATTGAATCGTCTTATAGCTCGCTCGCCCTCCTTGTCTCTCCCTAACACACAGGGCACCGCATTTAAAGGTGTGGATGCCCTGGGACAACCAAGAAGTTGGAGCCCCCAAAAAATTGGTGGAACAGATGAAAAAAAAAATAGAAGGTACTTTGTGAATGTGAACTTCTTTTTCTTTAATGGACACAAGGATTTTTTTTCTTATCTTAGAAAAATCAAACTGTGGAGACCCGGGGCCAGTGCCCTTGTTGCCCTCCCCTTAATCCGGCCCTGCTCCCACACACATTCTCTCATTCACTCATCGCTGCATTCATATTATATTTATTACTTAAAATTATGATGCGTTCCGAATTAACATCCTACATATATTACTATGCAATAATATCCGATTTCAAGACTAGTCTATCGTCTCCAAGATGACGGCTGATACGTGATCATTTGTGGAAGGCATATACAAGTGGCAGCACAAATATCGAAGGGACACCAAAACGATCTGACGAGACAAGCGACGCTAAAATATAGGATGCTGCATCGGCTTCAAAAACATGTGTCACTGAAGTAATTTATGATGAAACCACTGCCGGAAAATATTGACTAAATGGTTTGAATTTCAGACTCTGAAAAGCACTTTTCAACTTTTATAAGAATTATTTTTTGACAGGCTGTTATACGAGAAGTTCGCCTCGTAGATAAAAATACTTAAATCCCGTTTTAACATTAATATCCACACCTAACCCTTGACCTTAGGGTCCACTTGCACCACAAAGGGTTTAAAAAAAAAACATTTATTTTAGGCTACAATGGCCCATAGACCTTACCAACTAACACAAAATATAAAATAATTACAAACTGAATAATAAAATAATAAATAATACTAAATAATCACATTCGTGACGATGGGAAGAGACCAGATGGTATGACGTTGTTGCCTTGGAAGTTGGGTAGGCCTCTGGTGTGGGACGCAACCTGTGTCGACACCCTTGCGCCATCTCATGTTCCAAGCACGGCTGGCTGTGCTGGCGCCGCTGCTGCAGTTGCTGAGACCCTCAAGCGGCGCAAATACTGCAACCTTATAGGAAACTACAGTTTTGAGCCGTTTGGGGTCGAAACGCTCGGGTCATGGGGCCCAAGTGCGCGTCTCCTTTTTAAGGAAATCTCTCGCCGATTGATCGACACTTCACGTGACCAGAGGGCTGGCTCGTTCTTTGGCCAAAGAATTAGCATTGCCATTCAACGTGGCAATGCTGCCAGTCTTCTGGGCACGTTTCCGGATGACAGCGATGCGGACGAATACTTTAACGCCTAAGTGTCCTTTTGTTTTTTGTATTAATTTGTATATATAGTTAGTAATTTAATTTAGTGTCTACCTAGTGTAAATAGTTAGTAGCATCAATATTGTATAGTTACATATAACATAAAATTACAAACTTGTGTTTTTTAACGTTAAATATATTTAAAATATCATTCGGTCTCTATCATCTTCATACGATTGACAAAAACAACATCCTAATTGCGTAACACACTATTTATCGCAATCTGAATGATTTTGAAGGATATTGCTAATCCATTGCTTCATACGAGGTGCATTCAATGACTACCTAGCCTCATCACCAGAGGGCGCTGTAGTTTCAAAAGAGTTTTACCACAGTGTAGCACATTCTTTTTTATTTCTTTTTTCAAATTTTCATTCCAATCCCTTCATTTGTTTTAATTTGACAACTTATGGAAGCGAACGTGTCGATCGGTTTTACAAAAATGGAAAAAGAGCAATATCGTTCGGTGATTCGATTCCTATTTTTGGAAGGGAAAACGCGCATCGAAATCAAAGAGCGCTTGGATGCTGTGTACGGTGACTCTTCTCCATCGATGGCCACCGTCAAGAATTGGTTCAACGAGTTTGCACGTGGTGCTTAAAAAATCGTTAGGGCCACTTGCACCACAAATCACTAAATACGTTTGTATTTAGTGATTCTAAGGCCCACAAATCACTAAATACGTTTGTATTTAGTGATTTGTGGGCCTTAGAATTATTTAATTATAAGTGTAGGTGAATGACTTACTTGACAATACCGAATCCTAAGGACACGATGATGACTAGCATTCTCGCTAATGCTCTCTTAGCGACTGATAGCCACTCAGCAAACATATACACTTCAGCGTTGAAATAACTGTAAAATAAAAAAAAATAAAATTAAAAAAAAAATACAATTTGTTTTTCATATCGTATTCTCTCCTGAAATTGGTACTCTAGCTACTCCATTTCGCAGGAACGCAATCCCCCTCCCGACAGTCCCCCAAAAAGCCCGCCCTAATAGTGATCGTTTAGTTTAATCGATGTATACAAGGTGTCATTTTGCATCCTCGTCAAATTTCAGGAGGCTGCTATCAAACACATATATAATAAAATAAAATTACGATACCTGCTCAATAATTAATACATACTTGTTTCTTTTAGTTATTTAAGTTTGACAGTATTTTAGAATACACCACTTTCACAGAACAGAAACACCCCGTTGCGTATGCGGTAGTGTGTGTGTAAGTCAAAGTCAAAGTCAAAGTCAAAGTATTTATTCGTGTGCTTTTTGGTGATACAACAGGTCTTACAGTAATTTTATGGAAACTCAAAAAGCTACCCACTAGGCATACACGTTTTAACAATATCAGAAATTAAAATTGATTTACATTGAAATACAAACAAAAATGTCAAAATTGATTTACATTGAAATGCAAACAAAAGAGAATTGATATATTAAATAAAAATGTCAAAATTGAGATAACATCATATTAGAATACCTACAATTAATTATTATTACAAAAATTAAAATACAAAAATAAAAATTAAAAGGGCAGTTACGGCCGCGTTTTAACATGCGTGTCCCAGACATGCCGATTTCCGAAAATTAGAAAAAAATAATAATAATGACCTAATTATTTTATTATTGATTCGTGTCGAGAATCATTAGCATAGTTACCTCCTTGAATTTGACGAGGATGCAAAACGACACCTTGTATAGGTGTAAAAGTCTAGAATACAATAAATAGAATAAATATGACCATTTCATTACACAAAGTGACAGCTAGCACATTACTCCAGTGAATTAATAGAGATGCCGCTTCACAACAGCCAGCGCATTGTCTGAAAAAATTGGCAGGATCAGCCACTACGACCCACGGTCACGCCAGACGAGTTAGATTAGTGTCAAAACTGTATTGTGTCAAAAGTTCGCTTTTGACATTACTATTATTTTTAAGATTGACCATTGAATTATAACGGGTGTAAAAAGACGCTCTACGAAGCCGAAAGTCGCTAGTAACCCCCGTGATTGTGATATTTGAAGGTCAAAATTCCATTTTTTTTAAGTGAAACTATTTTTTTTAATTTTTTTCGTCCATCTATCGCATGTCGCATTACAGCCGGCCGCGGAGTAGAGGCTGAGTAAAAGGCGCTCGGCAGAGCAGCCTAGGCCAATATGGCGGCGCCCATGGCTCGCATCAGCTAACCGTGTAGCATTTATATTCTCACACATTCGTGCAAGTGCTCCGCGGTATTTGTGTGTTTTGATCAGTGTATTTATGTAAATGTTGTTGTTCACTTGATTGTGATGGCCAACGATACAGCTAGTGAGTCAAATAAACCGGTCAACGAGGGAAAAACCAAGAATAGTGCAAAAATATCAGACGAAAAAAAGTTTCACTTGCATCGTGGTTTTTTACTTTTGTTCACGAAAACAAGTTTTAATGTAACTTTAAACTTTAAACACCCCTACAACTCCTGTGTCGTTGCATACACCCATTATCGCAATGTTTTGCGAGCGTAACATTGCGTGCGTTATCTATGCATTTAGGGAGACCCGAGGTTTTAAGCAATCTTTTACATAATCAGCCTATAAAGTTCCCACTGCTGGGACACAAGCCTCCTCTCTTTGAGAGGGAGTGGGCCGTAATCCACCACGCGGGCCCAGTGCGGATAGTTAGATATCACATGTCTTCGAATTTTTGGTTCTAGGACATTCCTGCCAGTTTCTTCACGATGTTTTCCTTCACCGTTTTGAGAGCAGTGGTGATGAAATAATGTACACAAAGTAAAGTGCCTGTCTGGGTTCGAACCTACGAGCTATACAACTCGTAAGTTGCAGCCATTACCACTGGGCCACCACTGCTCAATAAGCAATCTTTTGCCCGAACAAAACTGTCAGAACCATAAGCACACACACTCACCCAGAACTATTGATAGAAGAGTAAACGCCGTAGTAAGTGGCACTCTCAACCATGCCCAGGAGCGCTAGGGCTCCGATCCAGTACTGTATGCGGAGTAAGTCGCGCCATTGTAGCCAGCACACCAACAGCCAACCGGTACAGAGCAAGGTGTAGAGGCCGCACATTACGCCGAAGAACTGGCAACAAATTGAGATTCGTGGGATCAGGTATGGAAGGAGAAATGAAAAGAAAAAACTGCATTACATTGTGACTGTTAGGGGTGCTATACACAAGTTCGGGTCGGTATTATAAATTACAAACGGGTGGAAAAATCGAATAAATGCTCGGGAAAACGCCGACAATGCTCAAAGTCGCCTCAGTCGTTTGGCGCGCTCGGTGTGGACGGTTGTATGCGGATCGGGCGATTCCTTGTAAAGCAGAGTCTAATATTCCAACAGGTTTAGGTATTTATATCTTGCTGACCCAGAACCATCTTTTCAACCTTTTATTTTGTGATCATTTGGGAAATATGTAATGAGCAGAATGTAGATTACAGCTGCCACTAGTCTGACGACGCTGCTGTACGTGCGGCTCCATATCGAGTGGGTGCTCAACTGAACTTAATCTAGCTAAAACGTGGATCGGAACTGGAGCGCGCGGTAGGATTTCGGGTTTCCTAAAACGGATCGTGCGACAGAATCTCCAATCCATGATCGGCGCTCCGTGATTGTGGATCGTGGAGCACCGTTCCAAATTTGAATTGTTCGGTGTGGACCCAGCTATTTGCCGATCGGTACGAGCCGAATGAAAGCCGAATGTGTATAGCAAATACCGTGTCGACCTTGTTGTTCAACAAATTCTGTCGAATCGAATGTGCCGAACCGAATAAGTGTGTAGCAGCACAGCACACATAAAACATTTCGTTTTCTCTTTTGACAACTTTTTGGCAATAATGGCTAACTTACTGGTAAAAGTGGCCAGATGGCAGCTGACAGGTATCCGGAAGGTGCCGGCATCTCTATACTTGCTACAGCTTTGAACTGCTTGGGTGAAGTCAGGGTCATCTTTAACACGTATATGCCTTCCGATTCGACTGTCAGTAACGTGTGTCGTGCTGATTTCTAAAAGAAAGAAAGACTTATTAATAATTATTTTATCTGCTACTAGCAAAAAAAACCTCCATGCAAAAATACATATGCTACTCGTATGATATGTGTCAACTTTCATGGTGATCGGTCAAACGGTGTTGGAGTTTCCCAATCTCATAATATATACCAACATTAATTTTTATATACATATATGGATGCAGATAGCGCCGACGATACACATTAAATAATACGTTTAACGACGGTACGCAAAAAAAATAACTGACTGCAATTATAATTATGTGCCCGAGGGGGTCCATAATTGTTCCTATTTATTATTATTTACCACCTGGATGTGTACCGTATGGATTGCAATAAAGATTAATTGAATTGAATAATATACAGGAAAAAACATTAAACAGTGCGCAAATGTTGACTTTAACTTAAGCGTGTTTTATTAAACATATATTTTTTATTTTGATATGTCCAAAAAATAAAGTTATCGTTAACGAAATATGTTGTACGAAAACTGGTTTTACGGTGACTTGTCCATAGCATAAAGAGGGGAAGTACGTTATCTTCATACAAACACACCGCGCGCGGCTTGTATGTGTGCACCAAAGTATCTATGCGACGCCGCACGCACACTTAAAAAAATCTCGACCCGTTTCTCAGTGCGCCAGTCGGGGCTAACACCGCACGAGGATCGCGCGTCACGGCTTTTCGGCACCGCTAAATGAATGAAAAATGTGTGATAATCGCAGGAGAACGTATTGCTGTGTGTTTGGGTGTCTTAATAATTCATTGATTCCAGAATTGTCTCTGTTCAGATTACCTATTGAACAGGAAAGGTAAGCAAGTCACTTATTCTAGCATATAATTTTTACTTGATGATGAGATACCTACTTACTTATTTTTTCATGAATGATTAAATATTTATTTTTAGTAATGAAAATAATAATATTTGAAAAAGATCACAGATAGATTTATAAATAATTAAAATAGCCTGTTCATACAAAAATAATTCAGAAAATATCTTGAGTAGTTTGAAAATAATATAGTTTTTATGCTTTTATTTTATGCTTTGGGTAGACATTACTTCCTGAATTTATTTCATTAAGTATTTTACTACAATACTTAAACATTCACATAAGTATAGAATTGATGTGTATGCATTCTAGTTTATCATACATTTTTTGCATAGCTTACTTGCATTATATGAAGACGTAATAACAGATTTGAAAGTCACACAATGTAAATGTTTAAACTGAACGCCATGCAAAATCTCCTAAGGGGTGCTATAAACATCGTTCGTCACAACAAGTTCGTCTTGGCATGATTCGGCACAGCCAGGCGGCAATCTCGAATATATAGATGTCGCAGATGGATTGTCGAATCTGCTGTTTTACAAAACAGTTCCGTTATGTAAAACAGCTGAACGACGTTTAGCGGTTTTTACCCGACTGCCTCAGGAGGGTAATGTTTTTCGAGAGTATGTATGTATGTATGTATGTATGTATGTATGTATGTCTGTATGTATGTATGTATGTATGTATGTATGTATGTATGTATGTATGTATGTATGTATGTATGTATGTATGTATGTATGTATGTATGTATGTATGTATGTATGTATGTATGTATGTCTATTTCTTTGGCAAGCTCTGTAGCCTAAACGGCTTGATGGATTTTAACACATGAGGTGTCGTTAGATTTGTGTTAATTGTGGGAGTGACATAGGCTATATAATATTTATAAATTGCATCTGTAAATACGAAAAAAGGAGGAGCAGGGTTTTTTTTAAATTAATTGCAACAATATTGGTATCAAATAAAAGCTAGTAATGAGTAATTTTCAAATATAAATATTAATAAAAAGCTTAAAATAAAATAAATTATTTAAAAAACAAAAAACCCGACTGCAAAAACACATAACTGAAAAGGGAAAAACAAGCATTATAATCTATATAAATTTGGTCTTGCAGGCGGGGACAATCAAAAGTTACACCATATATCAGGTTATTCGACTGTCCCCGCCTGCAAGACCAAAATTACTGAACTTGAACACGCAGAGTTGCATAAAAGTTTTCATTTATCAATGCAGCGAGTCAACAATTTGTTATGTAAAACAGCGCGAAATAAAACGTTAGATTGTAGATTTTAGTCCTAAATTCTGTCGCTCATGGCTCTGTCTGCCATAACAACAAAAATAGCGTCCGAAACAAAAAGAAATAAAACTATTAATATGAGTGAAAATGTCCCCAGGTCAAGTGAAAATATCAGAGTTTTATGAAATTCAGTCCTAAAAATACTAAATAGCCCAGTATAACTACGACCACGGTTGGTCACAGTTCCAACCTAACCTAAACTAATACGTCAAGGTGCCCTAGCTTGGTTACTGCGACCAATTCGGCATTAGAAGCCACACCAAACGCTTATTGTCACTGCAGATAAGCCATTCTGCATTATGTCTAAATGTGGGTAGCGGTTTTGTTAAACGTAGCGCAAGTGCAATCCGGCTAAACGTAGTTCAGCTGTTTTAAATAACGGAGCTGTTTTGTATAACAATTAGCGGTTATGTTAAACAGCGGATTCGACAATCCATCTACGACATAGATGTTCGGGAAAAAGCCGCTTGGCTTAGCTCGAATTGAGTCTTGCCGACCTAAACATGGTTAAGCGAGGGTAGAGTAGATGCCGAGCGAAGTTTACCGATCGGCACGAGCTGAGTGAAAGCCGAAAGTATGTAGTAATTACTTCGGGTTGGCTTTTTTGCTCAACAAATACTGCCAAATTGAATGTGCAGACCCGAACATGTGAGTAGCAGCCCTTAGCTGTGAAAAAACTTTAACATAGAATGCTACTTACTGATACAGTAGTGACCCCATCTGTCTTGGTAACCGTTGGTTGTAAAGGCTCAAGGAATATGATTTGATTCAAATGCTGACATGAGATCGTCCTGTTCTCTTCTTTTAACTGCTGCATTGAGCCGTTAACGCTCATATCGGCCGTCGACTGTTCCACCATGTCTGTGCATGATACCACTTGCTAGAAAAATAATATAAACAGGTTAATCACGCCTGCTGTTACAGACGTTGCATTTCACGAACGCGCGTCCGTCATTCCAATTTATACGTAACTAACTAGCTTTTGCCCGCGGCTTCGTCCACGTGGAATGAATGAATGATAATGATGTCAGAAATTTTCCCACGGGAATGTATAAGGTACCGGTTAAAAAGTATCCTATGTCTTAACCCACGTCATGGTCTAGCTGTTCCAAATTTCATCGATATCCGTTCAGCCATTAAGACGCTGACAACACCTAAACCGCGGTCACTGTCAGAACGGCATAGAAAAGAAAGAGAAGCGCGATGACACAAAGCTTGTAATTTATTGCAAAATATGAAGCAATTATCTATTTACTCAAAATTGAGTTGAGTAATAGAAAAGAAAAAACAACCAAGTTCTGCATTCAAATAAGACGTTCGTGTTGTTACTTAAATATGTAACGTATGTTGATATTTAATACTGATATTTTGGACTGGAACTCGAGGTAAGAGGTTAGTTTGTATCCAGATTTTTTTTTCAAAACGTGATTTGGTAACAACCAAGTTCTGGGAAATATGTTCAAAATTAACATATATTTTTTCCGCTACCAGAAACTATACAGATTTGGATTTTTTTTTTCTTAACACACCCCTATTTTGGTCATTTGCCTTTTGTCAACGCCTTAAGGCGTGAAAAGGTAACAGACAGAGTTAGGTACAATCGCATTTATAATATTAGTATGGATTCCAATGACAAGAGTCACATATGACGCACCCTCATGAATCGCATTGGCTACCTACATGATAAAACATAACAGGAGAAAATTGGGTGTGTTAAACACTTACATCTTTCTTTAGAAACTTGCTCATAGTTAAGAGACGTTTAAACGTCAAGAATTTGAGGTTAAACAATCGCGAATCACTACTTGAGTTTAACCTTTTGACCGCCACAGTCCTGTATAGATGACAAACCAAAATGTGCCCAGCACGCCACGGTCACGACTACATGACAGATTTTAAGTAATAATTCGTAGCTTGGCGCCGTGGGCACGTCTTTGCTTTTTTGACGTGGCGGTCCAAGGGCCAATTCACACCGGAACGGCAGAGGCCGTTCCGAGTTTAAAAAAAAAAGACTATGTGACACTGGAATGGTATGATTGACACAGACGATGCTCATGGCGTGTAGAGCGTAGTTTACGATATCTACGGTATTCGCCCAGGTTCGCACGAGCAATTTTTTCCCGGGGTGTTTTTTTTTTCGTGCATTGGACTTTCTGAGATAAGAACCAGTAATATTGAAATTTAAGAAAAGATATTTATAGACCGCATAATAATAATTTTCCTGCTTCACCTGTCCAAGTATTATTTTATTTGAAAACAGAAATAATTGCGCCAAATTAATTAAATAATAAAGCGCCTGCATGAAATGTAGCTGCAACTTTTTTTATTTTGTAAACAAACTACTAAGATCTCCGTAACTCACTGTTGATTTTTGGAGGTACTAAATCAGGTTCTAAATACTGGTTTGATCAGAATGACGCAATTCGTTGCAGTTTTTAAGTACAGGCATGGTCTCGTCATTATCACGCATCATAATGGCGGGACCACCGTTATCGTGAAATTCCGTTTATGCCGTGTGAAGTACAAACATTTCAGGACAGGTACAAAATATTACTAAATGGGTACCTACTAAATATACGTGGCAGAATCTTTCAATTACAAGAGTTGGTCCCGCCATTATGACGTTGATTGACGCCGAGAGTTGAAAATCCAATAGTGCGTTTTTTCAACGCGTTGGTATGCACTCTGTTGGATTCTCAATGCTCGGCTCAACACCGAGAGTTGAAAATACAGTGCGCGATAAAATCCTGCCGTGATATTTTTACGTCCGTGCGAACGTGGGCTTACCGATAAGACCGCTGCTGTACCCTGAATACTAATGGTTATGTAAATGAGCTTTGTTCAATTTTGCTCTAGGTACAATAAAGCATAATATTCTATGTATCTCTCTTATCTCTCTCTCTACAAAGCCGAAATTTTTCAAAAACTCGAAGTGCCATTTTAAAGCTTTCAAGGATACTTAATGAGACTCAAAAGAAATTTTATTGTTCGCCTATGAGCGCTTAGTGTCCGTGAACGTGTTAAAAGCCACGTTTTTGTTCCCTCCTATGGATCAACTGGTACAGCCGTATACAACGTAAACGTAAAATATCTGATAAAACTCAAAACCAATAAAAATGGTTTATACGCGTACGTTCACGATTTTCTAGTTCCATTATGAGGTAGGTACTTAGTAGGTAATAGTTAGCGAGTAAAAAAACTAAACTGATAACAGGCTGTTATTCAATGGGGTTCTGGGTTGGATTTCCGGGTCAGTCAAGGTTTGCTCATTAGGAAATTCTTATCAGCAGCCACAGTCCAGACTTGTGAGCGGTGTTAGCGATATCTCGCCCTTTGCCTTTTAATAAAACTGGCGAAATGTGGATAATAATGTGGGAAGGGGTGATGATATGTATGGTATTTGACATACAAGGTGTTTTTTTTTTATATCCCATAACTCTAGGGTATGAATGAGACCATATCAAAGAATCAACTGGCATATGAATTATTTTTCAACTACCTATATTTTTTTTGTTGTTTAAATTTTTCATACAAAATAATTCGACAGTCACGATTATTAATGTAAACCATCCTTACGTCAAATGTGACAACGTCGCATTTTCTTAGCTTTGAATGAAAATGAAAATTACTCGTATTTATCAATGAAACTTAGATACCTACACACATCAAGAGTCTAGTGTTAGTATTATGATATCTTCGAAACTATGCATTTTTGGACCACATATTCTAGAACTGTTTGTATTATTTTTACTTATAGAATATTATCCTAGAGTTACGGGATATTAAAAAAAAACACGTCATAATATTATACCAGCCTATTATGGTTCCACTGCAAGGGAAAGGCCGCTTCTCGTACAGAGAAGGCATCATCATTGATTACCACGCTTGCTCATAACGCATCAATTGGCGATTATAGACTAAATATTCATGCACACACGTCAGTCACGTCGACGTCAAGTCTCCGATCAGTCACGTCAAAAAATATTGTTACGTAGAAGTTGTAGGACGTTGGCTACACACATCAGTCACGTCATTACCAGACGAAACGTGGCATTGTGACAAAGACAATTTGTAACAGAGGCATTGCTGTGACTGAATGACTGACTATCTGTTCACACACGTCCCTGAAATTGACGTGACTGATCGGCGACTTGAGGTTGACGTGTGTGCTAAAGACTAAAGGTTCATGCACACAGGTCAGTCACGTCGACATCAAGTCTCCGATCAGTCACGTCAAAAAATATAGTTACGTAGAAGTTGTACGACGTTAGCTACACACATCAGTCACGTCACTACCGGCGCGTCTCAGCCGACGTCGCGTCACCGGCAAGTCAAAACTTGTAATGCTACGAACGAAACGTGGCATTGTGACAAAGACAATTTGTAAACGAGGCGTTGTTGTGACTGACTGACTATCTTTTCACACACATCCCTGAAATTGACGTGACTGATCGGCGACTTGACGTTGACGTGTGTGCATGAACCTTTATATGTACTTTTAAGTCCAGTACCCTAATTGCGCAACACACTATCAATCAAAATGTGAACGATTTTGAAGTATAGATTCTTTTATATTTTGTGAATGTGAGAACGTTGTAGGTATAATAGACTAGATTCGTAGACCATTTATTTAAGTAACTGGTACTTCTTGACAAACCTACACTGTCCTCCCATACCTATTAACACTGTAATTTGAAAACATTGTAAAAGCCAATTATTTTTAAGAGTAACCGTGGAGTTTCTTGCCGGCTCTTCTCCATAGGAAACGACCAATTGGAAACGTGCACCTAGCTTCTGACGTTTCCTATGTGCCCATGTAGGTTTACGGGAAACATTTTTTTTTTCAAATGAACAAAAAAATGTTTCACGTAAACCTACATGGGTTCAACTACATAGACAACATTTTTCGAACAAATGTTGAACTATCAAATCGAAACCCATTGCTACAGATAGTGCGTTAACAATCACCCCGCTAGAATCCTCATGATGTTTTCCTACATCCATGGGTCCAAGATAAACTTATTATGTAAATATTAAACTATACCTGCTCAAAATAATGTAGATAGTCTGGAGAACATTTAGACTTTGACCACTTATAGTTGACGGTCACGTTAGTCGCATTCGCCATTTCACATTTGACTGAAACAAAACGGTTTTTGATCTTCAATATCTTGAGAAAAAAAAATGAGTTAAGGCATAAACCAACTACACGACTACTAACACGTGCGTGCACTGATGGACAGGTCCCCTCAAATCTGTGTGGCTCTTTCCGCAAAAGACCATCACAGACGCTAATCTGCATGGTATTCACATGATCTAACCAAGACAATGCCTGGACTTTATAAACTGTGACTCTCCTCCTCTGACTTTGTTTCGGCGTTTCTTCTCAGAGTGGTCAGATAGGAAACAATGTCATCTAGTTTTAAAAATATTTTGGACTAGCTTCTGCCCGCAATTTCGCTCGCGTGAATTTTCGGCTCCCGACCCACCGCGTCACATCCCATCGCCCGCCCGCGCTATTACTTCGTCTGCCCTCTCTGACTTTTTTTCTTTTTGCTCGGCTCCCAAGGGTCGTAGCGTGATGTAAAATAGCCTTTAACCTTACTCAAGAATTGAGCTATAAATTGCAAAAATAATTGATCAAATCCGACTGGAAGTGCCAGAGATCATCGCGCATCATCTTTCGATTTTACCCGTGTTTTGATTGACTAATTTGAACAAAAACGGTTATTGTGACTAAGTCTATTAGTTAGACATATACCTCACGGACTTTTTTGTGGGTAATGATGAGTACTATAAACATGTAGTACCTACATTATTTTATGTCATCATCAATAGTTTTTGCAGCACATGCCAAATAATGACTTTTATAGGCAAATTTTTGATACCTTGGGTTACATTATTGTAATTTTCGTTGGGATCCCAATTTTTTTGAAAATATAAAATACAGCTCATGTTACTCGCTGATAATGTAGGTGAAAGAATATTTAAAATCGGTTGAGTAGTTTTTGTCTTTAACCATTACATACAAACAAAAAATCTAATCTTTTCTCTTTCTAATGTTATTATAATATAGATGTGTAAAACTGTTTGTACAAACCTACCTACGGAATTAAATATGATTTATCATTTAGCTGGACCATGTGGAGATAGGCTACGCGCTAACGGGTCCAACCACGACGGTCACTTGTGGTGATGGATTAGTGAGCTATTATATATACCAGCTGCAAATTGTACAGTAATAATAGGCCTGCATTTTAATAAATGGAGATATTTTATCCCTAACAAAAGTTAGATAGAAAATGTGATATAAATGATATTTATTTCTGTAAGTAGGTTTATAAATACAAACACTTTTACACATTAATAATATTGTAAAAACTAGATGAGGTTGGTGTTTCCTGTCCGACTACTCAGAGAAGAAACAAACTCAGAGGTCATAGTCTCAAGTTCAGACATAACCATGGTCATATAATGTGAGGAACATGTAGATTGATGTCTGAAATAATAATAATAATTTATATAAGCAATCAAATAACAATGTTAACATTAAATAGTATCATCTGTAGGTACACTTGACTTATGCTAGTTAACAAAACAGGTACGTTTTGCAACCAGGAAATGATCATTTGAGGAAAGAACCACTCGGACTTGAGTGGACCCGTCCAGTCAGAACATTGTCAACTCAATAAACAGTTTTTAATGTTGTCCCCAAAATGTGGGTCTTTAAAATAGTACAACAACAACTTCACTCAACCCTTCGAAAAAAAGGTGTGACCGTAGCAATTGCAAAAGAGCTTCATTCACCTATTTGAACATGACTCATAATAAAGTTCTACAGTCCTGATAACACTGCTATAACGTTTTATCTTAAAAGCATCTGATAACTCGCCTATGTCCGTCCAGTGATAAGATAGTATCGAGCTAACATGTACTGGTTTCCAATTAAACCGCATTGGCAATAATAGTGGCAGGTTGATATAGTTCCACTATACCTGCTCATACAGAGAGAATGTGCCAAAACAGAACAGGATACATACAAAATAAATGAAGCCATTTTAGTTTACTCCTTCTTAATTTTATTAGAAATATTCAGAAAGGCATGCCAAAAATTAAGTGCAAGTTGGGTGAAATTAAACTCAATTTCTGATCATTAAAAGGACATGAACTAGCTGTCTTTGTGTTATCAATATTGCTGAGATAAGTAGTTTTTTGTAACCATTTTGAGGAACCATGGAGACAGGAAATAGCACAGAAAGAAAGTGTTTACCTGCCAAAGAGATGAAATAAATCACTATCACTTGACTCAACACCTAAGATTTTGATACATTAAATAGATATTTGATAGTGAATAATATTTTCAATAATTTAATGTTCATGTTAAATGTACCATTCAATCAGGTTCTATCTTACAGGATTCTTCTAAGTATCTATTGCACTGAATGTTGTTAATTCATACTACATAACATTCATATTCAGCCTATCATTTTAATGTTCCCACTGGACACAGGCCTCCTTGCTGTGAAAGGGAGTGGGCCAGAATCCATAATGTAGGGCCCAGTGCAGGTTGATGGATGTCACATGTCCTTGGTGTGGTTCTAGGTCATGCAGGTGTCCTCACTATGTTTTCCTTCATTGTTATAAGAGCAGTGGTGATGAACAATTGAATGCTAAGATTTTATAGGTCAAGTCAAGTATGTAGTGCTCTCAAAGAAGATGCGCATGCATCTTCTTTGTAAGATATAACTTATAAGTTGTTTCAATATGTATAAAGAAGCTATTGCTTCTTAAAATCACACACAACCACACCCCACCACATCAGCATTGGCAATAGCCAAAAAGGGTGTGATTTTAATACATGTAGCATGCAATGATTTTTAGTTTCTGCCAACAAATGGAGGAAAGTGGAAAGAGTGATGATAAAGCAGATTTAGAATACATTATTTATACTAATACATAATACTTACACATTATAATGAGCTGGGAATCCTTAAATAGTGACTTAGCTAGTGTAAACATACAATTGTCCTGAAAAAAACAAGAATAAAAATTATTTGTTCATCTTATTAAGTCAACCTATTTTTATGTAACCTATATTGTAATAAAAACTTTCAGATTTCTTTGATAAATGATAAATGATTTTATTTCTGTAAGTAGGTTTTTACAAACACTTTTACACGTCAAAACATATTTTTTTAAACTAGATGAGGCCGGCGTTTCCTATCTGACTACTCTGAGAAGAAAGGCCGAAACAAACTCAGAGGTCACCGTCTCTTTTAAAGTCCAGACATAATCTTGGTCAGATCATGTGAAGACCATGTCGATTGGTGTCTGAAATGGTCTTTTGATGAAAGAACCACACAGATTGAGTGGACCTGTCCAGTCAGTGCACGCATTTGTTAGTCGTTGTGCAGCTCAACTCATAACTAAAGGAGCTCAACGATTCAACGAACAATACCAAAGAAAGGACATTTGGCTAGGCCGCAAAAAATACTCAAAACTGCCAGACCATATTAAAAACTAACTGAGAATAAAACAAAATTAAACAATGATCCACATAGTCTTCACATTTACAATAATTAAAACAATATAATACTACACAGAGTAAATATTCATGTCATTGCATAAATAAAATTCATCAATGTCAATGTGTATATTCGGACATAATCTTGGTCAGATCATTTGAGGACCATGTAGGTTTGTGTCCGAAATGGTCTTTTGAGGAAAGACCACACAGATTTGAGTGGACCTGTCCAGTCAGTGCACGCATTTGTCAGTTGTCATGCAGCTCAACTCAAAACTTAAGGAGCTCAATGATTTGACGAACAATACCAAAGAAAAGACATTTGGGTAGGCCGCATAAAGTACTCAAACTGCCAGACCATCATTAAAAGTAAGACAAAAAAAAAAAAAAAAAACAACAGACAATGACCCACATAGTCCTCACATTCCTAATAATTAAAATAATATAATATAATACTATACAAAGTAAATATTCATGTCATTGTTTATATAGAATGTTATATAGAATAAGAAAATATAAATAGCTAGCAAAATAAAAAGAGTAAAAAAACAACATTCACTGTAAGTTTATTGGAGCAGCTCAATCCCAAGCCTTTTTGTCCTCAATATAATCTTTAACAGTATAAAAGGCTTTTAGGCACAGTTTCTGTTTTATAAAACATTTGAATTTATTAAGGCTTAGTTCTTGAATGTGGCTAGGAAGTTTATTATAAAAACGTATACATTGGCATCTAAACGAGCTGCCTATTTTTTTGAGTCTGGTTGTAGGAACAACAAATTTGTGTTTGTTCCTAGTATTTACATTATGGATATCACTGTATTTTTTAAACAAATTGATATTTTTATGTGCGTACAAAAGATTTTCATAAATATACTGAGAAGCTACAGTCATTATATTAATCTCTTTAAATTTTTCTCTGAGGGAGTATCTGGGACTTAATTTATAAATTGAACGGATTGCCCTTTTTTGTAAAACAAAAATTGTCTGAATATCGGCGGCATTTCCCCATAACAGAATACCGTACGACATTACGCTATGAAAATAACTAAAGTATACTAAACGGGCTGTGTCTAAATCCGTTAAATCACGAATTTTTCTAACGGCGTATGCTGCAGAGCTAAGCTTTTTTGACAATTTATCTATATGGGGGCCCCATTGAAGCTTGGCATCCAAAGTTATGCCTAAGAACACAGTGGTATCTTCGGGGTTCAACTCTTCACCCTTTATGAGAACACTAGTTTTTACTTGTCTAACATTAAGTATTGTAAACTTAATACATTTGGTTTTTTTCTCGTTAAGAAGTAGGTTGTTAACATTAAACCAGTTAACTACTTTTTCGAGGGCACTATTTACATTGTCAGTAACTTACATTGTCATAATAGAAGTATTTTCCGATTGTGTATAGGTTAACCAACAAAAAAAAAATCCTTTTCCCAGCTAAGTTGGAGTTGGCACATACACAACATAAACAGGAACTGTTTTAAGTTACTCTAACTTGTCCTATGAGTATAATTTATAATTTAACCAAGCACAAATCCAGACTCCGGGCTGCTACTGAGAAATTCCAGATAGAAAAGTATAATTTATTATATCTTTTATTCAATTTCAATGTAGGTAAATAATGTTTACTAGTTAAACATAAATATTTGCTCCTTTTGAATAGCTAGCTAGCATTATAGGTACGCCAATGAGCATTTCAGTAATATCCATACAGGGTTATATTTGTCGGTTATCAAGATCAGTATATTAGCAAAACAATGTATATAACTACAAGGAAGGAGATCTAGTTATATTGTATTTTCACCGTAAACTTTCATAGTATGAAATGCAAAATATCCTCACCCCATTCAGCGGTAAATCCCATTTTCCTATGTCCGAAAAACTGTGCGTTACTTTGACGATTGCCACAAACAATATGAATAGGATTCGCCACATTGTGATTGATTTAGGCGGAGAAACCACAAACTACTTTATTATTATCGAAAAACTATCAAACATCATTTTAATTTGGTTTTAAATTACAAATAACAATTATTTGGAAAGAACTTCAACTTGGCTTAAAAAACCACTTCATCACTTGACAGCAGACAGACATTTGTTTGACATTTTGCAGGGACCACAGACTTACTATTATTGACGTGACTTGTTAGTGATAGTACCATGGAAAATAATTAGTAAGCGAGTGATTCTACGTTATTATGACTCCTTTTAATATATGCGGACATAACTTTACATATATTTTTAATAAAAAAATAAAAATTTGAGATAAGCAGGTACTTGAAGTTGATTTGTACTAGCCCATCCAGGGTCTACTATATCTTTAGCCAAAGTCCCAGGTATACAATATGCGACATAACCAGTAACCAGCTGAATTTTAAGCCGAAATGAATCACCCTACTATACAGCGTGTACGAGGGCTGCATTAAAAGTATCGGGAATGGAATATTTCCACTGTTCCTGTCATATTAAAATCTTTTTAATTGAAAACTCCTTGGTTTAAATCGAATACCATTTATTTATTTAAAAAAAGATTCTCGGTCTTGTCACAAGGTTTTGTCAAACTTGTTTAGTCATTGAGAAAATGGAATTGACTCGAGAAAATTCAAGAGCGATGATTTATTAAGACTTTCGAAGTGGTTTAACACAAAAACAGTGTGTTGACCGGATGATTTCTGCATTTGGTGATGAAGCCCCATCCAAAACTACAATTTTATCGCTGGTTTGCTGAATTTCAACGTGGACGTGTCAAGCTCAGTGATGATCTCCGTCAAGGTCGTCCAAAAACTGCAGTCACCCAAGAAAACGTTGATGCTGTGCGTAAGCTGATTGAGGAAGATCGACATGTGACATACCGCGAAATTCAGGCAACTTTAGACATTGGCATGAGTCAAATACAAATAATCTTGCATGAACAATTAGGTGTAAAAAAGTTGTTTTCCCGATGGATACCGCATTCGCTCTGTGAAGAGCAAAAAGCGGCTCGCGTTACTTGGTGCGTCAGAACTCACGAAAGATTCCACGCAGGATCCTCAAATGCTGTATACAACATCGTATCAGTTGACAAATCCTGGATATACGCGTACGAACCCGAAACAAAAAACCAGTCACGAGTTTGGGTGTTCGAAAATGAGTTAAAGCCAACAAAAATTGTTCGTTCACGGAGTGTTGCAAAAAAAATGGTGGCCACGTTTGTCTCCAAAACCGGCCATGTTACGACTATTCCTCTTAAGGGACAAAGAACGGTTAATGCAGAATGGTATGCTAGCATTTGTTTGCCACAGGTCGTTTCTGAACTCCGTAAAGAGAACTGCAACCGCCGCATCATCCTCCATCACGACAATGCGAGTTCTCACACCGCGCACAGAACAAAAGAGTTTTTAGAGCAAGAAAACATAGAATTATAAGACCATCCGCCGTACAGCCCTGACCTAAGCCCTAATGATTTCTATACTTTCCCTAAAATAAAGAATAAATTGCGTGGACAGAGATTTTCATCACCTGAAGAAGCTGTGGACGCCTACAAAACGGCCATTTTGGAGACCCCAACTTCCGAATGGAATGGTTGCTTCAATGATTGGTTCCATCATATGGAAAAATGTGTCAAATTTCGCGGACATACTTCGAAAAGCAATAAATACATTTTTAAATAATAATGTTGTGTCACTTCCTTGATTCCCGAAATTTTCAGTGCCGCCCTCGTATCAGAAAGATGGTACAGACCATCAAACTGAACAATTTTCTCCATGGGGCCAATAGCGTAATTGTCAACTGTCCCATAAAAAAACTTCAATACCTACTCGACCCAAGTGTATTAAACGGCTGATCTGAGGGCACGGAAGTGCCCCCAGATCTGTGCAAGTCCATATTTCTTACGGATTATAGGTACCTACACATTGGCAGAACCAAAACTGGATATATGTTCTGCGATTTCGGCAGTATCTCCAGTTCTGGAGCCATAGCGCTAGATGGCGCAGTCTGTTCTGACTTGCGGTATCTCGGTTCACTCGTGCAAAGCGATGGCAAAGTAAATCTCTAAAGTTAAGCACAGAGTTAACACTGGATGGATAAAATGGCAGCAGATCACGGGAACAATCTGCGACTCCCGCATTCCCCTTAAACATAAGGGGAATACAACAATGGTTAGACGTGCTGTCTTGTATGGATCAAAATATTGGGCCACAAAAGGGATGAATAAAAGACAATTGCATGCAGCTGAGATGAGAATGCTAAGAGGGATGTATGATGTGACACGAATGGATAGAATAAGAAATGAGTACATAAGAAGAAGTCTAAAAGTGGCACCAGTGACTGAAAAATTCTGCTGAAATCGGTTGTCATGGTATGGCCATGCGATGCGGAGGATTGAGGAAAATGTCGTGAGGAAAGTTTTGAGTATGAATGTCGATGGCTATAAGAGTAAGGGAAGACCAAAGAAATGATGGATGGATTGTGTGAATGATGATATGGCTAGAAAGGGGGTGACTACCGAGATGACAACTAATAGAGCTGGAAGCTTTCTTCCACAACATATGGACATGTTGCACCGACTCCAAATAAATTATGTTAAGGGCAGGAGAATGACGAATAAAGAATAGGTACCTACAAAAACAAATGAAATCCCATCAAAAACATTTCATGTAACGTTGCTTACATTTATCGCTTTCACTGTTAAAAAGTTATCAGATCGGATGTAGATTATGTGGAGCCAAGCCCCTAACTCTAAAAACCTCATCTCGGTCAGAATGTATGGCTAGGCCACATGTTGGGCAGTTCAATGGAACGCCATTGAACTAATGCATGACACATTATTGTATGTTAGCTGTACAATAAAAAAGAAAAGTAAAGTCCTGTTTAGTAGTTGGTTAGTTGTGGGCTAGTTTATTTCTGTTAATTATTGTCTTGTCACTACCCATGAATTTTTTGGCTAAGCGCAAAAGCTTCAATCAATTTACTGACTACCTAAAGCAAAAATACCTATTCTGCATTGCTGCGATTGTTGTCGTGTAGCTCAATCTGATAGCTTTTTATCAATGAAAGCGTTTTGCGAGTCTTGGCAACCTACTTTACATGAATTGTTTTTGGTAGGATTATTTTATCTCGATTACGATGTTGGTCGCATGGAGAAAGTTGTACAGTTTTATGGTCTGTACTACATCCTTTTTGATCACATCTTTCTGATATACGCTGTTTATAATAGTACCATTTTATCGATATTCTGTTTTTTATCTTTATTTATTTATCTTGCATTGTATAGGGTTTCCGTACAATAAGAGGTCAGCTTATGCTGGAAATGTATAGCTTGATATATAGGCGTGTCTACCCACAAAATTACCTACTAATTAACTATGTCACTGACAAGACACATATCTCTTAACAGGAACACTAGCAATAAGATTCTACATACACTATATACAACAAAAAGGACTTGCAACAAAGTACTCCTCCACATCGCTATGATCCCGAAACGTGCCCAGAAGATGGACAGGATTGCCACGTTGAATGTCCATGCTAATTATTTGGCAAAAAAATGAGCCCGCGGCTTCGCCCACGTGGAGGTCGGAAAATATTCCATGGAAACGTAACTACTACTGGAATTAATTTATCGTATGTGTCCTGTGCGTGTGTTGTGTTCAGTCCAGGTTATCAACTATAATCATAAAATATATAATATATGTAAGTGCAGAGCCAACTTTTCAGCAGTTTGAAAATCTCAGTTGGCGCGTGACCGCAACGATGCAATTACTGCGACTCTGTTTTCTTTGCGCGTCCACTCCATTTTAGAAAATGATCAAAATTCCAGAAACCCTTTGTTTTTATTTTCATTTAATATTCAAGTTTCGAATACAGCCGCACGGGTCGATCGATTGTATTCGAAACTTGAATATTAAATGAAAATAAAAACAAAGGGTTTCTGGAATTTAACAAGTGTAGGGGTCCACTAGGGCCGATGCCTGCCGGGGTCGCGGGAAAGTACTAAAGGGTTACCGAGGTCCCTGGCAACACAGGCAACGGAAGGAATACGGGTGGGTTTTAGTCAGTAAGGGTCTGACACACCCTCCCGCTCCGCCCAGAGCGGGAGAAGTTATTTGATGATTTCCCTCCCAAAAAAAAAAAAAAATTGGTCCGTGGATGGGTGACCATCTTTACATACCAAGACCCCTCCGTGCCTCGGAAAGCACGTTAAGCCGTTGGTCCCGGCTGTCATTCGTGGATCTTTGACAGTCGTTACGGGTCGTCAGAAGCCCGAAAGTCTGACAACCAGTCTTACCAAGGGGTATCGTATTACCCAGTAACTGGGTTGTGGAGGTCAGATAGGTAGTCGCTCCATGTAAAATACTGGTATTCAGCTGCATCCGGTTAGACTGGAAGCCGACCCCAACGTAGTTGGGTAAAGGCTAGGCAGATGATTCAAGTTTCGAATGCCCATAATATTTTCCTCGGGTTGCATTCTAAATTCGTCATTTTACCAATGTGACAAAGCTTATGACCAGAGTACGTACTGTTTGTTTAACTGAATGTACGTAAAATCTTGTAGAATATTAATTTTATATATAAATTCAAATTTAAATATATATAAAATCTTACGGTTTACGCGGCGCACGCCAGTATAATTCCCAGTCGGCTTGATATTTTCCGACATCTTCAACAATAATCATCATATTTCAGTCAATTTGCAAAACCATAATGAATTACTTATACACTTAAAAACTTTCCTCATAAATCACCCCGTCTATCGGTGAAAACTGTTTGAAAATCCGTTTGGTAGTTTTTGAGTTGATCGCGTTCAGAGAAACAGACAGACGCGGCGGGGGACATTTGTTTTATAAAATGTAAGGGTAAGGATTTATTTTAATATACTTAATAGATGCTTTGAAAATCAATACTTCGGGAAATATACTCGTAGATGAGTTCAATGTACCCAACAGTGAGCTTATCTACGAGTATATTTTCAAAGAGTATTATTTACAAAGGCATCACAACTTACTATTCTTGATCAGTTTTCACTGCAAAGACTGGGGTTTGTTTTGGCTACAAAAAAAACTTTGACAGTGACAGAAACACAGAGCTTCAGCTTAGGCTGTCGTGTCAAAATATTTTTGTTTTGTTCTTCGTCTATTTCCTAAAAAAATCGCATAATATGTCATAAATTGTAATGTTTTCTATTTATTTTAATGTTAAATTACGTAAATTAATTATAATAACACTAAATACTTATCATGTTTTAGTGATACAATATTCATAGTGTGGTACCGTAGTAGTCATGTCAGATTGCGCGCTGGTGTCCAATGTAAGCGAACACGATGCGAGTATGGACGTGGGGAACGACAAGTCTCTATTCGAGCCCTCTGTTGAAATGATGGTAAATGATTTTGATGACGAGAGAACACTAGACGAAGAAGAAGCTTTGGCGGCGGGAGAGCAGCAAGATCCTAAAGCCGAACTCAACAGCCTTCAGCGAGAAGGTGATATGCCCTTGGAGGAACTACTAGCACTGTACGGATACGACAGAAGCATGGACAAGCCCATACCAGAGCAGGCCCCTGAGGTGGTGCCTGAGGAAATTGAGAAGCCAGAATCAGCATTACAACAATTATATAGTGAGACTGCTAGTCCAGAAGCCACAAGATGCCTTAGGTCTGGCTCTAGACCGCCTTCTGAAGAAGAAGATGATTACGACTATAGTCCAGATGAGGATGATTGGAAAAAGACTATAATGGTTGGTAGCGACTACCAGGCTGCAATACCTGAAGGGTTATGTAGCTATGATGATGTACTACCATATGAAAATGAGGACAAATTACTGTGGAATCCAAGTACGTTAGAAGAAAAAGTTACAGAAGACTACATGAAGAAAATTGATGCAATGAACTCAGGAACAGGTGTAGATGCTGTGCCTCGGGGGAAGCAGCTACGAGATGATGAAGAAGCCCTTTACCTGCTTCAGCAGTGTGGTCACAATGTAGAGGAAGCACTGAGGCGGCGACGCATTTCTGCCCAAACCCCAGCTCATGCAGCAAGCCTCTGGTCAGAAGAAGAGTGTCGCAATTTTGAAAATGGTCTTAAAGCCCATGGCAAAGATTTCCATTTGATCAGACTGTACAAAGTGCGGACACGGTCAGTTGGAGAATTGGTTCAGTTTTATTACATATGGAAAAAGACAGAACGGCATGATATTTTCGCTAATAAAGCCCGTTTGGAGAAAAAAAAGTACACTGTACACCCGGGTCACACTGATTACATGGACAGATTTTTGGAAGAACAGGAGGCAGCTGGGGGTGGGGTTGTCAGACAAGTGTCACCTTCTCCAATGGAGTTTGGTCCATCTCCTGCTACCCAGCCGGACCCTTTAGCTTTGGGTGAAAAGGAAGTGTTTTCCCAGTTAACTGCCCACACTACACCGACACGAGCCCTGTCTATGGAGGACCCGGAACCACCAACCGGTTCCTAATACATGTATTATTGACACAGGCCATCCGTAGCAAGCACTGTTTGTAACATATTTAACTATGTTGTTATTAGCAATAAGGGTATTTTTTCCTTATTCATAAAAATAAACCAATTTTTTTTTTATAATACTATTTTTTATAAAGGACTGACTTAGAACCTTCATTTGTATTTTAAAATTTTAAACAGTACAATGTAAATAATAAAGCAGTAAAATTATGTTACATGTTTGTGAATAAGGGAATTATGCTGAATGAAATGAAATGAATGATTGTGTATCCACCGGCTGGTGGGTGGTGTATGAAATTATGAGGTACTTGATAAGAATAAACAGTGCAAATAAATGTGTTATTTTATTTGAACATTATTTTTATCATTTTCAGTTGCCAAAACGCGGCTGCGCAATTTTCGTGTTATATTTGGGTGCATGCATAATATCTGTTACCTACTATCATATATAAAAAAGTACTCTGTGCCTACTATCAGCGAATTTTTCATAAATTATTAATCTGGGCGTGAACTCTTCTAGTGTACACACGGCTACATATAAGCTACATGCACGCTACATATCAAGCTACACGGCTACATATCAATATACATTTCCACTATAAGCTGATCTCGCATTGTGTAGGATTTCCGTACAATGAGAGGTCGAATGTATAGCTTGTTATGTAGCCGTGTGTACCTAGCAGCATTTATATCAAGTATCAACTAACTGTACAGTACACTGAGTTACCTAAACGTAATACATTTGTTTTAGATCAGTGGTTTTCCCACTCAATAGGGAAAAGGTTTCTTGTTTTGATTCAAGTAGACTGGTATTACAAGAATTATTATGAGTATGACCAGTAAACTTACAGAAACCAGCGTAGACTCCCTAGAGTAAATATGTTCCTTGACAGAAACCAAGCTAAGTTCACAAGAGTCATAGCACAGGGCTACTCACACTCAGTATATTATAATATTTATAATGTATTCTGTGGAGCTACTGAGTAAGTATGTTCACAGAACATAAATATGTTCCTTGAGCTACTGTATGTATAATGGAACAGGGTTTGAGTTTATTTCATTGTAGTTCATTTTGTACACCGACAGGTGGCAGGATCGTTTCGTTCAGAAATCATCCGTTGCGTTTTACTGTTTAAAACTTCATACAGGTATCACTCATTCATTTTTCTTTACTGTCGTCGAATTTGATCTGAAACTGAATGACCGAGTTTCTATGAAACAAGAAACGCCAGATAATGGTACAAGAAATATTTTATTAGAATTTTCATGTTAAACTAACTACCTACCTACGTGTGTTGTGAGTAATGTGAGTAAATACGAAAGGATTTTTATAAAAAGCCATTAATTAGGTAGGTTATATTGATTAATTTCGAATTTTCCCAACAACGAAACAAAACTATGACTGTCAGCCCAGACATGTCGGAGAAGGAGATTCTTAACGATTTTAAGGAAAATTACGGTAAGATCCGTAAACTGCTCGATGAAGACAGCAAAAATGATCCGGAAAACGAACCCTACACGTCCAAATACAAAGCTAAAGGAATACTCGTCAGCATGTCCGACAGCTTGAAGAAATTGCTTAGTAGTTCAACTAGTTTTGACGAAATAAAGCTCCACGCAATGCTAGGGACCGTTTTACTGAACATAGGTATCATTGATATGGAAACTGAAGAGCTAACATCTAGTGAAAAGATTCTAACAGAAGCTATGGAGCTGCTAGCACCCAATTCGTCAAACCCAGAGATTGTAATCACTCTTATCTATATTTATAATAACTTGGGCATATTGTGGTCAAATCGCGATGCGCCGGATAACGCTAAAACATATTTACTGTATGCTAAAGAGTTGTATGAAAATTTCAAATGTACAATGCAGTTGCCGTTGCCTATAGATCAAATTGTAAGTCCAACAGGGGAGAGTCCTATAGGAGATATTATGTTACTAGAAAAAGCACACACACTAACTCTTTACTACTTGGCACAAGTATATGGTTCATTGAAGGAGAACTTGAAATCAGCGATATATTGTCATGTTACTTTACGGAGGCAGTTACAATACAATGATTATGAGCCTATAGACTGGGCATTGAATTCAGCAACATTATCACAGTTCTTTGCTGAGCAGAATGGGTTTTACCAATCAAGGCATCATTTGGCGGCTGCATCAACTATCCTTGAACAATATGAAGAGAAGTTGGGGTCTGCTGAGAATAATGATGAAGTGTTTCTGGCCAAGATAGAAACATTTAAGCATAGATCAGCTGATATAGCTAGGTGCTGGGCCAAGTATTGTATCTTACTTATGACCTCATCTAAAGCAAGGCTAATGACTGATTCTGAAGAGTCAACTGAACCTATAATTACAGGTAAGACAAAGACTCTATAAATAGGTACTTATTTACTGTTTTGCTACTACAATCACTTAAAACCTTATTTAGCTTGTTCTTTATTTTTATCACAATCCCTGGTACAGCCCGATTGAAGAGAGTTGCTGTGCAGTAACAAATTTATGTATCAGTGGGGGTGAGGGGTAGCATACTTCAGAGCTGCCATCAAGTTTGAATCGAGCTGTAGTGGCCTTCTACTACAGTCTTTACCTAATCCATAATCAAGTTTCTATAACGTAGGCATGTTTTTATTCTATAAACTGTTGTCATTAACAATAATGATTAAATTACAAAAAAAAATATTAAT
The DNA here is from genome assembly GCA_905333075.3 of Atethmia centrago. NCBI lineage: Eukaryota > Metazoa > Arthropoda > Insecta > Lepidoptera > Noctuidae > Atethmia > Atethmia centrago. The sequence continues at coordinate 6,174,308 of HG995377.1, forward strand.
ATTTTCAATAAATTTACCAAAGATATTCTATCTCAAATAAATATTTTTCATACTAACATTAAAATAAAATATAATATCCTAACCTAACTAAAACTATTAACAAAAAAAATTTAATTTGTCTAAAAATTCCTCATGAAAAATTTACCATGTTTAACCAAATACCATTTCTTATTATTACAGACATGTCACACCTTACATTAGAAGACCATGAAAACATCTGTGGAGGTGATATCACCAAGCTAGTCTTTTCTGATACTGATGTCTCAAAGTATGAGAACAAAATTGGAGACAAGTTCCTTCTCACTTACCAGGATGCAAGAGAAGTCTTCTTGAACTGTCAGTCTTGGCTGAACAAAGCCAAAGAGTACTACAAACTTGACACCTTAGCCTCAGATTACATAAACCTTGTACAAGATAGTTCCCAGTCATATAGCTACCTTGCTTTCTTTGAGGAAGACGACGAAAGGCGCGCCAAAATGCACAAGCGACGAATTGACATGCTTGAAGACTTGCTAAAAGAAATCAACCCTACATATTACCTCCAGTATTGCAGGCAACTGTGGTTTGAACTAGGTGAAGTCTACTCAGACATACTAAACATCAAACTTGAAAAACTCAACAAAACAACTGAAAAACCAACTCCACATGCTTTGAAGAAAATCAACAATCTTAGTGAGAAGAGCATCGAAAACTATGATCAGTTCTTGAACTCTTGCAAGGATAAAAATGGTATAATGCCAACGAAATTGAATTTCGAATTAATAAGGCCTGTAATCAGCGCTCACGCCTACATTGGTAGGAATAGCATGAAGAAGGTTGCAGTAGACAAAGTTTCACAATTGTGGAATGTGCAAAAGAGTTTTGAGTCCTATCAAGCTGTTGTAGATATTTGTACGAACTGTGAGGATGCTGCGGCGATGATGCAAGAGGAATTCTCCTTATGCCAAGAGATGGTGAAAATATTGCCCATAAAGATAAAGAAACTACAAATTGAGACGGCTGAATAGGAGAATTGTGTACATTATAGTGGACAACACTATAATGTACAGAAGTGCTGTATGGTATACTCTGAGTGCTTGTAATATCTTGCTTTTGACTTCTGCAGAGTGAATAGGCAACTAATATTGAATTCGTGTTTACACAGGCACGTTATTTAGTACCTACAGTTGTCTGGTCAAAGACCTATCTTCAGTTTGTGTTGTTTTGTAAATGACTAGTTGTTGTTTACTTGATTTCCGTAAATCAACAATTGTTTTATTTGTTGTAACTTAATTCACAGATTGTCTCGTTTTAAGTTTTAAGTGTAATGGCAGTAGCTAAGCTTTTGAACTATAAAAGAAGAGTTTACATAATATGTCGTCTTTTCCTTTATTGTTATAATATAACATTACCTATTATGTTCAAAAGTCAGGAGCGCGCGTCGTTTGACTTTTATAGACATTGATATAAGGTTTAAATTACAACGATTGCTTGTTACGCCTGACGCGCGCTCTTAATATGCAACAACATTATTCTGATTAGCTTCAAAAATCGCTATTCACTTGTGAGGGATAAGCAGAAGCGCTTGCAGACTGCTTTAATTTGCTGATGTCTCATTTTAATTAATAGGCCTGCGTCATGAATCAAATTACTATTATGAATGTATTATTAAGTCAATCTGTAGCGCAGGCAATTGACTTAAAATAAGCATTTAATTCTAAGTGGCGCATGTTTTAAAGAATGCGTACCTTATTAGAAATGTTATTAACTTTTTTATTAAAAAGTAAATAAAAAATGGACACGTTAATTATTGTTTTTATTAATATCTTATTCATAAATACATAGTTTTCAATTATTTTTGTTTCTATAGTCATTTTTTTTTGGTAAAAACTTCGTGTAAATAATTACTCTTGTGAGACATACAAAAATACATACTTACCTACTGATTTCTTAAAATATTAATCAAACGCACTTTGAGTCATGGTGGTGCTGCTTCAAAAGAAAGTGGTAACCGATTTGTCAAATCCATTACATTTGAATTTTTGTAGTTCTCTATTTCGACACGCACAGATAACTTTGTATAGCACTATGTAGTCTATGCTTTGTATTTTTTGGGTGCGTTAGGGTGCCTTTTCACCAGAGATGTACTATGCTACGTTGCTATGACTATGGATGTGTTTGATATCCACCAATCATATTCATCGGTTCACATAGCTGATATGCTATGTGAACGACCTGTAACTGGAAACGGTTTCAATTATGCTTTGTTTTTTATATGGAAGGATGCGTGCTATGGATGGGAGTTACGAAATGAATTGGCCGAGTGGCTGGCAGGACGCGCGGCGGCGGCGTGAGCGCCTCTCCCCGTACCGCGCCGCAGCCGCTCCCTGTGTCTCCTCTATCCTTGTGTCGATGCATCGCATAGCTAGAGCTGCGCATCTTTGTCGCACAGCCACCTCGCGGCGGCGCATCTTCACAACACATCTTACTCGCTCCGCTACACAGCTAAGCATTAGTGGAAACGGTCATATAGTTTCGTAGCTTAGCTCGCAGCATAGCTGCATAGCACATCACTGGTGGGAACGCACCCTTAAGGTGAACCCGCACCGGGTGTCACCACTGTGTGGATCGCCCGGAGGACACGGTGGAGCATACGGTGGAGGTCTGCCCGGCTTGGGCAGAGCACCGCCGTGTCCTCGTGGAGGCGATCGGCGGCAGAGATCTCGAGTGTCCAGCCCTGGTTCAGGCCATGGTACGGAGCCGTGTATTCCCGTTCGTCCCCTCGACTTCGTCCAACTAGTGGGACAAACGGGAATTTACAAAAATAATACTCAATTTGTTGCCGATCGTCCCACTCGGGGTTTTAGAGGGACGAATGGGAATATGTTCTTAGATTAGCGCCATTCGTCCCCCTAAATAATATTGTACATGAAATGTTAATCGTGTTGTTTTACAGTTTACTTTTCAAATTACTTGGTTGGATTTAATAATTATTTTACAAAATAAATTGTTCTGTATAAATATTATTAATAGCTCGGGCGAGATGCACCGGCCGGCGATGCCGCTACTCAACAAAAGAGTGCCAATAATATTGTCACATTTGCGTGAAAATATTAATAATATTTTCAATAGGGAAAATATTAATAATATAATAATTGAAATTATTTGGTGGGACCAACGGGACTCAAAAGAAAATTAATAAATTCTTCCCGTTCGTCCCACCAACAAAATCAGTGGGACGATCGGGAAAAAAACAACGAATTCCCGTTCGTACCACTAGGTGGACGAAGTCGTGGGGACGAACGGGAATACACGTACGGAGCGAGAGGGCATGGGCAGCCGTCACCTCCTGCGAAGCAGTAATGCTCGCGAAGGAGGAGGCGGGACGGTTGAGGGAAAGGCAAATTTCGCGTCCTCTCGCCCCTAGCCGCCGCAGGAGACGCCCTGGGCGTCGGGAATCTCGGGCGGATTTCCGGCCACCGTAGGCGCGGGCTTGCGGACGGTGAGCAATGCGTAGCTTACCGTCCGGTAAGGGTCAGGCCCGGATCGACGGTGCGTTGTATTCCACGCGCGCCTCAAAGAGATGTCGTCAGCACAAATGTAGGGGTCCACTAGGGCCGATGCCTGCCGGGGTCGCGGGAAGGTACTAATGGGTCACCGAGGCTCCTGGCAACACAGGCAACAGGAAGGATTACGGGTGGGTTTTAGTCAGTAAGAGTCTGACACACCCTTCCGCTCCGCCCAGAGCGGAGAAGTTATTTGATGATGTCACATACAAAAAAAAAAAAGTTAACCCGCAAAGGTAGCCCGCTAATTTCAAATTTTCTTACATTTTTGCAATCTGCAGGTCAGTGTCAGGTTGTATCATGAACAAAATATGATTCGCGGACAATAACAGAATTATAATCATTAATACATCTCAATAAGTAAGATTTGTTCTATTGGTATTGGTTGTCTTTATGAAATCATGGCATTCGAGAACAAATCAAATAATTTGAATTTTGACTACCTTTGCGGATCCACCTTCACGATCACACGCAGTGACTTTGTTTTAGGAGACGTTTCTTACTAATCAAATCGTAGAAACTGAATAAATTAATTTTTACAAGTTGTTTAGGAGAATTTTATACAATCTGCATCGGTTTTTTAATAAAATGGCAAATAGATTTTGTAGAAAAACTACAATTGAATGATGAAAGAAACGTATTTGTTTACCGAAACGTCACTGTTGTGTAGAAGCAGTAACTCAATAGTGATAACAATCCTACTAATATTATAAATGCGAAAGTTTGTAAGGATGGAAGGATGGATGTTTGTTACTCTTTCACGCAAAAAGTACTGAACGGATTTGGATGAAATTTGGCACACAGATAGTTTATAACCAGCAATAACACATAGGATACTTTTTATCCCGATATACCCACGGGGTCAAAACTTATGCGGGTCCCGATAAACCGCGGGGGGCATCTAGTAGGTAATAATTCATCATCATCATCATCATTTCAGCCGAAAGACGTCCACTGCTGGACTTAGGCCTCTCCCAAGCACCGCCACTTCGACCGGTTTTGTGCTTCCCGCATCCAGCGGATTCCTGCGGCCTTCACAAGGTCATCGGTCCACCTTGTAGGAGGCCTTCCAACGCTACGTCTTCCGGTACGTGGTCGCCATTCCAGAACCTTTCGGCCCCATCGGCCATCTGTTCTGCGAGCAATGTGCCCTACCCACTGCCACTTCAGTTTGGCAATTCTTCAGGCTATGTCGGTGACCTTGGTTCGCCTACGGATCTCTTCATTTCTGAATCGATCACGTAGGGAAACTCCAAGCATAGCCCTCTCCATTGCCCTTTGAGTGACTTTTAGCTTTTTGATAAGGCCCATTGTAAGCGACCACGTTTCAGTGCCATAGGTCATCACTGGCAACACGCACTGGTCAAAGACTTTCGTCTTGAGACACTGTGGTATGTGGGACGAGAAGATATTGTGTAGCTTCCCGAACGCTGCCCAGCCGAGTCGGATTCGACGATTGACCTCTTTCTCGAAGTTGGACCTACCTAACTGGACAGTTTGTCCTAGATAAACATACTCGTCCACAACTTCGAGCGTAGCGTCTCCGATATTCATGAGAGTGGGTGTAACATGGGCATTTGACATGATCTTTGTCTTGTCCATGTTCATTTTAAGACCCACTCTTTCGGAAGCTCTACTGAGGTCATCGAGCATTGTACTGAGGTCCTCCATAGTCTCAGCCATGACAACTATATCGTCGGCAAACCGAAGGTGATTGATGTACTCGCCATTGATGTTGATGCCTGGCCCTTTCCAGTCCAGAACCTTGAAGACATCTTCCAGTGCAGCGGTGAACAGTTTCGGAGAGATAACGTCTCCCTGTCTCACACATCGCTGCAGAAGGATAGGTTTCGAGGTCTGGTCCTGGAGTCGGACTGACATAGTGGCGTTTTCGTACAGACACTTAAGCACCTCGATGTACCGATAGTCGATCTGGCACCGTTGAAGAGACTGCAGTACAGCTCATGTCTCGATCGAATCGAAGGCTTCGTAGTCCACAAACGCTAAGCAGAGAGGCAGGTTATACTCCTCGGTCTTCTGTATAACCTGCCGCAGCGTATGTATGTGGTCTACAGTGCTAAAGCCTTTACGGAATCCGGCTTGTTCGGGAGGCTGGAAGTCGTCAAACCTGCGCAAATAATTATTAGTCTTAAAATAATTAATAAGGGCCTATTCGGATAGAAGCGGCTGGTGCACAGATCATAAATGTGGGCTGGTTGTTGTCGCGCTCGGTAGCGATACCGATTCGCGCTCGGTAAGCGATATCGCCGTCGCACTCGGTTGTCGATATTGCCTGAGAACGCAGCGGGGCGCGGCGGCGCGGCGGCGGCGACGGCAATTGTGGCGAACTTATAATTACTGTGTACTCGTGTTTACTAATGGGCGGCACAAAACTGACTAACCAGTAGCTTTATTATGAGCCGTTCTGTCTTCATATTACTGAAAAAAAAAAGAAACAAAACATAAGGAGTGTAGTTAGCTAGACAACACGATCTATCGACCTTACCTTAGCGTCTGCGTATGACTCCGTAAATCTCATGATGCAAGCATTGTCAAAATATATTTGATCCACGCTAATACGCTAGCGAGTAATTTTTCGATAACAACTCATGGTAGACGTACAAGTATCGCTACCGAGCGCGACAGCGATATCGCGCCTTAATCATCTAAACTAAACCCTGCCGATTGTCACAGCACACTATTTGGAACTACATAACAATATTTATTATCTACATTTTGAAAATAGACAAACAAATAACTTAGTAGGTACATACAATCCACCTCGGTTTTTTGATAATCTGTATCTTTAATGTAAATATAAATATTGGTGCCGATTCCCTTGTTCATAAACTAAACTAAATTTAAGATCCGTGCATCGTTTTCTTTCTATTTCATTAAGAAGAGGCCAGAAGATACATTTTAGTTTAGTCCTGTCAAATTAAACAGCGGCTGTCACTACTCCATACAAGTTTAGATGTGATTAAAAACTTGCCTACTAAAATTACGTCATTTTACGTCAAGCGTTGATTAATTTGACAGGACTAAACTAGAATTTATCTTCTGTCCTTTTTTTAATGAAATAGAAAGAAAAAGATGCACTGAACTTAAGTTTAGTTTAGTTTGTGACCAAGGGAATCGGCACCATTAAGGGCCGAATCAGGTGTAGGTCTACCTATAGTACAAGATAATCTTAAAGATAAAATGTAATTTCACTCCACTACCGAACTCAGCAAGTACCTAATGAAACATGTCGTTGCAGTAGTTGCAGTCATATCAAAAAGTTAATTCTTTCCAAATATGCAATAAGTTTGTATACAATTTCACGTTGTTAACTGAAGGAACATTCTACTAAAATACGCTGAAACTAGTGGGAAATAAGAAGGAAAACTGTTTTTACTAATTAGTCTTGTTTTATTACCTAATCTAATTCACCTTTTGGGACGAAACTATTTATTTATTTATTTATACTTAGTTAATTAAAACGATACAACACCAATTACATTAATTAATATAGAAACAATGATTACTTTGACAATAACTTTGCTTATGGAAAAATGTGCAGATTCTGAGATACATGGGGTAGGCAGAAGCACCTATCCTAATGTTCATAAAGTCGGGCCATTGCATTGTGTCATGGGAATTTTTACTAAAAGTGTGCTAGTACCAAGATGCCAAGGACCAACGTCTACTTTCTGCCTAATGTCGGTTTCCTTATTATGATCTAGCACTATTGCGATACTAAAATCTAGGATTCGATGGCTTTCACACAAGACCAATGAAGGAAACAGAATTTCATCTTAAGCCGAAAATATTAGGGAATATACGTTTATTTTTTTTTTCACTATATCATTAACCCTTTGACCGCCACGTCAAAAATGCAAAAACGTGCCCTCGGCGCCAAGCTACGAAATATTCCATATAAATCTGTCATGTAGTCGTGAACGTGGTGTGCTGGGCACATTTTGGTTTGTCATCTGTACATGACTGTGGCGGTCAAAAGGTTAATAGACAGTAATATAAACCCAAGAAAGTATTAAAAGTTAAATTCAACTACTGATTCAGCTCAAAAAAATTATGAAACTAACAATTTTCTACTACAGTTTTTTAACTGTAGTAGAAAATTGCCACAGAAACGGTCGTTTGCGACCGTTGCGATGTTTCTTTCGTCACTTCCGGCATTGTCGAAGACGACGCGTTCCGTTCCACCAATAAAACGCAACATAAATTAATGAATTGTAAAATAAGTAATGCATTAAAAAATGTAAAAAGTATAGGAATTTGTTTGTCGACTCCTACACAATGTATATTTAAATAATTGATAAGTTTTGAATTACTTGCATATTCCCTATTATTTTATATAATTTTACCAGACTTGGGTGCGGTTCCACTGACGAGGAGTTGGGCGGAGTGGAGAGGAGCGGACCGTGACTTGGCGAATCACAATGCTCGAAATCTCCACTCCGCACATTTCGAGCACTGTGATTGGCCAATTCACGGTCCGCTCCTCTCCACTCCGTCCAGCTCCGCGTCAGTGGAACCGCACCCTTATGACGCACCACAGTTACAGCAAGAGCATTCTAATGTATATTTTATAATCTTAAGATTTTAATTTGTGTCATGATTAGTACCTACCTAGATAAATGCGGTTCCTATGTCCAAAGCCGGTAACACTAATTCCAAATTCAAAGTCCCAGTTTGGCAATTAATAAAGTTACCATCATAGAAGGAACACGATTTTGTACATAGAAATTTAGCATTCGCGTTAGAACTATTCTGAGACGAATCTAACGGCCGTATTACAAAACCTTAGGTAGATACTCAAACTCAAGACTCAAGCATTACTTAACCCTAGTTTCTACCAATCAAGTGGCTTTAAACGAGTATAAAGTAACGGCATGTATTTAACGCGGCGACAAACTAATCCGATCTATGGTTTTAAAAATACCGTAAACTGGGGTCTATTGCAACTACTGGGGTGAAAGACAACAGTTTTAAGAAAAAAGTTTGTCATCAGAACGGCAACATTTACCATTCTCTATAGTAAATTTGTATATTAAACCAATTATTTCCATATACAAATTTACTATAGAGAATGGTAAATGTTGCCGTTATGATGACAAACTTTTTTTTTTTTGTTGCCTTTAAATAGCACTAATACATTTCCTAATGCAATTTCTGCTTTTTACTCATGCTAGCGCTCAGTAGCCGTAGAATTTGGTATAAAACTATCCTTAGAACTAAAATAAAAATAATGATAGCAAGTAAGATCACAGCTGCTACATCTAGTAAGTTATGTTCTATGAAAGTCAGGTCCCTGGCAGTGGAATGCAGAGGGTCCTGATCTCCCCATCGAATGACCCTTTCGACCCAGTACACTGCTGTGTCCAAGGGGTCTGCTAGCCTGTCTTGCCAGATTTTGGAAGCCCGTCGTGCACTCACTCGCATCCTGAAAGAAGAAAAAGGAAGATTTAAATATTTGGGATAGTGACACGTAGGTTTTTTAAGAAAATCTTTTTAAAAGTTCTGTAGATCTCACAACAGAACAGCATATTTTGTAGGTACACACGGCTACATATCAAGCTATAGGTACATTTCCAATTTATGCTGATCTCTCATTCTACGGAAATTATAGGTATTGGAAACGTATAGCTTAATATGTAGCCGTGTGTACCTGTTATTAAGAAACATCTTAATAATTATGATTAATCGGACTATTTCAAGTGATTTTGATCTCAATGAACTAATGTAGCTTTTTAACCAGTTAATTAACGATGGCATGACAATTACCGATTAACTAATTTATTAGATAATTGTGATCAATTTTTATTTCGTCTTTTTCCATTACGTTATTGGGAAAAGGTTCACGCGGTGGAGGTCAAGAGATGTCGTCAGCACAAGTGTAGGGGTCCACTAGGGCCGATGCCTGCCGGGGTCGCGGGAAGGTACTAGAGGGTTACCGAGGCCCCTGGCAACACAGGCAACGGAAAGAATACGGGTGGGTCTTAGTCAGTAAGAGTCTGACACACCCTCCCGCTCCGCCCAGAGCGGGAGAAGTTATTTGAAGATTTCCCAAACAACAAAAAAAAAAGGTAGGCAGTCGCTACATGTAAAATACTGGTGTTCAGCTGCATCCGTTAAGACTGGAAGCCGATACCAACATTATAGTTGGGATAAGGCAGGCAAATTGATAGTCATCCTTTACAACTTTAATATTTAGGTATTGTATTTTTGTTTCAGTTCGAGTGAAGAAGACAGTTCTGTTGATAATGCCGACGACCACGAGCAATCAAGTAACGTCAATGAGTGAGTTTCATCTGTTCTTTAAGGCGCTGACAAGACCTAATTGACTTAAATAGGCTTCTTTTAAGAAAAAAAATTGCCAAATCTGTATAGTTTGCGATAGCGGAAAAAATATATGTTAATTTTGAACATATTTCCCAGAACGAAGTTTTTAGTAAAGAATTCTATTTAGAAAAAAATAGAATTCTTTACTAAAAACTTCATAATAGATAATGTTTAAAAAAAACCGGGCAAGTACGCATCCGACCACGCACAATGAAAAGTTCCGAAGTTGGAATGAGTTTATTCCAAGAACAAAATAGGTAGAAGCTTTTATTTTATTATCTTTATTTTAGTATAAATCTTAAATGTTATTGATTGACAAGGCTGGAAAATAGAAACTGTCGCATACGTAAACGGCCACTATTAAAGCGCGTGAATGAAGCGGCTACATTCTATTTTTCATTGTAAAGAATACTTGTTTTTTTCATCATAATACTAATTAGGCAGCCGGTCAAAAGCGAAGCGTAAGATCCTATGTACGATTTAGGTAGGGCTAGATTATCCTGTAGGATGTTTTTCTCAGTAATTTAATGTATGAGCTCACATATCTCTGCCTTCTTCTTCTTCAGGAAATATTTATAACTTGTCTTTGGCAAGGACAATCCGGCGTTTTCTAGTTGTAGAATCTAAATGTGACTAGGTACCTACATAATGTAGGTCTCCTCGTATCTACACAAATGCCTGACATCTACAGGTTGCCAGTCAGTCTGCAAATAACGCAGTGACTTGTTTCAAACTATCGATTTTCAGTTTGCAACACAATTAGTGATTAGCTTGCCTTAGCTTATACTGGATAGGCTTAGTTTTCTTTTCAATTACGCATGAAGAAAGGGTTGTTCTCATATAAGAGTAGGTAAAGCCTTTTGGGCAGGTAATCCTTAAAATATCTGTATTAAAGAAAACATTGACACCTAGACAGCAGGCTTAGCATGACGCATTCTATTTCTGCGAATAATACACGAGACACGACAGAAGGATTTCTACGGTGCGATGTCAAAAATGGAGAAACGAAATGTCACTTTGTATAGAAAGAGCTGTGTCTATTCTTCGTAGAAATAGAAAGCGTCATGCTTAGCCTGCAGAAGCCTTGAAATCTGAGTTCAAATTATTAGGTTAGGTTAGAACAGTGACCATTAACCAGATCCCCTCTATTACTGTCGTTGAAAGTGACGCATATGGAAGGTTCTGTCGGCGAAATGTCCATAGGTGATACGTTCTATCGACGAATCTCTCAAAAACGAAACGTCCTGTCGGTGATCAGTCCAAAGGAGAAATGACTGTCCGAGATATTTTTTTTTTTGTGTATGGCATCTCGTAGTTGACCTTGAGAGGTCGTGACTACTCACCGGACTTTCCTGTGGCTGCCTTAAGCGGACTTAAAGCCTCCAGCCAGGGGCGAATAACTTACTGTCGGAGAACACTTGCAGAGTAATTTATTTCGGCCTTGATAATGTTCATTACATAATTTCTTAACACATTTCGACACCACTAACCTAGTAAAACATAGGGTTATTTTAGGGAGCACTTATTATATAATTTTGGCAAAGTGCCATTTCCGACAAAGTAATTTTAGCATGACTTCTAAACGAGCACGCATGATTTGCAAATACCTTCCATTACGTTATTGGGAAAAGGTCATTGTTCACGCTTCTTAATAGAATTCTTTACTAAAAATTTCATAATAGGTAAATATTTAAAGAAAAAACCGGCCAAGTGCGCATCCGACCACGCACAATGAAAGGTTCCGAAGTTGGATGAGTTTATTCCAAGAACAAACTTAAAATTGTACTTGAAAAACATGTATACATTCCAACTGCAAATGTAAGTTTGTACGCACAATATTGAGAGATTCATCATGTTATTTTAAGACCATATACTTCTTATAGGTTTTCCTGTAATATTTAGGTAAGTAAATAGGTATATAGGTAACTATATATATGTTTTTTAAATTTTAAACTCAGTAGTTTCGGAGATAGGGGGATGGTCAATTATCATCTATTTTCTTAAATAACTTTAAAATGATAAACTCTTACCTACAACAAGCCCTTTTATTTGATGTTGTCACACGGTACAGATTGCTAAACTTTTTTTTTCTAATTTCTCCATATTCAAAATTCATTTATTTACGTTACACGTCCGTTTTTGGGTCACGGAAATTCATACGTAGGTATACCAAATTTCAACTTGTGCAAAGTGGCTGTGACAGACAGACGGACACACGTGTGATCCTATAAGGGTGCCGTTTCTTTTCCTTTTGAGATACGGAACCCTAAAAAGGAGACAATACTAGAAGAATCTAATAAAGTAGTTGGTGACAGAGACATTGGCGCCGATTCCCTTGTTCACAAACTAAAGTAAATTTAAGTTCAGTGCATCTTTTTCTTTCTATTTCATTAAGAAAAGGACAGAAGATACATTTTAGTTTAGTCCTGTCAAATTAATCAGCGCTTGACGTAAATTGACGTAATTTTAGTAGGCAAGTTTTTAATCACGTCTAAACTTGTATAGAGTAGTGACAGGCGCTGATTAATTTGACAGGACTAAACTAAAATTTATCTTCTGTCCTTTTCTTAATGAAATAGAAAGAAAAGATGCACTGAACTTAAATTTAGTTTAGTTTGTGAACAAGGGAATCGGCGCCATTATTAACTGTCGGCTTGACGATTCAAAAGTGCCTGTAAATGGTTTAATTGAAATTAATGCTTTGAGTTTGAGTCGTTTTTAAGGTTCCATAGTAAACAAGGAACCCTTATAGTTTCGCCATGTCCGTCTGTCTGTCTGTCCCCGCTGTAGCTCAGAGATGCTTAGCACAAGAAAGCTGTAATTTGACATCATATTAATCACGCCGACAAAGTGCTAAAATAAAATCTTGAAAAAAAAATTATTAGAGTACCTCCCTTGCACGTACTCGTAATATGGGGATGATTATTGAAAGTTCGTGGGGATCACCCTGATTTGGATATATTTATTGGATGGAATCAAACACGTCAGACGCTACATGACGACGGACCTTTTTGTTGTTGACAGATGTCACAGATAGACCACAGATTACACAGAGCACATTACTGGTACATTTTAATGAATATGCCACAGGCTGACTTATATATACATTAGATGATTACAGAGCAAATATTATGGTCCTTTACATTCGGACTTCGCTGAGGGAAAATATTCAAATGCGATTTTTTCTGATAATCTCAATACGTCTAGCGCCACACACTTTTCTGTGTCAAAAACAGGAACTAATGAATGTTGCCGCTTAATTTTTAACAATGATATATTTTTCTCGTCTATCCCATGGTGTGGGGTATCGGAACCCTTCGTTGTGCGTGGCCCGACACGCACTTGGCAGGTGTTTTTATGCTTCGGGTAGACTTTACTTCTTAAATTTATTTCATAAAGAATTTTACTACTATAAATAAAAAAAAAAATATTCTTAATCGAATTGATGTGTATGCGTTCTAGTTTTTTAGCATAACTTACTTGCTTACAGATTTAAAAGTACCTAAAATCATGACCCTGCGCATAATAATTTATTTACATATGCGAATTACACGTTGTACAAAATGTATTAGGTATTGTTACCATTCATATTTTATATAGTAATAGGAATATTTGTCATGCCTTGTCGGAAACGAGATGGTCATTACGTGCTTGATTAGGTGATCACGATGATAATACCTAAGTACCTAGGTAGGTACATATTGCGATTAAAGACTCCTGCATACTGAGGCGATATCGCGGGCGCGACAGGCAGCTATTATGCCTGTCGCACCCGCGATACCGCCCGCGCCCGCGCCCCAGTCTGTAAGATCTGTAAGAGCCTTAAGACGCTGACAACACCGAAACCGCGGTCTCTGTAAGACTGCATAGAAAAGAAAGAGAAACGCGATGTCAAAACGCTTGTAATTTATTGCAAAATATGAAGCAATTATCTATTTACTCAAAATTGAGTTGAGTAATCGAAAATAAAAAACAACCAAGTCCTGCATTCAAATAAGACGTTCTTGTTATTAATTAAATAAGTAACGTAAATTGATATTTAATACAGATATTTTTGTTTGGAACTCAAGGTAAGAGGTTACTTTAACGTTAGTTTGTATCGAGTTTATTTTTTCAAAACGTGTTTTAGTAACAACCAAGTTCTTAGAAATATGTTCAAAATTAACATATCTTTTTTCCACTACCACAAACTATACAGATTTGGCAATTTTTTTTCTTAAGAGAAGCCTATTTTGCTGAGTTAGGTCTTGTCAGCGCCTTAAATGGTTTATTTATTTTACTATACTGTTTATGGACTTTATCTACCTGGTAGGTACTTACCTACCTATAAATGAAGAAATCGGTAGGTAGGTGAATCATTATTTATCTATCTACCGATTCTTCATTCATTTTCCGATTAGGTACTCACTTCACTAATCGATAGCAATAAATCGATCTAAATTGGATCTAGGTATCGAATTAAAGCGATACCAGCATGTGAAAGTGGAAATGATACGTGCTCTTAAACTACTAGCAATTTTAAAATAGAATTTCTATCTACCTACTCTAATATAAGTCTCTTCCTTTACCTAATCAATAGTCTGCACTTTATCTACTTTAATATTATTAGTTAATTTATTTAAACATAAGTATGTCTTACATAATCTAGTTTTAAAATAATATACCCAAATATTATAAATCCAATCAAGTCATTGAAAATATTATAATATCTTCTTTTTAATTTAGCTTTTAATAAATTTATTGTTGTCTTCTTTTTAAATGTTTGATGTAAATTGATGGCCTGAAACACAGGTTTTCATAAACCTAGATCAGGCAGGTCTACATTACAGTGAGAACAAAATTTTCCTCGGTTGTAATTAATACAAGCTGTTGTTTTGAACCTGCAAAACATTTCAGGAGGTTGTTATGAAACTCGTAAATAATCGTATAACAATACGATACCAAGTCAATAATCAATAATACTTTTTATTTTAGATTTTTAAATTTTATCTTTACTTTTCTTTTTTTTTTTTTTTTATTTTTTTTTTGTTGATTCGGGTCGAGAATCACTAACATAATTACCTCCTAAAATGTTTTGCATGTCCAAAACAACACCTTGTATAAATCATATATTTACCTTATACTTGTTTTTTTTATATATAATTATTACACGTGCGGCACGTTGCCAACACGTCGACACTCGTTGGCAACGTGCCACTCGTGTATATGAGCACTTAAAGTGGGTACCTACCGTAAAAGTTATTCATCATTGAATTCGACACAGATCATTGTCCATAAAAAAAAAAAACAACTTATAAAACTCACTCTGCGCTCAGCACGCTCTGTAGCCCTTCTAGCAAAGTCTTCTCCGACATGTCAGCATATGATATGACCTTCCCAAGACCGATAGCGGTGGCTGCTGCACCGTTCAGGGGCTGGTCTCCATAGAACGGCACGATGAGCATCGGTTTACCAGCTGATATCGCCTCTGTCATGCCCAGGAGACCTCCGTGGCCAATAATGGCGATTACTTTCTTGTGTTCTGGAAAAAAAAACAAGGAGTTTTGTTATTACGTCATGGAAAAAGAAGATAACAAAAAAATATCAGAGAACCCCATTTTTTGGCTGAACCCTATCTCTTAAGATACAGGCCAGACCTAGTTTAAGGGATAGAGTTGAATTTATTGTACTCCTAAGCTAAAGTTGTATTGAATAGCGTCAACTGAATGTATGCAGTGCAATGTGATTTTGTTTTATGCAATAAATTCTTTATTATTATTATTTTTAGGGTTCCGTGTTAAACAAGGAACCCTTATAGTTTCGCCATGTCCGTCTGTCTGTCCCCGCCTTAGCTCAGAGACGCTTAGTAGTAGAAAGCTGTAATTTGGCATAGGTTATACATATTGATCACGCTGAAAAAGTGGTAGAAATAGAATCTTGTAAAAAAATATGTTGTGTTTACCTTTTATCTTTATTTGACCAAGATCTGTCTTTTGAGAGTATTTGTACGAATGTACGCGAAGTCTAAGTGCGACACCCAGATTACATGGAGTCCTGCCATTCTTCTTTGCAGTTGGAGAATTGACCGTGACGTATATCGATGTATGGGAAGAACATCTTTTTCAACTACATGTTAAGTTTGTTTTTGGGAAAAATTCATCCTAACTACGGAGACGGAGCCCTTCATTGTGCGTGGTCCGACACGCACCTGGGGGGTAACCATCACCTCTTACAGCAGTATTATTGTAATATTACTTCACAGTGGGAAAGTGATGGTGCTATACAGGACTTATAGCTCCATCTCTTTCTCACGCTAAGTAATATTAAAATAATACTGCTATAAGAGGTGATGGTTACCCCCCAGGCCGGTTTTTTTTGGATGTAACTTCCATCATACCTATTGGTTTTGTTCGTATAAAATATAGCCAATGTCACCCGCGGGGTAATTGAGTAACACCATGGCAATGAGTTTCATTTTGACAGTTCAACAACATTCATTGCGTTAATTAGCAGAAGAACTTTTCAGACGTATGAAGTAATGGTTTAGCAATTTCATTTAAATCTTCGGGATTGTTATTGAAATCTGTTACGCAATTAGAGTGCAAGACCATAATAACGAATCGATTGAAACCTCATTCAGCAAAATTGGATGAGTAGTTTAGGAGCTACCGTGAAACATACGTAAATACAATACATATACAGGGTGTCCGGTAAAGAATTTATAACCTTGAAATAACACTCAATAGACCTAATGAGCGTGCTAAAAAAATACAAAAATATATATATACCTACCAAGTAGTACCTAAAATACATTTTTTTTTTTAAAAATACTGTGCTACTTCTAGTCTCGTTATTTACTGCCTTGACGAGAGTCAACGTAAAATATTATACTTAAAAACAAATAACTGATGGAATTCATTTATTTGTGGTCGTGGTGAAGAATGTAAAACAAGTAGTATTTTTTCTAAAAAATCTTAGGTACCTACTACCTGGAATATTTATTTTTTGTTTTAATAAGGTCTATTATATGCTATTACAAGGTTATCCATTATATACCGGACCCTGTAGGTATATATAGACTGCAAAAACCCTTCCTTTAGGCTCCACCGTAATCAAAACTACCTTGATTCGATTGAGAATCAACCATTTTTAAATGCCCAAGTAACCATAGACCATATTTTTTCATTTTATAGACACCATGTGGGAAAAGACAACAGGAAAATTGCTTTGACGTGGTGACCAAGCAAGCTGCTTACTTTACAAATAAAATGCATGGAGATTAGATACAAATAAATCTGTGGTAGCTAATAGTAATGACGGTAATAAATAGAAGTGCGTGTGCGTTGAATTTACATCGTCATTTCAAACGAAGCTAGATTTTCCCCTCTGCCTTAAGATCATGATGTGCATTATCTTAATTCTTGGATTTAATAACGCTATGTGATCAGATAAATTAATAATCACATCTGACCACAGGCAAGCGTGATGATAAGCATAATTCTAATGTAATTCTACATTGTTTATCTTGTTTGCTTCCTTCTTCGAATTATTATTATACTAAGATAGAATAGAATAGAATACTCTTTATTATGTACACCATAAAAATTACAGATTTAAATGTAGAAAGGCATAGGGTGACAAGAGGCAAATGACCAAAGTAGGCTCTTGTCTTAAGAAAAAAAAATGCTAAATCTGTGGGTAAAGTTTGTGGTAGCAGAAAAAATAAATATTAATTTTGAACATATATATCAGAACTTGGTTGTTACCAAATAAAGTTTTGAAAAATATCTCGATACAAACTAACGTTAAATTAACCTTTTACCTTGAGTTCTAATCCAAAATATCTGTATTAAATATCAAAGTACGTTACGTATTTAATTAGTAACAAGTACGTCTTATTTGAATGCAGAACTTGGTTGTTTTTTGTTACAACTACAATGTTAAGTTTGTTCTTGGGATAAAAAACATGGTAGATAACATGTTCATTGGACGGAACCCTCACCACGCGAGTTCAACTCGTACTTTTCCGCGGGATATTAAAAAAAAAGGTTAAACAATACAACATGGTAAAAATTAAACCACATGTATATTTGTAAAACAAACAATATAAAAAAAAACTAAAAGTTAATAGTTATTTAAAACGTTGTCAGGTGTTTTTCAATTTTACTGTTAGATGATTTGCATTTTTACCGTTGTATAACCGTAAAAAGTTTTTCTTATATTGTTTGTTTTACAAATATACATGTGGTTTAATTTTTACCTTTTTTTAATATCTGACGGAAAAACTCCAAGGCCGCCCCTTGCGTTGAAATTTTTCAAAGGATATAAAAAAAAAACGGACAAGTGCAAGTTGAACTCGCGTGGTGAGGGTTCTGCGTTGTATTTTTTTACCTTTGGCAAAAAACGAAAATACAAAACCAAAGACAACGACTTATATATTATATATACATATATAGGGTGGGGAAAGTTTCTTCGCATTTTTTAAGAAAATTCGGGACATGATCCCATTGCTATAGTAATTTTGGAACTTCTGAATACCGCGACAAGTGGTTTTGGCAGTCCTCTCGTGACGTTAACCTGACACTGCATAAAGAATTCTGAAGAGACCGAAACAGGTGGAAATCTGAAGGTGCAAGGTCAGGACTATACGGCGGATGCATTAACACCTCCCAGCCAAACTCTCTTATTTTTTGCTGAGTGGCTAAAGATGTGTGAGGTCTAGCGTCATCATGATGAAAAACGACACCCCTTCTGTTGATTAATTCCGGCCGCTTTCTCTCAACTTCTTGCTTGTTCGCAGTAAATTAAGAATCGATGGTCCTGCCTGGTGGTAACAGCTTATAATGAATAATGCCCTTCCACACACCCAGCATCACCTTGTTGCTAGTTAACCCGGGTTTCGCGACAGTCTGTGAAGCCTGACCGGCCTTTGACCACGACCTTTTTCGCACGTTCTTGTCGTACGTGATCCACTTTTCATCACCAGTTATCAGCTTCTTCAAAAATGGTTCGGTTTCATTACGTCGTAATAAAGAATCACAAATGAGTACACGGTTCATTAGGTTTCTTTCAGTGAGCTCGTGAGGTACCCAAATATCGAACTTTTTTGTGTACCCAGTTTTTTTCAAATGCGCCAAAACTGTTTTGTGGTCAACTCGTAGTTCTACGTCGTAACTACTGATATGCCGATCTTGCTCCACTTTTTCAAAAATGACATCCATTTTATCCGTAATAGGGCGACCAGAGCGACGTGCATCTTTGATATCAAAATTTCCGGATTGAAAACGCTTAAACCAAATTTGTGCTACTCTCACAGACACTGCACTAGGTCCATAAACATCCAAATTTTTTTTCGCGGCTTGCGTTGCATTTTTGCCTTTTTTGTAGTAAAATTTTAAAATGTATCGAATTTCTTCATTAGATTCACTCATCTTGACGGTACGAAAAACAAATGAAAATCAAAATTTTCCTAATTTGAATTTGGAATTATGTTCTTTAAAATTTAAACTTTCAATGATACCAAAACCAGCCAGATACTACAAATAGTATACCCAAAGAGATTTTATTACAAGTTCATACAAACTATAGTGCGAAAAGACTTTTTCCCCAACCTAATATATTTGTCATTAATATGGTGTGTAGATTAACCTTTCGTATGCCGTAACTACAGAAACAATTAAGAATGCCTGTGTCTCACGTAGATCTGCGTTCAAGCAAAAAGGGAACGAAAGGAAGGGTTTTAGAATATTTTATCCATCTATTTATCTATAGCTACAGATAGTTACACTAACATTATTGTTTCTATTTGCCTCCTTTACATTTCCTTATTATTTACCGAGTGCGTGACTGTGCATATTATCCAATGTAAGTTAGCGTATTGTAGGAAGTAAAGTAGGTTATTGTACATAAGTATATGTAGGTAGGGTACAATAATGGAAGACGATCGTACACATTACACCAACGACACAGCGAGTTAATGTAATTCACGTGATTGGTTAACTGTTCCCCTACGGCCACACTGTCGCGATAACGCGAACTTTACTTCGTGTGCTCTCTCGTCGACGTTTCGCTGTACAACAGAGAGCGCGCAAAGTAAAGTTCGCGTTAGCGCGACATTGGTACCGATTCCCTTGTTCACAAACTAAACTAAATTTAAGTTCTGTCCATCTTTTTTTATTGTATTTCATTAAGTGGCCGACAACACCTAAAGCGCGGTCACTGTCGGACTGCATAGAAACGAAAGAGAAGCGCGATGACACAACGCTGGTAATTTGGTGCAAAATATGAAGCAATTATCGATTTACAAAAAGCTATAGATTGATTTAAAAAAATAAAACACTATTATGCTAATATGTTGCTTGTAGAATAATCTGACAAAAAATCAGAATGATTGCATGTATATTAGTATGGTTTTTAATCGTTAAAAGAAATTTTTAGAGGTATCTTCGTGATTTTTTTCTATCGTATCAAATTAGTTGTATTATGTTTTCAAGACGCTATCTACCTAGCATATATCCTGAAGAATAACATATATTTTTCTGATTTTGTTTACTGCAGTGGATCATATACTTTTAGGCATTATAAAACTTACAGAATTTGCGTTTAGGTCCTGTAGTCACCTTAAGATGAGGACATAAAATAAATTTTAGTTTAGTCCTATTAAATGAATCAGCGCCTGTCACTACTCCATACGAGTTCAGACGTGATTAAAAACTTGCCTACTAAAATTACGTCAATTTACGTCAAGCGCTGATTAATTTGACAGGAATAAACTAAAATTTATCTTCTGTCCTTTTCTTAACGAAATAGAAAGAAAAAGATGCACTGAACTTCAATAAAGTTTAGTTTGTGAGCAAGGGAATCGGCACCAGTGTAGCCGTAGGATTATACAGGGTTATTTTAAATTGGCTAGCTAAACTCCGCAGACGCTATGGATATCAATACCCATAGCCCAGCATCATGCTGAGTGGAAGCCTTCTTGTCACAGTCATGACGCGTAGCTGCAGACTTCTTGAGTTTTGTGCTCGTGATTATATGTATATCTACAAGCTGCCATTTTGCATCCTCGTCAAATTTCAGGAGGCTGCTATGAGATACTTATATAACCAAATAAAAAAACGATACCTGCTCAATAATTAACACATACTTGTTTTTTTAGTTATCTAAGTTTGACAGAATTTTAGAATACACCTTAACAGAATCACCCCATTGCGTATGCGGTAGTGTGTGTGTAAAGGGGCAGTTACAGTCCGGTATCAAACGGACCGCGTTTTAAAATGCGTGTCCAACACATTTTTCCGAAAAATAGAAAAAAAAGCCCTACTTATTTTGTTATTGATTCGTGTCGAGAATCATTAGCATAGTTACCTCCTTCAATTTGACGAGGATGCAAAACGACACCTTGTATTTAATCGAGATCTTTCTGTGTGCACGTATTTCTGTGACAAATAAACTGTTTCTCTTTCTCTCTTCTTTCGATATTTAAACGCGATAATTTAAAAAGAGTAACGTAATGATTTTTTTTGGATGTCAACTACCACTGTTAGTGTTGTTACTTGAAGTATACGTAATCAGCCTATAATGTTCCTACTGCTGGGACACAGGCCTCCTCTCTGAGAGTGAAAGGGACCGGGCCGTAATCCACCACGCGGCCCAGTGCGGGTTAGTAGATGTCTCATGTCTTCGAATTTTTGATTCTAGGACATGCCGGTTTCCTCGCAATGTTTTTCTTCACCGTTTTGAGAGCACTGGTGATGAAATAATTTACACAAAGTAAAGCACCTGTCTGGGTTCGAACCTACGACCTCGTAAGTCGCGGCCGTTACCACTGGGCCACCACTGCTCTCTACTATCGCTACTACCGCTACTTGAAGTATGAGTTAAGAAAAACTGGTTTCATATGTTTTATCGTGTGTAGGTAAATATACCGATACCCATCAAGTCTGTGAAGTTTACACAAAAATAAAAACATGTTTTTTCAACTGATATTTCAAGTGACTACAATAACTGCGGTCGATGACCCCACAAAAAAAATATTTCATCATGTTCAGATATCCATACCAATCGAGTCTGCGGAGTTTAGCTAGCCAATTAAAAATAACCCTGTATTTTTTACTCTGTGTCAACACAGGCAGAATAAATAAAATCTCACATAGTAAAATAAGGGATTGTTCAAAAAAGCTTATGAAGTAATCCCTTGTCCATCCAAACAGACTTGTAACAGAGGATACTCCTAAATCAGCCAAGTATGCTAAAAGCTGCTGCCTAGTGATGTGTGTACGCATTTACAACAAAATCCCGAAAGAATTAAAATGTATAAATAATGCAAATTCATTTAAAAAAAAGCTGTAAAAATGGCTGAATGCACAATTTCTATGACATTAATGATTTCTTTGATATCAAATTATAATATTATATCCACCTATTTATTTGAATGACTTATTTACAATTACTTACTGTTTTTTTTATTTTAGACCTATAATTTTTGCATGCAAATGACATATTCTGTGTAGCTAAACTTGTGGACATTGTATTTAAATAAGACTAACACCATTATACCTACCATGTTTAAGGCAAATAAAGACTTATCTTATCTTATCATGCACGACTCTGCATGAACATTCAAAAGCTGAACTTCTTGCTGAAACCTACACAGAAGTACCTATATTGTGCCCTGCAGAACCCAGCTGTATTTAGCATAACATAAGGGTTAGACAGAGGTGCTCCTAAAGTTAGGGTTGCTAACGTCCAGTAAGTATACACGGGATTGTCACCCTATTCGTATGACGTATCCCGTGTTGCTACTTGTCCCGTTTTCTTCAAAATACGCGTGAAGTCTCGGCGCCGAGCGGTGCGGGAGCAACAAAAAATACTATGCGCGGGGTACTCGGGATTGCGCGTTGTTTGGGAGAGTATCCGTAAATATAATTGGTTAAGTACACTTTTATGGTAATAATACCATTATCAGTATTATCACCCACGTAATTCAGATTTAATTTAATTTTAACAATTTTGTCCCGTATCAATGTTGAACAATGATGGGAACCCTATCTATGTAGTACACCCACATTACGCCAGTTATGTCCCATGTAAAGGCTCCTACATACTGGCGCGACGTGTCGCGCGACGCGTCGCGACACAAAGACACCGCGTGTAGCGCTACAAGCGGTGTCTTTGTGTCGCGTCGCGTCGCGCGACAAGTCGCGCCAGTATGTAGGAGCCTTTAAGCGAGCCAATTGCCATCAACCGTGCACTAATCCAGACTACGGGCTACTACTGCGAAATTCCAGTTGGGAAAACCTAATACAAACACTTTGTCCGACCCGGGAATCGAACCCAGGACCTCATGCCCAGCAGTAACGCTTACGACCACGACACCAACGAAGCAATCAGCAGAGAGGCTGTATTGCCTCATACATTTTGAATACACGTCTTGGACTCTGCAAGCAAGCTTGGATTCTAAAGGATTATAGATAAGAAATAGATACTCACGAAGTAACTCGTACTGCGGGATCCACTTCACTTTCAGAATATTGCCAGTCAGCGTGCCTTCCTCATCGCTGTTTTCATACTTCCAGATGACCCTCTGCTTCAACTTTGAAAGGGCGTTAACAATAATGTCCTCTTTGTACTTCGGAATAGAGGCAGTTTTGATCAGCGAGCCCCAACTGAAGAGGACGACTCCATTTTCTGATTCGTTCAGGAATCGCTCGATGTACTGTAACAAAAGATTTCAATTTATTTTTATTGCAAGCAATAATGCTTCCTCGATGAGGCTCCATGGTTTTCACGCAAGAAAAGTATTAGGTAAAGTAATTATCCACTAAATGACATTATACTCGTATAGTCCCAGATTATAAAATTTCATCGAATCCTAATCCTTACTAATATTATAAATGCGAAAGTGAGTTTGTTTGTTTGTTACGCTTTCACGCTCAAATGGCTGAACGGATTTGGATGAGATGTCACATGGGTAGATCATGACCTGGATTAGGATATAGGATACTTTTTATCCCGATATTCCCACAGGTTCGAGATTTATGCGGGTCAAACCGCGGGGCGCAGCTAGTATTTAGATAAACGTCGAAATTGATTTCAATTGATTCTCAATTAATATGACCCGAAGTGTCTAGTTTTATAACGCAGCGTTCAAACGGTCAGGGCCTCAAGTCTGCTATTACAATAGTGTCAGAATGGTCTGTTCCGATCCTTATTAATGACGCCATTATATTAGTAGATTACCAAACTTGTCAAAATCAACAATTATAAAATCAATGATAGACCATTCTGACACTATTGTAATAGCAGACTTGAGGCCCTGTTTATTACGTTGATCGATTTTTCTGACAAAGCGTTATTTAATTGTCCATGGACAGAACCAGAACATTGTTCACAATAAATTATCTAATGAGGAACAAAATGGTGCATCATTCTGTGGAAGGAAAGAAAATTCTAGCGTACGGAAAGTTGATGTATGAAAAGTGTTAAATGGATCTATTGGCGCCTAAATGACATTGACAGGAGGGAGTTGTTGGTAATATTCGTACTTTATATGGGGAAGGCAGTTGCAGTTGCATTTTGACAGTTGTCAAAATCGCGCTGTCGTAGCTAGTCCTCAAAATAAGCTACAGCCCGATTCAAACTATATGGCAGCTCGGAACATGAGGCGAGTGGCTGTGCAGTAACAAATTCACGTGTCAGCAGGGGTGAGGGGTGCGGTACTGCGGAGCGAGTAGCGCACTTCAGATACGCTTCACAGCTGCCAACAAGTTTGAATCAAGCTGTACAAGGCGTGAGGTGGTTTTATTTGATTTTTGCGAAAATGACTCGTTGTTGTGTTCCTAAATACTCTGAAATTAGAGTCCACCATTTTCCGAAAGAACCTAAAGTTTAAAAACTGTGGCTGAAGCTATTCGTAGAGATTTTTTTTGTTAGTAAACAGAGTTCAAGAATAGGCAATATTTAAGATTTTAAATTCTGACACTTACCATGTCATGTATTTATAACACCGA
Source organism: Atethmia centrago (assembly GCA_905333075.3). Taxonomy (NCBI): domain Eukaryota; kingdom Metazoa; phylum Arthropoda; class Insecta; order Lepidoptera; family Noctuidae; genus Atethmia; species Atethmia centrago. Next base: position 6,199,188 of record HG995377.1, read on the forward strand.
AAATACATGTCATTGACATTACCCTTCTGGAGCACTGGGTTCAAGCACAAGTGCGTGTGCCCGGGGCCCCAGCCCCCAAAGGCGGCAAATAATTATTGTAATTTTAAATACTAACATAGTTTTAAGTTGTTTTACTAACAATATGTATGGGCCAATATGCCTGAAATAAAAAGATTTTATTTTATTGAAAAAAAAAAAGAAAAAAACTGTCAGTCGTAGGACTGCACGTCAAAAGTGAAAACTTCTTAGCTTCACTAACTTGTAAACATCTGTATATAATATGTATCTGTGCGTGACGGTCACGCGAGTTCAGTGCTTTTCCCCATCCCAAAAGTGCCCAACGTGCCTAAGGTTTCAATTTCAAAAACAAACGCATGACTGCTAAGAGCACGAAACGGATTGAATGGACGAAAATTCAAATCTATTGTGGGCCGGACCTGGCTATGGCTATCACACCATCTACAAATAGCTTTGACCGACCATCGCCATTGTTAAATTCTCATGCTACGGCTACATTGTCGCGATAACGCGAACTAAACTTCGCGCGCTCTCTCTCGCACGTCGACGTCTCGCTGTAAAACTGAGAGCGCGCGATGTGTCGTTCGCGTTATCGAGACAATGTAGCCGTAGCATCACAGATATTGTATTGACAGAACAAGATGGCGGTATTATTTTTCGAAATAATGCGGCCATTACGCCATTATTATTATTTATTTCCTTACGGTTCTTTTGGCGCGTGGCCAAAATTCGTTTTGGCCACGCGCCAAAAGAACCGTAAGGTAAGCTTTACCTAAATGGCCAAAATATTTTATAAGTATTTTTTTATAAATTGGGTTATTTGATAAGATAATTTTAGTTATCGTTTGCAAGACCGTTTAGAACGTCTAAAGTTTTTGTAAAATATTATTTTGAAATCGTTTTAAGCAGGTAGGTACCTAAGTACCTACTCATAGTAATTTTCTTAATGGTTTTCTGTTACCTACTTAAAATGCGTCTCATTGCTCATTAACATAATTTGGCAAGCAATTGTCTACGCAGGGTCAAATTAGGTCATCGCCGTTGTAGGTACTTAAGGAATAGCTGGCTTTATTTACGTTCATGGATCATTAAGAAGTAGGTTATTCTGTAGAATAGAACATTTATCTATAGTGTGGAATTTATACTAACGATCGTCTCGATAGGATTTTGAAAGGAGTTATGTAAGAAGCCCGATTTGACAGCTATAAAAATAATTTGTGTAGTGATGGTTTTTCCCTTTTCAGTTACTTGTGTTTTTGCAGTCGGGTTTTTTGTTTTTTGAATAATTATTGGTCTGTCATCTACACATGACTGTGGCGGTCAAAAGGTTAAAACTGATTCTCGAGGCATATCGTTTTATTACACGTAAGAGTTTGTAATATTTAATAGTTATTATTTATTAAATTATTAGTTAACGAAATCCCTACTAAGTTTAAATTTGGGCGAGTTTCAAAGCCAAACTAAACTAAAACCCGACATACTGATTTCTTCCGGAAGGTTTATGTATGATATATAATTTATAATACTTTGTATATAGGTAATGCCCCAGGTAAGGACCCGTGCGAAGCACGTTATGATATTGACATATTAAATACCAAAACAAAGCTAAATATTTATGTGTTCAGATTTTGTTTTAATGTTTAAACATTTAACAGTGATTAATTATTTATAAGTTTCTCTATTTTCTAAATTTAATGTTAGTAAAAGTATAGATATTTCGGAAAATCGATTTTATTCGGTCAAAAAACGACTTATAACGATCACAAACAACACTCGCAAAACTACGACAACGAACCCAATAAAATAAAAAAAAGTCAGACATATTTGGTCCGTAATATTCTTAGTAAAATGACTTAAAAAACTATGATACACTAGATGCGCCCCGCGGTTTAACCCGCATAAGTTTTGACCCCGTGGGTATATTGGGATAAAAGTATCCTATGTTTTATTCCTGGTTATAAACTATCTGTGTGCCAAATTTCATCCAAATCCGTTCAGTACTTTTTGCGTGAAAGAGTAACCAGTCTTACAAACTTTCGCATTTATAATATTAGTATTTTAAGATTTAAAAATAAAAATGAAAAATCAATGCAAGAATTTCATAATTACATGACATTGTAATAAAGTCCTGTCGGAATGTAAGTCAACATTTTTTTTGTTTTTCAGTGCATTTTTCCATTTCCAATATCAAGTGAAACTTGGTGCTTACGAACGATACTCTTTGTTATAGTGTATGGATAGCATAGTAATTAATTAGGATTATGAATTTAATTTTTCGATTTCTCCTGTAGACATTTATACAAACATAACGCGGCATTTATGATGAGAGATGTCAAATCGGGCTTCTTAGATTGTCGCGATTATAGAGTACCTATGACGGAGTAAGTTCAGGGGGTAACCATCAACTCTTACTCTATAGCAGTATTATTATAATATTACTTCACAGTGGGAAAGTGACGGAGCTATACAGGACTTATAGCTCCATCTCTTTCTCACGCTAAAGTAATATTGAAATAATACTGCTATAAGAGGTGATGGTTACCCCCCAGTACCGGGATATGACCGTACGAATCAAATTCCCGGCTTATTTGGCAATATTTTTTAATGTTGACAACATCCTATTCTTTGACCGATGAATTAAAATGGCTCAGAATTTTGATTCGTACGGTCTTATCCCAGCGCCGAATTTACCCCAACATACCAACTTTTTGCTTACAGCCATCTCAGCTTTAGTCAATCGCCATGGGATCTGGAGGCAAAAGTCCTCGCGCACGTATGGGAGTGGCGCGAGGAGGCGAAACGCCGGGGCGTTAGTCCGCTGCCGCGAAATCGCGGCACAGCGGACGGAGCTCCGGCGGGATCTCATGGCGTCATGGAAAGTACGGTTGTCGCAACCCAGTGCTGGGCACGCCACGATTGCGGCGATAAGTCCCCTCTTTCAGGAGTGGCTGGAGAGGCGCCACGGCGTCACACCTTCCGCCTGACGCAGGTCCTCACCGGACACGGCAGCTTCGGGAGGTTCCTGTGTCGGATAAGGCTCCCGCCTTATCCGACACAGGAACCTCCCGAAGCTGCCGTCCACACAGTGGTGACACCCGGACGTTTCCTCCCGGAAACGTCCGGGTGTCACCACTGTGTGGATCGCCCGGAGGACACGGTGGAGCATACGGTGGAGGTCTGCCTGGCTTGGGCAGAGCACCGCCGTGTCCTCGTGGAGGCGATCGGCGGCAGAGACCTCTCGCGTCCGGCCCTGGTTCAGGCCATGGTACGGAGCGAGAGGGCATGCGCAGCCGTCACCTCCTTCTGCGAAGCAGTAATGCTCGCGAAGGAGGAGGCGGGACGGTTGAGGGAAAGGCAAGTTTCGCGCCCTCTCGTCCCTAGCCGCCGCAGGAGACGCACAGGGCGTCGGGAATCCCGGGCGGATTTCCGGCCACCGTAGGCGCGGGCTTGCGGACGGTGAGCAATGGGTAGCTCACCGTCCGGTAAGGACCAGGCCCGGGTCGACGGCGCGTTGTATTCCACGCGCACCTCAAAGAGATGTCGTCAGCACATATAGTAGGGGTCCACTAGGGCCGATGCCTGCCGGGGTCGCGGGAAGGTACTTATGGGTCACCGAGGCCCCCGCAACACAGGCAACAGGAAGGAATACGGGTGGGTTTTAGTCAGTAAGAGTCTGACACACCGTCCCGCTCCGCCCAGAGCGGGAGAAGTTATTTGATGATTTCCCACCCTCAAAAAAAAAAAAGCTTTAGTCAATATCAGCCTCTACCGTTCATGTAATTCAGTAACCCAGAAGCCTAAGTAAAAGCCCCCTGGACTCACACACACACCGTATTCCACCAACATTTTCTGATTTAATGAGATAAAGTCAATAGTGTCATTAGTGTCCCATCAGTATTCAACTCCCACTCAAACGTTATCTATAAAATTATATTTCGTGTTATCTTATCACTTCATAAGTAATCGCCGAAGACTGATTTATATTTGGACTATAAAGTGGGCCATGGGCACGGATATCTATGGCCATGGCTGACAATTGCCACGGGATAAAAATACACGGTAGGTACCTACTTTATGACAGTGTAACGGAACTGGAACATTGTGGGGGCGAGCCGATACTTTATCTATCAGGCGATGTTTCTAATAGGTGGAACGATGTAATTTGCCACGAAGCTACAATAGGGTATTTTACTATATACGAGAAAAAAATCTATGATTATATTTTAGAGATAGTTTAAGCAAAAAGGAGTCGGAAAATGTTAGTTTTAGTTCATAAAATAACAAAATAAATTTTAAAATTCAATTCAACGTTTTCAGTTTTTCTAATCTGTTAAAAAACACCATGAAATAGTAGCCGCCATGTTATTACGTCATACGGCTATTAAACTAAAACGTGTCAACTGTCAACTGATAGTTGATAATAGATCAGCGCATTTGTTTTCATAGCCAAATGACGTCATGACCACAGAGCAACATGGCGTCCACTGCGTCCAGCGTTTTCGTCAAACTACGCGCGAAAATTGAAAATGTAAAATTTAAATGCATTTTTATGGCACTTATCGATTGAATAAAAATTTTGTGATTTTTTCGGGGCATGTTAGCACTATACAGGGTGACTGGAAAATAGTGGCGGAGTCGTTAAGGGGAGATAGTCTAGGGTTATACCGACAGATATCACTATGAGACCTACCGTCCTTACTTAACCCTTTCGAAGATATTCCTACTTAAAGAGTGTAACCCAAAAATTCGTACAAAAAATTTTCAAATAGTTATAAATCCTAAAAAAAAAGTGATTTTGGCCTACTTTTTTGTTTTGCAACAAAGATATTCTAAATAAGTAATATTAATTGTTAAATTTCCGCAACTGTCATTATTTTATGCAAAAACTGCTAAACAAAAACGGAAAATGTAAAAAAAATACTTTGATGGCTGATAAAACATCAATTTTCTTTGAAAAGTCACCCTTTATTATTACGTACAAAATAATTAAAAAATGTCTACGTTTCGTTCCCTTTCAAATGAGATATTAAAATCCAAAATCGGTTAAGGAACCATCAAGATAAGACTAATAATAAAAATGAAAGAAAAACCAAACTACTGAAGAATAAAAATTTATTGAATAAAAAACTGTCTACAGTTCATTTTCGAAGTGCCCACCATTAGACACGTGGATTTGTTACCGAGGCCCCCGCAACACAGGCAACAGGAAGGAATACGGGTGGGTTTTAGTCAGTAAGAGTCTGACACACCCTCCCGCTTCACCCAGAGCGGGAGAAGTTATTTGATGATTTCCCATCCAAAAAAAAAAAATAAAAAAAAAGAGCCGCCAGACAATCGCTTCATGTAAAATCCTGATATTCAGTTACACTCGGTTAGACTGGAACCCGACACAAACATGGTTGGGAATGGCTAGGTAGATGATGATTCCGAGTAGACCAGGGTCTGCACTCTCGACATAGATAGCGTTCGCTTTCCGATCGAATTCAGTCGCAAAGTAATAATGGGGTCCCTAGACGGCCAAAATTGCTTGACAAGCACAAAAAATTCACAATTTAGTCAAGCCATTTTGACCGTCTAGAGACTCCATTAGAACCTTGCGACGCGATGGCTTGCACCAGGCGTGCGTCATTATATATCTATAAATATACACGAATTACAATAAATCGGTGAGTGCGGTTACTGCTACGCGGTGACTAACATTAGAGAATGGAATCGTCAACGAATTTACTCGTGAACACTATTTTACGTATTAAATCCAACGGGAACTAAGTGATCTTTTCTCTACGCGCTTCAACATAAACAACAACAATTCTGCAAGTGTCCGGTAAGGACCAGGGGGTCAGAGGCGGCGTAAGGCGTGGGCGACGTGGGCCATCGCCCACGGCAAATATTAAAAAACTGTCAAGATCACAGGTCAAGATCTACATAGACCTGCGATTGTGTTAGACCAGTGACTGCTTCCAACCTTACGAATTACATGAAGAATTACAAACAATGATCCCAATTTTACCCAACTGTATTAAAGATGTGAAACAGCTGCTCCAACTTCATCGCAGAAAATAACATAATAAAATTACCAAAATATTTACACTGTCGTTCGAATTTTGTTAATAATACCGAAGTACAGCCTCCGCTGAAAGCAATCGAAACTTAAACTAATAAAAAATGATTAATGAAATACAATGAGTCAAGAAAGACTTAGCAGATATATCTGCATCTAAGTTGAATCAAAATACAATTATTAAGGCTAAAAACAGGAAATTTCTGTATCTTTAATTATTCTCTTTTTAATTTTTCAATGTTTTTTCAAGTAGGTCGTTCGGTGGACGTTGAAGTGAACAGATGTGTCGAGAGTCCTCCGTCAAATTTCCAAAAATATATTTACTGTGCGCTGCGTGCGCGCCACATGTTCTAAAGTTGAGAACGACCGCCGCGCCGGCGCCTTCAAAACTGATCAGTGTTTTTGTTTTTGTTGTGTGGTTGTGTCGTTAAATAAAATCGCAAAGGTAATCCTACCTTTGCGATTTTACCTAGGCCTAGTTCGGGTCCTGATCTCAGGCGGGCAATCTAGTGTATACGAAGAACGATCCTGACCCTGTCCAAGCTAATCTAGTGAGATCTTTCCATATCTTTTAGGGATCTGCCGAACAGTTCCGCTTAACCTATAATACGTATGTGTCAATTTAATACCCTTTACTATTCCTTAATCCTTCAACACTCAACATTTACCCTGGGCAGTTGTGGGATGATAATATAACTGTTCTAACTAAGGATTTTTCTGTACTTTATAGTTATAACATTAAACTAAATTCCCAGAAACTACTGTACCTAAAGATACTTATTATTTGGCCTCTTTAGCTTTACAAAAGTCACTAGCTAAGCAAATTACCGATCCATTTGAAAGGTCGTAAATCAAGTTGTATTATACCCATGTCCGCCGGTCGTCAAAGGCCGACTCTGTTGAATTCCAGTAACCACCCAAAAAAACCCTACCCTGTATTTAAACCTTCATAACAAGATACATCTCTTCACAAAAAATGCACCACATGCAAGCAAAAGCTTGTCTACTTGTCTGTACGACGAGACCTTGCTACATATGTTTCGGTGAACCGTGGTAAGGACAGAATTTACTTAACATATCTGTATAATATTCAAGACTTCCTTCCTAACAGCAATCTTTCCCAGGAACAAAGGATAACAAAATACATAACCGCATAGCTTAACGAGACGGGCTGGTGAGGAGAAGATGTTCATATCGCTGCATCCTAATCACGAATCAGTACCCAGCAACCTTCACGTCTTCTACAAAGTCCACCTTGCAGTCTGGTCAGGAACGAATCAACGTCAAAACACCACAACAAGTTGAGACACGGCTCTAAAAAAAGCTGCCTTTTTAAACAATAGGCTAACCAACAAAGGACCACATTCGTACGCTTAAAAGGGTCTTGGACAAAGAACGGCGTGCAGGAAATAGAATTTATGTACGGACCTTAAGCCAAATAACAAGCAATCAACAAGCGCAGGGTCGCCTCAGGTACTGGGTAGCCTAGGTATCCTACCAAGTGTTGGCGTTTGGCAGCCAGTAAAGATTGTTAGGTCCGACACTCTAAGCTACTAGTTATACTGTCCCTACTGGCTTAATTAGTTATGTGTGATAAACAAATAGTGTACCTAACTTGTGTGTGACAATAATAATAATATATGTGCAGTGCAGTGTTATATTATAGTGTCCCAAAATCGTTCGGTTTGTGAAGGCCCATTCTAATTTTAGACATTGTCATAAACGAGCTTCAAGTGCTCAGGTAGCCCGTAGTACCCAGCACACTGCAAAAAAGGGTCGTGAGAATAGAATAAAGGCGAAAGTCAACAGTCGGTGAATTCCGAATAAGACGTTATTATAGGTTGCGACATGCGAAGTCTACGCAATGTTTTCGTCTTACTGAGGATTCCAACTTGGCGATATTTAGATTATCGTAGACTCCACGGAAGTATGAACGCGCTCTTCATTACGTGCCGATTTCTACCAGTCGAACTCCTCCTCCGTCAAAAAACTTCATTCCAAAAAAACCTGAAACGGATAGTATCGTGACCTCAGACGAAGACATTGAAAAAAGCAACGTATAACACAGCATAGCAGTGACAGAAAAGCGTCGAAAAAGCAGTTAAATCGCGCCAAAAGATTCATTCATTCATCATTCATTCAAGATCCGGTGAAGCCGGACCTGAGCCAACCGGGCGGCAACAGTTTTAATAGAATGACAACATAAAGCAAGACATGACTTACTTCGACAAGGAAACCAACTTTTGGATGGACACGGCAGAAGATAGAGACAAGATCAGGAAGGCTGCTAGCGAGATTTACAAGAAATCAGAAACGGACAGTAGCGAGACCTCAGATGAAGACATTGGAAACAGCAACGTGCAACACAGCATAGCAGTGACACAGAAAAGAGTCGAGAAAGCAACTGGACCTGAGCCAAACTGGCGGCGACGTTGTTAAAAGATGCCCATAGATAAATTACCCGTCTCTCCACTATTCCATTGCTAGCTCAAGTATGCATATCCGGTAGGCTCTAATATTCCTTCCTATCCTAAGGGCACGTCTTCCTGACCATTACCGCGCCCCCCGGTCTACTCTTTGACATGCAATGGTCTCTGTAGTCCCATGAAACATGAGGCTCCAGGGACTAGTGCGTGCGAATCCTTGGGTTCATTCGAGCAATCGAGTCTGGTTTAACCACGCTGGGATCGGTGCATTTCATTCATTCATTCATTCATTTTAATTGTTCAATGTTTTTTGAAACACAAGACAAAGACATTTATCGTCGGATATGCTAGGTACAAGTTGGTTAACAATGTTATACTCAGGACACATCAGCCGCTAAAAGCGGCATACGAATATCTAGCGTACAATGGGTATAAAACCTATATACACCTACAAAAGGTTAGGTTAGGTCAGGTTATTCTCGCGCTACCAGAGGGCCTCGCGAAATGTACCTGGCCCACATCAAATTTATATCTTGCCCCGCCACTGCAGGGGGTCTACTCTCTAAATCCGTCAACAAAGTTACGGGCCCGTCCCAAAGTAGTTGATCCGTCAAAACAAGAGAAAAATTAAATTTTTCGAACGGGCATAAACACATTGCGAGTAGGGACAACTGTCAAATCGTTTTGTCATTCATTCTCAGTTAGGGCAACGAAGTAATTTTATGTACGTAGGTGATACGGAGTAGGAAACGCTCGTAACTTCGGCCGAAACTACGGATTTGGTGCTTAGAGAGTAGGCCCCCAGGCCCGGGTTGACGGCGCGTTGTGTTCCACGCGCGCCTCAAAGAGATGTCAGATTGTCAGCACAAGTGTAGGGTCCGCTAGGGCCGATGCCTGCTTGTGTCGCGGGTAGGTACCGAGGCCCCTGGCAACACAGGCAACGGAAGGAACACGGGTGGGTTTTAGTCAGTAAGAGTCTGACACACCCTCCCGCTCCACCCAGAGCGGGAGAAGATTGATAATTTCAGATCCAAAAAAAAAAGTGTACGAACCGTAGGTACTATACAAAATAAAAAAAATAACGTATAAAATATAAAAGAAATCTTTGTTTAGTTGATGTAACTGGTGACCGAAAAGCTGGCGGCTTTCTCGCGCAACGCATCAGCATTGCAATTCAGCGAGGAAATGCCGCCAGCATCCTCGGTACAATGCCCCGAGGGCCTTTTTTAGGCTTAACTTAGTTTTAGTTTAATTTAGGTAATGTTAATAATCATCTTGTAATTTGGTTATGTAAATAAATACTTTGACTTTGAACTTGTAGGGAAGACGTGGATATAGTAACAATCTAGCTTCATTAAAGAGGTGACAAGACAGGATGCGGGTTCATTTTTAACGTCAAGAGCTGCCTAATTGGAGTAGGGGCGGTAAACCGTCGGTTCCGTTCTGGTTGACACAATTACGGAACATAATAGATATTTATGACAGTTATTCGGATATTTCGGACTTGGCTAAATGATAACAGCCGCACGGTTCCATCGACAGATAATCTACGCTTGCCGAGGTCAATCCGTAGATAGCTGAGAACACTCCGTGCCTCGGAAAGCCCATTATGGCCCCGGCTGTCATTTGTAGATCTTTAACAGTCGTTACAGGTTACAGAAGCTCGAAAGTTTGATAACCAGTTTTACAAAGGGATATCGTATTACAGCCGGATTCAAACTTAATGGCGGCTCGGAACATGAGGCGAGTCGCTGCGCAGTAACAAATTCACGTGTCAGCAGGGGTGAGGGGTGAGAAACTGCGCAGCGAGTAGCACACTTCAGAGCCGCCATCAGCCGGGGTCGCGGGAAGGTACTAAAGGGTCACCGAGGCCCCTGGCAACACAGGCAACAGGAAGGAATACGGGTGGGTTTTAGTCAGTAAGAGTCTGACACACCATCCCGCTCCACCTAGAGCGGGAGAAGTTATTTGATGATTTCCCATCCAAAAAAAAATAAAAAAAAAGAGCCGCTTCATGTAAAATCCTGATATTCAGTTACACTCGGTTAGACTGGAAGCCGACACAAACATGGTTGGGAATGGCTAGGTAGATGATGATTCCGAGTAGACCAGGGTCTGCACTCTCGACATAGATAGCGATCGCTTTCCGACCGAATTCAGTCGCAAAGTGATAATGGGGTCCCTAGACGGCCAAAATTGCTTGACAAGCACGAAAAATTCGCAATCTAGTCAAGCCATTTTGACCGTCTAAAGACTCCATTAGAACCTTGCGACGCGGTGGCTTGCACCAGGCGTGCGTCATTATACAGGGTGTTTGGTGCATCGTGTGCCAAATTGAAATGGTCGACTGAAGGGGTCATCCGCTAGCCTTTCAGACCCCTTAACACCCCTCATGCTCTGTGGATTTTTTTTTATCGACTTTTTATTGTTTTCCAAAAAAAAGACCCAAATTTTACATTCAAATACAGATTTAAAAAAAATATATAAGGCGTAGACTCTGAATTTTAATTTTATTTCGATGTGTATTGTTTAAGAATACTTTTAAATACAAAATTAGTGATATTAGTCACCTAGTTTTTTTTTAATTCACTCGCAAAGGTAAAACTTAAATTAAAGCTGTACATGTTACAGCTATTTATAAGGCTACAAAAAAAAAAACCAAAAGCGACCGGGATCTTCCAACTCCCTCATTAATTCTCCAGTCTATCCTCTTTCTAATGATGTGCCACATGCCATAAAAGTATTTTAACAACTTTGTGAATTCGCTAGAATTGTGAATCAAGTCACATAAAACTACATTCCAAATTCTAATGAAAAAATATTTATTGCGGAACTGTTACTTGAGAAAGAGGTAAAATTTGTTTTCTCACTCTTTCACAGTAAAATCTATCTTCTATCTCTTTCTTGCATACCTTAAATCGGTTTGAACAAATCGCGCCGCCCGACCCGCCATTTTTTTAGTCGAGACATCACTGCCTCTGCTTCCTAAAGTGTGTGCTAGTTCACCATACTCCGCGATTCTTTTATTACTTTGTTATCGTTATGTTTTGTTGGTTCTTGTTACATTTGTTTAATTTCTGTTGTTATTGTTAAACTTTGAGTTTTTTGTTATTGCAATGGCGACATTCTCTAACGAAGAATATGCGGACATCATGATGGCTTACGGAGCCGCTAATGGCGTCGCTCGTGCAGCGCAACGACTTTACCAGGAACGCTTTCCTGGTAGACGATTACCTGGCCGCAGAGTCTTCCAAGACACATACCGACGCATACGCGAGACTGGCAGTGTTACTTTTAATGAACCAAGGGGCCATATTGTGCGACATAATGTTGAAGTAGACGAGAGAATACTGGCACTTTTTGAGGAAGACCCTACAAGAAGCATTAGAAATGTGGCATCACATCTTGATATTTCAATATGGAAAGTGTGGAAAGTACTTCGTCAAAACAAAAAGCATCCATTCCACTACACTCCGGTGCAAGGTACGTAATTTTAAACTAACTTTAAACCCGTGCAAGCTTTGTTTGACCTTGCCTTTGTTTAGCAGGTAATGGGTATGGTATGGCGTCACTTCCAGGTAGTGAATCTATTAGCACGAACAGCGGGTCCTTTCTTGTGCAATTACTTATTGCCCAAGAGAAATTTAAAAGAGTTTTTTGTTTGTTGCAGGTCTTGAGGGTGGCGACTTTGAGAGACGAGTGGCTTTTTGTCGGTTTCTTTTACACACGGATGTGGATGATCCTGATTTTTAAAAAGAATACTGTGGACGGATGAATCCAAATTTACCAAGGATGGGATCCTCAATTTACACAATTTGCACCACTGGACAACGAAAACGCAAAACCCACGTGTTAAAAGACAGAAATCTTCTCAAAGAAGGTTTAGTGTAAACGTTTGGGCAGGAGTGATTGGGAATCAGGTAATTGGACCGCATTACCTGCCCGATAATCTCAATGGCGAAGACTACCTGGAATTCCTACAAAATGACCTGCCCGAATTAGTGACCGATGTGCCCGTATTTAATGAACGTGTGCCCATTATATTTCAAAATAACGGCTGTCCCGCGCATTGGCGATTGACTGTGAGGGAATGTGTTCCCCAATGCATGGATTGGACGCGATGGCCCTATTCCATGGCCGCCACGTTCCCCAGATCTAACTCCGTTAGACTTTTATGTCTGGGGACGTGCCAAAGAGTTGGTATATGCCACGGAGGTTCCAACTAGGGAGGTATTAGTCCAACGCATAGAAGCGGCATTCAATACTATTAAGGAGGAAATACGACTTCGTACAACAACTGTTGAAATACGAAACAGGTGTCGGGCCTGCATTCGCAACAGAGGCCAACAATTTGAGCAAGATTTGTAACAATGATTAAATAAATGTTAAAAATGCAATTTTGTTTTTTTATTTCAAGTAAATCCCACGAAAGATACAGATATGAGACACGAATTTACCTAACCATAAGAATGAGATAGCAGATTTATAGGTTTGACAGGTATCATTTAAGAGATTTTTTTTAAATCATAATTTTGAATATTAGCCTTAGGTGACTCGATTCACAATTCTAGCGAATTCACAAAGTTGTTAAAATACTTTTATGGCATGTGGCACATCATTAAAAAGAGGATAGACTGGAGAATTAATGAGGGAGTTGGAAGATCCCGGTCGCTTTTGATTTTTTTTTTGTAGCCTTATAAACAGCTGTAACATGTACAGCTTTAATTTAAGTTTTACCTTTGCGAGTGAATTAAAAAAGAACTAGGTGACTAATATCACTAATTTTGTATTTAAAAGTATTCTTAAACAATACACATCGAAATAAAATTAAAATTCAGAGTCTACGCCTTATATTTTTTTTAATATCTGTATTTGAATGTAAAGTTTGGGTCTTTTTTTTGGAAAACAATAAAAAGTCGATAAAAAAAATCCACAGAGCATGAGAGGTGTTAAAGGGTCTGAAAGGCTAGCGGATGACTCCTTCAGTCGACCATTTCAATTTGGCACACGATGCACCAAACACCCTGTATATCTATAAATATACACGAATTACAATAAATCGGTGAGTGCGGTTACTGCTACGCGGTGACTAACATTAGAGAATGGAATCGTCAACGAATTTACTCGTGAACACTATTTTACGTATTAAATCCAACGGGAACTAAGTGATCTTTTCTCTACGCGCTTCAACATAAACAACAACAACTCTGCAAGTGTCCGGTAAGGACCAGGGGGTCAGAGGCGGCGTAAGGCGTGGGCGACGTGGGCCATCGCCCACGGCAAATATTAAAAAACTGTCAAGATCACAGGTCAAGATCTACATAGACCTGCGATTGTGTTAGACCAGTGACTGCTTCCAACCTTACGAATTACATGAAGAATTACAAACAATGATCCCAATTTTACCCAACTGTATTAAAGATGTGAAACAGCTGCTCCAACTTCATCGCAGAAAATAACATAATAAAATTACCAAAATATTTACACTGTCGTTCGAATTTTGTTAATAATACCGAAGTACAGCCTCCGCTGAAAGCAATCAAAACTAAAACTAATAAAAAATAATTTATGAAATACAATGATTAAAAAAAGACTTAGCAGATATATCTGCATCTAAGTTGAATCAAAATACAAACATCTGCCGTCAATTGGGCATGCAAAATTTACACATAAATTACAACATAATATCAAAATACAAAATTATTAATTGGAAAATCATTTTATCTTTCAAGGTCAAGAAGTATCTAGTAGTCAATAATTAAATAAATGTCATATTAAATAGTGAAATAAATAAAAGTCCTAGATAAATACTAATTGTGAGTAATATTATTGGCCGTGAGTATTCCCTTTTAGATATTCCTTCACACTGTATTACACATTGTCAGTTAGAAATTCCAGTTAAAAATCTTGAAATCAGAAAGTTAATATAAGTGCCCAGCCCGTGACTACCTGTGCGTCGATTTAGTATCTTGTCTCTCACCGAGCCGTTTTATAGAAAGTGAAACTAAATTGCAAATCAACCGATAATGGTATAAAATGTAGCTATTTGAGGCCAATTTCATGGTCCTCATCTTACCTTCTAGTTTCCACCGCTAAGCTTCCTAATAGATTACCGTTCGGACCTAAACGCAACTTTTACAAGTTTTATAATGCTTTAAAGTATATGATCCACTGCAGTAAACATAATCAGAAGAATATATGATATTCTTAAAGATATATGCTAGGTAGATAGTGTGTTGAAAACATAATATAACTAATTTGATACGATAGATAAAAATCACGAAGATACCTCTAAAAATTCTTTTAATGATTAAAAACCATACTAATATACATGCAATCATTCTAATTTTTGTCAGATTATTCTTCAAGCAACATAATTAGCAAAATAGTGTTTTAATTTTTTTATCCAATCAATACATTTTTTGTAAACAGATAATTGCTTCATATTTTGCAATAAATTATCAGAGTCGTGTCATCGCGCTTCTTTTTCTTTTCTATGCAGTCCGACAGTGATCACGCTTTAGCCGTTGTTAGCCTCTTAAGGGTCGGGTAAACACCGTTGACCTTGGCCATACAAATGCGCGTCGCGTTTACCCCGCGCAGCCGCGGCCGTGCGCCGTTCGGTTTGAAAGGGAATATTTTTTTTAGTAACGAAAATATGAATATTTGAAAAAAAACACAGATGGAACTATAGATATTAAAAGAGTCTTTTCATACAATAAAATCATGAAAGTATCATAAGTAGTTTGAAAGTAATATAGTTTTTTATGCTTTGGGTAGATATTACTTCCTGAAATTATTTCATAATGTATTTTACTACAATACTTAACTGTTCACATAAAGAATTGATGAGTAAGCGTTTCAGTATAACATACATTTTTTACATAACTTATTTGAAGGCGTAATAACAGATTTAAAGTTACTGAAATCATATATATCTGCGCCTTAATAGGCCGAATTTATATTCACTAATTTTGAATTGTGTGTCCTAGGTTCAGCAGATAAAGTACATTTTCAAATATATTTTTTCAAGGCGATGAAATGAACTGCTATAAATATCACATATGGCACCTACACCACCAAGGCGACTGCGCATGCGTTTCTGAGTAAATGTTATTAATACCAGCACCATAGTCAAATCTATCCCAATCACCGCAGTTCAGGGGGCTACCATCACCTCTTATAGCAGTATTATTTCAATATTACTTCAGCGTGAGAAAGAGATGGAGCTATAAGTCCTGTACAGCTCCATCACTTTCCCAATGTGAAGTAATATTATAATAATACTGCTAAGAGGTGACGGTTGCCCCCCAGAGGGGGCGACCACAACAGATTATTACATTTGTATAATATAAATGTAATAAACTGTTGTGGTCGCCCCCTATCATACGTAGCCGACTCTGTTTCACATAAGGTAGGTATTATCTATATACTAATATTATGAAGAGGAAAGATTTTTTTGTTTGTTTGTGCCGAAATACCGAATAAGCTTCGAAACTACTGGACCCATGTTTTCACCAATAAAAAGCTAAACTATCAGGAAATAACATACGCTATATTATATTTTAAAAAGTGATCCCTACAAAAATTAAAATAACGTAACCCAGGGTATCAAAAATTAGCCTATAAAAGTCACGATTTAGCGTGCGCTGCGAAAACTATTAACGATACCTAAAAATAATATACTACATGTTTATAATACTCATCATTACCCACAAAAAAGTCCACGTGATATATGTTCATCTATTATAGTTAAGTCACAATAACCGTTTTTGTTCAAATTAGTCAATCAAAACACGGATAAAATCGAAAGATGATGCGCGATGATCTAAGGAACTGCCAGTCGGATTTGAAAGATTCTTTTTGCATTTGATAGCCCAATTCTTGAGAAAGGTTAATGGCTATTTAACTTCACGCTACGACCCTTGGGATCTGAGCAAAAAGAAAAAAAGTCAGAAAGAACGCTAATCGAAAACGAAGTCATAGCGCGCGCGACGCGGTGGGCCGGCGGCCGAAATTTCATGCAGACGATGTCGCGGGCTGAAACTAGTGAGGTTATAAATAGATAAATGTCCCCCACCACAGTGATAGATTGAACTGTATCGAATTTAGAGCAGAGGTGCAAGGCATGACGCAAGGATTAATTATTCGTTGCGTTTCCACAAAAGATTACACACACCTACATAGAAAATTAAGGTACAAGTTACAGGGAGTGGAGTTGGATGGGGCTGGAGTTTCTCATTTTCTCTGTAACAATCAAAGTTTCCCCGGTTTGATACTAGACGCTGATGGTAAATAAATCTGGAGAACTTTCAGTTGGATGCAGTAGGTAACAGACAGAAAACCTGGGACCAAATTGTCGTAGGAAATGTAGTTGAGTTGCTTTATAAGTGATAACTAAATTTTGTATACTGCATGTTGACATAATTTATTATTGTATGGATCTGTAATTTATCTAACATCTGTATGGTTATACATACAGATGTTAGGTTAGCCCACAATTCTATGTCCATAATAAAAAAGATTTGATTTGATTTGAGACTCAAAGATGAATCTTATTCCAACAGGCAAGAAGCACAACAACTAGTAACTGTCTCTCTAGATACTGTACGATTTACGACTGAATGTCCGCATTACACATAGAAACAGAATTCATTCCAATGTTGACACTCATGTACCTATCATTTAGTCGTGTTCATAAACCCTGCAAGTCACTGCAGTTGTAAACAATCACATCCGCAGTTACTGCAATTGTCAGTAATGATCTTAATGCTTCAACATTATCTGTTATTCAATTGTCATTCCGAACATACCTATGACAACCTATGACATCGTTGCTTCTAGAATCTAGAATGTATGCCTCTCAACTTTGTGGACGTGTCCTTTTTTACCTAAATTGAAAAGTAACTAAACGTGACATTGGCTAAATGCACAAACCGTGCTAAGCCAAAGAAAAAAAAAAAAAAAAAAATGTATGCCTCGATGGTACTTTTGATGTAATGATGCGATGTTTGTCTTCACTTTTTGCTGGTGTCAGGATTTAGGTTTGTTTGATTTCAAGGAAGGGCTTATGGCAGGTGTTATTAGGATCTCCTGGTTTCCAGTACACAATAGTTTAAGTACATAATGGATATTTGAGAGGCGGTTGGTCAACAACTATGCCTTTTCAAATGTAGTCAGGACAGCCGGGCAGCCCGACAAGGATTTTTGGGCTGGTTTCTATCGGCTCTGTGGAGTCATTATTATTATATAATTATAACTATTTCGTGTCTCGAATAAGTTTTCCCCATCTGCTAAATATAACGTCTTGTTTGTCAAAGACCATATTTTAGTATTTATTTATCCTATTATTATAGTATTTAAATTTATTATAGGTAGGGACGTTGCCGTTTTAATATGCATTATCATTATGCCAACAGATTAAAGCAAACGACCTTACCTCTTTGACGCATATGGCGCACATTTTAATTTAGTTACTTCAGAAACGATAATGTGACTGCTTAAGACGCTGACAACACCTAAACCGCGGTCACTGTCAGATTGCATAACGCTTGTAATTTATTGCAAAAATGAAGCAATTATCTATTTACTCAAAATTGAGTTGAGTAATCGAAAATAAAAACAACCAAGTTCTGCATTCCAATAAGACGTTCTTGTTATTAATTAAATACGTAACGTATGTTCTTATATAATACAGATATTTTGGATTAGAACTCAAGGTAAGAGGTTAGGTTAACGTTAGTTTGTAACGAGATTTTTTTTCAAAACGTGTTTTAGTAACAACCAAGTTCTGGGAAATATGTTCAAAATTAACATATATTTTTACCGCTACCACAAACTATACAGATTTGGCAATTTTTTTTCTTAAGAGAAGCTTATTTTGGTCAATTGGGTCTTGTCAGCGCCTTCAGGGAACTACAAGACCTAAACGCAAATTTAGTAAGTTTTATAATGCCTAAAAGTATATGATCCACTACAGTAAACAAAATCAGAAAAATATATGATACTAGCTGCGCCCCGCGGTTTCACCCGTTTAAGTTTTAACCCCGTGGGTATATCGGGATAAAAAGTATCCTATGTGTTATTCCTGGTTATAAACTTATCTGTGCGCCAAATTTCATCCAAATCCGTTGAGTACTTTTTGCGTGAAAGAGTTACAAACATCCATCCATCCATTCTTACAAACCTTCGCATTTATAATATTAGTAGGATTCTTCAGGATACATGCTAGGTAGATAGTGTGTTGAAAATATTAGGTATACAACTAATTTGATACGATAGGAAAAAATCACGAAGATACCTATAAACATTTACTTTTACAATTAAAAACCATACTTAATATACATGCAATCATTCTGATTTTTTGTCAGATTACTCTACAAGTAACATATTAGCATAATAGTGTTTTATTTTTTTTATCCAATCAATACATTTTTTGTAAACAGATAATTGCTTCATATTTTGCAATAAATTATCAGTGTCGTGTCATCGCGCTTCTTTTTCTTTTCTATGCAGTCCTACAGTGATCGCGCTCTAGCTGTTGCCAGCCTCTTAATGTTAGTGCCCATTCCCAAGTTCTACTTATTTGTACGTAGGTGATTCTCGTATATAGCCACATAGTCATCAATTTCTTCTAACTTAACAGACAGCTGTGCTGCTGGGGATTTAATTGCGCTACTTCTTCTACCCAGCTAAAACTAGGAAGCGGTGAAGGGCGGGCGTTTTGGGGGACTGTCTTATGTAATTTTGACGTTTATAAAGTGCTGATTCTCAGCTTATTTTAATTAAATGACTTTTGATTTTGATATAATACGCACAGCTATTACAAATAGGTTATGGGTACCTATAGATAATCCTCTTTTCGCAGAGACAAGCACCAAGTTGGAGGAAATGGTACCACGCACTAAGGCCCGTATTATAGACCGTCACTCAATACTCAAGCACTACTTAAAACTAGATTCAAGCCATTTGATTGGTTAAAACTAGTTTTAAGTAATGCTTGAGAATTGAGTGACGTTCTGTAATACGGAACTAAGTGTTGAAAGTGAAAAAATAGGCCTAAAAATAAATGGGGGTAAGATAAAATGTAATGACGAACTGCAATGCTTATCCAATAACTCTAAACAGCAAGGCTCTTAAAATATGTGTATGGCTACGTGTACTGAGGAAAACAAATATTATTTAGAAACAAAAATACCGAAGATGAGGTAGAAGTAACAGTGGAATTGACTTGGAGGAAATTATGGTCCTTCAAAACATTCATAGAAGCTGACTTCCCCTTCACAAAAAGGCCATTCTTGACACACTTACATGGATCCTACCGTCTTTCACTTAAAGGTTATCAGGCTTCGACATACTTATACCACAAAAATACAAACTAAGATAGCTAATATGCCAGAAAGCTATTAAAAGGGGCGTACTGAAAATACAGAAAATCAGAAGTGAATGACAGAAAACGAATCTATTTGATGCTCTGCATTATGCTGGTGCTCCACTTAAACTCAAGTGGAAATAGGCCGGACAACTGGCCCGCTATACCTACAAGAGATGGATCGCGGAGGCAACCCGGTGGACAGGACCCAGAGGTAAGAGATGACAAGGGCGGCTTAGGAAGCGCTGGACAGATGATATAATAGCAGTCGCAGGAGAACAATGGACAAAAGAAGCCACAGACAGAGAAAATTGGAATAAGCTGAAGGACGGCTATACCCGAGAAGGGGTTCCTATCCCTAAGATATAGATATACATATAGAAAGAAAATACTTCATATAAGAAAAAAAAACGCAGACACGACACAACTGAAAAAACTATATATACGAGTAAATTTGTAATTCTAGGTGCTAATTATATTAAGAAGTGCAACGTAAATATTTCTGTGGATAAGAAATGAATAGGCTTTTTATTTTATTTAGTTATTAATGATCCTATAAACAAACTTGAAAATTGGGAAGCAACATCGCGGACAGCGCAAAACTGGACGTTGTGACAATTCTTGGGGGAGGCCTTTATGTATCCAGCAGGGATTGTGCGCTTCTATGTTTTCGGGACGATTTTATCGTGGATCTCCCCGGCATCGCGATAACACAGGAAAGTAAAATGTATGGAAATATATGAATTAATTTATAGATTTTAAACATATTGTTATTATGATATTTGAACAAGCGGCCTTCCTTATTGGTTTGCCGATAGTTCGTTTAGTCACTTCTCTTTAGGTAACCATCGAGGTTCTGTTTACATTGAATCTACCATTATTTCCCATCACATGATATGAATAACAATGATCCATCGACCCTTTTCTTTTTCAATATTCCCTTTTTTTTTGGTGTTGTCTTTTTTGCAGTGGTCCCTCGGGGGACCTTAACTGCTTCACCGGGCTTCGGTGGGGCCAGAAGGGCCTCTCACCTAGTTAAATAAAATAAATAGGTAGCACGGGTGGCTAAGGGCTTCCCATGAATGTTTGCATCTGTGAGTTATTACTATTACGGATTTTGTTTAGGTTAACTTGCACAGCGCGGGCTTAAGGCGCTGACAAGACCCAATTGACCAAAATAGGCTTCTCTTAAGAAAGAAAATTGCCAAATCTGTATAGTTTGTGGTAGCGAAAAAAATATATGTTAATTTTGAACATATTTCCCAGAACTTGGTTGTCACCAAAACACGTTTTGAAAAAAAAATCTCGATACAAACTAACGTTAAACTAACCTCTTACCTTGAGTTCTAATCCAAAATATCTGTATTAAATATCAACATACATTACGTATTTAATTAATAACAAGTACGTCTTATTCTAATGCAGAACTTGGTTGTTTTTTATTTTCGATTACTCAACTCAATTCTGAGTAAATAGATAATTACTTCATATTTTGCAATAAATTACAAGCGTTTTGTCGTCGCGCTTCTCTTTCTTTTCTTTGCAATCTGACAGTGACCGCGGTTTAGGTGTTGTCAGCGTCTTAAGGGACGGTGTCAATATGCCCATCGTTACTATTCGTGTCTCTTATTCGTATTCTTTACAGTTGTGTGGTTGTCAACATTTGTGTTCAGACTACCTGAATGATAGTTATTGTGGATGACCTTGTCCTTTTTATTTTTAAAGTTCTGGCAATATGTCAAAATATTTTAGCAACGGAAAACGTGTTAAAACACCATTCTGCTAATAATTTCGGTTCCGTAGTGTTTCCTATTATGATGAGCTAAATAATGTGTTGTTTGTATTATGTGGTGTACCTACAATTAATAATCTATACATAAATAATTACTTGTCTTGACTGACTGATTCGCCAACGCAGAGCCGAAACTACTGGGACTAGACACATGGAATTTTGCACACTGCTTCCTTTTAATAACCCCCGAACTTTAAAGGGGGTGAAAAGGAGGAATTCTATTGTATGAAAATCTTATTTCTTAAGTTAATAAACTTGAAAGTTAGCACGAATACATTCTTAAATGTATACTTACTTATAAAGTTTATCATCATTTAGTTTTTCAAAACTACCCCTCAAGGGTTTTTAGGGGATGCTAAAGTTTGTATGGAAGAATTTTGACGCGATGTCTGGTTACCTCGAATAACGGTATTAATACTTTTGACAAAAAATATAAGCATATATAAGTCTAAATATTAAATGACGGTTCACTTGATTGAAGAGTTTTAAAAAATCAACACCTTCGGGGTGAAAAGGGAACAACAGTTTATATGAACATTTTATTTTGCTTTGATCAATAAATTAAATAATAAGTAAAAGGATCTTAATCATTAATTTTCCAAAACTACCGGTTAAAAGTGGTGGAGGGGGTGTTAAATTTTGGAGGAGAAACTACGAAATGCACGCCTGATTTTCAAAACGGGGCAATCTGTCATGGCGGCTCGAGTGTTTTCATTACTTTCATTCTGTCAAATCTACGAGTTTTTTTTTACAGTGTTACTCGCATACAAATTTATTAATTACTCCTGTCGGAATATTATACGTTTTTAAATTTAAAAATAATAATATATAAGTATTTATTTATTTATTTAATACTTCAAGCACAGAAATGTTAGAGGCGGAGTTAATACCACAGGATTTTTCTACCAGTTAACCTTTGGGTGATGGAGATACAAAGAGACGAATAATAAATAATTTGTGGTTACTTTGACAGCCGTAGGTATTCGAACAAATTTTCAAATTTTATAAGGTGTGTACACAAATTATGACTGAATACTATCTACTGACTAAAATTCGTTCCAATTTAAGGAACGTTTATTTGTACGCAATCAGTGTTAAATAAATTGTATTATGTTTTTCTAAATCTAAACTAATAATATAACGAGAAAAGATTTGATATTTTGTATGTTTGTTTCGATTATTCCGCGTATCCACCCTAAAACAGCCCCCCTAGGCCCGCCCTAGGAGACTCGGAATCGCGTGTTCATCTATCCACCCCCGACGTGGTGGATAATCGGAATTCACTTCTAATTGTTCTTTCGACTTTTTACCCCAACTACAGTCATCAGCAACAGTAAATATACTCTATACACTTTCAATAATTTATCAATGAAATAATGTTTATTTACTTAACCAAATTACAAGATGATTATTAACATTAACTAAATTAAATTAAAACTAAGTTAAGCTTAAAAAAGGCCCTCGGGGCATTGTACCGAGGATGCTGGCGGCATTTCCTCGCTGAATTGCAATGCTGATGCGTTGCGCGAGAAAGCCGCCAGCTTTTCGGTCACCAGTTACATCAACAGTAACTAGACGTTTCGCGATTTCCGCATTATTTATTATTTACATTTATCAATTAATTTTTAATAATCACAAACTTAAACAAACATCATATTACGCATTGCATTAAACTTCCTCGTTTTAAATTATATTACACATCGAATGATAGCTAATTAATTAAAACTACTCACTTTAGCTTTGACATTTTAAAGAAGTAGGTATGTATGTGTTTTTATAGGTTTGCTAAAGCCTACTAAGTATCTCTTGGGCCAGTTTCTATTGTGTTTCTTTATATGACTGTACATAGCCGTGGAAGAAAAATAGTATACAAATTCTTATTCATCCGAAATCAATACATCTCTCTAAGTTGGATTTGTTCCATAAGCACTTTTCTCTAAGAGATTTGTTCTAATGGAACAAATCTAACTATGAGAGATGTGTTAATGATTCTAATGATAATAATTCTGTAAATACTTGCATATTTTTCGCGAATCATATTTATCTACCAACCCGCACTGGGCCCGCGTGGTGGATTACGGCCCACTCCCTCTCAAAGAGAGGAGGCCTGTGTCCCAGCAGTGGGAATATTATAGGCTGATTATGTGAATCTTATTTTGATCAAGATACAACCTGACACTGACCTGCAAAGTGCAAAAAATGACAGAAAATTTGAATTTCGCGGGTTATCGACATTCATTTTTCAAATTAACTTTAGTCTATGTAAAAATATACATAGGTGCCGATTCCCTTGTTCACAAACTAAACTAAATTACTGAACTTAAATTTAGTAAAAGGACAGAAGATAAATTTTAGTTTAGTCCTGTCAAATTAATCAGCGCCTGTCACTACTCCATACAAGTTCATACGTGATTGCCTACTAAAATTACGTCAATTTACGTCAAGCGCTGATTAATTTGATAGGACTAAACTAAAATTTATCTTCTGTCCTTTTCTTAATGAAATAGAAAGAAAAAGATGCACTAAACTTAAATTTAGTTTAGTTTGTGAACAAGGGAATCGGCACCATTATATAAATAGTTCTTTTTTTAATAAATTTAGGGACTCTATTTCGTTCGTCCCGCCGCGCCGTCGCCACTAAAACGTCTACTCTCGTTTAATTAATTTCAACTATTGAAGGTACTACTGAAGCTCGGTAGAAATTAGTGCATTCATAACAACAAGCATTGTCAGGGCTTCTAAGCTGCGTTTACGTATGCAATAATATACGAAGTAGTCTGACTTTACTGTCCATTCATTGAAAGAGGAATGTATGGTACACACGGCTACATATCAACCTATACATTTCCAGTATAAGCTGATCTCTCATTGTACGGAAATCTTATACAATGCGAGATCAGCTTATAGTTATTTTTCACTTTGTAGTGTTTTTTTTTGGAAGTCGGTTGTTTTTCTGTAAAACGTGTTTTTATTTGTCACTTTTTAGTGGGTCAGTTTGTAATTTACGGGTATTTATTAGTTACAATAGCCTAATGTCAACTGCTTTACAAACTATTTACAACCTTTGCTTTACAAAATATTGCTTTTCCCGATGCAGAGACGTTAACTGTTGACGAATCCTCCTGGTAAGAACTAGGAGAACTGGTGCTGATTGTGAATTCACTATCAGCTAGGCTTTACCATATGCATTGTGACGAGCACACCTAAATTGCTAGCAACCATATTAAAGTACCTAATCGAATCGCAAACCGTGAAATACTTATTATTAAGTAGTTCTGATGGCCATCTGTGGTCTTCATCATCAGTTCCACTTCACCAAATGGTGCTTTCCGAGAGCAAATGCACGAGTTACTATAAAACACTCAAATCGCCATAGGTGTGCTTATAAAACTTGAAGATTTCCCTCGATTTCAAAGGGATCCTCTCATCAGATCCTGACTTGGTGACAATGGGACCACCTCAAGAGCATAACCTTTCAAACAAAAAAGAACATTCAAACTCGGTCCACAATTGAAGGAGAAATCGGTGAACATATATATATTTAAAAAAAAATAGACATGACAGACGAACATTATAACCTCCTCCTTTTTGGAAGTCGGTAAACAATTTATATGGGATTACTGCGCAAGCTTCCTCTACCAAATGACAAAAAAAAATCAAAATCGGTCCATAATTGACGTAAATATCTATGAACATCTTACTAGTACTATAAACGCGAAAGTTTGTGAGTATGTATGTATTTTTTTTTTTGTGGATGGGAAATCTTCAAATAACTTCTCTCGCTCTGGGCGGAGCGGGAGGGTGTGTCAGACTCTTACTGACTAAAACCCACCTGTATTCCTTACTGTTGCCTGTGTTGCCAGGGGCCTCGGTGACCCATTAGTACCGCCCCGCGAACCCGGGAGTATATAATTATGTATGGATGTTTGTTACTCTTTCACGCAAAAACGGCTGAACGGATTGGGATGAAATTTGGCACACAGATAGTTTATAATCTAGATTAACACTTTTTATCCCGATATTCTCAAGGGATCCAGAATTATGCGGGTGAAACCGCGGGGCGCAGCTAAAAGCATAAAAAATATACATACAAACGAACATATAACCTCCTCCTTTTTTAAAGTCGGTTAAAAATAAGTCCACTTTAGGACAGTTTTGTATTACTACTCTCCCAAATCGTACTTAAACTATTTTTTTTAATAATCGTAAGTAAAACGACAAAACCACTGTACAACACCTACCTAACTTAATATTATTATTGCTTATTAAGTGTTTGTTGCATTTTCCTTATTTCACATAGCAACAGAGCAACGGATCGACAACGTTAAGTTTATGGGCCGAAGAATGACCAAAGAATGGGAAAAGTGTACAGTTACTATGGCCATGAGAGAAAAAGAAAAGAGGTAAAAATTAGTTAATAAACGAATAAGGCACTCACAGGTGAGAAAACATGATGCGCCGACCCCAAATAAATTGGGATAGGGGCAGAAGAATCAAAATCAAAAGTCATTTATTCAAACTAGGCTGAGAATCAGCACTTTCGAACGTCAAAATTACACGTGAAATTAGAGTACGAAATAAAAGTTGATAAATTTTGGAAAAATGAGGGAAGAGAGATTCTAAGTATAATTAGATATCTTATTACCTATTCTTGAATTTCAATAACAAAAAAAAAAACACTACATACATAAAATTACATTACATTGTTTTTCTTTTTTTTTGTATATGTATTGACACCTTGTTTTTATATATATTCCTGTAATTTGTTATCCATGAATTGTGCTATTGTGTGTTGTGCTATGTGTTTTGTGTGCACTGAATAAATGTTTTATCTATCTATCTACTTATCTATAAAACAGTGCACCAAAACGCCCACCCTTCACCACTTCCTAGTGCTTTAGTTGGGCAGAAGAAGTGGCGCAACAAACTCCCCAGCAGCACAGCTGTCTGTTCAGTTAGAAAAACTGGATTCTATACTATATAACGAACGTGAATGATGATGAGGTCAGAAGGTAAGACATAACTAAGAAGACATAAACGACAGGATGTAAGTCTTGATTGATGTTATATAATTCAGACCCAAGTGACGTCCATAGCGTAGGTATAGCGTCACAACAAACAGGTTTTGATTTATTAATTAATAAACATAAATTCAATGTAGATGAATAACATGAAAAATTAATTTAACTTTCTTTTACACTTTTGAGACCGGTTTAATTTCTCCAAAAACCCCAGGTAAACATAACTTCACTAGTTACTTATGCGCTAGATAGAGGAGGAGGATTCATCTCCGGTGCCTGCTTTTTTAACAGGAAAACTGTGATTCCGGTTTTATACTACACTCTGATCTTTAATTTGTTAGACCATAATGGCAGCTGCGAACGATCTTTTTTTAAAAATAACATGATAAATAATTAATATTACGGACATAACACGACTACAGTGAAGATCCTTCTGCAGGTTTTGTCGTTTTGTCGACGGAAGAGTAGACAAAAACGACGATTTGACATACAGTTGACAGCTTTCTACCGAGAAATGTAGACAAGCAATTTCTATTGTACAGTAGAGTAGATATAGGTAGAAAGCGTCATGCTAAGCCTGCTGCAGAGAATGATTCAGTGGTTACTCGGTACCCAGATCGGTCCGGTCCATGCAGAAAGATGAATTTGGAATGATCTAATTCAAACTCAAAGTATTTGTTTCAATTAAGGCGGGTCCGCTGCGCCATGTTGTCGTGCTTTACAAACACATAACATTGTTTGCTGACCGAAAGAAGATGCGGTCTACCTGTTTGGTTAGCAAAAACACAATAACATGTTTACCGCGACGAACGGATAACATCTACCGCGTTCGCCTGCTGGGGTGGGTGAAGTCACTCATTTCGTGTTCGTACTCTCCTGCAGTCTTAGCACGAGAACCGTGGAGAAGCGTTTTGTCTACGGAAGGGTAGACAAAACTGTGGTTTCCGTGTAGACAGTTGACAGTTTTCTACCGAGAAATGTAGACAAGCGATTTCTATTCTACAGTAGAGTAGATATAGGTACAAAGCGTCATGCTAAGCCTGCTGCAGAGAATGATTCAGTGGTCACTCGGTAACTAGATTATTTACTAGGTGTTTTTTATGTCAACACCAAATATCATTTAAGTCAAACAAATAAAAAAATAGTATAACTATAAGACCTAATTCAGACCTAATTAAGGACACTGCAAACATTACGAGTAGCCATTACTTCAGGCACATTACAACCACACGAAAAAAAAGAGCTACGGATGTGGGTTTAGATGTAGTCGATGACGCATGAATATGAGAAAATAATTACTTACAGTTGTTGGCATTAAACTCAGATCTAGACTGGCTAGACGTGGTGGTGGCAGGTGGAGCAAAGCCCTAACGGAATGGTTGCCGGGATACGGTACAAGAAGCGTTGATAGACCAATAACCAGGTGGGTGGACGATCTACAGAAGATCGTAGGAAAACCTGAACGAGACTCGCACAGACCAGGGAAGCATGGTACAAAAGGGAGGAAGGAACAAGGCTGCCGCTAATGATGATGGTGATGACGAAACTAAAAAAGATCTATTCCATTTTATTTGTGTTTCTTTTTACGCTGTACGATTGCCTAACAGACGGCTAATGTTCTGCTTTATGATTGTAGGTTATTTATGTGCACAGTGTATTTATGTAATCGCGATCTAATTCAATTAACTATCTACTAAATTACTAAGAGCAATACACGTCGGTAATCAAATTCACGCCAGTGAAATAGAAGAGAGCCATTTGCAGTGGTCTGAAATAAATAGTAGGTAATTTGGACCACTATATGAAATTCACTATAACAAACTATAAAAACACATATTCTTCTACCTTGAATATTCTGAATATCTAAAATTCTGAAAACTTACGATTTATTTGTAAATCACTGTCCATTCCAAGGTTGCCTAGAAGAGATCGCAGAAAGCGATAAAAGCTCCCACAGAAAGGCGCGACGCGACTCAAGTTGAACAATTTCTATAAAAACTAAATGGAAATTGTTATACCAGAATCGCGTCGCGCCTATCTGCACGAGCTTTAAGGCCGCCTACAACGGGCGGCCTTATCGCTATTTATATTTTGTAGTATTTGTTTTTTTTATAATGTATTTTTGTGGTGTACAATAAACTCAGAAAATAAGTTTACTTTCAACTCCAAACGTGCCTATATTAAAGAATATTGAATATAATTTGTGCTCCGCTACAAAATCACTTTCTTTTTCATGTTTTTACTTCTTATTAAAACCTGTCATTTGGTAAACGTCCATTTCGTTGATTAATTGACCTCATTCAGGTCCGGATTTAAAGTTGTGGCGGCCCTGGGGCAACCAAGTAGTGGAGGCCCCGAAAATTTTGTGGAACAGATAAAAAAAAACAATTCAAAAAGGTACCTTATGACTTTTTTTCTTAGATTGACACAAACGAAGTATTTTTTCTTATCTAAAAAAAATCAAATTGTGGAGGCCCCTACTTTGTGGAGGTCCGGGGCCAGTGCCCCTGTTGCCCGACCCTAAATCCAGCCCTGACCTCATTCCGTCGAACAGAGTATATTATGTGTATCGTACTGTACTATCGTGTTGAACAACCTAACTTGTCTGGAAAGAAACCATAACAATTTCGAGTAAACAGGGTCGATTGTTCAAGGCAAGATAATATAAGTATTGTGTATGTCATTAGTCTGTTTTATGTATCCATATATCTGTGCAACTAAGTATTCAAAGCCTAGTTAGTATAGACATTGTCACGTAAATTAGATACATTTGAGTACCATTTAAATGTATCTAATCAAGAACAATACTCATTATAAAACCAAATAATTTAACGTATATCATGCTTCTTTAAAAGAATTTTCATTTATTAAGTTTTTACGGTCGTCAAAATATTTCATAGTTGGTCACATGTTACGGCTGTCGGCAGCTTTACCCGAGACGAATCGGAAATCGAGTATGCAGTCGATCAAGCGGTATAATTCCATGTACTTACATGCGGTATCGGTTTCCTGCTATGGTCCAAATGCATTCCACCCACTTCAACAACACCCGGCAGTAGAGGACGCACTCCATTCATACTGTGGAACGTATTCACCATACTCAAGCTCATATTCTTCGCAAAGTCTTGCAGATCGGGAATCCTCCTTCCAAAACGCTTCTCAATAATCGCCTTTTCCTTCAACTGTATAGCGTATCGATACCAGATCTTATAATATACGTTCATTACTGTATTCTCTAACCTTTGTAGGAAGGTCATCTTCGAACTGAACTCGGAGCTCACAATTGGCACATATGACGGATTATCCGTCACCCCTATCCGGTCAGGGCTCCATTGCATCAAGGAGCTCGATGACAAGGCTATGTAAGGTGCTTTCAACCCGTAAACATGGGCAAGACCAAGCATGCAGTCACTATTGAAATTTTCCACTAGAAGAACATCATAACTTTTCTTCAAAACATCAGCTAATGGATTGAAATCCACAATTTTGGAGCATACGCCCAGAGCTAGATCAGCCAGCGGTTCGAACTCCATAATTTGCTTGATAATTTTCTCAATGCCTAAAACTTTGAGAACCTTGCTAGAACTGTCGAAGTACGTTAACTCAATAGTTTCCAGCCCTTGACCAGCAATGCCTTCGAGGCTGACGATGGTATAATTTGCTGGTGGATCTTTGATGGGGAAGAACGAAACAACGGTAACATCGTGTCCTCTCTCTGCTAGTGTTTTCAATAGTGGATCGAAAACCATTTGGTGGCTTTTCCCCGTGTGCGGGAAGAGGCCGAGTATTCGCGCGGATTGCACATTATGGACGGCGAAGATCGCGAGTAGCATTATAGAGAGAGTCCGCATTGTGGACGAGCGATGTACACTGCGCCGCGGCTCAAACGGTACTGTCTGCAGTGTTGACACGAAAGGCGGTCGACCGCGTGTTATTTTCAGAGCATCATTCTGTTCTGTAGGGTGGTACGACGGTATAAGTACTATGTGCATCATAGATAGTGGCGTGTTTGAAAAAGACAAGGTTAATGTTAATGCTACTGTGGTTTCAAGTGCAATCGATACGTTTTTTTTAAGAAAGTAGACAAGTAGACAACGAGCTTAAAACTCGTGTTTATATTAATATTTTTGTATGAACCAAACACGAGTTAAACTCGTGCGCCCCGATTATTTTCTATTTTAAGAAGTATGTAGGCCCATAGCTCTTAATTCTTTGCAGATGTTTCGAATGCGTTTATTCAACGACCCTATTTTGTTAGTTGGGTATCTAATATAAAAGCAGCATGGACGCGGTAAGCACCCAGATTAAATTCTAATAAGTCATTTAATCGAAATAAATATGCGTTTAATTTTATAAGTCATGAAAGCAGACACTCTTCGAAGCATAAACAAACTACTTAAGATAATTATTATAATTAGGTAGCATCGATTATCAGGAAGTGAACGAGCGTGTGAAAGATGAGTGACACTTTTAATCACGTCAAACTGATAATGACTTTTAACTGCGTACATCATGAGTTCATGACATTCATGACACACACTCACAAACACATGACAGTATTAAAGTGTAACCTATATAGCCAGTGAACGCTTATATCTTATGGTCTTATAAACAATTAATTATAGATAATGACTCTCTGATATTATGATAACCTTCGTTAAAACTATTTGTCTATAGCTAGTTCAAAGTCATGGGTAACAGTTTAACAGTAGGTAAGGTCAGGTATGGGGGGGGGCCATTTGGTTCATTGGACCATTCGTAGGGCAACCACGGTAAAAAAAAAGGTACGCACGCAGATCGGTCCGGTCCATGCAGAAAGATGAATTTGGAATGATCTAATTCAATTAACTCAAAGTATTTGTTTCAATTAAGTCGGATCCGCTGCGCCATGTTGTCGTGTTTTACAAACACATAACATTGTTTGCTGACCGATACGAGGGTGACACTGAAAGTTCTTAGAAAATCTAAAACTGAACAAACCAGTAAGTTATTTTTATTATATCGTTTACAAACCAGTTTTGAAAACTTTCAGTGTCGCCCTCGTTGGAGGCACAGCCTAACTATTTTGTTAGCAAAAACGCAATAACATGTTTACCGCAACGAACGGATAACATCCCCCGTGTTCGCCTGCGGAGATGAGTTCACTCATTTCGTTTTAGTCACGGAGCAAATACAAAGGTATTAGTGCTCTCCTGCAGGCTTAGCACGAGAACCGTAGAGAAGCGTTTTGTCGATGGAAGACTAGACAAGAGTAGACAGTTGACAGTTTTCTACCGAGAAATGTAAACAAGCGATTTCTATTCTATAGTAAAGTAGACATAGAAACCGTCATGCTAAGCCTGCAGACCACAGTGACCGTGATTTTTTGAAGTACGATGATGTGCGGTCGGACACGGAATCTATTTCTGTTAGGTACTTCTTTGTAGAACTAAATCAACTACTACTGGAACAGCAGACATACATACTCGTACGTCTTCCTCTTCGGAACTTAATTTAATTTAAAACATTGGTGCCGATTCCCTTGTTCACAAACTAAACTAAATTTAAGTTCAGTGCATCTTTTTCTTTCTATTTCATTAAGAAGAGGATAGTAGATACATTTTAGTTTAGTCCTGTCAAATTAATCAGCGCCTGTCACTACTCCATACAAGTTTAGACGTGATTAAAAACTTGCCCACTAAAATCACGTCAATTTACATCAAGCGTTGATTAATTTGACAGGACTAAACTAGAATTTATCTTCTGTCCTCTTCTTAATGAAATAGAAAGAAAAAGATGCACTGAACTTATAAGTTTAGTTTGTGAACAAGGGAATCGGCACCATTATATACCCAAAAGTCGCAGCAAACTGGCTGTTTTGCTAACATGTTTAAATAACATGTTTTGATAACATTTTTTGTTAGAAAATTGGCGCAGGGGACCAGGCTTTACAGGTACTTTTGAATTGTCAAGATGTCGGTCAGTCAGAATGATGAAGCTATTTGCCCATTTCAAAGCGCAGTAGGTTATTATGGAGAAAAACGGGCTAGAAACTTCATGGACACTCTTTTATATTAAAATACAAATGCTACAAAGTATTGGTTACATCATTCATGTTGAAATGATACATGTGAAAACGGTGTAGAAAGACGAGTACGTCAAAAGCGCCCTTAATAAACGATTCAAAAATTAAGATAATTATAATAAGCCGTGGCAGGTAAGAGATGACCAGTCCCAACTGACGGCGCCTCTTCCTGCGCTTAAGACGCTGAGAACACCTAAACCGCGGTCACTGTCAAATTCCATAGGAAAGAAAGAGAAGCGCGATGACACAACGCTTGTAATTTATTACAAAATATGAAGTAATTATCTATTTACTCAAAACTGAGTTGAGTAATCGAAAATAAAAAACAACCAAGTTCTGCATTCAAATAAGACGTTCTTGTTATTAATTAAATACGTAACGTATGTTGATATTTGATACAGATATTTTGGATTAGAACTCAAAGTAAGAGGTTAGTTTAACGTTAGTTTGTATCGAGATTTTGTTTTCAAAATGTGTTTTGGTATCAACCAAGTTCTGGGAAATATGTTTAAAATTAACATATATTTTTTCCGCTACCACAAACTATACAGATTTGGAATTTTTTTTTCTTAAGCGCAGCCTATTTTGGTCAATTGGGTCTTGTCAGCGCCTTAAGGTATGGATCATAAGGTATGGACCCTGTCTCGCTTTCTCGCGTGACCGCGAGCAGTGTGCGAGCGAGCGAGATAAAGAGTGAGGTCGCGCTCAGGTATTATGGACTCTTAAAAAATATGTGGCTGTCTAGTCCTAATCTTGTGTTGTAAGTTACTTATCTAATTTTAATTTTATAATTTAGGACAGAATTTTTATAAGGCTAAATTAGGATATCGGAAGTAGACGAGTCTCGCACATTGAAACATTCTGAAGTTCAGCTGTATCTAGGTGAGACTTTCAATAAGTATAATTGGAAAACAGGGCTATTTGCAAAGAAAGCACCACTATGTGTCGTGTTTGTGAAGGCAAAGTAAATAATCTAAGTAATTGTGTAGTCAGGAAAATTAATTGTTTATGTAATTGTATAGGTATACCAACATAAATTGCCCTTACATTCAAATTACAACAGTTATTCTTTGACAGTTGTATAAATTGCAAAAAATACGGCGAATTACCGCAGTGTTTTTAATTTGATAAACAATTTAATTTCCTTGACCGTGCTTATAAAATGTGTTTAGGGAAACGTTCTGGGAACTTTTAGGTCGAGCGATAACCTTCTATATAAGGTTATCGCTCGACCTAAAGTTTCCAAGAACGGTTGCCTTATAAAGGCTCAAATTAAATTAGCTAGCGAATCTTCACAGACGTGATGGTTATCGATATCTAAACACGACAGAATAAAAACCATTCGATGTTTTTTTTTTGCGTCAATGACTGCTGGTAGTGTTGCTATTTGAATATGGGTTGATAAAATCTGTTTTATCGTGTTGTTTGTGTAAATTTTCTCATTCGATTTTGAACTTTACCATCAACATTTGAAGGTTTAAAATCATTTGGAGAAATTTGACAGTTTGTGGTAACTTGATGTGCTGGCGACTGTACCTAAGAAAAAACCGTTTTTAGGGTTCCGTACCCGAAGGGTGCTGGCGATTGCACCTATAAGTAACCTCTGAAATGTTCATGATAGTAAAAATTAAAAGAAAGGATGCCTATCAATCACAATGACAGTAGATCTTTGACAATCGTTACGACTAGGCAGAAGACCAAAAAATCTAACAACCAGTCTTATCAAGTGGCATCGTGTTATTTAGAAACTGGGTTGGAGGGCGTGGAGGTCAGATAGTCAGATTGATTAAGTAGGCCAAAACCATGTATGTGTCGTTTCGAATTTTGCACTATTTATTTATTTATTTATTTATATAATTATACTTTATTGTACACCAGATTATACACTACAAAAAAAAACTATATATACACTACAAAATATACAATGGGCGGCCTTATCGCTTATAGCGATCTCTTCCAGGCAACCATGGACTATGGCACTATTTTATTTGGTATGCCTGCCATTTCTAATTTATTTCCTATTGATTAATTTTTTAACAGTTACTAACCCAGTGTCACTGACCGCTCCATTTTTCACAACAAAAAATGGTCTTAATTTTATTGCCAAACCAGTGATTATGCTCTCACTTCTACATTAGAAATAGAATTACAGTTAAAGTTAAAATTAGAACAAACCAGTTGGTTAAAAAAGTGTTTCATAGGAGGGTTATTGACCTTAAGTTTTCAGGGGACCGATCAATAAAGACACTTAGCATGCATCACGTGACCGAGAGTAGGTATATAGGTATTATTCATTCATTTAAAACCAGCCAAGTGCGTGTCGGACCATGCAAAATATAGGGTCCCATAGTTCGAATTAATTTATCCCAAAATCAAACTTAATAATGTAGTTGAAAAACATGTTCTCCCATACATCGATATGCGTCAATTCTTCAACTGCAAATGTAAGTTGGTCGACTGTTACTCGTTAACTTGTAAATTCGATGGGGGGAACACTAGACTCTAACAAAAATTAGCACTTTAAAACTTAATATTACGCAAAGGGATCCCTTTTTTTTTTGTGGATGGGAAATCATCAAATAACTTCTCCCGCTCTGGGCGGAGCGGGAGGGTGTGTCAGACTCTTACTGACTAAAACCCACCCGTATTCCTTCCTGTTGCCTGTGTTGCGGGGGCCTCGGTGACACATTAGTACCTTCCCGCGACCCCGGCAGGAAAGGGATCCCTGAATCGAAAAATGGTTTTCACAGACCCAAAATATTTTTGGACGACCTATCCAACGATACCACACACTATGGGATAGACGACAAAAATCCCCACTTTACGTGCAAGGGAGGTTACCATACAATATTTTTTTCTTTGAGATTTTATTTTATCGCTTTGGCGTGATTAATATGTATACCCATGCCAAATTACAGCTTTCTAGTACTACTAATAGTCTCTGAGCTAAGCTGCGGACTAGGGCTTTCAAATACCGATTTTTTTCAATACCGGTATCAATACCGGTGTTGGAAAAGTCAATACCGTGATCCCGGTATCAATACCGGAAGTCCGGTATTGAACGCAAGTTCAATTGAACATTAATAAAACCAATAAAATACGCCTTTTTTATTTTCAAATCACTCTTTATTGTTCTTATTTATTGAAAATAATAAAATAAATACGTTATACATACATAGCTTTCTTAATTCTTATATAATAATTTGGTATTGGTTGATTATTTACGTAGGACTAGGAATTAGGAACATAATGAAAACTTAAACTTAATCTTACTCTTTTTGCAGGAAGGCATTTCACATAGACTTTGTTTGTACAATATCAAAAAAATATAAATTTCTTATTATTACCTAAATGTCATCATGTCTCATGTAAAAATCAATATAGGTATCATTATTTATAGAAATGTAAGTAAGTAAAGTATACCTTAACTAGCTAGTAGCAATCATTTGGTAATCATTTTAGTAATATTGTTAATAATTAAGTTATAAAAAAACAATCAAAAGATCTAAAACTAAACAAGTAACAAAATAAATCCAGAATCAACATAGGCATCATTATTTGTAGAAATGCAAGTAAGTTAAGTATAGCTTAACTAGCTAAGTACGGCCCTCGTACTTAAAACTTACTCGCACTAAAAATTTCGGAAATCAAGGAAGTGACACAAAATTACTATTTAAAAATGTATTTATTGCTTTTCGAAGTATTCTCCGCGAAATTTGACACATTTTTCCATACGATGGAACCAATCATTGAAGCAACCATTCCATTCGGAAGTTGGGGTCTCCAAAATGGCCGTTTTGTAGGCGTCCACAGCTTCTTCAGGTGATGAAAATCTCTGTCCACGCAATTTATTCTTTATTTTAGAGAAAGTATAGAAATCATTAGGGCTTAGGTCGGGGCTGTACGGCGGATGGTCTAATAATTCTATGTTTTCTTGCTCTACAAACTCTTTTGTTCTGTGCGCGGTGTGAGAACTCGCATTGTCGTGATGGAGGATGATGCGGCGGTTGCAGTTCTCTTTACGGAGTTCAGAAACGACCTGTGGCAAACAAATGCTAGCATACCATTCTGCATTAACCGTTCTTTGTCCCTCAAGAGGAATAGTCGTAACATGGCCGGTTTTGGAGACAAACGTGGCCTCCATTTTTTTTGCAACACTCCGTGAACGAACAATTTTTGTTGGCTTTAACTCATTTTCGAACACCCAAACTCGTGACTGGTTTTTTGTTTCGGGTTCGTACGCGTATTCAGATTCGTCACCTGATACGATTTTGTATACAGCGTTTGAAGATCCTGCGTGGAATCTTTCGAGAGTTCTGATGCACCAAGTAACGCGAGCCGCTTTTTGCTCTTCACAGAGCGAATGCGGTATCCATCGGGAAAACAACTTTTTTACACCTAATTGTTCATGCAAGATTATTTGTATTTGACTCATGCCAATGTCTAATAAAGTTGCCTGAATTTCGCGGTATGTCACATGTCGATCTTCCTCAATCAGCTTACGCACAGCATCAACGTTCCCTTGGATGACTGCAGTTTTTGGACGACCTTAACGGGGATCATCACTGAGCTTGACACGTCCACGTTGAAATTCAGCAAACCAGCGATAAATTGTGGTTTTGGATGGGGCTTCATCACCAAATGCAGAAATCATCCGGTCAACACACTGTTTTTGTGTTAAACCACTTCGAAAGTCATAATAAATCATCGCTCTTGAATTTTCTCGACTCAATTCCATTTTCTCAACGATAAACAAGTTTGACAAAACCTTGTGACAAGATCGAGAATCTTTTTTTAAATAAATAAATGGTAAGTATTCGATTTTTAAAACTAGGGCGTTTTCAATTAAAAAGATTTTAATATGACAGGAACAGTGGAAATATTCCATTCCCGATACTTTTAGTGCAGCCCTGGCCTCGTAGTAAGCAGTGAGAGTAGAAAACAAGTGTGAAAATAAGATCACATAATTTTCAGATCTAATGTTTGTAATACCGTAATCACGGTATTGGGGTGTCAATACCGGTATTGTAAAAGGCCAAAATAAAATCCGTGATCACGGTATTACGGGATCCCGGAATACCGGTATTGAAAGCCCTACTGCGGACAGACAGACAGACAGACGGACATGGCGAAACTGTATGGGACTACGGAACCTTGAGAAAGAGTATTATTTGATTCAATTATCTCTTTATAATTATTCATCACTGCCAGAACACAACACGGGGGTAACCATCACCTCTTATAGCAGTATTATTATAATATTACTTCACAGTGGGAAAGTGATGGAGCTATACAGGACTTATAGCTCCATCTCTTTCTCACGCTGAAGTAATATTGAAATAATACTGCTATAAGAGGTGATGGTTACCCCCCTAACCGTTTAAACCACTAGGTATCGAAGTATGCATAGTTGCACAAGAGTTCTATAAAATATATTATTATATCAAAAGTGAGCACTAAGATGTGAGTTTTAAAAATTAATTTCTTGGAGGAAGTGAATACAGGATGAAAGTTTTTATGGAAATGTTGTTATTTTTGAAGAAACGTGGAAGTCCGTACTCAGACTACTGTTTATAAGTAAAAATTAGTTCTACCATCGTTTTTAGAGTTCCGTACCTCAAAAGGAAAAAACGAAACCACTGTAGGTTCACTTCGTTGTTGTTGAATGTTCGTTGTGTCTCTCTGTTTGTCAGCCTGTCAAGACCCTTTTCTCAAGAACGCGTGGATATCAATCAACCTGCCTAACCTTTTCCCAACATTCTTGGGGTCGGCTTTCAGTGTACCCGGATGCAGCTGAATCACCAGTATTTATCATGGAGCGACTGCCTATCTGACCTCCACAACCCAGTAACTGGCTAATACGATAAAGACCCTTGGTAAGATTGGTTGTCAAACTTTCGGGCTGACTGTCAAAGATCCCCGAATGACAGACCTTAGATTAGACCTTGGCTTAACGTCCTTTCCGAGGCATGGAGTAGTCTTGGTATACAATGTAAAGATGGTCACCCATCCACGGACGCATAACCTGATGGATCGACCCGTGCGGCTGTTCATACTTAGCCACGAGCTCCTCAGAAAAGCATGGAGGTATCAAGTTGATATTTCAAGTTCAAATAGGTACGTAGGTCTACGGTCCCGTGGCGCTCTAAAATATCAAGCTTCTAAGACAACGCACTAAAAAAATGCGTCGATTTAAGCGACATAGGGTACTTCCCGTTGACCTAGAATCATGAAAGGCAAGAAGCAAGATCTCACAGCACAAGCTAAGGAAAATGTCCGAAAATCGTTCATTTGTAGTTTTATTATCATTATCATCTGCCTAGCCTTTTCCCAACTATGAAGCCGACCCCAGGCTTCCAGTCTTATCGGATACAGCTGAATACCAGTGTTTTACATGGAGCGACTGCCTATCTGACCTCCACAACCCAGTTACTGGGTAACACGATACCCCTTGGTAAGACTGGTTGTCAGACTTTCAAGCTTCTGACGACCCGTAACGACTGTCAAAGATCTACAAATGACAGCCGGGACCAACGGCTTAATGTGCTTTCCGAAGCACGGAGGGGTCTTGGTATGTAAAGATGGTCACCCATGCACGGACCAACCGCGGCAAGCGTAGCTTAACCTGATCGATCGAGCCGTGCGGCTGTTATTACTTAGCCACAAGCCCCCCTCATTTGTAGTTTTATCACATAATATTATTTTTCTGCGATTACAAATTTACATTTGTAGTTTGAGAATTGACTGTGACTTATATCGATGTATGGTAGAACATGTTTTTCAATTACAATAAAGTTTTTTTTGGGGATAATTCATCCCAACGGAACCCTTCATTGTGCGTGGTTCAAAACGCACTTGGCCGGTTTCTTTTTAAGTTTCATCCCCTTAGGCTCCTGAGAAGTGGCAGATGGGAAATTCAATCGAGCAAAATAAGACTTGTTATTTTATAAATACTTACTTAGGTACTGGTAGGTATTTACAATTTATTGTAAATTAATCCGATTATCCTACGTTTAAATTCTACACGTGGCTTATTTAAGTTATTTGCTCGTAAGTTCTGCTATATTGTATTATTTGATATGTAAAGTTAAGTTAGAGCATAATAAATCAAATAAAATAATGAAGCATACCAGGGGGGGCACCACCGCCTCATAAAGCAGCATTATTTTAATATTGCTTCACGGTGGGAAAGAGATGGAGCTATACTCGCTGTATAGCTATCTGTATAGCTAACTAATAAACACAACTAAAGTTATTGCAATTAATACTCAACCTACACTTAGCAGTTCATTTACAAAACTCACTCACGCCATTACTCTCGCACACACTCACACACGCACACAACAAACCCACACACAACACACATCGTCACGTAAGACACACATCACATCACACAAGTGCGCTCCTTCCTTTTGTATTTCCTTTTTGCTTTGTTATTTTGTTTTATTTAAAGTAGATTATTTTTATTTTTGTTATTCTTGGCTTAGATTATCAATTGCATACCTGTTATTTATGACAGTGGAAGAGCGGAGTTCACCTACCACAAGCATCTTCTTGCTTAAAATGTGATCTCCAACTCATTGTGTGTTTTAATTGTATGTAATTGCAATAAACATTTTTTTTTTTTTGATAGCTTCATCTCATTCTCACACAGAAGTAATATTAAAATAAAACTGCTTTATGAGGCCGTGGTTGCCCCCCAGCTGTCTTGTTGAGGCGCTGCAATTCTTTTACTGCCAGCAGAGAGCTTGTGGCTAAGTAATAACAGCCGCACGGGTCGATCGATCAGGTTAAGCTACGCTTGCCGCGGTTGGTCCGTGGATGGGTGACCATCTTTACATACCAAGACCCCTCCGTGCCTCGGAAAGCACGCTAAGCCGTTGGGCCCGGCTGTAATTTGTAGATCTTTGACAGTCGTTACGGGTCGTCAGAAGCTCGAACGTCTGACAACCAGTCTTACCAAGGGGTATCGTGTTACCCAGTAACTGGGTTGTGGAGGTCAGATAGGCAGTCGCCCCATGTAAAATACTGGTATTCAGCTGTATCCGGTAAGACAGGATGCCGACTCCAACATGGTTGGGAAAAGGCTAGGCAGATGATGATGATGTAGCTGCCAGCAGAGGGCTTACTCTTGAAACTAATTCTGATCCGAGCACTTTCGGCAACTATTTTACCCGACTGCGTGACAGCAAATATAGGGTTATGTTTATCATGCATATCTAAGGTAGGTATGAGGGATAATTTATACGCTGGAAGCATCCTAACGGCTGGATGGATTTTAATACATGAGGTGTCTTTATGCTCGTTTGGGTCGCCCGATGGTTAAAATCAAAATGGCGGATTACAGATGTCAATGTGAAGTCTTGAAAAAAAAATATCCAGCCAGGTGTGTGTCGGACCACGCACAATGAAGGGTTTTGTCGAGATTTTTTTATGGGATCGTGTTTTCGTCATACACAGTACCTACTTATCATTAATCCTCAACTTTAGCATATACAAGGTGCCGTTTTGCATCCTCGTCAAATTCAAGGAGGTAACCATGCTAATGAATTATTTTATTATTTATTATTATTATTTTTTTTTTTTTGATTTTTGTTGTCTGTTTATTGTTAATTTTATGAAGTGTATTTTATAGATATACATAGTTTGATATGTATGTATAACATCGTCTTGGGAAACT
Source organism: Atethmia centrago (assembly GCA_905333075.3). Taxonomy (NCBI): domain Eukaryota; kingdom Metazoa; phylum Arthropoda; class Insecta; order Lepidoptera; family Noctuidae; genus Atethmia; species Atethmia centrago. The sequence goes on from HG995377.1 coordinate 6,240,621, forward strand.
GTAAGATGTTGTACTTATTGGTGTTAATAAATAAATAAATAAATAAGTAGGTAATTTTTTTTCTAATTTTCGGAAATCCGCATGTGTGGGACACGCATGTTAAAACGCGGGCCGTGTGATACCGCACTGTAACTGTCTGTAACTGCCCCTTTATACACACACTACCGCATACGCAACGGAGTGATTCTGTTCTGTGAAAGTAGGATTTCTAGGGGGAGCGGGTGTATGAAATTATGTATCTATGTAAAGACCAATTGTGATTTTATTATTTATATTATCTTACCAATACTCTCAACGTTTACCCCAAAACGGGTTCATAATGCCCGAGCTAGCAACATTACGCGGGTGGGAAGTGAGGCGGGCGCGGGACGCTTGTCTTGATTTTGGACACAGCGTGCGGCTTGCAATGACAGTTGAACACGGATTCTGGTTCTTTCTATATTCTAAGCCCACTAATTAACCTATGAACTGTCGAAATATTTACCTAACTGCCCATTCCAATATTATTAATGGCCATTCATTTATTACTTACATTATTTGAGTATTTTGTTTTGTACTGACATTGTAGGATAAAATAACCGACCAATTTTCTTTTATTACTGTTCATGTTGTACTGTCACACTAATTCACCAACCACCGATAAACAAAATGACTGCCCGTTATTTTGCACGTGATAATGTCTTATAAAATGATGAACGCCGGCTGCACGCACGAAAAAGCATGACTCATTGTCACGTTCCGCCTGAGTCGAGCGTGCAAGCGAGAGCGCGGAACTTGCGATAGAGAGGCACGATCGGCCTAAGCGTTCGGCTTGTGACGCATCTCTCTCTTGTTATCACGTAAAATTATCCTCCGTAAACCGACTTTACAGACAACCAATTTTTCAACTGATCATAATAACCTCCACAAAATGTTTAAATAAAAGTTGTTTAAAAAAAATTGTGTAGTTGGTCACATTTTGGGGCAGCTGTGACTATGGCCACAGTTACGCGAAACGAACCGATGCAATAATTGAGCGTGTTTGAGTATGAAGTTTTTAATTTCTCATTGTACTTACATGCGGTATCGATTGCCTGCTATGGTTCAAAAACATCCCTCCAACTTCAACAACACCCGGCAGTAGAGGACGAACGCCACTTAAACTGTGGAACGTGTTCAACAAACTCAAGCTCACATTCTTCGCCAAGTCCTGCAGATCGGGAATCTTTGTTCCAAATCGCTTCTCTATAATCTCCTTTTCTTTCATCTGTATCCCGTACCGGAACCAGAGCTTGTAGCAAACGTTCATCACAGCATTCTCCAATCTTTGCAGAAAGGTCATCTTCGATGTGAACCCACAGCTCAAAATTGGCACATAGGACGGGTTATCCGTTACCCCTATGCGATCAGGACCCCATTCCATCATGGTGACCGCAGACAACGACACGAACGGCGCGTTCAATCCGTAAACATGAGCAAGACCGAGCATACAGTCACTATTAAAATTTTCCACCAGGACAACGTCATACTTTTTCTTTAAGGCATCCGCTACTGGAGCGAAGTCCACGATTTTGGAGCATATTCCTATAGCTAGATCTGCTAGCGGTTGGAACTCCATAATGTGGGTGATAATTCTGTCAATGCCCAAAAATTTGGAAATCATGTTCGGACTATCCAAGTTCAATAGGTTGAAGGTTTCCACTGCAAGAGGGGCAACACCTTCGAGGCTGACGATGTTATAATTCACTGGTGGGTCTTTGACGGGGAAGAACGAAACAACGGTAACATCATGTCCTCTCTCTGCTAGTGTTATCATTAATGGATCGAAGACCATTTGATGGCTTTTCCCGGGGTGTGGAAAAAGACCTAGTATTCGCGCGGATTGTACATTATGGACGGCGAAGATCACGACTAGTATTATAGTAGAGAGAGTCCGCATGGTGGACCAGATATCTACACTATGCCGTAGTTCTAACGGTACTACTCTTAGTCCCAAGTAATTATAATCAGGGCCTAACAAATCCGTTCACGTAGAAAAATATTACCAATTATTTCCGCAGATAAGTTGGTAAGAGTTTACGTAAGTATTGTATATGAATAACGTTTAAGATTTATTAAAATATATTTTTACTACTTTCTTTTAAAATTTATTTATTTACATAACCAAATTACAAGATGATTATGAACATTAACTAAATTAAATTAAAACTCAGTTAAGCCTAAAAAAGGCCCTCGGGGCATTGTACCGAGGATGCTGGCGGCATTTCCTCGCTGAATTGCAATGGTGATGCGTTGCGCGAAAAAGCCGCCAGCTTTTCGGTCATCAGTTACATCAACTAGACGTTTCGCGATTTCTGCAAATAACTTATGCGCACTGGGACCCCACGGACCGAGGGTCTCGACGCCAAAGAGCACAAAGTTGTACTCTCTGCCAAGGCTTCCATATTTAACTATCTTTCTACTCTCATTTTATTTGCTGCCAATTGCAAGAAATGTTTTTACACACAGGAAGCCCTCCTTCACACAATCTTCTTCATTATCTTACAGGGGGAGGGAGCGATCGCTTTACGGTCGAATTCGGTCGCAAAGTCGTAATGGGGTCAACGGTTGTTGACAAGCACGAAAAAATCACAATCTTGTCAAGCAATTTTGACCGTCTCAATTGGACTTTGTGGCCGAATTCGGTCGTAACGGAATGGCTACCTATGACGAGACTGCAGCCCCACTTCAACAAGTCTGTATTAAACGTTTATGAGAAAAGCCAGCATGTGAAACTACGTAATAACGTCAGAGTATGGTAGGTACTTATTTGTGCAGTTTTCCGACTTCCATGCGGACGACGTCGCGGCCAAATCTGCATATATAATGTATCTACCTACTTATAGATTAAAGGCTCGTGCAGACTGGGGCGATATCCCGCTAGTCTGCACGAGCCTTAAAGTGAGTCTGACTGTTTGTTTTTATACTCCTTTAGGTATTCTATTATAGAATTGGTTCCTTTGCGTCCTCCATTGTGCGCTTTTATAATTTGTAACGTGACGATATTATCGTGGACGTCCACGTCAATAAAATGTATGGAAATACGTGCACGGAAACCTTATCGTGGACGGAAATTTAAAAGCGTCTTTATATATTTACATACGTTTTACTTCCTTGTGTTATCGTGATGCCGTGGACATCCGCGATAATATCGTCACGTTGGGTTCCGTAGTTGGGATGAATTTATCCCAAGAACAAACTTAACTTTGTAGTTGAAAAACATGTTCTTCCATACATTCCAACTGCAAATGTAAAAACAAAACTATTTACTAGAACTATTTCTGTATGTTTTAAAAAATGTTGGCTCCGTAGTTTCGGGGATAAGGGAATGGTCAATATTTATCTATTTTCTTAAATTAATTTAATACTTTTCATTTTAAAATTATAAAAAAAAAATTGAGACCCTCACAGTTGGCCCTTTCATATAATATGACACACGGTATAGTTTGTGAAACATTATTTTTAAGTTATTAATTTGTCCCCGAAAAGTTAACTCCATATTCAATTATTTACGTTAAACTTCCGTGTTTGGGTCACAGAAATTGATGTTTTCCAAATTTCAACTTAATCGTTCCATTATATTCGGAGTAAATTGGCTATGGCAGTCGGACAGTCAGACAGACACACGAGTGATCCTTACAAGGGTTCCGTTTTTTAATTCAAGGACAAACGATTAGTGGAGAGCTATATGACGCCACCGTTTAATCTTAAGTGAAGTGAGCTGTCAATCCCAGCCGACTTGAAGCTCACTTCACCTTAGTTTTCACGGTGAGATTTTTACAGGATAGATTGGCTGCTACAATCTCAGCATCGAACGAAATGGAGCAGTATTGCTCTATATAATATCACTGCAAATTATTGCAGCAACTATTGCCGGCAATAATAAATTGCTTGTGTAAGCGCAATGTTACATACAAGCGAAGTCTAAGCGCAACATAATTATGAAATAGTAAGATAAGGTAAGTACCGATGAGTTATTGTTCATTAATTTATGATTATGATAAAAAGTGAAAGAAAAATAAATATGTAGATAAGAATGTAGGTACACACGGCTACATATCATGCATACATTTCCAGTTTATGCTAATTTCGCATTGTATAGGATTTCCGTACAAAGAGAGGTCAGCTTATACTGGAAATGTATATCTTGATATGCAGCCGTGTATACCTACTTTGATGTTTTGAGACCACCTCTTATAGCAGTATTATTTAAATATTACTTCACTGTGAGAAAGAGATGGAGCTATAAGTCCTGTTTAGCTCCATCACTTTCCGACTGTGAAGTAATATTATAATAATAATGGTTTAAAAGGCGATGGTTACCCCCCAGCTCCCTAATTCCGTAACACACTACCAAACACAATCTGAATGATTTTAAAGTTAAGACCTTGTCCAGAAGAAGCGAATTCGTCGCGAAACGTTTCGCGCGAATTCATTCGCGCGCTATTGAGATACTAGGCACGAATACATCGCGTCCACAAGCATCGCGCGAATTCAAAATACGCGCGTAAATCGCGTGCATAACGCCAGACCCTCGACTCGCGCGTGATTCGCCCTTTCTGGACAAGCCCATATTGCTAATCCATTGCCTCATACGTTCAAAAATTTGTCTGCTCAACAACGTCAATAGAGCAATGAATGTTGTTGAACTGTCAAAATGAAACTCATTGCTACCTACTGATAGTGTATTACGTAATTTTCTTACCCTGCAGTAGCAGACGAGTTTATCTTATTTCTGTTTAAATTATTGTGTAGTTAGTGTTACCAAAGGTTACTGGAAAAAAAAAATATATTATTTATATACATTTTTATTAATATAAAAACAAAAGTACACATACTGTTTTGAAAAAAAAAATCTTATCAAATTAAAAGTAATTTATTTCAGGCAGGGTAGGCAAGTTCAACAGTCTGATTTGAAAATGAATGCGCAACAAACTTACCAGCTTAAAGGCTCCTACATACTGGTGCGACTATTCGCGCGACGCGACGCGACACAAAGACACCGCGTGTAGCGCTACAAGCGGTGCCTTTGTGTCGCGACGCGTCGCGCGACAAGTTGCGCCAGTATGTACGAGCCTTTAAATAAAAAGTTTCTTATTTTGCTATTTCATAAGATTCATGTATAATTAGGTAACTTCTTTTAGTTATAGCTCCGTTTGAGTCCAAAACTACTCGGCCACCTCCGAAATACACTGGCCTGCAAAACTAAGTACTACACTTTTAATTTTTTTTTTCTAAACTGTAGAAGTTAGAGATTTAAAATAAAATACGTTTTATAGCAATTTGTATAAGCTTTCTTTGAAACTATAGTAAATTATACATTAGTAACATTTTAAAATCTAAAACAAGATAAAACTATAAAAATGGCGATTTTTAGCTTAGTGTCATAATGACTCATAATATTACTGGTATTGCCTCCTCGGGCTCTGCTTACAGCTTCGAGTCGATTTGAAATACTGAACACGAGGTTTCGGAGCCGATGTTGGGGACTATTCTCCCATTCTTCTATCACGGCCTGTTTTAGTGCCCTGAGGGTGGTTGGTGGTGGTCTGCGACGCCTCCCTAGCTCTACCCAGGCGTGCTCAATCGGGTTGAGATCAGGACTTCTTGGTGGCCAAGCCATCACGCTGATACCAACCTCCTGAATATACTCTTGCACGATTCGAGCGGTGTGTGGCCGGGCTATCATGCATCATCATCGATCCAACACCCATATTTATTAAATACGGCCCTGCATACTCATTGAGAATCTCCTGGGCATATCTTTCCTCAGTCAGAGTGCCATTTTCTATGGCCACTAACTCTGTGCGACTTTCTGAAGATATGCCAACCCCTTACATTGTAGTGTGGCGTAAAAGGATAAAAATACGCTGTACGTGGCAATATACATATAATTTCAAAAGCTGAGTAAAAAATACAATGTTTAGGAAAAGTGGAGATCAGCTATGGATTAGTTTGCTTGTCAACGACCTAAAATGATTGATTGTAATCAACCCCCCAGGTGCGTTGGTTAGATAAAAAAATAAAAAATTGAAATTATCTGTGGAAGCTCCTGTTGGTAACTCGGCAAGATGAGATGACGGCACGCCGCGATGGACCACGCTACGATGCTTAGGGGCGATACCACACGTTGAGGCCCTCTGCGTGGTGGCGTGGGACGCTTTCGATGCGAAGCTACGCGTTGCCAGATGATGTTTTTGGATTTGGTCTAAGCGGGGAGATGAAAGGCCGCCCAATATACAACTCCAGGGGGTTTCCCTAAACAAAATGATGTGGTTAAAGAAGGGATTACCAAGCCGGGACTTTCAAAATAAAAAAAATACATACCACTGGGACGTGGGACTTGTGGCAAAACAACGCCTGCAACTAATGAAAACGAAGGCCTCAGCACTGCCGAGCAGGACGAATATTCTAAAATAAAATCATGATTGGTAGATAGCCAAAATTACAATATCCGAGGTTAACAAATATGCAATACGTACCGAAAAAATAAATGATAATAAATGCTGGAGTGCCAAAAAACCTCGAAATCAGTTGTTTCTTTTTTATATAAAAAAGAAACAACTGATTTCGAGGCAAAAAAAAATTGTAGAATTTATAATTCTACAACATGTACACTGCCTCCACCGTACTGGACTCTTTCTGAGAAGCAGGCTTGAAGGTATCGCTCACCAGGTCGCCTGTAGACACTTCGCCTTCCATCAGTAGTGTAAAGTGAGAATCGAGACTCGTCTGTAAACTAAATTCTTGACCATTCTTCTTGATCCCACTGTATGTGTTCACGGGCGTATCGCAGTCTCGTCTCTCGCTACTCGATGCTCTCTCTCGAGTTTGGGGCCACTCGCTGGTGTTCGGGGTTTCAGGCTTGCTTCAGCCAGTCTCCTTTTCACTGTACTGTCACTAATGTAGTCCCTTCGGATCTGAAGAAGCTGTTGCTGGACTTCAACTGCATTTAGGTGGCGATTTCGGTCTTCTCGGGCACTAGTACACCTGGGTCTGCCATTACCAGGTCTCCTCACATGGTTTCCAGCCTCTTCGTACCTTCGCTTCACCTTCTGGACCGTTCGTAACGTCACACCCACCATTCTTGCAGTACGACGCATACTGATGCCTAGTTCCATAAAGTCATGATCAGTGATAGGAATAGGTAGTGCCTATTTGCCTAAACTTCGAAGAACAGAGACAAGAAACGGAGACTTCCTTAGGATTAACTTTTTTTCCGAGACATCTGTCCCGAAATTTCGAGACAACACTTAAATACATTTAAAAAAAATGTTATTTGGAATAAGTAATTCGTCTATATTTACCTAAAGTTTGCGACTAGATATATCATAATAAATAACATACACAGTCGTTACAACCATAAAATTTTCTAAATTTTTTTTTGGAGAACATTTTGTAAATGACTTGTTGATCGTAATACACAATGAATCACAAAGTTTCAATAAGAAGCCGTACACGTTTCGAAGTAAATATCTTCTTTCTAGCTTACTCTCGGCTACGTTTAATGAGATTTCTAAAGTTCAAGTGTAAAAAAGGCATTATATGTAAGTGTAACACATAATATGATTTAAAAGAGTGTCCATGGAGTTTCTTGCACGTTCTTCTCCATAGAGACCGACTCTTTGGAACGTGCAATTTAGCTTCACTTTTCTTGGACTGAGCGACATTTGACTATTCAAAAGTGCCCATAAATGGTCTACTTGAAATAAATGCTTTGATTTTGATTTTATCGGTATTTAAAATAAATAAATAATTCATTTATTTGCCAGAATGTAGGTATACAAAGTGGTATGATCTTAATATTAATGAGGTCCCTTTACATTCTACCGTTATACATGATGTGCAAATATTTAGTTACAAATGAAAATACAAATACCTTTTTTTCTTTCATCTTAATGAAATATATTTCTAAAGTATATTTAAAAATGTGCATGATATTAAAATAATTGCATAATAATGGTATCACATTATCACATTTTACGGCAGCGCGTTTCGTTATCTATTCTTAGAAATTACAAAAGGTAACCGCCATGGTCGCATACCTGTGCGGCGCGGGGAGGGTCTACATACCCCCTCCCCCCCTACTCCTTACCGCCCCGCGTGCGCGCAGGTTACCTTCACTTCAATCCTGTACTTCGGTTTGTTAAGTGCGCATCTTCCTGTATTGTTTTTGTGAATATTGTTTTTCACCCTCGCTCGTTTTTTGGTTCATTGGATCTTCTTAATACGACTACTTTGGCTTGAATTTATGGATTACGATTTGCTGCAATAACATTGTCCCTGTCTGTCTACATCAAATAATACGGTAAGTCAACATTTATTACTTTTTAATGTTTTGGCTAAAGTTATTTATTTTATTTCTTGTAGGGAAACAAACAGTAAGTTAGATATAAAGAAGAACATTAATGTATATATTATTTTATCTTAAACTAGCAATTTGACAGTCTAGATTGATATGCAATTGTATGAACTTGATATTTTTTAGTGGAGTTTTTAAGATAATTATTGTGTATGAAACGTAGTTAAAGAAAAAAAAACATACGCATTTAACTTTTGGTTCAAATATAAAAGTGAACTTCAATACTACCAAGCATAGTAATGTTATATCTTTGGTGTCATAAAGAATTGCTAAGGTGGACGAATTCTATCAAAATATATTATTTTTCTGGCCGGTTCTTTTAATATTTGAACCAAAAAGGAATATGTCTTTTGCGCATTGACTAAAATGCGAAAAAAAAAATTCAATAACAATGATGTTACGCGTGTTCATATTATCTAACCGTTTTTCTTTATTAGAGTGTTTGTGTTTTTCTTTAAATCGATACAATCGATGCACCTAGCTGGAATGCGCGCACCTCTCCCGCTTTCCTTTCCACCTCCCTGTATCTATAAAGGTTCGTTATTCCTTTTGAGGCATGGAAAACTTAAAATTTTATTTTATTTTAGGTACTTGCCATCGTACATCTTTTTGGAGACCAATAAGATTGGAGATGGCGAACAAGCCTCAGAAAGCAACAGTACAAAGTTGGATTGGACTTCATCCTGAATTATATTACGACCCGGCCAGTAATTTGATTTACTGTTCTAAGTGCGAGAGCAGTTTAACAGCTAAACTTAGTAGTGTCAAGAGGCACGTTAAAGGTCCGAAACACAAAGGGACAAGTAAAAAACCAAATGAAGAATTTTATTTGGACCTAGTACAATTTCTCATATTATGTAATATACCTTGGATTCAAGTAAACAACCCCGCTTTCAAAAAATTCTTCCATAAATATATTTGCTGCAATTGTACAAATCGACAAAAGCTTCCTGAGCAATCATTGCTGAGAAAAGTTTATTTAGATAAGATTTTTAAAACTAAAATTGACTCGATTTATGAACAAATTGCAAATCAAAAGCTGTGGGTATCTTTAGACGAGACAACTGATTTTTTAGGCAGATACATGGTACATTTACTTGTAAAACCTTTAAATGCGATCACACAAAAACCATTTTTAGTTGCTTGCAAAGTACTAGAAATTGTTAATGGGAGCACAATTGCCCAATTTGTAATAGACTGCTTTGAAAATATGTGGTGCGATTTGTATGAATCCAAAGTAGGAGACGTTGCTGTATTATGCACTGATAGTGTAGCATATATGCTAAAAGCGGGACGTGTGCTGAAAAATTATTTGCCCAACATGATACACGTCACTTGCTTAGCACATGCACTGAATCTCGTGGCAGACAAAATACGATACGAATACTCAGATGTAGATGAATTAATTTCAAACGTAAAAAAAATATTTTTAAAATCACCTAATAGAGTGCGCTTGTTAAAAAACACCTTTCCCCACATGCCGCTTCCTCCAGAACCCGTTATTACAAGATGGGGTACTTGGTTGGAGGCAGTGTCATATTATGCAAAATATTATGATCAAATTAAAACAATTGTAAATCTTTTAAGAAGTTCCGACGCGCTATCTATTAGGTGTGCCAAAAATGTTCTTCAAAAGGAAAACTTGAAATCGGACTTGGACTACATTGAGGAATATTTTAAAGATATACAAATTGGATTAAAGAAATTACAAAAATCGAATTTAACTCTAACGGAATCCTTTGAAATATTTGATCACGTGAGAACTGTGCTTAGCTGGTGTTCATCTGAGCTTATAAAAAATAAACTCGTAAATGTCATGGACAGAAATCCCGGTTTAGATAAAATTAGAGACATATGTGAAGCGATAACAGCAGGAAAGGATGAGCGATCATACTATATGTACGCGCCTTTAACCTCAGTTGATGTTGAAAGGTCATTTTCAACTTATAAATGGATTCTTAACATAAAAAGAAATCGCCTGACAGTTGAAAATATAGAAAAAATTATGATTGTGTATTTTAACTTAGATGACTCATCTGACAAAGAAAATTTCGGTTCTGATACTGAACTTGACGAATCGAATCACGATGATTAAATTAAAATCGTTCTTTATTTTTTATGGTATTTGTAACACAAATAAAGATTTTCAAATTCTTAGCAATTTTTGATGCATCAAGTTCTTTATCAAAACCGAACAGTTAGTAGTTCAGTATTAAAACTGATTGTCCTAAATGCTTCAAATATTAATTTGTAAACTTCAAAGGTTAATTTGTACTTTGATTTGAGTAAAAATTGCATCCCTCAACGTCAGTAAAATAAATATGACATAGATATTTAAAGATAGATAAACATAAATTTGTTTCTTAAATCTTTCCTTCTGTACATTTTGTTTCATGGTTTCCAATTACGTCATATTTTAAAATAATATAAATATACATATATTTGTTACAACAATATTCTATGTGTTTTATTTTTCCTTTAGAGCCCATTAATTATTTAATGAACCTAGAGCGATATCGACCGGCGATTTTTGAGCATTTTTCTTTCGTTTTTTTTTTGCATAGAAATCTCTAAAAATTGCCAGACAATATCGGTGGTGTGAAAGGACCCTTACGTTTTTTTTTTACTAGTTAATGCCCGCGGCTTTTCCCGCGTGTACTATTGTTTTTGTATCCCATGGGAACTATACTTTTTTTTTTAATAGGAAGTAGCATATGTGCTATTCCACACCTTAATCTATATCACTACCAAAATCAGCATTTTCAGTGGCATTGAGTAATGGACATCCATACAAACTATCACATTTATAGACAAACTTTAGATAAATGTAGACGAATTACTTATTCCAAATAACACATTTTTTTAAATGTATTTAAGTGTTGTCTCGAAATTTCGAGACAGATGTGCCGGAAATAATTTAGTCCTAAGGAAGTCTCCGTTTCTTGTCTCTGTTCTTCGAAGTTTAGGCTAATAGGCACTACCTATTCCTATCACTGGTCATGATCCTAGCACATTATTCAGATGAAAAAGGCATGATAAATAAGTTTATGTGCAGTTGTCTAACTTAGCTTTTGTAACAAGACTCATCGATCAAGAAAAAATTTGAAAACAAAAATGGAAACAAAAAATGAATGGTAGAATTGTAATTCAAAAAGGATTATTTTTAATTTTAAAGTTTTTAAGAAGGTTACCGACTATGAAGTTTTTATGTACAATGTTAAACTATTTTTCGAATCCTTTTTGTTTCGAAAGTATATCTTGTGTACCTACTTTAAAATTGCAATAACTTTTTCAGTCACGTAAGTAAAACCATAAACAAAAACAAGTCAAATTAAGGTGAACAGCATAAGAACTTGGCAGTGGAACAGCAGCGCAGTTTAATAGTACCTTTTTTTTTTGGTTGGTAATTATCAAATAACTTCTCCCGCTCTGGGCGGAGCGGGAGGGTGTGTCAGAATCTTACTGACTAAAACCCAGCCGTGTTCCTTCCGTTGCCTACACAGGCAACGGAAGGAACACGGCTCACAACACTCGGCAACACTGCCAGAGGCCACGGTATCCCTTTCGAACTTTCCCACGACCCCGGCAGGCATCGCCCTAGTGCCCTACACTTGCGCTGACATCTCTTTGAGGCGCGCGTGGAACACAACGTGCCGTCGTCCTTGGTCCTTATCGGAGCGCGAGTTATGCGTAATGAGTAGTTTTGATGTATTAACTATCATTCGATGTGTAATATTATTTAAAACGAGGAAGTTTAATTTGATTTAAATACAATCCGTAAAATGATTTTTGTTTAAGTTTGTGGTATTAAAAATTAATTCAATATTATTTGAAAGTGTATGAGTATATAAACTGTTGATGATGACTGTACTTTTTTTTTTGGGTGGGAAATTTTCAAATATCTTCTCCCGCTCTGGGAGGAGCGGGAGGGTGTGTCAGACTCTTACTGACTAAGACCCACCCGTATTCCTTCCGTTGTCTGTGTTGCCAGGGGCCTAACCATTGTAACCCTTTCGAACTTCCACGCTACCCTGGCTGGCATCGGCCATAGTGGACTCCTACACTTGTGCTGACATCTCTTTGAGGCGCGCGTGGAATACAACGCACTGTCGACCCGGGCTTGGTCCTTATCGGACGGCAAGCTACCTATGGCTCACCGTCCGCAAGCCCGCGCCTACGGTGGCCGGGAATCGGCCTGGGATTCCCGACGCCCAGGGCGTCTCCTGCGGCGGCTATTTTGCCCCCCCCTCACCCGTTCCGACTTCTCCTTCGCGAGCATTACTGCTTCGCAAAATGAGGTGCAGGCTACCCCTGCCCTCTCGTTCCGTACCATGGCCTAGACCAGGGCCGGACGCGAGAGATCTCCGCCGCCGATCGCCTCCACGAGGACACGGCGGTGCTCGGCCCAAGCCGGGCAGACCTCCACCGGGTCCTCCGGGAGTTTAATAATACCTACCATTTACATACATAGATACACTCATGCCTTTTTCCTATAGGGGTATACGCAGAACCTATAGAACGCCACCTGCTAATCGTAGTAAGGCGTTCTCTACTTTCTGCCACTTAGAACTTTCTTTCTGAACGTAGACGAAGCAAAAGGAGTTTTTAAGGATCGCCTTACTTACTCCTTTTGCTTTGTTTTCGTTCATACATCTTCGGGGTAATTACGTAACACACTATCAGTAGCAATGAGTTTAATTTTGACAGTTCAACAACATTCATTGCGTTAGTTGTTGACCAAACAATTTTTTCGAACATATGAAGCAATGAATTAGCAATATACTCAGATTCATTCAGATTGTGATTCAAACTGTGTTACACAAGTAGGGTGCTGATCATATACGCACGCCGCCGGTTGCGAGTACCGACTACGCACCTGACCTTTCTGAAGAACATCACCAATTAGGTCACTATATGTCCTCCTAGAATGTCCCCTCCCGGCGTTTCCACTCACATCTGCCTTGTAAATAGTGCTAGCCTTAACCTTTAGTTAGTCGTCCTTCATTCGTCCTTGCAACATGACCAAACCATCTAAGCATACTCTTAAATTTTTGTTACTACATCTTCTTTTAAACCGCAACGTTGCCTTATCACAGTTATCACGTCGTTTCTACCTACCTAAGTCTTATAAAACGGAAACATACTAAAGTTAAATATGTTCATGAAATTGGTATCTAGAACCATTATTGTTCGGTCGACCTAGAGTCTAGACCAAGGTTGTTGGTATCTAGACGCCGTGACTCAATTACCTAGACCAAGAAATGATACTAGATAGGCAGGCCTAGGTAGTGACGATTAAATCGGAAATTCATACTAATATTATAAATTCGAAAGTAACTCTGTAATTATTTGCCTGAACCACAGAACGGATTTCAATCAAATAAATGTATGGCAGATAGATGGCATCCTGGGGAAGAACGTAGGCTTTTTGTCTCAAAAATAATCCTAAAGGAAGTGATATAGGGGGTGAATGTTTCTATGGGTAACAGCATTACTTATGTTAGGGGTATAAAAAATAAAATGACAAAACACGTAATTTATTATTTGTTACCAAAAGGTAACAAATAAAAAATTACGTGTTTCAGCCTTTTTGTAAAAAAATCTCGTAAGGGGGTTTTAAAATTGGGGATTTAAAATTCACACCGTCATTGAAATTTATATTTACCTCTTTTTACAAGATTTAAGGAATCGGAATATAGTCAGAGTGTAGAGAGATCTTGACGTAATATTTATTTTAGTATTTATTTCATTAAAATCGGTCCATTGCACCCGAATAAAATTATTCGATTTAAAGTTATAGAATAACTCAGCTAATATCTAGTCATTAGCCGAGTTATCCCCGCCATTGACCACTTATTACGTGGTCAATGGCGGCGCTAGAGTATTTCAAATTGGTTATAATAAATTAAAATGATTTTTGTATTATTTTAAGTTAGACATTTAGAATCATAAAAATATGTTTAATAAAAAAAGTTGATTTGCATTTATTACCAGTCTGTCTGTTATCTTTTCTTGGATGATAGGTCGGACGGATAGGCCATGACCTGAGTTAGAAGATCGGGTACTTTTTATCTCGGTAGCACGTCCCCGTGGCATTATTTCTGACACGGGCGAAGCCGCAATCAGAAGCTAGTAATGTTATAATTGTTTCGTTCAGCGTAGGAAAATACATATTTTCCATTCTTGTTCCATGTGTGACACTTTTGTAGGGTTCCTTAGTAAACAAGGGACCCTTATACTTAGTTTCGCCAAGTTTGTCTGTCTGTCTGTCTGTTTGTCCGCGGCTTAACTATTAGCAGAGGTTATTATTACTATATAAACCTGTAATTTGGCATGGGTATACATATTAAGCTTTAAAGTGCTAATTTTTGTTAGAGTCAAGTGTCCTCGTCCCCCCCCCCCTGCCAGCTAAATGGTTGTTTATGGAGATGTGAAAAAAATCAGGGCAATAGTACCTACTTAAAATGAAATTAATAGGAAAACTATCACAGCTAAGTAGGCTTTTTAAGTTAACGAGTAATAGTCGACCAACTTAAATTTGCAGTTGGAGAAATAACCGTGACGTATATCAATGTACTTATAGAAAAACATGTTTTTCAACTACAATGTTAAGTTTGTTTTTGGGAATAGATCAACATTCCCAACTGCGGAACCTTTCATTGCGCATGGTCCGACACGCACTTGACCGGCTTTTTTAAACTATGACCCACACGAGTTCATTCTCTTGTATCGAAGTGGGGACAACTATCAGCAGCATTTATTGAACCCACGACAGTTCAGATACTAACCGTTCAGCCACTGCGCCAAACGTGGCGCGGTTGGCGCAGTGGTCAACTTGTCAAGAAATTTACTGTTCTAGACTGGCAAAACTTTCACTATGTCGGGGAAAGGAAAATGCGCTGTCTGACTCATAAAACATAGAAATCTGTGCCTATTAGTAGTCTAGTAAAAACTTGTGTAATGGAGCTAAGCATTATTTTCTACGATTAATAAAATTAGTGCAGAGTTCTCAGAGGGAGCTCGAAGATGAGGGCTCTTAGCAGCGTTGCCAGAATTTTTTTTCGGGCAAAGCGATATTTTGAAACGTATTGAGTAAAAAATCCAGAATTCTTTCGTCGAAAGCGGGACATAATAAAACGTAAATAATCAGTAGTATTTCATTTATTACTACTTGTCCGGATAAAGGGGTTTCAAATGAAGTTCAAAAAGTATTTTTATGAAAATACGTTATTTTACTGTCGTACCTAGTCGAAGTCTTCAGAAAGAGTTAATATAAATAAGTAATACATTATTTACGAAATACTCTTTTTTATTCCCGAAAAGTGGGACAGCCTGTCCCGCGCGGGTCATTTAATTTTGGGCTAAAATAGGGACGTCGGGCAACACTAGCTGTAAGAGACAATTATGATTGGAAGAGAAAAAATAAATTGGAACAGATAATTTAATAAAATAAGGGACTCACATGAGGTACAGATTGGCTGCTACCATTACGACGTTGTATATGCATCCCACCAACTTCAACAACACCTGGCAGCAGAGGTCTCACACCATTCAGACTACGGAACGTATTCACCAACATCAACATCATGCTAACATTCCGTGCCAGCACATCTAAATCAGGAATCTTTCTCTTAAACTTCCTCTCAATAATCGCTCGTTCTTTCACCTGTATCGAATACCTGAACCACAGCTTAAAATAAACGTTCATTGCTGCATTTTCTAGTCTTTCAGAAAATGACACTATTGGACTGGTTGCTGATGTTATTGTCGGCACATAAGAAGGGTTATCCGTCAACCCGACCCGATGATATGACCATTGTAACATTGGACACGAAACCAGAGAAATCACAGGGGTTTTTAAGCCGTAAACGTGAAGCAGTTCTAACACACAATCACTGTTAAAGTTTTCCGCTCAGGACTCGTCCGACACCCGCCTTTAGCCGAAGTATTGAAAAACGATTATGATCTTGTTAAATGTTCAGAGCCATGTCGCTAAGTGGTTGGAACGCGAAAATCTGAGTCACGAACGTCTTCAAACCCAAGCTGTTGATTAATAATTTATTCGTTTTTTCAAACACTTGTAAATTAATCGCTTCTTTTCGTACTTGTGCTAACTCCTGGAGGCTCACATCAGTATAGTTTGCTGGTGGGTTCTTCTGGGGAAAGAACGAAACTACGGTTACTTGGTGCCCCCGTCTCACCAACTCTTTCAGCATTGGTTCGAATGCCAAGTAGTGACTCATTCCGACGACGTGAGGAAAGAGACCCAAAATTTTCGCCGATTGAATATTTTGTATCGCGAAAATTGCAAATAAATATCCGAGTAAATACATTTTGCGGGACTTCTGATTTAAGGCTCCTACATACTGGCGCGACTTGTCGCGCGACGCGACGCGACACAAAGACACCGCTTGTAGCGCTACAAGCGGTGCCTTTGTGTCGCGACGCGTCGCGCGACAAGTCGCGCCAGTATGTAGGAGCCTTTACACTGGCTTTCGAAGACTACTGTCCAGTTTCCGATACGAAGTGGTATCAAATGTTCGTTATAATACAGATCGTTAACAGTATTTCTCTTGTCCTAAATTGTAAGTTGATCGTCGCATCGCATCGTCGAGATAAGTCTTTGTTTTGTGGTAGTGTAATCATCGCCAGTCTCAGCTGACGTTTCTACTGGACCGAATTAAGTCGAAATTTGGTACATGTATGAATTTTTGTGACCCAAACACGAACCTGTATCGTTATGTATTACCTGTATATATGAATTTTGAATATGGGTTCACTTTTCGGGGATTTTATTTTTATTTTTAATTTTTATTTTTTTTAAACGTTGCGCCACGCTAGGAATTTCTTCCTGTATCGTGGGTGCGTTAACAAACATACTCACAAACACAAACACCCAGACCCGGAACAATTACTTGCAGATCATACAAATATTTGTCCCGTGCGGGGATCGAACCCGCGACACGCTGCGCAGCAGTCGATCGCTCAGCCATTACGTCAACCGTGTCGTCAATTTGAAAATACAAATAAAAGTTTTGCTAACTGTACCGTGAGAATAGTTCTACTCGTATACTTCTACTTATACATAGATTAAGTATAGGAAAATCTATAAGAATTCTATGGTCATAAAATAACATGCAGGGTTTCGTAGTTGGGATGAATTTATCCCAAAAACAAAATTAACATTGTAGATGATAAACTTGTTCTCTTATACATCGATATAGTTTTCTTATTAACTTCGATATACTACTACTTTCATGATTTTTGACATATTCAAAACTAACCAAGCTCAAGGACAAGGACGGCTAATGAGACACGATTGATTTTCCATTGTTTGACTCCGAATCTGTGTCGCGCGAGGCTTAACAGGTTAAGGTGCAGATATATGATTTTAGTGACTTTTAAATCTGTTATTACGCCTTCAATTAATGCAAGTAAGTTACGCAAAAAATGTATGTTAAACTAGACCGCATACACATCAATTATATCTGTGAATATTTTAGTATTGTAGTAAAGTACTTTATGAAATAAATTCAGGAAGTAAGGTCTACCCAAATATAAAAATCGAAATTACTTCCAAACTACTAAAGATATTTTCATGTTTTTTTTTTTGTATGAATAGACTATTTTGTTATCTATAATTCAATCTGTGATTTTTTTCAAATATTCATACTTTTATTACTAAAAATAAATATTCCCTATAAAATCGAACGGAACGGCATGCGGCGCTCTGCGCGGGCGACGGGCGGCAGTGTACCCATAGACTAATATCGCTGACCACTGTCACGGGTAGACGCTGACACTTTGCGCGACCGCTGTACTTACGTATTTTTTCGACAATATGAGTAGAACAACTAAAGTTCTGAAAGAGAAATGACGTATACATGAAAGAAACAGGATACTGCGGTAAGTTTCTCATATATTATTATAATATAATGAGGTTAGCTAAATGTTATTTTGATAATAATTTGTGCGCGAGTATATCCATTATTTACGAGTAAGTTCAAACATAACTTTAGATCCGTATCAATTTTTTTTTTATGTGTAGGATAAAAAAATAATACAGATTCCCGAAACGAAAATGCGGAGAGCAAGTAAGTACCTACCTAATAAATTGTAGGCTACCATTTATTATGGTTTTTTGAGGACAATCCCGTTACAGCAGGTTTGAAACTTACCTAGCTTAAAAAAAAACAGGTGTAGTACATAATAAGATTATGTTTTACAATTTTAGTTGTTGCGACCCGACGAAAGTAAATAATGATAAAAATAATGAAAGAACTGACAATGATGTTGGGAAACATGAAAAAGCGGGGACAAAGTGAGTATTAAATTGTAGATTCTAGGCATACCATTTATTATGGTTTTATGGGGACAATCCCGTTATAGTAGGTTAGAAACTTGTCTAGTTTAAATAAACAGGTGCAGCTCATTAATAAGATTATGTTTTAATATTTTGGTTTTTGCGACCCGACGGAAATAAATAATGACGAAAATAGTAAAAGCACTGACAATGGTTCGTTATTTATTATATACAATGTAGATTCACAGGTTTTTTTTATATTTCCAGGACCATCAACTGGAATGGAATCAATGATTTTGGTTGAAGGCAAAATACAGACAAAGAAGAGACAGAGAAACAGGAAGATCAAGACACTCGACAAGAGGAATATTTCGAAAAATGACTACATTTCTACGAAATGTAAAAAAAATAATTAGTACAAATAAATTCATGCCTTCTTCCCAAGGGGAAGGCAAAAACTATAGAAGGCCAGCTGCACGCTTCTTTCAAACCGCACCGTTGCCTTATGACATAATTTTTCAGCCTATCATTTATAGTCACGTCACACATGCTTTGCAAGGAGGCATTTCCACAGCATTTAGGGCCGATTTTTCAATCATCAGTTAACTTCTATCTGTGGATTAAACATGGCGCTTTGACATATTTTCTTTACAAAAGCTGTCAAAACGTCAAACATATTCTTCACATAAAAGTTATCTGGCGATGAAAAAAATGGCCCTTATTCTACTTTTATGCTTCTTTTGCCACACCCAAAATTCATTCAATTCCATGCATAAGCTTAGACACCAGCACACCATTATGAACAGCCAGTCGAGCCTTTTTAGGCATCGACTAGTTGGTTACAGTCACATGTATAGTACCATTCACTTTATTTCCCGCATTTACTCTCCTTTCCACATCTTCATCAATCTTTCCATCCCTTGTAAACTGACTCCCCAAATATACTAACTTACTCTGGGGGGCGATTCTACTAACAAAATTGTTCTAAAATGGCAATTGAACCTCAACTCAATCAGGGTTTTCAAGCGTTTTCATATTTTACTTATGAACAACGTATGATTCTTTTTGCTATTGTAGGCATACGTAGGTACTACCTACGTACGCACCGGAATATTAATATATTTGATGTTAGAACTAATATTATACGAAAATCATTGAATACTTATCACATCACACATCATACCGTGATACCTACTGA
Source organism: Atethmia centrago (assembly GCA_905333075.3). Lineage (NCBI taxonomy): Eukaryota > Metazoa > Arthropoda > Insecta > Lepidoptera > Noctuidae > Atethmia > Atethmia centrago. The sequence continues at coordinate 6,260,502 of HG995377.1, forward strand.
TCCTAAAATTATTTCTTTGTTTCAATGACATGCAACAGTGATCATCAGCGACTATTGGCATGGCCACCATGCCATGTAGTGTAGTAGTTAGTATAGTATTCCATTCCCGCTGTTTATTTTATAGTAAAGTAACTCTATCCGACATTCAAAATCCGTTTCGTTTTACGCGAACCGCCCAGACTGTTTCCTTTAAGAAAATCTGCTAATTTACAATTATTAAAATATATGGAAAAATCATTTACTTTTCGTGGTAAATATAACGGAAAATAAGTTTTAATGGGTTTATTATTCGTTAAACTTTATTTGTTATTGAACCATTTTTGTTATAGTAATAGAATAAACTTACTAATTGAACTATAGGTAACACTCATTCATTGCCATTCATTCCCGTAGTGATTGAGTTGGGTTTCGACTTGGTTACAGTCAGTTACAGTTTCAGTTATTGTCATAAAAATTGTAGAATAGATTTATGGGGGACGAACGAGAGCCGAACGAAACCGAACCATTAATGAGACGGTACACAGCGTATAACTTTACAAATTAGTAGAATCGGCCCCCTGATCCATACAGCCCATTCCCTCTCTAAATCTTGCCTGCACATCTCATATTTTCTCATCTGTCACTAAAGAAATTAATTGTTTTATTTTGGAATTACATTTATTTATTTAGATTTTTGGCTTTTCATTTCACTTTATATTATTTCCATAGCTAAAGAGCTCGTTAGTCGCATCACAGCCACACGGGCCGATCAATTAGGTTAAGCTATTCTTGCCGCGGTTGTTCCGTGGATGGGTGAGCATCTTTACGTACCGAGACTCATCCGTGCCTCGTAAAGTCGCGATAAAAAATCTGCTGTTCCCTACATTTATGTTTGCTTAATTCGTCAAAATGTAGGGAACAGCTGATTTTTTTTCGCGATTTCATGTTTAGTCCAAGTTATTTCCTGTTGTGTCCAATATAGTAAAAGTTGTTTATAATGATGAGTACAATGACGAGAGAGGTTGATGGTGTTTAAAATTACACCCTGTTTAAACCAACTTATTCAATGCAAACTATTAAATTTTATAATATATTACAATCTTATTTTATTGTCAGAATATTACCTTATTTATGAACACTACATAAAAAAAATTGGATTGTGATAAAAAATCAGGCAGGACAGTCCACACAATCTGAAACGTATGGTTACCCTACCTGCTAGCTTGCTTCTGGCAACGATCGTTTCCAATACTAAAACCTCAAACTTTGCTCTTGGCAACAATCGTTGCCAAAATTTAATTTCTGTTAAATGACTTTAAACTCTATTTTATTGCACGTAAAGTCCTTCCAAAACGTTTTTAAATCATAGGCTAATACATTATCTAACATCTCGACGCAAGTTGGCAACATCAAAAAACCAATTTTTGTTTACAATGAGAAGTGAAGTTTGAAGTAGCCATTTTGTGATTTTTTGTGCTCACTGGTATTCTGTGCTCCAAGAAAAAATGCCGAAAGTATTCTATTTTACTGGCTTTTACTAAAGTTAAGGTACCAAATTAATCTAGAAAACCTGTTCTATGATATTTCAATATTTTATTCGATAATACTTCAAATGAAATGTGCTAAAATCAAAAGATTCGGACGCGTCTTTGTTGACGTTGTTTGTTTACGTATTTTAAAGTGGTAATTTATCGTAAATACATCCAACTGCGGGAAACTGTGTGTGAAATAATAAAGTTTAGACATCATTTTAATCATAAAAGGTAAAATGTCTTAACAATATCTTGTGGATGTGCTGGATTACATGAATATTGGCGACAAGTGAGTACGTTGTAACGAAATATTGCTCTGGCAGCAATCGTTTCCAGAAAGCAAAGTAAGTTTCACTGTCAGGGTTGTCACATATTAACATGCGGCTTTTTTACCCGACTACGGCAAAGACAAAAGGAAGGGTTAATAAATAAATAACCTATTTGAAATAAGTTATTTGACTTTGATTTTAGTTTAAGTAAATAAATATTAAAATTCATTTGTCAAGCATAGCAATATTTTTCTACAACGTGGAAAGGTCTCGCCTAGTGTTTTAACACTAAAATAAGGTCGAATATACACCGGAACAAATTAAATTATCTAGCGAAACTCCGAAGACGTGATGGGTCTCGATATCTAAACACGATAAAATAAATATATTATGTTTTTTTGGAGTCAATGACCGCTAGTAGTGTTGTTACGTGAAGTGTGAGTTTATAAAATCTGTTTTATCGTGTTGAGAAATCCATCACGTGTGTGAAGTTAAAAAAAAACTGATATTTTAAGTGACTACACTACCGGTGGTATTGGTGGTTAATGATCTCAAAAACAACATAATCTAATTTATTTATTTTTATTTTATCATCTTTAGATATCGATACCCATCAAGTCTGTGGAGTTTCGCTAGCTAATTTAATTTTATCCTGTATATAGTAAGGCATAGAAATAAAGAAAGCCATTGCCTAGTTTCGTCCAGTTATTTTCAGTACAAGGTTTTCTGTCCTAAATACAAGCCTAAACGTTAATAATACTTGTAAGAATAAAATTACGTAATATTAATAAAATATACTATATGTGTGTATATTATTATATATGTGTGTATATAAATGGTTAAATAAATAAATAAATACTTTTATTTTTAAAGTTTTATGCAAACCCGATATAAGTAAAATAAATTTTGGTCAGACGCAACCCTAGCTTCTACAGCCGCCATCTTGCGAACCTTGGGGTTCATTCAAGATTGTTGCGAATTTTTAGACTGAAAGTCGTCGTCAGTATTAGTTTTTAATATATTATAAATCTAACAATGTTTAGTAGTTTTTTGGCATAAATATAAACTATAGGATTAGATCTATTCATTTCAAGATTGAAACTGGTTAAATGAGAGCCTAGTGTCATCGTAATTTTAGTTTGAAATCACTATCTCTTTCTTTTAATAAAAAACTACCTTTGGGTTTTTTGTCAGCTATCTCAGGAGTTTGTAGAATTATGGGAAACTTTTTACAAATTATTAAAGCTAATAAACTGGCGTTTCTCAGCAAAGTTATATTTTTGTTCTAGGTTTTATAGTTTTTGTGTGAATTGGCTATGATTGTCCATCTAGTTTTAGCGGTGAATTGTGCAACAGCGTGTAGATTATTCAATTTTTTTAAGAATATTTTCTACCACAATTATTATTGTTTCTTATCAAACATTACAAATAACTATTCTAGTTTATAAAAATGATGAAAAACTATATACCCACCCCGCAATTTTTTTCACAATATCACATTGTTTGACTAAAACCGGCAAAATATGCTCGACCTTAACTTTAGTCTCATATAAAATATTATACACACAACTTTTATCAAAATAACAAACGTTACATTATTTCTTATCTTATCGTCTACACAAAATAGTAAACAAAATTATCATGGGCCACTTGAATCGATTGTAAATCAAGTTATAATGACGGCGGCCGCACCGAGTGTATAGTGTCAAATTTTATGAGCAGAATTCGACGGTTTTGTTGCAATCGAAAGCAAGCGAGTCGTTATGTTACGTGCGAACGGTTGCGGGGGCGCGGGGAGTGACGCAAGCTCCTCCACACCCTCAAGGTCCTCCCACTCGCTCAAGGTCGCTGGCATTTATCGTCCTCTTAAAGGTCTCTGCACACAGCGGGCGCGGCGTGACAAGCGCGGCGTGGCGGGGCGGCGACGCTGCGCTGGCGCGGCGGCATGCGGCAGTGGTCACACTGCGGGCGCGATCACGTCCCGTCCCGCCGCACCTCTTCACGCCAATCGTGTCATTCATCAAAAAGATGTTGAGCGATTCATGATCCAAATCGTACAAACATACGTAAGCACGAACACATTAGTTTTTCGACATCCATTTTAGTAAAACAATACAAAATCACATTCACGCTCCGTCGCGTCCGACGTGACGTGTTCATCCCCCGCCGGCAGTGTGACTACTACGGGGTCTGTGTGGCGTCGTCCGTAATATCTAGTACATTACAACTGGTCAGCGTCGCGTCGCCGTCCCGTCCCGCCGCGCCGCGCCCGCTGTGTGCAGAGACAGGCAGGGGCGGACACTTGACTAACAAAAAATATTGTAATATTGAGCTCAAAACGTTAAAGCGCAATATTACGCAAACGGATCCCTGAAACGAAAAATGGTTTTGACAGACCCGCAATATTTTTGAGCGGCCTATCCAACGGTGCACGGCCCCACACCATGGGACGAGAAAAAAAATATCATCCCCGCTTTACGTGCAAGGGAGGTTACCCCACTATTTTTTTTTCAAGTTTTATTTTACCTTTTTGTCGTCGTTATTAATTAACCTATGCCAAATTACAGCTTTTTAGTACTAAGAGTATCTGAGCTAAGCCGTGGATAGACAGACAGACAGACAGACGGACATGGCAAAACTATACAGGTTCCTTGTTGACTAGGGAACCCTAAAAATTCTGAAAAATACTAGCAACACGCCTGTAGGTACTATTGGCAAAACTTAAGCATGCTCACTTTAGAAAATATTTCTGCGGCAAGCGCAGCTAGTGACAAACCACCCCCCTTCCTGGTTTCGTCCAATTAGAGACAATATGAATTTGTGTGAGTATAGGGCGTGTAACAAAAAATATAAATATGTGTGGTATGTTGGTTACTCACTGCACGAGCCGGTATTATTCGCGCGAGCCGAGGGCGAGCGAGCGCGATAAGGGAGTCGAGTGTGTGCGCGTTTCATACGACGGTTTTCAACTTGAGAGGAAAAAAAGAGACTGGTATTGTTATTAGTTTCGTACGCCGCTAGGTATTTCTCTCTAGATTTTGCAGCAACAGGCTGTCACTAGCGTTTCGTGCCTAGATTAGTATTTCCGGGGGGTTAAATCTACGCGTTGCTCTTCGCTCTTCTTTCCTAATTGAAGTCAACATTTTTGATAATAATTAACCACACAATGAAAACGTTAACAAGTATTTCTGGAAAATACCGCGCTTGTTTTGTTTATCCCGCGCGCCGCAGGTGTAAATAAAGGCGCTGGAAAAACCGCTAAACAGCCTATATAAAAAATATAATAAACAAAATAATGTTTTGAATAAGCAAATTAAGGTTAATATGTAGTGAAAAATATATAATTTTATGAAATGATGATAATTTTGATGATTGATTTATCTGATGTAACGAATTTTTTTTTCTCAAAAATATTCATTGTTTTTGGACAAAAACTGCGTATATTGAAAAAAGAAATGTAAAGTAAAAATACTTCTATATAATAAGCTGAATTTCTGAGTCACTTTACAAGCAAGTGTGTTGAAGAAATATTTCGTAATTTTTTGCGACCGTATTTTATGGCCGTTCTATAAAGCCGATCTATTGTTTAACCAGATGTTCTGACGTTCCCACTGAATAACAATGGTGCTTAGATAATGAACTTATTTTTATTGCAGTTGCAAAAGTTGCGACAGCAATAATAAAAAAATCTGATAACATTGTATAAACTGCGCCAAGTACCTAATGGTTCAAATACTAGGTACTGTAAGTAATTTTGCTATTTTAATCAAAACAGCAATAAAAGAAAGAGATAGCAAATGACAATTTCTAACAAAACTACGTAACTTGCTTCGTTTTAGGGTTCCGTAGTCAACAAGGAACTCTTATAGTTTCGCCATGACCGTCTGTCTGTCTGTCTGTCCCCGGCTTAGCTCACAGACTCTTACTAGAAAGCTGTAATTTGGCAAAGTGGTAAACAAAAATGCTAAATAAAGTTTTTTTAGGGTACGCGTATAGCAATACCAATAATACCTACATTTTCTAAACCAAACGGAAGATATTAGTACGAAATTACTTCTTGTCAACAATAACAATTCATAAAGCGCTCTCGCTGGCCGTGCCCATTAAAAAAATGTCTTACAAACAAGTGAGCATAGCACGCGCCTAGTGTGACTGTCACACACACTATACATAATTACATTAATACAAACACGGCTAAAATACGCTTCATGCATCCCATTGGCCAAAACGCTTGCATCGGGCGATCGAGTCGTGAGCCGTGCTATACGATTATCGCCTTAGAGGTGAGCATGCGGAAGATTGGCCGATAGTACCTATATCCGGAATGGGTAGACAAAACTGGAAAAAGAGAGAGGCGAAGACGGTAAGTACTCGGTACTTAGGCCGGCCGCAAACGTTCGGTTTCCGAATTAGGTTTCCAGATCAGGAATTCAGATTCGGAAACCTGAATGCTCTGCTTACATACAAAATATTTAACAAGGCGCACATTATTCCGTTCGGAAAAAATAAGAATAATGTGCGACTTGTTAAATATTTTGTATGTAAGCAGGTTTCCGAATCTGAATCCCTGATCTGGAAACCTAATTCGGAAACCGAACGTTTGCGGCCGGCCTTACCCAGATAAATTGTATTGTCTGACTGGCAGCAAAATGGATAAGGACTGACGTCTCATTGCATCCATGTTATCAGCAAGCGATGAACTTTGAACGATGGGTTCCGTTTAATAGTACAGCGACTGCATTTGTGATGATAACTATAAGTAAACCTACCTACTTGTTTTTGTTCTACATCAATTTGTTGGACCTACTTTCAAATTAAATAACTCCGCAGACGTGATGAGTATCAGAAATTAATTTGATGAGTTTTTTTTGAGGTCGTCAAACGCAGGTAGGTGGTGGTATAGTAGCTTGAAATATCAGTTAAAAAACACAATAAAAAAAAATGTAAGCTCTAAACAAAAATAAATAAAATATGTTTTTTTTTTTGTGGGGTCATCGACCGCAGTTTGTGCAGTCCCTTGATATATCAGTTTATAAATCCGTTTTTATTGTGTAAAATTCACAGACGTGATGGGTCTCGATAACTGAAATTCTGAACACGTAAAGGCTCCTACATACTGGCGCGACGCGACACAAATACACCGCGTGTAGCGCTACAAGCGGTGCCTTTGTGTCGCGACGCGTCGCGCGGCAAGTCTAGTATAAGTATGTAGAAGCCTTAAAACAAAAAAAAAAGACATTTTCTCAACTCATAGTTAAAGTAACATCACTACAAGCTGCAGTCGCTGACTCCAATAAAAAAATCAACAAATCTTTTTTTAGGGTTCCTGTTCCTTAGTAAACTGTCCCCGCTGTAGCTCAGAGTCGCTTAGTACTAGAAAGCTGTAATTTGGCGTAGACATACATATTAATCACGCCGATAAAGCGAAAAACAAAACAAAATCTTGGAAAAAAAATTTTTTAGGGTTTCCCTTGGACGTAATGTGGGGATGATATTTTTTTTCTCGTCTACCCCATGGTGTGGGGTATCGTTGGATAGGCCGTTCAAAAATATTGGGGGTCTGTGAACACTACTTTTCGATTGAAGGATCCGCTTGCGTAATATAAAGCATTAAAGTGCTCATTTTTGTTAGAGTCAAGTGTAATGCTCCCACTGCCAGCTAAATGGTTGTGTATGGAGATGTGAAAAAAATCAAGACACATAATGAAATTAAACGGAAAACTATCACAGCTAAGTGGCGAGTAATAGTCGACCAACTTAAATTTGCAGTGGGAGAATTGATTGTGGAATATACATATTATTAAATCGATGTATGGGAGAACATGTTTTTCAACTACAATTTTAAGTTTGTTTTTGGGATTAATTCATACCAACTTCCCAACTACGGAACCCTTCATTGTGCGTGGTCCGACACGCACTTGGCCGGTTTTTTATTACAAGATTGCGTAACGCAAAGGAGGGTAATGAGTTATATATGTTATACACGAGCTCCATTTCACCGGCTTCATAAGGTACATAACTCATTTGTTGGGCTTGGTATAACTTTTTATAACATGCTGCCCTCTTCTTTGCTAGATTTGCCTTTAAAACTAAAGTAAAATCCACCCTTTGTTCAAAGGCATACTATTGTATCAATGACTACTTAAACGTTGTAGGAATAGTTCGTCGCTGTGATTAACTCAAGACAATGTTTATGTTCTTTCTCCAGAATTAGCTTACCTACTGACAGGTTAAATGAGTTCATATAATTGATTATTTTTTTATTTGACTGTATAAGTTAATGTAATTTAATCTAGTTAAATTTTAATTTATTAGTGACATAATCTACTCATTACAATGTGTGTTTTATGAGTTGTATTGCAATAAGTGGTTAGCTAGCGTCCTCGACTATTGATTATACTATTCTTGCTTGAGTAACCGGCAGCAAGCTCGTCATGCTCCCTTAGATGTCACTGCCTGCGGTAGCGTCGGGAGTCGGGTTGCCTACTTCCCTCCAATATGGCGAGAGGGGTGATGGCTGATCTTTGCGTTATGCTTGTGAACGGGTGCTGCTTGTGGTCGTCTTGCTGATCATGGTTTTAATTGTTATTAGTAATTGTTGACTTATTTTACTTCGATGGGGCTAGTTTATCATTTCTCACGTCGAGCTACAGCAATAGCCTTATGTAAGCGGGCACGCCCTTTATGCCTGGAGGCTTTTATTTAGGTATTAAGTTCTATTTACGTTTTTTTATGTTGTAATTTTTATCTGCTTGAGTACAGTTGGTTCATTGTTTTGTTGGTATACTGGCGTGTGCTAGCTAACATATGGCAAGTGTGAAATCGAAATCTCGAATCGAAAAGTGTTGATTTTCAGCCTAGTTTGAATAAATGACTTTTGATTTTGATTTTGATACGTGATTGATACCCATCCGGTCTGCGGAGTTTCGAGTTTTGATAGCTTATTTATTTTGATATGTAGGTATCTATATGTACATAAAGTATTGGAATGAACCACATTCTGGGGCGACGGGAAGCAAAAACCTTCTTCCCAGTCGGGAAGTCAGTATAGGTGGTGCGATGATCTTGAAACAAGGCCAAGGATTGCGTCAGATGGCGTGTGATTGACTGGTGAGGCATATATCCAGCAGTGAACCGCTAAAGGCTGAAGATGACTTTGAAGACTGTGTTTGATAACAATTTCCTTTCAGCAAACAGAAATCGTTTTGCGCATGTTCACGAAAAAAGCATGAGTCATCATAACTAAGCAGATTATAAGAATAGTAAAAAACAGTGACCGGTACATCTCTGCCTAACCCTTCGGCGAATACACGCGTGATTTTATTTTTAAAAGATAACTAATAAGCCAAGCCGTCACCTCCTTCTGCGAAGCAGTAATGCTCGCGAAGGAGGAGGCGGGACGGTTGAGGGAAAGACATGTTTCGCGCCCTCTCGCCCCTATCCGCCGCAGGAGACGCCCTGGGCGTCGGGAATCCCAGGCGGATTTCCGGCCACCGTAGGCGCGGGCTTGCGGACGGTGAGCAATGGGTAGCTCACCGTCCGGTAAGGACCAGGTCCGGGTCGACGGCGCGTCGTATTCCACGCGCGCCTCAAAGAGATATCAGCACAAATGTAGGGGTCCACTAGGGCCGATGCCTGCCGGGGTCGCGGGAAGGTACTTATGGGTCACCGAGGCCCCTGGCAACACAGGCAACAGGAAGGAATACGGGTGGGTTTTAGTCAGTAAGAGTCTGACACACCCTCCCGCTCCGCCCAGAGCGGGAGAAGTTATATTTTGATGATTTCCCACCCAAAAAAAAAAAGACGTTGCCGATTTTACATTAAAGGCGCGTTAAATAATGTGTTTTGTCTTATTAATCACACACTACACACACCACAGAATAGAAAAGAATAAAAATAGAGTTTTTAGGGTTCCGTAGTGAACAAGGAACCCATAAAGTTTCGCCATGTCCGTCTGTCTGTCTGTCTGTCCCCGCTGTAGCACAGAGACGCTCTGTAATAGGTAGAAACCTGTAATTTGGCATAGGTATACATATTAATCACGGGGGCTTGTGGCTAAGTAATATTAGCCGCACGGGTCGATCGATCAGGTTAAGCTACGCTTGCCGCGGTTGGGCCGTGGATGGGTGACCATCTTTACATACCAAGACCCCTCCGTGCCTCGGAAAGCACGTTAAGCCGTTGGTCCCGGCTGTCATTTGTAGATCTTTGACTGGCGTTACGGGTCGTCAGAAGCTCGAAAGTCTGACAACCAGTCTTACCAAGGGGTATCGTGTTACTCAGTAACTGGGTTGTGGAGGTTAGATAGGCAGTCGCTCCATGTAAAACACTGGTATTCAGCTGTATCCGGTAAGACTGGAAGCCGACCCCAACTTAGTTGGGAGAAGGCTAGGAAGATGATGAAGATGATTAATCACGCATAGTTCTAAAATAAAATCTTGAAAGATTTTTTTTTACGGTACGTCCCTTGCACGTAATGTGGGGAGGATATATATTTTTTTGTCTTTCATTAGTATTAATTTTTGTTCGACTCAACTGCGACGTTCCGTGGGCCCCCTAGTTCCTGTCAGCGTCGTAGCTAGAGCCTAGCGGGTCAAATGAAAAGCTAAGTAAATCTCAGACGGGGTGCTAAAGTTTCGGTAGGTAATAGGTAAATCCTACATTTTCTTAGTTCCCAAACTTTTATGCATAAATCGACCGAATAACTTATATTTCTGGGTCAAAATCAAGTCATTTATTCAAACTAGGCTGAGAATCAGCACTTTTCAAACGTCAAAATTACATAAGACAGTCCCCCAAAAACGTCCGCCCTTCACCACTTCCTAGTGCTTTAGCTGGGAAGAAGTGGCGCAGAAACTCCCCAGCAGCACACCAGGGGGGTAACCATCAGCTCTTATAGCAGTATAATTTCAATATTACTTCAGCGTGAGAAAGAGATGGAGCTATAAGTCTTGTATAGCTCTATCACTTTCCCACTGTGAAGTAAAACATATTATAATAAAACTGCTACTCGTATAAGAGGTGTTGGTTACCCCCCTGTCTGTTTAGTTATACTAGATTCTATACAAGTCGTTTGCAAAGTAATTAACACTTCGAAAAACAAAACATTAAATTAAATTACTTGCCATATGTTAGCTAGCACACGCCAATATACCTACCAACAAAACAATGAAAACTGTACTCAAACAGAAATGAAAAATTATAACATAAAAACGTAAACAGAACTTAATACCTGAATATAAACCTCCAGCCTCCAGGCAGGTCGAAAGAAAACCTGTCCGAAGCGGGGTACTATAAATTTCGATCTCATTCTCTCTTGCGTCCTGCATTCTCCATATCCTAAAGTGTTCAGGTACTCCAATAGATTAAAGACGGTGCTGATCACTACAGTATGTAGGTACATGAAGTTTAAATAAATAAGTTAACAGCGTCAAACAATTGATGATTTCAACGCAAATCGTTTCTTTTAGCAGTGCGTAAAAGAGTATTATGTAAGTTTACCTTTGAACCAATAGCGGCAATAAGTTCATAGTTCAAACTCCAACTATTGGCTACTGGCGCTGGACGTGCCAGGCCCAGGGTCAGAGACCAAGCTGAGGTACCAATGCACGTAGCCACTTAGGTACCAGTTTAAACCCTTTTTGTTTTGTTCCATTGTGGAAAAAATCCCGTCAAAAGTCTGACTAAAAACGGCCCTGGTGTTGCCTCCCACACTTGCACAGGGGATCTAGTACGACTTCCGCGATCCTCGGCTGGTGCCGGCCGGAGGGAAATTATGTGTAAAATCCCCCCACGAAGTCCAATAGGGGCGCGCGTGAAATACTACGCGACGTCACCTCGGGTCCTGCTATGTGGGGTGCGACGCACCGAGTGCACCCAACATTGCTGTGCATTAGACAGTCAATAGGGAAATAACAGCACCACCCCCTTTGCAGCCAGTAGCGCCTGATGACATCATCATACCTAGGTTTTAATTCTGCGATATGCTTATCTATTTTGCAAGCTTTAATTTAAAGTCTTGCCTTGTTAGTTAGTTTGTTAGTATGTATGTATGCGTCAAATCTTGCAAGCTGAATTAAAACCACTTCCTCTGTCCTACAAAGTTGAAATTTTACATGTTTGTTCAGTTTCTAAGACAATGCATTTCTATGATGTTCTACACCTGATTCTACACCGGGATTGGCTGTAGACGAAGGAACTCCTCAACGGTCAACGATACAGACACGAAATTGAATATACGCATTTAATTATGATAGTCCGTTCTAAAGTCTACCATGACCTGGCAGCTTCACCCAGGATTGGTTCCAGACGAGGGAACTGCTCAACGGTCAACAGTACAGACAAGAAATTCTACATACGCATTTAATTATCATCTACAACGCCACATGCGAACTATGCATCAAAAATCTGACGTCACACAAATCCTCCATCGCGCAAGCAGTTTACAGCGCGAGTGGCATTTATATTACATCCCGACATCAACCGTCGGGCAGTAGCCCACCAGACACAACCCACGTCTGGTCGTAGGATCCTCCCTTTTCTGTAGAGGATGAGTGAACCTTGTTCCTCATACCTCCATACTGGTGCCCTCAAAAATGAACGTCAGCGCAGCCTTCGTGCAACTACTTCATTGTGACGTCATTATCACTTCCTCAAGCTTTCTAAAGGCGAGTCACACAGCCAGCGAGCACTGACAGCAACTGGTATTCTGATCACCAGCATGCAGCGACCGTGCGTACCTGGTCAGCCTAATCAGCAACCTTCCACGCCGCACTTTCAGCCGGTCCACACGAAGAGCCTTCCTGGTCGACACCAACAGTCAGCCTCAACCCGGTGCTGTACCACATCCGACTCACTGGAGCATAACGCAACGCCCGCCGGCCCGGCGCACTGGGGAATCTCCGCAGACAGTTCCGACTCACCGAAAACTATGCGGCACCCGGTTCCGACAACTGGCCCTGGCAAGGATCACAATATGCACTGACTCAGCCCACTATCGACCTCCGGTCTCCGGAGGGGAGTGATGTGTCGGCAGCTCCATCGCCATTATGCGAACTACGCATCGAAAACGTGACGGCACACAAATGCCGCATCGCACAAGCAGAGTTTACCACGCGACTGGCATATCACACAACATCCCGACAACAACCGTTGGACAGGAGCCCACCAGACACAACACGAGTCTAGTCGGAGGATACTCCCTTTTCTGTAGAGGATGAGTGAACTTTACACCCGGTTCCTCATGCCTCCACAGTCCGTTCTAAAGTCCACCATGACCTGGCTGCAGCACCCAGAATTGTCTTCAGACGAGGGAACTCCTCGACGGTCAACCGTACAGACACGAAATGTTATATACCTACACAAATAATTATGATAGTCCGTTCTAACGTTCGTTAGGACCTGGCTGCCGCACCCAGGAATGGTTCCAAACGAAGGAACTCCTCAACAGTCAACAGCACAGGCACGAAATTATGTATACGCATTCAATTATGATAGCCCGTTCTAAAGTATGGCATGCCTTAGTGGTACTTGGTTGGCTTCACAAGATGACTTGTGTAAAGGCGTGTTTGGGTTCGTTGGATTTTACCTTTCAAGTGAAGGTGATAGAACAGATAGGTATTTAAACAAATTCTAATGCTAAAAAGTACAAAATAAAGTTTTAAGTAAGTAAAAACCGTTTAAAAAATAAACTGCTAATGCACTTAAATTTATATACATATATATGTATACAAAACATACGTAAACATAGAACTTTAAAATTATCGTAAAAGAAGATCATCCTAAATAATTGTAAGAAGGAAGTTCAATTCAAGCTTTTAAGAAAATTTCTATTTAATTTATGCAACAACATGAATCGGAATTGAATGAAGAGGGATTGTAATCCGAACCATACATTATCAACTGTGTTTTTGACATCGTACTCATAATCTACTATATCTTAATTATCGCCTGCATTTACAAAACAATGTATGTAGATAAGTTTGATGCTCTAAATTTTTATCTGAGACTGCAATTTGCTAATTAAGGTTAAGACGAAGTAATAATCTATATATTGAATTGTATTGTAAACGAAAGTCGCTTTCAGTGTCGCGCGTGCCGACTGCCTGTGATTGGCGAGCGGCAGGGGCCCTGCTCTGCACGTACAAATTGTCACTAGCAATAACTGCGCGCAATTTAAAATGCATACCCGTTTTGGGCTAATCTCCTCTACCTATAAAACGTGCGAAGTAGGGGCGGCGATAGTTGGAGAAAAAAAAAATAAACAGGCCTATTGTACCTACATACTTACCTACTTTCATATAGTTACTTATCGGATTCGGCTCAGTAGCAAGAGGTTTTAAAGATCTCCCCAGATTTAACGACCTGATAAAAACAGTCTGAGTTGCTATCTGACGATTATCTCTCTAAAAGCGCTCTGTTGGATTACCAATTTTCGGCGCCGAGCCGAGCGTTGAAAATCCAACAGCTTGCTTTTATTTTTAGGAATTGCTTGTTGTCAGCCACACTTTTAACAAGAGATTGATTCGCATCCGAAAACTACGTCCTAGGTCAACCGCACGTCAGCATTGGTGCCGACTCCCTTGTTCACAAACTAAACTAAATTTAAGTTCAGTGCATCTTTTTCTTTCTATTTCATTAAGAAGAGGACAGAAGATAAATTTTAATTTAGTCCTGTCAAATTAATTACCGCTTGACGTAATTGTAGTAGGCAAGTTTTTAATCACGCCTAAACTAAAATTTATCTTCTGTCCTCTTCTTAATGAAATACAAAGAAAAAGATGCACTGAACTTAAATTTAGTTTATTTTGTGAAAAAGAGAATCAGCACCAGTAGCGTGCAAAATAAAACAAATAATTTGATCAATAGTGTTTTATTATCAAAATACTGCGAAGTTTCAACTATACAACATTCCTTGTTCATCGGACACACGATACAACCGCGGGCTAACAATAAATTAAAATTAATTATGACTTATTGGAACGAGTGACTAAACGTATCGATATCTCATGCTGCAATCAGCACGACAATCATTCTGGAACAAATAGAAAAGAGGTTAATATAATAATAATATAATAATAACTCTTTAATTCAGATTACAGGATCCATAATGTGTTAGTATTGCCTTAACCTATTGTTAGTGAAAAATAAATTAGAACAAAAGTGACATCACAAATAAAAAAAAAAACAATTTATTTTGCACATGTACGTCTGTACGCACATGTCTCCCAGCCCAGTGCCTAATAAACGGCCCATCAATTTTGTCCGCCAGTGTACCTAAAATATTGTTCGGACTACCTCGGAATCGCCGCAGCATAGATGCACTTCGCTTGCGCATGATGGCATAAAAGTCATCCAGACTCGCTTCAGCAAACATGCTTGATGCGCTGCAAAACCGAGGCAGTCCCAACAACATCCTGAGTCCGTTATTATATTGCGCAGGGCGCTGTAGGCCTTCTGCGTATACCTAACCCACAGACTGCACGAGTAAAACGTCTGGCAATAAGCTCTGAAAAGAGTTAGCTTTACCTCCTTCGTGCACCGCGCAAACCTGC
Source organism: Atethmia centrago (assembly GCA_905333075.3). Classification (NCBI taxonomy): domain Eukaryota; kingdom Metazoa; phylum Arthropoda; class Insecta; order Lepidoptera; family Noctuidae; genus Atethmia; species Atethmia centrago. The sequence continues at coordinate 6,275,835 of HG995377.1, forward strand.
GAGCAAGCATATTGCATCGAGCCGCCAACGCCCTACGTTCCCTATCAATATCTAATATAGTCCTATTGACACAGATATAAAGTTGCTGGGTTTGAGTGCGTTTCCACTGAGGGGGCGACGAACGGGTACAAGAATTGACCAATCACAGATGAGACAAGAAAAGAGATTTCAACTAAATGTGACTGCTCAGTTCCTGCACGTCTCTTTTCCGCTCCGCTCGTCTCAGTGGAAACGAACCCTTATTGGCAAAAGATTAGATTGTTTAATTGTTATGTTTTCATGACTCTTATTATTTTCCAAGTAAGTGAATCACTGGAAATTTTTCAAACAACTGACTATAGTCACACTTCAGACTTAAACGAAAAAAATTAACAAAACGACTGATCATTTCAAGCAAGAGCCATTCAATAACATTAACATAATTTACCTTAGTTCATTACCTACTTTTCATTTTAACAATTCATTGTGTTTCAACAGTTTAAAATGTCAACTATGTTGAAATGCTTCTTTTGCATCAGAATAAGTTATTTTTAAAGTCATGTATTGTTTTCATTTAGACAAAAGGTTTGTTACAAAGTTTTCTTACAATGAATCTTCTCGTCAAGACTAATGATGACCCATTAACGTCTGTTGTTGGCCTTGAGAAAACTCATTATTTAAATGACAGTATACTTGTTTTAGAAATGGAGGAGGCTGAATTATTGAATATCATAATATCACATAATAAATTAACTAAACCCTTTAGTGGGACTAGGCAAATTGATTTTTTGGTTTATTAGACCGAAAATTAGTACTTTATAAAATCCTGGTTAATTTCTTGTGTACTTCATTTACTATTCAAATAAAAACTATTTATTGTCTTCTTTTTAATTAATCAAACTGTTTGTTATTTTCAATGGACATATTTACATAGCTACTCCTTATCATTCTGAAAACATTGTTTTATGCTTTAAAACATTTGTTTTTATGCTATTCAGAATAAGAATCTTAATCTTTCACAGCTTCTTAACAAGTGTTTATAGAAGTTTATTACTTGTGTTATTAAATTATGGTGATAAATGCGGCTTAGGATGGAATTACATTACATTTAGAACAAATTGAAGAGTTGCTGGCACAGAAGGCTGTTCTATTTATGCCAGAAGAATAAAAGGAGCTGACTATAAGCCATAATTAGTCTATGGCTAAAGGAGGAAACAAAAACTACTAGATGTTTCGTTTTTTTTGTGATATATTTGTGAATAGTTTCACCTCTTTGTATAATACAATCGCTGTGTCATGCTAAAGTGCTATTTATTAATAGCTTAGCTAACTTTAGACTATTATTATAACTTTAGGCTATTATTGGTGGCAAACCAGATGTGTCGCAGCCAAAGCGACAAATTAGAAAAGGAGAAACACAGAAAAAGGGTACTCGACCAGCACTGACTGCGGTCCGTAGCTCCTTGCCAAGAATGAAAGTGGAAAGGAAGAAGAAGAAGCCTTGTTCACGTAACCTGTGCGGCACCGCACCGAGTGGACCCAATATGCTGCTGCGCCCCGCTGTGCCTACGACGCAGCTGTACCTTTCGCGTTTGCATCACTCCACTACAAACGAGGAAGTCGTGCAGTATTTAAAAGTGAAGACCAACTGGACTCTGAGGGTTGAAAGGTTGGAATCGCGCCACAACATCAACTTTAAGTCATTCGTGGTACGAGTTCCAACCCACCATCTACAGACTTGCCTGAAAGAGGACTTTTGGCCGAAAGGTGTCGTATATCGACGTTTCCGAGGACGGTTACGCGTCACCACGCAGCGATACACGACGCCGTCAACATTACGTGTATAGTCATAATTGTTTAAGGTTTTTAATATATATTAGTTTATTATTGTATAAAATTATTTTGTGTATTCTATTTATGGGCCCTAGTTGCCTGATAATAAAATGATTATTATGTTTATTTATTTTTTTACATATTAAATATATTTTTAAATATTTCTTGAAAAAAGGTATAAAAAAAACATTTAAAAATATAAAAAATAGTGGTCCGCCGGTGTCGGGAGCAGAGTCCAAGCTACCGGTGGTTAGGACTCCGGAGACAGGAACCTCCTCACAATGCGGGCCGTATCGAGGAGTACTGCCTTCTGAATCAGGCCCTTGATCCAGCCGCCTAACGAGAGCCTCGAGAGATGATGGTTGAGGCTTTCAGCCATCAGGCCATTGGCCGTAACGACAATCGGCACAATGACAGCCGAGTCAACATTCCACATGTCAACAACCTCGTGTGCTAAGTCGAGATATTTTATTTGCTTCTCTTTCTCAGCTTTCACGAGGTTTTCGTCATGTGGAATGGTAACATCGACTATCATTGCGCGGCGCGCTAATCGATCTATCACCACTATATCAGGCTTATTGGCGACAATAGTCCTGTCAGTAATGATAGACCGATCCCAGTACAACGTGACATGGTCATTTTCGAGAACTGGGTCGGGCGCATACTTGTAATACGGTACCTCAGAGTTCACAAGTTTATATTTCAAAGCAAGTTGCTGGTGAATAATCCTAGCCACTTGGTTATGTCTGTGCAAGTACTCGCCGTTAGCCAGACGAGAACAACCAGAGATAATATGTCTGATAGACTCACCCGGACGGTGGCATGCCCGACACACGTCAACCGTCCCGTCCTTCATAATATGTCTCCGGTAGTTATTCGTCAAGATAACTTCGTCCATAATTGCACAGACGAAACCTTCAGTTTCCCCGAAAAGGTCCCCAAAACGTAGCCAGGATACGGACGCTAAAAAATCTACATCGGGCTCATGAAGAGCCCGATAGAAGCGCCCGTGTAGCTCCTTGTTTTGCCATATCTCCTTGCGGTCATCCGTTGTAAGTATTACAGGTTTGCACCAGTTCTCTTTAGCCATGGAAAGTGGGGTGAGCCCCTTGTCCACTGCGACCACATCACGGTGCATACCCACTTCGGTTTTCAAAAAATATTCCCTGAGACTGCATATCTCGCGGTTGTGGAGGGTCTTCGCATTTAAAAAGCCTCGACCCCCGCACTTCCGCGGGATGTACAGTCTCATCACCGATGATCGTGGGTGATGCATCCGGTTTGCGGTCAACAGTGTACGGACCCTCCTATCCAGGGCGTCGAGTTCGGTCTGAGTCCATTTGAGTATGCCGAAAGAGTACATCAAAACCGGCATGACCCAATCGTTGAAGGCACGCACCTTGTTTCCGCCTGAAAGAGGACTAATCAATACCTTCTTCAGACGGCCAAAAAAGCGCTCCTTCAATGATTGCTTCATGTCAGTAACGTTGATGCCTAACGCTTCCGACATACCCAAATACTTATAGCTTTCGGGTGAGGAGAGGGATCTAAGGTGTATGGAATCCGAAAGTTGAATTCCCTCGGGTTCCATTATCTCCCCTCGCTTTACATGCATGACTGCACATTTGTCCACACCAAACTCCATTCTGATGGCGCTACTGAAAGTTTCAGTTACCTTCAGTAGCTCCATCAGTTGCAATTTGTTGGGGGCAAAGATTTTCAAGTCATCCATGTAGAGGAGGTGAGATATGACCTGACCACCTCTCCTCAACCGATAGCCTAGTTCTGAATCCTCCAGCAGCGTGCTTAGAGGATTCAGGGCTAAGCAGAACCAAAGTGGACTTAAACTGTCACCCTGAAATATTCCCCGTTTAATCCATACAGGCTCATCATGATTATTATTATTATTATCTTTTATTATTATAACATTAAATAGTTTATATAAACATAACATCACACCTTGTTTCACTGAAGAGAGGTGAACCAGAGGGTGTATATTTGGTATAGCCTCGTAAGGCCCAACCCAAATTTAGGTCGATATATATTTTTATGATTAGATATATAATTTAAATGATTTTAAATAGTGTCTCGGGCCGGAGTGTCAAAATTTTTTTGTCATTAAATTAGGTCGTTGGGCCTTACGAGGATAGGTGTTATATTTTTAAGTCCCATGTAATAGGGGCGAGCCTATTGCCATCAACCGGACACAAATCCAGACTCCAGGCAGCTACTGAGAAATTCCCAAGATAGAACAACCCAATAACAATGCCCGACCCGGGAATCGAACCTCATGCTCAGCAGTAGCGCTTGCGACCACTGGACCAACAAAAATTAAAATAAAGTTATTTAAAAATCCTTACCCATAGAGGTACAAAAAGAATGATAATAAGTAAAATGCAAGCTTGATCCAGCCTTCCCGCTGACAGACTGTCAGCACATCGGCATTCATAATGCTAGTCGGGTCATACAGTCCTGGGCCGGACATTACTGGCCGTGTGTAATATCTGAAACAATTGTTAATAGTTGATTATATCTGCTTGTATATTAACTTAGTAGCTAAGAGAGGCTGTGGGTTAGCAGACAGAATTATATTCAGTTTAAAATTAGAGTTGCGTTTAGATTATTATGAAAACCTGAATTATCCTTGAAAATATCTGTGGGATCAACCAACAGTAATTTTGGAAACTGTTAAAATAAAATTAAATAATGTATGAATTCCCTTGACCTAGACCTTTATAATTTAAACAAGGGGGCTAAAGTTCAATGCTAGTGTAAAAGACCTTCAATTTATTATTTGATACTTGTCACTATGAGTACTATGACAAAGCATGTTGTGCATATTTATAAACAATAAAAGATTTGTGATGAGACCCCATTTCAGATTTTATGGTCATACATGTTGGAAATTGTAAAAAATCTTTAAAATAGAAAATGTAATGCTAACTAAAGTTGAACTTTCAATTAATTTTATCACTTTAGTTTGTGGAATAACATAATTATAATAAGGAAAACTGGGATTATCCTCCTACATATTAATTGAAACAAGATTCTATGATACTTTACGTGTGCATATCTGTTATTTAATATCAATGCAATATATTTTCTAATAAACTGCATTATATCTGATGTTTATTGCTACCTACATAAACGTTTGGTTCAATGAAATTAAAAGATCACTAAGTTATTCCAAACATGTTGTTTTCTACAGTTCTGTATTTGTATACAGCGCAAATACCATTTCAAGGTGTCACTGCATTGTTAAGTCAAGACCTTGTCCTTACACTGTCCTTAGATTAATATTTCATAAACATAACCTAAAAGTGTTTATTATATTTACCTGTGCAGATGATACAAGATCAATGGAATGTTTATTAACAGTGAGAACCATTCTCCCGATAGTAAAAACAGCACGTTTATAAATAAATGCAGCAAGTACTCCGGTAATACCAACTGCAATAGAAAAATATAGGTTAGTTACTTGATTGAACTCCAATGAACTTTGGTTGCACCTTCAAGGTATAAATACGCACCGGGTTTAGACTATTACACTGGTCAATTGGATTTTTATAGTCAGTTTTTAATTCGTCGAACGCAATAACATGGAATATCGAGAAAAATATTAAGAATGCGTCAACTATTAACCCAATAATGTAGGAAAAGGCTGGAAAGCTGAACGCCATTTTTACAAAATTTACGAGACTTTGACAGCTTACTATAACTAGGCTGACTTGACAAAATGACAACTTTCAACGACAATGCGCGTGATTTTTACGTTTAGTAATCCCAATACGAGTCTTTTGATCACAAGGTGTTTTCTTAACATAGCTGCATAGTCGCCACTTTTAGTAATAAAAGGGGAGACTGAATGACCAAATTCTTCCAAAAGGGGGGGACCCAGCATAGCTGCTTGCCTAAAAAAAATACATTTTGATTATTGAAAGACAATGGCGCCGATTCCCTTGTTCACAAACTAAACTAAATTTAAGTTCAGTGCATCTTTTTCTTTCTATTTAATTAAGAAAAGGACAGAAGATCAATTTTAGTTGAGTCCTGTTAAATTAATCAGCGCTTGACGTAAATTGACGTAATTTTAGTAGGCAAGTTTTTAATCACGTCTAAACATGTATGGAGTAGTGACAGGCACTGATTCATTCAGAATCATTATCAGAAAAAATCGCACTGGAATATTTTCCCTCCCCGAAGTCCGAATGTAAAGGAACATAATATTTGCTCTGTAATCATCTAATGTATATATAAATCAGCCTGTGGCATATTCATTAAAATATAACAGAAGTGTACTCCGTGTCAAAATGAACTGTGTAATCTGTGGTCTATCTGTGACATCTGTCAAAAAAAAAAAAGCCCCGCCATGTAGCCGTCATCTGCCGTGTTTGATTCCAACCAATAAATCTATCCTAGTCAGGGTGATCCCCACGAACTTTCAATACTTTCCGTATGTATTTTGAGAATTGGACATTTTGGATATTTGGACCTTTTGACACCGTTGGACATTTTGAGAATTGGAAATTTTGCCCCTGGACGGAGGAAAGTAAACGAGACTATGTGCTATCCTTTAAACCTGAAGAGTTATATAGGAGAAATCCGTATACAGCGTGATGGTTATTGATGCACTCAAGAGAATTTTATTAAGTCTGTGTTTACCTACACACACCTGTGGTGTTATATTGTGTAACATAGATTAAAGGTATATGTGTGTTTTATGTTATCGTATTAGATCAGTGCTTGAATTAACATCTCTGAAATTTTCAGCCAGGAAGATTATCCTCGAGTTGGTTTTCAACTCATGTGGCTGATGTGGGATCAGAGTTGAAAACACACATTGGTGCCGATTCCCTTGTTCACAAACTAAACTAAATTTAAGTTCAGTGCATCTTTTTCTTTCTATTTCATTAAGAAAAGGACAGAAGATAAATTTTAGTTTAGCCCTGTCAAATTAATCAGCGCTTGATGTAAATTGACGTAATTTTAGTAGGCAAGTTTTTAATCACGTCTAAACTTGTATGGAGTAATGACAGGCGCTGATTAATTTGACAGGATTAAACTATAATATATTATCTGTCCTTTTCTTAATGAAATAGAAAGAAAAAGATGCACTGAACTTAAATTTAGTTTAGTTTGTGATCAAGGGAATCGGCACCAATATATACCTTTCCTAAATACAATTTTTGTTTTTCCTAATTAATAATAATATTAGTGTTTATGTTAAAGGAGGTTTTTCTCTAATCCTTACTTTTTATAATATTTTTATTTTGCCTGTCACTCCTGTGTCATATCAATATGAATATGTATAACTTGAAATACGTGTTATCTTTTCCATCAATAAAATGCCTCTCAACATGGTAGCAGAGCCTGACATGCATGGTTTGCATGGTATTGGAAACGATTAATTAATAAATCAAGTAAGATTTTAGTTAATAATTTTCCTTAAAAAAAATACATTTTTCAAATAATTTCTAACGAAGGCCTGTCAAAATGTCGACTTCGTCTACGATTTTCAAAATTGATATCGGTCGTTTAGAAGGTAAAGAAAATTGGTCAACATGGCGCTGCAAAGTACTGTTGCTTTTAAGGGGTGTAACTCCTGGCGGGTTGAATGCTATAAATGGAAAACTTATAGAACCTAAACAACCAGCTACTACAGCAACTGCAGACGTTAAAGAAAATTATGAAAAGACTTTAGAGGCATATCATAAGATAGATAGTACGGTGATGCTAATCTGTAAGATCTTAGAAACTTTACCCGACGAGAACTACTTCTCTTTCAAGTCCAGTTGGATGTTGATGTCAAGAAAAGATTGAAATACAGACAATCTGACAGCACAAGTATGTGCTTACGAATATTCACTTTTGACCAAAGAAGGTAATCCTGAAGCACAAGCTCTAGTTGTACAAAATAAGTATATGAACAAGAAAAAGTGTGGATATTGCGGACTGTATGGACACAAAGTTAAAAAATGTCGCAAGTGGATATCGGACGGGAAACCTCCGAAAACACCTGTACCATCGAAAAGTCAAGCTAATAATACCAATCTGACCCTGTCATTAATGGAAGTTGATACAAATGAGGTTGTAAATATTATTGAAGAAGATCTTGACAGTTGGTTTATTGACAATGGTGCTACAAGCCATGTCACCGGTCGAAACGACATATTTTCCAGCTTTCAACATTTCAGCAATGATCGAACAGTAATAACTGCAAATGGTTCAACAATTCAAGCTATTGGTAAAGGTACAGTTGATTTGATAGCTGATGTTCGAGGTCTGACACAAAACATTAGACTGTGTGATGTATGGTATGTTCCAGGAATAAAGAAAAACTTATTTTCCGTACTTGCTGCTCAAGATAAACTTGAGAAAAGTGTCTTCACATCTGAACGAGAATTTTGTCAATTGATAGCTGATGGAAAAATAAAATTAGTTGACACAAGAGTCAAGAATGGAGGACTCTATAAATTAAATGATAAGACTATAGTAAATTCATCTCCTGAATTGAATTCACTGTCAACAACAAATATTTTACAACTCTATCATGAAAGATTTGCTCACCAGAATAAAAGACAAGTCAAACAATTGATTGAAAAGAACTTGGTATAAAAGTAAACTCGATTCTGAATTATGTACAGGATGTGTATATGGTAAAACACATAGATATAAATTTGGAACAAGAGAGCGAGCTAAAGCACCAGGAGAGATAATTCACACAGATGTTTGTGGTCCATTTCCCAATTCATTCAAAAAGTTTCGTTATTTTGTATTATCCAAAGATGATTTCAGTAAGTATCGTCATGTTTACTTCATCAAGCACAAATCTGAAGTGAAGGATAAACTTGTAGAAATGATAAACGAGACAAAGACTACTGGTCATATTATAAAGACAATTCTCAGCGATAATGGAGGAGAATTCTAAAATGAAGCTGTGAAGAAGATCTTGAATAATCATGGCATCCAACACCGTTTGACAATGCCTTATACGCCGGAACAAAACGGGTGTAGTGAGAGAGAGAACAGAACTTTGATAGAAGCTGCACGCTCACGAAGAACTTCCACTCTCCTGTTGGTCTGAGCTTGTCAACACAGCTGCTTATGTTCTGAACAGAACTGGACCGACTTTTATAGAAGGAAAATCACCATTTGAGTTATGGTTTACAAAGAAACCCTCAATCAAACATTTGAGAATCATTGGCACTGAATGTTATGCTCATGTTCCAAAAGAAAAGAGAACGAAAATGTCCAGAAAAGCTCAAAAATGTATTCTCTTTGGTTATGATGGTGTTGACGGTTATCGGTTACTGAGCTTAAACAATAAATCGTATTCAACATTGATACGGTCAAGAGACGTAATATTTAACGAGTCAGTCATCAGATCTATTGGATTGGAGTCAGATGGAGATTAATTTTCCTAAAACTGGAGAAAATCATCCAATGTTAGATGCAAGGGAGGATATTTTACAAAACTATTTCAGGTATGCCTCAAACATTGAATGATGCTGCGAGTTTTGAAGAAACAATTCCCAATTTGCCTACAATATCGGATGAACCTAGTAGAAATGCAGAAGATTCTAATGAATCATATATTACGCCTGAATCATCAGAAGTTGATTCAGATGTTGACGAAAATGAAAATTCTGTGACAAGGATTTTAAGAGATAGATCGACATTGCGACCATCACAACGGTTTGAAGATTTTATTATGTCTGCTATTGTTAGTGATTTTGATGAACCCAACTCATACAAAGAAGCAATAAAAAGTCTTCAGAAAGCGGAATGGTTAAAAGCAATGGAAAGCGAACTAAAATCTCTACAAGATAATAAAACTGATTTCTTGTAAGTGGGTGTTCAAAGTAAAAACCAATGCTGATGGAAGCCTTGACAAATATAAGGCTAGATTAGTAGCTAGAGGTTACACACAAAAGAAAGGTGTTGATTTTAGTGACACATTTAGTCCTCTTGCTAGAATGGCTACGATTAGATCGATTCTTAGCATCGCTGCAAATGAGGGATTATCTCTAAAACAGTTTGATGTATCAACTGCGTTTTTGAATGGTTTATTAGATGAAGATATCTACATGAATCAGCCAGAAGGATACAGTGATGGTACGACTAAAGTATGTAGGTTGAAGAGAAGTTTGTATGGTCTCAAACAAGCTCCAAGATGTTGGAATAAATGTATTGTTGATTATTTGAAAGTTTTAGGATTCAAACAATGTGACACAGATCCATGTTTGTTGTTTGTTTGTCGGTTTCTAATGAGAAACCGACTAAACAACAAGATCATTCTTGGACTCTATGTTGATGACGGTCTAATAGCGTCAACGAACCCAAAGGAATCTGAAAAGTTTTTGGCAGAATTGAAACGGAAGTTCAAGATAACCACCAAACCAGCCTCTTACTTTCTGGGTTTGGAAATCTTCAACCACAACGACGGTTCTATCAAAGTGTCTCAAAAACATTATGCTAAAAGGCTACTGGAGCGCTTTGGAATGAGTGAGTGTAAAGCCGTTAGTACTCCAATCATCAAAGAAGCACTACCATGCTCTGTAAAGGAGGATGAGATTAAATTCCCTTATCGTGAAGCCGTTGGTGGTCTAGCTTATTTAATGACAGGTACTAGACCGGACATATCATACGCTATTAGTGTTGTATCCAGAAAACTTACAAATCCCTCTTTAGAAGATGTTAACAAGGTTAAGCGCATACTTCGTTACATTCAGGGAACCCTAGATACAGTAATTGTATACAAAAAAGGATACAAAATTGGAATCTTAGAATGCTTTAGTGATTCTGATTATGGTGGAGATTTTGATACAGGACGCTCTACTTCTGGGATCCTATGCATGAATGCAGGAGGAGTAATCTTTTGGGCAAGTCGTAAACAGACTTCTGTAGCTATCTCAAGTACCGAAGCAGAACTTGTTGCGGCTAGTGAAGCGGCTCGTGAGATTGTTTGGCTGAAGAGACTTTTCAATGAAATTACTACCTTGATAGAAGTCCCTACGTTACAAGTTGATAACGAGGCTGCTATTAAGCTTTCACAAAACCCGGAGCTACATCGTCGAACAAAGCACATTTCCATTAGACATTTTTATGTTAGAGAATTAGTTACTGAGAAAGAACTTGAAGTGAAGTATGTTCCTACAGAATACCAGTGTGCTGATATTTTGACTAAGCCTGTGCATACACCTAGACTGGAACTAATTACAGGAATGGTGGGACTTATACGATAAAGATTATCTAAAAAGGGAGGATGTTAAAGGAGGTTTTTCTCTAATCCTTACTTTTTATAATATTTTTATTTTTGCCTGTCACTCCTGTCATGTCAATATGAATATGTTTAACTTGAAATACGTGTTATCTTTTCCATCCATAAAATGCCTCTCAACATTTAGATCGGCTACCCCTCTGGTTATTTCCGATGTACGAGTCCAGTCTTCAACAAAAAAAGAACTTCAAAAAAAGAAAGTCAACAAACACAAAATAATCTATAAATTATAAAATATTAATAAGTACAACTATTGAATTTACCACCGCCCTGAACCAACCGACAGTGTTGGTGACATCGCCGGTGGGGTCCCTAATGCGGCCTCAGCTCCTCCCACGGTGGGCCGCTGGCCGGCTCGCGGTGTCGTGTCCGGGGACACGTCTCCGCGACCGGATGCGGCCGAGCCCACTGATGCCAGCGACATGCTCGACCCCACATTTGAGGAGCATGCCGACAGCATCGCGGGCGAGTCGTAGGCTGAGGCTCGGGGGGGCGCCGGCGAGGCGGGCGCTGGCGTCTTGGTGAGCGCTGGCCAAGAATAAGGGCCAGCACTCGCTGGCCGCTCCCGCTCAGTCATCGCCGGTCCCGCCAGCGAGAAGCGGGGCCCGGCTGTGGCGGTGCGCGAAGCAGGCACAGCTTTCTCCTCAGAAGGCGGCCGGGGCGCGCGGGTGGCGACGTGAACCGCGGCGGTGGGGCCGTGGTGCGGGTAGGGGGTGCGTGGGGTCGCGCAGACGGTACCGGGTTACGGTGCACGGGCGGTGCGGGGCACGTTGGCGGCGGCGCGGTAGCTCGCGCAGCGGGCGCTACAGTGCGCGCGGGTGCGGGTGCACGCGTGGTGTGCACGGCGGCGCGCGACCCGGATTTGCGGCGCTTCCCGGGGCCTGGATCGGCACCGGGCGGAACGCAGCTGGGCGGATGGGCACCGCATGCTGCCGACCCGACGACGGCGTTGGCGCAACGCGCGCAGTCGCCGATGTCGTCGGTGGGCTGGCCGCGGTTGCGGCACTCTCCCCCCCCTTCTTCTTTCTTCCTGTCCGGCTGGCGGCGCACCGGACGACGCGTCGCCGATGTTCGGCAGCGACGTCGCCCGGTCCAACGCCGGACGGGCTTCCGGCGACCCGGCATCGCGGCCCAGCAAGCCGCGCGTGCCGGGTTTCGGCATCTTGGCGGGGCGTGGCCTCCGCAACCGCTTCGGTGGGGCTCCAGCGGGCGGCACGGCAGGCTCCCCCTGTGTCCGCACAGGTACTTTTTAGGTAGCCTGTGCCCACACAGAGGAAACTTAAAAACTTTGGCGGTCCGCGCGGGTTAAAAAACAATATACTTAAGTAGGATGTTGCTCTTCGGGCCACGAGCTAATCCTAGATGGACTTAATGAATGTCTTTATATTTATAGTTAGTGTTAATTACTCAAGTAGTGGACATAACAGTGAGTGAAAATTATTCAGCCAATCAGAGACGAGCATTTTTCGATGACTCATTAGGTATGCGCTTAGCCGAGTGCACAAACAAATGAGTCATCAATCACAATGCAGGTGCTACCGATAACATGCAATAATAACTAAATCTCTACCAGAATTACTAGTTATAAGTACGTATGCGCTATTAAAACTATTTATTTAACTAAAAAGAAGGTGAAAACAGCCAAATGAGACAAAAAATATGCTTTGAATTTATTTTAAATGACAAAAAAATTCTTCCAAATCATTTTTTTTTTACCGAATGATTACTCGCGCTGCCGCAAATGGCCGGCGCTGATTTTTTTTTCATGGATAGAGAATGACCCTAGCTATCATATACTCACGCCACACACTCAACATATTAGTACAATTGAAGAAAAAAAATTAAACGTGATTCGCTCCATACAAAAAAATCTAATTAATTTTTTTCAAGACAAACTATCAACTTTAGAAGAAATTTTATAAGAATAAAAGTTGTCAGGAATAATATAACACGTCATATAAAAAAAAATCGCATCGATATAGGAACTTTGTTGCCTAAGTCCACTAATTTTCAGTATGGGCCCACTGTGCGCCGTAGCAGACCTTTGTTAATAATTAAAAGTTCAATAATGCCTAAAACTTTGGCAAATATCACTAACAAAACATTTAATTTTTTGTAATTTTTGCTATTACTTCATAAAAAATGTAGTCTAGTGCAAAAAAAATACTACACCTAAGAAAATATCCTTGTCTTATTAGTTATTCAGAAAGGTATGATTGTCAATACTTTTGCATGTGTGCCAGGGAAGAGAAGAGTTTTATGGGGGGCAGGTAAAATTGCGAGACGGTCAACCTATTGTTTCGTATTCGTATTATTCGTAGTTTTTACCTGCGCTTGAACTCCAACCACTCGGGGAGCTTTGTGATTGGTCGTTATTGTTCTCTCGGCATGACAGGGGGTGCGATTTTGCAAAATTTGGTCGTCAGCGTTAGTTAGTTTCAACTCTACGTCGCGCAAGCTCGTGTTTTGTTACTGGCTATTTCCCTAACTGTTGCTGCGTATCTTGCTCTTGTGCTGTGCTGTGCCTTCATAAGCGCTGACTATGGCTGCATATTCTAATCCTGAATACGCTGACATAATGTACTGTTACGGACTTTGTGACGGTAACGCTGCTGAGGCGCGGCGAGAATATCAACTTCGCTTTCCCAACCGCCGACTCCCCCACGTTAGTGTCTTCGGATCGACTTATCGGCGAATATCTGAAACTGGCAGCGTCCAAAGAAGCAGGCAAGTTGACACTGGTCGTTCCCGGAGATACACGGCTGAGGACGAGGAGCTTATTCTTCAACGTTTTATTGACGATCCTAACACATCGACAAACATCGTAGCGCGTGAGCTTGGTATGTCACAGTGGAAAGTCTGGTCTGTAGTTCACTTGTCAGGCCGACATCCATACCATTATCAACCAGTCCAGTCATTAGAAGAAGGAGATCCGCCGAGACGGCTTGAATTTTGTCGTTTTATGCTAAGTGCCGACGCCGACAGCGAAAACTTTTTAAAAAACATTCTGTGGACCGATGAGTCATGTTTTGATCGAGATGGTATCACAAATTACCACAACTTACATTACTGGGCACCGAAAGCAGAAGCAAACCCTAAAAAACTGAAACCAACCGCATCCCAGCGAAGGTTCTCGCTTAATGTTTGGATGGGTATTATTTACGACAAATTAATTGGCCCACATTTTTTACCCCGAACACTAAATGGGGAACTTTATGAAGATTTCCTCAGAAATCATTTATCAGCACTGCTCACGGATGTACCGGAAGAAAGAAGAGCAAACATGATTTACCAACATGACGGATGTCCAGCCCACTTCCGAATCACAATTCGACAATTGCTGCATGAAAACTATCCAAACCGATGGATAGGGCGCGGTGGGCCGATTCCGTGGCCTGCACGAAGCCCTGATCTGACGCCGCTAGACTTTTACGTCTGGGGTCATATGAAAGATCTAGTTTATGTGACCCCAGTAAATTCAATTGAAGAACTAAGGGAGAGAATTACAAATGCGGCGGACCAGATGAGGGCAACAATCACCTCAAGAATAACAAAAACCGAAGTAAGGAAGCGAATAAGAACATGTATTCGAAACCGAGGGCAGCACATCGAAAAAGACGTGTGAAATGTGTGTAATTAATGTTTTTAATATTGATTAAAAAGAATAATAATGTTCACGATTTTGTTTTTGATTTTTCGAATAATCACCTTTTTGTGAAACGCACGCCTGTACTAAATCAAAAACGATTTTCATAATGTAGTCCATGATTTTGTATTAACTTTCATACCTTTTTGGATAGCTGATAAGACAAGGATATTTTCTTAGTAATTTGTACACCAGGTGTAGTATTTTTTTTTGCACTAGACTACATTTTTTATGAAGTAATAGCAAAAATTACAAAAAATTAAATGTTTTGTTAGTGATATTTGCCAAAGTTTTAGGCATTATTGAACTTTTAATTATTAACAAAGGTCTGCTACGGCGTCAACTATGATAATAACTTAAATTTCAGTACAGTCGCGCCGTAAATCAAATTGGTTTCAAATGGTTTGTGTGTGTGTGTGTGTGTGTCGTACAGCTGCATAGGGTAAATGTTAAGTATGCGATTTACTTTATTATAGACGCGTGGGGCTTGAGTTACATTTTGACGACTAGCAAAAATTGAACGTGCTGAGTATGTAGGGGCTACTATATCACACCGTCTTTTTTTAAGTTTGGCATGGCTAAAGGGTAGAATTTTGTGATATCTTAGTACCATGTAGTATGTGGAGTTTTCTAACGGAGAGCAGCTTAGAGCTTGCGTATAGAGTTTCAGTAGGGAACCTGTAGGGCTTACAGTACATGACCTTAATCAAGGATGGCTGTGCCCTCTAGATCTATAAAATACGACTTAGCTGCTCCACCCCATACCTAGATACAATATATGATTACAGATTGGGCCAGTGCGATATAGATTTTATTCTGTAGTTCTGCATTCATTACATGTCTCAAAGATTTGAAAACCCATATGAGTTTTCTTACCCTCGCTATAGTTAGTTCGAGGTGTGGGTACCAGCTTAACCTTTGATCCACTACAATACCTAGGTACTTGACGGAATTTACCTTATGAATTACAGGGCAACTACAGATCGATTGGGTTGGGGTACGACAAGAATGTATTCTAATGTTAAAGTCAGGAGCAGGCTGAGAGTTTGCGTATTTAGTGAAGCAGACGTAGTTGGTTTTTTGGGTATTTAGCGTTAGTAAATTCTCACATAGCCAATCACCAGCCCTAGCCAGTCCCCTCTCAGCCTCCAGCCTAACTTTGTCCCAGGTCTTAGCAGAGAAGATAATAGCGGTGTCATCAGCGTAGGACAGTATCCTCGCACCGTTGATAATAAGGTTACAGAGTTCATTGATATAAATAAA
This sequence comes from Atethmia centrago, assembly GCA_905333075.3. Classification (NCBI taxonomy): domain Eukaryota; kingdom Metazoa; phylum Arthropoda; class Insecta; order Lepidoptera; family Noctuidae; genus Atethmia; species Atethmia centrago. The sequence continues at coordinate 6,291,836 of HG995377.1, forward strand.
AAAGAGCGTCGGGCCGAGGACACTGCCCTGCGGGACGCCATACGTCACGTTCTCTTCGTCACTAACATATTTTTCTATTTTTACCCCCTGTTTTCTGTTTTGAAGGTAGCTGCTGAGAAGAGAGAGAGAGCAGAACCTCGAAATCCTAAGTTCTCCAGCCTGTGTATAAGTTTAGAGATAGAGACGGTATCAAAGGCCTTCTTGAGGTCAAGAAAGGCCACTAGGCATTTGTTCCCCTTATCTACTTCCTTGGTTATCACAGAAGCAAGTGCCTCCGTAGCATCCTGTGCCGATATTCCCCTTCTAAAACCATATTGAGAGGAGGATAAGACGTTATACTTAGTCAGGTAGTTAACTATTCTAGAGTTCAAGAGCTTCTCAATGATTTTAGAAATGGAGGTCAACACAGAAATTGGACGATAGTTGTTAACGTCGTCTCTATCTCCACTCTTATACACAGGGGTAACAACTGAGCGCTTAAGAAGGTAGGGGAAGATACCTGTGTAAAAGCAAAGGTTGGCCAGATCAGAGATCAGCGGGACTAATATCTCCTTTGCCTGCTTTAGGAAAAGGGTAGGAATTCCGTCCCACCCTGGTGCACTCCCAGAGTCTAGGGACATCAGTGTATTTTCAACTTCCTCCTGAGAGGTTTCTAGGAGAGCAAAGGAGGACAGATTAGGGCTGTCTGTGTTACAAGATGAAGGGGGTACGTAATTATTTAGGATTTTCTGAGCTAGAGCTTGTCCAATGTTAATAAAATAATTATTGACATAGTTAACTGAGTCTTGGGGACAAGATTTTATCTCAAGTAGGACACTATTAGAGCTCCTGGGTGGTTTATAATTTGTGATGTCATTAATGGTTGACCACAGTGCCCGAGGGTTTTTAGCAGATGCCTTGATTTTGTCTTTATTAAATTTATTTTTTAGTTTTTTATAAGGTTCCCACAGAAAGTCCGATATCGTCTATATGTAATAACTAGAATTTGATTATGTGGGTTTGATTTGAGTTAATGAAGATTGAATTTCTTAGTCTAATACACCGAAGGGCACCTGTTGTTATCCAGGGTTTAATCGTTCTTTTGCTATTTGTGATGATTACATTTTTAGAGTTCGTAAGTAAAGCTGTCCTGACCAATTCTATAAGGGCAAAAATAGAATATTTATACCAGTTATTAGTCAAATAATAGGGACTATTAGTCTATGATAGGGACGCGTAATAGCGAGGCGATTCGTCTCGCTATGCTATTATTATTTGCGAACCGCGGTCATCTTACTCACTCACTGACATCTCGGCACCTGACGAGTGAGCGAGATGACTAGACTCCCGCCTAAACCGACCCGAGGCGGGCGAATGAGTGAGATGTATATTGTATTCTATGAATAGAACCTGGCTGCTTGCTTGTCGTTGTGCGTATGTAATGTGTGTATTGTAAAGATATAGTTATACACGTCGGGCTTCGTATGGAAGCTGCATGAGTTGATTACCAAGTAAGCAAGCAATGAAAACATTTTTTTTTGCAATAAACGTACTATTGTTGCCTATTTTGACTGTATATATAAATTATATAACATAATAAAACTTATGAAAGAAAAAAACGGAAATAAAAGAATAATCATTGTACATTTATGTGATTAACTTAGAACTATAATCAACGTTGACAGTCCTAAGCCTGTTAGAGTGTGAAGGAAAATTAAATCACCGTTTCGATTCTGTAATAGGCATACGTGAATAATAAACTTGCATATTCACGATAATCTTGTATTTCATATTAAATTCATATTAATTATTATGGTGAATATTACACAGGTATCAATATTAGATTGAGGAGCTAATAATGAATCCGTTCACTAATATTTGACTAAAGTAATAGGTATTCATATAATATGCGATAACTAATATATTCAATAATAGGATTACCTAAAAATTACCCTAACATAACATCTCTACTGTGCTGTGAAATTTAGTCATGGGTATGCTAGCTACTTTGTAGCTTTCAGTTTTTAAACCCCAATTGAAAATTAAAAACAATAAAATGAGTATTTATGTTTTCTGTGAACGCGACTAATGTGTTTGACAAATGACAGCTCTCCAACTCATTTAGGAAGTTACCCGATGAAATTACGAAGGTTTACCATTTAGTGTACAACTATACTCTTCCCCGGCTTTCAAATTTATTCATGTTATAATTTGTTTGGCCAGTGCATTAAGTAATATATTGCAAAAGTGATTATTTTTAAGTTTTCGTTTACTATGAACTTATAAACGTGTAAAATGTGGGGTATTTGGGTGCTGTGTTTGTGTGTTGTGAAAGTATCATCAAATGTAGAACACGATTTTAGAGGATTTGATGATAGCATATTATTTGGAATCAACTGGCCCGGCAGTCAGGATATTCAGCATTTAGTTGACGGGGAAGTTAACAAACTTGAGGTAAGTTATTAAACTAGCGAACCACGCACTAGGGTAAACTTTAAACGGACCTAAACTAATGTTTATTTTTACTGCAGAGTTGTGTAGTTAAGTGCTCAGCTGTTCTGGTAAAGCTACCATACCATACCGATATAACACTACCTTATTGTATTCACTAGTGACAGGCGACTTGTTATTTTGGTGCAGATAATAAATCACCAGTAGGCGAGAGGGTTGTATTTTTTGGTGCTCCAAAATTTTCAAATTCTAATCATTACTCCATTTCTGTTCAAGCTGAAAATGTTCTGACTAGAGTACTTATAGAGCTTATGCTATAGAGATCTTTGTAAGGAAGAGTCACAAATAAGTTTACAAATTCTGTTTCCAATTATCTATTCTCCTCTCAGCCCCTAATCTTGTTTAGATTTAGTCACAATTACTAAAAATATTTAATTTCCTTAAAACGGATTTTGTTCTCTTCCCATTAGCTACCAAAGAAAGAGATCCTAAAAGTGACAACAGCAAATAAAGAGAAATATGAATGCCGAATACCAGAGCTACGTGCCAAGGAGTCAACAAACATAGAGGATTATGATGGCCCATCTCCCATCAGTCTTCTAAAACCGTTGTTCTCACAGAAGATATGTTCCTACCGGCTAGAGAGTTACTGGAGCTACGAAGTGTGCCACGGGCGATATATCAGGCAGTATCATGAGGAAAGAGAAGGTATTACCTGCTTATAAATAACTACCTTCAGCTCGCAATTTCTTCTGCATGAAATTTCTAGTCTTAACATAAAATATGACACTCTGCAATAATGTAGTTGTCCATTCATGAAAGAGTTTTCGAAAATTTCATCTGTTTTTTCGAAGATACAAATAACATGCATACAAACTGAAATTTTACCGAAGTTTTTTTTTTTTTGATAAGATTTCGATATATATATAATATTATAAAGAGAGAGCAAATTTTGTGAGTGTGTATATATGTGGAGGGTAATCTCCAGAAGCTTCTATCTGAAAAATTCATTCACCATTTGGAAGGTAAGTACATTATTCCAGATGGACATAGAAGTACGAAATATTATTTTGTAGAGCAGTAGTGGCCAGTGGTAATGGCTGCGACTTACGAGTTGTAGGTTGTAGGTTTGAACCCAGACAGGTGCTTTACTTTGTGTAAATTATTTCATCACCACTGCTCTCAAAACGGTGAAGGAAATCAATGTGAGGAAACCGGCATGTCCTAGAACCAAAAATTCGAAGATGTGTGACATCTACCAACCCGCACTGGGCCCGCATGGTGGGTTACGGTCCACTCCCTCTCACAGAGAGGGGCCTGTGTCCCAGCAGTGGGAACATTATAGATTGATTATGCATGTATGTACTATCTTGAATTTATGCAAGCCTAGTACTTTTTGTTAGAAAGTAGAACTTGTGCACAATATGTCATGAACAGAATACTGCCTTCACATTTAAATTGCACCTGTGCGAAGCTGGGCTGGGTCTTTAGTAATATTATATATTACTAGCTGCGCTCCGCGGTTTCACCAGTGTAAGGCTCGATCCGGATGAAATATACTTGACCTACCAAATAAAAATATTCATAAAAATCTGTCAAGCCGTTTCGGAGGAGTGTGACCACAAACACCGTGACATGAGATTTTTATATGTATATTAGAGATAGAAAAAAAAGTCTTTTAATATTTTTTTATGTAATCAATGAATAAAGCATTTGTTTGTCTGTGGCCATTTAAAATCAGTGCTGAAAAGAGATCAACATGGTGCAGTCACCATTTTTGTCAAAGGTAACTTTTGAAATATTGATATTTATTTTTTCATAATACGTCATCATCATCTATCTGCCCAGCCTTTTCCCAACTATGTTGGGGTCTACTTCCAGTCTAACCGGATGCAGTAGAATCCCAGTTTTTTACACGGAGTGATTGCCTATCTGACCTCCAGTTGCTGGGTAATAATATGAAACCCTTTGGTAAGACTGGTTGTCAGACTTTCAGGCTTCTGACGACCTGTAACAACTGTCAAAGATATTCTTTCATAATACATAGTTTGATTTAAAATATACTTCAAATTATTCAGGTACACACGGCTACATATCAAGCTATATATTCCAGCAGCATAGATCTCGCATTCTATAGGATTTCCATACAATGAGAGATTGGCTTATACTGGAAATGTATAGCTTGATATGTAGCCATGTGTACCATACTTGTTTTTTAAACATATAGCTCAAGCCATATAAAAATAGCAGTTATTTGCAATTGATTTGTTTTTTTCCAGTATTGACACATAAGGACTTAGGATATACATTATTGTTTGTGGTTTTGAGTTTAAAGAGGGATCAATATCTATTTCACTAAAATGTATTTGTTTTTGTATTTTCCTGTGGGCCAATAGGTTTTCAGCATTAACATTTTCTTGCAGCTCTTAGTTCTTAAGGCGCTGACAAGAGGCAAATGACTAAAGTAGGCTTTTCTTAAGAAAAAAAAAATGCTTAATCTGTATAGTTTGTGGTAGCGGAAAAAATGTATGTTAATTTTGAACATATTTCTCAGAACTTGGTTGTTACCAAAACACGTTTTGAAAAGAAATCTCGATACAAATTAACGGTAAACTAACCTTTTACCTTGAGTTCCAATCCAAAATATCTGTATTAAATATCAACATACGTTAGGTACGTATTTAATTAATAACAAGAACGTTTTATTTGAATGCAGAACTTGGTTGTTTTTTTATTTTCGATTACTCAACTTAATTTTGTGTATAATTGCTTCACATTTTTGCAATAAATTACAAATGTTGTGTCATCGCGCTTCTCTTTCTTTTGTATGCAGTTTGACAGTGACCGAGCTTTAGCTGTTGTCAGCGTCTTAATCTTAACCCCAGGTCCGCACGGGCGGTTTATTAATGCATCGTCTTTTTATCGCGTACTGAATTTTCAACTCTCGATGTTAAGCCGATCATTGAGAATCCCACAGGCACTCTGTTCGATCCCAGCACGTTAAAAATATACTGTTAGATTTTCAATTCTCGGCAGTGCGTTGAAAATCCAGTGCGCGATAAAAAATAGCCGTGTAGAAAACCCGAGGGCTTAATGTTCAACATAAGGGATGCAGAGGTGCTACACACATGTTCTGGTCAGATGATTCGGCACAGCCGGGCGGAAAACATTAATACATGTAGATAAATGTTTGACAAAGACTTGCCAAATTGAACGTGAGGCACCCTATCATGTACCAATAGTCAACACTGGTCTAGTCTAGTTAGATTCTAGTAAGAATATTGTTTTTTTTTTTTATTTTTCCAGTGGTAGTTTTCCCTTGAAGTCCTTTTAAAAGTCTTTAAACATAATATTTACAGGTAAACAAGTAAAAACCCAGGAATATTATCTCGGCCACTGGAGCTCAGAGAAGCATGCCAAGTTGGAGGCTGATGTGAAGGCAGCACAGGAAACTAAAGAGCCCTACAGGATGACTAAAGTTGATGGTGTTAAGTTGCCTTCTGTAGAAATGGTTCTAGATGATGGTAAGTCTATAACTGGTGTAGTTTGATTGATAAAGACTAATAAAATTGCCATTTAAAATAAACCTATCTATGACAATGAACCAACCTATTTACACTAAAAAACAAATTCCCACACGTCCATTAAGTATTGCTTTAAATAACTTTATCATTACAACATTATTTACTGCTGATCGTTTTCTTTTATATAATGAAGTGTCTAATAATGAAGTGTATAAGCCTCTTAAATTTTGCCGCACTGCCCAGTTTTCGCATTTCGCATCTAGTCAAAGTTCATCTCGCCTTAGTACTAACACTGATATTTTGGGTTTCAGGTACCGTGTGTGACCTAAGCGGCAAACCTCGTTTAACCAGAGTCCTATACGTTTGCTACACCCACGGAAAGCACGAAGTTTACTCCTTCAAAGAGACCGCAACCTGTGAATATGAAATCATCATTCTATCTCCCTTACTCTGTGAACATCCTCAGTTTAGGCCAAAGGATGTGAGCGAGAACATCATAGATTGTCTACCAGTCGCCGATGCTCCGAAAAAGCCAAGGAGTCTTTTGAAAATGGAAGCCGATAGTTTGAGGTTCCACCATCAGACTATTAGGATGATGAGCAATGTAAGTTAACTTTTTTATACTAGTGTGACGTTTATAGTTTTTTTTTTGTGTAAAGTCTGTTACACATATGTAGGTAATGTTTGATTTTAGAATACAAGGTTTAGAAGTAGTCAGAAATAAGATGTAGACTGAAATTAAAATTTAAAATTGGTCACATTAGATTTAATACACTGGCCTGCAAAACTAAGTATTACACTTTTAAAATTGCAATAACTTTGTACACAAGATATACTTTCGAAACAAAAAGTATTCGAAAAATAGTTTAATTTTTTACATAAAAACTTCATAGTCGGTAACCAAGAAAAAAACTTTAAAATAAAAATAATCCTTTTCGAATTACAATTTTATCATTCATTTTTTGTTTCCATTTTTGTTTTTTTAATTTTTTTTTGATTGATGAGTCTTGTTTCAAAAGCTAAGTTAGCACATAAACTTATTTATCATGCCTCTTTCACCTGAAGAATGTGCTAGAATCATGACTTTTCTGGAACTAGGCATCAGTATGCGTCGTACTGCAAGAATGGTGGTTGTGACGTTACGAACGGTCCAGAAGGTGAAGCGAAGGTATGAAGAGACTGGAAACTATTTGAGGAGACCTGGTAATGGCAGACCCAGGTGTGCTAGTGCCCGAGAAGACCGTTATATTGTTTCCACTGTGTTGAGAAATCGCCACCTAAATGCAGTTGAAGTCCAGCAACAGCTTCTTCAGATCCGAAGGGACTACATTAGTGGCAGTACAGTGAGAAGAAGACTGGCTGAAGCAAACCTGAAACCCCGAAGACCAGCGAGTGGCCCCAAACTCGAGAGAGAGCATCGAGTAGCGGGACTGCGATACGCCCGTGAACAGTGGGATCAAGAAGAATGGTCAAGAATTTTGTTTACAGATGAGTCTCGGTTCTCACTTTACACTTCTGATGGAAGGCGAAGTATCTACAGACGACCTGGTGAGCGATACCTTCAAGCCTGCTTCTCAGAAAGAGTCCAGTACGGTGGAGGCAGTGTACATGTATGGGCTGGCATATCTTCAGAAGGTCGCACTGAGTTGGTGGCCATAGAAAATGGCACTCTGACTGGGGAAAGATATGCCCAGGAGATTCTCAATGAGTATGCAGGGCCGTATTTAATAAATATGGGTGATGGATCGATGCTGATGCATGATAATGCCCGGCCACACACGGCTTGGGTCGTGCAAGTGTATATTCAGGAGGTTGGTATCAGCGTGATAGCTTGGCCATCAAGAAGTCCTGATCTCAACCCGATTGAGCACGCCTGGGATGAGCTAGGGAGGCTAGCCAGAAGCCGCAGACCACCACCCTCAGGGCACTAGCACAGACCCTGGTAGAAGAATGGGAGAATATTCCCCAACATCGGCTCCGAAACCTCGTGTTCAGTATGCCAAATCGACTCGAAGCTGTAAGCAGAGCCCGAGGAGGCAATACCAGTTATTAAAAAATAAATAACATGTAAAACATACTTGTAAAAGTTAATTGAGTTTTATGACACTAAGCTAAAAATTGCCATTTTTATTGTTTTATCTTGTTTTAGATTTAAAAATGTTTCTAATGTATAATTTACTATAGTTTCAAAGAAAGCTGGTAAAAATTGCTATAAAACGTTTTTTTATTTTAAATCTCTAACTTCTACAGTTTTGAAAAAAAAAATACCTTTACCTACCGTTACCTTTGTAAGTATTTTTCTGTTCCTTTCTTGTCTGTTTATATGTGTGTACATAAACTGTTAAATAAATAAATTTTAAAAGTGTAGTACTTATTTTTGCAGGCCAGTGTATACTAGAATACTTATAGTCATTTCAATTAATATTTCATTTTGAAGTACCTTTAGCTCTTTTTAGCATTGATCAAGTTGAAGTAATGGTCTTATAAAAGTATTGATAATAACCCTTTTAATGAGTGTGTTTGCTACTATAGTCACATGTGTGTGCTCTTTCACCTATTAAATACATTTCACTTCAGAACTACCATTTTCATCGTTTCTAGTGTGTAATAAGCTTTATTTTACAAGTTTGCGCATTTTAAGCACATTTCGTATGTAGCATGGACATAGCCAGGAATTGTAGGTACATTCCTCCTTTTTCGTTATTTATCAAAATAAAACACATAAAAGTTCTTTTTATTATAATTTTAAATAATCATTAGTTGCTATGATAAGACCACACCATGTTACACTGGGTTCGAAAATTACCTGTAATATTAAATGGCGTCGGAAAGACTGGGTATCAAAATGACCTTTGGCAATGGCGTAAAAATTACCTGTGGCAACTTGGTTAAAGTTAGATACTGTAAATTATGCAGTTGAATAGGGATTAAAATTGCCACGATCGAATATCTGGGTTTCATGAGTCTATTACAATAAAATCCGTTTTTTTTTTAATGTTGCTAAAAACAATCGCTAGATGGAGTAACCTAGAAAAACGCAATCCCGTACACATGGTTAACATTTCTGACATGACCCTGAAAGAGTTAAGTGATAAATCATTAATTTTGTAACTCCCCATAACCCTGGCTACGTCCATATTTAGTAGCGTAGTATTTAGAGGCTTATTTAATATTTTTGTTGGCGTTATTCAGGATAACGATCCTAAGGATGTACTAGCTGTGTTGAAAGTTGAGAAAATAGATAAGGTAATATTTTTTTGTATTTTTTTTTGCTTTTTTGTGCCTTTGTGTTTGTTGTTCGTCGTTTTCAGATTGGTAAGTACTTTTTGTAAAAGTTACTTGTTATTTTCGAGCATTTGTAATTCACAGGTTCGTAAGTGAGCTCTTTAAGAGCAAGGTTTTCATTGAATAAAACTTTATTTGGTACTTAGAGGAGACACGTAAATCAAGTCGTTTCGTGCAAAAAAGAGTTGTGACGAACGCGGTAATTGCATAACACACTTAAGGCGCTGACAAGACCCAATTGACCAAAATAGGCTTCTCTTAAGAAAAAAAAAAATGCCAGAACTATAGTTTGTGGTAGCGGAAAAAATATATGTTAATTTTGAACATAATTATGTTCAAAATTAACATATAGTATTTTTGGGAAATCCCAGAACTTGGTTGTTACCAAAACACGTTTTGAAAAAAAATCTCGATCTAAACTAACGTTAAACTAACCTCTTACCTTGAGTTCTAATCCAAAATATCTCTATTAAATATCAAGAACGTCTTATTTGAATGCAGAACTTGGTTGTTTTTTGTTTTCGATTACTCAACTCAATTTTGAGTAAATAGATAATTGCTTTATATTTTGCAATAAATTCCAAGCGTTGTTTCATCGCGCTTCTCTTTCTTTTCTATGCAATCTGACAGTGACCGCGGTTTTGGTGTTGTCAGTGTCTCTTGGGTTTCATAGTGAGAGTTCAACAATATTCATTTTCATTCATAAATTTTCGAACATATGAAGCAATAGAAAAAAATGATTGATTAGCAATATACTTGAAAATCATTCAGATTGTGATTACGCATTTAGTTCAGGTTGGTCTGTAACTTTTTTTGGTTACAACTGAACTCATAGAGGAGAATCGTCATCTTTATTAAAACCAGAAAACAAATAAATAAATCTTAATGGGACATAATGGGCATAGACAGAGCTCTAAACCTGCCATTCCATATTGCAACATTTTCTGATACCCTTTCTATTTGCAGGATGGGGAAACACATCTTAAATTTGAGCTGCATCCATTGAATGAAGATGAAGATTTAGTTGAGAATAGCAAGCCACAGTTGTCAGATAAACCAGCTTCTGTCATTACTGACGATTCACCGGTTAGAGCGTTCTTAAATGGAGAGAACTGTCTTAATGGGGTAAGTAGAGTTCATTCTTCACCATTCATTAACATAATTATTGCAAGGTCTTTATTTACTTATGAAGAAAATAGCTTGGGTAAACGGTATGCTAAAATGTAACTTGTGCGGACCGTCTTCTGGTTCATCCTTCCTGGTTTCAGACCCAGTTTATTTTAGTGAAATAAATCCTGGAAGTTTTAGGTGAGAAAAACTTAAGGTGATGCTCAAAACTGCTTTGTAGAATTCCTGGTGACAGCTGTAGACGTCATTATGCGGCTTTTATTGAACAATGTCATTCAGTTATTCTAACCGAGAAGTCAACTAGAGACTAGGAAATAGTCTCATGTCTGGACAGACAAAATCTGCCCCCTTATTGTGCAAGATTGGGAAGCGTAACTGCCTGACTCATTTTTTATCTGCATTTGTTTTTTTTTCTGAACACTCCAGGGTACAGGATGGTGGAAGTACGAGTTCTGTTACGGCAAACACGTGGTTCAGTACCACGTGGACCGCACGGGAGAGAAGACCACGCTGTTGTTAGGCAAGTTCGATGAACGCACACATCTGGACTGGATCAAGGAGAACAGGGGAAAGGCGCCTAAACCAGTCGGTAGGTATACATTTACATGGCTAACGAGTGGGTAATCATTACCTTAGTGGTTGAATTTCACGAGTTTAAATTTACCGCCAATAATTGCAATTTAAGGCGATAGCGCCAGGGGTTACCCTCGCGCTTACAATCAGCCTATAATGTTCCCACTACTGGGACACAGGCCTCCTCTCTGTGAGAGGGAGTGGGCCGTAATCCACCACGCGGGCCCATTGCGAGTTATTAGATGTCACATGTCTTCGAATTTTTGGTTCTAGGACATGCCGGTTTCCTCACGATGTTTTCCCGTCGCCTTTTTGAGAGCAGTGGTGATGAAATAATTTACACAAAGATAAGCGCCTGACCGGGTTTGAACCTTCGACTTACAACTCGTAAGTCGCGGCCGTTACCACTGGGCCACCACAGCACTCAACCCTCCCAGAAAGAACAGGCCTGTGTCCCAGCAGTGGGAAGATTATAGGCTGATTATGCGATCAGGTAGAAATACCCTCGTGCGTGATATAGGGTTGTATTGTTGTTTTAATGATTATAAATTTGTAAATACATTACTAAAATTCTGCTTACGTAATACTGGAACGACAGACTTCCCACGTCTTTCTTGTTTTTATTGGCGGGATTGAGTGGAGATTCGCAAGAGCAAACGTGCTCGGAGGAAGGAAGTATTCCAGTAAGTGCTGAGTCTTGGCCGTACCTACTTCCGGGATTGTCTTGATAGCCACATAATACCTCTCCACTTCTCAAGCACCTCAGGATATGTTGCAACTTTGTCGCTACGTAACTATATGCTAGCGACAGTTTCCGGGGGCCCATTATTGAGTGTGCATGTCACCCCCTGCCAGAACATTGATGAGGTAGTGGCCACTTTCCTTCCATAGTTCTAGGTAACCTGTCTATACCTTAGCCATCCAAGCCAACGTCTTTATTTCCATACCCTGCAAATAATGCACATAGAGATAAAGGTCGGTTGGTGCCTCGTTTCATTAAAATATTCTAACGGGCCTCTGCTAGTTGGCTTCGGTCTCTTTTACGCCATCCAAAGGTCCAGGACCCCAGGGTACCGCGATATGGCAAAGACATTAAAAAAAAAAATTGGTTGTCTGTAAAGTCGGTTTACGGTCGATAATTTTACGTGATAACGAGAGAGAGATGCGTCACAAGCCGAACGCTTAGGCCGATCGTGCCTCTATCGCTAGTTCCGCGCTCTCGCTTGCACGGCTCAGGCGGAACGTGACAATGAGTCATGCTTTTTCGTGCGTGCAGCCGGCGTTCATCGATTTATAAGACGTTATCACGTCAAAAAATGTTAAATGTACAGTTGTTAGTATATAGTTAAATAAATAAATAACATCTATTTATTTATAGTTAATTAAAACGGTACAATACCGATAACATCAATTAACATAGAAACAATTATTACGTTGACAATAATTATGTTGTATATAATATAATTTAAAACTAACATGGAACAGTGGACTCCCTTGCATACTTTCTCTCACAGAACACTAGACATATACGCATAAATTTACTCCATTCATCCGCAAACACATCACATTCAGGGTTGGCAGTCACAACTTCAGAAGGGCATTTAGCATGTTTAAAGTACGATAGACTGGGGATTCGGCACAGGCTACAGTTTTGGATGGCATTTGCGTAAACAGATTGTGGCTCTGACGGTGTCCGATGTATTTGTCGAGCACAAATATTCGGCAGAAAAGGCAATGGAGCTTTGGGCAGTCCGTACGTCCCAGTAAGGTCTTACAGGCTACCGTGAGCTGATCTAGGCTTCTTCTCACCTCCAATGTCAAGCCCAAAGTTCCAAAAATATAGTTAGTAGGGTACATGAAGGTACCACTTTAAGCCACTCACATAAAGGACTCATGACGCACGCTTGTGAAGTGAAACGACTGTATCTGTATAGTATTGCATGTAATTTGTAACGTGCACAAGATTTTTATAAAGTCTTGAACTCATAAATTTAAAACCCGTGTTAATTATTACTAGACTATTAGACTTTTTTTAATGTTCAAATTATTTATTATAATCTGATGAAAAAATATATATATATACATTTTGTCCCAAATTAATTACTAAAATTATATCCTAAAATACTATTTGTCTAAATAAAGATAAATCTCAGAAATGTATTCTTTCTCGTTTCCAGAATATCGCACATCAGTGTCGCACTTCTACGCGAACGGGGACATTTGCGACAAAACCGGCAAGCCGAGGCAAACTGAAGTCAAACTCAAATGCCTAGAGAACTCCTCTAGTCCTGCCCAAGTGTCCCTCTATTTACTGGAACCTAGGACATGTCACTACATACTAGGCGTCGAATCCCCTCTTATATGTGATATTTTACCTCTCGCTGATAGTACAGGACTGATCAAATCTGTGAAGCCGGCTCTGGAAACTCAAGATGCGACGCCTGATAAGAAAGGGGATGAAATCAAGTTGTATAAGGAAAAACTCGCTCAAAAGTATGGGAATGATTAGTTTTGGTTAATAAATTGTGTATTTATTAGTATTTTATATTTTATTTAAATTAGCAATCCTTAACAATCTACTTGAATAGACGGTGTGGTGATTATAATATAATATGCCATTGTCATCAGCTGTTACAATTTCTATAAATTAAAACTGTTTAATTTAAAGTATTTTTATCTCACAAAGCGACGCGCGCTTTACTTGTAGTAACCAAGTGTACAAACACGCTGTGAAGGCGAGAGGCGAGTCTTCACAGCGTGTTTGTACACGATACCTTCCGAGACACGGGCGAAGTCTGAAGCGTACCGAGAAGACCTGCGCTTACAGTGGCCAGTTACTATAGTAGTTACCCTATAGTAATTGTAACAACGCCATCTAGCGAGTGAATTTAGAAATAAGTAAAAGATTGTTAGTAGTTCGACCGATGTTTTAGGAAAAAGAGGTAGCGCTGCTTGTTGAACATTAAAGTTATAGCACTTACTAATTCCATGAGTATAGGTGCAGCCAGCAAGAGCAAGCTTATCAGTGAAAGAATTATCGCCAATGCGATATTTGGTATCGAATCACGTCAAATCCGCAAGTAATATTATCGATTCTATCAAAATAATCGATTCCGTGTAGAATTTGTGTTCTCGTAGGAGATTGATTTATATATGGTAAAAGCCTAATAGATATAAGTAAAAAAATCAAGTAAATTTGACTTATTTTTAACGGACAACTCATGTGTGGCCAATTAAATGAAGTACCTTCCAAAGTATGCCAAAATAGCTTTCATAAAAAACGGTAATGATTCCTATGACAGTTTACCCATATCTCCAATGGATATGGAATTATCCCTACTATCCCCTTTTCCACACGGCTGTCCATTGCCATTGCGGGCCAGTCCAGTATAGGAGCCAACTTTGTCCCTTCATCTTCTTCTTGGTCAGCTGCGATGTCGTCTAGCATTTCATCATCATCATTTCAGACGAAAGACGTCCACTGCTGGACATAGGCATCCCCCAAACACCGCCACTTGGACCGGTTTTGTGCTTCCCGCATTCAGCGGATTCCTGCGGCCTTCACTGAGTCATCGGTCCACCTTGTAGGAGGCCTTCCAACACTACGTCTTCCGGTACGCGGTCGCCACTCCAGAACCTTTTGGCCCCATTGGCCATCTGTTCTGCGAGCAATGTGCCCTGCCCACTGCCACTTAAGTTTGGCAATTCTTCGGGCTATGTCGGTAACCTTGGTTCGCCTGCGGATCTCTTCATTTCTGATTCGATCACGTAGGGAAACTCCAAGCATAGCCCTCTCTATTGCCCTTTGAGTGACTTTTAGCCATTTAATAAGGCCTATTGTGTGCGATCACGACCTCTTTCTCGAAGTTGGACTACCTAACTGAACAGTTTGTCCTCGTCCACAACTTCGAGTGTAGCGTATCCGATCTTCATGAGAGTGGGTGTAACACGTTTGTCTTGTCCATGTACATTTTAAGACCCACTCTTTCGGAAGCTCTACTGAGGTCCTCGATCATTGTACTGAGGTCCTTCATAGTCTCAGCCATGACAACTATATCGTCGGCAAACCGAAGATAAGTGATGTACTCGTACTCGTCAAGCATGTAATAGGACCCAATCGGTGGGTATTTTAGCCCACAGCTCATCTAACTATCCCACTTAAAATAAACACTGAATATGCACAGCAGCGCAAACACTAGTCGGAGACGCGTATTTTCCTTTCAGTGTTCAATTGGAGACACCAGTTGCTTGTCAATAAATATAGCTACATTAGGCCCACTTGCGTTTTCATGGGTTATGCTAAATAACTCTGGGTTAATCAAATAATTCATCTTGTACCACCAAGAGTTAGAGGTAAACCTAGAGTTAAAGTTTTAAATATTTAACCCACCGGTGTCTCCCACACAGTTGTGGCTTAACTCTGGGTTAGTGTTAGTAATGTCAAATTAAATTGACGTTATGAGGTACTGATAACTTGTTTTGTATTTTAGATTGTTCGATGTGTGAAAATTCGTTACTATATCAGAAGGAAATATATTCATGAACTCATTATAAAAATAAATACAAATTATAAGAAACTTAAAACATTTTTCCTTAACTGACGTTTTCGTCAATCAATGAACTAAATCTCCATCTCCGCATACAATACGATTAAAATGAAATGTCATGTTATAAAATTCAAAGACAAGGAAGTATTACGTATCGTAATGTACTGTAAAAGAGATGGGTGTGCAATTTCCGTTCATTATTCGTTCATTGATTTTTGGTCGGATTACCTACATATCACACAGACAATGCAATTCTATTTTAAATTTCGTCGATTGAACTGCAATGTTCCCAACTCAAAAACACTAATTTCAGGTTAACCCGGGTTTACTTTTTAGTGGCGCAACGCGTAGGTAATACCTAAGTGTTAAAATGTTAATTATTTAACTCAAGTTTACATACTCTACATTTATTCATTTAACCTGACTAGTACGGTCGCGGGCGGTGGCGTTAGTTTCAACAAGTTATTTCATACCGGCTGAAAATCATAACAATAATAGTTTGCGTAGTGCATAAAAGATCAGCGTCAGCTGCGCCAGGACTCCCTCCATTACTGGCGCAGTGGAGGGAGTCCGCACCAAAACCTTATAGGATGATTTTGGGGATAATCTTCAACCTAAAAAATATAGTCAGCTGCATGGAAGCCAGGGGAATATAATTAAGTATGTCAGTTACGTAAATGAACATGCGATCGGGTTCGATTCCTGGCTCAGACAGAAGCTTTTTCAATAAAGCAAGAACTTATGCAGCTTTATTTTTCCTTCAAAATTGAGGTCATCGTTGTTTGACTTTATTGGGTTGACAATGACCCCATAAATCCTCCTGCAAGGTAAAAGCCTTGCAGAACGATTTTTGGGGTCATTGTCATGAAGTAGAAGTAATTTCATTTCGCACAAAAGTGCGGTATAAAATGCCTCAATTTTTTTGCTCCATCTATCGCATGTCGCATTACAGCCGGCCGCGGAGTAGGGGTAAATTGAAAGGCGCTCGGCAGAGCAGCCTAGGCCAATATGGCGGCGCCCATGGCTCGCATCAGCTAACCGTGTAGCATTTATATATTCTCACTCATTCGTGCAAGTGTGTTTTGATCAGTGTATTGATGTAAATGTTGTTGTTCACTTGATCGTGATGGACAACGATACAGCTAGTGAGTCAAATAAACTGGTCAACGAGGGAAAACCAAGAATAGTACAAAAATATCCGACGAAAAATGTCTCACTTGCATCGTGGTTTGCATAAAACTACACAATATTTTTTTGTTTTTTTTTTCTTACAACTTTGACATGTTGTAACTTTGGATTTTCTCTGGGGTGCGGAGAACGGCGCTCATTCTGATGATTATTGAATAAATAAACAACTACTAGCAATTCAATTTATTCAGTATAAAATTGACCGCAGAAATCGAACAGTACCTACCTAGTACCTACTATTAAACAGCAACGCGCCACGCCGCTGGTCTCAGAGCAGCAAACATACGTGACGCGGACTGCAAATCCAACAATCTTTGACCATAGGCCACGGTCAAGGTCAATAGGATTACCATGAATCTGTAGACATACATCCTGGGGGGATGAAAATTTCATTATTTTTGACTTGACCATTTTGAGATATTTGCGAAAAACTCAAAAAGTAGATTCCAAGTTATCCATTTTAGGAAAGTCGTCCATTAATCTGTAAAGACTAGTTCAACCGAAAATAATAAATTATTATGGGGTGGAGTGGGGTGGGACCTTCAAAATATTTAGTGCCAAAAGTATTTAACAAAATAGATCTACTTATAACCCTAAATAAAGGTATGTTAAAATCAAGAAGTTTATTTCTCAATAACGAGGATTCTGCTTTTACCGAGAAATAAATTCACATCTGTATCAATATTAAGTTACTTGTTACTGTTGTAACTTTTTTGTAGAGTATTTCAAGGTTAAGTCACCTCTTGGTCCCGCGTCACAGGTGGTCGATGCAGAGGTATGTCAGACGGAGTTAGAGGTTAGGTTTTCTGTTAAAGATGTCGATACTATGTTAAAATCTATGGTAGGAGGCAAGTCTCCTGGACACGACCACCTCAGCATCGAGCACCTGCAGCACGCGGGAGTACACCTATCACGGGTAATGGCGATGTTCTACACGCTCTGTTTAAGTCATTGTCACCTGCCCAGTGACCATGTGAAAACAGTGGTTGTGCGGATTGTAAAGGACAAGACCGGGCATGCATCAGATCTTACGAACTATAGGCCCATATTACTTGCTACTGTCATGGCCAAGGTGCTGGATAGTATGCTTGACAGACATATGGCAACGCGCATTGAATTGCGTGATGCGCCCTGACGCCCTTGCTTGATGACAAAAGAGATCGCAGACCTGGTGCAGCACTGCGAGCGCGCCAAACTGGAACTGATCATCTGCACCGACTCGAACGCCCACCACCCTCTATGGAGCAGCGATGCACCGAACTCCAGAGGAGAGGAACTATCCACCTATTTATTCTCTACTAACCTTAACATCATTAACCGCGGCTCAGAACCCACTTGGGTCACAGGCCGAGGAGAATACAAGGAAACCTGCACCAAGTCGGAATCCGCGGCGCACCGATGTCTTCGGGTTTAAACGTCTCCTAGCCTCTCTATTAGATAGGCACTTATCACAGGTAACCCTAAGAGACCAAGTGCAACTGGAATATACCGTGACAAAACTATCAGAATACCTAACCGAAGCATACCATGCATGCTGCAAACTGTTGTTGCAACATGTTTTAACCCCTGGAACTCCTGGTGGATCGCAGAACTTAGTAAACTCAGAGATGCATTACGTAAACAATTCAACAGAGCGAGATTTTCAAACACGAGACTTCCGGACGACTAGGACCTATACAAAGAAACCCAATACCAAACCAATACGCATACAAAAAACAGATCAGAACCGCCAGGAGATCAGCATGGCGGAAATTCTGTGAATCCATCGAGACAAATAACGAAGCCACTAGGGTATGTTCGATTCTGGCAGCAGATAAGGACCCAACTCTCGGCGCGCTGAAAAAGCCTGATAATTCATACACACTAATCAACCAGGAAACTAGTAAGGTCCTTCTCGAGACCCACTTCCCAGACTGCAGACTCCTGGAGGATGGGAGGTGGGAGGCTGAACCAGAATGGACCCCAACTGATCAGGACTGGTGCAGAGCCCGCAACATAGTAACAGAAGATCGGCTAAGGTGGGCTATTGACACCTTTCAGCCTTACAAGTCCGCGGGGCTGGATGGCATTTTCCCAGCCCTGCCGCAGTGGGGGGTAAATCATCTGATGCCATTGCTGACGGAGATCTATCGAGCCTGCATGGCACTCAGATACATATCCCTCGCTTGGCGCGAATTGAAAGTAATTTTCATACCCAAACCTGGCTTTTAACCGACTATACACAACCCAAGGCTTACAGGCCTATAAGCCTCACATCCTTCCTACTGAAGACCCTTGAGAGACTCTGCGATAGACGTATCCGAGAAGGATCTCTTCGGGCCAAACCCCTTCCCAAACAACAGCATGCGTACACCACAGGCAGATCAACAGAACCCGCGCTGCACAGCGTGGTTTCCAAAATTGAATGCGCATTGGACCACAAATGCTCGGCACTGGCCGCCTTCATTAACATCGAGGGCGCCTTTGACAAAACAATGTTCAATAGCATCAACACGGCCCTTGACAGACATAGCATGGACCCGACCATAAGAGGTTGGATCTCAAACATGCTTTAACTGAGAGCTGTACAAGTCACAGTGAATGACACTACCAGGGCCATAGTGGCGAAGGGCTGCCGACAAGGAGACGTCGTCTCGCCGCTTTTATGGAACCTGGTCGTCGAAAACCTCATCAAAACACTCAACGATAAAGGTTACTTCACCGTAGGCTACGCGGATGACATAACCATAATAATAAATGGCACCCACGAAAATACCCTATGCAACCTTATGCGCCAAGCCTTAAAAATAGTAGAGGATTGGTGCAATAAGCACCAACTATCAGTAAGCCCTACAAAAACCGAATTAGTTCAATTCACAAAGAAGAGGAAATTGCAAATATTACAGCTACCACGATTCTTTGGGATCACCATAAGCCTGTCAACTGAAACCAAGTACCTGGGCAACTTCTTGGACAGACAGTTGAATTGGGCAAAACATACCAACTACATCATCACAAAAGCCAGCATATCTCTGTGGCAGTGTAAAAGACTGCTCAAAAGGGACTGGGAAAGGGACAAAAAAAAATGACGTTTTTCTTGACAATTCCCCAAGATTACCTACTGCCTATTCACCGCGGTCATCCGGCCAATTATCACATACGGCTCACCTAGCCTGGTGGCCCAGGACAGACCTGAGCACAGCCCAAAAAGATCTCGAAAAACTGCAACGGTATGCTTGTGTAGCAATCACGGGCTGTATGAGAACTACGCCCACCGCCGCCCTACAGGCGATGCTTGGACTCCCGCTTCTGCATCACATCGCGCCAGAGGAGGCGGCCCTGGCCGCTTTTAGGCTTAACATAACAGGAACCCTGAGCAAAGATTTTAGAGTCAAGCACATACGCATAAGGGAGGATGCGATCAAACGAAGACCGATGATGGCATCACCCTGCGACAGAGCCCCAAAACTACACTGTTTCCGAAAGCACTACTACATAATACTCACAGACGAATTGTGTGACAATTCAGGCCAGTATTGCGCCTATTGACGGGGACCATCACGGGCCACTGC
The DNA here is from genome assembly GCA_905333075.3 of Atethmia centrago. NCBI lineage: Eukaryota > Metazoa > Arthropoda > Insecta > Lepidoptera > Noctuidae > Atethmia > Atethmia centrago. The sequence goes on from HG995377.1 coordinate 6,312,062, forward strand.
TCGCTAAACAAACACTTCCACACAATAGGCATAACGGACAGCCCTCGGTGCAGGGCTTGCATGGAGGCAGAGGAAACCGTTGCGCATGTGCTCTTTGAATGCACAGGCGTCACCAACATTAGAACAGAAAACAATGGTCCACCTGAATGACTAAGTGCGGAAACCAAACCCTCTAACATAGATCATTGCGTGATGCGCAGTTTGGGTTCAGGCCAGGTCTGTCTACAGGAAGTGCCATACTGTCTCCCAAGCACTCTGTCCAGTACTACACGTCTAGGAAAACGCCTGTAATCGCATGTTTCCTAGACCTTTCCAAGGCGTTTGATCTGGTGTCGTACGACTTGATGTGGCAGAAATTACTCGATGATACTTCTGTGGGTGGCTTACCGAAGTATTGATACAACCCCCCTAGGGTTGTATCAATACTTCGGTATTGGTACAACAATCAGACCATTTGCGTGAGGTGGGCAGGCTCATTTTCGGATGTGTATAGGCTGGAGTGTGGGGTGAGGCAGGGTGGCTTGTCCTCGCCTCGGCTTTTCAGTCTGTACATAAACCGGTTGGTCGTTGACCTCAGCAGCACCTATAAGGGTTGTCACGTGGACGGCGTATGCGTCAATAATCTAAGTTATGCTGACGACATGGTGTTGCTGAGCCCTTCGATTAACGCAATGGTGAGTCTGCTTACGTTATGTGAAAGGTACACGGAGGCCCATGGTCTCAGATACAATGTTAAGAAAAGTGAGGTATTAGTGTTTAAGGCCGATACTAAAATCTACCCCATTGTGCCACAGTTGAAAGGTGAACGGCAGATTTCGTATCGCTTACTTTTTTTGTTGTTTTATTATAGAATTTGTATCACATATCTTAATATGTGGTACAAATTAAAATAAATGGCTTTTTGTGTTGTTGTAATAAGGTGTTGAGAATGAATGACCGTGAGGACTTGCATTTTTTATATAGGTCAAAAGTTAGGTAGGTAGAGCATTGGCCGGAAAGTCGCAACCTTTAGAATGGCTACTTGGAGCTACTTCCAGAGGCTTGAGTGTAGTTTTCGCAGCTCCACCCCAACTATTAATACAGTACGAGACAACTGACTGACACATGGCGAGATAGACGGTGCGTATTACATAAGTATTGGCAATGTGTCTGAGCGTCTAAAATATATATGAGTTTACGAACTTGAACAGTAAGGTGGGTGATATGTGCTTTGAAATTAAGGTGTTTATCTAGGATTATACCGAGGTATTTAATTGTGTCAGTGGAAGAACTTGTAGGACAGTTGCAAGAGGCCAAATTAGCCCCTTATTTTCCTGTGTCCCTAGGCTGTTCCCTTGAGGGTACTGTGGAAAATAAATTTTAACCGCTGTACCCTTGGCCGTGAAACCCAATCAAATTAAACACTTCTTTAGATTTATGAGATCCTGGTACCTACTTTAAATTTAAAAGTATAAATTTCAAATACTTTTTACTTCACAGGTGTCAAATGAATCGAAGCATTAAGGCGCTGACAAGACTCAATTGACCAAAATAGGCTTCTCTTAAGAAAAAGATTGCCAAGGTTTGTGGTAGCGGAAAAAATATACTTATGTTAATTTTGAACATATTTCCCAGAACTTGGTTGTTACCAAAACACGTTTTGAAAAAAATGTCGATACAATCTAACGTTAAACTAACCTCTTACCTTGAGTTCTAATCCAAAATATCTGTATTTTATAAGAACATACGTTACGTATTTAATTAATAACAAGAACGTCTTATTAGAATGCAGAACTTGGTTGTTTTTATTTTCGATTACTCAACTCAATTTTGAGTAAATAGATAATTGCTTCATTTTTGCAATAAATTACAAGCGTTATGTCATCGCGCTTCTTTTTCTTTTTTATGCAATCTGACAGTGACAGTTGAAAGGTGAACGGCAGATTTCGTATCGCTTACTTTTTTTGTTGTTTTATTATAGAATTTGTATCACATATCTTAATATGTGGTACAAATTAAAATAAATGGCTTTTTGTGTTGTTGTAATAAGGTGTTGAGAATGAATGACCGTGAGGACTTTGCATTTTTTATATAGGTCAAAAGTTAGGTAGGTAGAGCATTGACCGGAAAGTCGCAACCTTTAGAATGGCTACTTGGAGCTACTTCCAGAGGCTTGAGTGTAGTTTTCGCAGCTCCACCCCAACTATTAATACAGTACGAGACAACTGACTGACACATGGCGAGATAGACGGTGCGTATTACATAAGTATTGGCAATGTGTCTGAGCGTCTTTAAAATATATATGAGTTTACGAACTTGAACAGTAAGGTGGGTGATATGTGCTTTGAAATTAAGGTGTTTATCTAGGATTATACCGAGGTATTTAATTGTGTCAGTGGAAGAACTTGTAGGACAGTTGGAAGAGGCCAAATTAGCCCCTTATTTTCCTGTGTCCCTAGGCTGTTCCCTTGAGGGTACTGTGGAAAATAAATTTTAACCGCTGTACCCTTGGCCGTGAAACCCAATCAAATTAAACACTTCTTTAGATTTATGAGACCCTGGTACATACTTTAAATTTAAAAGTATTAATTTCAAATACTTTTTACTTCACAGGTGTCAAATGAATCGAAGCATTAAGGCGCTGACAAGACCCAATTGACCAAAATAGGCTTCTCTTAAGAAAAAGATTGCCAAGGTTTGTGGTAGCGGAAAAAATATATGTTAATTTTGAACATATTTCCCAGAACTTGGTTGTTACCAAAACACGTTTTGAAAAAAATGTCGATACAATCTAACGTTAAACTAACCTCTTACCTTGAGTTCTAATCCAAAATATCTGTATTTTATAAGAACATACGTTACGTATTTAATTAATTACAAGAACGTCTTATTGGAATGCAGAACTTAGTTGTTTTTTATTTTCGATTACTCAACTCAATTTTGAGTAAAAAATTAAATAGATAATTGCTTCATTTTTGCAATAAATTACAAGCGTTATGTCATCGCGCTTCTTTTTCTTTTTTATGCAATCTGACAGTGACCGCGGTTTAGGTGTTGTCAGTGTCTTAAGCAGTCACATTATCGTTTCTGAAGTAAATAAATTAAAATGTGCGCCAGATGCGTCAAAGAGGAAAGGTCGTTAGCTTTAATCTGTTGGCATAATGATAATGCATATTAAAACGGCTACGTCCCTACCTATAATAAATTTAAATACTATAATAATAGGATAAATAAATACGAAAAAATTACCGGTATTTAAAGCCCTGATTTAATGTAGATAACATTAAAATATTAAATATCAGAATACGATACGAATTTAATTAATAACAAGAAGTTAGTAAATATGGAGGCCTTGGCAGAGAGTAAAACTTTGTGCCCTTAGGCGTCGAGATGTCGTCAGCACATATAGTAGGGGTCCACTAGGGCCGATGCCTGCCGGGGTCGCGGGAAGGTACTTATGGGTCACCGAGGCCCCCGCAACACAGGCAACAGGAAGGAATACGGGTGGGTTTTAGTCAGTAAGAGTCTGACACACCTTCCCGCTCCGCCCAGAGCGGGAGAAGTTACTTGATGATTTCCAACCCAAAAAAAAAAAAAAAAGGCGTCGAGACCCTCGGTCCGTGGGGTCCCAGTGCGCATAAGTTATTTGCGGAAATCGCGAAACGTCTAGTTGATGTAACTGGTGACCGAGAGGAAATGCTGCCAGCATCCTCGGTATAATGCCCTGAGGGCCTTTTTTAGGCTTAACTTAGTTTTAATTTAATTTAGTCAGGGCCGGATTTAGAGGTCCAGAGGCCTCGGGGCAACAAAGGAGCGGAGGCCCCCTCACCCCAAATTATTTTCCAAATAAAGTAAACAATTTTTTTTCAGTCGAGTTTTTCAATAAATAATTTATTGTGAAACCAAGTAGATTCCCTTAGTATTGAACAAACACATATAAATATAAACGGAAACAAGAATTATCTGAAATTAAATTTTAGGGTTAACGAACGGAATCTTTCGAGCTTTTTTTGCCGAAAAATCGTTGATGATTTCGTTGAAATCCAGTTCTCGGAGTAAATCGCTTTCAATGCTCAGGAGAGAAAGCTTCGATAGACGGTTTTGTCCCATCGTGGTTCGAAGCCTATTTTTTATAATTTACAGTTTTGAAAATGAGCGCTCTCCAGTGCAATTTGTTACCATCAAAACCAAATACATTCTCAATGTAATTTCGAGGTTTGGGAATGTAGCTCTGAAATTTTTATTTTCGAGAATTTGGTAGTATAAAAGTTCCGGCGATTGATCTGTCCCACAGTCCTTTTCCTTTTTGTATGAGTCAATCAAAGACACAAATTGAATCAACTCATTACCAAGACTAGGCTCTAAATCATCCGGATACACTTTAACCAATGCCTCTGCTGCAGCGTGCAAATTTTCAGAATCCATCTTCTCGATGTGATTTAGGAATCCAAATCTCGAACGAACAGCTTCATAGGCATGCAATCTTTCAGTGAGAGAAACAGATAGCTGGTCAACCACTGGGATGAAGGCGGATACTTTGTATTTCTCCTTGGGTGACAGATTTGCGTCTTGTGCTTTCCCGTAATCGAGCGGATTCAACCTCACATTTCTCGTTCTGGTGCGGGTGCGCGATTGTACATATTCATCAGTATGCGATATTTTTTTGGCTGTTTCCTCGTATTTATCAAAATCATTTCGTTTGGATTCCACGAATGATTTCAATTTCTAGTGCACGCATTGCCGATTCAAGAATCATTTTCGGGTCTTGCAACATCTTGTTTGTAGCGTTGAATCGCTCCAAGATATCGTTCCAAAATGTTGCAAACAAAGCGGTTTCGAGACCACTTATCTTCTGTAGAAGGTTCGTTGCTTCATTCCTCACGATGTCTTTTTGCTCTTTATTGGAAGATATGCTGGTTAGAGCTTCTTCGATTTCCGAATAGCCGTTGACTAAGGCTTTCGTAGCTTCAGCTCGACAAGACCAACGAGTGTCGCTGAGCTTTTTCAAGACTAAAAACTGGCCGCTTTTCTTCTCCGATAATTTCTCGATCAGAATTCGGTGTCGCTCTGTACTGGCTGTGAAAAACGTGTACAAATTCTGCACGAAATCAAAGAATTGAACAGCCGATGGACAAGAGTTAGCAGCTGCCTTTCCCACTAAATTCAGAGAATGACCACAACAAGGTACAAACGCCGATAAATGATTTTTCTCCAAAATAAGAGCCTGCATCCCTTTGTATTTGCCACTCATGTTTGCAGCATTGTCGTATGATTGGCCGCGGCAATCCATGATGTCTATTTGATGGTCACCTAAAAATTTGAGCAGAGCGTTTGCTGTGGCTTCGCCAGTATGACCGCAGTTTGGTAAAAAGGCGAGAAACCTTTCTTTTGGCGTCGATCCTTCCATATATCAAACAACTATAGTTAGTTGATCGATGTGAGCTTCGTCGGGAGTAGAGTCGACTGATACGGAATAATATTTCGATTTTTTAATCCTGGATACCTATTTCAGTTAGTACCTTGTCACCCATAGAACCGATCAGTTCTTCGCAAATCGTGATGTAACTGGTGACCGAAAAGCTGGCGGCTTTCTCGCGCAACGCATCAGCATTGCAATTCAGCGAGGAAATGCCGCCAGCATCCTCGGTACAATGCCCCGAGGGCCTTTTTTAAGCTTAACTTAGTTTTAATTTAATTTAGTTAATGTTAATAATCATCTTGTAATTTGGTTATGTAAATAAATGATATTATAAGTAACAAGAACGTCTTATTTGAATGCAGAATTTGGTTGTTTTTATGTCCGATTACTCAACTCAATTTTGAGTACTTAGATAATTTCTTCATATTTTGTGATAAATTACAAGCGTTGTCATCGCGCTCATCTTTATTTTGTATGCAATCTGACAGTGACCGCGTTTTAGGTGTTGTCAGCGTCTTAAGTAAAATATTATTAAATGTTATATGGCAAATTCAGAATACGCAACATTAAGTGCCTGTGCACTAGATCATACACAATATTTAACGTAATTTATCTAGCATATGTTCTAATATTATTTCGCCGTTTATTAGTTGAAATTGAACATTTCTTATAAAGTCATCATTTACAATATCTTTTTTCCACCTCTTACTCTCAAATCCTTTTTTACTGCTTTTCATACTGTCTTATTTGTGTTGATACATGTTATCATTCTGTTTTAATACATACCATACGTAACCGTAAAATATTGACTGTTTTTTTGTTTATTCCTCTATTAAGGCGCTGCAAGAGGAAAATGACCAAAATAGGCTTGTCTTAAGAAAAAAATTGCCAAATATCTATAGTTTGTGGTAGCGGAAAAATATACGTTAATTTTGAACATACATATTTCTTAGAACTTAGTTGTTACCAAAACACGTTTTGGAAAAAAAGCTCGATACAAACTAACGTTAAACTAACCTCTTACCTTGAGTTCCAATCCAAAATATCTGTATTAAATATCAACATACGTTACGTATTTAATTAATAACAAGAACGTCTTATTTTAATGCAGAACTTGGTTGTTTTTTATTTTCGATTACTCAACTCAATTTTGAGTAAATAGGTATATGCTTCATATTTTGCAATAAATTACAAGCGTTTTGTTATCGCGCTTCTCTTTCTTTTCTATGCAGTCTGACAGTGACCGCGGTTTAGGTGTTGTCAGCGTCTTAATTTTTGAATGCCATGCTTCTCCTATGTTCGTTGTTCTATGACGCTCTCCTATAACTGACGTTACCTATATTTGAAATCTGTTTAATTTTAAACACCCTCTCAATATATTTTAAATAAGCGGCCATTTTGAGACCCTGGCACTCATAACAGGTAGGTACACTAGGGTCACATAATTCTAAAGAAGTGTTTTTAATTTGGTTGGGTTTCACGGCCAAGGGTACAGTGGTTAAAATTGGCCATCCGGATGGTCCGGGGATAACGCACGGTCTTCTGTGAGGCAGCGAGCCTCCTTGCCGGATTGCCGCCATGGGATCTGGAGGTAAAAGTCCTCGCGCACGTATGGGAGTGGCGCGAGGAGGCGAAACGCCGGGGCGTAACTTCGCTGCCGCGAGAAATCGCGGGCTCCGGCGGGATCTCATGGCGACATGGAGAGTACGATTGTCGAAACCCAGTGCTGGGCACTCCACAATTACGGCGATAAGTCCCCTCTTTGAGGAGTGACTAAAGAGGCGCCACGGCGTCCTCCCCTTCCGCCTGACGCAGGTCCTCACCGGACACGGCAGCTTTGGGAGGTTCCTGTGTAGGATAAGGCGGGTCACCACTGTGTGGATCGTCCGGAGGACACGGTGGAGCATACGGTGGAGGTCTGCCCGGCTTGGGCAGAGCACCGCCGTGTCCTCGTGGAGGCGATCGGCGGCAGAGATCTCTCGCGTCCGGCCCTGGTTCAGGCCATGGTACGGAGCGAGAGGGCATGGGCAGCCGTCACCTCCTTCTGCGAAGCAGTAATGCTCGCGAAGGAGGAGGCGGGACGGTTGAGGAAAAGGCATGTTTCGCGCCCTCTCGTCCCTAGCCGCCGCAGGAGACGCCCTGGGCGTCGAGAATCCCAGGCGGATTTCCGGCCACCGTAGGCGCGGGCTTGCGGACGCTGAGCAATGGGTAGCTCACCGTCCGGTAAGGACCAGGCCCGGGTCGACGGCGCGTTGTATTCCACGCGCGCCTCAAAGAGATGTCGTCAACACAAAGGTAGGGGTCCAATAGGGCCGATGCCTGCCGGGGTCGCGGGAAGGTACTTATGGGTCACCGAGGTCCCCGGAACACAAGCAACAGGAAGGAATACGGGTGGGTTTTAGTCAGTAAGAGTCTGACACACCCTCCCGCTCCGCCCAGAGCGGGAGAAGTTATTTGATGATTTCCCACCCAAAAAAAAAAAGGGTACAGTGGTTAAAATTTATTTTCTACTCTACTCTCAAGGGTACAGCCAAGGGTACACAGGATTATTAAGGGGAATTAGCTTGGCAGATGTGAGTAATGGGTGTTAATTAAGGGTTGCGTAGTGGAGTTTACAGAGAATGTTATGAGTTCAGTTTTATTGGTGTTTAGCGTGAGTGAGAGATAAGCCATCTATATATTAAATCAAATCCAGTTTGAGCAGTTGCTTGCAGTTTAGCCCAAGATTCATCATAATAGGTAATTGCAGTATCGTCGGCAAAAGACAATGTTTCCAGAGCTCAGGTGCATGTTGCACAGGTCGTTAATGAATACCAGGAACACTGTAGGGCCCAAAACAATCCCTTGAGGCACTCCATATGAAATATGGGCTTGTTACTATAGCAACCGTCGATTTTGACTATCTGCCTACGGTCTGAGAGATATGAATAAAAAACCTGGAGTTGCGTACCACGTACGCCTAGAGATTCTAGTTTTGATAGAAGGTAGGGGGAGAGGAACAGTATCAAATGCCTTTGTAAGATAAATGAACACCGAGGTATTTTTTGCGTTGATTTAGTTCAACGATTCCATCTATCAGTTGTTGATTTTTCTTCCTGAAGATGTATAGTGGAATGCTTTTTGATTATTAGTTTTGATATTGATATAGTTCAACGATTCCATGTATCAGTCGTTGATTTTTCTTCCTGAAAATACATAGTGGACAGCTTTCGGGCAGTGCGCTGCCCGCGAACCGTCAAATGCCTTTGTAAGATCAATAAAAACTGAGGTATTTTTTGCGTTGATTTAGATCAACGATTCCATCTATGAGTTGTTGATTTTTCTTCCTGAAAATATATAGTGGACAGCTTTCGGGCAGTGCGCTGCCCGCGAACCGTCACACGTCGCGCCGACCATGCTCTACAACCAAGTACTGAGTAGCACGCTCCCCAGCGAAGAAACGCCTGCAAGCGGTATGCATGCGGTGCCTCTCCTTCGGTGCCGTGACCCCTAGCACCAACCAACCAACAAGCGGCGCGTGAACAACAAGCTGTCACCTCACCGGTGGCAGTGCCGGGCTGTTACTGCACTGGAGCGGTGCGGTTATAGTGAGTGATGACATTTAAGGTAAGCGTCCACAGTTCCACGCGCTTACCGGGAAAATTAAACACATTTTTTTAACTTGACATTTATTTACATTCATATCAACAAAACGGGTGTTTGTATAAAACAGTTCTTTTATAATTTTCCATACCAATTTTATATCTAGTGTAGTGCAGCGAGAATGTAAAAATAATTTTTATTTTCTTGCTTTAATTTTAAGGTATGCTGTATTACATACCGTGACTCGGTTCAAACTATCAAGCTTTACTTTGCCTTTAAAAAAAGTATACAATTCAAATATTGCATAACGCACCCAGATTCTGTAGGTATTATATGTTGTTGTATGTTTTAAATGTAAAGTCAATATTCAAAATATCTACTCGGTTGAATAACTTTTCGTAATTTTGAGTCAAGTTTATAGGTAGTAAACGTTTGTATGTTGTAATAAGTTTTCTTTAAGGCGCCCGCAGACAGGCGCGACGTGACACTTGTAGCACAATTATTATTTCTATGAAAACTTCATGGAACATGTCGCGCTGCCTATCGTGCCCACGATATCGCGCCAGTCTGCACGAGCCTTTATTCTTTAGTCTAATCCAATAATAAAGTCTTAAGTAGTCGAAGTCTCCTAAAGTCGGCTAGATCCACATTCAGGTTTTGTTACAATTTCATCTTACAAATTCATGATCGATATCTCAAGAATCTGGGCATACATAAATCATAATTATGTTTTCATAATAACGAGACGCATTAGTGATAATTTCAATCCTCCACATTCCTTTAGAAAAACTTTCCGTCACAAAAAATGACGAATGAATAATCTTTTTAAGTTTGCGAGGACCTTTGCCTAGGATAGTCTCAGCGAAAAAATCACAAAAGTATTCTTTAGTTTTTTTTACATATTCGGATTTTACATAGGTACCATAGTTTGAACGATACCGCTGTACCGCGCCTTAGGTACAGTAGGCGGCGAGACGGGGCGCGGGGGGCAGTGCAGGCCGCCCTTTCGTCAAATCGCACGGCATCCCGGCCCCCGCCAACCCGCGCATTCCTAAAGCGCGGTACAGCGGTATCAGTCAAACTATAGTTTAAAAGGTAAATCAATTTTGAAAGCATCAAAGGCGACATTTATATAAAATGATTAGGAAAAATATTGAGCTTGGAAATAAGCTTATGGCATATCACCGGTAACATTACAGGCTCCTGGCGACATTGTGACTTGTATCGTCAAGATGTATCGACATTCGAACCGGCCGTAGGTAATTATTGTAAGTAAATACTTAAACGCCCTAGCAGATCGTTGGGCCTTTGAAGATAAAAGATAAATATGTTTAGTCTAAATTAAATTGTAACGTGTCGGTTTAAATCTCGACAGAAGCAAGCGGACGGTAACCAGACGGTCACCAAAAATATCCTCTTCTTAAATAAAAATGCCTTCGTCCTCTATACGCTTTCCAATCATTTAGTGGTAGGTACAAAACGTAGGCAATAGCAACAATTAGGGTTCCCATCAAACACCTAGAAAATTGTAGGTAAAAAATTCTATTCACAATATTTTTGACGTCTATCTATAGATCACACGTTGAGGGCTCGCTAATATTATTGGTGGGGCTGCATACTGCAAAAGCAATGCGATTATTTCAACGTATTTCATACTATGTACAGGATTCAGAAGTCTCAACACAGAGAAGCCGCGAGAAATAAATTGCAACACTACATTACAGCCTCAGCAATGATATTGACGCACATTTAAGAGGCTAAACGAGTGGTCGTGTCCAGGAATCGTAGCTCGATTAACACTTTATCAATATTCCCAATGTCCGCTTTATAACAATACGTACTTGCCTTTATAATAATTTATTTACCTTAACAACAAGAAAATTATATTTGCAAGACGAAGAAAAAAGATGTTTACAGTGTCGACTAATGAACTTACTAAAAGGAATCACAAGACAAACATTGTATCGCTGTAACATCTAAGAAGGAAACTTATTCAGTCTAGATATTGTCTTTCATTAGACATCAAAAACGTTGACTAAAATTAAACTAAATAATATAGACCCATTTTGATAAACTTTTTTTAAAAATACAATAATAATACTCAACTAAATTTAATTAAGTTATTATAATAATGATGCTCTCTCTACATAAGTTCTTTTTAGAAAAAAATCATGATTAGTGATGCGCAAAGCAAGAATAATTAAGAACCGACTGTGCAACAAACAGCCGTCTGATCTGTAAACAAATAAACGTATAATATTTTCGTCTTGTCTCGCGCCTTGCTAACTTCGTCTTGATGCAAGACTAACTTTGTACATCACTAATTACATCTAAAGAAATCCACAATTTTTAGACTTAAGATTGGTCGTAGCTCTTTTTCGAAACAAACGCATTGGCACAAAAAACGTAAACTTGAAAACGTAAACTTAAATATTTTCGCAAACGAAAAAATTAAATAAACTACGCAGTTTCCCCCAGTGGTAAATAAAATCCCCTTATTTTTTCACCTATTGAGCGCTTTTATATTATTAAATGTGGTCGTATTCAAGAAATAAATGTAATTAATACTTAATTTAATAGCTAATTAGAAGGTAAACCTTTTTATATTTACGGTCAGTGTCACGGAAAAATACCATTGTTTACTTATATTTCCGTGAAAAGCGTTGATAGATTGATTCGAGGTATTAACTTTCTCACAGTTTACGTAAAGTAAGCAAAGTATAAACTTAAGATAAATTTGATTTCATGAAAAAATAATTTTGTCATTTTGACTTATCTTGTAATTGGTATTCCTAACTTGATGTGGTATTTTTCCGTTGCATACATCTATGATCCGTAAATATTACAAAATTATGAAACAATCAAAATGTGCCAGTGACTATTAGGTAAATAGTGACGAACAGTATTTTATATAGAAACATATTTTAAGAAGATGAATGAAATACCAAAACTTACATACGAAAATATTTCTATAATTAAATACTTATACTAACAAAATTTTTTGACTAAAGGGCCAGTGTTCGATGTGTTAAAATTGTATAAATGTTGTTGACTGTGGTAAAGTATTACATTAATTACACAAAACAAGCACAATAGTAGTTAAGTAAAGCACGAGAAGATATTTCAAATATTTCAATGAGAATACGCATTGTAACGGCATTATTCATTCGAAATTCATGTAACATATAGCAGAATTCGTTACTCGAAATTCATGCGATGAAGCGGAATTCTTTATTCGAAACTCATTCGACGTAGCGCGATTCGTTATTCGAAATTCATGTAGGTATCGTAACGGAAAAGTTACTTGAACGCGCGTAAATTTTGTAACATTCAAACGAAGACGTTCTTAGTTCTTACAGTAATTAAGTAAAGTTATATTTAAAATTTTCTTTTCATAAACGATTATGTGATAACTAAGCTTATTATAGGAAAGGTGCATAGTTCGATATAGCTATATATAGCTATATATTTGGAGGTTACAGAGTTGATATAATCCAAAAAATTACGAAACATCTCATTAGAAATAGTCGGCGTAATTAATTCCGTGAAATACTTGAAATATCTTTTCATTATGAAGGTAGTTTGCGGACGAGACGTGGACACGGTCCAGACAGGTCCATGTTAAGTACACTATTTGACAACAAGTATTTGTAAACAATAAATACACTGATCACTTTGAGATCACTTCGTTAATCTAAACACTTAAAATTTTAAACGAAAAAGTTGACTGTAAAACTGACAATGGCCACAATAATTATATTATTTTACAATTAACTATCAAGTTGGTAACATAAAAAATAAAAGAAAAAAATAACTGTAACAAATAATAATTATATTGTTCTAATGAACTTAACCGTGTATAAGCAAATACTTATCGGTACCCGGTACTACAGTACCGACCGAAACTTTGGGTGACGAAAAAAACATCTTTGTATTCTTGAATAAACAATTTTCTCGCCAGTTATATTGCTGTAGATATAATATTCATTCAAAAATTATCAGCTCTCTTTGGCGTCTGCGAAATGTATCGATCCTTCAACTTATGCTTAATGTGACTAAAACTTAAATGTTAAGAAAAAAATAATTATATTAATAAACAATTTGGGGAATACTTTGGAAACGATAAATCCTTTGACACAAACCTTAACGTTATTCTTATTTAGTTAACAACTGTGCAGGTGGACTCCACCGTTACGAACGTACCTTACCAAACTAAGCCAGTTCAAGTGCACCGGATACATCACAACAAACGTTCAGAATCTTACAACCTCTTAGCAAAGTTTGTTTTACTCTTTTTTTTTTGTAAATTCACTATTTACGAGTTCTGGAATATTTAATACGGCCTCGATAGTTCTTTAGAACGTTTCAATTGAACTTTGAGTCTCTTTGTACCTATTTGGAAACCGTTCATGGCCTGTATGGCGGCCTGCGCGGACGCAGCGTTGTCGTACGAGACAAAGCCGAAACACTTTGAGAGGTTCGTCTGTTTGTCTATGAACACTTTGGCCGATATCACGTGGCCGAACGGCAGGAACGTGGACGCCAGGTCCGTGTCGGTGAACTCCTGAGGCAGGTGGTATATAAACAGATTCCCGCCTTCAGGACCTGTTGGGCAAAATCCAGTTAGAAGTACAGTTACAGCAAACAATAAAGGGAAAATAGTGGTAATTGAGATTTTCGACACTTTTGGCTTAGTTCTTACTTCAGAAATGGAGTTCCCCCAAAGTCATTCATGAATTTCAGGAAAATTTATTTCATGACATTTTATTTATTTATTTAGTCAAAAATATTTATTCTTCATATCAGTTTGCCTAAAAATCAGTGACTCACAATGTAACTGGACACTGACTTTAATTTGTCGATTTCGCTTTAAAGCAGCTGCTAGGTCTCCACCGAGAATAGATCACCCAATTCCTTCTCGTGGAAGTTGTAAAAATCGACCAAGGGGTTACATCCGGCGGACGGATAGCTGCACTGAAGTCATACCTACTGAGATCACGAACGAATGACGAATTTGAAAGAAATAAAAAAGAAAGTGTTTATTGGCATTTGGTACAGATATTCTATTTCACGAAGTCCGTTCGGCTTTGATTGTAGTAGTGACGTATCCCGACAAGCGCGCTTGTGTGTGTAAAAGTAGGTAACGTTAGCAAAAAAATCTGATATATATTCAAGTCGAGATTTAATAATCTAAATAAAATTTTGGTTTTAAAAGTATATACATTTTGTAAATAAATTAGATTAGGTTGCAATAAATACAAAAATATTAAGAATATGTAGGCATTTAATTAAGCATTGGTGTTACAGAATGGAAACGAAACAAGTAGGACTATTCAGTATTTTCAATCACTATCAGATAAATTTTCGATTTCCGATTCCGTTTTGCTGTCGTCAGAATCATCTTGTACATTGATTATAAATTCAAAATCGAGATCAAAATATTTCAAGTAGTCTTTTTCAATTTTTTCAACATGAGCACAAGTTTTTTGCCACGTTTCACTCCTAACTTGGCCCAAACTTTCATTGATCAGTCTTTCCGTATTCGTCATGTTTTGCTCGATATTTTTAGATGCGACATAATTTTTAACGATCCCCCAAATATTTTCAATCGCATTTAATTCTGGGTGATAAGGGGGAGAGGCGTAAGACATCAAAACCCTTGCTTTTTATAAAATCGTCAATCTTGTAGATTACGTGTTGGGCTTTGTACTTCTTTATTGTATCGTACAATTCCAATTTAAGAAGAGATTCATCAAATGCTATATATACCCTTATCCCTGAGCCATTGCTGCATATCGGCTTTCTTTGTAGATTGCGTCGGTAGTCGTTCAGCCCGTGTGTTGTGATAAGATGCATTGTCTAAGACAATGACAGAGCGCGGAAGTAAATTGGGTAGCAACTTTTCATTTAGCCATTTTACATAGTTATCATAGCTCATATTTGAATGATAATCACCAGCTGTTGAGTTGGCCTTATAAACCAAGGAAGCATTTTCAATAAAACCATCCTTGGTTCCCGCGTGCACTAAAATAAAGAGAGTGCCTGTGCTAATTTTTTTTTAAAAACGGAGTTCTTTCCTTTTTTTTTGCCCAGGTGTTGTTTCGCACGTGTGTCGAAAGGACGTAGCTCTCATTGGTGTAGACAATGGGCCGACTTTGAGAGCGGTACTCTGTTATTTTTTTTAAATATTTTAAACGCCACATTTGTATATCATGACGCTCCGTCAAGACTTTACGGTTGTTCTCTGTTTTGTAACACAAAAAAACATTCATTTTATAAATACTTCTATTGCTATATTAAGTATCTTTGTATAACATTTTAATTGAAAACGTATAAATAAATATTACCTCACTATGGACAACTCTTCTTCGTTTTGTTGCCATGCTGACCTTACTCCGTGAAACAATTTGGCGCGAACTAAAAACCACTACTGATCCGGACCGTGTCCCGATCGACACTGAGCGCTCTCGAGGTTAAGCACACAAAAACAATGTGCATGTGCACGCTTGACAACATTCATAGCCAAACGGACTTCGTGACATAGAACATCTGTAACAACATAACTTCTATCCTATTTGAATAGAGACCTGCCACACCACCCCAATCCCTCGGTGGTTTAAAAGTGGAACTCTCAAAAACTAATTTCTCCTTACAATAGAAAAATATGACACAATTTTGTTTGTTACCAGCCAGTGCAAAGATAAAAAAAAAACAATGCAATATTCTGATTTTAACGGTTGGAACAGGAAATTGGCGATTAGCCAAAGTTTGGCGCGTGTCCAAAAATGTATGTAGGTACGTCCATATTGGTGGATGTTGGAAGACCATCAGTTGGTGATTCTTTTTGCCTGTCATGCAAGGCTCTTGCATGTAGGATTTATTTTATGAGCCCGTAAACATTCAATGTTGGTCATGGCTCACGGTTTGGCGCTGCCATTTACCAAGCATGACAGATGGGTTCGGTGCATGTTATTAGCCCGCCAGGGGTGCTTTCCATCCTCTCGAACCAACCTCAGTAGCCTTTTACAACACCTTCGGAAACTGGCCTAAGGCCACCTGAAAGAGGCTGGCTTATTATACACTTACCAGCAAAATAAAGATTACCCGTACCTTCAACCTGCTTTCCAGCGGCTGCGGCGGCTGCAGAGCCTAGTACGGATCCTAAGGGTGCAGCTGCGAATGCTGTGCCAAATTGTGCCGCATATGCCGAACCTAGAGGCTCCGCCGTTGACCCTGGAATATTTAATTATATTTGTTAATCGATTTAGAACCGAAAGTTGTGAATGGATGGGACGTTTTAGTCAGGAATGCGAGGCTTTAGATTAAAATGACAGGTGTTCGATTAACGTTTTTTTTTGTTTTTCGTAAGTCTGCATTTTTGTACAACGGGTATTATTCGTATTTCTCGTGAATTTCAAATGCATTTCTCTTCGTCAATGTTCTATTTTCATAGGAAAGTGTCCGCCATTAGCTGACTGACATCATCAGTTAAATGATGGTGCGTGATTAATGACAAGTGTGGGTATCTTGTTACGCAGCCCATTTGTTTATATTTAGAGAGTGATATATTTACAGTTTTATACGATTTTTACACAACTTAACTTTTACTAACGTTAACTTTGCAAGATATACAAGAGAGTTTGAGAAAACTACAAAACGAACCACAACTAATAACCCAAGCAGAAACAAACATCGAGTATAAGATTTAAACTTTAAACAGGCATATCTACACAATGTCTTGTAAAATGTAAATCCTCGTCAAATTACGCAAGCTAAGTGTTCGTGTTAGTTTAATGGTTGAACCGTAGCTACTTATAATAAACGGTAATGTTAGAGCAGCTGAACTTATTCTGAACATAAACTCGTGCGTTGAAAACGTCAAAAACATTACACGTTAACTTTGTAAAACTTGATTGCAGATTTTGAAATGTTGCTTGTCCATAAGATTGTTGTCTAAATTCATATTGTTTATGGTTGGGTTATTAGTAGGTAACAAAAACTACCATACAGAAAAAAAGAGTGTAGGCAAAGATAATTCTCCTGATGCCCAAACTGTCAAAAGTAAAAAAAAAAACAAGATGTCAAACTACACACAAACACTGCATGCCATAGACAGTGTCATACATTATTAGTAATCATACACAAAGAAAATACAAAAATGTAAAACATTATTAAACATAACTCACGAATCTCATAAAAATAAAAATAAAAATTATGTTTTTTAGCACTTTCATGCAACAAAATAAACAAAAGTGTTAATTTTACATGAAAACTATTTTTTGTCGCAATTATTTACTACACTATTAACAAAGAATTAAAACAGGGCAAGTTTTCAATATGTAAAACATTACGTCCATGTTAAAAAAAATATGATTGACAACTATTAATGATAAACGTTCAAAGGCATATCAAGACACTGCTTGCTGCTTTCAGCAGCATTTAAAAAATTACAACGCATTTGACGATATTTCCGATTGCTGAATTTCACGACTACGTAATGCAAATAAAATTAATGTTTCACGGTTCTAAATGCATAAACAACCGTTATTTTGATTTAAAAAATTGCGAACAGAAAAACGTGGTCATAAATTACTAGCAATTACTTCAATATCAACAAAAAAAACCTAATAAAAAATAACGTTTCAGAATTCCCAGATGGGGAAAATGTGACTAATTTACTTCAACACGAATCGTCGTAGTTTATCAAAATCAAAATACTTTATTTTACATAAAACTAAATGGGCACTTATGAAACGTCAGAAGCTAAGTGCACAGTTCCAATTGGTCGTTTCCTATGGAGAAGAGCCGACAAGAAACTCCACGGTTACTTTTAAAAATAATTGGCTTTTACAATGTTTTCAAATTACAGTGTGAATAGGTATGGGAGGACAGTGTAGGCCTGTCAACAAGTACTTGACAAAATAGACAATGGTGTACAAATCTACAGTCTATTAAGCCTACAACGTTCTCAACGTTACCGATCCATAAGGTTACACAGCTTATGCAAAAAGCAAGCGATGGTAGACCATTCTACCTAAACAATGCCAACATAGAATCATACCAGGCGAGTACTAGATTCATGTGATAAATGATGCACTTCAGCCATTATAGCAGGAACAAAGTCTGCAGCCTTGGCTGTCAGGTAAACAGTTTGTTTGTCATATTTTACAATAGTGTGCCACAAAGTACAGGTAAAACAATATATCTAGTATGTTTATGGTATCTATACATTTTAACATCGTTGAAAGTATAATGTATGCAAATGCTAGAACGTTGCTGTGTGAAATATAAAAAAAAACGACGTATGACATTTTTGTATTGTTTTCGATTTAAAATACATCTATATTTTTAAAAAAATCACTGATATCGTATATTTTAAAATGAAATGAGTTTTTTTATCCTGGTTTTCTGATTCCTGGAAAAAACGTACTAGCTGAATAACAATTTCCGTATGTAATGCAACGGTTGATGATTATATACATTATTTAAATACATTTTGTTTGTTGATGTTTAAATAAATTTCTATAAATAATACACATAGGTAACGTGACTTCATTGTTATACGCATGATTTTGTTTGCAGAATAAATTAACGTTAGGTATAGGTAAATAAAATGTATACTGCAAAATTATACGCAGTAATCCAATGGCTTAGATATCATTTATCACATAAATCTACGAAGCTAAAAAATGTCATTCCATGTAAAAAACACACAATATTTCTTTTTCATTGCATTGTTACCTGTGATGTTAGTCTTCCCGAGAAGACCTGAAGTGTGAAAAATTTTCATCGTTAATTAACTTTTTTTTTTACTTATGTCGAAACGAAACCTGAAAGAGGAAACTTTGCGGACAAAAAGGTCGGTACATGTTCTTTTTCTCTTTAAACTTATGTGGGTTCCAGTTTTGAATTTGTATAATTGCAATTAGTAGTGGGAGAATCGAGTTGAAAATATAAATCGATAAGATCAGAATTGTATACGGTTTGATGCTTTTATTATGGTAGACATGGTACGTTTGATGCTGACGTAATAATTGTTAATTGCATCATGTTTATTTAAGTACTCAAGTTGAGAATTTAATATTGCCATAAACATGGATGAGCAAGAAGGCAGGTTAAGGTCTGTGACAACATACAAGTTGATTTAAAACATTTTGAATGTTCTTTCTTTATCTTTTAAACTATGGATGTAAGGGTAGATATATTTAGATGTAAGGGGAAAAAAGAGAGGACAGATATTATTTGTACGGGACACAAATTGTTCATGTTACACAGAAATATTTATGAACTTATGTAATTAACTTTTTTAGCAATCTTTTTTACCAATAGCTAGCTATAGCTTTATATTACCTATCAATAAAGGAAGTCATTACCATTAGCAGATGTATCTTATCACTAATTATCTTACAGCTACCTAATGAAACAAAAAATCCAACTTAAAACCTCCGCGACAAAAGACTACAAATAAAAAAATAAAAAACAAAACAACTGGCACTCTATGCAAATTAAAAAAAGAACAACTTACACAATGGTGGCGCGGCTTGTTGTGGCGCGTTGGCTTGTTGGATCGAAGCGGGTTGCGATACTACCGGCGGCTGCGTCATCGCCGCAAGCGCAGCTAAGTTCTGCACCGACACGGGGGCTAAAAGACCCCCAAGCTGATCGGCTGCACCCCCACCTAAGGACCCCACTCCGCTCACGGTGCCCCCACTCAGGCCTGCACCATTGAAACCCATATCCTGATAGTTAACACCTATGTAACAACAAAAGGGTAGCGTAAATAAAAACAAAACGGGACAAAATCAAATCGAGTGGGATTAGGGGATAGTGGTTTTGCCAAAAGTACTCAAAATCAGTCTGATTATTTGGTCGCACTTTTCGGACCGATTTCATGAGAAGTTCTAGTAAATAAGTTGCTTTTATATTTTCTCCATAAAAACAAATATAATTAATGGATCGCATTTTCCTTCATTGTATCCAATAAAAACGAAAATAATAACACTATTCATCTAATTAAGACTATAGGCTAGTAACCCCATAATTATCACAACTGGCAACACCAAGGATAAGGTAAAATTAGGTTGAAAGGAAACAAAATACAAAAACGAGTTTTCCACTAATTAAGCAGTGTTCATTTGGCTAAATGAATCATTAAAACACTGCGTCATGGCTTGATATAATGAAACCAGTCTTGTTTATGTACTCTTTAAATAATACGTCTATGTCATACATTTTGTTTAGATGCAGTTTATTATGTCACAGTGTACACATTGAATCATTTGAACTTCTCACGTGTATACCCGGGACACAGAGTAAAAATACGAAAAATGTGCAGTATGACCGAAAAATTCTATGAGTAATGTTTTACAGGTTAGCTTAAGATTAATTCTTTTCTAAATATTATCTTTCTTGTTTCTGAATGTAGATAATGACACTATGATTAATTATTTGCGTAGATTCATACAAAGCTATTTTGTGGAACTCGTTTTTACTAATAATGTAAGTGTTTAAATTAAAAATAACAAAGGGGAGGTACAAATTAAAAAAGCCTCTACAACAAAAAAAAAGCGCTTTACCTACACTGCTAATTATTTAAGATCGAACAACGCTAGAAAAATCTGTTAACGTTCCAAATCCAAAAAGGTTACACACTAACCTTGCAAAAGCTGCGATCCCTGTCCTTGCAACAGTTGTTGCTGCAACCCAACAGCTTGCAGTTGCTGCAACAGTTGCAGCTGCGTCGCAGGCGACAGCGCCGCCTCTGACGCGAGGTACGTCGCGGGGGCTATGGGTGCCGTAAGCCCCCATAGGCTCGCCTGCATAGCTTGAAGTTTCTTTTGTTCTTTTTCTTTCTGCGTGTCAGCAAATTTCACAACCAGTGGTGCTGAACAACCTTCCATAGTTTGACTATGGTGTAACGCCTGTAAATAATTGTTGCACTAATTTGAGAAAATGATTGAATTATTCCGATTATTATGAAATAGGATAATACTACATTTATCCTTTATTATTTTACGTCTTTGTTAGCCCTCTGGAATTACCCTATTTCGTACTATCCTTAACTGCATTTACGTAATCCCATCACTCATTCGTAACTACTCTCCAACCTATTTGGTACTTCCAGTACAGTCACAACGATTAAGCCAATTACACAGGATGAAACAAATGAAAGAGCATTTCGTTACATATTCAAACAATTACTTGCTATTTTAATTTACAGAAATGTCAAATATTTATTTATTTATAGTTAATTAAAACGGTACAGCCCCAATTACATTAATTAACATAGAAACAATTATTAATATAATCATTACGTTATATATAATTTATTTTAAAACTAGCATGGAACAGTGGACTCCCTTGCATACTTTCT
Source organism: Atethmia centrago (assembly GCA_905333075.3). Taxonomy (NCBI): domain Eukaryota; kingdom Metazoa; phylum Arthropoda; class Insecta; order Lepidoptera; family Noctuidae; genus Atethmia; species Atethmia centrago. Next base: position 6,333,415 of record HG995377.1, read on the forward strand.
CTCACAGAACGCATAAATTTACTCCATTCATCCCATATATATACGAGTAATGTCTGTCTCTCCAGGATTGACAGATTAAACAGTAATCTGTAGGTATTTTAATCTACTTTTCTAAATTAAAAATACTTAATTAAAGTCTTTGCATGGAAGGTTCAACTTAGTATTGCTGATATGGCATTCAAAACAAACAAAATAAAAATACTACTTATTTTTGGTGTGTGTTATGTAGTTTCGGTATTTATAATCTTTTAGGGATACATAACTTATCATCACCATGTTTGGCGAATTGTTGAATACAAAATGACGTCATTAAGGAGATTTGTATGCAATAGTGTAACATTTCTTGTGTATCTTTGCATCATCTGTGAGTCACTATTTGTTTGTGCTTTTCGTCCCAATTCTGATGTAGAAAACATAACAGACCATAAGCCGATACGTCGTTCAAAGCTACTCATATGCTTAGAGATTTTATGTCCTCCAGTACTCTGGTACCTGAATAGCAGCAACGACAGCCCGGTGACAGCACGGCGCACTCGCTCCACTCTCGTGGAGTTGCGGACATCAGCCCGTATTACCTATTACCCTACCATCTCTTAGGACTTACGATACCCTGGTAAATTTACCAGCCTGCAGAACATACATACGTTAATGCATGTAAATTTACCATTTCGACACGAAGGTAACGAAAGCGCATCTTTTGCTCTGACCCTGTGCGTCGCGTAGCACGGTGCAATCCTTAACCATTATCCACTTCCCATTCTACCATCTCCTAGGAGTTATGACACTCTGGTAAATTTACCTTAATAGCAGCAATAGCAGCCTGCTTCGACACGAAGGTGACGAAAGCGCAGCCTTTGCTCTGGCCCTGTGCGTCGCGTAGCACGGTGCACTCTTCAATCGCGCCGTGACCAGCGAACAGTGCCCTCACGTCATTTTCAGAAAGCTTCTTGTTCAACATTCCCACGAATAATTTGCGTTCTGTTGGCAAAGAGAAAAGTAGACGTTAGAGTAGATTTAATAAATATTTCACATTTGATGTCAGCACTAGTGTAGGGGTCGACCTGGGCCGATGCCTGCCAGGGTCGTGGGAAAGTCCGAAAGGGTTACCGAGGCCCCTGGCAACACAGGCAACGGAAAGAACACGGGTGGGTTGTCAGTAAGAGTCAGGGAGAAGTTATTTGATAATTTCCCACCCAAAAAAAGCATGTTTCCTGACCGCAAAGTGAGCTTGAAATATGCTTTTAGAAACTATGGATAAGTAATTGAGATTATCAACTCACACAGGTGAAAATCATTACAATAGATAGTAGATAGGTTGATACATACAGGTGAAAATCATTTCAATAGGTAGTTCATTCACAATTTTTTTAGCAGCCTAAATATTTTCCCTAAAAGTTCAAATAAACTAGTAGACATCCATCCATAAAGATGAAAATCCATAAAAAAACACATGTTACTAAAAAACGCTTAACCTTAATCTGTTAAAGATTGCCTATTCAGTGAGGACACGCATTAAGTGCTACATAATGTTCTGTTATCATCACGGAGACCATTACCAAATGATATGTTTACGTAACAGAGGAAGCAGGTTTCCTTTGCAGCACATTCAACGATACCTCGGGCCTAGGTTTCATAATAGATGGGAACGGAGCGATCAACGGCATCGCGCTAAGGAATTTAACGGTCTTTTGTCGATAGCCGATTTCAGTCACACTGACACGCTCGGCAGTCCGCTCTCGCTAGAGCCATATCAGATGTAGCCTTAAATCGCCGCGTTATTCTCACACCCATTCCAAGCAAACTAAAAGGAGCAATGGAAACTAAGCGAACAAAATCTCTCTTGTCGGACCCATATCACGTTCGAATTTGCATCGCACAATATCGAAGTGCATTGTCGTACACAAGAGTATCATCAGAAATCCAGGCGTGATTCTGAAATATGTACTCTGTGAACCCCTGAAGCTCGGCGGTCGCGGGGTTAACTGGGAAATTTACGACTTTCGACCCCGAACGGCGTCGGTCATAAAGCATCTTCCGTTTCGGTGCATACGAATTTTTGATGCTGTTAAATCTTTGAGGTTCTGACAAGTGTGTGGGCGGGGGCGGCGGCGACGGGATCCTGACCTCGATTTAAGGTTTCACTATTTATTAACGTGTTGTGGCTGTTGCGGTCCCGTCGCATTTCTGAATCTGCGTAAGAGATTAGGACGTCTTTAATATGAAAGGGTTAGTGTAATTTGCGAATTCACTTGTCAATCAATCTGCCTAGCCTTTTCCCAACATGTTGGGGTCGGCTTTTAATCTAACTAGATGCAGCTGAATACCAGTATTTTACATGGAGCGACTGCCTATCTGAGCTCCACAACCTAGTCACTGGGTAATACGATACCCCTTGGTAAGACTGGTTGTCAGACTTTCGGACTTCTGACGACCCCTAAACGACTGTCAAAGATCCACGAATGACAGCCGAGACGCTTAACGTGCTTCTGAGGCACGGAGGAGTCTCGGTATGTACATATGGTCACCAATTTATTTATTAATTTAATACTTTAAGCACACAAATGTACAGAGCCGGACTTAATGCCATAGGCATTTTCTACCAGTCAATCTTTGGGTGATGCAAAGACAAACAGTGGTAGGTGCAATAGCGAAAACTGTGAATTAAATATTTACTTAAATATAAGGATATACATACATATACCTATTAAAAACTTTAAATATAATATATATACCCAATTATACCAATTATACGTAAATATAAGACCTAATCAATACACATAAATACATCACCCATCCAGGGACTAATACCGGCAAGCGTAGCTTAACTGATGGATCGACCAGTGAGGCTGTAATTACTTAGCTCCACATCCTCACCTATCTATACCCACTTGCATCATGTCTTAGTCTAAAAATGAGTTTTACGCCATAAACGATCCCAACAAATGATTACGGAGAGATAAACCATAAGCCGAGCTTACGAAGCGGATCAGTAATCGGGCACCGGCGCGACCGTGGTCGGTCTATACCTGACATTAATCCATTACTTACTACTTCTAACGACACCCAGGGGAAAAGGGCGAGCTTATCCGTAACAAAATACCGGCACAATTCCCAAAAACAGAAGCCTTTGTGAAAATAGTTGAGGAGACGACCAACAAAAAGGCTAATCGTGACAAAAACCAGTTCAAAACTACCCACTCTCTACTGTAGACTCCAAATCCTACACACCTGAATAAATCAGGTCCAAAAAAATGTGCATAAAAAAACGAGGTCGCAAGGAACCACGATTAAAAGCTACAAACACACGTTAACGTTTGCACAGACAGACTTAAAATGTTCAACGTCAAAGGAGTGCGATACACAATGCACGGTGTGGGGGAGTATTACGCGTAAAATCCAACATTTGGGGGCCTCTCAATCCCCCAGTGAGGGCGAGAGGTGAAATTGAAAAAGCACCGAGACTGTTCAGTTTGTAGTGCGAAATGAGCGAGGGATGAACGACGTAGTGGACTTTGGTAAGAAATGGTTCAGAAAATGTTTTATTTTCTGTACTTTTACAACTTCAACTTGGTTATTCATGTCATTTCCAGTGGGATTGTCTTGTCGTTTATAAGTTCCTCTTGTTTGCTATAACTGTCTTAGTATTTTTGCATTCTCTACTCACAATCGATTTCTTCTTAACTTTTCAGGAAAATTCTGTCCCAGTCAATGACATTTTAAAAGGATGTAAGAGAAATGCCCCCATACATGTTACAGTAAAGACCCACCCTAATTCAGGTTACAAATATTTCATGCCACCGAAATCAGCGCGCTCGTACCAAGATTAGCATGAAAATTGTGCGAGAAAACGAAACTGGAAATCGCGCAATCGTCGGCGTTAATGCAATACCTCGTAACCATACATTTTTGATGCCAAGTCGATTTTGGTGGAGGAAGATTGAGTGCGGCGCACCCCAAGTGAACTTGGTGGAATTTTAAATTTCTTTTTAACAGTAATGTATTGTAAAAGTTTATTTTTTTAAAGGAAAATACCTTTCGTTTTAAGTAATTTTTTTAAGAAGATCAGGATATTCCAAATATTGAAGAGTTTTGATATTATTGTTGCACTATATATTTCCTTATAAACTTGAGATAAAAGTAGGCAAGTTAGAAATAAAGTTGCGTAGAAATACACAGTGGCATCGTCGTGCATTAATATATAACATTAATCAAACACCTAATTTTCAGTTTCGCAGTATTGCAGGACGAACGTGTAAACTCCGTTGGTAATGCCGCATGTACCTCTTAATACCTGGCGCTTTGCACCCCATTCAATGTGTGTTTGGATTTAATATACACGAGAATTATTTTACGACGGAACGCATGAACTCGTCGGTGGTAATTATTAGTTGCGAAATATTTTGAGTATAATATATAAGTATAGAGAAGAGGAAGTAATAACAGCCGCACGGGTCGATCTATCAGGTTAAGCTACGCTTGCCACGGTCGGTCCGTGGATGGGTGACCATCTTTACATACCGAGACTCCTCCGTGCGTCGGAAAGCATGTTAAGCCGTTGGTCTCGGCTGTCATTCGTGGATCTTTGACAGTAGCTAGGGAAATGCTAATTTATGCTTAGATACTATTTTAGCAGTATTATTTCAATATTACTTCAGTGTGAGAAAGAGATGGAGCTATAAGTCCTGTACAGCTCCATCACTTTCCCACTACGAAGTAATATTATAATTATACTGCTATAAGAGGTCATGGTTACCCCCCCGGAAACCCTAAGCTAAAGAAGAATACAAAACAACAACTATTCACAACTCAAACTCCAGCAAAACGACAGTCCAACTAATTAGAATAACTTAAAGTGAATCTTTAAGCAGAGCGTAATCTGGTTAAATGCACAAGTAATTGTGTACTTAGAGCAAATAAGGCTTTAAAATGTTAATGTTCTAAGTGCGCCATCGAGCCGGTAACGGCATCCTTCGTTAAACAATTTACATAACCTTTTGACTGAGAGGGGGGGGGGAGCCCCCCATCGGTACCTGCGATGACCGGGGTTCGTTTTTATAGTCGTACGGTAGATTCTTCGACGTTTACGACCTTTCCGGAAATAAATCAAAAGGTTCAGCTTGAGATAAGAACCAACGATTTCCGGGGGGTGTCATGTCATATATGTTTTCGAAAATTTGGTCATGGCTTATGCCATCGATGTATCGTTTCAGTATATAACTTTATCTACTTAGATTTAGATCCGAAATTGGGTAAATCTATTGTGATTCTGTTGAGGAAGATAATTTTTGAAGTTTTCTGGTCCTTGCGTTCGAAATGTGCTTCCAAGCGCGTTCAGGTTTCGAATGTCCAATTTCCAAAATGTCTAACGGTTTCAAAATGTCTATTAAGTACCCAAAATGTCCAATAATTATTGTTAATATTTAAGTATTTTGTTTTGTATTGTTTGTTTATAAAGAACTTATTGAACAAAACCACATTATAATAGATTGGACATTTCGGGAATTGACATTCCAAACCTGAACTTTCCAAGGACCACATTGCCAGCCTATCTTAAACTGCTCACTATGGGTATCATAAATATTGTTAAAGAAGGTATTCTATTTTTATGCAATGACTAAAACTCTACCTACAGTTAATAATGATTTTCTCATAAGGTTTATCTCCTGAAATTACAAAGATTACTTTGAGAGAAATTAATTATGTTCTAATGGTTACTTGTACTAAATAAACAAGAATAACCATTTATAACGAAATGTGATATTAACTATGATAAATAACTTTAACAAAATAATTATGAAGCAGGCATTTTCAGCTTATTATTTTAGTACCACTTACAAAAGTTGGGTTCCATTTTCAGTCCAACTAGAAACGTCATATAAATAAGTCTACCATTTCTAAGAATTTCTTTACATAACTACTCATTTTAACAAAAAAAAAATATAATTTTTCAAATGGCTTTTAAAATTCTTGTAAACCGTATGTTAATATGAGAAATGGCAGCCACTTAGAACGGAGGACGTCCTTACAATGAACATGCAAGTTTAATGGACGTTTAAACCGACAGTTTACTAGCTCTAAAGTGTTACAGTTTATTGTTTTTCTTCATAGTTAAGTTTAACCTTGAATATTTGATGACGCGATTAGTTAGAACATCGTTATTACTAAGGGCCTGTGCACACCACTTTTTTTAAACGCGCCGTTGAGGCACGTTTCCAAAACGTGGTGTGCACAGGCCCTAAGACTTATTGTTTCTAGAGTTGCAGTTGGAAATAATATAAGGAGATTTATCCAACGGTGGGTGAAAAATTAGTGAAATTAAAGTAAATAGCAGGTGTAGACGAATTAACGAAATAACGTTATTGGACAATTATATAAAAAGAATCATGAGGTCATAGAAAAATAATAAAACATTCATTTGTTTCATACATTTTGGTTCCCCAACACCAAAACGTATGAAACAGCCGATATTAAAAAACCCGGCCAAGTGCGTGTCAAACCACGCACAATGTACGGTTGGGATATCATTTATCCCAAGAACAAACTTTACATTGTAGACGAAAAAAATGTTTTCCCATACATTCCAACTGCAAATGTAAGTTTATACGCACAATATTGAGTGATTTATCAATTCTCTTATTTTAGGCTTCGCAGTTTTGGAGATAAGGGGGTATATTTATTTTCATATATTTTCTTAAATAACTTAACTTTAACTTATACTTTCTTAACTAATTATTTTAAAATTAATTATATACCAAATATCAACTTAATCGGTCCAGTAGATTCGGAGCAAATCGGCTGTGACAGACAGACGAACAGACAGACATACTCGAGTGGTCTTATTAGGGTTCCGTTTTATCCTTTTGAGGTACGCAACTCTAAAAATAGGATCTCTGGGAAAAGCTTTTCTTCTAATTTTAAGTTAATGTATTCATGTGTTATCAGCTATCAATGTTATCATGTATTCATGGGTCCTTTCGACCCCAAAAAATATTTTGGCACAACTTTTTAAATTTTTGTTTTCATTTTTTTTTTGTTCACAAGGTGTGTGATGCACCTTGTGTATCAACTTCAATTAATTATCACGACAATTTTATTGACATGAAAACTACAGCCAGGTGCAAGTTTCACAATAATAATAATGAGTAAGAGGTACTACAATAGTGAATAACAAACAGGTATTGTCTCTGAGCTCGACTCCTGACGGGATTGTAATGAATTGTATACTCTATTAACATTTTATTACACAATATGGAAGGCCGGGATTTACTTATTATTATAATTGAATTGGAAAACGTAATAAGAGATTCAGAGATAAACAACTAAGAAGCCATTTGATTAAACTCGTTTGGAAAATATTGGCAAAAAGTTTTCTGAAAAATTTACCTACCCACTGAAAGCCACCAAGTAAGTAATTAGCTTGAAAGCAATAAAAACAGGGGCAAGTGGTTTATGTCTGGTCCAAAAATACTATGAAATGGAGTAGCGACCAATGGTGGTTTTACCATTATTTATCTTCTAAGCAGTGCTTTGTAAGTTATCAAGTATTCACTAGCTACCAATACGAGAACAGACTAGCATTAAAAAAAACCTTGTAATTTGTCAAACATTATTTGAAACAAAGAACCAGACACTAGGTGGCGGCATGTGTCCTGTCAGCTAGTGTCTTTTCTTTTTGGCTGGTAAATTATCAAATATTCCGTGCGGTGCCGGACGTAAAGAATAGCACCATCCCATTTCTTCCCGTGGGTGTCGTAAAAGGCGACTAAGGGACTAGACTACTAGAGAATGGGCAGCAGCGTTCTCTATGCATTTTAACACCATACTGCGATCGCCAACCCGCCTGCCAAGCGTGGCGATTATGGCAAACCCTATTGGGGGAGGCCTATGTCCAGCAGTGGACGTCTTTTGGCTGGAATGATGATGATGATGAAATTATCAAATTACATCTCCCGCTCTGGGCGGGAGGGTGTGTCAGACTCTTACTGACTAAAACCCACCCGTATTCCTTCCGTTGCCTATGTTGCCAGGGGCCTCGGTAACCCTTTCGAACTTCCACGCGAGTCAGCTAGTGTCTGGGTCTTGTTTAATTAAACCTCATTTTTACGTCCCCACCCTAACCTAACTTTATTGGCCGCGATTTCACCTAAAGGCCGCGTTAACCCGGGACCACACTATCAACATTCCCCTAGTCCAGGCTACTTTACTAGCTATTATCCTCGCCAAGCTCGTAACTCATGCCCTTCAAAGTGCGTATGCCTGTTGCCACGTACGGAGTCGTTAAGTTGGGAGTTATGAGCTAGTGATGTATCCAGCACGTCTTTTAGTGAGCACGGATTTTCGTGGAGACGTCGGATCTTAGGTCGGATTTTTAAGTACGTACAGAGTCGTAAAAATAAGATGTTGTATCATTTTGTCTGTGTGAATGTAAGGAAGAGTTTAATTGTGCAAACATTATCTTAATGTTTCGAAAAACGTTTAACGTTTTCTCATTGAGATGAGCGTTGATTTAATCACTACTAACTTTTGAGTTACTTTAATAAGTATCTATGAAACAATGTGACAATTACCAACAATAAAGCAAACCCAATTTCAAAATTAAATCGGATTTTCAGTAAATCAGATGAAAGCTAATTTTTAAACTTCCACATCAATTTACTTTAACCAGACATCAAAACAAAATCAATCATGTGTAATTATTTAGTCAAATGGATACGATATTCGCAACAAACAATGGAAATCACATCCGTTTAAACTTCACGCGCAAATTGTCGGATAAAAATACTGACGTGAAAAACTACCGGATTATCCGCGGTTTCGGTATCCAAATTGTGTGTCGGAACATCCCTAGTTATGACCGCGTGTGTATTATCTTTTGACACAGATCCTCCACTTTGTGTGCTTAGTCATTGCGAGAATAAGTCAAGGTGAAGTATTTTTTGTGTGCAATTATTTTTTAGCACTTTCTGTTTCAGTCTTCAACATTTTGGGTCGATTTATTCAATGTCTTGGTTTTGTGTAAATTGTATGAACATTAACACCAACCTTGAGGTGCTCAGTTTAGTATAATAAGGTCTATTTGTTTCAAGAAAAAATACAATCGGTGATGTGGTGAAACTTGGAAGAGGCATGAAGGCTTTTAGAGACTGGCGCGATCGCGCTGATCGCGCCAGTCTGCACGAGCCTTTATGTTCAGCAAAGACAACAGGTAAATTGGTTGATTGAATCGCGAAATTATAAAGATGCGTGTATCCGTGTTATCGGCCATTATATCGCTATCAGATAAGTTTTTACAGAAAATTAGCGATACAATTGGGTTAAAATTCGGAAAACCTAATTTCTCGAAAGCAAACCTTTCAGTAAAACTTAAACTAATTATTTACATCACTTCCTGAATATCACCAGTTTCGTGAACTGAATCGCAAAAGTTGAGACTGTTTTAAGATACATTTAATTAGTCGTTTCCGTTCCTGTTTGGAGATGTATACAAATTAGTAGTGTTTCCGATGCTGAGAGTACACTCGCGTGCAATTATGTATGCACACTACAATTTTATATGAAGGAGATGAAAAATTTCTATTTTGCTATTGAAATCTTCAAATGAAATTTGTAAATATTTCATACAATAGGCAAAATCTCTAATAGAGTTTTCTTACTCTCTGGTTCAGATACAGAACTTGTCAGCAGGGTTTTTTTGGTTAAAGAAGGAGTATCTATGTACTGTAGCGCAATTTAACAATTTCGCTAGGGACCAAAAAATGCTTAGCTGACCTACGCTAGATGAGATGCACTTAAGACGCTGACAACACCTAAACCGCGGTCACTGTCAGATTGCATAGAAAAGAAAGAGAAGCGCGATGACACAACGCTTGTAATTTATTGCAAAATATGATGCAATTATCTATTTACTCAAAATTGAGTTGAGTAATCGAAAATAAAAAACAACCAAGTTCTGTATTCAAATAAGACGTTCTTGTTATTAATTAAATACGTAACGTATGTTTATATTAATTTAATACAGGTATTTTGGATTAGAACTCAAGGTAAGAGATTAGTTTAACGTTAGTTTGTATCGAGATTATTTTTTCAAAACGTGTTTTGGTAACAACCAAGTTCTGGGAAATATGTTCAAAATTAACATATATTTTTTCCGCTAAGTACCACAAACTATACGGATTTGGCCATTTTTTTTCTTAAGAGAGGCCTATTTTGGTCAATTGGGTCTTGTCAGCGCCTTAAAAAAGAAGCACAATACCATAGAAGTAAAGAATGCTGCCCTACCAACCCGCACTGGGCCCGCGTGGTTGATTACGGCCCACTGGCCTCCTCTCTGTGAGAGGGCTCACAGAGAGGCCTGTGTCCCAGCAGTGGGAACATTATAGGTTGATTATGTAAAGAACGCTGAACAATATTTTAAAAATAATTGTCCTTCCTCTCGATATATTTTTTAGCAGGCCGCTCTACCAACGTTTGGTAGCTTTAGTTACTTTGTTTTACGTTTTAATTTATGCATGGTCCCATTGAAAACAATTACCTTTTGCACTTGGCTTGATGAGGTAAATTAAAGCCAGAATAATTCAGGGATTTTTTTGCACCAGCCAAGTGCGTGTCGGACCAAGCACAATGAAGGGTTCCGTAGTTGGGAAGTTGGTATGAATTTATCCCAAAAACAAACTAAACTTTGTAGTTGAAAACCATGTTCTCCCATACATCGATATATGCTACAATCGATTTTCCAACTGCAAATTTAAGTTGGTCGACTATTACTCGTTAACTTGTAAAGCCCACTTAGCTGTGATAGTTTTCCCTTTAATTTCATTATATGTACTACTGCGATGAATTGTTTCACATCTCCATAAACAACCATTTAGCTGGCAGGCCCCCCCCCCCCTGCCAGCTAAATGGTTGGTTGGGGGGACACATAGGTCGCAACAAAAATTAGTTCACTATGACACAATCACTTTAATGCTTAATATTACGCAAGCGGATCCTTGAATCGAAAAGTGGTGTTCACGGCCCCGCAATATTTTTGAACGGCCTATCCAACGATAGACGTAGGTCATGGTACATGGGGTAGACGAGAAGAAAAAAAGTTTGTCGGCGTGATTAATATAATCTATTCCAAGTTACAGCGTTCTAGTACTAAGCGTCTCTGAGCTATAGCGGGGACAGACCAACAGACGGACATGGCGAAACTATAGTAAGGGTTCTCCTTGTTTACTACGGAACCCTAAAAAGCGGTTTTTTTTCAGCTGAGAGATGAAAGACAGCGAAGAAACGGAAAAAGAAGGGAACAACACTGCAGTGAGATGGATGGTTAAATAACTGCTGCGTATTCGATTGTTCTGGTTGTTTGATGAGCTGTCCATATATCCATAGTGTGAATGAGTGGTCCTTCCAGGTAGAAGCCTGATGATAGTTTTAACTGAGGATGGCGTATCGCTTTGTAACTGAGTTGCGGGAGGTTAACACGTTCACTGTCCCCATACAAAATTTTTCAATAACCCCATTTGTCCAAATCTATTTTTGTAATATTCTGTCTCAAATCTATACTGTTGACAAGTCCTGACAAATAGAGCAACTTACACACAAGTCCATGAAGTTAGAGCTCATAGAAAGAGACAGGGGCGAGTGTACCGTTTACGGTTCACGGACGTGATGGGTCCACGCGGCGTGTATTGTATTCGGTACACTGGACAGCTAACGTGTATAGTGGGAGGTACCGTAAAAAATAATTAAGGGTGCGTATTATATTTTGTAAAAAAAATCTATTAATATCATGCCGATGCGGCTAAGGTTGTGTGACGATTTGGAAGTATTTGTAGCTTAAACCGCACAAAATGCCTGCTAAGGTCAGGGAACATTTGGAGATAGAGGAGGCCTTTACCTAGCAACAGAGCTGTCATGATTTCCAAATATATATATATATATATATTTTTTTTTTTTTTTTTTTTTAATTGTTTAATGTTTAATATTAATAAGATTTTTAAATACTAAATATAAAATTGAAAGTATGTGATTTGCCTCAAATTATTTTTGTATCAGAGGTAGTCATGAAGTTTAAAAGTATCTCATTTGACAGTTATCGTAAAAGTACTGGTTTTTTAACAGAACGGAATGGAAAACATGATATTTGGGGGCGTTGCGTAGGTAATTGCTAAATTAATTCTCTTCCAGCCTCCGAACCTAAAGTTTGTCTCCAAGAAGTCTAAAGTCTAAACTGATATTATATTGAGTACCTAATTAACTAGTTCGTTAAATAAACCAAGTTTGTATGTGTGCAAGAATATAAATACAGAAATATGTAGGTAATGCAAAAGCGTATCATTTCAGAAAAAAATTCTAAGCAATAAAATTTCTCTATACAAACGATCACGAACGAGTTTTCATCCAACCTCGCTAAGCATAAAACATATTCAACTAGCATGTACTAAGTACAGATTCTACAAGACCGACCTCACGACTACGCAAAATGTGAAACCGACATATGTGTTTATTAGCTTGTAAACAGTAGATACGACAACGTGTCATCGTTACTATTGTGAGGTTAGCTGGCCAGCACGACATGTAGACGTAAGTTTCGAGTAGCTGTCGAATGAATTGTAGAATATCTAGGTTTGTAGTATTTCAAGTTAGTTAACCCGGAATGCGTATCTTAAATACATTATACAAGGTGTTGTTTTGAACCTGCAAAACATTTCAGGAGCTTGTTATGAAACTCGTAAATAATCGTATAACAATACGATACCAAGTCAATAATCAATAATACTTTTTATTTTAGATTTTTAAATTTTATCTTTTCTTTTTATTTTTTTTTTAAATTATTTTTTAATTTTTTTTTTTTTTTGTTGCTTCGGGTCGAGAATCACTAACATAATTACCTCCTAAAATGTTTTGCAGGTCCAAAACAACACCTTGTATAATACATCCGAACATTACACATAAAGAACATAACAATATCAAAATGATCGTTAAAAAAAGTTTTCGTATTTACACGCGTCAGCTTTCGCCTCTCTAAAACAAAAACACATTAGCAACACCCCGTTCCTTCCATCGACTCCCATTTACGACAGAAAACAGTTAAAACTCAAAGATTTTCTTCTCAACTTGCCAAGTAAAATAGTTTTCGCAGCTGGCAATTGCGTCGGCGGGACTAATTTTCTCTTTATTATGTTCCTAGTTAGAAAATTTGTCAGCACTCGTTAACGCGCCCGTTACATCGTTTGTTTAATTTGTACGACTTCCTCTTGCAAACAATTGGACCAGTTGTACAATTGTATAATTTGCGTTTATTATAGAATTTTTGCCGCCCAGGGGGGGGGGCGTCAAAAATTTCTCCGTTGCCAGCTAGATGGACCGACGGCCTTAAAAAGGTGGCTGGTACAGACTGGATGCGGAAGGCGGAGGACAGGGTGTTGTGGCGCAGCCTGGTTGAGGCCCATGTCCAGCAGTGGACTGTTATAGGCTGAGTTGATTGATTGGTTGGTTGATTGATATAAATTTTACTGTCTTTTTTTAAAAGCATCTAGCTAATAAGGGACTTACCTGTGATAGTCACGGTATAAGTACAAAACAATTTTCGAAAAAAATCCGTGCAAAAAGGGTAGAATGAGCCCAAGTAGAAGAATAAAAAATACGATGCATCCAATAAACTGCATACAAACATTGTCAGCTCGAAAAAATCAGCATTATACAACAAGGGACACGACTTTTTCTGTCTACAAACTTCGCGAGATCCTTTTACAGAGCACCCGCAGTCGTAACTACTCGTAGTTGTTGAAAACATCCCCATTCTGAAAATATTTCACGACTGCATTCGGGAACGCCACGGCTTTTGAAATTAGAGAGCAAACACAGCGATTCCGTCATAAACTCGTATTGTTCACCTTAGCGTGTCTCCCAACCACGTTTATTCCACTCACTGTACTTATTTGACGAGATTTCATTATGTACGCTAGCTTTTCAACCGTGTGGGGGGTACGGGTACGGTACCCCTCTGTGAAAACTAAGAGGGGTGCATGGAATGTTGTATGATTAGTTTTAAATTGTATTGCCCCAATTTTCGCCGTATCTCGGATGAAAATTGAGAGATTATGACTTACGTTACATCGCGTGTATTATGTAAAAACAATTTTGGGAACATGTTGGAATATTTTCAGGCAGATTATTGTGTTATTGTAGGTCGTCTAATTTGTTTTGTTCCTAGCAATTTATTTAATTTGGGTAGTTAGATTATTGGCTCTAAAAGGGCACAAAATAATGTTGAATAGACAGCAATTAGGAGCTTGTCACAAGTCGTATCCTGTCTAAAACAGTTACGACTTTTGGCGCCATCCTAAATTATTCTTGGATCGAAACAAAATTCAATTACCTAAGCAAAGAATGCCTATTTCGTTTGACTTATCGTCGTCGTAATCTACAACAAAATCTTTGTGGAGGCATCAAAGGGAAAAAATCGTAAATAAAAGATAGAATAAATAAAATTAAAATGTTCGGGAGGGAAACCGATTGAGTGAAAAGAGAATCCTGTCTGTCATTACTTTGTCATTGGTCGCTCGTGTGTGCAAAGATACGGCGATTTCCGTGCGACTTGTGCTCAAAATATCGTACGATGAGGACAATTGAGGCTCAGTGGAAACGTATTGATGTTTTGAATCAGACATTCTAGTTTTTTTTTTTTTGTTTACTGTTTTATGTTCAATGGGGACACTGATAGCTTTTGTAGTTATTTTTAAATTAGTCCTCTAAAAATATGCAGCATACTATAAGCTGCAATTCTCATGTAGTTATTGTGACTTGTCTCGTAGGTGTAGTGGTCGCAAGCGCTACTGCTGAGGTCCTGGTTCGTTTCCCAGGTCGGGCAAAGTGTTATTGGGTTTTCCATCTGAAATTTCTCAGTAGCAGCCCTTATTTTTTTTTTGGCTGGGAATTTATCAAATAACTTCTCCCGCTCTGGGCGGCTCGGGAGGGTGTGTCAGACTCTTACTGACTAAAACCTACCCGTGTTCCTTCCGTTGCCTGTGTTGCCAGCAGCCATGAGTCTGGATTTGTGTCCAATTGATGGCGATAGGCTCACCCCCTCTTACATGGGACTTAAACATAACTGGCGAAATGTGGGTGTACTACAGGTACACCACCTCTGTGTAACTGTTCGGAGATTACAGGTGTATGTGTTCTGTTATTGTTACAAGCTACATTATATTTAGAGTCATACATAGATCATGCTGTGGTCAAAAGCTTAGTCAGAAAGCAAACTTGATAAAGGCATGGCGTACGGCCTATGGTTAAAGGTGTGCCGGTCACTGCAAGTACCGTTTTGTCACTTTTAGAGGCCCTTAAGGCGCAGACATATGATTTAAATCTTTTAAATGTCTTATTACGCCTTCATATAATGCAAGTAAGTATACAAAAAATTATGTTATAATAGAACGCATACACATCAATTCTATATGTGAATATTTAAGTGTTGTAGTAAAATACTTTATGAAATACATCCAGGAAGTAATGTCTACCCTAAGCATAAAAAACGATATTACTTTCGACCTTGATATTTTCATGATTTTTTTGTATGATTAGACTATTTTATGTTTTTTTTTTTCAATTATTCATATTTCCATTACCTACTAAAAATAAATATTCCCTATGAAACCAAATGGTGTGCGGCGTAAGCGGGACGCGCATTTGTATGGCCAAGGTCAGCGGCGATTACCCGACCCTTAAAGAGGGCCTTAATGCATCCATAAATCGTGATAACACAATTTAGAACCGCGTTTGTGTTAAGTGGTGGTAAATTGCTTATAGTACGCGTCAAACTTAAGGCGCTGACAAGACCCAATTGACCAAAGTAGACTTCTCTTAAGAAAAAAAAATGCCAAATCTGTATAGTTTGTGGTAGCGGAAAAAATATATGTTAATTTTGAACATATTTCCCAGGACTTGGAATACGTTTGGACAAATAATCTCGTTACAAACTAACGCTAAACTAACCTCTTACATTGAGTTCTAATCCAAAATATCTGTATTAAATATCAACATACATACGTTACGTATTTAATTAATAACAAGAACGTTTTATTTGAATGCAGAACTTGGTTGTTTTTTTATTTTCGATTACTCAACTCAATTTTGAGTAAATAGTTAATTGCTTTAAATTTTGCAATAAATTACAAGCGTTGTGTCATCGCGCTTCTCTTTCTTTTCTATGCAATTTAACAGTGACCGCGTTTTAGGTGTTGTCAGCGCCTTAATGGCGGCTCTGATGTGCGCTACTCGCTGCGCAGTACCCCACCCCTCACCCCCGCTGACACACGAATTCATTACTGCGAAGCGACTCTGTACTTACCCAACACTTACTTGTTGCATTAAAAATCTGAATTGTGTTGTACAAACTAATTCAAAAATAATTTTATCAATTTAACTTAACACGACGTGATAAGGGCCTGTAAAAATACCTGTGTAAGAGAAAATTAAAGTACAAACACCAAACAACGCAAAAGAAAACGCCAACAAAATAAATATGCGCACTCAAACCATTTTTATCGCGATCATCAAGGCGGCGTCAATAACTTCGCGAAAGGGGAGAGAAGTGGAAAAACGCTCGAAAAAAAACAGCAAATAGATCCTCCGTGTGCACCCAACTATAACAATGACGTGTTGGCATCAAATGCTAATAGAGAAGGAAGTGTACCATCGTAAGACGTTTCATTTCCACAGCGATCGCGCCTCGAATTGAATAAATTTGAATTCGGGAACAAGCACCTTTAGTGGGTTGAAAGGGGTGGTAAGCGTCAAAAATAGGGGGAGCGCAATCGAAATATTGTTTGTTCATTATTACAATAGTCTTCACTCGGTATGGCACGGTTGACACGTACAGTCAGCAAAACAGATAAGTTAGGCAGCTAGCTTAAGGCGCTGACAAGAAGCAAATGACCAAATGGGCTTGCTTTAAGAAAAAAAAATTGCCAAATCTGTATAGTTTGTGAAAGTGGAAAAAATATATGTTAATTTTTAAACATATTTCTCAGAACTTGGTTGTTACCAAAACACGTTTTAAAAGAAAATCTCGGTACAAACTAACGTTAAACTAACCTTTTTCCTTCAGTTCCAATCCAAAATATCAACGTTCTTGTTATTAATATTTAATTAATAACAAGAACGTGTTATTTGAATGCAGAACTTGGTTGTTTTTTTATTTTCGATTACTCAACTCAATTTTGAGTAAATAAATAATTGCTTCATATTTTGCAATAAATTACAAGCGTTGTGTCATCGCGCTTCTCTTTCTTTTCTATGCAGTCTGACAGTGACCGCGGCTTAGATGTTGTCAGCGTCATAAGGATCGGGTAATCGTCGTTCACGCTGCGCCTCCGTTCGGTTTCATAAGGAATATTTATTTTTAGTAATGAACATATTAATATTTGAGAAAAATCGCAGATAGAATTATATATAATAAAATAGTCTGTTCACACAAAAACACATGAACATATCTTAAGTAGTTTGAAAGTAATATCGTTTTTATGCTTTGGGTAGACGTTATTTCCTAACTTTATTTCATAAAGTATTTCAGTACAATACTTAAATATTCACAGATAGACTTGATGTGTATGCGTTCTAGTTTAACATATATTTTTTGCATAACTTACTTGCATTATAAGAAGGCGTAATAACAGGTATAAAAGTCACTAAAATCATATATCTGCGCCTTAAACGACTGTTTTTAAACCAAGTTGTACGTGTAGTGATTAGTTTTTGAAACTGCTCGTCTGACACGCAAGAAAAGAACGTTGCCAGTACAATGCTTTGCTTGCTAATGCTGCTTACCCAATATTTTTGTTGACTGTACGTATATGTGCGAATAAGGGATTAAAATGTCGAGTAATAAAATACGTGTTTATTGAAATATATGACTGGGGCTGATGAAATTACTCGCGCAGCTGGAATGGCTTAAGGATTCCGACAAAGTTATTAAATTATTTCGCCATAAATCAGGGCAATATTAAGCATAACGTTGAATTAAATGCCGGCTGTGATAAAAATATTTGTGACATTGATGTTAGGACTCCCGCCATTTATATACCAAATTGTATCCGAAGAGAAATGATGGGAATTTATCATAATTGAAAATCGTTCACGGAAAATTATCTGTATTTTCCTCATACATAACAAGTTCTTGTGATCATCCGAATACTCGTAAAATAAGTGTTCTCATTACTCAACATCAATAAAAGCTCGTCGATTCCACCATCATTTGTAATCTTAGAAGAATTATATAAAGGTATATAATTATGTTATTTTAATTATTGTAAATGTGAACTCTTATGTCAGTCATTGCTTATTTTGTATTTTTTTTCTCAGTTAGTTTTTGACATGGTGTGGCAGTTTGAGTAATTTTTGCCGCCTACCCAAATTTTCTTTCTATGGTTTTGTTCATTGAATCGTTGAGCTCCTTAAGTTCGGAGTAGAGCTGCACGACTACTGATAAATGCGTGTACTGAGTGGACAGATCCACTGAATCTGTGTGGTTCTTTCATCAAAAGACCACTTCAGACACGATATAGGTACTCTACTTGATCTTCACATGATCTGACCAAGATTATGTCTGGAGATTAAAAGAGACTATGACCTCTGAGTTTGTTTCGGCCTTTCTTCTCAGAGTGTGAAAAAATATGATTGACGTGTAAAAGTGTTTGTACAAACCTACTTACAGAAATAAAATCATTTATCATTTATAAAGGCTAACGTTACCAAACATAGGTGCGCTTAGCTCGCGAAAAAAATATGCCATTTTATTTTATAAGCAATTCGTATAAATATCTGTGTGCGGAGGAGGGTGGAGGAGTGCTTTGCCAATACCGATGTACTCAGTCGATGGAGCAATTTCATCGCAAATTGAAACGTCGTACCTGCTCAGTGTATTATGTTGTTCCTTTTGTTGCTTTTTGATGCGAGAAGAAATGCGAATAATACAATAAATAGCGATATTACTCGCGAGAAACTTGAAGGGGGGATTATTTTCAGGCGAATAAAGGAATGCGGATCTTGTCAACATGGCGACGTGAAACGTAATAAAATTTTATTTTTTTTGTATGTCTGTTCACAATTTGTTTGATTGCCGCGGGCTGGATAAGGTTTTGTTTGATTAAAATGAAATTGTGGTTGTCTTTTCAAGGGATCGAGGATGTTGCTGTTGCTGATCAATCAATTTGCTTAGCCTTTTAGGGGTCGCGATCATTTAAGTATATTGTGTTTGTAAAGTAAAAACATAACATAACAACACGCCTTGTTTCCCCGAAGGGTTGGGCAAAGTTGTACCTGTAGTACACCCGCATTTCGCCAGTTATGTTTAAGTCCCATGTAATAAGGTAGCGAGCCTATTGCCATCAACCGGGCACAAATCCAGACTCCGGGCTGCTACTGAGAAATTCCAGATAGAAAAACCCAAGTATAACACTTTGGGGTGCGTGCAGAAAACCTCCTAGTGTGTCTGATTGCTGCTGGTTCCCTGCGAATACGTTCGGGGGAAAGAGCAGTCGTCGGGCCGGTGCATCCTGGGCACGGCCAATAGTCTCTCCACGTTTCGGAGAGGGTATTGACCGTGGCGAATTTCTGCGTGGCGGGGAGCTTCATGCTCCATCGTCGGTCGCCCACTCCCCTCTCTGCTTACAGAGGGCAGGTCGAGTGGGCGAAGAGTGGCGGTGCTTGCTGTGCACTTACCCTGCCAGCGAGCAAGCAGCGGGAGAATGATTCTTCTGTCTGCAACCGTCGAAATCGTAATCCGTAAAGAGACCACAGTCATGTTTTGTGGCTTGGAACGGGACGAGGATCTTGGCTTCATCGCCCGGATCGCGAGGAAGATAACCTCTATAAAAATTCCTCTAATATCAAGTTTTGGTGCGCGGCGAGGATATGAATGGCTGAGGAGTAGTGTCATCTGCAACTTCCGAGTTGTAGGTGGCGCATCAGTCGTTAGCGCACCCCCAGCCAGGGTACCAGTGGACCCCCTGGTTGGGTTATAAATGTACACTTGCCTAGGGACAGGGGGTGAACCTAGGTGTACTTTTTACATCCCCCACACTCGTGGGATCAAAATATGGAAAAAATTTATAAAACAACCAAAAATCAAGTGAAGGAGAGTGATGCGGGGTCGGAGTCCGACGCCGCATCTAGTGCAAAGAGCTCAGGTCGGAGCTCGGAGCACAAACAGGTGGAAGGGAGGAGCCGAGAGTTCAGACGAACCTCGAAGCGCCCCAACTCGGGGTCGTCCTCCGACGAGGTTGTCGGTCGGAGGAAAAAAATCCTCTGCAGCCGGCGGGGTGCGGCCCGAGGAGGAAAAGGGGTGGATAGAGGGCCGTCCACCAGGGAGGTCGGCGAGCCGAGCCGAGCCTGCCCAGCCGAGAAGGCTCATCGAGCCGAGAGGCTCGCAAAGGCAGTGCAGGGCTCAGAGGCTCCTGTTGGTGGGCCGGACGCCGGTGGCGGCCCCAATTCGGAGCGTGTGGCCGGGTTTGCGGAGGTGGTGCTAGCCCTGATCAAGGGGGTGGCCGTGAAGAGGCTCAAGTCCTCTAAGGACCAGGCCATATCCGCGGCCACGGCCTCGATTGTGGCGGCAGCGGAGGCCCTTCACCTAGGGCCTCCTTCAGACGGCATGTCGGAGATGCGGGCGGAGGTCGCCCGCCTGACAGCCGCCATGGAGCTTCTCAAAAAGGAGAATGAGGAGCTCCGAGCGGACCTGGCTGGGCTCAGAAGAGCCGACTCCCAAGGGGAGCCGAAGGGGGGGCAGCAGCATGGGCAGGGGCGGCCCGTGCCTGCTGAAGACCGGGTTTTGACCCTGGTGCGGCAGGAGATGGCTTCCTTGCGGAGTCGTTTCTCCGCTCTTGAGGCCATAGTCCTGCGCCCCCCGTTAGCGGCGAGCCAGCCGGCCTCGGGCCAGCGTAAAGCCCCGTCGTATTCTGCCGCCACAGCTGGCACGGCCAAACCGGGGTCGTCGGGGCAGCCAAAGGGCGGAACGAATGCGCGGGCCGCGAAGGCTCCAGCCCCAGAGGCGAGGACTCCGGCCCCGGCGGCGAGGGCCCCAGCCCTGGCGGCGAAGGCTCCGGTGGCGAGACGGCCGCCCCCGCCTCCTAAATCTCTTCCGGCCGATGCCGAATGGCAAGTAGCCGGGGAGAAGAGGAAGGCGGCTAAGTCAAAAAGGGCGGCCAAAAAGAGGGAGAGGCGGCAGCGGCGCAAGGAGCGAACCGCCGCGGCTAGGCTCCGCGCCCCGAATTCCGCAGCTGTAGTAATCACACTACAGCCGGATGCGGAAAAGAAGGGCGCGTCCTACAGGTCCGTTATGGCGAAGGTGGGTGAGGTGGTGCGCCTCGAGGAGCTCGGCGCTGCCACCGGCCTGAAAATGAAGATAACGGCGACTGGGGCCCGAATGGTGGAGGTCCCCGGCGCGGCCAGTGGCCCGGCCGCTGACGCTCTGGCCGAAAGGCTTAGGGCGTCCCTAAATGCGGACGAGGTCCGAGTGTCCAGGCCCACCAAGTGCGCTAGCATGCGCATCATGGGCCTGGACGACTCCGTGACGGAGGACAAGGTGGTCGCCGCAGTAGTTAGGACTGGGGGGTGCTCTGCCGAACAGGTGAGGGTGGGCACCATCCATCCTGACTCCGCGGGGCTGCAAACCGTTACGGTGAGCTGCCCCGTGTCGGCGGCCAAAAATATTGCGAGAGAGGGCCAAAGGCTATTGGTGGGCTGGGTGTCCGCACAGGTCAAACTGCTGGAGCCCAGACCTCTGAGGTGCTTCCGTTGCCAGGTGGGCGACCACGTGCAGGCCAATTGCACCTCGGAGGTGGACCGCAGCGGTCTCTGCTACCGCTGTGGTCAGCCAGGGCACAAGGCCGGCTCCTGCAACGCCACGCCGCACTGTGCCGTATGTGCGGCGGCTGGCATGCCGGCCGACCACCGAATGGGGGGCAAGGCCTGCACCCCACCCGCCAAAGCCAAAGCCAGGGCCAGAGGCAAGCCCTCCGCCACCGCCGTCACCGCCGCAGCCGCCACCACTGCCACCGCCGCTGCCGTCTCCAACACCGCTGTCGTCGCCGTCGCCACCGTGGCCGCTGCGGCAGGCCCCTCTCAGGGGGCTGGGAAGGAGGCCCAAGAGGGGGCTGACATGGAGTGCCATTAATGGCTCCATTACGCCTCCTCCAGGCGAACATCAACCATTGCGCCGCCGCTCAGGATCTGTTGCTCCAGAGCATGGCGCAGTGGTCGATTAACATCGCCGTGGTCGCTGAGCCGTACTTTGTCCCGCCCAGGGATGACTGGGTGGAGGACCTGAGCGGCTCAGTGACCCTAATTTCGTCGGCCGCCGCCGGTACCCCATCCCTCGAGGCCGTCAAGAGAGGACGGGGCTGCGTAGCAGCACGGTTCGGGGAGATTGTCGTGGTAGGGGTCTACCTCTCTCCGAACCGAACTCTTGCCGAGTTCCACAACTCCCTTGCGGAGTTGAGAGACGTCGTCGTCGGGTTTGGTTCCCTCCCCGTGTTCGTCCTCGGGGACTTCAATGCCAAGAATTTGGCTTGGGGTTCCCGGTTAACTGACACACGGGGCAGGATGGTGGAGGACTGGGCTCTGGAGACAGGCCTGGTCGTCCTAAACCGGGGTTCTGTCCCCACGTGTGTGCGGATGCGGGGTGAATCAGTGGTGGACATCTCGTTCGCCAGCCCCGCTCTGTCGCCGCGTGTAGTTGACTGGCGTGTCATGGAGGGGGTGGAGACCTATTCCGATCACCGGTATATCCGGTTCGACGTCTCCGCCCAGACCTCGGACGCGCCGGTCCGACGGGCCCCGAGTGGTCCGCGGTGGGCGCTGAAGCAGCTGGACCGGGAGCTCCTCCTGGAAGCCTCGATCGTGCAGGCCTGGGTGTCACCACCGGACAGGCCTGCCGACATCAACGACGAGGCGGAGTGGTTCCGGGAGGCCATGTCCGACATATGTGACGTGGCAAAGCCCCGGGTCCAGCCTGGACGTGCCTCGCGCCAGGTGTACTGGTGGTCGCAGGAGCTGACGGCTCTGCGCACTGCGTGCGTGGCTGCGCGACGCCGGTACACCAGGCACCGCAGGCTCCGTATCAAACCTCCGGATACGGAAGCCATTCAGGCGGAGCTATACGAGGGGTACAGAGCAACGAAGACCGCCCTCCAAGCGGAGATCCTGCGGGCCAGGGGGTTGGCCCGCGAGGAGTCGCTGGGGACTCTAGACAGGGACCCGTGGGGACGCCCGTACAAGGTGGTGCGGGATAAACTCCGCCCATGGGCTCCCCCGCTAACGCAGAGTCTCCGGCCCCAGCTTATGGAGGACGTGGTGAGCGCTCTGTTCCCTTCGCGAGGGGAACACTCCTCCCCGCCTATGGCTCCGCCTACTGCGGTGCCTGATGCGGATCACACCGCTGACGACGACGACGATGCTCCGGAGGTGACCGAGGGAGAAATGAGAGCGGCGGTACGCAGGCTTAATGCCAAAAATACCGCCCCAGGACCCGACGGCTTACCTGGGAAGGCCTGGGTCCTGGCCTTGGAGGCTCTCGGGCCTCGACTTAGGGGGCTCCTAAGCGCATGCATGGAGAGGGGCCAGTTCCCGCTTCGCTGGAAGACGGGGAAACTGGTCCTCATAAGGAAGGCAGGGCGCCCTGCGGACTCTCCGTCCGCTTATCGGCCCATCGTGCTACTCGACGAGGTGGGCAAGCTCTTTGAAAGAGTAATTGCAGACCGCCTCGTCGGCCAGCTGGTGCGGGTGGGGCCGGATTTGGCGGAGAGCCAGTTTGGTTTCCGCAGAGGGCGCTCTACGGTGGACGCCATCATGCGTGTGCGAGCCCTGACGACGGGGAATGCTGTTGCCCAGGGTGGGGTCGTCTTGGCGGTGTCCCTAGACATCGCCAATGCCTTCAATACCCTGCCCTGGAGTTGCATCAGGGAGGCACTCCGGTATCACCGGATGCCGACCTACCTCTGTCGTGTGGTCGAGGCCTATTTGACGGACAGGGCCGTCATCTACCCCGGTCACCAGGGAGTGTGGAACCGGCAAGAGATGTCGTGCGGTGTCCCACAGGGATCGGTCCTGGGGCCGCATCTGTGGGACATCGGATACGACTGGGTGCTGCGCGCCGACCTCCCTAGCGGCGTCAGCGTAGTGTGCTACGCTGACAACACGTTGGTCCTGGCGCAGGGGAGGTCGCACCAGGCGGCGGCCGAATTAGCGGCACGCGGGGTTGCGACAATCGTCGAAAGGATCCGGCAATTGGGACTCGAGGTGGCCCTGCACAAGTCCGAGGCCATGTGTTTTCATGGTCCTCGGAACGCGCCACTGTTGGGGTCCCAAATAACGGTAGGAGGGGTTTCTATCGGCGTCGAGTCGACGATGAAGTACTTGGGACTCGTCCTCGACAGCCGGTGGAACTTCGTGGAGCATTTCCGACGTTTGGCTCCCAAACTGGAGCGGGCGGGCGCTGCATTGAAGCGGCTCCTGCCCAATCTAGGGGGTCCAAACGCCTCCTGCCGGAGGCTCTACGCGGGGGTCGTGCGGTCCATGGCCCTCTACGGGGCACCTGTATGGGCGCGCTCTCTGGCGCTGCGGCCAGCCCGCCGGTTGAGCGCGGCCCAAAGGGTCATGGCCATCCGGATGGTCCGAGGATACCGCACGGTCTCCTGTGAGGCAGCGAGCCTCCTTGCCGGATTGCCGCCATGGGATCTGGAGGCAAAAGTCCTCGCGCACGTATGGGAGTGGCGCGAGGAGGCGAAACGCCGGGGCGTAAGCCCGCTGCCGCGAGAAATCGCGGCACAGCGGACGGAGCTCCGGCGGGATCTCATGGCGTCATGGAAAGTACGGTTGTTGCAACCCAGTGCTGGGCACGCCACGATTGCGGCGATAAGTCCCCTCTTTGAGGAGTGGCTGGAGAGGCGCCACGGCGTCCTCACCTTCCGCGTGACGCAGGTCCTCACCGGACACGGCAGCTTCGGGAGGTTCCTGTGTCGGATAAGGCGGGAGGAAACGTCCGGGTGTCACCACTGTGTGGATCGCCTGGAGGACACGGTGGAGCATACGGTGGAGGTCTGCCCGGCTTGGGCAGAGCACCGCCGTGTCCTCGTGGAGGCGATCGGCGGCAGAGACCTCTCGCGTCCGGCCCTGGTTCAGGCCATGGTACGGAGCGAGAGGGCATGGGCAGCCGTCACCTCCTTCTGCGAAGCAGTAATGCTCGCAAAGGAGGAGGCGGGACGGTTGAGGGAAAGGCAAGTTTCGCGCCCTCTCGCCCCTAGCCGCCGCAGGAGACGCCCAGGGCGTCGGGAATCCCGGGCGGATTTCCGGCCACCGTAGGCGCGGGCTTGCGGACGGTGAGCAATGGGTAGCTCACCGTCCGGTAAGGACCAGGCCCGGGTCGACGGCGCGTCGTATTCCACGCGCGCCTCAAAGAGATGTCGTCAGCACAAAAGTAGGGGTCCACTAGGGCCGATGCCTGCCGGGGTCGCGGGAAGGTACTTATGGGTCACCGAGGCCCCCGCAACACAGGCAACAAGAAGGAATACGGGTGGGTTTTAGTCAGTAAGAGTCTGACACACCCTCCCGCTCCGCCCAGAGCGGGAGAAGTTATTTGATGATTTACCAACCTTAAAAAAAAAAAAAAAAAAAAAAAAAAAAAAAAAAAAAAAAAAAAAAAAAAAAAAAAAAAAAAAAAAAAAATTTACACTTTGAAGTACACGTAACATGGAAAGTACACGTTTTTAATAAGTGTTTAGTTATATTTAATAACATATAACATCGTGCCCGTATTCCCCGATAGGTAAGACTGAGGTGCACGCCCTATAGTACACCCACATTTCGCCAGTTAAAACATTGTTAATATATATATAAGTAGTTGGTATGTGCGTAAGGTGGTGCATTGTTATGTAAAAGAGCGCCTCTCGCCATCAAACGTAAAAGTTTGGCGAGTTTAGAGTTATGTAACACCTCTGTAATATAATATCATTTAATAAATAAAAAAAAAAAAAAAAAAAAAAAAGTCCCATGTCATAAGATTTTAATATTGGATATAATGCCTTCTCGATTGTATAGCAAAACATAACAAAAAAATACCATTTCAATCCAAAGAAAACACCAACTTCGTCGCATTTCGTCACAAACAAAGCCGTATCTCGAGATACGATGATATTCACTCGCTAACTTCTCATCAATTTGTTTACATCATTTGAATCAATGAGCGTCACGATCTCGGGTAAGATATGACGTTTGTTGTACAATGGAACTGTCATTGTGTCCGTTCGGCTGGAATTTCGCAGAGATGTTAGATACCGTCGCCCAGTCACGGCGAACGGAACTATAGACTGAAGATTACACACGGTTATTAAGTAGTTGTAGCTCGTATAAAATACGAGTACATTCCCTTTTAAAGTATCTATTAAGTTTATCGTATGATCCCAACTAAAGATCGATAATGTCTCAAAAAATATAAAACATTTGAACAACATTCCTACCGATTATTGAATACGATTATGAGACACGGTATAAAACGGTGTAAAAGTTTTTGAAAGAAAGAAAGAAAGAAAAGAAAGAAAACTATTTATTTGGGACACGCACATGAAAATACAACAATAAAAAAAAAAACAAGAAAAAAAAAGAAGACTAGTGAAAAGAAAATACTTGTGCGAGGCCAAAAAGACTCCTATATCAGCATGATGCTGCGATATTTAATAAAAAAACAAATATCGCAGCGCTGGTAATCTGATAGGGCCCGACTGTACAAACCTACTTACCCATTTGTACAAACCTACTTACCCGTTTGTACAAACCTAGGTACTTAGAGAAATAAAAATCATTTCATTTTACAAGTAAGATGATTGATGAAGAAGACACAGACCCAATAAACAAGCTACCAAAATATTGTTTGCTTTGAAAATACACAGCAATATTTAGACAACAATTATCTGGCTAAGTTATAACAATAACCCGCGAATATTAAACAAGTAAACATTCCGACACAGTCAAACAATATTAAGCACAAACATAAACACTTTCTGACACGACACACCTGTCAAATTGTGTCACAAAACATTGAAACATTCGCTCGCCAGATGAACCATCTGTGTGTCTCATACACACAAAACGCGTGAGAAAATTAAACAACACAGATTGTGATTGTGACAACGCTTTCCATTTCACTTGAGTATATGACACGGGTGCTCTTATTCCGTGTCGTCTGTGTGTGTTGGAGACGTCGCGCAAATAGGTGAGGTACGTCCCCACCGTCTGATTGCCTGATGTCCCGGTCCATAGTCAAATGAGTAAATCGAATTATTAGCCCGAGATGTGATTGTTCGAAACCATGTATCTCTTTGTACTATATGAGATACGGCTCTATGATCACGTAATATTGTAATCGTATGATCCACTGTAGTGAAACTTTAGAGATAATAAGATTATAGTACGATGTGTAAGTTTTAAGTAGATTTATTTATACGTAATTTTATTGTGCGCTGGCGTGACTATGTGAGGTACTTGAGAAAATTAACGCTTGCGTTTTCTCGTGTTTAGTTTGTTTAGTTAAGACGTTGACAATACTTTTACTGCGGTCACTGTCAGATTTCGTAGAAAAGAAAGAGAAGCGCGATGTCACAACGCTTGTAATTTATTGCAAAATATGAAGCAATTATCTATTTACTCAAAATTGAGTTGATTAATCGAAAATAAAAAACAACCAAGTTCTGCATTCAAATAATACGTTCTTGTTATTAATTAAATACGTAACGTATGAAGC
The DNA here is from genome assembly GCA_905333075.3 of Atethmia centrago. NCBI lineage: Eukaryota > Metazoa > Arthropoda > Insecta > Lepidoptera > Noctuidae > Atethmia > Atethmia centrago. Next base: position 6,361,193 of record HG995377.1, read on the forward strand.
AATTATCTATTTACTCAAAATTGAGTTGAGTAATCGAAAATAAAAAACAACCAAGTTCCGCATTCAAATAATACGTTCTTGTTATTAATTAAATACGTAACGTATGTTGATATTTAATACATATATTTTGGATTAGAACTCAAGGTAAAAGGTTAGTTTAACGTTAGTTTGTTTCGAGATATTTTTTCTTAACGTGTTTTGGTGACAAACAACCAAGTTCTGGGAAATATGTTCAAAATTAACAAATATTTTTTTCCGCTACCACAAACTATACAGATTTGGCAATTTTTTTCTTAAGAGAAGCCTATTTTGGTCAGTTGGGTCTTGTCAGCGCCTTAATCTAAAGGTCCTTTAGATTAATTAACTCTTTATTTCTGAAACCGGCAGAAACGCCGCACTGTCGTTCGTTTTCAAAGGGAATATTTATTTTTAGTAACGAAAATAAAAAAAATCACAATTATATAGATGATAAAATAACCTGTTCATACAAAAACACATAAAAATATAAATATATTAAGTAGGTTGGTGGGTTTTTTTTTTTTTTTTTTTTTTTTTTAGGGTGGGAAATCATCAAATAACTTCTCCCGCTCTGGGCGGAGCGGGCGGGTGTGTCAGACTCTTACTGACTAAAACCCACCCGTATTCCTTCCTGTTGTTGATCGTTTTTTATGCTCTGGGTAGACATTACTTCCTGAATTTATGGAGATTAGACGGAACAAACAAGTTTTTGTTAATATTACTGAAAATAATTTCATATGCATTTAGTACTGTTATTTTGTCATTACAAACAGTCACTTCAACTTTATTCAGTTGTATATAGATTTAAACACCGTGTACCCCCGTCCATTCGTCCGTACCGATCGCCGGCTCAATATGAAGTGTCAATATTTGGTATCGCCAACGATGCGAGCGGAGTCTGTCGAATCGATTCGCATCTGATAATTCCAGGTATCGAGTGGGGCTTAATTTAGGATGGAGTTGTCGTTGGAGGATTGAGTAGACCAGAGAGCGACGAGCGAGTGAACAATAGTTTGATACGTGACAGGTAGTGTTGTGTGAGTCCTGCAGTTTACTTCCCGTGAGTTTGGCGAGATTAACATTAAAAGGGAGTGTCTGCGGAGGAGGAAGATGTTAAATAGATACGTGGTAGACTAGGCGTTGTATTTTGATAAACAGTACCTATAATTATAGTTTTTCTTCGCGGTGAAGAGGTACGATTAAATAAAGGAAAGAAATTCCGTTCACTGGAAAGACTAATTGTGACTATAACACAGTGACAGATATACAAAAAACCCTTGTTTCATTGGTTTTCTACTATAAAACAGTATAGGAAGTGTCTCTATTACAGAAGGAGCATTAGGAAGACATTTAATTACACAGACGCATACATAAACTCATACCATCTTGCCATGGGGTGGGCAGAAACGATAGAACTACATTCATACTCCATTACATTTTCCTTTTTCCTTTCGTTGTACTTTTGTCATAGAGGAAAGAAAGAAAGAAAGAAAGAAAATACATTTATTTGCGGTAAACATGGTTATCACCGTCTTTGATATGATTACCGCTGATCTAACCAAAAGCATCGAGAACCTTTTTTATCACACCACTACAAACACAACCTTACGTACCATTCAAGCTAAAAATATTCACTGGACGTCCCTTTAAAAAACGGAACAAATAAATGTCCGAATGAACAGTTTGATAGAATCACTGTCAATTTACTCACGGAGTTACGTAACAGCTTTTATAGAATGCCCAGTTTATCTTGACCCGCGGTTAAATATGGAACTAAAATAAAAATGTATGGAATTTGACAGAATATTGACATTTGCCTCGACAAGCAGCGCCGCCACGAAGTGTCAAGGTTTAATGGACTGTGTTTATTGTTTGCATTGCTTTCTAGCGTCAAGTGTGAATTAAATTCGCTAAAAGGTGTTCAAATGAACAGTTGTGAAGTGTTGCCAGAGAGGGAAGATGGAAATAAATTCATGAATTTTGTTTGTTATTGGCACAAACCCGTTGAGAGCCCGGATTACTTGATTATGAAGCTCTAGGAGCGGCTTAAATATATTTGAGTCAAGTCGAGTAACAGATTTGAAAGTCTTGACTCTTGAGAATTGTATTTACATATTTTGCCAATGGAAAGCAGGAGAATAGATTTTAGAATTTACTTAGAATTAATTTGTTTTGAGCACCAACTGTCTACCGCATATTAATGAGACGAAATACAAACTTTTGAACAAATTGTATCCCTAAAACACAGGATAAATTATGCCATTAAAACATCATGTTTCTCTAAAATGTGACACAAACAAAATTTTTTGTAGGTAGGCAACGGAATTTTTTAATATAGAAACTATCTCGAACACACAACTTTGTACTTTCCCCGTGGCCGTGCGTTTTCAATTGTATTTTTTTCTGACAAACTCCTGAGAGCCAACAAGGGGCACATCCTTTTAATTAAAAGTATTAAAGCGGTGTTCAGGGGATTCGCACTGGCGTTCACAAATTAATTCATTTTATTTTAGTTTCTCGTAATATTTACTCTGCTCATTACTTCATGGAGTTTGTGTAAACAAACGTTCTCACACACACAATGCTTGTTGGTTTTATTTTCAAGAGGAAAGTGAGTTTTCTCATGGTCTCGACCACAATGATCAGTGATATTTACCTATGTAGAAAACATAATGACAGACAGGTATTGTCGCAAGTGTTGTTCACATTTTGACAAGTGCCCATTGTGTGCAAATTTTTAAGACGCACATTATTTTGTAGTCGATGTAATTTTCTGATGTTGCGGTGCAAGTTGGAATTTCGGTTACTATATCTTAATTTTTCGTCGTAAGCCTTAAAACAGTTATTTTTCGTAACTATCGCTAAAAATTGAATCGTGTCAGAATCATATTTTTAAAACTTTATTTTATAAATAGGTAGGTATTTAGGTAGTTAACATGTCACGAAAAAACAATTCGCGGTAAAACAGGAGATACATTTGGTAGCAGCGACATGAAATACTTGCTTCATATAATTCCGTGACAAAAACATAAAACGCGTGACGTGAGTTTAATATGCGTGAAAAATTTGGTAAACGCGCGCGTTTCAATAACCGCAGTGGACACATTTTAGTTGCGTTTTATTACTTTTATATGAATATTACTGGAAAATGATATTAACGTTAGTATTGTTACAGTCGATAAAATCCATTATTCATACAATGTGAAATTATTCTGGATATACCATCAGCTGGATAAGGTAGTTGCGTGGACTAGAGGAGATATAATGAAAAACCGGCCAACAGGGTTCTGTACCACCGAACAATATTTAGCAAAAAACGGCCGAAAATAAACATGTTTATTGTATGTGCTGATATAGCAGCAATAGAAATACACAATCTATGAAAATTTCAACTGTCTACCTATTACGGTTCATGAGGTACAGCCCGCTGACAGACAGATGGACTAACGGAGAGCGGAGGCTTAGCAATGGGGTTCTGTTTAACACCCTTCGAGTACGGTACCATAAAAAGCAGTTTCTAGGCGTAACTTAGGAGATGGACTTCTCCTAAGTTACGCCTAGAAAGTCCAGCAGATTTTTCATTTTACATGTACTTACATAGATACATACCTATAAGTAGACAGACGAGTAGGTAGGTATTGTTTTGGCTCTAGAATGATCGGTTCTTGCTAAGACCATCACTTGTTTTCTTTCATTCAATAATTATGGCACTTCCAAGATAAATGACTGTTTTAACTACAGAGCGGAAAACCATTTCCAATTATTATTATACGTACTGTAACCACCCCCTAAAGTGCTACATACTTCGCCCGCGGGAATTACAAGGGATCTTCGTATCCAGGTGTCCGTTACACGTTCATTATTGATCTCCACTGTTAACATTTGAAGGGTATTGTGCCTATGATTATTATTGTCTTGTCCAGCTGTTATTGTTTGCTCAACGCATTGTTTTGCTGTTAATTAATGTTATGTATGGTTTTTTTGTTGTAATAGTTAGTAAACTGTGGTAACGTGAGCTTGAGACTGCAATTACGTTAGTGTTACAGATGTAAAAATGTTTTATAACGAACTTGGAATGAATTCAACTCAGTTTCTTAAATAAGAGATCTTCTCTAGATAGACTTAATTCCAGCCAGAACATTTCAAAATATAATTGAGACAATCAAAGTGGAGGCTTTTTTTGAGATAATGCTATGGGGCGAGAGGAGGGTAAAAGTTGATGACATGAAATTATTTGCATTTTTAAAGTCGAATTATTAATTCACTGGAGTAATCTGACATGTGCTAGCTGTCACTTTGTGTAATGAAATTGTCATATTTATTGTATTCTAGACTTTTAAATTTATTATTATACATTTATTTTACACTTATACAACATTAGTTTTTGTTTACCCTAAACCCGAAAAGGGGTCATTGTACTCATCATTTTAATCAACTTTTTCTATGGGACCAACCCTGAAATCGCGAAAAAAAAAAAGCTGCTCCATACATTTTGTCGATTTAAGTGAACACAAATGTATGGAACAGCTGTTTTTTTTTTCGCGATTTCAAGGTTGGTCCCATAGAAAAATTTTTCAAAATGATGAGTACAATGACCCTTTTTCGGGTTTAGGGTAAACAAAAACTAATGTTGTATAAATCAATTAAACTAAACGATCACCATTACAATAAATATGACCATTTTATTACACAAAGTGACAGCTAGCACATGTCAGATTACTCCAGTGAATTAATAATTCGACTTTAGCTGTTGCTGTAAAAGTAAGAATTTTGTCAATTTTGATATTGTCCATATTTGAGTAACGTTATAAGCACTAAGACGTTTTCTATTTTTCAAATACTACTCCAATACAATCATATACACCCACCGTTTAAAGTTATGAACATCCCAAATAATTTCTACTCCAAGTTATATAGTTAGGCACGTGTATTACGCCTACTCATTCACCAAACAAGAAGTAACAATTACAACGTTCAATCGAAGTTTAATATTAATTACAGTTTCAAGGTTTAAGCAAGGGTTGAGGACTTGAGGCCCTTTGAATATTTCACCACTTCCAGGTAAATATATTTATCTTGCAACAGATAGCGATGTGGCCGACAGTATTAAGATATGCACAGAAATGCGGGTCTGTCCTCTTGATCGAAATTACCTTGGATTGTTTCCTTTGTCAGGTTTAAACCTTGGTTAAGATTGGGTTATCACAATGATAGAATTGGGTAGAAGAAATATCGAAGAGATAGTTTGACATAGGAATGGAATAAAAACTGTCCAGGATAGTTTCAGGAGTGGTGTTTTAAAAGCAAGATATTACTAAGCAGATATCCTTGACTAGCCAAGATTTAGGAAGACCGGATTATCACGAAGATTCTCCAGCAGGCTTAGCATGACGCTTTCTATTTCTACGAAGAATAGACACAGGTCTTTCTATGCAATGTGGCATTTCGTTTCTCCATTTTTGACATCGCACTGTAGAAATCCTTCTGTAGAATTCTACATAAAAAAAGGACCTAGACAAAGACCGTTAGAAACGAAAGACAAAATGACACATTGTAGAAGGATTTCTACAGTGCGATGTCAATAATGGAGAAACGAAATGTCACTTTGTATAGAAGGAGCTGTGTCTATTCTTCGTAGAAATATGAAGCGTCATGCTAAGCCTGCAGAAGTAACAAAACCAGAAGAATACAGAAGTATAAACCAATAACAACGCAGCAAATAGAGCCGTGATGGCCAATCATCACACGGTAACGAACGCGACGATTTCTAAGCACACAATTATGTACCATACTAAAATTCATTACCAGCCTATATACGGTGAAGGAAAACTTATTAAGGAAAGGCGCACGTTTAATGATAAATACGAAACGTGAGCTCCTTGTGAACAGCGATTGGTTGTAGCAACTGTCACGTTTGGAATCCATTACTGGTGAAACGGATACATTGAGTGTTGACTGTGACGTAGAGGATTAAGCGTTAATAGTGCCTGGGTTTAGTGTAAATCATAATGTTTTGGATACGGAAGCTGGCATCATTGATGAGAAGACTGTGGGTTGAGGAAGATTGAATGTTGTGGTATAAAAAAAACGAGAGAGCCTCACAGTATCGCATATGATGTGTAACATCTGACATCTCACCTTGGTATTAAGCAATTGAGCAGCGACAAAAATTAACCTCAGAATTTAAAAAAAAGCTAAATACTGAAATATTTATTCGAATAATTATTTATTACTAGGTCGCCCACTGGTCGAAGTTCGACCCCCTCTACTTACAATATATATAGTACTTGCTAATTCCATGAGTACACTAATTCCATGCCATTAAAAAAGTACTTGCTTATTCCAAGACTCAAGCTGTCACTTCCTGTCTACACACTCCCGTTCCTTTTCACGAAATAAGTCCTATAGAAAGCGAGGGGAAATGTATATTAATTTAATTAATTTATGTAAATTAATTATATATATTTTGGGGAAATGTATAGGGAAAGCACTGGGGCACAAATACTTAGCATACCAGCATCGAGAAATACAAACAGCAGAGTGTCAGTAAAGATAATAAATATTGTTAAATTCTAAAAGCATTTATTGGCAAAACAGAATGCGACATTTGAAGTAATATTATTAATTTGTTAATATTTTGCTAAACCGTTCATAGTGCCCGACACCCACACCTTCCTTACAGTGTCCTTGGAAACGTAACAAACACGAAACATAACAATTCCTTATCAACACCACACCGGTCTAAGTTCTAAGTGTGTCACAGAAATTGTAACGCGATAGTACCCCAGCGATCCCTTGGCGGACCCATAGACAATCGGACGCAAAACAATGAAGAACGTGACATACACACAAAGGTACACTTCTTGGACGGCCATGGATTAATGAGTAAATGGAGCATTAATGTGCGAGCGATCTATTTTCGAACTGTAAAAGCCGTTGTAGGAAATGATTTTTTTTTTTTTATAAATGCCTAAGCAAAACAGGAATCTTATCAAGACAAAGTTAACAAAAACAGCAATAATAACGAGTTCGTTACTAAGAACAGTTGTTCTTTGAATTTAGACGAAACAACAAATATTGAAATGTGTAAACACAGAAGTGAACTATTTAAAAAGTAAGCCGTACCTTTTATTTCAGCGACTTTCAATCAAAGGGAATTAGTTTGGTTTAACACTGTATTGTTGCCATAACGCTATACAGAATTGTGTGGCGATCACAGCCACAGACAAACGTTTTTGTTTTCAGAATACGTCTTTGGCAACCAGAGAAAAATGTGTGTACCTATTATTAACCTTCCATTCCTTCCTACTCCGTGTCCGGGACATATCAACGGCTTCAAGGCTCGAAGTCAGCATAACAGATGCATTGTTGTCACACATAAGAGTACGTGACACGGGAATAGGGCTGGCACAGGACGTTTATGAGACTCGTACCAGTGTCGCACAAACTTTACGTTTTCAATTAAAATTTGAGACGGGTAATATTCATTTTGACTTAGACGTTGATTTGAAGTACGAAGATAGCAGAAGTTAATGTATGAATCGTCGAAAATGTACAGGGGGGGGGGGGGGGGGGGGGGGGGGGCAACCATCACCTCTTATAGCAGTATTATTTCAATATTACTTCAGCGTGAGAAAAGAGATGCAGCTATAAGTCCAGTATAGCTCCATCACTTTCCCACTGTGAAGTAATACGTACAGTAGTGCCTGAAAAGTTACGTAAGTAGGTAAGTATGGTTAGGGGCTGTTGCAAGCGTTCATGTCTTGTGAAAGACAATTAGGGCATTTGCTCTAAATTGTATTGCTGATGTGACATTAGCTTTGGGCGCATAGGGTTGTCTCCTGTGAAAGTTGGGCTTTTTTTTTGGATGGGAAATCGTCAAATAACGTCTCCCGCTCTGGGCGGAGCGAGAGTGTGTGTCAGACTCTTACTGACTAAAACCCACCCGTATTCTTTCCGTTGCGGGGGCCTCGGTGACCCATTAGTACCTTCCCGCGACCCCGGCAGGCATCGGCTCAAGTGGACCCCTACGTTTGTGCTGACGACATCTCTTTGAGGCGCACGTGGAATACAACGCGCCGTCGACCCGGGCCTGGTCCCTACCGGACGGTAAGTGTAAAAGTTGGGCTTAAGGCGCAGATATATGTTTTTAGTGACTTTTAAATGTGTTTTAACCTTCATATAATGCAAGTAAGTTATGCCAATATATGTTAAATTAGAACCTATACACGTCAATTGTGTATGTGAATATTTAAGTATTGTAGTAAAATAATATATGAAATAAATTCTGGAACATAAAGTCTACCCGAAGCATAAAAAAAAGTATTACTTTCAAACTACTTAAGATATTTTCACGTTTTTAGGGTTCCGTACGCAAAGGGTAAAACGGGACGCTATTACTGTCCGTCTGTCTGTCTGTCTGTCTGTCCGTCTGTCACCAGGCTATATCTAATGAACCGTGATAGTTAGACAGTTGAAATTTTCACAGGTGATGTATTTCTGTTGCCGCTATAACAACAAATACTGAAAAACAGAAAAAAATAAACATTTAACTGCAAAAAAAAACATGTCTGTTGTATGGGAGCACCCATACAACAGACATGTTTTTTTTTTTTTGCCGTTTTTATAGATAATGGTACGAAACCCTTCGTGCGCGAGTCTGACTCGCACTTGGCCGTTCTTTTTTGTATGAACAGCCTATTTTATTGTCTATAATTCTATTATTTGTATTGTCAAGGTCAACGGCGATTACCTGACCCTTAACAATGACCAAGTGAGAAGAAGATGTTATGTTCGGAAATATTTCACTTAACATTGCTTTTAGCCTACCTCATTTTCGAATATCAAATGAGACGAATAATTATAGGTAGATACTGAACAACAAAAGTAACATAAAGTAATACTAAAACTTATTAATCGAGGATAGCAAACTTTTCCTTTAAATATTCACTCAAACAGCTTTTAATTTAAACACTGAAATATCCCAAAATACGGCTTATCAGCCCTGTGACACACACACACACACACACAGATTTTACCTGTCAACGCGAACATTTCTTGTTACATGCTATACCACATTTAGTTAAACACACACACACACACACACACACAAAACATTTCAAACCACAAATGTGTAGGTACAGGATTGATATAAAGTCGCAGCTGTTTCGTGAAATCGGTGAATTATGTAAATGCCCGGGGATATATTTTTTGGTTACGTTTTTATTGGTAACGGACATGGGAGGAGCGTGGAATTAATTGCACATTTTGTAATTAATTTTATTGTGGTAGACGTGTCGGGCGGAAGGTTTAAAGGGGTTGGAATAGCGTCATTACATGTCACACAGGGGGCAATAAAAAAAACCTGATCAGAATTAATGCTTGCAACAGGATTTGTTTGTTAGAAAAAAAATAAGAATAATAATTATTTGCTTAAAAACATGGTATTAAAATATGGTAAAATACTAAAAAATGATAAGAGAATACATGTTTTTGATTAATTAACAGTAATAAGCGTACAAATTTCCTAAAGAATATTTAACATTTATTGTCAAAGAAGTCTTTGACACTGTAAAAACTGTTCAAATCATTCAATTGACTTATATAATAGGACCTTTTCAATAAACAGCAAAACAGCCAAGTTTTGGTCAGTTAACTTCCAGACAGTTTACTAAATGTCTCAGACATCATTCTTGAGAGCGACATATCTGTAAGTAGAACAATAGCTACCATTTAACGGTAGCAGTGTCGCTTAGGTGCTAACATTCTTGAAATACAACGCCTAGCGATATATGGGCTTCATTTATTCAAGTGTATGTATAATAAATATCAAAATTTTGCCAGCCAGCCAGTTTGATACAATTAAATGTGTAATAGGATGTTGTTTTATAGTGCACTAGCTGCGCCCTGCGGTTTCAGCCGCTTAAGTCGATATTCCTACGGGATCGACGTGGGAATATCGAGATAAAAAGTATCCTATGTCCTAATCCAGGTCATAGTCTACCCATGTGCCAAATTTCATCAAAATCCGTTCGGCCGTTTTAGCGTGAAAGCGTAATAAATAAACAAACTCACTTTCGTATTTATAATATTATATATACAGGGTGGATTTTTGAGACGGGGCAGTAAGGGCCTTAACCGTTGTAGCTACAGGAAAACGGTCTTAGGGGACTGTCCTTAACTTTTTGAGACATTTAGATCTGCATTCACAGATTTTGAAAACATTGCGTGTATTCCCGTTCGTCCCCACGATTTCGTCCACCTAGTGGGACGAACGGGAATTCGTTGTTTTTTTCCCGATCGTCCCACTGATTTTGTTGGTGGAACGAACGGGAAGAATTTATAATTTTTTTTTTGAGTCCCATTGGTCCCACCAAATAATTTCGGACTGGTTGTTCAACAGGGTTCACGCAAATGTGACAATGTTATTGGCACTCTTTTGTTGAGTAGCGGCATCGCCGGCCGGTGCATCTGCCCGAGCCATGTAATATTTATACAGAACAATTTATTTTGTAAAATAATGATTAAATCCAACCAAATAATCTGAAAAGTAAACTGTAAAACAACACGATTAACATTTCATGCACAATATTATTTAGGGGGACGAATGGCACTAATCTAAGAACATATTCCCATTCGTGCCTCTAAAATCCCGAGTGGGACGATCGACAACAAATTGAGTATTATTTTAGTACATTCCCGTTTGTCCCACTAGGTGGTCGAAGTCGAGGGGACGAACGGGAATACACGAAACATTGTACAGTCAGCAAGAAAATGGGCAGTTTTCACAAAAACTTTTTTTGGTGCCAATCGATCCTGTTTCTTACACGGGTCAAAAACTCTACTACACTAACAGAGATATTCCCACGGGATCGAGACACTAGAACATACAGAAATCGCAAAAAAGTTTTTCCACACATTTCGAGGAAAGGAACTCAAACGTACTTTATGATAGACAAATTAGCCGAAAATAAACTCTCTCGAACTAGGTTTCAAACTTATTTTTACACAACCTCATAATGTAGGTAACGTAAAATCGCGCCTGTGTACGGTTAAGCAGAGGTACGTCCACATTTCGCCTGTTAAGTTGAAGTCCCATTTAATAGGGGGCGAGCTTATTGCCATCAACCGGGCACAAATCCAGACTCCGAGCTGCTACTGAGAAATTCCAGATGGAAAAACCCAATAACATTTTGCCCGGCTCGGGAATTAAAACCTCATGCTCAACACTATCGCTTGCAACCACTAGACCAACGAGGCAGTACGTTTAACCCAATACGTTTTATACAGAAAAACGAAAACTACGTAAACTAGGTAAACTACGTAAGCAACGTAAACAAGCTCTACTTAGTCAGCGTAAAGTATGTTTTAGGTTGTATCGGCAAAGACCCTCGTTACAATCAATAGGCAATTAATTCGTGTACGCGCGGTACTTCGCGTAGAGCCGCGCTCTTCTTTATAGGGTTGTCAAAATGTTGGTATTATTTACTTTGGAGGGAGAGTAAATAGAATAACATATGTTTTTTTTTAGGTTGTCGGTACAGTGAGTAAATGATTTTTGGACGAGCCAGCTAACATAAAGTCGCCACTAAACTGAAATTTAATTTAACGTAAACTAGAATTTTCATTTCATAACACATTTGAGATAAACCTCAAGGCTGTATTTCGATAACACGTCCTATCTAATTGCGTCTGGCATTTACCAAAAGATAACCTAATGGTCCGTCCATCATATTAAAATGACATTATCATCCCACCATATCATTCTTCAAACACGATTGACCTCAAAACCAATACCGCAGTATTCTCATCAAACACGTCAAAAGCAAAATTAATCAAGCTCTCGGCGGCTATAACAATAATTTATAACGTGTCACGTCAAGCTACACTTGCATCACACCCCTCGAGTGTGCGAGGGAGGCAAACTTATGTATTGACGTGCAATATAACTTGGCGTTGTGTCCCGTGATTAATTTCGTTGGGTGACAGCCCTACCAGTTAGGATTGACAAGTCGTGAGCGTGAATCAGTCGCGAGTCGCGGCGTACCGCGGGACCGAAATCCGCGCCATTTGTATGGTATCGTTTACGTTCGAAAGTTTGCGACAACGAAAGTTGGGAGTGAGAAATTGCTTCGGGTAACAAGACAGTTGGTGGAACTATTTGGTTTTATTGGTTAGCGTGTTAATTATTGGCAATTTGGGGTTAACTACTGTAAGCACGTAATTGTATTATTTTGGGATTTGAAAGTAATACAGAAGAAACTAAAGGAAAAAGCATTAAAAAGAGGTTTATATTTAGAAGCAAAAACCTAAGCGCTGGTAATGAAAAACAATAGAAACTCAATTGTGTCTCATTAGTTGTCCTTGACCAATTAATGCATACTTTTTAAGTCCCTGATGTACAACAAAATCTTTATGTACCTCAATTTAAAAAAAAATACTGTAATATACCAAGAATTTACGAAATATGAATGGCACGTCACTAATAATAGCTATTATTATAGTAGGCCATCTAGTTCAAAACAAATTCGAGAGTACCTAAAGAAGAAGAATCAGGCATACTATGGCAATCTGTAACTCTAGTCATCTCAGTCCCCAGATTCCTTAGCTAACTTGAAACTGGAGCGAGATAATAATTAAGATTAAAGCCTTTGGTTAGTTCGACATTACTCCATTTGTTTGTATCGTTCGCCAAAGATGGAAAGTTCTCAGTGAGGAATTGCTGTGGCTTTGGGTAACTTAAGACAGTTGGAGCTATTAGTTTTATTGATGTTGCTGATTACTAGTTTGGAGGTCTGATGGTTCCCCAAGATCCTTTAAGAGAAGTTACTGTGTTAGAAAGATAACTATAGGATATCTTTGAAGCAATATTTGTATCAATAAAGCATCTACTTGCAGAAATTATGTTTAGGAATTAAAGACGTAAACAAGTACCTATTGGAACTCGTGATAAAGTGAGGTAAACTTCATAAATGAACATAAGTAAGAAAACCTAGCTACAATATTAAATGATTAATGAGTTTACCACTAATAATAAACTAGCAATCCAACTGAAATTAGCACTAAATAACCCAACAAATTATCCATCTGTTACCGATAATATTAGCCGTGATTACATTAATTGGGCCCGCGTTAGTAGAGGTGTCAGATTGACAACTTGTCGATATAAATTAGAGCTGCCCTGGCGTGCCAGTTGGCAGATTATTTATGACCTATCATATTGTTAGGCATCTTGTTAGGTAGGCTGAAAGAATCGAGAGCCAAAAGTTACGATATCTCAATTGTATTAGTGGAACTTCATTGTCTTCTCTTTCGATCATCATAATCAGCTTATAATGTTCCCACTGCTGGAACACAGGCCTCCTCTCTTCAAGAGGGAGTGGGCTGTAATCTGCCATGCGGGCCCAGTGCGGGTTGGTCTCTTTCGATCCCTCTTGATAATAAAATGTTAATACAATTTTTTGTAGTTCAGTGCTTCTATTATAAATAAGTTTCTGCTGGTGCTATTGATATTTTTGGGTTACTTGATTACAACAGTCTGTCAAAAAAATCTTTATATCGGGAACACAAATAGTTCTTGTTAAATAAAATTAACAAATTAGATCTCTTCAACATTAATTTTAGCATATATAACAAAAAATCAAAGTTTATTCTGGTAGTCAAAATAACCTTTATAAATCCAACACGGTCCTATCTAACCTTCTGATCTTTCGATGTCAAGCCTACGACAGCCATTTGCATAGCCCTTAAGCTTTTTAGCTAACAAATGGCCGCCGAGTCAAACGTCAGGGACAATTTTAAAATTAACATTTTTTTCACTTCCGAAGATTATACGAGAATACGGAATGAGTGGCATCGACGATGTCAACGAACTTGGGCACTATTTCCTTTGTTTTTTTATCGTTCGACATTTACATATACCGTCCAAGTGCTTCGTCTATTTGGAAGGAAGTCAGTAGTCATTTTTCTTTGCTGAATTTAATTATTGTGACACATTTGGAACTTCAAATAAAATAATCGCAGAAAAAGTGGTAGTCTTGATTCTATTTCGATCGAAAAGAGAAAAGGCACATCAATAAGACGAAACAATACGTTTAGATGCTAATTTTGGAACGAAAGTCTTACGTGAAATGCGTTCTTGCGGTCTATAGTAACTTAACTTAGTATGCACTTGCCGTTCATAGCTTCAAACTTTAGTTCATTCAACGTAAGGATTTACAATTTGAGGCACACCATTTAGAAAGTTTCGTATCTCCAAATAATATTTTATTAGTTCATTCATTAACTACAATTACTGTTACAAAAGCTTTTTCAACGTCGATTTCTATTTCACCAAATTCATTAAGAATTTCATTAACCAAAACAAGAGATTTCGGAAGTTATTTCAGATCAATCAGCAATACTATAGAACCTCTACCACATACGGTACTACACAATATATAGTATGAATTGGATTCTAATTCACACTCCAACAGTTTGAAATGTAGGAAGACGGCTTAATCGGCACACTTAACTCAATCAACGTGATCAAATGCAAAATAGGTTTGCCAAAGCCGCACTATAATCGCTTTAGTACCGAAACTAGAATGTTAAGCTTCATTCATTTGTCATACAACTTTCCCCTACTATTTAGGATTAATTTGTCAATCATACCCTTATAACTTACATACCCATTGTATGTAAGTTTTAGAGGGTATGATTGACAAATTGGATGATTCCATCATGTTGAAATGTTTGGTCTTTTGAAGAATGATATATCCAAATGTTGTCAACATTTTGGATTATCCAGAAGGAGATTCATTATTATTTTGATACTATTAGATCACAAAGTTTCTCCTTAAGATTGCGTACATTGATGCATCTAAGTTTCGAGTGAGCTGCAGTACATAGTCTCTAGCTTTAGTGAAGTTTTGTATATATATTTGAGTTAGTAGTGAAAGTGCGTAATGTATTCCTGGTAAAACCTAAAGGTTTCACCAGTTCCTAAGTTAAAGGCATTTCTGTTCACACTTAGGGTTTTGAGGACAGAATAGATGTTAATGTTAATTATAATAAACTATTATTATAATACCTATATGCATGTTTGGCTATTTATAAATTCCTACAGATCTTTTTTTACAAAGAACTTGGTAATGCAAAGCACACATCTTTTGCAACGCAAAAAATAACTTTTTTTACTACCATTGTTCTAAAATCAAAACTCTCACTTGGAGCAGGCTGCACCGGGGCAGCAAACGGACGCGTACCGTCGCCGTCGTTGCGTTCGCGCATTGAATATTAAACCATACGCAGAGGATCAATAACCTGCGCCTGACTAGGGAATCAGTGTCGAACAACGGACAGGTAAAAACTATTGAGAAATCACTTCCCAAAATATTGAAGGAGTTTTTATTTGTCTAGAAGAAGACAAAGAGAATATAAAGTTCCAAGGAGCAATCGATGTGTTTAACAAAACAGCATTAGATTATGGTCAAGTCATGAGTAACAATCTCATGAAAAGTTACTTTTTAATGTTAGGAGAACACGTCGACTGCCGTTTGCTTGGATTCCCTATTCTTACCTTAAAAACGATAATTTCTAAGAAATTATTTCAGTGTGATGAATTGCAGAACTTACCTGGAAAAAAGAAATAACAATAATTAATTTAAAAAGTCTTATGAACGGTCATAAATATAACAATAGTGATGAAGAAACGCTTTTATATAAAGGGAAAAATAAGGACTTAAAGTTATAATCCAACGTTACCAATTGAATTATGAAAGACGAATCCCTACAAATGCTATAAACATCAAAAGGAAACGCAAAAAGTCTTTAAAACGGATATTTCGTATCTTTGAATAAAGCAACGGTTACGGAGATAATGTTTAATTATTATTTTCTTTTTTAGATTTATATCGGATCAACACATAGTCTTAGTCAGGTCACCGTTTGTACTATTCTTGCAAATGTTGTAAACGTTTTATACGGGTGTTGAGATTTTTTATCGTCGCACTAATTTTAGATTTCAGAGACATACAAGAAGGTCTAGGTTGTCCGTTTTTGATGGTCCTATTTTTAGGTTTAAGTAATCAAACTTTTTTACCGTCAAGGCTATCACTCGGTTTCTGAATCGAGAATTTGAAGTTGAGAAACTCGTCATGCTCTACTTTAGTTTTGCTTAAGAAGATCAATTTTTTTGCAGAAATCGTATGAATATAATATATATATTAAAACGTTTTCTGCAAAACAAATGATCTACGTTACGTTGAAGAAGTCACCTTAAGAAATGCTAAAAGAGTATGACCAGTTCTTTTTGAAGAGAATTTGAAGTTGCAACAAGATGAAATAAATCTTCTTGTTTCAACTTCAAATTCTCAATTCAGAAGTGTATGTTTTTTGCTTTGCTTAGTCAACAAGCTGAGTTTGATCATCATCATTCGTTTTTATCCTGTCAATCTTAAGCTCTAGTTTCGACTTCTCCCATCAATTCGTCTCACGTTTTCAAACAGTACATTTATTGCTGACGTCATTTCGAAAATTTTAAAAACTCGTAATCCCGTGTGTTAACGATACTTAGCTGGAACCAAGTGTTTCTAATTCCAAGTGCGGCAAAGCTCCCGCTTCCTACGTGTTCAGCTTCACAATCGTACGGGCAGCACCCGTATGATTGTGTCTTGTGGAAAATTCTGTTAATTCAATTGCTGTTCTATGAGAAACGTATGCTTACTTGAATTGATATTTGTTTTAGTGTTGCGTTAATGTATAATATGTTGATAATTGTTTTAGTGTTGCATTAATGTATTGTTGATAATTGTTTTAGTGTTGCATTAATGTATGTTGATAATTGTTTTAGTGTAGCATTAATGTGTGTTAGCAAGTTTTTAGGACAAAATGTGTTTATTAATTGTGCTATTTAACTTATGCATACTTTTTTTTGTGAGAGTGTTTCAAATGACTGTTATTTATGGAAAACAAACGCTTTTTCATTTTCTACTATAAAACAATACCATTTCATTGTACCCAAAATAAAAGTTTTACATGAAAGTCAAAATATTTATTTCCCAGCGTCACAAGATTACTAGATGACTTATTCAAAATGGCGGTCCAAGTTACAGCCGGCCTAACTCACCTGTCAATGCTGCCAGTCCCGTCCAATTGAATTTAAACCACAAATTTAATGTTGGTCAGACTAAAATTCGTTTTCGAAACGACATAATTTGGTTTTAGCCCGCTGCGTCATACAATACGCACTAAATACAGTTTCCAATTAGAATGTTTTAGTGTTGATTCAATATTGTACCATACTTTTTAATAGGCCTCTTCTCTGTATGAGACAATAATTGGGTGTAAAAAATAACAATTAAGAAGTAGGTACATATTGAGAAATTAGAAAATATAAAGTAAGTGGGTATATGAAAATAGAGAAGACTAGAATATCAAAAAATACAATTAAGTCTTTCATTTGGAAGATCCGGTGGTAATTTAAAATACCCTTTCTTCAAGCACCTATTTATTTATTTAAACTTTTTACACACAAAAAGGTACAAAGGCAAACATAATGCCTTAGGCATTATCTACCAGTCAACCAAGGGCCATGAAATCATTTCACCAGAGATTTGATGGCAGGTGCTCTGTTTGAGAGGAACAATGAGAATTATTTATTAAAATATATACCTGTGAGCTTGAATTCTTCTTAAACCAAATTAACTGTAGCTTAATTTTATAAAACTTTTTCCCGTAGCGTTTTTTAGTATTCCAGAACCACAAAATACAGTATTAGTTTCTAAGATCGCAACAGGAGGGAATTTCGAATATTTATTTTTTGCTGACACAATAGGAATCCGTGAGATAATTCTAATAGTTTTAACACTGATGCAGTGACCCGAGACGACATTGCAATGGTTGTTGCAATTCGATTTAGGTGGAATTATTGTATGGTTCTTTGCTTCGATTGATTTGCAAACATTGTTACTTTTTAAATCTAGAATCGAAGTCTAAATGTAAAAATAGCAACGCTAAAATTCAAAGCCTCGTGTTCACCAACTTACATTGAAATATATTTAGGAAAATACATGTATTTATGTCTATTTTTATCTTTATGGCAGTAGGTATCATTTTTCCTTAAATTTCGATTCACATAAGTTTGAAGGTTTACCTTTATCCCCATCATTATCGAAACCCAATTAAAGTGCGTTGTCAAACTTAGAATTAATCTAGAATTCTCTGCATCAGTAACGTTATCAAAGCCCAAAACTCCTTCAAATTATCTCAACTATAAACAAGATACAGACTAATAATCTAGGAACACCTGACAACATCAAAGCTCACTTATCAAGATTCTCTGTACACGTCACGTGACGTCACAGAAATTAATTTCGGCAAATTTCTAATTACCATCCCGAATGATTTACAAAGCGCCGCTCGCGTTCATTTTGATTCAGTCTGATTTATTGGATGGAGCTGAACATTGTGACATGTCGTGGTCACTGGCTGAATGGTGGAATGGAAACTAATGGGCCAGCTCTTACCATGTTGTAGGTAATGGACGATGATAGATTGGGGTGAGTGACGGAAAAGAAAGTACCAGAAAGTACACACTTTCTGGTACTTTCTATCTTTTAAACAATTCTACTGGACCTGTTTGACTGTAAAAGTATGTCGGACACTTCTTTCAATTAAGCAGATTTTAAACACATCTAAACGGGGCTATGTTTTAAATCGGTATTTAAAAAAAACGTGGACATATAGTCCATGATAGATAGTCATCAATATCAATATGTACTTGACGCAGACCCCCCTAATATGTAGGTAATAATTTGGAACAAATAATACAAAATGTCATGGTGGTCCGAATTAAGGTCATACGGATCCGATCCTTGGCTCAGGATCGTCTCAAAACCTATAACTGAGGTTCTAAGATTTATGTCTTATTTTCCTCACAGAGGTGGCTAAGTGCAGTTACCAGCGGCCGGGTGTGAATTTTTTTAGGATAAACGACGCTATCACTACACAAACAAAATTTTCAATGTTTTACAGAATTCTCAACTCAACTAAATTACGTACTATCATCATTCTAAAATTAATAAAGAAATATAAAAAATCCCATACAATACAGTTGAACACGTGAAAACTAAATAAAATGTCCTATATGCCTCCACCTCGTTCTAGCAGATGTATCTTTTCTATATCTGTCTATCGTAACCCGTTGTACATCGGCTTGCTCTCATCCATATTAAGCGGTGCCACGTGACCTACAGTGACGTCATGATGGGATCGCTATTGTATGAATTCTTAGTTCCCGGTTATGACGTTTTAGCGCCTGGTTATTTTAGATTTTGTTGTTGTTGTAATTCAAAGGTATAGGCGTTTTTGTTGTTCGAATGTTATGATGAATTAAATACCCGTACTGTAACTACGAGTATATTTTTTGACAATAGTAGTACACTATTGACTGCCATTTTACAATAGCGGTAGAGTTACTGATGAGAACCTCCGAAGTGAAGCCGATAGGAATCGTGTTGTATGACGCTTTCGCCACTGGTAGGTACTCATTCAGTTCTAAGGACAAAACACATTGACAGTGGACCACAGTTGAAAAAATGTATCAACAATAAACTCGGTTTAATTCAGACTGCTAGTTCGTCCAGACTGTGCATTTTGAATGACAGATATACTGTGTTCGGTGCGATCGTTCATCATAAGGTAAACTAGGCTTGAGCGTTGAGCGTTGAAAATAAACGCTCTAGCGTGAGCCGGTAACAGAAATAACTGGGTAATAATGTGGATGACATTAGAATAGTGTCGCTTGTAGTTTACGCCGAGAGTAAGTAGGTTCAGGGGCTTTCCTATGAATTGTTCTTTGATGTCGTATTGATTTGTTGAATATTGTCACATAAATACGTTGATAATTGATGTAAGAGTACCTACAGTCGTAGAAAGTATCAACTTAGTACATAAGAGGAAGTCTGAAAGTGTCACTGGTGACTGAAAAGTTGTGTGGAAATCGGTTGTCATGGTATGGGGCATGTGATGCGGAGGAATGAGGGAAATGTTGCCAGGAAAGTTTTGAGTATGAATGTGGATACGAGTAGGGGAATACCTAATAAACGATGGATGGACTGTGTGAAAGATGATATGGCTAGAAAGGGACGATATGACTATGATCATCATCTGCCTAGCCTTTTCCCGACTACGTTGGGGTCGGCTTACCGGTTACAGCTGAATACTAGTATTTTACATGGAGCCTATCTGACCTCCACAAACCAGTCACTGGGTTACACGATACACCTTGGTAAGACTGGTTGTCAGACTTTCGGGCTTCTGACTACCCGTAACGACTGTCAAAGATCTACAAATGACAGCCGGGATCAACGGCTTAATGTGCTTTTCCGAGAAACGGAGAGGTTTTGGTATGTAGAGATGGTCACCCATCCACGGACCAACCCCGGCAAGCGTACCTTAACCTTATCGATCGACCCGTGCGGCTGTTATTACTTAGCTACAAGCCCCTGAAATGCGTTGATACTTTTGGTAAAAACTTTGTTGCAAGGAGATATTAAGGGTCGGGTAATCGGCATTGATCTTGGCCATAAAAATGCGCGCTCACGCCGACGACGCCAACGTTCGGTTTCAAAGGGAATATTTATTTTTAGTAATGAAAATATGAATATTTGAAAAAAATCACAGATAGAACTATCCTACTAATATTATAAATGCGAAAGTTTGTAAGAATGGATGGATGGATGGATGTTTGTTACTCTTTCACGCAAAAAGTACTGAATGGATTTGGATGAAATTTGGCACACAGATAGTTTATAACCAGGAATACTTTTTATCCCGATATACCCACGGGGTCAAAACTTATGCGGGTGAAACCGCGGGGCGCATCTAGTCAATAATAAAAGTCAAACCTTTTACCAAATTTTTTGAAAACTTGTTTCAGGGCAAATTCAGGTGAAGCCAATCGCGGTGTTAATCGTGTGGCGTACAGCAGGAAGTTTCTATTAAGTCTAACTCGGGACGCGATGCGCAATAATTGACCTGAAGTGCGACGCGGTGGGGCCACTTGAATCGCGAGTTGACAAAATGAAATGAATTCTAAATTAGTTAGGTATCAATAGACGGAGTACGATTAAATGGAGGGAATAAAAGGGTACAATGTGTAATATTTTGTATTATGTATCTGGCAACCGTACGAAGCGGTACAGTTAACTGCACGTTCATGGTAAGGACAGCGACATCTTTTATAAAAGGCAGTAAAGGGCTATTGGTAGTACTTCGACGTGTAGCTTCTTCAAGGTAATAATTTGCTGCTGGGGTCGCGGGAAGGTACTAAAGGGTTACTGAGGCCCCCGGCAACACAGGCAACGGAAGGAATATGGGTGGGTTTTAGTCATTTAGAGTCTGACACACCCTCCCGCTCCGCCCAGAGCGGGAGAAGTTATTTGATAATTTCCCACCCAAAAAAAAGGTAATTATTTTATTGTTGTGCAATATTTCCACTCGTGACTAACACTCGTGACACGCGGGTAAGCGTAAAAAAGAATTAAAGGATATAAACTAATGACATTTAAACTGCATACAGCGATTACGATTCTAAGTAAAGCCACAAAGATGTCTGACGTAGACGTACGTGCCTACAACATAACTAGGTAATGTAAGCGTTAACATCATTTTCTGAACAAAACCACGTGTTCCTGTTATGTACTTATTTTTTAATAAACTGCTGTGAATGATTGTTATCAGATCACAGAACGTAAACACATCAGAGAGATCAAACACCATTTATCTTTAGATTTTCTTTAAAACACACTATCGTGAGTACCTATGTTTACAAATAACTACATATAAATCTCATAGACAAGTACACCAAGAACAAAACTATTTGTTTTACTGCGGGGATTTATCGCAGGAACGCTTAGCCACTGCACCTGCTGCTAAATTTGACAATCGAAATCTATGACACCTCTGCATCAATGTTGATAGTTTTAAAAAACCCATGATATTAATCATGCATGTCAATCCATACTATAGGTACTACACAAAATAATCAGCCTATAATGTTCCCACTGCTAGGACACAGGCCTCCTCTCTGTGAGAGTGAGTGGACCGTAATCCACCACGCGACCCAGTGCGGGTTGGTAGATGTCACATGTCTTCGAATTATTGGATCTAGGACATGCCGTTTTGCTCACGATGTTTTCCTTCACCGTTTTGAGAGCAGTGGTGATGAAATAATTTACACATAGTAAATCGCCTGTCTGGGTTCGAACCTACGACCTACAACTCGTAAGTTGCGGCCGGTACCACTGGGCCAATAATTATGATTAGAGGTACAATAGTGAATAACAAACAGGTATTGTCTCTGAACTCGACTAATGACAGGATTGTAATGAATTGTATTCATTGTAATACTCATTTTATTACACAATATGGTCATCATCCGTCAAAATATTTACAACTAGATGCGCCCCGCGGTTTCACCCGCATAAGTTTTGACCCCGTGGGTATATCGGGATAAAAAGTATCCTATGTGTTATTCCTGGTTATAAACTATCTGTGTGCCAAATTTCATCCAAATCCGTTCAGTACTTTTTGCGTGAAAGAGTAACAAACATCCATCCATCCATTCTTACAATCTTTCGCATTTATAATATTAGTAGGATATATGCGAAACAAACAACCGTGTGCCCTTTCTTCTGCCGCACAAAGAGCTGAGCGATTCCGCTCCGGCGTCGCTTTGCAGCGGTCGTCGAGCGGCACTGTGTGGCATACCATGGATTTTTGTATGGAGGATGCCGCAACGACACCGTTCCAGCACAGCGCCGCTGCGGCAACGCATAGGCTCTGAATGACTGAATGGATTTCTATAAATTATGTCACACTGATAGACCATGACCTGGGACGCTAAGACATAGGGTACGTTCCCGTGGGATACTTTCTGACCTTCACGCGGGCGAGGCCGCGGGCAAAAGCTAGTTAACCTGTTAAGCTCCACGCGCCACCGATTCGGAGTTAATCAATAGAAAATCAATTGAGTCTCATTGGCTGCCCTTGACCAATTAAATAACAAAAACTATAACAATGAATGAAAGACGTTTTTAACGCTATATCTCATGACGTCTGCAGGACAGTATGGCTCCATTTACGTCATTAGGTTTCGTTCTAAACCTGATTTAATTCCCAGAAAATAATACGATTGCCGTTGATGATCTAAAAAAGGTCCTTGTTCTTATGCAGAATAGTATTGTTACGTCTTTTGTAGTAAGTTACCATTTGTATCCTGCACCACAAAGTATACCTGCTAATCCATTGCTTCATATGTTCAAAAAACTTGTCTGCTCAAAACAACGTAAACGCAGTCAATGTTGTTAAAAACTAAAAATTAAACTGTCAAAATTAAACCCACTGCTACTGAGTGTGTCATACAATTACCCCGCGGTTTTATACTAGTACATACGTTTCTAGCACGTGTCTTGACTATGAAATTGAATAAACAACAACAATTGAGTCGTGTAGAACTAAAAGCAGCAATCTGACATTTCACTAATCTGTAAAATTATTATTAATGTAATTTTAATTTATTCTACTGAATGTGATATTTAATTGAAATAAGAACATCAAATTTAATAATATACTTCACGTGTACAACAACAATTGAGTCGTGTAGAACTAAAAGCAGCAATCTGACATTTCACTAATCTGTAAAATTATTATTAATGTAATTTTAATTTATTCTACTGAATGTGATATTTAATTGAAATAAGAACCTCAAATTTAATAATATACTTCACGTGTACAACAACAATTGAGTCGTGTAGAACTAAAAGCAGCAATCTAAAAAAGGTAGTAGGAGCCTTTACAGTAGTCGCATATGATGTGTAACATTTGACACCTCGCCTTGGTAAGCAAGCAACTGAGCAACGACAGAAATTAACCTCTAAAAAAAGATAGGGTAATAGCATCATTTTAGGGTTCCGTACCTTGAAAGGATCACTCGTATCTCTGTCTGTCCGTTTGTCACAGACGATTTGCTCCGAATCTCTGTGACCCAAACATAGATGTCGTACGTAAATAGATGAAAATTGACCATACCCCCTTATCTTCGAAACTACTGAGCTTATAATTTTGAAATAAATACAGAATATAGTTATTTAATCTATGGATTACAGGAAACTCTATAATAAGTCTTAAAATAACATGTTAAATCTGTTAATATTGTGCGTACAAACATTTGCAGTTGGATTGTATGAACATGAACTATAATGTTAAGTTTGTTCTTAGGATAAATTAACTTGAGATAAAAACATGATAGATAACATATTCATTGTACAGAACCCTCAACACGTGAGTTCAACTCGCACTTGTCCCTTTTAATTGCATTGTTCTACTATCGGAGCAGCGGCAGTGATTACCTAACGCTCAATCAAAACTAAATAGATTCGCATCGACGCATTTTAAAGCCGCGTTCTCACAAGCGAAACAATGTCGGCAATGATTCATCTGCAACATTGCGATCCTCAACACAACTAGGAAACCAGCACTAATTGCGTAACACGGTTTAAATCACTGAATCAATCAGAATGATTTTGAAGTATATTGCTAAACCATTGCTTTATATGTTGGAAAAATCGTGTGCTCAACAACCGACATAACGCAATGAATTTTGTTGAACTGTCAACCCATTGCTACAGATAGTGTGTTACGAAATTAACACGCTGATCACTGAAAGTTACTGTATTGGGTCATAGAGATTAGTAGTAGCATCTTCCTGTTTACCACCAGCAGGCTTACGTATGACCAAGGGGGCCGCTAAGGGGCAGCTGCCCCCCCCCCCCTCCCCCTAGAGATAAAAAAAGTATCCAAATTCAAAGCAACCAAAGCACCTCGCTCACTTGAATTCGTCCAATTTTATGATTTACCGAACATAACAAATTAAATCGAAATTTGGCAGCAATTGTATATAAATCTAACCGTTGTTGATGTCCTAAAAGGGGCAAACACCTTTTTGGAAACGGGAAAAACGTTGAAAATTTTGATCGCTCTACCGTGCACAACGTGTACAATTCATAGTTTTCCCATCCTCTATATATCAATTTGCCCTCCCCAGGTTCATCGGCTGGCGACGCCCTTGCGTGTGACGCTTTCTATTTCTACACTACTGTAGAATAGAAATAGCTTGTCTACTGTCAACTGTCTACACGGAAACATCATTTTTGTCTACTCTTCCGTCGAAAAAAACGCTTTTCTACGTTTCTCGTGCTAAGCCTGCAGTAACAAGAAAGGTTTGATAGAGAATTCTTATGGCAAGTTGTGTGATTTTATTAATTCTTCCTATGGCAGTTTTTCGTAGCGGTCATGACGTCCTGCTGCTGACGTTTGAATGGGACGATATTGTGGAAACGAGAAAAAACGTTTCAAATACATGCAGAATGAAACTTTAAAAAGAGGTCCAAGTTATCCGCGTTTCGCATTGTATGAGCAAAGTCATCTAATGCAACCTCAGCTTTACAGTGATGTAACTACACCATAGTGGGATCGCTGAAATATCTGCAGCGCTGCCAAAAGCGTTTCCAACTGCTTGCAGCGACACGTTTGACTGACGAGACATCTTATCTATGACTGGCACGCGACAGCCCAGCGACGTACATTGTTGGAATAGGCAGATCGGAGAAAATCACCAGTAGATTTTATTGGCATGACAACAGTAATCGGTTTGAAATCGCAAAATCGATTATTGCCAATCGCCAACCGATTTTGAGCGTCGGTTATTTATTTTAAAGTATAGCAGGATGAATTTAAAATTAGAATTAAGAACACGAATGACAAATCATCAGAGATTACAATAGTTAACAAAAGCACCAACTCCGCAGCCATTTTCTTAGAGGCTTTCCTTGTCTTGAAGGACGCTGAAGCATTATTCGTACTAATAATAATCTTTCATATTAATAATAAATCAGAAGGTCAGATATACGAAATGCACTATGA
This sequence comes from Atethmia centrago, assembly GCA_905333075.3. Taxonomy (NCBI): domain Eukaryota; kingdom Metazoa; phylum Arthropoda; class Insecta; order Lepidoptera; family Noctuidae; genus Atethmia; species Atethmia centrago. The sequence goes on from HG995377.1 coordinate 6,387,176, forward strand.
ACATAATTCTACGATAAAGATAAATTCTAACATCTGGATTGAGGTGAAGAGCCTGTTATATGAAATGAAATAACTAAAATTCTAGGCGTATGAGTCATTCAAGCCTCTAAGTATGTGCTTTAAAAGAATCACCAATTACTTATTACCAGAAAAAAAAATGCTTTGAAACTATTAGCAGCAATAAATTATTCTAGTCTCTTGCCCATTACGCTAAAATTACCAAAAAACCAATCAAACGATATTGTAGTGATATAATTGTAGCAGTTACAGCATTATTGAAACAACGAGTATACTAGGAAATTCTGGTTGCTCAAACAAATAAATTGGCTTGGAATCACATGAAGATCTAGTTCAGAACATCACAAAGCGATTTCATTGCTCACTCGTATATTAAATGCGCAAATAATTGTCAGAACATAAACACAATCCGCACGCGTTCAATCCATTTTGCAGTTAAACAAACATGCGTAGACGCAGCAATAATAAATTATTATAACGACTGCCTCATATATTCTGAACAAACCTTTGATATCACCCGTTAGACCAGCAATGGACACTCCATTAGGTAGACTTATGAACTGTCCTCGTCTATTGTCTTTAAATACTTAAAAAAAAGCAAAAATGACGCATCAGTCATTAGCAGCTTAAAATAAAACTCGTCCAGTTTAAGCAGAGCTGCGGTGATCGAACTAGTTGTTAAAATGTTGGTATTTAGAGCAGGTGTCAGAGGTCTTTTAACATTGGTCTTTATATAAATAGTGATGTCTTTTAGCAGTGTAGTGTTCGGTTCCCGAATGCCGGTGCAGAACTAATGTAGGCCGGTGGCGTGTCAATCTGCACGGCGGTGTTTCGACGCAAATCGTTTAAGTGATTTATTTTAGTTGTTCTTTATGAGGGGAACACGTGTGTTTAGTTTTCCGTTTCATTTTCTTTCACCGACTTCCTGTAATTTTGGGTGGCGTTTTTAGAGAATTTTTTTTTCGGTGCTCTGTTTGAAAGTCCATCACTATTATTTGTAGCCTCGATAGACGAGCTTTGAATTTTTAAACATTTTTAATAAAACATTTTCACGTCATATTTCATTTCAAACGATTTCAGCATTTCAGCTCGTCAATGTCATTCAAAATTTTTTACTAAACATCTATTTGAAAGCTAATTAGCGTTAGTCACATCACATAGGTTTATAAAAGCTCGCAAAAATACATTTTAAAACATCCGAGAATCCCGCAACTAACACTAAATCTCATCACCACGAAGCACATAAAACAGAAAAAAAAAATCCACCCACATAAGCTTTTCCACACCCCATCGAATGTTCGCAACGTCCAACATCCGGCGTCCGGTTACGTCCAGGCTCCGACATCCGGGTCGGATCCGAGATTGATAATAACATAAACACCGGTCCGACTATGCTGTATCAATCAACTGCCACGCCCCTCTTGGCAGCTACACGATAATATTCATTCGGTTCTGTCGAAAATCTCCGAACGTATTCACTGATTTTATCTATTGTACGCGAAAATCGTTCGCGGTTGTAAATGTGAGTAAATAGTTTGTAGATGCGTCAATCAGAAACTGAAATTTATAGTCAGATGAGTGATTGAACGGGTGGTAGGTTGTTTATTTTAGTGAGATTACCGGGAAATTTTTCCGCTTGAAACCAGGGGGCCTACTTCCAAAGCACTGAGTCCGTAGTTTCGGCCAAAGTTACGGATGTTTCCTACTCCGTATCACCTACGGGCCATAAGATTACTTTGGAGCCCGAACTGAGAATGAATGAAAACACCACTTGACAGTTGCCCCTACACGCAATGTGTTTTTGCCAGTTCGAAAAATAGGGTCCTACACCCATTTTTGAAAAGTGTCTTAATTAAAATGTATAGTGCTAATATGCCCCAAAAAAATCACAAAATTTTTATTCAAACGATAAGTGCCATAAAAATGCATTTATATTTTACATTTTCAAATTTCGCGCGTAGTTTGACGAAAACGCTGGACGCAGTGGATGCCATGTTGCTCTGCGGTCATGACGTCACTTGGCTATGTAAACAAATGCGCTGATCTATTATTATCTAACTATCAGTTGATAGTTGACACGTTTCATTTTGCATAGCCGTATGACGTAATAACATGGCGGCTACTATTTCATGGTGTTTTTTAATAGATTAGAAAAACTGAAAACGTTGAATTGAATTTTAAAATTTATTTTGTTAATTTATGAACTAAAACTAACATTTTCCGAGTCCTTGTTGCCTAAACTACTGGTATCTCAATAATATATTTATAGATTTTTTCTCGTATATAGTAAAATACCCTATTGAATTTGTTAGTTGTTGTGACGCGTTTTGACGGATCATCTGCTTTCGGACGGGCCCATATCTTCGTTGACGGACTTAGTAGAGAGTGTCCCCCTGTAGATATACGAGTAACAATAAATTATGCTTTATGTAGGACTCAAAATCATCATCAACATCAGCCTATTTGTTGGGGTCGGCTTCTAGTCTTACCGGATGCATTTGAATGCCAGTATTTTACATGGAGCGACTGCCTCCGTCCTATCTGTCCTCCTCAAACGCATGGGTAATACGATACCATTTGGCAAGACTGTTTGTCAAACTTTCGGGCTCCTGACTACTCGTAATGCCCATCAAAGATCTACGAATGATAGCCCGGACCAAAGGCTTAGGGTGCGTTTCCACTGACGTGGAGTGGAGAGGAGCGGACCGTGTATTGGCCAATCACAGTGCTCGAAATCTCGGAGTGAAGATCAAAATATGATTCTCGACCATAACAAATATGTTTTTGCAGAATTATAATCATTACGTAGAATCATTAATACACCTCTCTTAGTTAGATTGGTTCCTAAGGAAGAAATCTAACTAAGAAAGATGTATTTATTATTTTAATGATTATAATTCTGTAAATACATATTTGCCATGGTCGCGAATCATATTTTGATCACGATACAATCTGAAACTGACCTGCACAAACAGCTACCACTGCGCGGGATGCACCTTAACATGCATTCAGAAGCACGGAGAGGTTCTCGCGATACGTAACATTATTTTTAAAACATTATGCGTGCAAGCAATAAAAGCCCACCACTCGTGAAAAAAGCTGAGAATAAAAAAGGTGAAATGCCTACAATACCTGTCTGTAATACAGTTATACAGACACACGCACATTGCCATGTAAAGGCTTTATTAGGTACCCTCACATTGCAAATGTAAAAAGACGAGTGAAACTGCGCCCGCATGGCAAGACCCTTTCCGTTTTTGAACAATGTTACGGAAAATCGCATGTCACGTTCTTTGCTACTTAAAAATTTGGTACCTGCATCACATAAACAGACTAAGCGACAATACTGACCCGTTCCGTCTTCGCAAGGGTACACATACCTTCCGGAATAGCATAATCAGCCTATAATGTTCCCACTACTGGGTCACAGGCCTCCTCTCTGTGAGCGGGAGTGGGCTGTAATCTACCACGCGGGCCCAGTGCTGGTTGGTATATGTCACATGTCTTCGAATTTTCGGTGCTAGGAAATGCCGGTTTCCTCACGATGATTTCCTTTACCGTTTTGCGGGGGGTGGTGTTGAAATAATTTACACAAAGTAAAGCGCCGGAATATATTCTACAAATGATGGTGCAAAGCGTAGAACTGAACCATCACACAAAGGCACGAAAAGCGACTTTAAAAGTTCTATAGTATCTATGTGAGGATTGTAGCAAGTGCCACGTTTTGTAGTTTCTACCTTTCCTCTTGGGCCAAAAGGCATACGTTTATAGTATAATAGATCCATCATCCTATTTCCAAAACTATTTCAAGTATCAAAGTCCGAAGCTACCCGAGTATCCACGAACACACCCGACTAACCCGATCTCATACAAATACTAATATCCCAAGCAGTATTCCGTTTAAGATCCAATGTCAGACACAATGTGCGATATTGTATTGCCATGCTGCGTTGTCGTGCAGTTGACAGCACGGTTTCTGCAGTGTTGCCAGCGTGTTCGGAACTTGTACGATAAATCCTTTAGTTGGTAATCTGTGCTGTGGAGATTGGAACAATAAATCGTTTAGTTCGAGCCTTCTCGTGGAGGGATTATTTTTTTTTTGTCACGGTGACGTGAAAAATTTTAATTAACGATTTGTAAATTGTCATTAGTAAGATTTTGCATATCTGATAAAAGGAAAAAAAAATAAGTGTGATTATTAGTTTAAAAAAAAAAAAAACAAACATTGCTTCAATCATTCATAACGTCACAAAATACTTAATTTTTCATTAAAATAACGACCCTCTAATACACTTTTCAGTACATAAGAAAACAAACGTGAAAACGTAGAAAAACAACGATATTTATAGTTCGAAAATGTCTTTATGAAAAATATACAACTTGACCGTGTGCATTCAAAACATTGTAATGTGATCTTTATGGTTTGAGTGTTAAGGTCCACGTGTGATATATGAATAAATTAGTATAATTTGATCTGTCGCCGCCGCCGTCGACAGCGCACGTCATGGGTGTCGTGAGGGATTACATCTGGGCGTAAAGGGTGCTACACAAGATGGGGCAAAACTGATGAATATATACTGAAAGTGTTACATTTCTCATGGTTATTCAACGAAACTTATGTATTACAAGTATTTTGCTATAACTACGTGAAGTTTCACTACATTATTAAGTCTTTTCTTTGAATTTCAGTGCTCTTTCTTTTACAGCTTCCGAACCTACGTAGCAAAGATTAAGGCGCTGACAAGACCCAATTGACAAAAATAGGCTTCTCTTAAGAAAAAAAATTGCCAAATCTGTATAGTTTGTGGTAAAATATATGTTAATTTTGAACATATTTCCCAGAACTTGGTTGTAACCAAAACACGTTTTGAAAACAAAATCTCGATACAAACTAACGTTAAACTAACCTCTTACTTTGAGTTCTAATCCAAAATATCTGTATCAAATATGAACATACGTTACGTATTTAATTAAAAACAAGAACGTCTTATTTGAATGAAGAACTTGGTTGTTTTTTATTTTCGATTACTCAACTCAATTTTGTGTAAATAGATAATTACTTCATATTTTGCAATAAATTACAAGCTTTGTGTGATCGCGCTTCTCTTTCTTTTCTATGCAATCTGACAGGGACCGCGGTGTAGGTGTTGTCAGCGTCTTAATGTCTACATTAAGATCACCCATAGAACAATCTTCAGATTGTTCTATGGGTGATCTTAATAAATCTAACTCTAGATAACTGTTTAAATCTATACAGCAGTCCAGCCTGAACATGTGTAGTTTTCATAAAGCCGACGAGCGTAGGTTAACGTAGTCCCGTACAGTCGTCCACACAAGTAATGTAAGTGGGTTTGTTCGAAAAAGTTTTGAAAGTCGTACAAACTTCGAAGAGCACTTTCTAGGAGCTGTGTATTCATTGTACAGATGTAAGGATGTAAGGATTTAGTAATGTTATTTACTTTTTTGTTTGTTTCTACCTGTAGGGTAGATAGGAGAAGTCTGGTAAGAAATCATACGAGCATGTTACTGCTGATTGAACGAACATTGTTTTGACGAAGTTCTGTTTGATTAGGCAGATTTATCTGGTATCGGATGAAAGATAGATTGGATAAGAAGGGAACTAAGTCTGCCAATACGTTTATTAGGAGATCTTAGAAAATGAAGATCATAAGAAGTTGCATCGGGTAGAGGTACCTCTGAACTCTGTGAGCTTAGATTTGCCTGACATGAATGGTGAAATAGGCTTCTAAAAAAAAGCAATGCCGAGTCTGCTGAGATAATGTTGAAAATGTCAAATAAAGCCTTACCTTAGCCAAGGTAATTTTTCAATAGAATATAACTTATTTAATACAATAACAACTTTTCAGCTCAATCATACTTTTTGTTTTGTTATAAAAATAAAATTAAGAAAGATGTAGAGCCAAAGCTTTAGGGAATTAATACTGAGATAAAAGTAAGAAACGAAAGGTATTATTATAAAATGTAGACTGAAGAAAGATATTCCATGAAAGATTTGTTGTACCTACCTGAGACAATACCATTTAGGTACGGTTAGAAATTGGATTACATTGCAAAATGATGACTGATTTTGGTAAAAAGATTGACAGTTTTGACAGTAAGTATAAATAGAAAATGCATTTAATTTGGTGACTATAGTAACGTAGTTCGGGAAGTCAGGTTTTTATGAACATGAACATTTCATTAAGACGCTGACAAAAAAAAACAAAAAAAAACGCTGACTGCGGTTTAGGTGAAACCGCGGTCATTGTCAGATTGCATAGAAAAGAAAGAGAAGCGCGATGACACAACGCTTGTAATTTATTGCAAAATATGAAGCAATTCTCTATTTACTCAAAATTGAGTAGAGTAATCGAAAATAAAAAACAACCAAGTTCTGCATTCAAATAAGACGTTCTTGTTATTAATTAAATACGTAACGTATGTTGATATTTAATGCAGATATTTTGGATTAGAACTCAAGGTAAGAGGTTAGTTTAACGTTAGTTTGTATCGAGATTATTTTTTCAAAACGTGTTTCGGTAACAACCAAGTTCTGGGAAATATGTTCAAAATTAACATATATTTTTTCCGCTACCACAAGCTATACAGATTTTGCAAATTTGTTTCTGAAGAGAAGCCTATTTTGGTCAATTTGGTCTTGTCAGCGCCTTAAATGATAAAACTGTTAGCATGGTCTTTACTTTTTCTTCTTTATTCATTTCACGTTCACGATATAAGTCACAACAAATAACAAACAAAACACCGGATCTCAATAACATAAAGAAAGCCTTTTTTAAGCATTCCCCAAAGAGAACAAAAACACATCAACAATCAAACTTATATCACCGGAATCCATTACCACATCTCTTAGAATCTCATACCATCGAAGTACCACTAAAACCGTCAACGTATTACGTGCAAACTGTCACTAAACACGTTCTGTTTAGTGGCAGACGAACGGCCGCGCGATAATAGTTCGTTTCGTATTTGTAACTCGTACTCTACAGAAATGTCTGCTGACGCCGCTTTTAGAATATTAAGACTGTGCGGTCTCCGGACAACTATTTGAGAATCTTATTGTGATAAAATTCCCTAGTTATGTGGCTTAAAGTTGAGGAAATAATTGGCAAGTAACGGGAAATAAAAACCTTTTTTGGGTTTTCTCGATTTATTTTGTATACTGGATAAACCATTTTATTTACCCCTTTTTCCTTCAGATACAATAGATTATTTTTATTAAAGGTTTACAGAGAACTATAAATCCACTGTAGAATATAATAGAATAGAATACTCTTTAAAAATTACAGATACAATGTTGAAATTTTACAAGGCGTCAAAATAAATGGGGGTAATTTCCATTGTATTTTCGTATTGAACACAAAGTATTCAAAATGTCGCAAGAAGGTACCAAAGGGTTACCAGGCCCCTGGCAACACAGGCAACGGAAGGAATACGGGTGGGTTTTAGTCAGTAAGAGTCTGACACACCCTCCCGCTCCGCCCAGAGCGGGAGAAGTTATTTGAAGATTTCCCACCAAAAAAAAAAAAGTATTCAAAATGTACATATCTATGTTTGCGGGTAGGAAAATTATACATACAGCGGGGGTGAAACTTAGGAAATTATTGTAAAAATGAAAGGGTATAGATTCATGTGTTTACTTTATATTTAGCGAATGAATAGGGCCGATGTACCTCCTTCGAATTCTATTATGTAAACCAAACAGTTTAGACGTGGGAGAATTCCTAAGTCAATTGTTATTTACAGCGACGACGTGGGAACCCTCGACTCATTGAGGTAAAGTGGGTACAATAATATTAATATAAACATCGATTTTAAAGTGTCAAGTTACTTTTAACTCTGATAGTGTTAGGGTTTTTCAGAACGAGAAAGAGAATACCTTTAGAGCGCCTCTTTGACTTCGAAGCCTTATCAATAAGCCTGTGTAACTTTGTTGTAAGTTACTGAAATATTGAAGCCAAATTGTAAAAAAATTACTGATTATTCTCCGGAAAAATACGCTCCAAAAGTTTCTATATTTGTTTAAAACGAAAATTCAGAATGACAATAAAAAGAGAGTTCTTTTATAATTAAACAACAAGATGGCCGCCGAAATGAAAGCGAAGCGCACCGATTCGAATACGCAAGCGACACGCAACGAACTTTATACAGAGTTATCGAACACCAAATAATAGTGTCGATTCAAAACTGACATTGTAAATAAACCTTTCGAATTTTCACGCACACAGAGAAAAACGATACGGTGACCATAAATTATGAAGATACAGAAGGCTCAGCCCTGATTGTGTGCGACCAAGAACCAACTGAAACTGTTGTTACGATATGAATCGTATACCTTGGGCTAGAATGCCCGTTTGAATGAAACGTCTCCAATTCCCTTCAGCTAATACTTGCGCGAAAGTCCCTTTATTAGTCTGAACGGCTAAGAAACGGACAACACAAGCAAAGCATTCATAAAACTACCAGAATTCTTCACATTTTCATCGACTTTCTTACAAAATTCCCAGCATCACATAATGTATAATTACTTTCCAAGAAATTTTCGACTTCAATACATACAGAGTGAGGTTTGTTTGATTCAGCGTTTTGCGTTTCGTAAGCTTATGTTTGGCGTTATCACGCCGTGAATGAAGTGAGCCTTCTACACCTATATATTTTGCTCCAATGCCCATGATTCATGAGCTTATAATTCGGGACTGGGGAAATTACAGAGCGCAGAGGGTAGGGGGAGGTGAAAAGTTGCTGTTATTGCCGATATTAAGCCTTGCCTACACCTGTGTGTGCGTACTAAGGATGTGTGTGTGACTAGTAAATTATTACACCCTCGTGCATTACATGTGCGTGTAGGGTGACGATATCCCAGGAAATCAGCGGGACAATTTAGATACGGCACGCGAATGAAAATAACGTCCAGAATTGCGTTTTTGTGTTGTCAGCATATTTATTTACTATTATTTTTGTTCGTTTTCGCATCGAGTGGATGATTCATCGATGTTCTGTTGAATATTTGAATGATATAGCAGTAAAAGGATATTCAATTTCTTTTTAGGAAGCAATTTGTTTTGTTTCATTACTTTTTCTGTCTGCGAAAGGAAATGTATGTTTTAAATGTTTGTTACTCGAGTTCTTCGGAAAGGTTGAGTGAATATGAATGGATTTTGGCAGACCGTCTAGTTTAGATTTGAGATGGCAACCGTAAAATATTGGTTACGCTTTACGCACTCATTATGCTATTCTTGTTACCTGTGATATAGATGAAATATTTAATAGTTTTCCGTATAGTGCCGGACGTAAAGAATAGCACCATCCCATTTCTTCCCGTGGGTGTCGTTAAAGGCGACTAAGGGACTTACTACAGAATGGGCAACAGCGTTCTCTATGCATTTTAACACCATAATGCGATCGCCAACCCGCCTGCCAAGCGTGGCAATTATGGCAACCCCTCCCCCCCCTCTATTGGAAGAGGCCTATGTCCAGCAGTGGACGTCTTTCGGCTGGAATGATGACGATGACTTAATAATTTTAGTGCTATTTAAATTATGATGCAGATTTCCGAATACTAACTCATAATAGGTGTTGTAACCGATAATATTAAGCAAACGATCCTGGCTAGTCGAAACCACGTGGCTACTGTTCCCGTATCGTTCAGTCGACTGAAACAAAAAAGGCAAATATTTCCCGTCGCTCGGTCCCGGAATTTGATTTAGAGAAAATGTTCAATGAAATATTAACCTTCTGTAAACTACGATGCAAGGGCCACAGGAATAAATTGCTTGCTGTAAAATATTAATTAGGAACTTGTCAATTTAGTAAAAAAAAATGGTGTTGGATGTATCGATGCTGGTTTAATAATAAATTACATTATTATTATTTCTCATAAAAGAATAAGAAATAATAATAATGTTATCCGGAAAGACAGTTTCGAATTAGCTACCAGCACTAATAGTTACCAAGGCGAAATTTGTACCAGGAATTATATTTATAACCGACTTAAAAAAAGGAGGTTATGCATTCGGTGTGTTTTTAGGTTCGTTTTCCGAAAACCATGTACCGTCCATTTACTATGGTAGATATGATATATTTTTGGCAAAACTATAAACGTTTTTCGGTAGATTTAAATGAAATTTTGCGCTGCGCATTACACAATCGTAATAGCAGTTAAATTTTGAAACAGTCAAATGGAATTTTAAACATTGATGTAAAAGATAAACTATGTGTTGAAATGAATCGGTATTAAATTAAACTTTATGTATTCATACATACATAAACGGCCCCTGGCAACACAGGCAACAGCCACAGGAAGGAATACGGCTGGGTTTTAGTCAGTAAGAGTCTGACACACCCTCCCGCTCCGCCCAGAGCGGGAGAAGTTATTTGATGACTTCCCACAAAAAAAAAAAAAAAAATACATACATAAACTCACGCCTTCTTCCCATGTGGGTAAGCAGAAACTATAGAACGCCACCTGCTACGCTCCTTACATACTCCTTTTGCTTCGTTTACGTTCATACATCTGGTCATACACGCACGACGGTTGAGAGTACTACGCACCTGACCTTTTTGAAGAACATCACCAATGAGGTCACTATATGTCTTTCTGGGGCGTCCCCTCCCGGCCTTTCCACTCACATCTGCCTTGTAAATACCTTTTGTTAGTCACCTTTCATTTATCCTCTCAACATGACCAAACCATCTAAGCATACTCTTTTGATTTTTTATGGTTATTAAAAACGGAACCCTTATTTATAGTATCACCCGTGTATCTGTCTGTCTCTCTGTCCGTCCGTTTGTCACAGCCGATTTGCTCCGAATCTACTGGACCGATTAAGTTAAAACTTGGTACACATGAGTTTCTGTGACTCAAACACGGACGTATAACGTAAATAAATGAAATTTGAAGATGACGGTCACTTTTGGGGGTAAATTAGAAATTAAAAAAAAAGTTTGCAAACTCTACCGTGTGACATATCAAATGAAATGGCTTGTTGTGAGGATCTCAAATACTTTTTTTTATAATTTAAAGATTAATTCCTAATTTTAAAATTATTTAAGAAAATAGATGAAATTGACAAATATCTCCGCAACTATAGAGACTAAATTTTGATAAAAAAAATACAAGTTCTTTAATTATAGATTACAGGAAAACTTGTAGAAGTGTATGGTGTTAAAATAACACGGTAAATCTCTTAATATTATACAAACTTACGCTTGCAGTTGGAATGTGTGGGAGAACATTTTTTTCAACCACAATGTTTAGTTTGTTCTTGGGATAAAAAACGTGGTAAATAACATATTCATTATTTAGAACGAAACCCTCACCCCGCGAGTTCAACTCCCACTTGTCCGGTTTTTGTCGCTACATCTTCTTTTAAACCACACGCCACACATGCTTCGCAACATTATGCAACATTGTATGATATTAAATATATTGGTTGGTTGATACTGGTATGGGTTATATTTAACAATACCTAACTGGCAATTGGTCCTCATCATCATTGGATCGTAAGAGCTGGAAGTCATGGGGGGAGGCCTTAGCCCAGCAGTGGGATGCCGCAGGCTAACAGTCAGACTAACTAGGGATGCAAGAAGTGCCAAAAAGTATCGATATTTAAAAAATATATATACCTACTCGTATATATGTCGATTTCGATATATCAAATGAAAAACATCAATATACCGGTAAAATTTTCTAAAAATATTTGTACTTTATGAAACGCCATTGTGTTTGTGTTTTATTCATATAAATACCAAACAAGGAACAGAAAATCCACCTTTTTACGGCTCTAAATTCCAGCGGTTTTAGTCAGAGGCGACAACGGTGTTGCTATTCGAAATATAACGTAGAATAGAATAAAATAGAATTATTATGTACACCATAAAAATTACAGATATAAATGTAGAAATTTACCTGGTATTTTATATCGATATATCGATGTATTGGTTGTCATGGAACGGGCATGTGATGCGGTGGAATGAGGAAAATGTCGTGAGAAAAGTCTTGACTATGAATGTCGATGGCTATAAGAGTAGGAGAAGACCAAAGAAACTATGAACGGACTGTGTGAAAGATGATAAGGCTAGAGAGGGGATGACTACCGAGATGACAACTAATAGGCAAGTATGGAAGAAAAGATATGTTGCGCCGACCCCAAATAAATTGGGATAATAAGGGCAGGAGAATGATGATATCGATGTATCAACATCGATATATTTTCTACAAGCCTAAGAGTAACTGGCAATACCAATGTCGAAAGTGACATAAAAATAGTCAAAGAACATAACAAATTACAGCTACTATTGAACCATGTCACCAAGTGAAGAATACAACAATTAATCCTCCATTTTTAACTATTACAAAACTATATTGTCTTTATCCACAACCTTCTTTATGCAGAAGGCTACAGGCAAAGACGGTACACAAGGTTATATTATTATTACAAACTAAACAACTTACAAATTACTAAAATAACGTGCATTAACATGTCCATCGATCATTTCATATGGCTACTTGAATTTCTTTTACAAAGTCAAGCAGCATTGTACATCATTCTAAGTGATAATGTCACGTTAGATGCTAATTATAATTTTTCGTCGATTTCTCTTGCGCGCGCGCAGCGGCGACCTTTGCTTTGCGTTTACTTGTTCCATTACCTCATTGCTAGTAAATAAGCTTGTATTTATGAATTGTAATTTGTGTGTAATGCTAATTGTCGGAAGACTGATAAACGGTAATTTTTTGACCTTGAACATAAAGTTATTATGTACACATGCTACTTACTTGTCTAGATATAAAGATATGTGTTTAAGTGTGTAGGTGTATTTAAACGATAAGTTAACTATCTCAGTTATTAAATCAGGCTAAGTTTTAGTTCTAGGACGAATGAAGAAACAGAGGACAACGACGTGCCATGGACAAGAACTACATTCATGTAATTAAGTACGCAATTTCTTAAAAACTTTGCTTACTTATTCGGCTCCAGAATTCATACGGTTTACAGAAATACAACAAAGGCATTAAACAAATAATTTTTTGTATCATAACAATATACATATTACATTACCATTCACCGCTCAATAAAATAATTACCCATCCATAGTCAACTATAATACGGTACGATGCGCAAGCGCAGGCCTTCTGTTGCGATTAGCGTAGCCTTGCAAACTGTCCGCGCACGAGTTGATAAAGTAACGTTCTCACTTCATATGTACTGTCAATCACTAATTATGTTAGCATCATACAGGTAAATATTATAATAATGTAGGCAAAGATATTGTTTTCAAAATGGCGGCTGAAGTAGTAGAGTCCCTCTACGTGCTAACATGAAGATTGAGCGGTCACCATTAGGTTTACGAAATGCGGTTAAGTATGAATATGAATATATAAATCATGAAGGATTTAATAACTAAAACGCTCTACAAACCTATTTTAGTTAAAATAGTGTTTTGTCTTCTTCTTTCAAACTCAAATTATAATTCGAAAGAAATTGATAAAACACTATTTTAACGAAAATAGGTTTACAGAGCGTTTTAGTTATTTATGAATAAGGAGGTTACTGTTTAACTAGCTGTTTTCCGCCTCTTCGTCTGCGTGTATTTTGTAATTCATCATTTTTATGGTTCCGTACGTCCTAATTTAAAAAAGAAATCCTTATAGGATCACTTGTGTGTCTGTCTGCCCGTCTATCACAGCCAACTTGCTCCGAATCTATTGGACCGATTAAGTTGAAATTTGGTACACATATGAATTTCTGTGACCCAAATACGGACGTGTAACGTAAATAAATGAATTTAGAATACGGGGAAAAAAGTAAAAGTTTTACAACTGTACCGTGTAATACATTAAACGAAAGGGCTTACTGTGAGGGTGTCAATTTTTATAATTTTAAAATAAATAGTTTTGAAGTAATTTAAGAAACTAGATGGAAATTTACCATTCCTCCTCTCATTCCATTTTCAAAACTACTGAGCCTAAATTTTTACAAAAAAATACAGACAATAGTTATATGTATACTTATAGATTACGGAAAAACCTATAAGAAGTCTATGGTCTTAAAAAAAAACATAGTAAATCTCTCAATGTTGTGCATACAAACTTACATTTGCAATTGGAATGTATGTTTTCCTCTCTATATGATAATGTTTTTAAACTACAATGTTAAGTTTGTTATTGGGATAAATTCATCCCAACTACGGAATCCAATACGAATCCACATACGGAATTCAGTGTGCGTGTTTCGAATCTCACTTAGCTGGTTTTTAATTCAAATACAGTGGATGAAAAGTAGCCCTCCTCCAGGCCCCAGGCTACCTATCTGTAAAGGTTAAGTGGTTTAGGGGTAAAAAGGTAACAGAGAGGCACTAGTATAGATTTTACTTTCGCATTTATAATATTAGTATAGATTGTACAGTTATGCTGCATATTGATAAAGCAACTCTTTCAGAGAAAAACAGAAAACCTGCAAAAAAATCTAGCATAATAATATCGACGCTTGAAAGGCAAAATTTACTAAGCGACATAGGGCAAATTTAACTTTACATTATTAAAGTAAATTTTTCAGAAAAAAAAATCATATAAATTCTTATAATTATCTACAGGCGTGAATCTTACTGTTTTGGAAATCTTATATATCTAAACATCTGAATCAGAATTTATATGATTTTTTTCTGAAAATTTGACTTTAATAATGTAAAATCAAATTTGCTCTAAGTCGCTTAGTAAATTTTGCCTTTCAAGCGTCGATATTATGTTACGCTGAGTTTGTTTGTTACGCTTTCACGTCTTAAGTACTCAACCGATCATCATGAAATTTTGCATAAACGTTGTCAGGGGTACAGAAAAGGACATATGGATTTCATCCAAAATAAAAGTACTGTTCCCGAGGAATAAACACTGAACGAGAATAATAACTAATAGATCAACGCGTCAGTGCTTGAGCAGTCCATTTTCTTTCTACCCAAGGTCGACTGATCTACATAATAGTTCTACGTACATACATAAACTCACGCCTTCTTCCTATGGGGGTAGGCAGAAACTATAGAACGCCACCTGCTACGCTCCTTACATAATAGTTCTACCTTGTATGAAATTAGTCTCTTGTTCACAAGGTGGTTTATTAATACATTTTCTAGCCACGAGGATCACGAGTTGTCTAATTACCATTACAATATTAAAATGTATGACTTGTTTACATAGTAAATACTAAAGGCTCTCCCGCAGACGATATCAATAGCGCCGACGATATCGCGCCAGTCTGCACGAGCCTTAATGCTATTTAGTACAGCCGCATACAATCAACTTATCCATCGAGTTTTTAATTTTATTAATTATATTATTTATTTATATATTTTTTACTTTTTTAATATTAATAATAGCAAAAATTATGTGGTTCAAAAATCCATTTAATTCTTACATCCAAATTTCTGAAACGCCTCAACCTTCTAAGAATTATTTACTTTACCTACGTCTTTGCATCTGAACGATTACACGATTTGTGTAGTTCTATATCTATGCGGGCCTTAAGCATTGTCCCACTTTTTCGCAACACCTATCACCAACACCCATATGCGAGCATGCACCGTTACCTCCTAAGTACTGTAGTCAACTAAACACATACGGTGCCCGTCGCAACCTTCTGTTACGATTAGCACAGTAATGCCAACTAGCTGCGCAGGAGTTGATTGTTGAATGTTTGTTACTTCATGTGTACAGTCAACAGCTAAAGAGTTAACGCAAATTGGTGATAAATATAGCAATATTATTGAACAATAATTTTGAATAGTTTCTCTAGGATATTTTCGCAAATACTATTTTAGAATAAACACAAGTTTTGTGTTGGTCACATGTCGGTAGTAAGTAATTACTCGTTTTCCTCAATTACTAGAGTAGGTTATATTTTAACTTGTTAGTTGTTATTTGTAATATACCTACCTAAAGTCCACGTCATGTTTATGACACCACAATTGATTGGGACTTTCTAAACAGAAGTTCCCCTGATCCGCAAACCTACTCCTTCGTTTTCTTTTCGGAAATAAAGAGCGACACAGACACTAGATTTGTCATTAAAACGCACTGCTTTCACGCTAATAAAATGATGGGGTTACCAATTTTTATTATCTCATTAAATACTTAAGCTCATATTCATAAACGTCCATCAAACTTATTTTAGTTAAAATGCTGCTAAAGTTCGTTTGTCCTTATCTGTCACTTTGACATTTGTGTTTGTTAGAAAGTGAAAAAACCTATTTTAACTAAAATAGGTATGGTATATTTTATGAATAAGGGGATTAGTGCCTAAGTCTTTGTAATGAAAGATAAACAAAATAATACTCGACCATGAAAGGGCAACGTCACATATTTCTGTGCCTTATTAAGGTCAATCGTTTTTTTCAAATATTAAGCACTCAACGGGCCATTTAGCTTTAGTAGTACACTTTTAAAAACAATAATGATTTTGCTTTAGAGAGTTAATGGGAGTAATTAGTGTGCAAAATACAGTAATTACACTTGTTAAGGTTACTTTCAAAGGTTCAATGGTGATTTTATGCAACCCATTAAGAACAATTTATTATAAGTCTAAGAGATATTTACAAAATTATGACGCTATTGTGATAGAACAAAATACTTTTTCAACCAAGAGCGAAGAATACGTATAATGAGGCGTAAGAAAATTTCAGTCGGAAAAAATTAAAAATATCGAAATTCAATTGTATCGTTGCCTAAACTTATGTCGGTAACTGTACCTCCGAAATAAATTCTAGCATAAAATTATCGTAGTCAAAAAGCGTACATTACCGTGTAATAAATTAGATATATTTTGCAAATAAGGTGCTATTTTTTAAGCATTTTCAGCTAGGTAATTCGTCGTCAAATATTGCGAAATTATTTTGGATATTTATTTTGCGAATATAATTTTGTCGGAAGACTGATAAATGATTTTCTTGTATTATGTCAAATATGTGAAATGTGAACACTGAAAACTTGCTCTTATATACAGAATAGGTATGTTCCCTATATTTTCTTTGAACTCTATAATTATTTCAACTGCTAAAATTAAATATAATTTTATTTGGACTCCATAATTATTTTAACTGCTAAAATTGAATACAACTTGTAGCTGTCATACACTGACCTCTAACATCCGTATCTTCTACGAACAATTCCAAAGGTGTAAATTGTATAACATCACGTTTGATAAGCTACAGATCTTCCCAAAACAAACCTTCAGCAACCATTTATGATACGGAAGTCTTGAACACGCCAATGAGATCCAACAAACCATATGTACCGTCCCATAGACTAAGTAAGGGTACAATAGACAATAAATGTCGCAGACCTATTATGTACTTACATGTTTATTTATACATGACTAATCATAATAACATAATAATTTGTCTCGGCTCACTTATCGACATAATGGCTGCAGACCACACGCATTGCCCTCAGGATAAACGTGCACTAAAGTGAGTAAGGTCACGACTAAGTTTCCACTTGGCTTTGTCTAACCAGTGCAAATCGTGTTGGGGAAATGTCAATACGAGTAGCTATTACCGATGTGGTTACTGGTAGGACTAGTTAGTAACGTGCACTCATAATTTCATAGCACAGGAGGCCTTTTTTGTGGGTGGAAAATTATCGAATAATGTTTCCGGCTCTGGGCGGAGCGGGAGGGCGTGTCAGACTTTTACTGACTAAATCCCACCCGTGTTCCTACCGCCGCGCTGCTTGTGTCTAGCCAGAGGCCACGGCATCCTTTTCGGACTTTCCCGCGACCCTAGCGGACCCCGTCAGTTGTGCTGACATCTCTTTGAGGCTCGCGTGGATCACAACGCGCCGTCGACCCGGGCTTGGGGGACTACTTTCTAAGTCCGTCAACGAAGATAAGGGCCCGTCCGAAAGTAGTTGGTCCGTCAAAACAAGTGACAAATTCAAGTTTTTGAACGGGCAAAAACACTTTGCGAGTAGGGACAACTGTTTCGTTTCTGTGTGTCGTTTTGTCATTCATTCTCAGTTCGGGCTTCGCAGTAATCTTATGTCCGTAGGTGATACGGAGTAGGAATCGCCTGTAACTTTAGCCGAAACTATGGATTTAGTGCTTAGGGAGTAGCCCCCCTCCTGGTCCTTATCGGACGGCAAACTACCCATTGCTCACCGTCCGCAAGCCCGCGCCTACGGTGGCCAGGAGTAGGATTAGGCCTGCTGTACTGCTACTGGTAAAATTCCATGTTATATTGTTAAATTTCATCTGCCTAGTAGGTGAACACTAACGTTATGCATTATGGCTGCTTTATAATGGTATTAAGTGGCCTGGTGGCGCTAATAAGAAAGGAAAGGTCAAGGTTTTCATAAGGAATGTCCTTTTCAAAAATGTAGACAAAAAATATACGACTCTGTTCAGAATGAAAATCCAATAGGCATCGTAGGCTGTCATCAATATAATTATGTACTTCATAAACCATGCATAAAGGTAGAATATAGCTGAACTTATTGTTTTTTACTTAGTCACCATGCATTGTAATTATGTACCATCAATATATTATATCCTCGCTAAACATTTCACATAAAACCTCATAATTTTTTGTGTCTATGTCCCCAAATTTTCAGTTGCACAATCGCTTAACCACCGCTCACAAATACATTGGCGTGCCACCAGGCAATCGTGCCGCGTTACTTGACAATCTATTTGCTATTTTTCTACCTCATCGGCATGCACTTACGTCATAGCATGCTGAAATATGGATAATAACTTGCGCCCAGTTACGTATTCGGTTGTTGAGATTTTGAGCGCTCACTGTGTTTTATTGATGGTGTCATGTTTGTTGAGTGGATTTGAAATAATGTTTTTGCATTATCTAAATCAAGCTAGATCTCGCAATTTTGTTGAAAAGAAATAAGTAAATTAAATGATTAAATTATGATCTTATTGTGGAAGAGCTTGCAATTGCCTTGTTCGTCATACTTTAAGAAGTAAGTACCTATAGTTCCTAAGCTAAGCTTGCAATAAGTTAGGGCTGGTCACGTACAGGCTTGTGGAAGAGCTTGTAATTGCCTTGTTCGTAATACTTTAAGAAGTAAGTACCTACAGTTTCTAAGCTAAGCTTGCAATAAGTTAGGGCTGGTTAGATAAAGGCTCCCGTAGACGGGCGTGACGCGATTCTGGTAAAACAATTTCCATGAAGTTTGTTCTACTAGAGTCGCCTCGAGCTGTCATGTCGCGCCTGTCTGCGGGGCTTTAATAATTTCTCATAAGTAATGCCAAGAGTAGGTAATATCAAGAATATTTCTGTAGTAATAATTTCTGTCCAATTTAAAATCATCTTGCTAAGCTTACTTGTAAATTATACCAGACGTCGATGATTCGTCTGAAGAAAAATCATTAAAAAATTAACTTCCACACATTTTCTTGAAAGACTAATATTAATTATTTATATATTAGTCTGTTCGTTAGTATTAACATTAAATTATCCGTTTCAGACGAATCGCTTCTTAAAATACCTGTCTAGTCGACAAAGACAGCCGATTGGTTGCAACTAATTAAATCAGAGACCACACTATTGTATCCCCGTACATCTAAATGTCAATGGCTAAACTTTGTACAATTACTCGTATGAACTGTCTTATTTGAAAATTGGTACACTTTGAATTACAGATTTTGGTGAAATTAAATATTGGTAGCGATTATTTTACTTTATAATTTTTATTATTTTGTAAATTAATAGTTTTACTATTAATTTGATGCTTTTCGGCTATTTGATAATATAATTTTCGTAATTTGTGGAGTTTTCATGCCGGCTCTTCTCCATAGGAAACCACCAGTTGGAATCGTGCATCTCTCCTGACGTTGCATAAGTGCCCATGTAGGTTTATGTGAAATAAAATATCTTGAATTTGAATTTTATGGCTAGCAACACATTTTGGGACAATTTTAGCTGTTTCAGTCTTACTCAAATACTTTGGCCACAACTACGGAATATTTGGTACAAAATTATTTTCTTGTGTGTTGCTAATGCTACATTCGCGGCGGTCGGGCGAAGTGTAGGTCGCGTTATCGCGACAATGTAGCCGTAGCATACCAAACATTTGATCTCATGAGTATTAAAATTTTACGACTTCAGTGTTAAACTGAAATACATTCAGAGTAAGTTGTTAGGTACTATTTATTACAAAAGATTTTCATTGATATATAACACTTCATGGCGGACGTAGATTGGGGCACCTATTAAACTGACACGAATAGTTTTGAGCTCTATTTCTTGTGCAATAAAATATATAATGGTATGATACTTTAGATTAATAGCGCAACTAAAATAATTGATATGTGATGACGTCATTAGTCTAGTGTATCGGCCTGTAAATCTTTGATCACTAAATGACCCGAAAATGTCAAACAAAATGGGGATAATATAATAAAAATAAGCACTAACACATTTGCAAGAAAACGTTAAATATTATTGAATAATCTTGAATGAGTCAACGTGATTGCATTCATGAATATTTAGCAGTTTGCGAAACTCGTCTTTTATGAATGGAAGAATCATGCAGCCGTGGGAAGCAATCAAAACCTAAGTACGTATGTATGTCGTTACTTAGTACTTATATCTAAGACAACATAACAAGTTCCTAAAAAATAATCAAGTTTCTAACAGAAATAGAAAGAAAAAGATCCAATATCAACCACCACAATAGGTAATATCGATACTAGAAAGTAAACATCGGTATAAACAACTGCATACTTATCGATAATCGCTAATCGGTATACGATCGGGAATCGAATGATCGCGTGCATAGATGCAACTGCTCGTATTGCTCGTCGTAATCGATTGTCTGCAACCGTCGCCTGTATGTGGGTCAACTTAAATTGAAAGACACTGCGACACGTAACGTGGTGGGTTCCGATATGAGCTGGGGGATGCACCCTGTTATTGTTTATGAAATATGACTTTAAGAAGACACTAATCACACGTAATCAATTAAAAACACACCACCAACATACCTTACTTTGGTATTAATATTTGCATACCAAAATATGGCGATGCATCATCGCAGCAAATACATGACTTTGAGTCTCCATAATTCTTCAAAGATTACAGATAATTTCATAAACTTGGCATACACGTAATATATTTCTTACAGCCTACAGGCAGTAAGACTTTTAGTTAGTGTCGGGGTCCTTGTGCAGAGTTGGTGTGGTGTTAATAGAGTGAAAAGCCCGAAAATTCTCCGCAAATATGTTAACATCGTTATTATTAGTGTAAATGAGTTTTTAGATTATAAATTGTAAGTTTTGTAAATTGCACGGTCATTTAAAATTATTATTGTGGCGAATCTCTCCCATTATTGACCAGATTATTATTGACATTTATGATTATTATTTTTATTATTTTTCATTATTAGATATATTGATATTTCTTAATAATACAATTTTAATGGGATTATCTGTTTAATGACTGCATGATTATGATCAATAATTAATTTAAATTAAATATGTAACCTTATTTTATATTAGCAAGCCGAAATTAAAGGCAGAATATGATATGATGAGAACAATTCTGTACATTTTACCAACCTTCTGTACCTTAGGTATATGCAAATAAATGATTTTGATTTGATTTTGATATATAAACAATAGTTCAAAGATAAAATATTAAAAAGCGTAACCTCTTAATTAGTATTATTATCAAAAGTTACATACATACCTAAACTCACGCATTCTTCCCATGGGGAAAAAAAGTTCCTATGATTACTTTATGATTATAAATAACCTTTGTCTACCCTTAAACAGCATCCTAATTTCGTAACACACTATCTGTCAATCACAATCTGAATGATTTTGAAGTATATTGCTAATCCATTGCTTCATATGTTCGAAAAAATTGTCTGCTCAGCAACCAACAAATACCGCAATGAATGTTGTTGAACTATCAAAAAGTAAACTCATTGCTACTGTAAACGCAATTACCTCGCAGGTTCAATAGCTCAAAGTGGAACAAAACAAATCTGAGACCAGGTATGAATTACATGTTAGGTACAATACAGAAATTAATCGCGGAAGCTCTTGCGTATATCGAGTGTGTATCATAGACGGTCTACCTGTACATTGATAATTATAGCTGACCTGACAGGTACTGTCCAGATTTCAATAGTTCATACAAAAATCCTATAGAAAAAATGATGTTCGGTTTTTCCGAATTTGAAATAATTCCGGGAACCGTTTCCAGTTTTTATTTGCCTAAAAAACCGAATTCGGACTGTTTCGAATATTTTAAAACAAAAAATAGCCAAGTCAGTCAAGCCATTCTCAAGTGATGCGCTTACCACCGAACAGCATTTAATGTTAATTTATATAGATTAATTATGGTAGTGGTAACGGCCTCAATTTACGAGTTTGTAGGTCGCGGGTCCGAACCCAGGCAGGTGCTTTAATTTGTGCAAATAATATAATCACCACTGCTCTCAAAACGGCGAAGGAAAACATCGTGAGGAAACCGGCATGTCCGATAACAAAAAAATCGAAGACATATTGTGACATCTACCAACCCGCACTGGGCCCGCGTGGTGGATTACAGCCCACTCGGAGAGAGGAGGCTTGTGTCCCAGCAGTGGGAACATTATAGGTCGATTATGCTTACGCTAATTAAAATTAACCACATTCTTATTTCTGTAGCTTGTGGTCTAGTAGTCCAAATGCTTTTCAACCAGGTTCCGATAGAACACATACATACATACATAAACTCACGACTTCTTCCCATGGGGTTGGTAGAAACTATTAGAACCAGCTCCTCTCCTTACATAATCCTTTTGCTTCGCCTACGTTCATACAACTGGTTATACATGCACGCCGGTTGTGAGTACTACGCACCTGGGGGGTTCACAGCGGGAAAGTGGACCTATACAGGATTTATAGCTCCATCTCTTTCTTACACTGAAGTAATATTGAAGTAATACTGCTTTAAGAGGTGATGGTTACCCCCCTGACCTTTTTGAAGAACATCACTAATTAGGTCACTATATGTCCTCCTAGGACGTCCCCTCCCAGCGTTTTCACTCACCTCTGCTTTGTAAATACCTCTTGTTAGTCGCCTTTCATTCATGCTCTCAACATGACCAAACCATCTCAGCATACTCTTTTCAATTTTTGTCGCTACATCTTCTTTTAAACCACACCGTTGTCTTATCACATTATTTTTTAGCCTATCATTCATAGTCACGCCAGACATGCTTCGCAACGAACGTTTTTCCACAGCATTTATTCTACTTTCATGCTTTTTTTGCCACACCAGACATTCACTTCCATACATAAGCGTAGGCACCAGCAAATTATTGTGAACAGCCAGTCGAGCCTTCCTGGGCATCAACTGGTTGGTATGTTATGGAAAATGAGCCCCGCGCGACACCGATTCAGAGTCAAATAATAGAAAATCAATTGTGTCTCATTAGCTGTCCTTGACCAATTAATTGCAGATTTTGTCAAGTAGAATATTTGTCCTTTTAATATAACCTAGGACATAGCAACGATGCCAAGGATGACCTTCGCGGTTTACTTAATAACTTATACACACACATACTTGTGCATAATATTTATAATATGAATATTACGTTTGTGTTTGTATATTTAATGCAAGGCACACATGTCAGGCAGTTCTAGCTGTATCTCGTGTGTCTGTTTGTCCGTCTGTGACAGCCGATTTGTTCCGAATCTACAGGACCGATTTAAGTTGAAATTTGGTACACACATGAATATCTGTGACCCAAAACATGCACGGGTCTCGTAATTAACAGAATTTTTAATATGTTCCTCACTTTTGGGGGCAAATTAGAATATTAAAAAAAAGTTTTGCAAACTGTACCGTGTGACATATCAAATGAACGCGCTTGTTGTGAGAGTCTCAAATATTTTGTTTTATAATTTTGAAGTAATACCTTTTAAAGTTATTTAAGAAAGTAGATAAAAATATGATATATTTATAGTAAAACTGTATGTATAGTAAGTATGTACTCTTGTACCTATTTTATTTATAATTGTTTTATACTATGTAGTGATTCATTATGATATAATTTTAATAAAGAATTCTCATTGTTTCTCTCAAACAGCACCTGCCATCAAATCTCTTCACCACCCTTGGTTGACTGGTAGAGAATGCCTAAGGCATTAAGTCTGCCTTTGTACCTTTTATGTGTGTATTTTTTTAAAATAAATAAATAAAATTGACCATTCCCTTAACTCCGAAAATTTTGTAAAATAATACAGAAAAATAGTTATTTACTTATATATTACAGTAAATCCTATAAGAAGTCTATGTTGTTAAAATAACTTGGTAAACCTCTCAATATTGTGCGTACAAACTTACATTTGCAGTTGGATTGTATGGTGGAACATGCTTTTCAATTACAACGTTAAGTTTGTTCTTGATATAAATTCATCCCAATTACGGATCCCTTCACTGACACGCACTTGGCCGGTTTTTTAAAATTGATATTTCAAGTGACTACACTAGAAATAACAATTAAAAAAAAAACATTGATATTTTAAGTGACCACACTAACCGAGGCCCCTGGCAACACAGGCAACGGAAGGAAGAAGAGCGGGAGAAGTAATATGATGATTTCCCACCCAAAAAAAAAATACTACATTACAATAGTAATTAACTACAAAATTACACTACCCGGTTTATGACCCTGAAAAAAACATCGAATTAATATCTTTTTTGTTTTAACACGTTTAAATAAAGATATACATCACGTCTGCGGAGTTTTGCTAGCTAATTGAATTTCACCCTGTGTAACGTTTCAGTGACGTCATTCGCCGGTAAATTGCGTACGCTATTTGGCGGCCTCCCTTTTTTTTTTGGGTGGGAAATTATCAAATAACTTCTCCCGCTCTGGGCGGAGGGTCAGTCAGACTCTTACTGACGAAAACCCACCCGTGTTCCTTCCGTTGCCTGTGTTGCCAGGGGCCTCGGTGACCCTTTAGTACCTTCCCTAGCTTTATACTAACTAATTTGTGTACTGTAATCTCTAACTAATTAACACCTATTCACCTATATACGTAATTCTTTATGTACAGCTAACATACAAATACATAGATATCTGTGGGTGCTTACAGACACACATACCTACATACGTGTCGAGTTATTAACACCGGTGCGATACCCCGGCCGTGCTAACACGTCGCAATTATCACATCTAAAACAGGCCAGCCGTTCGTTACGGTATGAACAGTTTAACGCGACATTAGAATTCAATAAATACCTTTGAGGATTTTGGAAGCTACTTTGAAGTTTCACTTACATATATTATTATTATCCTATTTCAAGATAAGGGACCCTCCTTTATTGAGAGCTACGGTCTATTATTTGATTTACCTATTATTTCTTTTTTAATACAAACTTATCCAAATTCAATTCAAACTAAAACCTGCCATTCCATAAGGATAACTTTACTTTTTAGATTAACGTTAGAGAAAAACAATTTGTAGAACAGGTTTCGATAAATAAATATTAGGTAAACTTCTGCAACATTAGGTACCTACCTATACAAACATCAGCACTTCAATTCGTATTAAATGCAAATGGTGATAAAACCCTAACATTCCATAAAAAAAAGCAACGTCACCAGAAAAAATGAAACCGACCGTTGTTGGGGGAATTCGGGCAAAAAGAAATCTCAACTAAACATCAAAATATTAAACGCCAATTTCGAGCGCTAAAAACGCTGGAAACGCCATCAACTTTTCACGCTTCACCCGACTTTGCCTATTGCCCGGTTTGGCCCATTATGGCCCACTGTAGCCCAGCATAGCCCAGCCAGCATACCCCTATTGCATCGCAGTCGTAAATATTTGAAAAACGCCGTTGGCAATGTAACTGTTACTGGACTGTGCCTGTATATCACGTGAACATCCAAAGTGGATGATGTGGCTTTAAAGTTAGCGATGTGTTAATTAGGTGATCGGTACGTGGTTTGTGTAACTTGACATGATTATTCTAGCGAATAACATTACCTACTTAAGTAAACAGGTAATTCTATAGATTATAATGCTTGTTTTTCCCTTTTCAGTTGTGTTATTGCAGTCGGGTTTTTTGTTTTATTTCAAGCTGTTTAGTTTTATCAATATATATATATATTGACAAGCGTGGGCTTGATACGGCTTGTCAACTATTTTAGTAAATATATGTGTCAAAACTAGTTTTGACCGGTTAAAACTGTTTTAACAATTGCTACCATTTACTTAGAACCTTAGAGTACGCTTTTTGGATACCCTTCAAATATATTTTTTTTTGTGAAATCTTATTTTTGATAAAGATAGGCGTTTTAACTTAACGGTTAGGTTGTGACCGGCACCAGACAAAACTTTTTGTGACCTATTTACAGGTTTGACTGTAATATCCCAGGTACCTACCTATGCAGTCAAAGATCATATATTTTAAACTCACAACCATCAGCATTTATGTAACTCGGTAGTCACATAAATACTGATGATCCAAAAACTTTCCATCCGATGCAATAGCGTGCAAAAACTGCATGCCAAAACGGAATAAATACGAGCTATGGCAACGCTGTTTGCGTGGCCAAACAATGTCTTATCAAAGTCGAAAGTCGCCCGCGGCAGCGGCCATCAATTCCGAACTCTTCCGTAAACGGCAAGTATGCAGATCCAACGACAAATAGTTTCAACGATTTCCTTTCAGATTGTTACTGAAACTCGTCCGTGTATGAGAATTTAGTGGCGCCAGTTGCAGGCAAGGATTTTCAGTATCGGTGTTGAAATCTGACTTAAAGGTATTTTTGCCAATTAGATTCATAATTCTCCTGCCCGTATCCCAATTTATTTGGGATACGGGCCGGCGCCCAACATGTCCTTTCTAGCGATATCATCTGTCAAAACAAAACTGTACTGTCGGATGCGTTGGTAGACCGACGGCCTATAGAACTAGAAGATCTCGAGGAAGACTTGGATGAGACTCGCACAGACCAGAGACGCATGGCACAACAGGGAGGAGGCTATATTCAGAAGTAGATGGAACAAAGCCTTGTTCCATCCACCAAAAGGTCATCATCCTCATCACTGGCAGCCCAAATGATGATAACCTTTTCAGGAATTTTGATTTTAAGAACGCCTAGTTTTACTCACAATTTCAATCTGCTTAAGGCTTTGAATTCAGAAGAATGTGTGTATTTCCCGTATAGTTACAGTTTAAAAAGTTTCTGCATTCTGCGGAACTAATTACTTGAATGAATGATTCCAGCCCCTAAAATATCCATTTTGCAACATTTGCAGGTCGAAAATTGGATGCTTTATTACAGTTAAAAGCAGCATTTTTCTGTATTAAAAGTGAACTCCAAAACTAACTACCAAACATTGCTAACTAAACCTTTATCTAGCAGGAAACATCCTTATTATAATTACTGGGAGCGTCGAGCAATGGGATGGGATTAACGTAATGAACTAATGGTACCTATTGAATACTTAGTATCATGTGCATAGTTACTGAGGGACCAACCCTGAATTCGTGAAAAAATATAAGCAGCTCCATAAATTTATGTTTACATAACTCGACAAAACATTTTAAAATCTTTTTTGGTACTAACCAGTTAAGATTGGCAAGAAATATAGTTTTTAAGGTTCCGTAGTCAACAAGGAACCCTTATAGTTTCACCATGTCCGTCTCTGGCTGTCTGTCTGCGGCTTAGCTCAGACTCTTAGTAGCACTAGAAAGCTGTAATTTGGCATGGCACACATATTAATCACGCCGATAAAATAAAATCTCGAAAGATATAATTTTGTATGGTACCTACTCCCCTTCCACCTAAAGTGGGGTGATATTTTTTTTCTCGTTATCCCATGATACTCCATATCATGGGATAGACGAGAAAAAAATAAATATCGTTAGATAGGCCGTTCAAAAATGTAACGTTTGCGTAATATACTTTTAATTTTAAATAATGTAATGTGTCCTAATATTTTTGTTTTTTTTTTATATAGTTTTAATTTATAATTGCTTTTCTATTTCAATTTAATTGATGTTTTTATTTTTTTTTTATTTATACTGTATTTTTATTTAACTACTTGACATTTTAAATTAAATGTAAACTTATTGAAATAGAATATATTTAATGTAATGATTTAGTGAATAAGTCGTTGGTGTGTCAATAAATAAATAAATAAATAATATAAGTTTTGAAATGCTAATTTGTATTAGTCAAGTGTTTCCCCCCCACCCTCTGCTAGCTAAATGGTTATTTTTGGATATGTGAAAAAAATCACGGCAGTAGTATATACATATAACGAAGTTAGAAGGAAAACTATCACAGCTAAGTAGGCTTTACAAGTTAAGGCGCTGACAAGACCCAATTGACTAAAATTGGCTTCTCTTAAGAAAAAAAAATGCCAAATCTGTATACTTTGTGGTAACGGAAAAAATATATGTTAATTTTGAACATATTTCCCAGAACTTGGATGTTACCAAAACGCGTTTTGAAAAAAAATCTCGATACAAAACTAACGTTAAACTACTAACCTCTTACCTTGAGTTCTAATTCAAAATATCTGTATTAAATATCAACACACGTTACATATCTAAATAATTACAAGAACGTCCTATTTGAATGCAGAACTTGGTTGTTTTTAATTTTCGATTACTCTACTCAATTTTGAGTAAATAGATAATTGCTTCATATTTTGCAATAAATTACAAGCGTTGTGTCATCGCACTTCTCTTTCTTTTCTATGCAATCTGACAGTGACCGCGGTTTAGGTGTTGTCAGCGTCTTAACGAGTAATAGTTGACAACTTACATTTGCAGTGAAATGTATAATGGAGAACATGCTTTTCAACTACAACGTAAAATTTTTTTGGGACAAACTCATCCCAACTACGGGACCCTTCATTGTGCTTCTGGTACGACAAGCACTTGACTTTTTATTTAACTCCACCAAATCGGGAACAGCTGATTTGTTGTCGATTTAGAGTATGTCACTTAGGAAGTCATAATAACATAATGATGAGTACAATGACCCCGTTACAGGTTGTCAGTTATTTTAAAAAGGTACACCTTCTAAAGACCATTATTTAAATGAACTATTTTGTACTCTTTGCCACATTAAGTTTTCCCCTTAATTATAAAACATCAAATAAATATTCCCGCGGTTTCCACTCGACACTGCTGGTGTAATTTAAAAGCTGTTTTGTATGCTCTATAGTAGTCGGCGGTTTCATGAATGGTTTTTCGGGTTGACCACAATAACATATTTTGCTGAATTCAGATTTTATTTCACTAGCTTTAAAACTCTTTGTTCGGGAGTTAAGCCTATTGCTAACAATGGCATGGTCAGTCAGTAACAGTCCCTTTCGGCTTATAAATAGTTAATTTATTGGATAATCAAACTGCGCAATTGTTAGACTTAAACGTACTTCCTTCCTGCCTAAATAACGATGAAACAAGGAAAGAGAGCAAACCCGACCTTCAAACTATAAATACAATATTATCCATTGTAATATTATCTAAAATCATCAATACTAAAGGAATTCAATCCAGACAATGGTGCCCCTTACCGACTACTCGAGAGTTTACAAAACACTCAAGTCCTATGATATCGGCAGATATTAAATTACTTGGCTTGGCCGCCATGTTGGTTTTGCCAATAGAGGTGGTCTGATAAGGCGCATCGCTGGATATTGAGATATGGTCTCACCGTGAGCTAAAAGGATTTCGTGAACATTTTAAATATCGCTAAGTAAATGGCTATGTTCATTTAGTATGCCATCAGGAGATAGGCTATCCACATTGCGTCATGGTTTTTTTATTTTGCGATGAACGTGAATACGTTAAAATACGATAAGTAAATAGCTCATATCCTTATTTTGTAAGCAAACAAAGCTTGTGGTTTTGAATATATCACGACTTATCTTAAACTTGAGATCTGGTACATTTTAAAAACACTCACACACACATACACCCAAAAATTTCCGAAAGCGGTTACATAATAAATATTCACTGGAACACTAGCTTAAGTAAGGAGAAATAAATATTGATTAGAATTCAGATAAAAGCAACGCACAGCTCCGCTCAGCTCAGCTCATCTTACCCCGTAGTACACACAAGTACGCGTTGCTAGCTAGCTCCTACCTCCTAGGTAAACTGATAGAACGGAAGCACCACTGATAATGATCTCGAGATCGTTTCGTGCCTCCCGACGCCTGGCCGTGACAACCGTCAGTACAAATAGTTTTTTGGACGAAAAAAACGTGACTTGCATTCAGTTTTTAGGAGTTTTGTTTCGTCTGGCTCTTTAGAGGGCATGAAATTATTGATGCAAGTGAAAAATTGTGCTTGTAGTAGTTAGTTTACTAGGATAGCGTTGATGAAAGACATGATGATGAGCAGGTAAATCATAACGACGTCGTTTTAGTAGGTAACAAAAAAAATATGGAAAAAAATGCCAATGTTGTTCTATTGAACATAATGTAATTGAATCATGGCCTGTTCAGAAAAACAGCAGGTACAAAATGAGCAATATTTCTAAGAAAATGTAACTGCATATAATTCTCGTGGCATTTACAAGTCGTCCAACGCCATAATATGCAGGCCATAGAAATAAAAGTCTAATAATTCATAGTAAATGTAAAAATTCCATGTAGTTTGCTAGTAGTTAGGACATTTTGCGTCATGCATGCTAGCGACGTCACATTGTATGCGGGCTGTTCCAGGAATCTAAGTCGAATCGTATTTTATTTGCAAACGAAAAAATATAAATACATGCTGTATCATCTATTTCCGAAGTTTTTATTTTTGTACCTATACCTATAGAGGTTGAAGTGTCATGAGAAAATATATTATATCTACAAAAAAACACGTAAGTGTAAATTCGTAAGATTATTTGGTTGTATACCTATTCGTTTGGTTGGCGTTGAGAGCATTAGCAAAGTATTTTCTGCTACTTGTAGATTACACTGATAACTTGTCCTTTATCAAGGAAGATTGTGGATCTTTATCAGGAGTGATAACTACACTTTGACTAAAAGCTCACCCCGCAAGAATGACGTCACTTCCATAAATAAAGTAATTTTTTGGCACAAATTATTTTGACAAAATGACGTATTATAAAAGTCGTTCTAATCAGGTTATTCAACTAATCTTAATTGACATTCCTCATCAATGGGGTCTTGTGAACTTTTTGCCACAAAGGATGAAGTTCGCAAATCCCTATCAGTTTAAAGATAAAATACAAACAGCATATTAAATAAGAATCACGTCATTTCTTATGGAGGTAAGGAATCATTGATTATTTTTATAATCAAACAAATTCAAGTAATAGATGGTAGTTTTATTCCACAAATCCCCGAGCACTATGAGACTACAATGGGGCTTTGTGGATAAAAAAAGTCCCTAATGATAGGGAATGTCAACGGGGATTAGTGGAATAACCCTTCTAATTCATATGTCACAGGTACACGTGGCCTAACTTTATTACTTACTTCCACTTTAAGTAAATAAAACAACCCGCCAACAAACCTCCTTATACTTTTAACATATTCTACCGGCACATTAAAATTACCTTCTGCTTTCCATACTTTTTGTTAAGCACACATCACTTGCATACAGGCATTCAGGCAACGTTCTTAGGATCGTAAATCTCTAGCTTCAAGTCACAGACATCCGCATTTACTACGAAAGGGGGGGGGGGGGGGGTGTTAAGGGGGGGAGCAGGACAGTGGCATCCGTCCCGTCTTTTGTTTTGCAACTCAATTAAAACTTGGCTGTTTGAACCGACCACGCTTAGAAGGTCGTTAGTGAGTTTAGAAATACACACGTCACGGCGTAGATCACGGTTTTCAAGTGGATTTTGTACAATTAAACCCTGATACATGCTTCGTAGAGTTAACTCTGAACTGGATGAAGTTCGTACTTTTACTATTTACTTTTGTGACTTAATTTGTGACGGGTGCAGGATAGATCCCTGGGGCACGCCAAGCGCTATTGCTTTTTCTTCATCAATGTTCACCGGAGTTACACGCTGATGATACGTAATGAGGACGAACTAAATATACCGTGCTAGGTACCTTAGGGACGCTAGGGACGTACCGTCCCAAGAGTATGGACTAAGTTTGTATCTTTGGATAAGCCCTAGCTGATCTGAAGCTTAGTGTTAATTAATCGAATACCTTACATAAAACAAGGACTATTAATTGTATTCACGTTAGTTTAATTTGCACCCATGTGTCCACCTTCATCTTTTATTCGGTTTGCGTTCAGTGTATCATGCATGTATCAGTCCCCACATACGTCGTATGTCCTAACCGTAACGTTTCAAGTTTTTGATACGTTTCCGGTTACGGGATGTCAACAGTTGACGCGACCGGATTCGGCGAAGTTTTTGAATTGTGATTCTGAAAGGACACCTGCGTTATGTTGTGTGAATGCCAATTTCGTACTTCGTGATGCTTTTCTACTAAAGTTTGTTAGTTCTATAGAGCACGGATAGAGATCTCTTTGGAAACAATAACTAAAATTATCGTCTTTTAATATTTAATTATTTTTTTGGCGTGAATTTCGGAATCCTGAAGTCTCTTCAGATATAATATTTAATATGACTATTCGTTAGAGATCTTTTAGGACAATATACTTATTTACATGTCTATGTGGACTTACGACAAAGATAAAGACGATGGTATCTATTTTCCAGCGGCTCATCTCAAAAATGTTTAATTCCATCCATAATCCTATTTACAATTTCACAGGAAATATATCTAAAATAATGTCACGGCACGTTAATCCCGTTGTTCACACATCGCCTTGTTTCTCGGTAATGTCCGTAATCTGACGATCGTTATCAGTAGGCGGAGCGAGCGCATGTTTGTACAAGTGTTGCGCCTCATTATGAGCATGATAACTAACGACTATAGTTTCTGAGGTCCTGGGCCTCAAGTCTGCTATTACAATAGTGTCAGAATGGTCTATAATTGATTTCATAATTGTGATTTTGACAAGTTTGGTAAACTATTAATATAATGGCGTCATTAATGAGAATCGGAACAGACCATTCTGACACTATTGTAATAGCAGACTTGAGGCCCTGGTATAAGGGTACAATCGCATATTTCATTACGAGGTTTATTTTGAACAGATTTATGGTCTAGGTTGGAACCTAGAGCATACGTGCAGTTCTTATTTTGACCGTGACGAGTATTAAAATTAGCCGTAACGACGATTGCGCCGAAATAATAAAGAAAAGTGTGATGAAGATAATGATTTGTCTACTACATTGCCACAACGCACAAATCCTCACCACACGTTATAAAATCTAACTGAATTACAACCTACTGTTTATAGCATAAAGGTGCATCTAAGACTGCATATACATATCACGATCTAGCTTCATTATATTCTTTGTCTCTTCTTTCCTTCCTTATTGGGGTCAGCTTCAAGCCTAATTAGATCATCTGCCTAGCCTTTTCCCAACTATGTTGGGGTTGGCTTTCAGTCTAACCGGATGCAGCTGAATACCAGTATTTTACACGGAGCCTATCTGACTTAATACGATTATAGAGGCATGAGGAACAGGGTGTAAAGTTCACTCATCCTCCATAGAAAAGGGAGGATCCTCCGACCAGACGGGTGTCGTGTCGGGCAACTGCCCGATGGTTAATGTCGGAATGTTGTATATATGCTAGTTGCGCGGTAAACTCTGCTTGCGCGATGCAGGATTTTGCGTGACGTCAGTGTGATGTGTAGTTCGTATGTGGCGCTGTAGATGCCACCACACGATACCCCTTGGTAAGACTGGTTGTTAGACTTGGGTTCCTGATGACCCGTAAAGATCAAAGATCCACGAATGACAAGCGGGACTCACGGCTTAACGTGCTTTCCGAGGCAGGGAGGGGTCTTGGTATGTAAAGATCGGAGCCTATCTGACTTAATACGATACCCGTTGGTAAGACTGGTTGTCAGACTTGGGTTCCTGATGACCCGTAACGACAGTCAAAGATCCACGAATGACAAGCGGGACCAACGGCTTAACGTGCTTTCCGAGGCAGGGAGGGGTCTTGGTATGTAAAGATGGTCACCCACCCACGGACCAGCCGCGGCAAGCGTAGCTACCTGTTATTACTTAGCCACAAGCCCCTCAAGTCTAACTAGATGCAGAATATGCGGTTTACGTTCACAGTCATAATCTACAATATGATTATGTTGCTTACATTCTTTAACACTTAAACATAACGCAGCCATTATCAGAAAGGTACTCATATTTGTTCAAGTGTCGTCTGTCGTTACGCAAACGTGTCGTCGGCGTCAAGTTACGGTCAGAACGGCTACGCTGTATTATGTTGGCATTACACTTTTTATGTATAGTTTTGATGACAACTGGTTTTTTTAAACAAATAAATTAAAAGCAAAAGGTTTTATTTTTTGTATGTTTGTATATTTATTTACCTCGCTTTCACGCTAAAACAACTGAATAGATGTGGATGAAATTTGGCACATGGGTAGACCATGACCTGGGTTAGGACACAGGGTACTTTTTATCCCGGTATTCCCACAGGATCGAAATTTATGCGGGTGAAACCGCGGAGCGCAACTAGTAATTGATTTAGCGAGTGTTATATGGGTTTGGCCATTTCTCTGTTTTAAGTATGGATTGTCTAAGTGTGACCCATAAAATGGGTAATACTTGTCAAATCTATGGTTGATAATGGTCATGCATGAAGCATAGACAAATTTCTAGCTTCTTCAAATGTCTACCAAATTCCACCATTTTGTGTAATTTGGAACACGATCACACAATTACGAAACCGCGCTAAAAAAATGAAATCCTCAAACACAAATTACAAATGCGAGTCTACAAGCAGTTTAATAATTTAACCGTCAAGTGTATGCCCATGCAGGTACTGATAATGCTCACACACACACACACACTTTCATATACACGGTTTAAAACAAACATTGCGACATGGATCCATTGTTCAAACATCGCCTGTGACTAACGCTTTAACTTTTTGTACGGTATGGTCTTTTGGACCACCATAGGGTGGTAATCGCTTGCAGACGGGAAGTTATAGGATTTCCCGTCTGCAAGCGATTATAATAGGATCATCAATTTATGGAAAAAAATGGCATTATCAGACAGGGGGAGCAGTGATAAGAGAAGAGCAGATTCGATGTGGCCCAGTGGCAACGGCCCCGACTTACCGAGTTGTAGGTCGTGGGTTCGAACTGAGGCAGGCGCTTTACTTTGTATAAATAATTTTATCACCACTGCTCTCTAAACGGTGAAGGAAAACATGTGGAAACAGGCATATCCTAGAACCAAAAATTCGAAGTCAGCAGCCCACTCCCTCGCGAAGAGAGGACGCCTGTGTCCCAGCAGTGGGGATATTATAGACTGATATTATCATCATTATTATGATTATTGATCAGAACAGGAATAAAATAACCACATCCTAGCTCTAGGGATGTGGAAGACCTTATGACAAGAAGCTTGTAATGATTGAACAGAGTTGCATTCTCTTGTTTTGGAGGCCCCCAGATGCAGTTTTGGTTATGATAAGCCATCAAGTATGGGAGTGAATCAAGTGGTGCTTCTTTTAGGGCGAAGTTCACCAACTCTTAAAAAGGCTGTTTAGATATTTAATCAGTTCTTTCCTAATAAAGTTTGACATAAACCAATTGTTTAATGACTTAACTTGCGATTTGAATGTTGTTGAACACAGCCCTTAGAGGTGTACCTCTTTTTTTTTTTTTGAGGGTGGGAAATCTTCAAATAACTTCTCCCGCTCTGGGCGGAGCGGGAGGGTGTGTCAGACTCTTACTGACTAAAACCCACCCGTATTCCTTCCTGTTGCCTGTGTTGCGGGGGCCTCGGTGACCCATAAGTACCTTACACCTCTGGAAGAAGTCTCCAAATTAATTGGGATCAAGGCGGGATTATAATAATGATGACAACGAGAAATGCAACACAAAACTACAAACAGATGTAGTCACATGACATCACGCCTGTTTTACCTGTAGGGTTGCCTACACCAAAATTTCACCAGCCATATTTAAGTCCCATGTAATAAGGGGCGAGCCTATTGCCATCAACCAGGCACAAATCCAAACTCCGGACTGCTACTGAGAAATTCCAGATGGAAAACCCAATAACACTTTGGCTGACCTGGTAATCGAACCCAGGACCTCTCAGCTCTCAGTTCAGCAGTAGCGTCCACTAGACCAACGACGTAGCAAACAGATGTAGTCAACAATAAAAATGTTTTACATGCAGTTAGGGAATATAATTGAATATTCCCGTAACTCGTACAATACGAGTAGGACTTCACTGAGGTCTGTATTGAAAAAGTGATTAAAACCCAAATCGTTTAGCATTCAAGAGAAATTGCATTTTTTACGTTAATCCCCGAATTCGTTGTAAAGCCTCGGTAATAATTCCGAATGGCAACAACACACCTCTATCGATTCTTCACCTGTTACTACAACGGAAGTGTGTTTAACGTTTGCATACATTGCTGGCTGCAAACTGACGCGCGACTGTATCGTGCGTACTAAGCGAGCCGTGTAAACATAACAGTTTAACCACGGTAAAATGTCGAATTGGTGCGATGTGTCGCGTTAGCCGGTGCAATGTTCGACGTTAGGGTTGTCACATATCTTTTGTTTTACTTATAGTTTGTTCTTTGCAAAAATGGCAGTAAGTATGTCAAATATTAGAATGCGGTATTAGCAATTCAACGCTTTTATAATGAAAAATATTTCTCTAAATTTTTTTTCTTACTCTCTAACATTAGAAGAAATTCTATAAAACCTGTTACTGAAGTTTAAATGCATTACTGATAATTCTACATAATTATAATATCTCTCTTATTACACCACACCTATTAAGAAAACACTAATGACCTGCACTAGTACTTAAATGTGGTTAAATTACGCAAATATTGAACGATGAGTCGTTCATTTCTCCACAGCTTTACGGAATCATTTTCATTTAGTAAAATCAACCATGGGTAGAGCCATAGGTAATGCAACACAAGTGCCTTCTACAATGACATAATTTATGCAAGCACAAATCTTCATTAAGTCTGTCATTTCAATATCTGTCTATTGAAATGAGTTAATCAAGATTTGTGCCGGAATAAATGATGTCATTGTAGAAGGCACTTGTGTTGCATTACCTATGGCTCTACCTAGTTCAAAAATATAAATATATTTTGAGACAGCTTGAGAATTTGTTTTATTATTAAAAAAAAAAATACATTCCATAAAGTTTTGCAATCTGGGCTCAAGTTTGTAGCACCCACAAAGACAAATCTTGATTAACTCTGTCATATCAAAAATAAAAATATATTTTGAGACTCAATCTTGAGCATCGTTATATTATTAAAACCCAAACGGCGTTATTACAAAACAAGAATTACTTTTAGACATGGTTTAATCCATCGAGCCAGTTTTTATAATAAGTACGTTACTATGGTTGAAATACAGTTCTTTATACAAAACTGACTACTTAGTCCGGTACTAATTTGACAGTTTTGCATTAAGAACTTTAACGTAGACGGAATAAAGTTCGAAATTCAAAAATGGCTCAATAGTTTAAACCTGGGTCTGAAGATAATCCTTGTTTTGTAATAAGACGGTAAAAGTCTTGCTTCGCTACAAAAGCTTTCCAACGCGTGCCATCCCTGCCTAGTCGTATTTAATCGGTAGCGCTCTGTGATGCATCTATTCTCTTTAATCTGTGCCATGACTGCTAAACTAGAAGCGCCGACTAATTGTAACGATTCCAGCGCTTGTCGAGATTTCTAATTTATCGTCTAACAGTGGAAACGGGCTGTATTCCGGTGTATAGTTAACGTATGGAACTTCGGTGCAAATTGTATCCGACATGTTTTTTGGTGCAGTTTTTAAGACGCTGACAACACCTAAACTGCGGTCACTGTCAGATTGCATAGAAAAGAAAGAGAAGCGCGACGACAAAACGCTTGTAATTTATTGCAAAATATGAAGTAATTATCTATTTACTCAGAATTGAGTTGAGTAATCGAAAATAAAAAACAACCAAGTTCTGCATTAGAATAAGACGTACTTGTTATTAATTAAATACGTAATTTATGTTGATATTTAATACAGATATTTTGGATTAGAACTCAAGGTAAGAGGTTAGTTTAACGTTAGTTTGTATCGAGATTTTTGTTTAAAACGTGTTTTGGTGACAACCAAGTTCTGGGAAATATGTTCAAAATCAACATATATTTTTTCCGCTACCACAAACTATACAGATTTGGCAATTTTCTTTCTTAAGAGAAGCCTATTTTGGTCAATTGGGTCTTGTCAGCGCCTTAAGACGCCAAAGTAATACTTTATAGGGTCCCGTACCTCAAAAGGAAAAAACGGACCCGTTATAGGATCACTCGTGTGTCTGTCTTGTCTCTCCGTCAGTCACAGCCGATTTGTTATACATATGTAGTTTTTATAGTTAACGGATGGAACTTTCGGTGCAAATTGGATCCGACATGAATGTTGGACGCCACAGCAATGTTTTTCACTTAAAATGGAAGCGGCAGAAGCACTGAGTATTGCTTGATTAAGAATCCACCTACTTTGATAAATAGTTTAGGACCTACTGATAACTAGACTACTTGAATTACCTGCCATCTTTATTGGATTTTTTTGTAGCAGCGACCATTTTCTTAGCAGCGATTAATAAAGGAAAGCTCCCGTATTTTACAGGTCTAGCTTCAGGCAATGCCTTTTTCTAGTGACTGTTTTTATTCTACGCCACTTGGTATTTCAGTTGGTTATGAAATTCATTAAAATTAATTTATCACAGTTTGTTTTCAGCATATTATAGTTAACTAAGTTTTTTTTCAACTGAAATCTGGAATACTGGATAACTATGGTTCAGTACACATACCAAGAGCATTAATTCGCCATCGTATACAAGTAGACTACATTTGTAATTAACTCGCAGTTACGTTCATTACTCAATTAACGAATTACCGGCTTTACATTGACGATCCGACATTACTTTCATTGTGGCTGACATAATGAGTACTTTAATTAAGTACGGAACATATTATTAACATTTTGGATCAACGTTGACGTTGGAAAATTGGAAAGTGATTGAATTACGATTTGTACTAATGTTAATTAATTACTTCGTGTTTAATTGTTGAAGTTGATTATAATTATTTATATTATGATCTAGGTAATAATTTGAATTAGTCTTATCAAATTACCTAATTCAGGTTACCTACTTGTATTATATGATTATAATTGACCTTTATTATTTCTTTGAAACAATGGTTTATTATTATTAGTCTTATTAACTATAATAGCAGGTGCATACAAGTGTTTCTTATACACTACGTACAAGAAATAATAAAGAGAATCGATACGAACTATTTTCTGTTGATCAAGATTAAATTATGAGATGAAATAATGGTAAGCAAACGAAAAGTCGAAGCTACAGAGATCTGGTTGCTGCGCTCACGATCACGAAATAGATAGGACTCTATGGTCAGTATTACAGAACCTCAGCGCCCAAAACTCAAGCATTACTTATAACTAGTTAAAAGCCATTTTATTGGTTCAAACTAGTTTTAATTTTGTAAGTAATGAGTCTTGAGTCAATCAATCAATCAACTCAGCCTATCGCAGTCCAGTGCTGGACATAGACTGGCTCCCAAGCTGCGCCACCACACCCTGACCTCCGCCTTCCGCATCCAGTCTTACCCAGCCATCTTCTTAGGTCGTCGGTCTATCTAGCTGGGGGGCGTCCCACACTACGCTTGCGGACACGCCGTCTCCACTCTAGGACTCGTCTGCTCCATCGGCAATCGGTCCTTCGACAAACATGGCCAGCCCACTGCCATTTCAGTTTGTTTACTTTGCAAGGTTGTATGTCGGTAACTCTGGTTCTTTTCCGGGTAATTTCTTATTTTTCGTCTTGAATAAGGTTCTGTAATTCGGACTCTACTTGATACAACTCATGGGTTACGTGGACAAGTTGCTACACCTACCAAACAAACAACAAACAAAACCACACAACATCAGCATGACTGAACGTCCAACCACAGCACAGTCAATAAAATGCTTCAATCATTACTGCCATTACAAATATCGAAATGTTTACGTCGCAGTAGGATTCTTTCGATGTCCATTGTTTATTTATTTAGCGACAGACGGCCAATCATGCTAACACGCAGAGTCGGAATGTGATTGTTTTACAGACTTTGTTTACCGATGTTGATACATAGCCCGTGATGACGACCGTGGTAAGTTTTGATTCAGAAGTGGAGAGCGTATTCATTCTGATGGATTGAGGCGAATAATAATAACATCATATTCTGACGACACGGTTGGCGTAATGGCTGAGCGATCGACTGCTGCGCAGCGTGTCGTGGGTTCGATCCCCGCACGGAACAAATATTTGTATGATCTGCAAGTAATTGTTCCGGGTCTGGGTGTTTGTATTTGTGAGTTTCTATGTTTGTAATCGCACCCACGATACAGGAAGAAATTCCTAGTGTGGCGCAACGTTTTTAAAAACAAAAAGAAAATCTTTTCTCTAATGGCTAAATAATAACAGCACGGGTCAATCGATCAGGTTAAGCTACGCTTGCCGCGGTTGGTCCGTTTATGGGTGACCATCTTTACATACCAAGACCCCTCCGTGCCTCGGAAAGCACGTTAAGCCGTTGGCCTCGGCTGTAATTCGTGGATCTCTGACATTCGTTACGGGTCCGAAAGTCTGATAACCAGTCTTACCAAGGGGTATCGTATTATCCAGTAACTGGGTTGTGGAGGTCAGATAGGCAGTCGCTTCATGTAAAATACTGGTATTCAGCTGATGATGAATAGCTTAGCACGAAGCATGCTTGTAATATCCGCAAAAAAAACAGGAATTAGGTAATCATGGATCATTTTCAGCAGTGGATGATTTGGAGCCTATCTGAACTTACAATTAACAGTTTATGCATTTAATACTGATCATTTATTTCGTCTGTTCAAAGAATTGAATTCATATGTTTGTAACGGAATCGTACATTGAGGCTCGTGTAGACTGGAGCGATATCGCGGGCGCGACACGGAAGTTTTTATAGAAATTGTGGTACTAGTGTCGCGTCGCGCCTGTCTGCAGGAGCCTTTACTCTACCGAGTTATGCGCCGTGCATTCTGCTCACACACAGCATTAGTACCTAATGTTGCAAGTAAACAATTTAAAAATAAACAATAGGTCTAGTGTTTAACGAACATTCAAGGCGGTCGGTTTTATTTCATCATCCCAATAGAATCGACCCGGTATCCGTACAGTAAGTGAGGGATCCCCTACAATACTTTTCCCCCAAAATCTAGATCGGCATCAGGAACTGGGTTCTATTTAACAGTATTCAGGTTTCTGAAGAGAAGAAAGCCGTGTCAAGAAAAAAAGGAAAACGTTTTATTTGGGACACGAAATACTTTATTTCTTTCCTAATTTTATTTTTATTGTAAGGATTTGTTTAATTTTATTTTTTTGCTGTACCCTACAGGGTCCGTAATTGTAAATTAGTTCTAAGCCTTTGTAACAACACCTTAAAACATTATAGAATGCAATTAAAGATATGAATATGAATATGAGTAAATACAAAAAGTTAAAGAAAAGGAACTCATTTAAAACCAATAAAATTTACATATTTGTTCGATTCAACAAAAAACAAAAAAAAAAAAACTACTTGTGCGACATCAAAATCCTATCTCTGCATATTGCTGCGAAGCTCTTGAAGATCCATCGACTTCTAACAAACAGCCGCTTCGGATATAGTTTCCTGGCTTTTATTTATAATTGATAAATGATCTATTTCTTTAAGTAAGTAGGTTTTTATAAACACTTTTACACGTCAATCATATTTTTTAAACCAGATGAGTTCGGCGTTTCCTATCTGACTACTCTGCGAAGAAAGGCCGAAACAAACTCAGAGGTCACAGTCTCAAGTCCAGACATAATTATGATTAGATCATGTGAAGATCATGTACATTGGTGTCTGAAATGGTCTTTTGATGAAAGAACCACACAGATTGAGTGGACCTGTCCAGTCAGTGCCCGCATTTGTCAGTAATTATGCAGCTCAATTCAGAACTTACGGAGCTCAACGATTCAACGAACAATACCAAAGAAAGGACATTAGGCTAGGACGCAAAAAAAAAAAACTGCCAGACCATGTTAAAAACTAACTGATACTCATCATCATCACCATCACCATCATCATCATCATCATCTGCCTTGCCTTTTCCCAACTATGTTGGGGTCGGCTTCCAGTCTTACCGGATACAGCTGAATACCAGTATTTTACATGGAGCAACTGCCTATCTGACCTCCACAACCCAGCTACTGGGTAACACGATACCCCTTGGTAAGACTGGTTGGCAGACTTTCGAGCTTCTGACGACCCGTAACGACGGTCAAAGATCTACAATTGACAGCCGGGACCAACGGCTTAACGTGCTTTCCGAGGCACGCAGGGGTCTTGGTATGTAAAGATGGATGGATGGGTGATCCACGGACCAACCGCGGCAAGCGTAGCTTAACCTGATCGATCGACCCGTGCGGCTGTTATTACTTAGTTATAAAACAAACTGATAATAAAACAAAATTAAACAATGAGCCACATAGTCTTCACATTTAGAATTATTCAAATAATACAATACTTCATAGAGTAAATATTCATGTCATTGCATAAATAAAATTCATCAATGGCAATGTGGAGGATAACAATCCGATTTAGATTCATTGCTGATTTTATTATAAAGTATATTCTTAATAAATGCAATGCATCGTATGAAATGCAACTGCGTAGCGAGTAGGTATAATGTAACGATTGTGTAACCAAATTCATTGATTACGAAGCGTTGTCGATTCGGAACGAATGAAGACTGCATGCCAAATAATTCGAATGACGTCACGGTTGAAAGATCAATTAGCAATTCAAATTAATTGGCGATTTCAAATTGTCTCCCGAAAGTGTGTAAAAGGGAATAATAAATACATACCTAATTAATTAGTCCTCTCTGCGTAGATGCATGACAACGATATATCTTTTGATAAAAACGTTTAAGACAGAAGTACACATTACATGGTTAGGCAGAGCTGTATAAATATTATACCAACTATAATAGTACACCCACATTTCTAAAGTTGTGTTAAAGTCCCATGCAATAGGGGGCGAGCCTATTGCCATCGCACCGGGCACAAATTCAGACTCCGGGTTGCTACTAAGAAGTTTCAGATGGTAAAACCCAATAACAGTTTGCCCAACCCGGGAATCGAACCTAGGACTTCATCTTCAGCAGTAGCGTCCACTAGACCAACGAGGCGGTTACATTCTATTAAACCAGTTAAACCAATAAAATTCTGACGTACATAATGATAGGTGACATGTCTTCACAATAGTCGAAGAAAGCAACACAGAAAAGCTATGGGGGCGATTGACTGAATAAGTAATAACCTCACGTACCAAGTATGAAAAGCCGATTGATACCTTGCTACCAAGAAACTTCAAGTTCCAGTCCATCCAATGCTAGCCTAGAAGAGATCTCCAGGTAGCGATAAGATCGTCAATAATTGAGCCGTATAGAAT
Source organism: Atethmia centrago (assembly GCA_905333075.3). Classification (NCBI taxonomy): domain Eukaryota; kingdom Metazoa; phylum Arthropoda; class Insecta; order Lepidoptera; family Noctuidae; genus Atethmia; species Atethmia centrago. The sequence continues at coordinate 6,430,816 of HG995377.1, forward strand.
CAAAAGCAGCAATCTGATATTTCACTAATCTGTAAAATTCATTCAATTAATATTAATTTCATTTTAATTTATTCGACTGAATGTGATATTTAATTGAAATAAGAACCTCAAATTTAATAATGTACTTCATGTGATTAACTTGTGAATTTGATAAAAGAGTGATGTTAGTTTTCTTAATTACCATAAATTTGTGAAATGTCAGATTGCTGTTTTTGCTTTTGCTATATCACTCAATTGAACCTCGAGTGCTTATAACGCAGTGAAATTAAGAATCTAGAAAGAGTTTTACTGTTCTGTCGACTGGTTCACGAACTACCATCATATCTTGTTTTGTTTCTCATGTTTTCTCCACCATTTCTGCACTGACACCCGGTTTCTGAATTGAGGATTTGAAAATTTCCATGATTTTTTCAAAGAAATTGTTCTACTAGAGCCATGTCGCGTCGTCGCGCTGTCTGTCTACGGGACCCTTTATACATGACCTAACCGAACACATCCAGACGTTTGACCCGATCAATCAACGGAACTTTTCTGAACTGAATAATTCAATTTTGGTCTTCAAAGACTTTGAAAGAGTTTTCTGTTCTGTAGACTGGTTGACCAACTACCATCATATCATATGTTTTTTCTACAATTTCTGCACTGACACCCGGTTTCTGAATTGAGGATGAGAAGTTGAGTCCATGTTTAACTTTAATTTTAGTAGTACATAATGAAATGATTCCTTCACTGCAGTCCGCGAAATTCGAAAATTTTTACGTTTTTTGCAAAGACATTTTGGATATCGCGTGCTTTCACCTTATTTAATGGTAAAGTATAAATTGACAAGTACCTTCTCCATTTGAATTAAATATTTCTGAGTGAAACTTCACATTATTCACTCATTCACGTACGAGACGAGTTGATGAAAGAATTCAATAAAACATGACCTAACCGAACGCATCCAGACGTTTGACCCGATCAATCAACGGGACATTTCTGAGCTGTATTATTCAATTTTGGTCTACAAAGACTTATAAATTGCTTTCAAATTTTAAATTGTCTTCTTAGCTAGTGATCGCAAGCGAGTGACTGCTGACCGTGGGGTCCTAGGTTCAATCCTTAGAAAGGGGTATTTGCTTTTGCCAATAGAAATTTTCTTAGGAGCACTCTGAAGACTCAGTAGACTCTGAATTTGTATCTGATTGGCTCGCACCATATTATTATATGGGATTTAAACATTGCTGACGAATTGTGGATATACCAAGTGAAGTATCAGCCGGTGCAGTGCACGTATTCAGTGTTTTGGATCTCCGGTTCAACAAATATTTTTACGCTCTATTCCTAGAGACAATATTTTGTTTCGAGTCTGTGTGTGTTTGTATATGGAGATGCCTGCTTCCAACGATACAGGAAAAATCCATGGTTTAAAATATAGAAGCTCTATCTGTATGCACATTCTCGGTATAAAAGAATTCTAGTTCAGCCTGAGACAATAAGTCAGACTTTTTTAATGACTACAGTGGACGACTTTGTTATAAGTAGGCCATGTAAGTGATTTATGGGGCCTAAACTAATCCCAAAACGTTGAAAGATGTGTTAAATTTAGAAACTATCTGTATGCACATTCTAGGTATAAAAGAATTCTAGCACAGCCTGCGACAATAACTCAAGATTTTATTATAAGTAGGCTATGGCTAGATTAATAGGGTCTAAACTAATCCCAGAATGTTAAATGATGTGTAATTATTTGATAACGAGAAGATACCAGAGGTTCCACCCTGATTCAAAACTGACACTGAGTTTTCACTGAGTTTTCATACACATGCGTCCATTCTCAGTACACACAACCTAGTCTAGACTGCCTTAAAATACATGGTAATGACATTTCATCTAGAGCACTCCACATCACCACTAGTACTAGCAATAGATGGTACATAGATCCATCATCCGCATCTCAATCACCACTGATTCTAACCGAGAGTTAAATATAACCTCACATTTGACAGACGAGTAATTAATGTACGTGTCGGTCAAACGCGTGAGGTTTGGCCACGGTGAGGAGTTTGCGCGTGTGCTTAGGCGAGCACGAAGTATCAAGCATTTGAGACCGCCCGGCGTCGGCGCCATTTGTGTCCATACTGAAGTGACTCTGGCTAACGGGGCTTGTGGCTAAGTAATCACAGCCGCACGGGTCGATCGATCAGGTTAAGCTACGCTTGCCGCGGTTGGTCCGTGGTTGGGTGACCATCTTTACATACCAAGATATTCGTGCCTCGGAAAGCACGTTAAGCCGTTGGTCCCGGCTGTCATTTGTAGATCTTTGACAGTCGTTACGGGTCGACAGAAAACCGACAGTCTGACAACCAGTCTTACCAAGGGGTATCGTGTTGCCCAGTAACTGGGTTGTGGAGGTCAGATAGGCAGTCGCTCCATGTAAAATACTGGTATTCAGCTGCATCCGGTTAGACTGGAAGCTGACCCCAACATAGTTGGGAAAAGGCTAGGCAGATGACGACTGATGTGACTCTGGCGGGCGGTTAGTGCGACGGGACCACCTCAGACACATTATTATTATTATTTCAACTAGGAATAAATGGTCGAATCTACTCACTCACACATGCAAACGCGTCTACAAAACTTGTGATGTTCACTAGAATCACTAAAACCACCAAATTATCAGTAAGTACACAACAACTCAAAGGTAACGTCTAGTCGCCACAGGGGATAGAGCAGGACTCTCTTTAGGCGCTACCATTGAGCTGTGAGCTACATTTAATAGTATACCACAAAAGTTTGACAACCCTAACGCCCGTTGGAGCGTTGTTTTTGTTTTAGCAAATAGGGCCGAGTTGAAGTACTGGTCATCTTTATACTGTGACGGGATTGAGTGACGTAACAAGCGAGCGTCTATTGTGTGGAAACACGTCAACCGTCTACTGCCCGCTACAACAACTCGCGGTACACTGTAGTTACCAAAGATTTAAATGAACATTGAAAATACTAAGAAGAGTGAGCTCACATATACCATATATGACGTTTCCATGATAGCCAAGTCAAGTCACTGCAACATTGTGTGTGCCAGAGGTTTCAAAACGAAACCAAAACACGACCTATTATTTTAATTATTGTAAATGTGAAGACTATGTGGGTTATTGTTTAATTTTGTTTTATTCTCAGTTTTTAACCTGGTCTGGCAGTTTGAGTTTTTTTTGCGGCCTAGCCAAATATCCTTTCTATGGTATTCTTCGTTGAATCGTTGAGCTCCTTTAGTTCTAAGTTGAGCTGCACAACTACTGACAAATGCGTGCACTGACTGGACAGGTCCACTCAATCTGTGAAGTTCTTTCATCAAAACACTTTCATCATCCTTTCTTCTCAGAGTAGTCAGATAGAAAACGCCGACCTCGTCTAGTTTAAAAAAATATGTTTGACGTGTAAAAGTGTTTGTAAAAACCTACTTACAGAAATAAAATAATTTAACATTTATCATTTATCGACCATCTTTTGACGCGGTAAGGCTAATCTAGATTGAAATCTTTGGTGGCTACCTAATCGCGCCCGCCACCGCGACCGCTACCGCTCTAGTCACCGCGCATTCACTTTGGACGTGGCCTGATGGTCCGATGTTCGAACGAGGATAATGCAAAAAGAAGGAAAGAAAACATGTTTATTTCAGTACTCTGCTTTGGTTAACAATAGTGTTATATGATTTGCAGTTAGCTGTTACATACATTATGATTTTCTTGTTTGCAGATTAGCATGTTGCATATTTATTGGTTCGCTTTAATTTTTCAATTGTTTTTATCTTTTTATTACGGTCACTTTTAACGTGCACGTCTTTCTACATTAATTTTACATGTACAATTTCAACATGAATGATGTAACCAATATTATTGTAATAATATTTTAATTTAAAAGAGTGTGCGTGGAGTTTCTTGCCCGTTCTTCTCCATAAGAACCTACTACGCTTTGGAATGGACAACTAGCTTCATCTTTTGACTGACCGACCCCTTGACAATCCAAAAGTGCCTGTATTTGGTTTAAGTATTTGAAATAAAGTTTTGAGTTTGCTTTTCAGTTTTTAGCGCATTTATAATATTACTTAGCTTATTACTTGGCTTAGTAATATTGTGTTTGTAAATTGTGCTGGATAAAGGTGTCATTCATATCCATGCTTTACGGTTTTAGTATTTAGTATTGTTCTGAAAACGTTAACGTTTTAGCAGTTATCACTGAACAATATGTAGAGCTCTTCTTCCATATCCTTGGGGGTGTTTGGAAGCTGGATGCAAAACCGTAAGGGCTTGATAGTTGGCACCATTTAGAGCATTTTGAGCCATACATGTTTTAGACGACGAACGTTTTTTTTTATCTGCCAACAGTGCCCCAGTTAATGCTTTTTTTTTCTTTCTCGTGGTTCATCTAAGGTGCATCTAATCTAACAAACCAAGTTCCAAGCTATTATTGAAAAAAAATATATAACTAAAAATACTAGACACTTGAAGAATTTGAAAAATAAAATAGCCTCAATCGTTGAAATCGTATTAAAAATATGGTCAAAATGCTCCAAATGGTATCAACTATCACCCCCTTAAGGCTTTGCATCTAGCTTCCAAACCTCTACAATTATAAATAGTTAATTGAGAACCTAGTTGAGTTAAAATTCAAGTGTAAGTTAGGGTACCATCATTCTATCAAGGCAGCCTAAGACAACGTCCGAAACCAAGTTAGCTTGAAATAACCGTAAGTTAGGTATATCAATATTATTGGCATTCATTCATGACTGTCTGCTGTTCAATCGTTGTGGTAAATCAAATCTTTATTAGATTTCTGTGTCTTAGAATTATAATGAGGTTTAATGTCTTCTTATAAGTTAGTACCTTACCTACTTAAAGATGATTTATGCATAGAGTAGGTACTTTACCTATTATGAATACATAAGCGAATGACTCGTAGTCTCGTCGGCCGTAGGGTCGTATTACAAACTTAAGTGTTGTATTCACTTTAATGAATAAATATTTAAAGACACTTTTGACATCAACTTTGATAGTGAAAATCGCAAAGGTCAATTTGATATATTGGATAAAATAAATAAAAGTTTTAATGAAGAGTCAAAAACTGATTCTTACAAAAATCAAAGAAAAATCATAGAACATTTTTATTGTTCCATTTCAATAATACCACGGTTAAAGGCTCCCGCAGACAGGCGCGACGCGACAGCGCGACGTGACTCTAGTAAAACAATTTCTATGAAAACTCATGGAAATCATTTAAAAAAATTCGTATTCGATGCGCCTGTCTGCGGAGGCCTTGACGCAAAGGCCGTCCTTTAGACGATCGATACGTATTCCAACAAATGGCGGCTATTCTAGGAATTTGCGAAAACTTACTAAAACATTGTCTTCGCCACTTTGCGCCAAGATCATAAATAGAGGTGTGACATAGGTATTGTTAGCGTTTCCCAGCTTAGTTAATTACCACATCGATTAGGAATGACGGAATTCCCAATCGATTTCAAGTATCGCGCTACTCGACTCGGCTTTATTTATTCAATTAAATAAAGAACACAAGAGGCGTAATAATGTGAACAGTCTAAAGAATTTACAGACATTAATTTAAATTACAAGAAAATTAAAACAAGAATAGAGTTTTAAAATTTAAGCGAAAATAATCATTCAACCGTCCATTCCAATTTTCTCGGAACGAGACAAAGGTAAAGAAAATTAAAAATAATTACAAAATGTCATTTAATTTCCACAGTGTTATAATATCTTGCGTCAGCGGAGACGTATTGTTTTTCAGTCGGCATATCGGTCAATGTCAGACACGCTTTCCGTTTCTAATGAGAAAAAAAAAATGCAGACGACGCACAGTGGAACGAATGTATGGGAGCGGTTGGACGTAGACATGTCCGAAAAATAAGAGTAAAATTATGACAAACTAATGATGCCATCTTATTCGATTACTTAATGCCTTCATAAATTGTGGTGATGAATTTCTTCATAACTCCCATATTTCGGGAGTAATTTGAGAAAATGTGAAATTTTACTATGAAAATGAGTGTATCGAGCTCTCTCCCTCCTGATTCCGGGCTTGTTTCAAGTAGCGGTCTCTAATATCGTAATGCTATTACTAAGAGCTATATTTAATACTAAGACACATAGTGCGCCAAATGTGCACTTTCTGGGATAAAAGGAAATGAAAATTTAAAAAAAAAAACGTTTTTTCCCCATTTGTATTTACTTTAAACCGCAGACAGACTTATTAAGAGGTCTATAAATATATTATATATATACAGAAATATATATTAACAAAAATATTCACAAGAACTGATGAGAGTATGACTTTTAAGTAAGTTGATAATAAATTACCTAGTTTCATTAAAAGTACAATAAATAATTAAGATGTAAGCTCTAATTTACTAAGTTACACATTTTAAAACAATAACATCATTTAATTATCTTCGTCATCATCATCATCATCAATTAATTCAAATTCAGAATCGATGTCCGCTAAATCATTTATGTTAACAAATTCGATATCACTTTTCTCAGAATCCGTAAGCTCATAAAATTCCTTAAAAGAAGATTTTTTTACAAACTTATTTCCTTTTGGACGGATACTTGTAACAAGTGGATCAGAAGACAGTAAAAGATTGTGCATAATATCTTCATTGCATGAGATACTGCTATGCTTTCGAGAATGCCCCTCTCTATATTTTCTAAAATCTTTATTTCTAGCCTCAGATGCCTCTTCGGATAGAAAACCAATGGGCACAATTGACATGTTCTGAACTATGTCTGGCCCATGCATTAAAATTTTATGAAGTGAAGAAGGCATATAATACCATGGGTATAACTCCACGTAAAGCTTAGCAGTATCAAAGCAGAACTCTCGGAATTTAGTTACGTTGATCTTCTCTCCTGATGAAATACACTGCAAGATCACACAGATTTTTCTTAAAAGCATAGCATCTATTCCGGTCAGTTCAGCAGATTTAGTGTAGTTTTCAAAAAATCTCCTTGCCGAGTTGCCATTGTTGGTGGATCCACTGCCTTGTTTCACAACATCGAGAAGTAAGCCCGTTTCTCTTCTTACAGCCTCTTGAACTCTTTTCTTCCTGTCATCAACTTGCCTTTTTGCTATATCACCCCTTACTTGCCATGATTTTATGTCTAATTTGTAGGAAATGTGTAATAAGCATTCCATTGAGCGAATCCAAGCGTGAAGGGTGCTTAAGCTATATTTATACATGTCCTCGTTTGCGTGTTTATCTTTGATTAACTCTAAATTATTCATTTCTTTAGGACAAGCCTTGCATATGTCACACACTGAAGCTGCTGTATTGGATATAATGGAATGATTTTTACCATCAATCATTGTCAACAGCAGTTGGTGTTTGACACTAATTCCATCAGTGATGGTGGATGGAGTTAAGGCTTCAATCTCTGCTTCGATTTCAGCCATCTCTCTCTGCACATTTTCTTTGGTTTCCTTTATAAACTTAAACAATATTGGCCGGCAAAATGAAGTGGAAGATGGTCGCTCGTTTTCCCAAATTGTTACACCTTTTGAGACGAGCCGCAGTGGTACAAGACTAATCATAAAATTACTAGCAAGATCGATTTGCTCATCTTCACTCGTCCTTTGATGATAAATGCTTTGGCTAGATGATCCGTCAAAACCCCATTTGCTGGTCAATACGAGCTGTTGATTGGGATCAACAGGGGTTTCTAACGACCTAATAAGTCTTCTTGAGGTTAAATCCATCAAGGCTTGTAATTTGATTTTTGCAGAGCTCTCTGTAACTGTGAGATCTTCTTTGGCCGGATAGCACTTAATTTTTTCTTTAACCAACATGTAGTAACTCGGGTATTGAAGAGCTCCTTCTTGAGTGTTGAAATCCCGAAGAGTGTTATAGCGCCATTTCGATAAGTTCATCGATACATAAAGAGCCAATGCCTTCAAAGGGGATATTTCCCGTACCTGAATTGATTTACCTTCAATGAAGGCTTTGATTTTTGAGGCCTCTTCTGGATTCTCCGTCAAGTATTTCATAACATAAGCTGTATCGCTTTGTCCTGCCTTTTGAAGCGCCCTTTCGGCCGAAAACATAATTTCAGCGCTGCTACTGCTGCATGAAAGACTATCTTCAGTGCGTCTTCTTTTTTGCCGGTTACTAAGGTCCTCAAAAGATTTACGAGGACTAGGATGTGTACAAGTTGAAGCATCAGATTTAGCAGGAGAAATTATGGGCTCGATGACGTCACTTATATTTTCTGTAGAAGGTTCCATATTTTCATTCTGTAATTCCGGCCATTGAATTGCAGCCTGTAGCCAAATCTCATGTTTCTTCCGAAACTTATCTGTGCTTCTTCCAGACTGTGTCCATTTTGCATAAATGCGGTAGCAAAATCGACGACACCAGTCTTTTAAACTTGTTTCAGCACTTTCACATAACTGAACACAACTGTTATCTTTTAAAACACTGAACAAATAGTTAAAGTCGCGTAAATCTTTATGTGCGCGTGCGCATAAAGCAACGTGAATATCAAGATTTGTATTAAAATTTGGAAAATACATTGCGAGATTAGCTTGGATACAACGAGGTGTAAATCAACACTGGTTTTAAAGTTACTAATAGTGACCTATTTATATAAAATCCAGGTATCCCAGGTATCCTTTGTTAAATATTGCAAGGTAATTAGTTATTGTGATAATTAGTAAATGATGCATGCTAAATTAGTGTATTAAGAGCCATTTAGTAATTAAATAATAGCAATGTTCTTATCAGTAATCATTAGTGCATCAGTTTTATATGTAAACCTTAAGTCCCTAATTATATATCCTAATTAGCTTATATCTTCTCTAATTGGCTGCTCAGAAATGTTATTGTAATAAGGTAAACCTTTAGAAAAACGGTTTTAATCAACAAAATAAACAAAAAATAAAAAAATTGTGTTATAAAATAAACATCACTCTTTATCCCAGAAAGTGCACATTTGGCGCACTATGTGTCTTAGTATTAAATATAGCTCTTAGTATTAGCATTATGATATTAGAGACCGCTACTTGAAACAAGCCCGGAATCAGGAGGGAGAGAGCTCGATACACTCATTTTCATAGTAAAATTTCACATTTTCTCAAATTACTCCCGAAATATGGGAGTTATGAAGAAATTCATCACCACAAGTTATGAAGGCATTAAGTAATCGAATAAGATGGCATCATTAGTTTGGCATAATTTTACTCTTTTTTTTCGGACATGTCTACGTCCAACCGCTCCCATACATTCGTTCCACTGTGCGACGTACAAAAAATCAGTAGTACGATTGCATCGTCATTCATAGAACCACTTTGTGTCAAGGATTATCCAGCCGAGCATAAAGGCAGACGTTGCGACGACGATCCGACAGGCGGACAACACAACAATACACGTGTTTAAGTAGTGAATGGGGGGTTAACTCCGAACCTGGTACATGGTAGGGGGTCGGGTTCGACGGCGGTAGCCAGTAGGCGGCACTGATGGGCGGATAGTTGCTTCCGCTGGTCCGAGCCCCCGCCTTGCCGCGCGCGCCGCCCGCCTCGCCACGCATCCTTAGCACTACACAACACATTCACATCACATTCCGCGATCACGTCTGCATTCAACCGCGGCCGACACACAACTAAACGCGAACACTATCGGAGGTGCGCGGGCGCCGGCTCTGACGGTCGATCACTCATTCCTCGTGGTCTTGTGTCACCTAAGCTCCCCCTTCCCCCCTCTTCAGTGGCTAATGAGCTCCGTCCTGCGCGTCATACGGTTTTCAATTGCATAGCATCTATTGTGTTCCAAGTTAACATTGTTGAGTCGTAAAGACACCTACGCGAATGATAATCGCGCGTTTTATTGGGGCGACAGTATTAACGCTGAAATATAGTGTCAATGTCCTCGGCACAATAGGGTTAAGAGTTTCTACAATAAAACGAAAAGCCGATCCGAGGCCGAGAGCCGATTATCGATTTGCAAACGGATAATGCAACAACTGTCAGTATTAATCGATTCGAAAAACGTGGTTTTCAGTGTTTCACATGCCTGATCTTTCAGATTTTCCACTAAGTACACAGGCTCTACTAAGTAAAAACCATTTCACCGAAATGTTACCATTAGGTTCTTACAATAAACTTAATGTACAATAACTAGAATACATTTTATTTAAACACATACAATTATATCAAGTGTTATGTGAAGCGTGGTATATGAGTCAAGTTTATTTTGACAGGTGGCCAGTACATAGCGGAGGTAAATAGAATGCATGCCATTTCATAATGGATGCCTAAACGTAAGGCCGAGGACACACGATGCGTAGTTTTGTCTTAGAAACTACTTTGAAGTGCTAAATTGTCTATTGTGTGTTTATAGTTTTGTATCCTCTGTTATTGCATTCTGAGTGCCACTTAGGGTCACAGTCATTTCGGTGTAATAAACACAACACAGAAATATTGAATAATAGTTTGACAGATCTACAGCCGCCATTTACAAGGATTATTCCGAACCTGACCCGAAATCCTAACCCGGTCGCGGGTTAGGTTAGGAAAGTGAAAAAAATAATAATATTTGTTCCGAACGTAACCCTCTTCCTAACCTGACCCGATGTATCGTTCCTATCATAACCCAAATTGCGTTACGGTAGGTTTCCCTTTCCTCTGTCTCAGAATAAAAGGTATCTATGTGTCAAATCAGAGTTTAATATTAACAATTTATGTACGTTATATTATAATACATTAACAATTATTATCGAAAACATTAATAAGTACATGTAGTAAAAAATTATAACATTTTTGATAAGTATCATACTCTGAACTTACTGTATGAACACACATACGGTTAGATAAATTATTATAAAATAATAAAGTTAAAACAAAAGTACTTTCGAAAAATTCCCTTTCAAACTATCGCATCTTTATTTTATTAAGTTGTCTTTTGTGGTTATCGTAGTGTGTTATTGTCATTTAAAAACTATGAAACTAATGTGAAATCCATAAATAAACAGTAAGTCTATCAATTGCTATCATTGACTCGGGTTATGATAGGAACGATACATCGGGTCAGGTTAGGAAGAGGGTTACGTTCGGAACAAATATTATAATTTTTTTCAAGTTCCTAACCTAACCCGCGACCGGGTTAGGATTTCGGGCCAGGTTCGGAATAATCCATTTACATAGATACATCGCTGATAAAGAAAATAAACAAAAAATAGTGAACATAAATAAAACAGCTGTTAATGTTTTTCTATCAATCTCAGATCAGCTGATTACATAAGACACCGGATATAAAAAATCACGAGCGATTAAGTGATTCGACTCGCAACAAAAAAATCGACTCATTTGCAAGCTCCCTGACACCCAGCACACGCAAACACTGTGTCACATAGATGGAATACCGAACTAGGTGCAGACTCTAAAAATCGTCACGCAGCCACTTTGAGTGGTGCTAGGAACGTGCTCTGTGTTTTAACGTGTGCATAGGTACGGTTAAGGTGCCCGTGCGACGATTCAGTTTGACGTGTAGGGATAGGTAAGGTATGTTGAATCATACATGGCAAGTTAATGTATTAAATTGAGTATCATATCTTTAATGAAATGAAATGAAATGAAATGAAATTGTTTATTCTGTAAATAGGATATGAGAATCACTTTTACACGTCATATTAAAAAATAAGCTAGATGGAGTCGACATTTCCTACCTGACTACCCCTAAGAAGAAATGGCGAAACAAACTCAAGGGTCAAAGTCTCTTTTAAAGTCCAGACATAATCTTGGTCAGATCATGTGAGGACCATGTAGATCTATGTCTGAAATGGTCTTTTGAGGAAAGAACCACACAAATTTGAGTGGACCTGTCCAGTCAGTGCAAGCATTTGTCAGTAATCGTGTAGCTCAACTCAATAATAAAATCTGTATCATGTTCGCAAAACAAGTCAAATTATTCAACGACAAACGAAACTGAAAAATATGACTCGACAACGTTCCCGTTTTAAGTCCCTTATCATTGCATATGTAGTAATAATGTACCAAATTCTTCCTTAAGGAAATGCTTTAAACAAAAGTTTAACCATATCAGTAACTACCTATCAGAGAAAAACATTATTATAATAAGTATGTATTATTTATAGCACATTAATAAAAAAAAATATCCTAGTATTAAGGCTCCTACAGACTGGGGTGAAAACGCGATATCGCACCAGTCTGCAGAAGCCTTTATTGTAAATAACCTCATCATATGCCTAGCCTTTTCCCAACGTTTGCGTCTTCTAGTATAACCGGATGCAGTATTTTATATTTTTTGGTATAGTGGTGTGCTAGCTGACATATGGCTAATAATTTAATGTTTTGTGTTTCACGTGGTGTAAATTGTTTTGCATACTATTGTATAAAATCCATTATTTTCTTTAGCTGAACAGACATTTGTGCTGCTGGGGAGTTTGTTGGCCACTTCTTCTTCCCAGCTAAAGCACTAGGAAGTGGCGAAGGGTGGGCGTTTTGGGGGACTGTCTTATATAATTTTGACGTTCGAAAAGTGCTGATCCTCAGCCTAGTTTGAATAAATGACTTCTGATTTTGATTTTGATTTTACATGGAGCGACTGCCTATCCGATCTCCACAACCCAATTATTGGGTAACACTATAATACCCCTTGGTAAGACTGGTTGTCCGGTTTCTTGTCCTCTAACTTCGCAACGACTGTTAAAGAACTACCAATGACAGCCGGAACCAACGGCTTATCTTGCTTTCCGAGGCACTGAGGGGTCTGTCTCGGTATGTAATGGAGAGCCACCTCGGCAAGCGTAGCTTACCCTGATGGATCCGTCGGATGTATTACTTAGCCGCGAGCCCCTTATATTTTGTTTAGCTTATACTTTCCCACAGCTTGGGTAAAGACCTTCCCGAAGTTCTTTCACGAATTCCTTTCCTGCGCCACTTCAAGCCCGCAACAAAGGAATAAACAACCTATAAATACATTGAAAGAAAATAAGTTTATTTGACCCAGGTTCAGGCTACGAATAAATAAGGTTTCAGGCATACAATATCTGCCGTGGTCGCGGGAACGTACGAAAGGGTTACCGAGGCCCCTGGCAACACCGGCAACGGAAGGAACACGGGTGGGTTTTAGTCAGTAAGAGTCTAACACACCCTCCCGCTCCGCCCAGAGCGGGAGAAGTTATTTGATAATTTCCCACACAGAAAAAGGCATACAAAATACACAAAAAAAAAAGACTGAAACGCAATATTGTGTGTCATATATAAATCCTGTATTCCCAACTGGCACAAGTTCTGACCACGCACAACAATAAGTACCAATTCAAGGTTTTACCGAGATTTTCCTCATTTACTCAATTCGAAACTGCATCGCATCGATGCGCGCGCGCCTCTTGATTGGCTCGCACGATTTAATGTTAGGATAGCACTAATCCATCCGATGCTTATATAAATAGCACCGACATGCTATTGTTTGCATACTAGCGGTTCCAATTCGTTTTTCTCGCATTTTATTTGATATTTATTGTTGGGTTTTAAGATTTATGTTCGTAGTTTTTAATAGAACTGAATTCTTTGTAGGTGCAAAACAAATTAATTCTAACGGATAGTCAACAGTCAACACTATTTCTCCACTAAACATATTTCTCTATGAATGAAACCAGAATTTTCGCTTATTCTTGTAGAGAAAAAGTTAAATAAAAGTGACTGTATTGATCAATAATATTTTTTACGTAAATATGCTTAAGCAGTCCCTTAGACTATAAATCTCTTGTTCCAAACCATAGATATTTTACAATTTTTAGGGTTCCGTATGTCCGAATTAAAAAAGCGGAGCCCTTATAGGATTCCTCGTGTCTGTCTGTCACAGGTAATTTGCTCCGAATCTAATGGACCGATTAAGTTGACATTTGTTATACATATAACAAATATATGCATTTCAGTGACCCAAACACGGACGTGTAACGTAAATAAATACATTTTGAATATGGGGGTACATACGAAAAAAAAATACAAACTGTACCGTCTGACACATTACATGGAAGGGCTTGTGAGGGTCTCAAATTTTTTTTTTTTTTATTTTAATATAAATCAATACCATTATCCTATTTCCGCGACAACTGAGCCTAGGTTTTTGAAAAAAAAAAAATTCTGCACTTAGAAATTACAAGAAAATCTATAAGAAGTACAAGGTCTTCAAATAACGTGGTAAATCTCTCAATATTGTGCGTTCAAACTTACATTTGCAGTTGGAATGTATGGAAGAACATGTTTTTCAACTACAAAGTTTGTTCTTGCAATAAATTCATCCCAACTACGAAAGCCTTCATTGTGCGCGATCCGCAATTGGCCGGTTTTGTTCTATCTCCCATTTACTAAATAAAGAAAATCCTCTCAACATGTCAAACATAATCCGTTGATATGATGTGTGTTTACGAGTTAGTCAGTCAGTAATGTCAAACCTGTACGGCCGCGGCATTACAATCATAAAGGTACAGTCAACACATATCAACTTTCCATAAACTTTCAAAATTTCTCCAAATTATTTTAAACCTTAAAATGTTGACAATTAAGTTCAAAATCGAATGAGAAAATTTGACAGTTTCTGGTAATTCGAAGAGCTGCCGACGGTACATCACAATGTATCGAACCCACGTGTTACTGTGAGCCGATATTGTAAAGGTAAAGACACATTATTGTATGCAAAAATAATAATTTTTGATACTACAATTAATTTGAAAATTAGTTTTCACTTCTGACGGCAGTTTCTATGACTGCCATTTTTTTAAGCATAATCAAAATCAAAAGTCATTTATTCAAACTGGGCTGAGAATCGGCACTTTTCGAACGTCAAAGTTACGTAAGACAGTCCCCCAAAAATGTCCACCCTTCACCACTTCCTAGTGCTTTAGCTGGGAAGAAGTGGCGGAACAAACTCCCCAGCAGCACACCTGTCTGTTTAGTTATATAAACTTGATTCTATACACATCGTATGCAAAGTAATTAATATTACGAAACACAAAACATTAAATTAAATTACTTGCCATATGTTAGCTGTAAACAATATTTTGTAACCATAATACGTTGATTTAAAAGAGTGTCCGTGGAGTTTCTTGCCCGTTCTTCTCCATAGGTACCTACTACGCTTTGGAATGGGCAACTAGCTTCATCTTTCTGACTGACTGACCGAACCCTTGACAATTCAAAAGTGCCTGTAATTGGTTTATTTGAAATAAATGCTTTGAGTTTGAGTTTGAGTTTGAGTTTTGAGCTAGCACACGCCAATATACCAATAATACACCACAATGCCAAATCTCCCTGAAAACTCTATATAAATCAGAGTTGCGTATGTGTGCGTGCATTCAAAGTTGAATATAAGTAGTCAAATGTTCCAAGACTAAAGCCTATAATAATCCTCAACTGTCCTGACAGTCTGACAGTCACTACTGTCTTTACGGCGATATATCTGCTTCCTATAACTGTCAAATTCTCTGTTGTGCGTATCACTATCTCTTAAGCAATCTGTGCTTTACGTTACGCACAGGATAAGTGTTGACACAGCACGCACGTGGTTCCGTGCCCCGTTCACACATATCAGGTGTGCGTAACTCTATACGTTTGTCTTCCAGTGAAATATTTGTGAGGTACCGTCGTTTGTTTAACTGAGTGAAGAGTTGTTCGTTTTGAAGAACAAATGGTGTTATGCAAGCTTTATGTTTGTGTTGTGATGTGTTTGTTTAAATAAGAGAGGATGAAAGTTTAACACGCTTGAAGTAGTTTTTAGGTTTATTTACGAAACACATGGTAAATTAAATGTTAAGAGTTATCTGTCGTTGAAATTGCAATTGAAAGGTGAAAGCAAAAAATATTAAGTTGCACTAAGCATGATTTCTTAAGCATGTTCAATCGGATAAGGAACTTTGCAAAATAACTTTGAGAAACTTGATAAGATTAACTTCATTCTCTTCAAAGAATACGAACGAATTATGTGTATGATATTATACACTAAACTACAAACTCACACCTTCGTCCCATGGGGGTAGGCAGAAACTATAGAACGCCACTTGCTACGCTCCTTACATACTCCTTTTGCTTCGTTTACGTTCATACATCTGGTCATACACGCACGCCGGTTGCGAGTACTACGCACCTGACCTTTTTGAAGAACATCACCAATGAGGTCACTATATGTCTTTCTGGGGCGTCCCCTCCCGGCGTTTCCACTCACATCTGCCTTGTGAATACCTTTTGTTAGTCGCCTTTCATTCATCCTCTCAACATGACCAAACAATCTAAGCATACTCTTTTAATTTTTTTGTCACTACATCTTCCTTTAAACCGCACCGTTGCCTATCATTTATAGTCACACCACACATGCTTCTCAAGGAGCGCATTTCCAGGACAGCATTTACTCTACTTTCATGCTTCTTTTGCCACACCCAACATTCACTTCCATACATAAGTTGTTATTATAAACGATAATTAATTGTTCAAAAAAAATATTCACTGTCGTATCGAAACATAGTGTGGCCTAACCCTAACGTAATAGGTGGGCAACTGTTGAATCAATTTGTCATGCGTTCCGTATGCAGTCCTTGAGACTAGCCTTATCAATGTTTAGCTAAACACCGCCAAAGTCAATACTATGTACTTACACATACGGCTGTGCTGTGCATAAGGTCTAGAGACTCTACTACCCTGCCGGGGTCGCGGGAGGGTACTAAAAGGTTACTGAGGCCCCTGGCAATACAGGCAACGGAAGGAATACGGGTGAGTTTTAGTCAGTACGAGTCTGACACACCCTCCCGCTCCACCCAGAGCGGGAGAAGTTATTTGATGATTTCCTACACAATAAAAAAAAAGAGACTACAGCGTACTACTACCGTGACATATGTCACAGTTTTATCGAAACCTGAATGATTTTACAATGCGACATAACCTAATTGTACAGTCGCACTTTTCTTGTACGATTTTGAACTTAAACCATCAACATTTTAAGGTTTAATATCGTTTAAAGAAACTTGACGGTTTGTTGTAATGTGCTGGCGACTGTACTACATTGTGTGTTTTATGTCTCATCATACAGAAGTGACCTTATCGATCATTCCTAGGATGCATACATAATCTATTATCTTAGCGTGAAGGTCGTTTTCTCTTACTCATTAGCATCTGATTCTTTTGAAGTCAGGATTTTTCAATAATCCTGACTTCAAAAGCCCGGAATATCTATATATAAAATATACATAACATACATAACATCACGCCTTGTTTACCTGACGGGTTGGGCAGAGGTGTACCTGTAGTAGGTACACCCAGATTTCGCCAGTTATGTTTAAGTCCCATGCAATAGGGAGCGAGCCTATGGCCATCAACCGGGCACAAATCCAGACTCCGGGCTGCTACTGAGAAATTCCAGACAGAAAAACCCAATAAAACTTTGCCCCACTCGGGAATCGAACCCAGGGCCTCATGCTCAGCAGTAGCGCTTGCAACCAATAGAGCAATGAGGCAGTCAGTATATTTATATGAAATATATATATTGAATATCTAATTTGAAAACTAGCTCAAGTGTACCACAGATTCTGCAGCCATTTTCTTTGAGCGACTGTTTTCAGGTATTTATTAGTGGTTCACAAGACTAAAATAAAAGAAGGTAGCTAAGATTTATCCTCAAACCAACACTAAGGCCTATAAGTAAGTATCTATAAACATTACTTAGCACTTGAACTTAGGCGCCATCTTCACGGGCGAGAAAATCAAGCGACAATAGTCTCGCCGTGCCATCAAATTCAATAGAAACTCTATGAATCAACCTCCACACGGCGTTATGATCGCGGCGATAATTTGAAGGCACAGTGTGACTATCGCCGCGATTATCTCGTCCTTAGAGATGGCACCTAAGCGTTATTCCTGTCACTGTCGCACAACCGTCAAACTACAAGTGCAGGATAGAGACTGCAAAGCAAAGAGATATTAAAGACCAAATCACCTGCTATAAGTAACGTTTATAGATCTCGTCTTTTTTTTCATTTTTGGGTGGTAAATTGTCAATTAACTTCTCCCGCTCTGGGCGGAAACTAAAACCCACCCGTGTTCCTTCCATTGCCTGTGCGTTGCCAGAAGCCACGGTATCCAGTTTCAGACTTTCCCGCGATTAAAATGCTATCTAGCCATACATTTTGTTAGCTTTTATGAAACACCTTTTCTTCGTTTGTCACCGACCTTGGTACTCTGTAATGATTTGTGCAAACAGTACGTAGACCCCAGAGGGGCCGTTTTTTTAGCGTCTAAAGTGCGGTCAATATTGCCAAAGAATTGAAGACACTTTTTTGAGTGTACAGTCTAAAAAAAATTACGACAAAACAATGCAGATGACCGAAATTGTGCAACAAATTGTTTGATAGAGTAGGTTAGTAGCTCTTGTATCTGGAAATAACATCCGTAGATGGATATTTAATTGAGAACTATTATTGTTATTGTCTTATGAAAATGACTTACCGTTTCTGTTTTCACTGTCGGCCGGCTTCATCTGAATAGGGTGGTGCATCTGTTGAAAAAGAAAAACAAATCGTTAATATTTTGACTGAATTATTACAATAACTTATTAATTAGGCAGGCATTGTTTCAGTCAGGTAGGTAGATAGACAGTAAATCTGTTACGTCTCACCAGATTGGAGGCTTTTCAAGGCTTTTTTTTTTTTGATGGGAAATCATCAAATGACTTCTCCCGCTCTGGGCGGAGCGGGGAAGAGTGTGTCAGACTCTTACTGACTAAAACCCACCCGTATTCCTTCCTGTTGCCTATGTTGCCAGGGGCCTCGGTGACCCATTCGTACCTTCCCGCGACCCCGGCAGGAGATTGAATGTCAATGACTTATTGTTTGAAAAAAAATAACCGGTTAACCGCGTGTCGAACGACGCACAGTGAAGGGTTTCGTAGTCGAGATACCTAAATATCTTCTTCGGAAGAGTTAATAGATCCTGTTCAGGAAACATGAATTACCACTATCTAAACGATTAATGAAGAAAGAGGATCAAAAAGAAGATGGCTGCCTTAAAAAAAATGCATTTCTAAAATAGTCCATGTCCATATTGTCCATGCATCGGCGCAGAGCGCAAACAATGTTAACCCCATTAGAATGATTAACAGCGTATCGGCCGACGACATTAATTCGGCTTTGAACACCGATACTAAACAATTTATAGCCACAGAATGTCCAGTCTAAACGATTAGGCGTAAACTTGCACATACTGAAAAGCAGTGCTTTGCCAAATAGGGTGTGATGGATCACTTGGTGGAAACTGGTAACCTTGTTGGCCGATGCGTTACATAAATGTGCCTTAAGAATATGCCTTTAGCTTCTTTTAAGACAAATAAAACCTAATAGTAGCAATTCTGCTTGTTCAATTATATAACGAAAAAAACAGCACCTTTTCTAACATTATATAGAGTTTTTTTTACAAAATGACAAGCAACGATGCATTGTTAAAGACGTCTCTACCGAATAATTCCATTTAATCGTCATTATTGATCGAAAATCTTACAGCCAATTTTTCTTCATCTTCGTCGTATCGATGATTCCATTAATGTGTTTTAAATAGGCTTCGATCGGAATTCGGCCACTTCGATAGCGTTATCGTTGGCAAGGATATTTCATAGTGCAGATATTATTGCACATAGAGCACGACAAGACATTGTGAATTTGTGATGGCTCCACAGGCGCACTGCGGCTCATTGGAGTTTGGCGGCTCACTTTCGCACTTATTTAGTTAGATAAAGTGATGGAATGTACCTCGACGTCACCTTAGTCAGGTGGGGCTACTGCAATGCGCAACAGTGCGATAGTGGAATCACATCACTGGCGACTTTAAAGCATGTTGAGAAATGAGGGACAAGGAAGTTCAGTTTACGGGAATTATTTTATCCCCATGTCTGGTGACGAGCTTTACAGGAACGTGCGGACGGAGGGACACGTTCCCTTTCCCATAAGGGGAAGCCGATCTTGGCAATAATATTAACATTCATTTAAAAAATATAATATTAGCAGATTTATCTCGTCACATTAACAGAAGATTGTCAAATTAACGTCATGAACAGAACATTACGAGCACAACAGACACAACAGACACAATCGTCATCAATGAGGACTTGATCAAGTCCTAAAGAAACTGTTCAATACGAATTGCAACTAGAAGACATCTCACTAGACACCATTAACTAGAACTTATTGACAAAACAAGCGACCTCTCCTTACCAGATGACATCAATTGGCCAATGATGATGGCTACACCGAGTTGGACTACGGTACTCCTCTACATTTTATTAGTAGCAGCAGCATTCTGGGAGCTGTAATTGGTACAGCTTTACAGGAAGATCACTAAGATCTCAGAGGACATCAAAGGCAGCGATGAGACCAAATGCAGCGTGGACGCCGCCAGAAGCAAGAGTTGTTTCTATTTTATGGAGGGAGGAGATTTATTTAGGAACAGTCAGAAAATAAAGTGATGGAATGTAGTACGGCGTAACCTTAGTCAGGTCGATTCTAGTTAAGATTCTATTCTAATACAGCAGTGACAGTCAAACATTTTTATGTTTGACTGCTATTTCTCAATATGCTTTAAACAGAGTGCACCTTCTGTTCCTCCTACATTGATAAACATACAAATTATTTATATGTTAGGTGTGCAAACAATCCCGAACTATTTTAATTATTCGTAAACATTGGTCGAGCACATCGTGACGTGTTGTGTGTCACACTATTGTTATTTCGACTGTGTATGTGTTGATATGACTGTGTATGTGAAGTGTATATTGATTCACGCTTGCTTGCAAGCTTGCAATATCTTGCAAGTCAGATTTAACGGTTATAACGTGTAGATGGTGGATAGAAGATACAACAGTCAGGTCCCAAACACGCTTGTAGTTCATAATGCCGTTGGTGTTTAAGTTTTAAACTTTTCTATGGAAGTTTAAACAACAGCTAGTCTCAGAAGTGCTGTTATGTAGTTGAAGATGTCATTAGTTTTAAAGGTAGTATTCTAAATGAAGTCTGGAAAGGATTTTGGTCATCATCCTCTCCAAGTCTCCATAGCAGCAATGTCCGTTGTGGAAAATCTGAGATCAAGTTTTTACTCTGCCCAATTCGCAAGACAGAGTCCTCTGTCCTACGAATTGGGTACCATAGTTTTAGGTACTGGAGCGACAAGTGCGAATTAATAAGCAGTGACAGGCTTTGACTATCATAATGGCCACTGTACACGAACTTACAAACTGAAAATTAGAGATCTTTCATCATTGATTATCTAGTCATCATATTAAAACCGTTCTACCAATTCAATACTAAAATTATGATGTGTCGCATCATTCATGTCACTAATATTTTATTTATTGCAACCAAGCATTTACCAAGCATTTGACATCTCTAGTATGGCCACCTTTACTGATGGTTGATCGTCGATCTCAACCAACGGTAACGTTGCATTTGGGTTGATTTATCAATAAATTAATCGTATATTTTGATTTGATTTACTACTGATCGAAACAAGAAGTGATTTTATGGTGTTGTGATTTATTGATAGTTACTTTATATTCGACGTCTATCAAGAAATTGGGGTAACGTAATTGCGTTTCAACTTTTTTAAAGTAATACACGTTTCTGATTTGATCTATGGAACACTATCTCTATAACGATATTGGTTGCGTTTTTTGTATGAACAGATCTGTATGAGAACACTGCTTTAATTGATTCCATACAGCCTTTTCTCCTTGTCATACTTTGTTTCCCCAATATCCATTAGGTGTGTATGCCTTGGACTTCAATTGGACTATTATGGCTAAATCTGGGTCAATAGTACACCTCTGCTTAACCCTTCCAAGTTTACTACTATGCAACAATCATTATTTCCTGTAAATCATGACCACAGCTGGACTATAATCTTCACAGATTTCCTCACGAATCAGCATACATTCACTACATAACTCAAACAAAGAAACATACGCACACATCGCAACAACATAGTCCCGAGACGCCGAAAGAAGAATGCTAGAGCGATCAATCAGCGATCACGCTATTTATAAACTGACATGCTTCTACACTGGCTATTGAGTAAGTAATGGCGGACAGTATTGGCAGTCATAACCGCTTAAAGTTTCCATTCGTCTTTATTAGCTGTTTAGTTATTAGTTATCATAAATAGCTACTACGTAGGTATGTTTTTCCTTCTCGCTTTCCTTTGAAATCTTCTTGGAAACGGTTTCATTGTTAAGTTTATTTTTGAGAATTATCTATGTGAGATGGCCCTTGTTGTTAGGTGATACTTTACTAACAAGGTCAAGGACAGCTAATGAGACACAATTGATTTTCTATTGTTTGACTCCGAATCAGTGTCGCGCGGGGCTTAACAGGCTAAAATTAACATATTATCATACATAATTTTAAGGTTTTATTCTCATGCTAATTAAAAATCATTTTATAGCTAAACACCATTTCAGTTGGAGTACGAAAAGTCCGTAATTTTTATACTATCAACGTACAAAGTATAGATAAGTATAATTAATCCTACTAATATTATAAATGCGAAAGTTTGTAAGGATGGATGGATGGACGGATGTTTGTTACTCTTTCACGGAAAAAGTTCTGAACGGATTTGTATGAAATTTGGCACACAGATAGTTTATAACCAGGAATAACACATAGGATACTTTTTATCCCGATATACCCACGTCGTCAAAACTTATGCGGGTGAAACCGCGGGGCGCATCTAGTATAATATATTATGCTAGCTTTTGCCCGCGGCTTCGTCCGCGTGGAGATTTTTTTTCTTACATAAGATCCTTCGCCTGACAATAACAAACACAAGAAAAAAATTATTAGCGAAATCGGTCCAGCCGTTCACGCGAGATGCCGTGACCAAGGGAAATAGAGATTCATTTTTATATAAGTATATATGTAGATATACGATTAGCATCTTTCATACGCGCAGCGTTCATTCATTCATCCAACTCCGAATTGACGAATATTGGCTGTCTTTTCTCACTCAATGGCAAATACGTGTCGATTTCTAGCCCAAATATTCGCGCTAACAAACGTAACAAAGACGTAACTACGTCACACGCATACCGTGCGCGTGCGCCAATTCACGCGTCAAACGACTCTTCGAGACGAGCCAATCGAACACAACACAACAGTATTGTCCACAATCTAGTTTTCAAACATGTAACCACATATTATGTGTACTTGGATAAACTCAAATTCAAAGCATTTGTTTCAAATAAAACAATTACAGGAACTTTTGAATTATCAAGGGGTCGGTCGGTCAGTCAGTCAGTCAGGCAGAAAGATGAAGCTAGTTGCCCATTCCAAAGCGTAGTAGGTACCTATGGAGAAGAACGGGCAAGAAACTCTACGGACACTTTTAAATCAACGTATTATGGTTACAAAATATTGTTTACATCATTCATTTTGAAATTATACATGTGAGAACGATGCAAAACGTAAAAGCGTCCGTAAAAAAAAGACTAACAAAAAACAATAAAGCAATTCAAAAATTAAAGTAAGCCGTGGCAGCTAAGAGATGACCAGTTTCTACTGACGGCGCCCGTTCACGAGCATGACGCGTGGATTAGCACCATTCAGCTCAACCATTTTGAAGGGAGCTAAATGATCCAACACACGCGCCACCATCAGCGAGACATTAGAGTGAGCACGACATACTCCCAGCCGCCAGGGCACATTCAAGTCAATGAAAGACGTATCCAGTAAATGGCAGCTTTATAGTAGATAGTACTGACATGTGCTGTGATAAATAACTTTAATACCTACACCAAGTTTGAGTTTTTTTTTTCATTTTTCAATAGGACTAGTCATTCTGAAGTAAACTTTAAGTAGAAATAAAATATTGTAAACAAGAATTTGAATACACTTTACCATGAAATTATCCGTAAAACTGATTAACTTAAATTGTGTTGAGCGCAGAATAATCTGTGAAGCTAGGTATAAATACAATCTCGTAACACGGTTTTTATGTGAAATTATTACTTGAGAGTTGTAGGTCGTAGGTTCGAACTTAATAGGCGCTTTACTATGTGTAAATTATTTCATTACCACCTGCTTTCAAAACGGTGAACAACTCAAAATTCGAAGACATGTGACATCTACCAACCCGCACTGGGCCCGCGAGGTAGATTATGGCCCACCCCCTCTCACAGAGAGGAGGCTTGTGTCCCAGCAGTGGGAAAACATTATAGGCTGATTATGTATACAGAGTGCCTTTAAAGAAAAGCTACTTAAGTAAACGTACAAAAAGTACCTACCTAGTTATTAATATTTTTATTTCTTCGGTATCTGAAAAATATTTTAAAGTCGAAATACTTTATCAAAATAAAAAGGTTCTCGCATACTTTTAAATCATACGTTTCCGCTGAAAAAAGGCGTGGTATACAAAAAGCCTGCACACTGTCGGACGTGCCCAGAAGGCTGGCAGCATTGCCAACGAAAATGAAACAAAAAAACTAGCCGAGTGTCACAGAAACATGAATATTAAAAAACTCGAAAGCATCAATTTTTAGTTCAACACGCGCCATATTGTGTTTTTTGCAAAACGTTTTGTGATGTTGGGGTGGAAATTAATCCCATAGAGGTTTTTAGAGATGGCCCTAAGCCTTCACAGGCTAGCGGTCAACCATGTCTGCGGCTAGCCGCGTAGGGTACGGCTTCTTATAAAAGCGGTGACCGCCATATAACGACCGCAATGACGGCTGTTATGAAAATGATGTCAAAAAAAGCTCACGTCATTCGCCGGTAAATTGCAGACGCTATGTGGCGGCCGCCGCTTTTCTGGGGCTTTAGTGTGTATGAGCTTCAGGGAAATTGTAGCTTTAGTGTGTATGATCTTCTGGGAAATTGTAGCTTTAGTGTGTATGAGCTATAAGGGTGCTGCACTGATTAGTCATCGTATTTTTTTTTTTTGATTAGGAGGTTGTCGCCTGCTTAACCGGGCTGGCCTGTGGGTGCCTCACAAAATTAAGCGACACACGCTAAGGTCACCACTTTTTTTTTTTTTTTGCGTGGGAAATTATAAAATAACTTACGAATACGACGCGCCGTCGACTCAGGCCTGGTCCTTATCGGACAGTGAGCTACCCATTGCTCACCGTCCGCAAGCCCGCGCCTACGGTGGCCGGAAATCCGCCCGGGATTCCCGACGCCCAGGGCGTCTCCTGCGGCGGCTAAGGGTGAGAGGGCGCGAAACTTGCCTTTCCCTCAACCATCCCGCCTCCTCCTTCGCAAGCATTACTGCTTCACAGAAGGAGGTGACGGCTGCCCATGCCCTCTCGCTCCGTACCATGGCCTGAACCAGGGCCGGACGCGAGATATCTCTGCCACCGATCGCCTCCACGGGGACACGGCGGTGCTCTGCCCAAGCCGGGCAGACGTCCACCGTATGCTCCACCGTGTCCTCCGGGCGATCCACACAGTGGTGACACCCGGGCGTTTCCTCCCGCCTTATCCGACACAGGAACCTCCCAAAGCTGCCGAGTCCGGTGAGGACCTGCGTCAGGCGGAAGGTGAGGACGCCGTGGCGCCTCTCTAGCTACTCCTCAAAGAGGGGACTTATCGCCGCAATCGTGGCGTGCCCAGCACTGGATTGCGACAACCGTACTCTCCATGTCGCCATGAGATCCCACCGGAGCTCCGTCCGCTGTGCCGCGATTTCTCGCAGCAGCGGAGTTACGCCCCGGCGTTTCGCCTCCTCGCGCCACTCCCATACGTGCGCGAGGACTTTTGCCTCCAGATCCCATGGCGGCAATCCGGCAAGGAGGCTCGCTGCCTCACAGGAGACCGTGCGGTATCCCCGGACCATCCGGATGGCCATGACCCTTTGGGCCGCGCTCAACCGGTGGGCTGGCCGCAGCGCCAGAGAACGCTCCCATACAGGAGCTCCGTAGAGGGCCATGGACCGCACGACCCCCGCGTAGAACCTCCGGCAGGAGGCGTTTGGACCCCCTAGATTGGGCAGAAGCCGCTTCAATGCAGCGCCCGCCCGCTCTAGGTCACCCCTTGTGGGGTACGGACCTCGGCTTAGGGCGTCGCTGGGGAGGGCAGCAAGGGACAGGCTGGATTGGATTAGGTTTAATTGAGGACGAATTTAAAGCTACAGGCTCAGCGGCGCGGGCTGGCTCGAGCAAGTGTCGGGGGCGGGGATGGACGGGGACGTCGCGGGCCTCGGCGGCCACGACAGAAGACGGCGCGCGGTGGTCTGTTATTGCGGCTAGCACTGATTGGTCATCGTTAATTTGTGAATTGGGGCTCCTATAATACAATATTCGAGGTCTTTTTCTAGTTCAGTATTTCGGTAATTCTTTGGAAATAAAACAGAATATTTTGTCATGTTAATGGTTTATTCATTTACAAGTCTTATGTGAACAAAGTACGAAAACTCAAAAAATTAGTTAAATAAAAAAATAAAAATAAACCTAAATAAAAAATAAAACTAAATTATAGTCAAAATATCGTTCGATCATAAAATAGATCTTGTTTTCAACCTCTTATTTACAAAAGATGACATTAAATTGCATTCAACATAGAGAACACTGTAGAAAAGCAATTACAAAGAACTATGGACATTCGAACTGTCCTAGATTTAAGGTGTAGGTCACAGTTCTCGATAGCAGTCGCCCATCGCAGGTTTATTGCCATTTGCCTCCATTCAATATAAATTCCCAATAGACGCAAGGCATCTGCCTATAGGGTTGACAGCAATTCGCTCTGAATTTTTTCGACGTAAAAAATGTGCTTTTGGTTTTTAATTGAAGGTAAAATACTGGTTATATATAGTCAATCGTGGTCTGCGTCAGGATGGCTGGACCAAGAGAGATTTTGGAAGTTAGAGCAATACCAAGTTTTAGTACCTATTTTGTACTATTTGGTACCAGATATCAAATAATTTGTACCTCGCTAAAGAGGGAAAACTATTACGAGGAAAGTGGCCAGCCATTCTGACGTCAGAATGGCTGGACCAAGCCGGTTTCACCTAGTTGTAGGCGTTATAACTACTTCATCTTTTTGTCAATATTTTGTACCTCATTGGTACCTCAACATATGTTTTTCTTATATTTTTTCGATAAGCCGAAAAAAAGTTACACCTAGAAGAAATTTTGCATGTAATCTGGAGCACGTTGATTTCACCTAGTTGTAGGCGTTATAATTGGTTTATCTTTTCATCAAAATTTAGAACCTCATTGGAACTTCCACATATGCTTTTCTTGGATTTTTTCGATAAGCCAAAAATAAGTTACACCTAGGCGTTATAACTACTTCATTAGTTTATCCTTACTTCCGCAAAACTTCTGTTATCTAACTGTTCATGTAATAATACTCAACATATTGATTTATTATTAAACTACTCAATACGAGCATTTATTTTTGCATGTGTAATTCAACTTTTTAGTAAGTGTTAAATTTGATGTAGATAGTAAAACACAGTCTGACATTATTAAAAAAAAAAGATGTGGGTAAACATACATGGGTAAAATATTCATACCTGTTTTTTATGTAATTTTCTTTGTACAAAAAAGAAATTATTATATATGCAAAACTTCTTGTAGGTGTAACTTATTTTTGGCTTATCGAAAAAATCCAAGAAAAGCATATGTGGAAGTTCCAATGAGGTTCTAAATTTTGATGAAAAGATAAACTAATTATAACGCCTACAACTAGGTGAAATCAACGTGCTCCAGATTACATGCAAAATTTCTTCTAGGTGTAACTTTTTTTCGGCTTATCGAAAAAATATAAGAAAAACATATGTTGAGGTACCAATGAGGTACAAAATATTGACAAAAAGATGAAGTAGTTATAACGCCTACAACTAGGTGAAACCGGCTTGGTCCAGCCATTCTGACGTCAGAATGGCTGGCCACTTTCCTCGTAATAGTTTTCCCTCTTTAGCGAGGTACAAATTATTTGATATCTGGTACCAAATAGTACAAAATGGGTACTAAAACTTGGTATTGCTCAAACTTCCAAAATCTCTCTTGGTCCAGCCATCCTGACGCAGACCAATCGTGAGGGTCTTACGCTGACGATACTGGAAGCTCTACTACCTTTGTATTTGGGTAATCTTTTGATCAGGCTAGAAGATCTTCTAAAGCTCGTGCCAATACGAGAGTAAATATTGTACTGGTAACAAATAAAATGTCATCCAGGGGGCCAAGTCTACTAATCAACAAACGTTGCAATGGTCTCTTCCCTGTGCGTTTTTGACGTACTAGCCATACACAAATCTGTCAATAACTAACAATGGCAAGTGCATTTAAATTTTTGTAAATTGGTAGATTCAGGCCCCCGGTTTCCAATCCAGGCATGGATGTATCCCGGGCGGATTTCCGGGCACCGTAGGCGCGGGCTTGTGGACGGTGAGCAATGGGTAGCTCACCGTCCGGTAAGGACCAGGCCCGAGTCGACGGCGCGTTGTATTCCACGCGCGCCTCAAAGAGATGTCGTCAGCACAAAGGTAGGGGGCCGATGCCTGCCGGGGTCGCGGGAAGGTACTTATGGGTCACCGAGGCCCCCGCAACACAGGCAACAGGAAGGAATACGGGTGGGTTTTAGTCAGTAAGAGTCTGACACACCCTCCCGCTCCGCCTAGAGCGGGAGAAGTTATTTGATGATATCCAAGCTAAAAAAAAAAAGACATGGATGTATGTCCCAAGGTTTACGTTTCACATCCAGTCATGGATGTAACTATCTATTCGAATTTTCGAGACAATAAAAGCCCTAGCATTCTGTAAGAAGACAAAGAGATCGAGTGACCTCTTAATAAGGAAACCCTTATCGCCTACACGCACTTTAATCATTTAATACATTTCTGCTCAGTACATTCTAAAGTTAGCACTAGACGAGCGTTACCTGACGTGATTATCCACTGACGAAATGAGTCGAGGAATCCATGAGAATTCTTTTTCATCGAAATTCAAATGCATCAAAATGAAGAATCATATTAAAATGACGCAAGTTACGTTGGCTCACTGTCTGCTGGGCCTGGCCTTGGGAGTTACACACTCCCGGGCTGATTACTGTGCTTTACCGCGGTGCAATTGCTACAAAAGTTGCGCTATTGCTTTGTTTTCAAAACAGTCACACCACACCGCGTCTGATGTGTGAAGCTCCCTTATAATGTGCGCGGGAGTCACAGCTGATACTGGTACGTTATCTGATATCGGGCCGTTCTTAAATCAAATCAAATGATTCAACTAATTAAATGGATTAATTAGCTTGATCATTTGATTTAGAACGGCCAGATACATTGTAGTGTTATGATGATGTATTGCTGATTAAAATAAAAATTGCTATCTGTGAGTAAGACTCAGTGGACATCAGATCTTGAAAACTTTCTTCTACTAGTAAAATAAATAAACAGCCTGTGTTTATTTGAACTCTTTAATGAATAGCCTCTTACCAGATTTAAATGTACGACTGGTGCATCCTGGTCAGTCAGCCTCACTTCAACCTTATCATATTTGTACAAGGGCTTGATTTATATTCATAAAATTAAATGCGGGTGCAAGAGAACATTAAAGCTCCTGCAGACTAGCGCGATATCGCGAGTGCGACAGGCAGCAATATGCCTGTCGCGCCCGCGATATCACCCCTGTCTGCACGAGCCTTTACTGTTTTCCACTCAAAATCAAAATCAAAAGTCATTTATTCAAACTAGACTGAGAATCAGCACTTTTCGAACGTCAAAGTTACATAAGACAGTCCTCCAAAAATGCCCGCCCTTCACCACTTCCTAGTGCTTTAGCTGGGAAGAATAAATGGCGGAACAAACTCCCCAGCAGCACACCTGTCTGTTTAGTTATATAAACTTGATTCTATACAAATCGTATGCAAAGTAATTAATATTACGAAACACAAAACATTAAATAAAATTACTTGCCACTGTATAGCAAAGCCTTTTTATAAGGAAGAACATTACTAGAATTCTTTTCTCTATAGCCGTTTAGCATCTTCAATCGAAAAATAAAAGTTTTCAACAACAATACAAGAGGGGTTTTTATTGATATTGAAATAAACTTAAGCTGTCTGCTATTTCACAGTTCGTAAAAGTCAGTTGAGTTTTACAGTCAATTTGTAGTTACAAATTGAAAAGTTTTATTGTATGCGATAGATAAATTCTTTGAGGCGACGACGGGTTTAAGAACGTCTTACTGCCTAATGTTGGTAGTTAAACTCATGTCCATACTAAAAACCTAAGATATGTTTATATAAGGCATGTTTTTAACCGAACCTCTAATAATTACGATTTTGCGCTCCTAAAAATATTATTGAACTCTAAATGATTGCGCGTCTTTTTGTGATCCTTAAATAATTCCCATTTGGAGGTCCTAAAAATACAAAATATTCAAGTTACTACGACCAATTTGGATGTAGCGCTCGCCAGCCACTACCGCGGCACCACTCGCTTCACTCGCTCGTGGGTGTGTCAGACTCTTACTGACTAAAACCCACCCGTAATCCTTCCTGTTGCCTGTGTTGCCAGGGGCCTCGGTGACCCATAAGTACCTTCCCGCGACCCCGGCAGGCATCGGCCCTAGTGGACCCCTACTTTTGTGCTGACGACATCTCTTTGAGGCGCGCGTGGAATACGACGCGCCGTCGACCCGGGCCTGGTCCTTACCGGACGGTGAGCTACCCATTGCTCACCGTCCGCAAGCCCGCGCCTACGGTGGCTGGAAATCCGCCCGAGATTCCCGACGCCCAGGGCGTCTCCTGCGGTGGCTAGGGGCAAGAGGGCGCGAAACGTGCCTTTCCCTCAACCGTCCCGCCTCCTCCTTCGCGAGCATTACTGCTTCGCAGAAGGAGGTGACGGCTGCCCATGCCCTCTCGCTCCGTACCATGGCCTGAACCAGGGCCGGACGCGAGAGGTCTCTGCCGCCGATCGCCTCCACGAGGACACGGCGGTGCTCTGCCCAAGCCGGGCAGACCTCCACCGTATGCTCCACCGTGTCCTCCGGGGGGTGCCCTAGCTTAGTTACTGCAACCAATTCAGCTGCAACACATTGCATAGCTGTAGTTTCTGTTACCCTCGAGAGGTAAAGGCGCTTCTAAGTTCTGTGTCTTTTCAATATGTATACATAGGTATATTGTCATGTACTCTTTTCACTATAAATAAATACTGTCATGTAGGAAAAGCCACATACACATTTGTTAAAATTAGCAACAGTGACTGGCAACCCTGACACTCGACAGCCATCATAGTAGCTACTAAATGTCGATAGTAATCCGCACAGGTGGGCAGTGATTAAAAATAAATGACCTGAGACATACAAGACGATTTACACACTCAAGATATTACTTTGATCAAATATGTATCAGTTAAACTTTACAGACGTTTTGATAAACGAGGAGAACGAGGTTTATGCAAATCTCAATTTCAATATGTGTTGACCAGGGGGGTAACCATCACCTCTTATAGCAGTATTATTATAATATTACTTCACAGTGGGAAAGTGTTGGAGCTATACAGGACTTATAGCTCCATCTCTTTCTCACGCTAAAGTAATAATGAAATAATACTGCTATAAGAGGTGATGGTTACCCCCCTGCTCTTATTACTTTTCAAAATTACGACTTCTCTTTTAGGATTACGTTAGTTCGTACGAATGTTTTTATGTTTTTTTTTTTTAATAACCAGTGTTTTGTCCTAGACTACTGGGCTACATTATGAGAAGAAGCGAGACAGCCCCACCCAACACACAAGTCATCATCTGCCTGGCCTTTTCCCAACTTTCTTGGGGTCGGTTTCCAGTCTATCTGGATGCAGTTGAATACCAGTATTTTACATGGAGCAACTGCCTATCTGACCGCCACAACCCAGTTTCTGACTAACACGATACCCCTTGGTAAGACTGGTTGTCAGGCTTTCGGGCTTCTGACGACCCGTAACAACTGTCAAAGTTCTACAAATTACAGCCGGGACCAACGGCTTAGCGTGCTTTCCGAGGCACGGAGGGGTCTTGGTATGTAAAGATGGTCACCCATCCACGGCCCAGCCGCGGCAAGCGTAGCTTAACCTGATCGAGCGACCCGTGCGGCTGTTATTACTTAGCCACAAGCCCCACCCAACACACAAGTATATTTTATAAATTACTGGGGTTACCTCAAACTGCATAATTAATGTATAATATATATTTTTTTATTTGTCGAGGCCTTTTTCTTTAAAACTACTCGTATTTCCCAGTACAGATGTTCTATGTCACGAAGTCCGTTTGGCTATGAATGTTGTCAAGCGTGCACATGCACATTGTTTTTGTGTGCGTAACCTCGAGAGCGCTCAGTGTCGATCGGGACACGGTCCGGATCAGTAGTGGTTTTTAGTTCGCGCCAAATTGTTTCACGGAGTAAGGTCAACATGGCAACAAAACGAAGAAGAGTTGTCCATAGTGAGGTAATATTTATTTATACGTTTTCAATTAAAATGTTATACAAAGATACTTAATATATCAATAGAAGTATTTATAAAATGAATGTTTTTTTTGTGTTATAAAATGTTTATATTACTTAATTATTTTGATTACATTTTGTTTTAGGGTCGAAACATGATAGCTAGTGTTTATCATTTTCTGCGAGAAGAATATGAATTTACAAAATCATTAATGGAACTCAACTGTGATTTGTCTCATTTACGAGACATTACACGCCGTACAGCTGAAGCTACGGGTGTGAGCCAAAAAACAGTTCAAAGAATATTAAAAGAAGAGAAGGAATTGCCATCCACTTCATCAAAATTCACTTCACCTATGAAGAAAAGGAGAAAGCGAGATAATAAAGTGGATATAGATAATTTTACAGCCGATGTGGTTTGCAGTACTGTACAAGATTTCCATATTGTCCATAAAGAAATTCCAACAGTAGCTAAGTTAAGAACAGCATTGAATGAAAAAATCGGATTCGAAGGTTGTTTAGAAACTGTTCGCAAGTTACTGTTGAAATTAGGTTACAAGTGCCGCAAAACAGAGAACAACCGTAAAGTCTTGACGGAGCGTCATGATATACAAATGTGGCGTTTAAAATATTTAAAAAAAATAACAGAGTACCGCTCTCAAAGTCGGCCCATTGTCTACACCGATGAGAGCTACGTCCTTTCGACACACGTGCGAAACAACACCTGGGCAAAAAGGAAAGAACTCCGTTTTTTAAAAAAAATTGCACAGGCACTCGCTTTATTTTAGTGCACGCGGGAACCAAGGATGATTTTATTGAAAATGCTTCCTTGGTTTATAAGGCCAACTCAACAGCTGGTGATTATCATTCAAATATGAGCTATGATAACTATGTAAAATGGCTAAATGAAAAGTTGCTACCCAAGTTACTTCCGCGCTCTGTCATTGTCTTAGACAATGCATCTTATCACAACACACGGGCTGAACGACTACCGACGCAATCTACAAAGAAAGCCGATATGCAGCAATGGCTCAGGGATAAGGGTATAGCATTTGATGAATCTCTTCTTAAATTGGAATTGTACGATACAATAAAGAAGTACAAAGCCCAACACGTAATCTACAAGATTGACGATTTTATAAAAAGCAAGGGTTTTGATGTCTTACGCCTTCCCCCTTATCACCCAGAATTAAATGCGATTGAAAATATTTGGGGGATCGTTAAAAATTATGTCGCATCTAAAAATATCGAGCAAAACATGACGAATACGGAAAGACTGATCAATGAAAGTTTGGGCCAAGTTAGCAGTGAAACGTGGCAAAAAACTTGTGATGAGCACAAGTTTTTTGCCACGTTTCACTGCTAACTGTTGAAAAAATTGAAAAAGACTACTTGAAATATTTTGATCTCGATTTTGAATTTATAATCAATGTACAAGATGATTCTGACGACAGCAAAACGGAATCGGAAATCGAAAATTTATCTGATAGTGATTGAAAATACGGAATAGTCCTACTTGTTTCGTTTCCATTCTGTAACACCAATGCTTAATTAAATGCCTACATATTCTTAATATTTTTGTATTTATTGCAACCTAATCTAATTTATTTACAAAATGTATATACTTTTAAAACCAAAATTTTATTTAGATTATTAAATCTCGACTTGAATATATATCAGATTTTTTTGCTAACGTTACCTACTTTTACACACACAAGCGCGCTTGTCGGGATACGTCACTACTACAATCAAGACCGAACGGACTTCGTGAAATAGAATATCTGTAGTCCATACGCCATTTTTTTTCTCCGACAATTTTCGTACTAGAGTTTTCTCAACACACAAGTATATTTTATAAATTACTAGGGTTACCTCAAACTGCATAATTAATGTATAATATATATTTTTTTATTTGTCGCGGCCTTTTTCTTTAAAACTACTCGTATTTCCCAGTAGTCCATACGCCATTTTTTTTCTCCGACAATTTTCGTACTAGAGTTTTCTCTAAAGTAGCAGCCCTGTGCGCCTCGTCAACTGTCACTACCAGAACGTGACGGTAACTCCGTAGTAATCCACACATCGGACACTGTTTAAAAATAAATGAGGCGTGACAAGCCGCCAAGACGACCGTCTCGTTAGACGAACCAAATTAATTTATAGTAGTACCACACACTTGTGTATTATTTTTGCAAATTACGAGGAAAACCACTGACCAAGTAACCCATAATACCTGGTTTTATGGGTTAAGAAAAGTGAATGAGCGTATGTCATCATTGTGTCATTGACTTGACGAGTGGATTAGTCAAAGATCGGGAATTTTAAATGTGAATGGTAAAAATGAGTGACAAACTCTGAAGATGACACGACTATGAATGATTTATTTATTTGCTAACATTTAAAACACGAGTTACTCGTAGTAGGCATGCATTAACATTTCATGACACAGTAGTAAGACATGCACCCAGTAAGAGTATTGCAAATTGTATATATCAAATTCTTTAATTAAGGACCTTTTTATTAGGTTTAACATAGTTTTCATTTAATTTAGTTAATGTTAATAACCATCTTGTAATTTGATTATGCAAATAAATTAAATTATTTAATTACATAATATAATATTGATTCTAATTATTACAATTTATTACATTATACTGAATATTAATCAGTAATTGATTACATTTTATTTTAAAATAAATCATTTTTATGAACTCGTCCATTCATTTTAGTCATAATTGGTAATATAGTATAGTAATTTGTTATTTTACATTTACGTTAAGAATTACAAGGTCGATCGATTCACAATTTGTCAGATTTAAATTCCTCAACGGTATAGTAGCCTTTCTTTATTAACAGAAATTTAAACTTTTTCAAGAAAATTGATACATTAGGTAGCGAGGATTTTAAAGTTTCCGGTAGCTTATTAAATATGTTAGCTAGTCTTGAGTATGGGCTTTTCCCGATAACTTGACTGGTAGAAAATGCCTATGGCATTAAGTCCACCTCTGTACATTTGTGTGCTTAAGTATTAAATAAATAAATAAATATACTGAAAATGTATCAATAATTGATTACATTGTATTTTAAAATAAATCATTATCACCAACTCGTTCATTCATTTTAGTCATAATTGGCACTAATAGTATAGGAATTTACTATTTCACATTTACGTCAAGCATTACAAGGTCGATCGATTCACAATCTTGAAATTTCGTTTTAACAGAAATTTCAAGATTTTCGAGAAAATTGAATCATAGGTAGGAGGGATTTTAAAGTTTCCGGTGGCTTATTAAATATGTAAGTTGGTCTTGAATATGGGCTTTTCTCGATAACTTTTAAGTAGTATTAATCTATTCTTCTGCCGTCGGTTATAGCTATTTAGCTCGATATATCTAGAAATAGTCCAATAGCGTACTTTCGTTCGTTAATGCAACTGTAAAGTTCCTTTGCGTAGTTGCATACCGCAGTTCATCATTAGACGATATTTAAGTTTGAACCGAAGAAGATCGAATTACCTGATAATGTTGCAGGGAAATAACGATCCTTCTATGGACAGATCATGATGAAAGGTTTAGTTAGGTTGCAACTTTGATAGCGGGGCCTATAATGCTCCAGACATGCTCAAGAATTATGTACCAAGAGAAAACCATGGAAAATAAAATCTAAATGTTCGCTTTGTGGAGTATGCATTTAAACATGAAGATCATGCATCATTTATTACGAAGCCAAGGTAATTATTTGCTAACTCACTAAGGGAATGTAAGCATAAAGACCTATATTACTTTATGACCGAATAGAAAAGCCGTGTGGTTTGAGGTGACGGTGACGACGTTGACGAACGTCGGGAGCAGACGCGACGTCGTGGCTCGTGGCTCACATTCCGTCCGCCACTAATGTGTTTTTGTAACATAAATCGTAGCCAATTTATTAATTAAAATGTGTATACTGAAAGAAAATGTATGTTTTAAGACGCAATATGCATGATTTATACATTAATCACACGAAGCGAAGAGGAGAATGTTTTGAATCGTCCCACGCGTTTTATCAATGAATCTATGAAAATGTATTGCTTCCGCGGTGAAGAATTGTGGAATGTTTTTGCAGTTTGTTATATCACGGTTACTGTTTGAAGAATATTGTGACTGCTACAGGATGTGGAAAAGCTGTTGAACTATTAAAATTATTAGCCACACATAATTGGCCACTGTAAAATATGGTCTTAATTTTCAAGCCCATGCGACATATCAAATCTTTGGCCCTAAACTTCGCACAATCTTTAATTTGATGGATCTACGTTTAGTTCTTTGATCACTTCTTATTTTTTCAGGAACATATTGGGTGGTCTATGAATTCAGAAACCACAGTACGGTTAAAT
The DNA here is from genome assembly GCA_905333075.3 of Atethmia centrago. NCBI lineage: Eukaryota > Metazoa > Arthropoda > Insecta > Lepidoptera > Noctuidae > Atethmia > Atethmia centrago. The sequence continues at coordinate 6,467,638 of HG995377.1, forward strand.
TAAAGAAGAAACTGGTCCAACAAAAATGTTGGCACAACACGCCAAGAGAAATATCTGTGGCTAATAAAATGTAGTCAGCATTTTTTATTATGATAGTTTTATATGAATATTATGAGTTCTTGTATGTTTTCATCGTCATTTGGGGAGTTAACTGTCTAATTTATGTCTAGACCTAATTAAAATACTTCGCGGAAGATGATTTCTGGATGAATGTGGCTTTTCATTGGCTCTCGCGAACTTCTGTAAGTGAATATGTTATCGTCTATAAAACCACAAATGAAGAGTATGATATTAGTTATTTATGTAGATCGGTATAATTTTCATTAATATATTCAAATGACGTCTACAGTTGTAGATTAATTGGCCCAAAAAAGAAAATATTGATTGCAGCTTCAAACAAAAAAAAAAACAGAATTTGTTCAATAATAATTATTTTTAAAAGAGTAACCGTGGAGTTTCTTGCCGGCTCTTCTCCATAGGAAACAACCAATTGGAACCGTGCACCTAGCTTCTGACGTTTCATAAGTGCCCATGTAGGTTTATGTGAAATAAAAATATTTTGATTTTGATTTTGATTTTGAAACAATTTTCTAATGGTAAACATGCGCACAGTATTAATATTTCATTAATACCAAAGTAATCTCCCTGACCTATCATAAAAAGGACCAATACAAAAAGGTTCACAAGTAAATCAACCCAACAAAAGTAATAACGTTTCAATCCAAGCAGAAAATCTTTCTCAAACACTGCCCGATAATCCGGAAGCGGTCATTTTTTCCTTACATCAAAGCAGCAAAGACTGACAGGTAGGAAAGAAGGAAAGAAAAATAAAACAAAAATGGCCACTAAACAAAGAGACCACTTAATACCATTGTGGACGTCGCGATGGGTCAAAGTGGACTCAAATCGCAAGTCCCCACAAAGGTGAACAAGTACCCACATTTAAAAGGTACCTACCTACTGGTCGAATCAAAGAGGACCCCTCCTGTTTTAGGCTTATTACACGGTTCGGGGATTTTGGGCTATAAAAAATGTATAGGCAAGTTCGAGTGGAGATAAGGGCTTATGATTCTGTGATGCGTTTGAAAGTTCTTGCAATGTTACTTCTATTAGAATTAAATAAGGACCAATGATGGTCAATGATATGTTTGCCAAGCTTAGGTAGGTATATGTATTTTTGATACGCTATTCTCTAGTCTCAAGTTGCGAAAAGTAACCTCTAAGAATACATACGAGTAATCAGCCCATAATGTTCCCACAGTGGGCCGTAATCCACCACGCGGGCCCAGTGCGGGTTGGTAGATGTCACATGTCTTCGAATTTTTGGTTCTAGGACATGCCGGTTTTCTCACGATGTTTTCCTTCACCGTTTTGAGAGCAGTGGTGATGAAATAAATTACACAAAGTAAAGCGTCTGCCTGGGTTCGAACCTTCGACCTACAACTCAAAGTCACGGCCGTGCCGACCACTGGGCCAACACTGCTCTCAAAGAATATCGTCGGATAATGTTGTATTCGCCCGACAATTTCGATCCTGATGCACTTCCATTCTGTTCCTCTACCCTCCGCACAGACCCCTAAAACCGTCTAGCCTCTCATTGCCAGCGGTTCAATCCCTAATGCCGACGCGACGGCAATTACAATGAGTGCTGCTTTGTCACCGCCATGTCGCGATCGCGTTGTTGCAGACTTTTTTCAAGTTGCTCTCTCGTTATGGAACCCTTAAAACCATTGTGACATTGTCCCGGAATATTGGGAGGAAAAAAATGGGAGTTTTGAATTTGGATGGTACAAAAGTTGTGGGTTTTAATATTATGGTAGTCTCTTGTTTTCTTTACGTAGGAAGCAACCTTAAAAAAATAAGTGAGGCACGAGTGATGTCCATAGATTATTTACAATCGTTAGTTTTAGGAAAAATATAGTAGGCAGTATATCAAAAGAAGACGACACTAAGATAAGACTTCCTACAAAACTTGGTCAGTGGCAGAAATATCAGGCCCTATCAGAATACCGGCGCTGCAGTTTCTTTTTCAATATCTCAGCAGTTTATTGAGCTTTTTTGGCGTCGCACAGCTCTTTTTGTAATTTTTTGTTGTTTTTTTTTTATACGAACAAATATGTCAATTTTTTTAGTTAGCTCCTTTTTTAGTTTTTGTATTTCCTGGGCGTGTTCCAAATAATGGCACATAATTAATAATTGTTTTGTTTTGTTCTTCGGGTAGACATAAGTACTAACACTAGTTTCTAAGTTGTGTGTTGTACTGACCAAATGGACTTTGTCTGAATAAAAAGAATTTTATTATTTATAATTAAAATATTTTTATTTTTCTTTGTCTCAAAATAGTGGGCATAATCAGTTTATGTTAAGACGCTGACAACACCTAAACCGCGGTCACTGTCAGATTGCATAGACAAGTAAGAGAAGCGCGATGACACAGTGCTTGTAATTTATTGCAAAATATGAAGCAATTATCTATTTACTCAAAATTGATGATGGATGATGATGAGTAATCGAAAATAAAAGACAACCAAGTTCTGCATTCAAATAAGACGTTCTTGTTATTAATTAAATATGTAACGTATATTGATATTTAATACAGATATTTTGGATAAGAACTCAAGGTAAGAGGTTAGTTTAACGTTAGTTTGTATCGAGATTTTTTCTTCAAAACGTGTTTTGGTAACAACCTAGATTTGGGAAATATGTTCAACATTAACATATATTTTTTCCGCTACCACAAATTATACAGATTTGGCAATATTTTTTCTTAAGAGAAGCCTATTTTTGTCAATTGGGTCTTGTCAGCGCCTTAAAGACAACAAGTCCGACTGTGGTAATTGGTCAAGAGTTTAAATACATAATCAGCCTATAATGTTCCCACTGCTGGGACATAGGCCTCCTCTCTGTGAGAGGGAGTGGGCCGTAATCCACCACGCGGGCTCAGTGCGGGTTGGTAGACGTCACATGTCTTCGAATTTCTGGTTCTAGGACATTCACGATGTTTTCCTTCATCGTTTTGAGAGCAGTGGTGATGAAATAATTTACACAAAGTAAAGCGCCTCGGGTTCGAACCTACGACGTAAAACTCGTAAGTCGCGGCCGTTACCACTGGGCCACCACTGCTCTCAAAATCTACCACAAAGAAGGCAAACATCATCATCGTTCAGTTTAAATGCATCTTGTAACTAATTTCAATGAGCTATTCGTTACGCTTTTCTTTTTCCCTAACAACAAACTTTTTCTAATTAGTTGTGTATGCCAAAAAAATATATTTTAATAACAGAATGGAGTATAATATCGTTTGTGGCTTGAAACGAGATATTTAAAAACAATTTGGGTCAATTTGAACAGCGCTTTTAGGCGGACCTATGTTGAGCTGAATTTTTTAAAGTCGTTTTTAATGTAGATGAAGATTTAATCGTCGGGCTTGCCGCTAGCCGGGGAACAATGGAAAACAGTTGTTTGAATCTCGTTACCTACTAGATTTTTGTTTTAATTATTAATTAAGCTCTTTGTACGATTCGTTGTTCAGATTAATATTTCGAATTTATGTGAAAACAAAAAAGAAATGAAAAATTAATGGAAAAATAAAAATAGGCAGGTATAGTTTAATTCGACGAAATGGAACGTTCCAGCTGAAAACGGAAGGAACATCTACAGATTTAATTATTTGATTGAAAGTGCACACAAAATGATCATGATTTAAGTATAATTCGAATGTCACTATAACACAACCTGACAGAGTTGCCAGGAAGAAATTAATTGATACATTAAACAAAAGAACAAAAGAAACTTAATGTCTGATCGCCAAGATAAGGTAGATCATTCTTGTCAATGTAAATCGGTACGAAACTGTTAAAAATAGCGAAAATCGAGTTTTTTAAGAGGCGATGTGTTTGAAAAGAACATAACGGCCAGAAATTTTCAGGAAGTCGTCGGGTCATGGAAAGGAGGATATATCTGTCAATAGCTGTACTGGTTTTTTTTTTTTGATGGTGGGAAATCATCAAATAACTTCTCCCGCTCTGGGCGGAGCGGGAGGGTGTGTCGGACTCTTACTGACTAAAACCCACTCGTATTCCTTCCTGTTGCCTGTGTTGCGGGGCCTCGGTGACCCATAAGTACCTTCCCGCGACCCCGGCAGGCATCGGCCCTAGTGGACCCCTACCTGTGTGCTGACGACATCTCTTTGAGGCGCGCGTGGAATACAACGCGCCGTCGACCCGGGCCTGGTCCTTACCGGACGGTGAGCTACCCATTGCTCACCGTCCGCAAGCCCGCGAGCTTTACTGGGTACGAAGTTAAGCGTCGCGGAAAATATATCGCGTACCTGTAAATATACCTGCGTCACAGTCTTTTGTTTTTTTTTTGTTTTGTCTTTTTCTTTTATATTTATCTGATCGGGTCGGTCAGATAAATATACAAAAAAAAACCGTCCAAGTGCGTGTCGGACTACGCACAATGAAGGGTTCCGTAGTTATGAAGTTGGGATGAATTTATCCCAAAACAAACTTAACATAGTAGTCGAAAAACATGTTCTCCCATACATCGATATACGCTAATGTCAATTCCCTAACTGCAAATTTAATTAAGTTCGTCGACTATTACTCGTTAACTTGTAAAGCCTACTTAGCTGTGATAGTTTTAATTTCATTATATGTACTACCGCCATGATTTTTTCACATCTCCATAAACAATCATTTAGCTGGCAGGGGGGGGGGGGGGGGGAGGACACTCGACTCAAACAAAAATTAGCACTTTCATTCATGCTTAATATTACGCGTGGTGTTCACAAACCCGCAATATTTTGAACGGCCTATCCAACGATAACCCACACTATGGGACAGACAAGAAAAAAAAATCATCCTCACATTACCTACGTGTAAGAGAGGCATACCCTAAAAAAGTTTGTCGGCGTTATGTATACCTATGCCAAATTACAGCTTTCTAGCACTAAGCGTCTCTGACCTACAGCGGGGACAGACAGACAGACGGACATGGCGAAACTATAAGGGTTCCTTGTTTACCACGGAACCCTAAAAACCATCAGTCTAATCTTGATCATAATCATACCCATCATTACGTAACTATTGGTAAATATATTAAAACGTCAAACAGGTAATTCCCTCACATACATCTTATCAGGTAAAACCACACACTATAAACGTCTTACGTCTGGTAAATCCTAAAAGTTTTGAAACAGTGATCGAAACTAACGGCCATTGTAAATTTCCGTTCCAATAAGCGTTCCGTTGAATTCTCTTCCAGTTTACGATAATCGTTCAAGTTTTCTGTATTTGCTCGGGTTACAGTGCCCTTCGGGTCAGGCTGCACTGGTGGAGCGATGCTATACCTTAAAATGAATATATCTCTATCTTGTGTAATCCGTTGTATTATTTTTGGTGAAATAAAAAAATATCATTAAAATTATTATTCTGTAAAAACTCACTGTGAAATCTTTCTTAGGTGAAGAGCTTAAAGTGAGGCTGACATTCCACTTGATATAACGGAATGACACTATTGGAATCACACTTCACATAAGTATTCACAGTGAGATTTTTAATGAATTGATCGGCTGACCAGCTGGTGCAATGACGGGTCACTTCACCTAAGTTTTCACGGTGAGATTTTTAAAGAATAGATCGGCTCACCAGCTGGTGCAATGACAGCTCACTTCACCTAAACTTTCACGGTGAGATTTTTAAAGAATAGATTGGCTCACCAGCTGGTGCAATGACAGCTCACTTCACCTAAGTTTTCACGGTGAGATTTTTAAAGAATAGATCAGCTGGACCAACTGGTGCAATGACAGCTCACTTCACCTAAGTTGTGCGACCGCAAAGCCGAGCGACCTTTATCCCGAATCTACATACCTAGTATTCGATTTTACCGCCCCGCTGTTCTGATTAATGCCAAGCCGAAAACCGAAGCCGAAAAGTGTGTAGCATCCCTAAGCTATAGCACCGCTTCACCAGTGAATCCCCGACCTCAAAATTAGGGGTGAAGGTAGTTCTGTGATCCTTATGTATTTACTACCTTAGGCAGGTCGTGAACATATTAAAAGGGCCCATTAGAGGCTTTTTAGAGGTACATCCAGTGTAAAGGGACGCGTTATAATTTAAGTGGAGAGTTTATAGTTCCCGTTAGGGCCTAAACTGTTGGGTACATTTTGATAAATGCGATCATCATGTTTCTAATGAGTTCTAAAGCGGTAGTTTTGAGCAGATATTATTTGCAAAATCTAATAAGTACCCAATGGCCTGGCACGCGACGGTGGCAAGAGACCGGACGGCATGTCTTTATTTCCATGTATGGTGGAGAGGCCTTTAGTAATGGATGCGACATGTGTCGATACTCTTGCGCCATCTCATCTTTCTGGCTCGGCGTGCTGGATGAATTTTTCGACGCCCTATTTTAGTTTGTGTATAGTTTTAGTTATTTTTATTAACTGTTAAATAAATAAAATAGGTATTTATACATAAACATTGTAGTTGAAAAACATGTTCCCTCATACATTCCAGCTGCACTGCTGCTGAAGTTTGTACGCACAATAATAAGTACCCTACCTAAAGTCAAATTATTTATTCACTAGAGCAATCTGGCGTGCGCTAGCTGTCACTGTGTAATAAAATGGTCATATTTATTGTATTCCAGACGTTTACACTTATTTATTATACACTTTTTTTTTTTTTACACTTTTTGGTGAAATTTGCCTTTGTTGATCAGAATTTCGGTTTCTTTGCCACACTATTTCAGTAATATAACACTGAAAATAATGAGAATCAGAAACAATCGAGAACACATATCGGTTAAAAGGTTGAGTTATGAATGCCATCCCACTTAATCTCTTTTTTTTAAGTAGGATGGAAATCATAACTTACTTTCGACCAAAATGTCGCTTATGCCTTATTACCTTTTAACCGTCGTTTAATATGTAGTTATTAACACCTATCCTCCAAATTAGAAACTGAAACAGGTAAACGGTAATTCCCAACCGGAGATAGGAATGCACTTACCTACAAATGGAGTCGAGGAAATGCCCTACAGAACAATCTATATTTGTAGTAGTAGAATGTCTGATGTTCAGAGCGGAAACGAGTTGAGTACAGAAAATAAACTACACTGAAATGTAGTGCCGAGATGTCAGGACTGCAATCATATTGATTGATCTTTTTATAGGAGTTATGCAGTAGGCGGGACTTTAGGTGGTTCTGGAAAGTTGACAGGACTATAAATATTGTAGATGTGAAAATGAGCCTGTATCTCTGGTAAGTTTGAAGTATTTGTTTACGGAATTCTGTTGATATAGGCTGATAAGGCAGGCTGATAAGGCGTGGCCTTGATAAAGAACATCCATTGTTGTGTCCAGTTAGTAACTACTCTGGCCTGGGGGGTAACCATCACCTCTTATAGCAGTATTATTTCAATATTACTTGAGCGTGAGAAAGAGATGGAGCTATAAGTCCTGTATAGCTCCATCACTTTCCCACTGTGAAGTAATATTATAATAATACTTCTATAAAAGGTGATGGTTCCCCCCCTGTATTTTGTTTAGGCGCCATCTCCACGGGCGAGAGAATCGTGGTGATAGTCTCCCCGTAACATCAAACTCACGTCACGATAATATCACCGTGTGGGGATTGCTCCATACAGTCTCTATAGAATTTGATTTCACGGTATGACTATCACCGTGATACTCTCCCGCCCGTGTAGATGGCGCCTAAGGGCTGATTTTTCAGTCGTCAGATAAATCAGAAGAATAAATATGTTGGTTTGACAAAAGATAACTTTAATATTTATTCATCAGATCAAAGTTATCTGACGATTGAAAAATCAGCCCATAAAAAAAAGTTAATTTTCTCTACACAAGTTACGAAACAACTTTGACAACTTAGTGCACGAACAAGGAGTTTTTGTGTGAGACTGGAGCCTTTTATTTTTTTTGGGTGGGACTTTCTATTTATATTCTATCAAATAATTTCTCCCGCTCTGGGCGGAGCGGGAGGGAGTGTCAGACTCTTACTGACTAAAATCCACCCGTGTTCCTTCCGTTGCCGGTGTGTTGCCAGAGGCCACGGTATCCCTTTCGGACTTCCCCGCGACCCCGGCAGAGAGACTGGAGCCTGAGGCAGGTTTATATAAAAACCTGTATTACAGGTTACCAGGCCCTCCAGCGGCTAGATGCCTGTTATTTGGATACACGAAATAGTAGCAACGCAGGATACTTAACGAAAAATAAATTAGGAAACATAATTTAGAAGTAGAAAGGTAAGAAAATACAAAAAGTTTGTGGAAATACTCGTACCAGAGTGTGAAAGAAAGGTACTTATTAATTTATTTACATGCCTTTTACGATCAGTTTTTCTGTTTATCAGTTATTTTGTGCTTATAAAAACTAACAAATCAAAGTTAATGACACAAAACCGACGGAACCTCATCTGTTTTTCCCTGCGAGGGCTAGTTTGACCTTGTTTTCTTGTCAAGTAAATTGTATCGTCCCTTATACGAGTACCTACCATAATAACGAGATATTGCAGAAGTCTCACTTCTTAAATTTTCACTACGGCATTGATACATCATAGTGACCATTTTTATTTTTGTGTCGGAAATTATCAAATAACTTCTCCCGCTTTTGGCGGAGCGGGAGGGCGTGTCAGACTCTTACTGATTAAAACCCACCCGTGTTTCTTCCGTTACCTGTGTGTTGCCAGAGGCCACGGTATCCATTTCGGACTTCCCTTGACCCCGGCAGGCATCGGTCCTATGGGACCCCTACAGTTGTGCTGACATCTCTTTGAGGCGTGCGTGGAACACAACGCGCCGCCAACCCGGGCCTGGTCCTTATCGGACGGCGAGCTACCCGTTGCTCACCGTCCGCAAGCCCACGCCTACTTTGGCCGGGAATCGGCCTGGGATTACAGCTTAGTGAACTATCGTCGCGGTTTGAAACATTGTTGACTCAACCATAGTTATGTAAATCTGCATCAGCATCAGTTTCTTTTTATGATGACTAGCTGCTTCGCGCGGTTTTGCCCGCGTGGCTTTTTCTAAAATATTTTTTTTTAAAATAAGTAACGCCAGTAAAAGTCCCGTCAAAATCGGTCCAGTCGTTTCGGAGATTAGCCGTAACAAATAGACAGACAAACATTTAAAAAATAGTTTTTTTGTGATAAGTATATACTTTCATATGGATTTAAATTGACTGTTATATTTACAACAGACACTTCAATTGTATTTATTTATATAGATAATATTTATTTCTGTAAATAAAAAAAACACTTTTACACGTGAACAATCATTAATTTTATGTCTGCAGACCTAGCACGAACGCGCGGAGTAAACATAACGTAAATTCGAACGATTATAAGTTTGAAATTATAGGGGGGCTGGTGGCTAAGTAATAACAGCCGCACGGGTCGATCTATAAGGTTAGGCTACGCTTGCCGCGGTTGGTCCGTGGATGGGTGACCATCTTTACATACCAAGACCTCTCCGTGCCTCGGAAAGCACGTTAAGCCGATGGTCCCGGCTGTCATTTGTAGATCCTTGACAGTCGTTACGGGTAGAGTAGTAGTTTAGAGTAGTTGTATTTTCGATACTAAAATCGTTCAAATTTACGTTGCGTTTACGTCGTCCGTTTGTGCTAGGACCTCTGGTATTAAATTAGTGGTCAAATTGCATGTATTAAATTTCTGATTGGTAATGGCCAATAGTACCCATTTTAAATAGGCTTCTAGAACCGAGAAACTTCGTAAATTTTATAGTTATTTAAGATTTTCTCAATTTTCCTCTGGTAACTCTACAGTGCGAAAGTTTCTTACAGAGTGTTGTGTGAACTAACACTTCTGTAGAAACTCTCTTATTATCCAAACCAACCGTACAAAGTCGGTGTTATGACTTTGGTAATTTCCCTCGGCGGAAAGTTTTCATTTGTCGGCATTGCCGTGCCGTTTGTTATGGAGTTCAGGTGAGACGTACAAATTGTATTGATGAAATAAATAATTGATTTGGGTACAGGGTGGAAGTAATTTTAGAAGGAGAAAGTTATTTCAATAATCATATTTTTTTACTTGTTTCTGTACTTGTCAAAAGATTACTTTTAAGTAGGTTTAGACAATTAATTTCCTGCATGTAATTTGACCGAATCAAAACTGAATTACTGCAACTTTTTTTAACTATTTTAGATCATATAGGAACACGTTCTACTTTGCTACAATTTTTTTTTGTATCCCTACCTACATTTAATGAGAAACTACCTACAAGGAGTAGGGAAACAAAAGTTTTAAACTTTTAGTTACTGAACAAGAAACGACGTACCTACCACGTTTAGATCCTCAGGAGACTGTCCAGGAACCGAATCTGCTCAGTTTCCAAGTTATTACAGCACTTTATAAGGCTCTAACTTGGCTTAACTTGATATCCAGCTTAAAGCTTATAGTTACAGTATTAAGGCGAAGTGTGAGCTGAAGTTATTGTCTTTGATATAAGATACGCTTTGAACTAAGCGATATATGGATTACATTGATCATTTTTAAGACTGAATAATGTTTTCGCCAAATTACGGCGCAGATATATGATTTTAGTGACTTTTAAATCTGTTATTACGCCTTCATATAGTGCAAGTAAGTTATGCAAAAATGTATGTTAAACTGAACTAACTGTTAATTATTGTGGTAAAATACTTTATAAAATAAATTAAATTAGGAAGTAATATCTACCCAAAATATAAAAAACGATATAACTTTCAAACTACTTGAGATATTTTCATGTGTTTTCTTTGTATGACCAGACTATTTTGTTATCTATAGTTATCTGTTTTTTTTTTCAAATATTCATATTTTCGTTACTAAAAATAAATATTCCCTTTGAAACCGAACGGCAGCAAGAACGCGCATTTGTATGACCAAGGTCAACAGCGTTTACCCGACCCTTTTGTTTTTTTTGTTAGTTGGGAAATCATCAAATAACTTCTCCCGCTCTGGGCGGAGCGGGAGGGTGTGTCAGACTCTTACTGACTGTAACCCACTGGTATTCCTTCCGTTGCCTGTGTTGCCAGGGGCCTCGGTTTTACCCGACCCTTAATATCTCATTACCTACGTATTATAAAGGCGACTATATACGAAAGGATATACAGGATCATCATCCTTTTTGCCAACCACAATAAACTAAAGAGGCTTATCTAACCATTTGCCTATTTCTTACTGACGAAAGAATGATCGATTGAATGGAATGAATTGGCCCATAATAGCAGAATTTGATTTTCGTTTTTTTTCATAGTGTAATCTATTCTACTAGTCAAGACCTTTTATTTTATAACCATCATGAAGGGGTTGTTTGTGAAAAGAAAAATTAACCTGCCATTTTGTTGGCGGCCATATTGGATTTTTATATTTATATATAAAATATATTTCCGCACTCTTATATCAGGTGTGCGGAAAATTTAGAGGGATTACTGTGTCCAGCATTGGGACAATGCAGGCTAGATAAGTTGGTAAGTCGGTGGGCACCTCCAGACAGAAACTTAAGGCTCGTGCAGACTAGCGCGATATCGCGGGCAGCGACAGGCACTAATATGGCTGTCGCGCCCGCGATATCAACCCAGTCTGTACGAGCCCATACTTAGAATCTGTCAGTGTCCGGTGTCCGCGGCTCGTCCGCCATCTGTTCGTGCCGGTGTGACTGATCTTTGAGTGTAATAGTCTATTATGGGTAGTTTCAAGGTTACTTTTTACTATTAGTATTTTTATATTAACAAGCGTTTCTCTCCATCAAACTAGAAAGTTTGGCGAGTAAAATTGTAAAAACAACAAATAATGTACGTTTAAAAAAAAACAATAAAAAAAATAAAAAAGTCGGTGTCACATTTATATGAATGATTTATTTGCTAGAATGGAAGACTTTTTAAGTTCAGCTGTGGGTTTGAGGTGGTTGACACGATAACCCTCATAGCTACCGTGTCAAAATTCCGATCAGCCCAGACGAAATGTCAGCGTTGAAGTATTCGCTGACGAGACAAAGATTAGTGGTGCAATTGACAGTTTAATTGATGTGTGAGCTTTCGTCGAATAAATTGTTAGTAAATCAAATACACTTTATAACATAACAATATGTTTTGTCGGGATAGGACTTTTAGTGATGCAAGATACTGTTTGATTTAAATGGAATCGCAACGTCACTGATTTTTCGAAAATAACTAGTAAAAAGTAAGAAAAAATACCATTTAAATCAGTTTAATAACAAACTAGCAAGATTGTTAAACTGAATAGACTGAATCGACACAACCGTCATTTACTTAAAAGTCTGTCTAGAACCTTTTAACGCCAAAACTCTCAAATCCTTAGCGATTTCCATATAAAATTCATTTGAAGCTCTTGTATAAATTGGAAATACCCATCTTTATAAACTTATGCTCAATAAAATCTTACTAAACCGAGTTCTAAAGACGAAATCGATACGATGTTGCTGTTCTAACAATCTTTTGTATAAACGAAAAGGAAATGAAACACCCAGTTCACACAGTAAAGCTGAGCTATCGACGAATTCTAGCCCCGATTAAAATATTCTCAAAGGAAAAACAATCAACAATTGGTTCTTTTGATACTGGGTTTAAACTATTCGAAATTCTAAAGAGAGAATTTGTTGTATAATCAGCGGCTCAGAGCGCGCTTAAGAGCGTTTACGCCGTACGGAATTTCATAAAAATTTTCAAGTCCTTTTTTTTCGAAATTACGAACCAATTTTGATGAAACAAACACACAAATAAGCAGGATACATAGATTTAAAATGTTAGTGGAAAACATTTTCGAAAAGTCTTATTTAAAACAAAAGATAATTGGAAATTTCTGTTTGTATGAAAAATTTAAAATCGCTTTAATTTAACTATAACACTATTTTTTAAAAATCTTTTCTACTAACTTTTTAAACCTATTTGTCCTGCTTATGGGTATGAAGTTTCATTAAAATCGGTTCAGTCATATCGAAAAATAAGGACTTGAAAATTTGTATGAAATGCCGTACGGCGTATACGCTTTTAATGGATTGCTCTGAGGTATTTTGGGCATTCGTTAACGCTCATTCAATAAAGCACAATCCATAAGGTCTAACATGCTGTAAAGAAGTACTTATTCGTTCGAGAAGTGCTGATTCTCAGCCTAGTTTCAATAAATGACTTTTGATTTGATTTTGATTTTATGCATGCAAGCTAAAGTGGACAATCCAAAGTGATGAATGAGATGTTCCCGCCAAAATTTTCAACTGAATGTGTCATGGTGTCGACTGCCTCGGACACCATGGCCTATCCTGCAATAAAAGCGCAGGGCGGATAGCACGGCACGCCAGCATCAACGACATCTTCCGTCGCGCTCTTGGCACCGTCGGGGTGTCCGCTGTTTTAGAACCTAATGGCTTGGTACGCGACGATGGTAAGAGACCAGACGGAATGACCATAGTGCCTTGGAAGGTAGGTAGGCCTTTGGTGTGGGATGCAACGTGTGGCAGCACCCTAGCGCCATCCCATCTTCCTAGCACGGCGGGCTGTGCCGGGGCGGCTGCTGCAAGTGCGGAAAACCTTAAACGGCGCAAATACTCAAATCTTATTGGGACTTTATTCGAGCCGTTTGGGGTTGAAACACTAAGGCCATGGGGTCTGAGTGCCCACTTAGTTTTTAGAGACATCGCCAAGCGGTTGGTCGACTCCTCACGTGACCAGAGGGTTGGTTTAGTTTTTGGCCAAAGAATCAGCATTGCCATACGTGGTAATGCTGCCAGCCTTTTGGGCACATTTCCTGTTGACAGCAATGCGGACGAATTTTTTGACGCTCTATGATATTTTGCCCTCCTTTTTTATATAATTGTACATATAGGTAATTATTTATTATTATTATTTTAAGTTTGTTCGTTTTTAAATGATGTTGAATTTTTCACTAAATGTGTTAAGATATTATACGTAAAACTTCGACAAAAGAGCCATGACTTGACCACTACTAAACAAATATTATACCTACTGAAGAATTCTGTAAAGCCTATAAAAAACTTTACATAGCTATGAACACTTTTATCTCCTGAACGGTTTTACGTCTCCAACTGTAATATTTCGTTTAAGGACAATTTTACTACAAAACTTCGAAAATAAGGTCAAAAATCGTTTAAAAACGATAAAGGAGCATCAAATCTTGCTGAAAATACTTATAGTTTAAATTGTTATTTTTACCCGATATTTTTCCCGAAAGCGGAGCTCCGGCTATATAATAAAGCGGGTCATTCACGGTGCTTTTCGTTGCACTTTATGTTTTGACGACGAGTCTTAAAGTCGTCGGGTGGCGAATTTTTTACGAGTCAGGTCAATTATGAAACGTGGCATGCATCTCTATGGGTTTTTTTACTAAAAAATGAGGAATTTCGAAAATGTGACTTGATTACGTTAAAATTTGCGGCAAATCGAATTACCTACATTTGGAAGAATTTACATAAAAAATCTCATTGTCTACGTAGTATCCCAGTAGAATTTAAAACAGTTATTTCGTGTTTAGTTCTATTACCCATACCTATTCACATAGCGACTTCGTTATAAAGATACGTTTCAATGTCATTTTAATTAAGAAACTTTTACTCAATGAAGCAGTTTAGAATATATTTAATACGCGAGATAAATAAATGTTGAACATACCTAACATAACATACCGTGACATGTTTAAAAACATAATATTAAAACTGTGCACAACAGAAAAATTATCGTCTACAATTAATTACTAAACACACGAAAAATCGTGTAATGAACAGCCAGTCTAACAGAGAAGCGACGTTGGCAAGTTTTAAAGTTCATTCCCGTCGCACGCTCCATTAGTTTGGGGGCCGATTTTTTCCGACCCTCTAACTTTTCGGGGCAGTGTCTCTGTCCCCCAAGTTTGTTTCCCGACGAAAATAAACAGGGTCAGACGAGTTTTTCTCTGATTATTTCCACGTGAAATATCACACGTTTAACTTGTGGATAAGTGATTATAAACGGGCGGAGGTGACCCGGGTAAAAAGTTACCGGATCGTCGTTTTTTTGCATCTTTAATGTAAAGGTTGTCCATTCGGTTGACAACACATTTGGGACAAAACCGACATAATCAGTCTAGCTTAGTAGATGAGACGGGTTTACCATTTTTTGGGAAACAATGTTCAGTTTTTCATGTAGCTCGGAAAGCCTAGTAGTGTGGGACATGAATTTCAGTAAATACATTCGTCTTTTATAGAGACTGTCAATAGAGTGCAGTAATACAAGGTGTCGTTTTGCATCCTTGTCAAATTCAAGGACGTAACTATGCTAATGACGAGGATGCAAAACGACGTGACGTCAAATTCGTCAAGTTCTCGACACGAATCAATAATAAAAATAAGGTATTTTTTCAAATTTTCGGTAATTGGCATGTGTGGGTCATGCATGTTAAAACGCGGCCCGTGTGATACCGCACTGTAACTGCCCTGTTAGACACACACACTACCGCATACGCAACAGGGTGATTCTGTTCTGTGAAAGTGGTGTATTCTAAAATACTGTCAAACTTAAATAACTAAAAAAACAAGTACGAGTATGTATTAGTTATTGAGCAGGTATCGTAATTTTATTTGATTAGATATATGTCTTTCATAGCAGCCTCCTGAAATTTGACGAGGATGCAAAACAACACCTTGTATAGTTGTACTCTACCGGTGACTGACTTATCCCATAACCACGGCAGGAGGTGTTACTCGTATAACTCATGCCACAATGGAAGGTGTTCTTGTCAAATATAGAAGCAAATCTTGTTGTTAGCAAGTGAACTCTAATATCCCATTTAGTATCGATGTTTCAACATTTTAGTTGTCCCAACCCTATAATGAAAAGTTGAACTGTGATAACGATGGCAATGAAGTTAATTATGAGGGAAAAAGTTGCCTTTTTCATTCATTGTTCTCTTAAAGGGTGGCGGAAAGCAACTAAAGTTACTGTCGTCATGATGTTTGGCATGGAATTAATTTTATTAGTGCTAATATGCCATGCTCTGGAATGTTCTCCCATGCTTCCATGTTGGCAGTTTTCAGCTCCTGCAAAGTTTCGGGAGCTGGTTGATTAGCTCGAACGCGCCTCTTCAGGTCATCCCATAAGTGCTCTATTGGATTCATATCAGGGCTTCTTGCTGGCCATTAAATTACTGCGATAATAACGTCATGCAGGTATTCTCGAACAATTTCTGCAGTGTGCGCCCTTGCATTATCATCCTTACAAACAACTGACTCGACATCAGCAAACAGCATATAGCATCACATGAGCTTCTAGGCATTGACGAATGTATCGGCTGCTAAGTGGTGTGATCCCGTCACAACCTCAAGGCCAGGTTTTTCTTCGGTGGATATTTGACGCCGACTGTCCATGACCCACCATCATAACTCAACCTCTCTTCAATGCAACCTTGCTGAAAACGTTCTCCCCGCCCTCGGTAGACTATCCTACGCCATTCTATGAGCTCGTGTTAATTTGGGAACATTGGCTGGCTTGTGAGGATTCAGGCCACGTTCTTCGAGTCTCCTTGTAACAGTTTGAGCGCAAACAGTCAGTCCATGAAAGTCTCAAAGCTGTTCTTGGACCTGTACGGTCAGGTGACGATTACGCAGGCTGGTGGTAAAGATAAACCAATCTAGTCGTGCTGTAGTGTCCCGGTTTCCTGGTCCTCCTGGATGGCACATGGAGTCACCAGGCTCCAGGTATTGATGGTTAATTCTTTGAACGTCAGAACGGTTTACATGAAGTTGTGCACTTACGTTACACTGACTAAGCCCAGACTGAAGAAGTTCCACAGCTTGCGCGGCTACTTCAGGCGCTGTATCCATAATTTGAATATCAAAATGGATAAAAAATAAGGAAAATTTTGATGCTCATTTTAAGCAAAACAAAACAAATAACGAAATAACTTTGACATAAAGGTGCTCTAATCAAAGATGGTTGCTTCATTAAGACCTCTTTTAATTTTCTTCTCTTTTTCAATTTCGTTAATTCAAATTTGGAATAATGGTGATACCGAAATGATGGCCAGTACATCAGCTTCAAAACTGCTTAAAAACTTTTTGTCTGACTTTTCATTATTTTGGTATTTTAGGCCTATAAACATAAAAATGCGCGGTGGCTCGATTTAGGAGTCCGGGAGTGTATTTAATTCAAGTTAAAAGTTTTGTTGATTACAGTAAAACATGAAACTTCTCTATTCCTCTGTTACTGCAGTTTGGTGTTTAGAGTAAATATGAATTGCATGTTCATTAAATTAATATCTCATTATAATAACTATAACTAACTAACATTAACTACAACAAAACCATTCCTCACTATACAACTGACATTTACAACAAAAATTTTAATCACAACCCGAAAACACCTACCTTCCAAAATAATTAACCTCAAGCGAGCATTTCGGCTGGTTGCTCACGAAGCTGGTTTTATTGAAAACATCTCTATTGAACGTGACTCGCGCCGATACCTTTACAGAGCAGCTTTGTAACTTCAGTCGCGTTCTAATATCCATGTTCGAGACTTGCTTGAAGGAGATATTGCTGGCCAGACGACAGCACTGTTTGGCTTCCTATACAGTCAATAAGGCGGTTGGCACACCTGGATACTGAATTGTTGATAGGTAAAGTAGCTGGTAAGTTGGGCGATAGTTACGGAAAAAAATAGCTTTTGGTAGGTACTTGGCTTTTGGAATATGATTCTTTTCGTGTTCAGCTTGAAGTCTTGGGTTGGATTCCTAGGTCGGGCCAAGTGTTACTGGGTTTTTCTCAGGAATTTCTCAGTAGTAGCTAGATTAGTGCCTTGAAGGCAATAAATAGGCTCGCCCCCTATTGAATGGGACCTAAACAAATAACTGGCGAAATGTGGGTGTAAGTACTGTAGGTAGACCTCTGCCTCACCGTTCGAGGAAAACAGGCGTGATGTTTTACTTGTTCATTTGTTACAATGAGGTGAATGTTGGTTCCGATGCATTCAATCGTGGCGACTGAACTTTCGCTAAGGCGCTGACAAGACCCAATTGACCAAAATAGGCTTCTCTTAAGAAAAAAAATTGCCAATTCTGTATAGTTTGTGTAGCGGAAAAAAACACATGTTAATTTTGAACGTATTTCCCAGAGCTTGGTTGTTACCAAAACACGTTTTGAACAAAAATCTCGATACAAAATAACGTTAAACTAACCACTTACCTTACATACCTTACAAACTAACATACGTTACATATTTAATTAATAACAAGAACGTCTTATTTGAATGCAGAACTTGGTTGTTTTTTATTTTCGATTACTCAACTCAATTTTGAGTAAATGGATAATTGCTTCATATTTTGCAATAATTACAAGCGTTGTGTCATCGCGCTTCTCTTTTTTTCTATGCAATCCGACAGTGACCATTGTTTAGGTGTTGTCAGCGTCTTAATGTTTATTGCAAATATACGCGGGCATCGAGTCAGAAATTAATAAAACTACTGTTCCGTAATCATGCGGTCAAATGAATTAGTCTTTCCGACACGACCTTTATTTTAGAGATATTTCATTACATCCACCAAACGTTATGGAAATGAGTTTCAAGAGCTAACTACCCAGTTAATGACACTTACTTCTTATAAAAACAGCGAAAGAGAAGAAAATACATATATTTAGCACAGGTACACAACATATTCTGCAAAATTAAATAACATTCACCTTTTTGACGTTCAAAAGTGCCCTTTATGTGCCTATTTGAAATAAATAATTTGACTTTGTCTTTCACTTTATATTCCTTCTAAAGAAAACCAATCAGTAGGTATGTAAACTATTTAGGTATAATTCAACTAATATTATAAATGCGAAAGTTTGTAAGGATGGATGGATGTTTGTTACTCTTTCACGCAAAAAGTACTGAACGGATTTGGATACAATTTGGCACACAGATAGTTTATAACCAGAAATAACACATAGGATACTTTTTATCCCGATATACCCACGGGGTCAAAACTTATGCGGGTGAAACCGCGGGGCGCATCTAGTATAACATAAATTTCACGTTTTTAAACAAAAAAAACTCATCATCACACACGCAATCATCCAACAACAAAAAGTATCCTCGCATGCGGCCCGCCTAACAAATGCCCTATTCTAAAAATTCTCCATTCTTGTCAGACGTATGTACGGTCAGCACAAAAGGCGGACACGGATGGTAGCGTCGGCAATGTTTGTAAAGCCTCGGCGAGCTTCAAGTCTAATATGTGGCGGGTTGTATTGTAACCAAGAAAGCAGGGATGCTGTGCTTAGAACATAAGATGTCTTACGAGTTACGCTCGCTCACGTTGACTCCGTTTGATATGCAAATGTTACTGTTTTAGTATTGGTTTCGACTTATGTAGTATTTAGGTCGGGCGGTCGGCTGTATTTCAATTGAAAACCTTTAAGGTAAACCCTTTTACCAAGTCTGTTTAGTTTTAAAGTAAATTATTTTGAGCGCCTGATGGAAAAACAATAGCAATCATGTGAGCTGAGTTTTTGAGGTCCGGTCTAAAGAATGAGAAAATAATGCTGTTCATATTAGAAAAATGAACTGTTTCTTGTAACACTGTCACCTGTATTATCTCTTAGTTTTTTTTTGGGTGGGAAATCATCAAATAACTTCTACCGCTCTGGGCGGAGCGGGAAGGTGAGTCAGACTCTTACTGACTACAACCCACCCGTATTCCTTCCATTGCCTGTGTTGCCAGGGGCCTCGGTAACCCTTTTGTTCCTTCCCGCGACCCCGGCAGGCATCGGCCCTAGTGGACCCCTACACAAGTGCTACTATCGCAATCATTAACTGTAGGGAAGCAAAAGGAGTATGTGAGAATCGTATGGGAAGGCTTGAGTTTATGTATGTAACACTATAGAGTATGTTAATGAGTACTACTAGCAATTTTTTCACAAAGTATTAGGAAAGATGTTGCTGCCCACCGCATAGAGATAATTCCAATGTTGTTCAAAGGACACCTTCAGGACATCCTGCAAAAGGATAAAGTGGCCTATCCTTTTCTAGGAACCAAACAGCTAACGCACGAACACTTATTAAGGCGCAGGTATATGATTTTAGAGACTTTTGAATCTGTTATTACGCCTTCGTATAATGCAAGTAAGTTATGCAAAAAATGTATGTTAAACTAGAACGCATACACATCAATTCTATATGTGAATATTTAAGTATTGTAGTAAATTACTTTATGACATAAATTCAGGAAGTAACGTCCACCCAAAGCTTAAAAAACTATGTTACTTTCAAACTACTTAAGATATTTTCATGATTTTTATTTTTATGAACACACTATTTTCTTATCTATAATTCTATCTTAGATTAAAAAAAAAACATATTTTCGTTACTTAAAATAAATAAACCCTATGAAACAGAACGACGGCGCGGCGTGAGTGCGACGCGCATTTGTATTGCCAAGGTCAACGGCGATTATCCGACCCTTAATAAATATGGGTATAGGTAATAGAAATGTACCTACTACATATGTACTATCGGCCAATCTTCCGCATGCTCACCTCTAAGGCGATAATCGTATAGCACGGCTCACGACTCGATCGCCCGATGCAAGCGTTTTGGCCAATGGGATGCATGAAGCGTATTTTAGCCGTGTTTGTATTAATGTAATTATGTATAGTGTGTGTGACAGTCACACTAGGCGCGTGCTATGCTCACTTGTTTGTAAGACATTTTTTTAATGGGCACGGCCAGCGAGAGCGCTTTATGAATTGTTATTGTTGACAAGAAGTAATTTCGTACTAATATCTCCCGTTTGGTTTAGAAAATGTATTATTGGTATTGCTATACGCGTACCCTAAAAAAACTTTATTTAGCATTTTTGTTTACCACTTTGCCAAATTACAGCTTTCTAGTAAGAGTCTGTGAGCTAAGCCGGGGACAGACAGACAGACAGACGGTCATGGCGAAACTATAAGAGTTCCTTGTTGACTACGGAACCCTAAAACGAAGCAAGTTACGTAGTTTTGTTAGAAATTGTCATTTGCTATCTCTTTCTTTTATTGCTGTTTTGATTAAAATAGCAAAATTACTTACAGTAGTATTTGAACCATTACTTGGCGCAGTTTATACAATGTTATCAGATTTTTTTATTATTGCTGTCGCAACTTTTGCAACTGCAATAAAAATAAGTTCATTATCTAAGCACCATTGTTATTCAGTGGGAACGTCAGAACATCTGGTTAAACAATAGATCGGCTTTATAGAACGGCCATAAAATACGGTCGCAAAAAATTACGAAATATTTCTTCAACACACTTGCTTGTAAAGTGACTCAGAAATTCAGCTTATTATATAGAAGTATTTTTACTTTATATTTCTTTTTTCAATATACGCAGTTTTTGTCCAAAAACAATGAATATTTTTGAGAAAAAAAAATTCGTTACATCAGATAAATCAATCATCAAAATTATCATCATTTCATAAAATTATATATTTTTCACTACATATTAACCTTAATTTGCTTATTCAAAACATTATTTTGTTTATTATATTTTTTATATAGGCTGTTTAGCGGTTTTTCCAGCGCCTTTATTTACACCTGCGGCGCGCGGGATAAACAAAACAAGCGCGGTATTTTCCAGAAATACTTGTTAACGTTTTCATTGTGTGGTTAATTATTATCAAAAATGTTGACTTCAATTAGGAAAGAAGAGCGAAGAGCAACGCGTAGATTTAACCCCCCGGAAATACTAATCTAGGCACGAAACGCTAGTGACAGCCTGTTGCCTGCAAAATCTAGAGAGAAATACCTAGCGGCGTACGAAACTAATAACAATACCAGTCTCTTTTTTTCCTCTCAAGTTGAAAACCGTCGTATTAAGGCTCCTACATACTGGCGCGACTTGTCGCGCGACGCGTCGCGACACAAAGACACCGCGTGTAGCGCTACAAGCGGTGCCTTTGTGTCGCGTCGCGTCGCGCGACAAGTCGCGCCCGTATGTAGGAGCCTTGAAACGCGCACACACTCGACTCCCTTATCGCGCTTGCTCGCCCTCGGCTCGCGCGAATAAAGGCTCCTACATACTGGCGTGACTTGTCGCGCGACGCGTCGCGACACAAAGGCACCGCTTGTAGCGCTACACGCGGTGTCTTTGTGTCGTGTCGCGTCGCGCGACAAGTCGCGCCAGTATGTAGGAGCCTTTATACCGGCTCGTGCAGTGAGTAACCAACATACCACACATATTTATATTTTTTGTTACACGCCCTATACTCACACAAATTCATATTGTCTCTAATTGGACGAAACCAGGAAGGGGTGTGGTTTGTCACTAGCTGCGCTTGCCGCAGAAATATTTTCTAAAGTGAGCATGCTTA